>CM059431.1:66226549-68626549 GCA_030390025.1 Squalus acanthias
TTGGTCTGGTTCTCACTTGAAGAATTTAACTGACATGCATCATACACCCTCTTTTTTTGTTTCATCATCTTCTCTATCGCCCTCGTCATCCAAAGAGCCCTTGCTTTGGTTCCGTTACCTTTCCCTCTTGTTGGAATGTACCTAGCCTGTACTTGGAACATCTCCTCCTTAAAGATCACCCATTGTTCCATTACAGTTTTTCCTGTCGGTCTTTGGTTCCATTTTACCCTGGCTAGATCCTTTCGCATCCCATTGAAGTTAGCCCAATTCAAGTTTAGAAGTTCCACTCTAGATTGTTCCTTGTTCCTCTCCATTGCTAATCTAAATCTTATGATACGATGATCGCTCGTACCCAAGTGTTCTCCCACAGACACTTGGTCGACCTGGCCCACCTCATTCCCCAGCACCAGATCCAGCAATGCCTCCTTCCTAGTTGGGCCAAGAACATACTGGTCAAGGAAATTCTTCTGAACACATTTCAGAAATTCCTCCCCCTCCTTTCCCTTTACCTTAGCATTATCCCAATCAATATTTGGGCAATTAAAGTCTCCCAATATCACCACTTTATAGCTCTTGCATATCTCTGCGATTTCCCTGCAGATTTGCTCCTCTACCTCCCTCTCACTATTTGGAGGCCTATAGAATACCCCCAATAGCGTGATCATACCCTTTTTGCTCCTTAACTCTAAACAAATGGATTCTGTCCTTGCCCCCTCAAGAAATCGTCTCTTTCCAACACTACAATGTCTTCCTTAATCAGCACTGTCACCCCACCTTCCTTTTTACCTTCCCTATCCTTTCTGAACACCTTGTACCCTTGAATATTAAGTGCCTAGTCCTCACCGTTTTTAAGCCATGTTTCCGTTATTGCCACTACATCATATTGCCACATGGCTAATTGTGCTTGTAGCTCACCAACCTTATTCACCACACTTTGTGCGTTTACGTACATGCATTCTAAACCCATTTTTGAATTTTTCGTAGTCTTTCTTAGTCTGCTCCTATCTAATATGGTATTACTTCTGCCTCTAGTACTACTTTCTTCTGTAGTACTATCCAACACTCTCACTCTTTTATGCAACTTATTCCTCTTTTCTACTCCTATATGCTGGTGCCCATCCCCCTGCCAAGCTAGTTTAAACCCTCCCCAACAGCACTAGCAAATCCCCCTGCGAGAATATTAGTCCCGGCTCTGTTGAGGTGTAATCTGTCTGGCTTGTACAGGTCCCACCTTCCCCAGAAATGGTCCCAATGCCTCAGGAATCTAAAGTCCTCCCTCCTGCACCATCTCTCCAGCCACGCATTCATCGGAAACCCACGCAGACACGGGGAGAATGTGCAAACTCCACACAGACAGTCACCCGAGGTCAGATTCGAACCCGGGTCTCTGGCGCTGTGAGGCACCAGTGCTAACCACTATGCCACCGTGTTCTATCCTCCTATTCCTGTACTCACTAACACATAGCACCGGGAGTAATCCGGAGATTACTACCTTTGATGTCCTGCTTTTTAATCTCTCCCCTAGCTCCCTGTAGTCTGCCTGCAGGACCTCATCCCTCTTTCTGCCTATGTCATTGGTACCAATATGGACAACAACCTCTGGCTGATCACCCTCCCACCTCAGAGTGTCCTGCAGCTGCTCAGTGACATCCTTGACCCTGGCACCAGGGAGGCAACATACCATCCTGGAGTCACGTCTGCGGTCACAGAAATGCCTATCTGTTCCCCTAACTAATGAATCCCCAACCACTATTGTTCTTCCTCCCCCTCCCCCCCCCCCCCCCCGCCTCTGCAGCTGAGCCACTCGTGGTGCCGTGGACTTGGCTCTGGCTGCTCTCCCCATCACCCCCACCAGTTTCCAGGACTGTGAACCAGTTAGCGAGCGAGATGCACTCTGGGGATTCCCGCCCTACCTGCCTGGTCCTCCTTCTCTGTCTGGCGGTCACCCATTCTCCCTCTGCCTGCACATTCTGAGGCTGGGGATTGACCACCTCCAACAACGTGCTATCCACAAAGTTCTCGGTCTCGCGAATGCACTGTAGTGACTCCAGCTGCCGCTCAAGCTCCGAAACCCGGAGTTCGAGTTGCTGCAGTTGGTGACACTTCCTGCACACTTGGTCATCCAGGCCGCAAGAAGCATCCAGGATTTCCCACATGGCACAGGATGTGCAATTCACGGGACTGAGCTGCCCTGACATGCCTCTATTTACCAGAAATAAACTTAAAACTTAACAAGAAGCACTCAACAGCTATCCACCAATCAGCACTTCCCTCTATTAGATAGGCTATGAATTACTTAGCAGAAATATACTCCGAGCAGAACAAAAAACTTACCACAAATACTCACCCTATACTCCCTTCTCAGCTCCCTTGTGCCAGCAACACTTTTGAATTCTGCGCTGTAGGGCTAGAGGAGGTTACAGAGATATGGTTGAGTGAAGCCATGATGGGATTTCAATATGAGGATGAGAATTTTGAGGAAGGGATGATGGTGGTTTTGAAAGGGAGGATGACCGTACCTGAGGAGAGGGAACCATTTTCAATGTCATCCAGCATGAGGACCAGGAAGGGAAGTTTAGTGGTTAACAGTTTAGTGGGAATGGGGCAAGAGAGCAGAAGGTGGGTCTTATGGATGAGATGAGTTCTGAGAGGGCATCGGGGGGAATGGGAGAGAGTAAAAGTTTTGCTGGAAGCAATGACATCGAAGGCGTAGGTGAGGGAGTGGTTGAGCACCAGAATCTTGCAACTGACCAACTTAGTTAGAAATTCTCCATTGCATGAGAAAACACCCAGGGCAAAAAGGATTGCTTCACCCAGGAAAGCATCCATTATGGTCGCTTCAGGCTATGCTGTTCAGCTACATATGTATATGGACTATCTGTTGACCTAGAAGTCATTCCCTCCCAGGGAAAACAGACAGAGTTTATTGACCTCCCAGAAATAAAAATGAAAATGGGCTTGGGATATACTTGGGAGCTGAGAGACATTTCAACCATTAACATAAAAAATAGATTCTCTGGGTTCGTGGAACCGGCACATACTAAAGTACCCCTCACAATAGGCTCCTGCCATACTGTAATAGTAGGATGCTGAGCTGTGGGACCCAAATTCCCAAGACTTAACACGGTAAATTTTCTCTGTCTTGTGTCTTGGTGCATTGAATGATGTGGGTGCAGCGAATACAGGAAAAACTGGGTAAAGAGGAGCAAATGGCTATAAGGGAGCCTACCCGATTGCCATCTATTCATTTAAATCAGATGGCCTCCCTTATGGATGATTCAATGCACCTAGGTACAGGACCAGGAAGATCTATCTCAAAGAGTTGGCCTTTTTGTGTATCTGCACTTTTGAGTGTTTAGTGGAGCGGAGAGATTATTAATGGAGATTATCCTCCATTGGATGTAGAATGCCCATTCTATCCACATTTTATTGCTGAACAGCGAACAAATACTGCAGTATGGCAAAGCTGCTCATCTCCTGCAGTCTCCTGTTTTCTCCCCATGGTACTCAGTTTATCCCCTCAGAGTAATAAAAAGCTGCATGAACCCTGCTAGGTTTCATAGCTATGATCATCAGGCCCTGGGTATGGTGCTCAACTCACTGGGCTGCCCAACCTCATTTTCAGTAGAGTAGCAGCCCCAAGAAACCTGAGCCTAGACTGAAAGCCTGTTAGGTGAAAAAGAGCAGGGGACTACACAAATCAGAGCACAACAGAGAGAAAAAAGAAAGAATGTACATTGATAGTTTCTCTGCAATAGATGATTCTACATAAAAAAGAAATGGTGGCACGGGGCTGTATTCTTTTGGTGAGCTTAGCTAGTAGGATAGGAGATTACGGCACTGAATTTCTATGGAAATTCTGCTGCTGTGGTGCTGTAACTTTGTCAGAATTGCATAGGTTTAGGAGAAACGGGGAAATGAAGTTCTTTCCATGGCTATGTGATTTAGAATGATTATATCAAGCAGATAAAGTAGCCTAGTGCTTATGGTACTGGACTAGCTACGCAGAGGTTGTTAGTTCCTAATCCAACTAATTCAATTACGGCTACCATCAGAGCTGTGCCATTGGTTTACATATGCATTTGCAACTATAAAGAGGTCATTAAGCCCACGATCGCTTTCACACATGTTGGGCCATATTTTGCGACCCCTACGGGTGCATACGAGGTGTGTATGCGCCCGTAGGGGCCGCGCAAGTTCCGGGTTTAGGCATGCGAAGTGTATGCACTAAAACAAGGAACTTGCGATCTGTCAAGAATTCTCCTGACAGATCCTTCGCATCCTTGGGAGAAGTGCCTCTGTGGGTGGAGACTTGCGCTATTTGCCCAACTTCCGCCCGCTGAATGCCTGTGAAATTCTTACGACTGGTAAAAGCAGGCGTAAGGCCTGCTTTTACCAGCATAAGAGTTTTAAAAAGTAGAAAAATAAAATGTTATCACTCATTTATACATTACAAACCCTGTCCAATAAGGTAAGTTTATTTTTAGCCCAGTTAAAACATATAAAAAAAAATTCAAAAAATTTAATTTTTGTTTAAAATATTTAATTAAATGGCATTTTAATTAATTTTAAATATGTACTTTTTAAAATTTCATGTGTTCATCTATTTTTTAAGTGATTCCCATTCATACTTATGTGCGTTCCGTACGTACGGAACTCCCATAAAAATGAATGGGGATTCCCTTCTTTTATTGGTTGAGCTGGCCCACATGATCCCAGGGGTGCCAGCAAGGTTCTTTTTTGTTGGGAAGAGATCCCTCAAAGCTGCAGTGTTCATTGCCTTTTACTGCCATTCAATTGTAAGCTAAGAGGATTGCTTTCAATACCACCTTCTCAGTGGATTTAATGGAATAGGATAAAGAACAAAGAAGGGATGCCAGGGACATCAAATGGCACATGAAACTTGCCACATATGTCACCAACTGTATTTACAGGCCCATCCATAGTTGCTTGGCAATGATGGAAAAGAACTGCCTCTGTGGGCTTAGATACACAGTCACAGAGCTGCCCCTTCAAGTGGGAATCAAGGTGACCATAACCGTCAATTTTACACCTCCAGCTCCTTCCAGACTAGCACAGGGGGACATCTGCTGTCCATAGATCTGTCAACAGTTGACTGATGCATTGTTCAACACAATAGGCAATTTTTTAAATCTCCTTTACTACTAAACAGGAACAGCAGCATGAAAGAAATACCTAATTTCACTGTACTGCAGGATTTCCCAAAGTACAGGGGCTCATTGGCGACACCTATGATGCCATCAGGTCCCTTGGCTCACTGCCATGACCTACATGAACAGAAAAGGTTTCTACTCCATTGGTGTACAGTGATCACCCAAACCATGTCAGGCAGGTTAATAACCAATAATTTCTTCTAAGTGATTCTTTAGTGGAAAGATTTAGTGGGTGAATTTCTACAGGGTTCTCCCAATTGTCCACTGTAACTTTGGTGGAAGAGCTGTGGAAACCCTAGAAAAGTGGAGTTTACCCCATTTTTTTCAGAGTTTCTGCGTCTCTTCTGCTGAAATTACTTTGGGCAAGTGGATGCACTCTCGTGGAATTTCACCCTCTGAGTCCTAGTTGGCTTCTGGGTTTCAGTGGAAACTAATTGTGATTCAAGTAACCATTAACCACCCTTAGCTGTTCCTGAGATGGTGCTGCAACTTTTTTGAGCTGGTCTTGCCCATTTTCTGGCACACTGACTGCCACTTGCAAGGGATGGCTATATAAGCTAGATCTTTCTTTTTTATTCATTCACGGGATGTGGGCATCACTAGCAAGACCAGCATTTATTGCCCATTCCTAACTTCCCTTGAGAAGGTGGTGGTGAGCCACCTTCTTGAACCGCTGCAGTCCGTGTGGTGAAGGTACTCCCATGGTGCTGTTAGGTAGGGAGTTCCAGGATTTTGACTGAACAATGATGAAGGAACGGCGATATATTTTAAGTCAAGATGGTTTGTGCCTTGGAGGGGAACTTGGTGGTGGTGGTGATCCCATATGCCTGCTGCCCTTGTCTTTCTAGGTGGTAGAGGTCGCGGGTTTGGGAGGTACTGTCGAAGAAGCCTTGGCGAGTTGCTGTAGTGCATCTTGTAGATGGTACACACTGCAGCTATGTTGCGCTGCTGGTGGAGGGAGTGAATGTTTGAGGTGGTGAATGGAGTCCAGATCAAGCGGGCTGCTTTGTCCTGGATGGTGTTGAGCTTCTTGAGTGTTGTTGGAGCCGCAACCATCCAGGTAAGTGGCGAGTAGTCCATCACACTCCTGACTTGTGCCTTTGTAGGTGGTGGAAAGGATTTGGGGAATCAGGAGGTGAGTCACTTGCCGCAGAATACCCAGCCTCTGACCTGCTCTTGTAGCCACAGTATTTATGTGGCTGGTCCAGTTAAGTTTCTGGTCAATGGTGACCCCCAGGATGTTGATGATTGGGGTTTCAATGATGGTAATGCCATTGAATGTCAAGAGGAGGTGGTTAGACTTTCTCTTGTTGGAGAAGGTTAACTTTCTATGATTCTATAAGGTTGTTGCCTGGCACTTGTGTGGTGCGAATGTTACTTGCCACTTATCAGCCCAAGCCTGGATGTTGTCTCGGTCTTGCTGCATGTGGGCACGGATTGCTTCATTATCTGAGAAATTGTGAATGGAACTGAACACTGTGCAATCATCAGCGAACATCCCCACTTCTGACTTTATGATGGAGGGAAGGTCATTGATGGAGCAGCTGAAGATGGTTGTGTCTAGGACACTGCCCTGAGGAACTCCTACAGCAATGTCCTGGGGCTGAGATCATTGACCTCCAACAACCACAACCATCTTCCTTTGTGCTAGGTCTGACTCCAGCGAGTGAAGAGTTTTCCCCCTGATCCCGCTTGATTTCAATTTTACTAGGGATCCTTGGTGCCACACTCGGTCAAATGCTGCCTTAATGTCAAGGGCAGTTGCTCTCACATCAGCTCTGGAATTCAGCTGTTTTGTCCATGTTTGGACCAAGGCTGTAATGAGATCTGGAGCCGAGCAATCCTGGTGGAACCCAAACTGGGCATCGGTTAGCAGGTTATTGGTAAGTAAATGCCGCTTGATAGCATTGTCGACGACACCTTCCATCAATTTGCTGATGATTGAGAGTAGGCTGCTCTGGTGTTAATTGGCCAGATTATTTGTCCTGCTTTTTGTGGACAGGACATACCTGGGCAATTTTCCACTTTGTCGGGTAGATGCCAGTATTGTAGCCGTATTGGAACAGCTTGGCTAGAGGCTAGTACTGGAGCACAAGTCTTCAGCACTACAGCTGAGATGTTGTCGGAGCCCATTTCCTTTTATCGTATCCAGTGCGCTCAGCCATTTCTTGATACCACGTGGAGTGAATCGAATTGGCTGAAGACTAGCATGCGAATGCTTCAGCTTTGTCTTTTGCACTTACATGCTGGGCTCTGCCATCATTGAGGGTGGGAGTCTTCATGGACCCTCCTCCTCCCGTTAGTTGTTTAATTGTCCACCACCTTTGCCGACTGAATGAGGCAGGACTGTAGAGCTTTGATCTGATCCGCTGGTTGTGGGATTGCTTAGCTGTGTCTATAGAATGCTGCTTCCGCTGTTTAGCATGTAGTCCTTTGTTGTAGCTTCCCCGGGTTGGCACCTCATTTTTAGGTACATCTGGTGCTACTCCTGGCATGCTTTTCTACACTCTTCATTGAACCAGGTTTGGTCGCCTGGTTTGATGGTAATAGTAGAGTGAGGGATATGCCGGGCCATGTGGTTACAGATTGCAGTAGAATACAATTTTGTTGCTGCTGATGGCCCACAGCGCCTCATGGATGCTCAGTTTTGAGCTGCTAGATTTGTTGTGAATCTATCCCATTTAGCACTGTGGTAGTGCCATGCAACACGATGGAGGGTGTTCTCAGTGTGAAGACGGGACTTTTTTTCCACAAGGGTTGTGCGGTGGTCAGTCTTACCAATACTGTCATGGACAGATGCATCTGCGACAGGTAGATTGGTGAGGACGAGGTCAAGTAGGTTTTACCTCGTGTGGGTTCTCTCACCACCTGTCACACGCCCAGTCTGGCAGCTATGTCCTTCAGGACTTGGCCAGCTTGGTCAGTAGTAGTGCTACCGAGCCACTCTAGGTGATGGACATTGAAGTCCCCCACCCAGAGTACATTCCCTTTCTACACTCGGTGCTGCTTCCAAATGGTGTTCAACATGGAAGAGTACTGATTCATCAGCTGAGGGAGTGTGGTAGGTGGTAATCAGCAGGTTGTTTCCTTTTGTCACCTTGAGAGACAGCAGCCGCATCTGTGTGTTCTCCAGCTACATTCCTGAACTACCTTAGTGAGACCATTGATCTGTGTGGGAGAAGAACCGAAAGCCACGATTAAATTTACAAAGCCTCACATTCTGGCTCTTGTTATAATTCTGGCTACTTTCCAATACATTTTATTTGATCTTGCCACAAAAGTAAGATTTCATCGACTGGCCTGCACTTCCTATGAACCAAAACTTAACCTGATACAAGAAGTATCTGGGATAGTGTGCTGCAGTGCACAAATAGTACAATATACCACTATATACTCTGATCACTCTAGTAGGTGGAAAAAACACTCTGCTTAATCACCATATAGTTCTGGCTAAACCAGTAATTCAGTTTATTGTATGGTATTTTTATAGAGGCAAGAATAAATCAGCAGATGAGATCATATACGGTACTTAACTTTCAGTGTTACATTTTGTCCTTTCAATAATTAGTGAAAAATAACGACTTCAATCAGCAGGATGTGCTGAGGTATCTCAAAATCATGCATTTCTAGGAGCATGACATTTTGCAAACTTCAGCAAGAGCCAACCCCTCTTAATCCCCAAAATAATCATAGCGATATCTCTGCTCACAGAAAGCTCCAAAAGGAGCATGTGATCTAACTCGCCAAATAATGAAGAAGAATGGAAAGGAATCTAGGATCAAGCCTTCATAACATAGAATACATGAGAGTCAATTCAAATTTACACACAGAAAATACCACACCCACCTAAACTTCATAGATTCTGACCCTGCTGGAGAGATCATGGCGAGACTGGCACATTTATACACACCTTCTGGTTCTGCCCCTGAATCCAATCATTTTGGGAATTAATATTCCCTCAGATCCACTCCCCTATCTCTGCTACTCTTCCCAAGAGTGCAAGATCCATCTGAAGTGCACAGACTAACTCATTGCCAACACCCAGAAGTTCATCTCCCCACTTTGGTGAGACCCTATTCCTCCCACCACAAACATATGGATTAGGTACCTATGCCAGTTAGAGCACATGATACATAGATAGAAGTGTGAAAATATCAAGCAGTCCAGACCCTCTTCCTGGAGACTTTAACAAACCTCATAATTTAGAAGGAGGGGCTGTTTAATCCCAATGAGAACCCATACCACCACTGGTCCCCAGTAGCTTCAGATACATGCATTATGCAGCTTATGTTGGAAGAATGTGCTGTGTGAAGCCCCTTTAAGATTTGAGTAGGATTACAGTTTCAGATTAACTTTCAGCTTGTACTTGTTCCCTACTGCAGTATGGCCATGCATGGTAAACACTCAAAGGCTGTTATCTTTGAATGAGCCAGCAGCAAAGTACTGCCGGGTCATAAGAAAACACTTTATGGCATGCTTGGTGTTGGAAATTGTTGGGTAGCCATATGTGGTACCTTGCCTCATGTCTGCTATCTTTCTCCATATTTGCAGCCAGGTCCTCTGAATATTACCGATACCGTTCACATTGTCACCCATCTTCTGCCAGGCTTGTTACACTGCTCTTTTCTGGGAGGGTGCCTTCAGTGCTAAAGAGGGCAACCCTCCTTTCCCTCACTTCATGCATCATGACTTCAAGCACAGCATCTGTGAATCTCTGACTGTGTGAGAAGAAGGAGGGTGGGAATCCTCCATGGTACAGGAACTTGGCAGCTCTAAATGCCAAGGGCCCCTTTAAGTTCTAGTTAGCTATACTCCATGTGCCAGTGCCCCTCTGGCAGCCCCCACTTCAGATGGGAGCACGCACAGAATAGTTACTGTATTGAAATCCCAAATATTGTGAGTAAGCAGTCATGTGAATGCAGTCAGCAGTAGTGCGGAATTGTGTGTTTTTTTTCCTGATGTGCACATGTTCTGGAATTTCCAAGCTATGGACACTGTTGGGGAGGCAGTAGATGTACTTGGCCTCAGTACCCCTGAGTTAGGAAAGGGATGATTACCAAAGTTCCCACTCATAATGATTATCAAGTGGTCCCTGTTAGAAACATGCATGCACAAATGTTGGGTGAGGGCAAAATTGAACTCAACTGAGATGCCTCTCCAATCAAAACCTCTGCCAGCAGTCACTGTCAGGGTGCACTGATGACTAATGTTGATATGCACAAGCTGCCAGTGGATGCTTGACACCCATGGAATCAATAATAAGCAAGGAGTCTGTGCTTTCAGGCGCGGAGAAGGGTAGTGCAGAAAATAGTCGAAAGTTTGCTAGCAAAAATTAAGTCAGTTGAAAAAAACATCCCACTATAGTTGGTGCTGCAGCAGCAGATTCTGGCATTGCTTCTACATGAACTTTCTCAGCAGACAGTATGGGAGCAGACCTGTCTGAAAATACTTCAGTGTTGGGTAAGATGGATTTTTTTGTTTTTAACATCTGATGATGAACATCAAGATTTTTGCAATTTTATATAATAATACAGCTCCTTTAATGTTTTCAACTAACATAAAACCAGCATATAATTTAGCATCTAAAGCTTCCATGACCCTAATACTATTATCTAATTTGTGGTGACTGGTCATAGTTTTTTTTTGCGATGGTATCCCTTCTTAAACTATTTTCTGCTCTTTTTGGCCTCCCCACACAATATACTATGTTGTGCATTGATGCCATCACACCACCTAGAATAGCCAGTTTTGTAAAACTAACATTTTTCTGTCTGCATAATAAAATGTTACGGTAACTTGCATTGTTGATTTTTTTAATATACTCCTAGTGCTTTTTGTGGGAAATACCAATTCATATATGTATTATTTTATTTGTGATATTGGTTTCCAGTTATGAACTTGATTGGCTAAGCTAAAACACAGCCCTGGGTATGAAAACAAGTTTTCCTTTTGCTTACCAGATGAATGTAGGTGTTGTATTGTTTAGTAAATTGTTTCAGAGAGTCACAAAACAGAAGACATTTCATAGAATCATAGAAACATTTGTACAAAGCAGGCTATTCAGCTCATCATGTTTGTTCTGAAGTTACCTCCCCACTGGAGCTATCACTTCTATTTCCCTGCTTTCCCCCATATTCTTTAAGATTATTATTCTTCCTCTGTTTATCTTTTTTTAATTCATTCTCGGGATGTGGGAGTCATTGTCAAGGCCAGCATTTATTGCTCATCCCTAGTTGCCCTGAGAAGGTGGTGATACAACTGAGTGGTTTGATGGACATCTTAAGAGTCAACCACATTGGCGAGGGACTGGAGTCACATATAGGCCTGACCGGGTAAGGACAGCAGGTTTCCTTCCCTGAACCAGTTGGGTTTTTACAACAATTGGACAGCTTGACAATTTGAAACTGAATTCAAATTCTCATACTGCCATAGTGGAATTTGAACGCTAATTATCTGGATTATCAGTCCAGGCCTCTGGGTTACTAGTACAGTAACAAAACTGCTACATTACCATATCCTTAGTTTATCTAATTCCCTCCTAGATGTAGCAATTGATTCAGCTTCAATAGCCAACCATGATATCTGAAGACCCTTTGTGTAAAAAAAAAATCCAACTCCCATTTTACGGTTCCAAAGCTAATCCTGAGTTGATGTCCTTGTATTGTTTATGGGACTGGGCTGAAGCTGCAATCCTTGTTTTTGTATCAGCAAATGACTATAGAAAAAAAACCAATTATGTAAATGTTAATTGCAGTTCTTTTTTACTATAAATGCAAAATATTGGCCCAGAAATGTTGTAGAAGTGAATTATAAAGTGCATTACTAGTCACAATTATAAATTTCCAAAAGTACTTTGTGTACATGTTCTTGCCTCAAATGAGTGTGACTTGTAGGCAGTTTCATACAGTTTACTGAGCACAGCGGTTGCTTCTCATTCGGTTCAATTTCCATATTTCTAAGTATAATTGCTAAATTATTATTCTATAGATAGCATAATCTTTTCTGTGATAGCCACTAAGGATCAATTGAGTGTCAACATTGAGCGTTTGCCGTCATTACCCACCTCAAATTCTGGGCCTTTGTTTTTTATTGTTCACGGTAAATATTCTACCATGAAAATGTTAAGCGTAGTGGAAGTCAAACTTCATAGACTATTGTTTAACCACTTGATTAACCACTCCACTGGTGAACCACTTAACTCCACTGTCTTGATTTCTTCTCTTTAGAGCAAATTTTAGAACAGGATTTATCTCTAACCATACTGTATGATGTTATTGTACTCTTTGTTTTCATTAAAGAATGAACTTTGTAATGAAGCAAAAATTATATTGTCAAATCCACCACCAAAGTGCACGCCAGAAGAAATCAAGATGGTAAGTATTATGGGCTGGATTTTGATACTGGGGCAGGCTGGGGGTCGTGTTATCCACTTTTCGTGTTATCCACCCGACTGCAATTGGATGTGGGAGATTGATGCGATTTTCACCTAATTGGGCAATTGAGTTCCAGCATGTGGGAACCCATGACCCAATTAGTGTTTTCGGTCTGAAAGTCACCTCTGATGATGTCATCATTGCTGCTGCATTGAAGGTCTGCAAAGACTGCCTGGCCTTTGCTGTGAGAGGACCTGGAGGCAAAATGAGCAGCAGCAGCCCCCACATATTTTTCCACCACCACTCATATTATATTATACCACCACCACCACCACCACCACCGCCGCCGCCGACGACGTTGTAATAGTGAACCTGCAGCCGATAGTCAGCTATTGAAATGTGCTCCCGCCTGGTTTCACATTCGTGGTTCAGAACAGGCGTGCTGCACGTAGAAAAAGGGTTAAAATCACAAAGGCCTTTCAAAATGGCATTATAGAGGCAATTTAGTGCTTGTTAAGGGCCTTAACAGCCTATCCCGCCTCTTAGAGGCGGGACGGAGTCGGGACCAGCAGACACGATTTAATGAAAATTGCATGGAGGCGGGCTTGTGCCCGCCTGCCAGTTTTCGCAATTTTAACCCCCCACACGCCTCCAAACCCACCTCCATGGGTCATTGAAAATTCTGCCCTATGAGTCTGTACAATTAAAAGTCTTTTATCTAGCATGAATCTGTAGGATGTGGAAAAGTGTCCATCACAAATTAAAGTGACACAAACCAAATTGTCACATATCTAAAAGATCCGTCACACTTTCAAAGAATCCATGGGCCAAAAAAACTTGATTCGTCCAAATATCAACTACCACACTTTAATGATTTCTCAAATGACCTTTCAAGTTGATTTGTTCAAATACCCAATTGTCATTAGACAGGTAGAAGAAGTCACAATTACCAATCAGGAAGCAGCAATCCACACAAAACTAACCAAACAAATTGCTCATTTTTTTTTTCAATGCTACCATCTGAAATTAACAAGCGGCAAAAAACCTAATTGCTGAAATAATTTTTTCAACCTCATTTTGGTGGCCATGTTGCTTTCTGGTGTATCACATCATGAACACATAAAAAATAAACTTCTAATAAATACATTTAAAAATGTGTAGTTCTTCAAAAAGTCACTGAAGTAACCCATAAATTTAACCATGATACATTAGAACTCTGTGCCAACTTTCCCCAGCACAAGCCTGCACCTCTCTCTTGGGCACACCTTTTGAATTCTGCCCCATTTCCATGACAACTGATCTTAATCTGCAATTTACTTGCAAGTATTCACATGGCTCCACACATGCACATAGTCAGTGTCCTTCAGTGTTTCTGAAGCCTCGCTGCCCCTCCTACTGCTTTCTGAATGCACAACTTGGACGTTCCCACTCTTTGACAGCCTGACTTAGTTTTTTTCTCTCTCATGATCAGCACCCTCCCCCATGTTTTCATAGCTGCTTGCTCCTAGCCCTCTGCTTTTTGAGTGGATAAGATGGGCAGGAATTGCAGAGTAAGTAAACTAAAGATTATAAAGAGAGGGAAAGGAGACCAATTCACAGCTAGCATAATACAGTTTTAAAAGCTTTAACCAGCTACCAAGTCTTCATTACTTAAAAGAAAAATAATCCAAAGAAAATTCAAATGAGCAGTTTGGTGGATTTGCCTGCCTCAACTTGGATAAAGCAAAAAGCTTTAAGTAACTTTGCAAAGCTCAAGCCTTATGTGAAGCAGAAAGATTTTAATCAGAAGAGAATCCCTTTAGATTGTGGCTAAAGATGGCTTGTATTTAAAAAAAGCAGGAATGGTTTGGTGCAGATACTGGAAATTGAGCAGTTTTCTTCTTTAACATAACATTCAATTTTTAATACTTAAAATGTAATCTTATATTTTTTCCCATTCTTACATTTAAAGATTGTATTTATGTATGGAATTCATTTGTTACAAGCTTGTTAGTCAATAGAATTAGTAATTCAATCAAACATACATTCTAATTTCAGTTTCTATGTTTAATTTTGAAGTGTTTTTAATACCATTGGTTATAATGGTTAGAAAATTGTGGGCAGTGCATGGCCAAATTTCCAGTTTACACTGCACTCAATTTTCCACTTTATCTTCATTTGCTAACATTTGACTTACACACAATCTTCCTCTCCTACCCATGGTGTCATCCCGAGACCCTCTAACAGCTCACCATGCTTCTTTATCACTTCGGGGATTTTCTACTGGAAATCATGGGCGATGTAAAATATGGCTGCCCAAATATGAGTCGATATATTCAAAGGGGCAGACAAATAATGAGGTTACATCACCGGGCAATGACTTTATCTTCCTAGCCCTTCAAAATCTAAATCAAAAATAAATTACACTCCTTTTCAACCACCCCAGAGGGATGGTGACAGGCTCCATTGCAGGAGCGCAAATCCTGCTGAGAACTCGGTGACAGTTTATACGACCCTGACCGTGGAAAATCAGCCAGGATCAGATTTGGGCAGAATTCCCGTCTTCTTGAAGATGTGCTGGGATTACGCCAATGCAGAAAATCCCAATGTGGATACCAGATAGTTTCCAAATATATAGTACTTACCCTAATTACAAAAAAAATTATTTTTGTGCATTTAATGTAATTCTACCCTCCCAATTTTTACCTGAGTTACACCCCATAAATGTGCTACCCTGCATAAATGGACATAATCAGGTTTTAACCGAATTGTGGCTAGAGATCAATTATGCTGAATCTCTACCCATAACATGCACGATACACATTCCGGCGAAGATATAGACTGGCAAGCAGGCCGGAGTTTCATTTCAATATTATAATGAGCTCGATTTAATGAAATTTTGATGCCCTCACTATTTCTTTGGAACGCTGAAAGGTCACTGCTTTATATGTTTGCCCATATAAATCAGCATTCCTCTGAATGGAAAAAAAATAAAGGAACATCCAGCAAGTTAAATCTATACTTTTGGATTGTTATTTTCAAGTCTTTTTCCATTGGTATTTCTGCTTTTCTTAGCTAACTTAATAGATGAAGAGGATTTGTATCATGAGTTTTGGCACTTTTTTTCTTGCCATCTAGAAATTGGAAGAATGGGTGTTCCTATGGAAATCCTTCACTATTTGTTATTTAGAGAAAGAAAATAAGGTGGATAGAGAGGCACTGGCAGCTATGATTGCACCAGAGGAGGACTGTCCCCACCTGCTATTACTGTCCAAAATGCATATACAGACAGACATGAATTTAGATGGATTTGTATGAGGAATAGCGTCTGCGCAGATTGAGAATCCCCTGGGAGGTGGTGATAGAGTTGTGCCACACGCTACAATATGACCTACAACCAAAATGTAGGACAGGTTGGTGCTGCCAATAGCTGTCAAGTACTTCACTCCTGAAATGTTATGCCTCATGCTGCCACATGGCACATTCGTGAAATCAATCAATCTGCAGTGCATACATGTGTTAAACATCCTGTGCATTGTTTGTCAAAGTTAGCAACATCATCACTTTTCCCCATTCAAATGTGAGAGGACACTACAATTATTTTCAAATAGCAGGATTCTCCAAAGTCCAGGACATAATTAATGGCATCCATGTGGCCCTACGTGCTCCTGCACACAATAGCTGTACATTCATGAATTACAGGCGCCTATCACTCCATCAAGGTGCAGCTTATCTGTGATCATCAGAACACCATCATGCAGGTGAATTTCAACTTCCCAGGCAGCAGACGTGATGTTTTTTATTTTTTAGGTAATCACTGTACCCGCATTATTTGACCCACTAAGAAAAGGTTGGCTGCTAGGAGACCAGGCTACCTTCTGCAGCTCTGGCTAATGATACCTTTATAACAGCTCCATACACCTTTCGAGCGCAGGTGCAATGAGGCATATGGTATCTACCAGAGTCATCATAAAACACATCATAGGTATGTTAAAGCAGTGCCTCAGGTGCCTAGTCAGATCCGCATTGTCTTACAATATAGTCTGGTTAAAGTTTGTTAAATCATCATAATCTGCTTTGCCCTCCATTGACAAATGAATGGAAATATGGAGAAAGAAGGTCATGAACTATAGCAAAGAGATGCCCCTGACGAGCAGGAGGAGGCAGCAGCTAGAGCTGCTTACCAAGCTGTCATTAAGATCTTCTCCCACGGACCCCACCCATCCATTACATCAACAGGTGTTCCTACATCTTTACCATGCCCTCAACAAATCTGAATTTAGTTAAAATAAAATCTGCAAAGGAAAAGCTGGTATCAATAAAAAAAAAGTGATCATGTGCTATTGAATTGTTGTTAAAGCCATGTCCTTTAGGGAATGAAACCCGCTGTCCTTACCTGGTCTAACCTATATGTGACTCCACTCCCACACCAATGTGGTTGACTCTTAACTGCCCTCTGAAGTGGCCAATCAAGCCACTCCGTTGTATCCAGGGCAATGAGAGATGGACAATAATTGCCAACCTTGCGTCCTATTTGACCCTGAGCTGAGCTTTCGACCCCATATCCTCTCCATCACCAAGACTGCCTACTTCCAACTTCATAACATTCCCCATCTCTGCCCCTGCCTCAGTTTATCTGCTGATGAAGCCCTCATCCATGCCTTTGTTACCTCTAGACTCCACTATTGCAATAGAAACATAGAAAAATAGGAGCAGGAGTAGGCCATTCGGCCCTTCGAGCCTGCTCCAGCCATTCAATATGATCATGGCTGATCCTCCATCTCAATACCATATTCCCGCTCTCTCCCCATACCCCTTGATGCCTTTTGTGTCTAGAAATCTATCTATCTCCTTCTTAAATATATTCAGTGACTTGGCCTCCACAGCCTTCTGTGGTAGAGAATTCCACAGGTTCACCACCATCTGAGTGAAGAAATTTCTCCTCATCTCAGTCCTACATGTCCTACCCTGTATCCTGAGACTGTGACCCCTCATTCTAGACCCCCCAGCCAGGGGAAACATCCTCCCTGCATCCAGTCTGTCTAGCCCTGTCAGAATTTTATACGTTTCAATGAGATCCCCTCTCATTCTTCTAAACTCTAGTAAATACAGGCCCAGTCGACCCAATCTCTCCTCATACAACAGTCCTGACATCCCAGGAATCAGTCTGGTGAACCTTCGCTGCACTCCCTCTATGGCAAGTATATCCTTTCTTAGGTAAGGAGACCAAAACTGCACACAGTACTCCAGGTGTGGACTCACCAAGGCCCTGTATAACTGTAGTAAGACATCCTTGCTCCTGTACTCAAATCCTCTTGCAATGAAGGCCAACATACCATTTGCCTTCCTAACTGCTTGCTGCACCTGCATGTTTGCTTTCAGTGACTGGTGTACAAGGACACCCAGGTCCCTCTGTACATCAACATTTCCCAATCTATCACCATTTAAATAATACTTTTCCTTTCAGTTTTTCCTACCGAAGTGGATAACTTCACATTTATCCACGTTATACTGCATCTGCCATGTATTTGCCCACTCACTCAACTTGTCTAAATCGCCTTGAAGCCTCTTTGCATCCTCCTCACAACTCACAATCCCACCTAGTTTCGTGTCTCCTTGCCAGCCTCCCACCACCCTCCGTAAACTTAAGCTCATCCAAAACTTTGCTGGCCGTATCCTAACTCACACCAAGTCTCGTTTGCCCATCACCCCTGTGCTCGCTGACCTGCATTGGCTCCCAGTCCGGCAATGCTGCGATTTAAAAATTCTCATCCTTGTTTTCAAATCTCTTCATGGCTCCATCCTTCCCTATCTCTGAAACCTCCTCCAGCTCTATAACCCTCCGCGATCTCTGTGCTCCTCCAATTCTGGCCTCTTGCGCATCCCCGATTTTCATTGCTCCACCATTGACGGCCGTGCCTTTAGCTACATAGGGGGAAAAATTCAGTATCGCCCTGTTTGGGGCACCATTATTGGCCGTGCGCAAAGTTTAGCGCCTGGTGCTAATTATCGCCTCCGACTGCAAACTTGGCTTTTATCGCCCCTGGAGGTGATTGGAGTGCTAAATCAGGCGCTACACACCTGTCTTAAGACGCAAAGGCTGAGGAGCGAGGCGCTAACTCAGAGTGCGGGCGCAGTGCAGGTGCTGTCAGTTAGCGATGGAACAGAGACACACTGGCGCCGGACAGTTCTTAAAGGGGAGGGTCGATCTTGCTCTCCAGCCACACCCTGCTCATTGGAGCCTTGAATCTCGGCCTGGAGAGACCTGTGCCTAAATCTTGCAGCCAAGGACTATGGAGAGGGTGAGAGAATGAGCTCAGCGCTTCAGCGAGCGGGCCTTGGATACTCTGGTTGGTGCGGTGGAGCGCAGAAGATCTATACTCTTCCCTGAGAGTGTCAAGAGGTCTTTGCCGCGCGAGTACAGAAGAGTGTGGAGGGAGGTGGCTCAGAGCATCTCCTCCAGGAGCATGGTGACCAGGACCCATACTCAATGTCGCAAAAAGTTCAACGACCTCACTCGGGTCGTCAGGGTGAGTGGCTTTTTTTCAATACCTCTCCATCTCAACCTCACTCTCTATGGTCAGAGGGTCTTAAAACCCCAATGCCCAACACTCATCCAACACCTATGGCCCTCTCATGAAACACACACGCACATTCCACACTTTGCATACAGTAAGGGCTATTCACCTATAGGAGGCACATCAGGCAAGACCATGGCTGCATACAGTAAGGGCTATTCACCTATGGGAGGCACATCAGGCAAGATCATGGCTGTATATTTACTCAGACGCCGTCCTTTTTCTTGCAGGCCAAGCTATCTCATAATAGGAGACAGCAGCAACGGATGGGTGGAGGGCGGCCTCAGCTGCAACCCCTCAGCGATCTTGAGGCGCGCGTCCACAGGATTGTGGCAAGCCAGGTGATCGGTCCCGTCACCCCTGGAGAGGCCGACCCCGTTCTGGACCGCAATGGTAAGGTGATCACCTTTTTCTCCTCTCTCCTTCCACTTGTCCCTCACAACACCAGCCTTTGACACTTTCAATCCAACTTACTAAATCGCTGCACTCATTCCTCCCTTACTGCCCCCCCTGTCCTCACGCTAAAGCCACTCTTATACCTCTCTGCTTTCAGATGGTGATTCACCAGCTGAGGAGACGGGCCCTCAAGCTGCCAGTGGGAGTGAAGCTGCAGGCGAGGAGGAAGATGAAGCCAGAGCATCAGCGCCACCCTCTCCCGAGGAAGCCCATGCCCACACTGGGAACACGCCTTCCCTGGAGGGGAGCAGGGGGGAAGGATCTGATGAGGGTGAAGCTCCAGGACCCAGCGGGCTGCAGCAACGCGATGGAGGTAGGGAAGCTCGGGGGCCTTCTCCCCGGAGGGAGAGTAGGCCAGCGAGTCCGGCTGCACTGGACGCAGAGGAGGAGCGGCTCATCGCTGAAATGAACACCCAGGCTGTGGACATGCACACTGAGCTCATGGGTGCAGTGGGAAGGGTGCCCGAATGCATTGAATCACTGGCAAGGAGTGTAGAGCACTTCGCTGTAGCACAGGCGGATGCCACGCTAAAGCTTAGTGCTGCAATTCAGTCACTGGCTGCCATGACCCCATCTCAGACTGCTCTCATGCAGACTCAGATTGAGGTCACACAAGCACTGACTGCTGCCATTCTCGCTGGTTTGGACACATTTCCCCGGGGCTCTCACCGCGCCGCAGCAGGCCAGCAATCTGTGCTCCAGCAGATTGCTCCGGATGCTGAAGTGCTGCCCCGTGGGAGTGCTAGTGTGTCGGGCGAGCAGGGAGTTGCTGTCCTCTCTCATGATGACAGCATTCCTGCTGCCACCGCTGTCACTTCTCCATTGCACTTGCCACCGCCTGTAGGCCAGACTGCTGCCGCCCATGCAGAGTTGGTGCAGTCTGCAGCCGGGCCCTCCAGGCCCAGAGCTGGTCGAGGCCATTCTTCAAGGGCATCTGCAGTCTCAGGTTCTGACAATCAGCAGCCTTCCACCAGCCTTGCTGCAGCCACTGGGGCCCCATTACGGAGGAGCTGTAGGGTGGGAAGGGGGGAAGTGCGCAAGGGAAGGAGATCACCCTCGAAGGGCAAAAAGTAGGAGGTGTGACAAAATGTTTGTCAATTTTTTATTAAAGGCCGAGGTTCGTGGTCAAACTTTTGTTTAGTGTTTTGGACATTATCTCCAGGTTGGGAGAACCAGTTATGTTGATGACTGTTTTTTGTGTTTGTTTCTATTAGTTTGTCATGAAGAAATGACACACACAGAGTTTGTAAAATAAATAATTTTTTAAATTCAAAATGTACATGTTTGGTCTTTGGAATCATTGTTGCCTTGGCCGGCTTAGGGGTTGCGGGTTGGTTTCATTCATGTTGTTCTCAATGGCAGAAGCCATTTCCTCAGCAGGGGCCTAGGAGCGGCTTGCTATCAGCCATTGACGGACGGCCCTTCCAGTTTCAACATTGTGGGCCGCCCTCCCGCCTTGGTGCTGCTGCTGATCATCCTCCTCCTCTTCCTCCTCCTCCTCCGGTGGTGCTCCAAGGCCTGGTGGCATTGGCTGTGTCCTGAGGATTGCCAGGTTATGCAGCATGCAGCACACAACTACGAAGTGGAAGACTCGCTCAGGCGAGTACTGCAGGGCTCCTCCTGAGTGGTCCAGACAGCGGAACCATTGCTTGAGCATGCCGATTGTGTGCTCAACGATGTTCCTGGTGGCGAGATGGCTCTCGTTGTACCGCAGCTCAGCAGGGGTGTTGGGGGTACGGAGCGGTGTCATCAGCCAGGTGCACAGTGGATAACCCTTGTCCCCGAGAAGCCAACCACTTGGGTGATGCGGTGCCTGGAAAAGGTCTGCCACAGTAGTCTGGCGTAGGATGAATGCATCGTGGCTGCTGCCAGGATAGTGGGCATTGACAGTGAGTATCAGCTGTCTGTGGTCACAGACCAACTGGTCGTTTAGGGAATGGAATCCCTTTCGGTTGCAGAAATCCTCTGCATTCTCATGCGGTGCCCGCAATGCCACATGCGTGCAGTCAATGGCACCCTGCACCATGGGAAAGCCCGCTATCCTCGCAAAGCCCAATGTGCGTTCATGCTGTTTGGCCCGGGTCATCGGGAAAGAGATGTACTGGCGTCTCCTTTTATAGAGGGCATTTGTGACCTGACGGACGCAGCGATGGACAGCGAACTGGGAGATATTGGCGATGTCCCCAGTAGCTGCTTGAAAGGAGCCGGTGGCATAAAAGTTCAGAGCCACTGTGACCTTCACTGCCACCGACAGAGACGTCCTCGTCCTCAGTAGAGGCTGCAGATCTGGCTGCAGCAGGTGGCAGAGCTCAGTGACCACCTCCTTGCTGAAGCGCAGCCTTCACAAACACTGCTCCTCAGACATATTAATGTAAGAGAATTGTTGGCGAAATACCCTGGGAGGGTAAGGTCTCCTGTACAGAGGCCTGTTGGCCCTCCTCCGTCTGGCCATGATTGCCACTCTCTCTCTGTGTCTCTGTGTCCTCCGAATCTGCCGGCGCAGGACGATGCCCCCAATCAGTGCAGCTCCCATAGTCTCTTGACAATCAAAGTAGTGAAGGTCAAAAACAAAAGTACCTGCAAGTGATGCTCAGTAGCCAAAACTACTTCACACAGTGTTGCCTCTATGCAGAAGTCTCTCCTCTCTCTCAGAATCTCTCTCTCTGTCAGAACGAGTGGTGCAAAAATGTCTACCACAGAAAAAGCCAGGAAGAGGCCCCGTTTAAATAGCGCCCCCCCGGCCCCACAGTGACTGGGAAACGTTGCAGTCTACCTGTCGTTGCTTGCGCCAGGCGGAAAGGAGGGGGACGCCACTCAATATCCGCTCGAATGACGTCAAGATCTGCGGGCGCAAGAGATCGGGGCGGTATTGTTTAGCGCCACCGCAAAATGTCTGGTCAATTTTGCGAGCGGCGCAGATATCGCCGCGCCCGGGCGCTAGTTGCTTTGCGCCCCAGTAGCGCCCTCTTAAGGTGCTAACGGGAGGCGCAAACCAACTGAATTTTTTCCCCATAGGCCCTAAGCCCTGGAATTCCATTCCTAAACTTCTCCAGCTCTCTACTTCTCACTTCTCCTTTAAGACCTACCTCTTTGTCCAAACTTTTGGTCACCTGTCCTAATATCTCCTTATGTCTCTCGGTGCCAAATTTTGTTTGATAACACTTCTATGAAGTGCCTTGGAATAGTTTTCTATGTTAAAGGCAGGGCTAGAAATTCATTATAGCCCAGGAATGGGCGGTATCTTTAGAAAAGTTTGAGAATTACCGCCAGGCACTAATGCTTTAGACTGCACGCAAAATTCATTCTCACTGTTCAAAGAAATGATTGGGGCACTAAATCAAGTCTTAAAGGCCTAGCTCAGTGGCGTTACACTCAAAGGGGTGGACCAATATCGGGTGCAATCTAATCTCAACTCATCATTGCCGCAGGCTTTTCCCAGCACTTAAAGGGGAGGTTCAATGATGCTGCAGCAGCTCATTCTCAGCATTGCTGGCTGTGCAGCTGCCTCAGCAAGGAGAAGGAGCCGGAGGACTGAAGCAGGTGTGCTCATGGCAGATCCACCTCAGTCGAGTGGTCAGGGTGATTGAATGCTTCAACAAATGCTACATACCACCATCTGTACCACAATCTTCACACACTGCCCAAAGCACCAGACCCCCAGCGCTCACCCACCAACAATCACTACCTACCAACACTCACACCCACATCTCCCACCTTGCACACAGCTATTCAACTATGGCAGGCACAAGGGTCATTAGTTATTAGAATGAATGTGATCTATTTATGCATAAATTTATTAATGGAGTTTGCAATATTTTGTGGTCGCTCTCATTTCACCTTTGCACCCAGGAGGACGCTGTGATATGGCATGACAGGGATGGTATGATGGGCATGTGGTGAGCAAAAGGGATCTGGGGTTTAAGTCATCCTGCTGTGAGGCTGGAGGTCTGTTTGGAGGAGGTGGCAGAGTTCTGTGACCACCACCGTGGTGATGCGGAGCCATCTAATACACTGCTCCTCGCTTAACTGAAGATAGGAGAAGTGCTGTCAGAATACCCTCGGAGGGTAAGGCCTCCTGGCGAGAGCCCTGATGTCCCTCTTCATCCCTCTGCGCACCTGTTCCTGTATTTCTGGCTGCCTCCCTCTGCCATAGATCCTGGAGGGTGAGATAGCATGCCATAGACCCCATTAATGTTGCCAAGTGTAGCAGTTTGAATCCTGGAACAATAAATGTAGCCACTTTGGGATCAGTGCTGGGGCCTCGACTATTTACAATCTATATTAATGACTTGGATGAATGGACCGAGTGTACGATACAAAGATAGGTGGGAAAGCAAGTTGTGAGGAGGACATAATGGGCTGGATTTTGATACTGGGGCGGGTTGGGGTCGTGTTATCCACTTTTCGTGTTATCCACCCGACTGCAATTGGATCTGGGAGATTGATGCAATTTTCACCTAATTGGGCAATTGAGTTCCAGCATGTGGGAACCCATGAACCAATTAGTGTTTTGAGTCTGAAAGTCGCCTCTGATGATGTCATCATTGCTGCTGCATTGAATGTCTTCAGAGACTGCCTGGCCTTTGCTGTGGGAGGACCTGGATGGAAAAGAGAGAGAGAGAGAGAGAGAGAGAGACTGGCTTTTGCTGTGAGAGGAGGACCTGAAGGCAAAATGAGCAGCAGCAGCTCCACATCTGCTCCCAGATATTTTTCCTACTATTACTTCTCTATTGTAATAGTGGACCTGCAGCTGATAGTCAACTTTCGAAATGTGCTCCCGCCAGGTTTCACAGGCGTGCTTCATGTAAAACAAGGGTTACGTAAAGTTTCGCAATTATCGCGATTCGAAATAACAAGATAGAAGCAGATTCGTTTGATCAGTTTATTTAAACGAAATGCTGTCATGATATAAAGGACACAGAAGCCTGTAAAATGGCCACCGCGCATCGTGGCAGAAGCTTCCAGAAGTACAGTGGGCAGACAAGATGGCGTTCGAATAAACATTTTCAATATAAGACGGGATCATACTCGATAAGCACTGATAAAGACAGGATGCAACCTGTTTGCATTTGTGACAATAGCAAAAGATATGAGTGCTGGAATCGTTTTCCATGCACAAGTAAGGACCATTGTACTGGGCAATCGAAGGCCCATCCAGACACATCAATACACAAATACCCCCACGGCTCTACAATGAGAGAGCCATTCTCGGGTGATTAAACAAGTATTCGGGGGCCCCCAAAACCAGTCAGGGAGATGATTCATACGATCCTGGCTGGGCCAACAATGGGGAAAACATTAACGGGTAGTTGGCCAGTCTCAGGTGCTACCAAAACCCGTTAAAGACAAGAATCACCCCATGCTGGGAGTTTTGAGCGCCAATATTTCACAAAGGACAAACATTAAGATTTGGGCAGGAGATAAGGGAACTCAGCACTATAACTATAGTGAACAAATGTCCATCGGTCTCTTATTCTCTTATCTCGCTGCTGACTGCTGAGGGTTTATTCTCTTATTCGCTCGAATCGTCTCCTATTCTCTTAGCTTGCTGCTGACTGCTGAAGCTCTTCTCTAGGGCTGGACTCTGTTGACTCTGGACTTTTAGCCGCACTGGACGGTTATTCGAATGTTGGGTGGAGCTCAATCGGAACGAGCCGCCTCGACAAAGGCAAGTGACCGGGTGCACCATCCCGAGAGTCGGTAAACGGTGTCTGGACCCGAAGGCCCAACAAGACAAGACGAAATGACAAGAAAAGAAGAAGAATCCACGTGCCGCCACGGTCTGTAAACCCCGACCGCGCCCGAAAATATAGGACCCACTTCTTGAATTCTACAGGTTATTGCACGAACCGGTCAAAGACTCTTCTTTGAATTCTTCCGACAACTGGTGTCGGTACAGGAAGACTTTTCTTTGAATTCTACAGCCGGGCCCGAGTGCTGTCGAGTTCTTCATGACAACGGGGAGCCCAGCCTGCTTGTCGCAGCAGCGAAAATAAACAAGTGGGGTACAGAGACCCCTCAAAACACGTGACAGTCAGGTGCTGCAGCGAAACGAGCCGAGTGCCTCACTTTAAAATTCTCCGAAGTATCACGAGTGGTGAGCATGTTTCCCGATCCTACAAATCTAGATGTAGTGTAGGTATTGATAAGGGAGGGTGGTTTTATTAAGGATAAAGTATAATGTGTTCCCCTTTTTACGATGTGCCGTGCGTTCTTCATTACCATAGACCAAGCTTTATGAATGTATGTATACTTGTACTCTCGTTAATTTGCGCCTATGACATGTACTTCATGATTTTGGACGCTATGCAATAAAGATTTCCATTTCGTACTATTCAACCAGGTCTATCTGAGTTTTTCTCTGCATTACTGCTCTCGCACCTAAGTCCAGTGTTAGAACCGTAAGGGCGAGTGGGTCGAACCACTCACAGGTGCTTATTGCAACAAGGCTGGCCGGAGACCAGAGCAAGCAATAGTATTAAGCAACGAAGGCCTAACCCCGCACCAGCACCGTCTGCGATACAAGCACGCCGAAACCCCTTACAGTTAAAATCACAAAGGCCTTTCAAAATGGCATTATAGAGCCAATTTAGTGCTTGTTAAGGGCCTTAACAGCCTATCCCACCTCTTAAAGGCGGGACGGAGTCGGGACCAGCAGACACGATTTAATGAAAATTGCGTGGAGGCGGGATGGAGGCGGACTTGTGCCCGCCCGCCACTTTTCGCAATTTTAACCCCGCACACGCCTCCAAACCCGCCTCCACGGGTCAGTGAAAATCCAGCCCAAAGAGTCTGCAAAGAGATATAGATAGGTTAAGTGAGTGGGCAAGAATTTGGCAGATGGAGTGTAATGTCGGAAAATGTGAAGTTATCCACTTTGGTAGGAAGA
Organism: Squalus acanthias; assembly: GCA_030390025.1. Lineage (NCBI taxonomy): Eukaryota > Metazoa > Chordata > Chondrichthyes > Squaliformes > Squalidae > Squalus > Squalus acanthias. The sequence goes on from CM059431.1 coordinate 66,252,999, forward strand.
ATAGAAAAGAAAAATATTATTTAAATGGAGAAAGGCTACAGAATGCGCCGGTACAAAGGGATTTGTGTGTCCTTGTACATGAAACACAAAAAGTTAACATGCAGGTGCAGCGAGTAATTAGGAAGGCAAATGGAATGTTGGCCTTTATTTCAAGGGGGATAGAGTATAAAAGTAGGAAAGTCTTGCTACAACTGTACAGGGCGCTGGTGAGACCACCTCTCGAGTACTGTGTACAGTTTTGGTCCCCTTATTTAAACAGGGATATACTTGCATTGGAGGCAGTTCAGAGAAGGTTCACTAGGTTGATTCCTGGGATGGAAGGCTTGTCTTATGAGGAAAGGTTGAGCAGGTTGGGCCTATACTCATTGGAGTTTAGAAGAATGAGATGTGATCTTTTTGAAGCGTATAACATTCTGAGGGGGTTGGACAGGATAGATACTGAGAGGATGTTTCCCCTCATGGGGGAATCTAGAATGAGGGGGCATAATCTCAGAATAAGGGGTCGCCCATTTAAGATGGAGATGAGGAGGAATTTCTTCTCTGAGGGTCGTGATTTTTTGGAATTCTTTACCCCAGAGAGCTGTGGAAGCTGAGTCATTAAATATATTCAAGGCTGAGATAGACAGATTTTGAGCAACAGGGGAGTCGAGGGATATGGGGAGCGGGCAGGAAAGTGGAGTTGAGGCCAAAATCGGATCAGCCATGATCTTATTGAATGGCGGAGCAGGCTCGAGGGGCCGAATGGCCTGCTACTGCTCCTATTTCTTATGTTCTTATGTTCTATGTTCTTTGCACTTGCCAGAAGACTGCTGATAAAAAAAGCATGAAATTACTCATACAAACTGCTCCACTGACTGAAACTGACAAGAAGCTACTGAAACTAACCTGCCCTGACAGCTGCGAGTGATTAATGCTGATGTCTTTAAATAACGTCGCTGGAGCCGGCTTCCATCAGCTGTGCGCCTGCTCTCCCTGTTGCTGTCTGGTTGAGGCGCAAAGGTAAGTGGCGAAAATCAATTTTGCAGATCAGGTGCCCTGAACGCTCACTGATGTCACGATCTGCCTGGCATTGAAATCCCCAGCGGTATCTCGTACCGGCGGCACAACGGGGGGTCCAGATTCGCTTTGCCTTGGCACTACTGCATCAACGCCCTGTTAGCACCAATTGATTTTTTCCCCCAACACCTTTGACAGTGCAGCACTACCTCAGTACTGCACTGGGAGTGTCAGCCTGGATTATGTGCTCAAGTTTCTGGAGTGGGCCTTGAGCCAATGACCTTTTGACTCAGAGGCGAGAGCGCTACCCACAGAGCCACGGTTGACACTAATCGTTGGGCATGTGCTAATCAAGCATCACCCAATTTTGGCCCAATTAAACACCTGGTTTTCTTCTTTTAAATATTTTTTCTTTAAAGGAGAAATCAATCTGAATTACAGCTATAAATGGGCTAAAAGGAAATGCATTCTTCTGGTTTTTTAGTTGTGTCTAATTATGCACTGTAACAATCATCAGAAAAACACTACTTCCAACCTTGTTTTTAGTTGAAGCTATTGCATTATTCAAGTGTAATATGCAACATCAGGCTAATTTGCAAGCCTTTCATTTAGATTCAAAGGGTGACCTTAAACATTTTGGAGGCCAGAAATGCTACCTGAATTAATGAACTCTACAGGGTGCAACTCTTGTGTAATTTCAAATGCCTTTTCATTTAGTGACCAAAGTGTTGAGGTCCCTGGAGACAAAAATGGACAAGCCATATGTGCCATCAAAGCAAATCTATGCTGACTAGGAGATCAGATGTGTTTGAACTCCAGGAGGCTGCTTGTGATGCACTTGTTTGAAAGTACTTCCTCTAGAGTAATTTTCTCATCTAATATAAATCATGTCAAATAGGAAATCGATACATAAATAAATGGATCTTACACAGATACACAAGCACATAATTCAGCATGTGTAACTATATATGAGTATGTTATTAGGCTACTTACATAATATCACCAGATACCAATGTCAATGCCTAGACATTTAAAAATGTAATTTTTTATTAAATGCATATATGTTGAATAAATTGTCCCGAAGTATCTTGGGGGAAAAATGTGGTTGGTTAGCGCCTCGGGGGGGGGGGGCCTAACGAGTTAACGCTTGAGCGCAACAATTTTAGTGCCGCACGCGAAATTGACCTGGCGTTTTACAGTGGCGCTAAACACTGCCACCACGATCTCCTGCACCCGGAGATCGTGACATCATCGAAGCGTGCAACGCCTCGGTAGCGCCCCGGACCGGAAATTGATTCTCGCGTCCTGCCTTAGTGCCTGCTGCTAGGAACGACAGGTAGAGGGGGACGTTTTGCAGTCGGCTGGGAGCTGGGGGAGCACTATTTAAAGGCGTGCGCTTCCTGCTTTTTCCTGTCGGCAAAATATTCTGCATACGCAGGTTGAGAGAGGGAGAGAGGCGTCTGGAGACATTTACTGCTGTCCTACAAGGAGCTTTGTTCCTCACCAACACTTTTCAGGTTCCCATTTCTGTCAGCTTTATCACTACTATATGTAGAAGATTAAATGGGGGCTGTACTAACACGGGGCGTCGTCCTTCAGCTTCACTGTCAGAGGCAGTAGAGGCACAGAGAGAGAGAGTGGCAAACGTGACCAGAGGGAGGAGGGCCAACAGGGCTCTGCACAGGAGACCTTCCCCTCCCAGGGTATTCCGGGAGTAGTTCTCCTACATTCATTTGTCCGAGGAGCAGTGTTTTAGAAGGCACTGCTTCAGTAAGGAGGTGGTCACAGAGCTCTGTAACCTCCTGCAGCCAGAGCTCCAGCCTCAGCTCAGGACCAAGACGTCTCTGTCGGTGGCAGTGAAGGTGACGGTGGCTCTCAGTTTCTATGCCAGCGGCTCCTTCCAGGCTTCAACTGGGGATATTGTGAACATCTCCCAGTTCGCCGTTCATTGTTGCATCCGGGAGATCACAAATGCTCTATACCAAAGGTGAAGGGAGTACATCTCTTTCCCCCATGATCCGAGACAAACAGCGTGAACGCGCATGTGACTTTGCTAGGATAGCGGACTTCCCCATGGTTCAGGGCGCCATTGACTGCACGCACGTGGCATTGCGGGCACCTCATGAAGATGCAGAGGTTTTCAGCAACCGCAAAGGCTTCCACTCTCTCAACGTCCAGTTGGTTTGTGATCACAGACAGCGCATCCTCACTGTCAATGCCCGCTATCCTGGCAACAGCCACGATGCATTCATTCTGCGCATCAACCACGTGGCTGGCTCCTCGGGGACAAGGGTTATCCACTCTGCACCTGGCTAATGACACCGCTCCGTAACCCCAACACTCCTGCTAAGCTCGCATACAATGAGAGCCATAGCGCCACCAGGAACCTCACTGAACAGACGATCGGCTTCTTGAAGCAACCGGTTCCAGTGTCTTGACCACTCTGGAGGAGCCCTGCAGTACTGTCCCGATCGAGTATCTGTTTTCATTGTTGTGTGCTGCATGCTTCACAAGTTCGCAATTATGTGGACCCAGCCATTGCCACCAGGGATTGGTGGACCACCTCAGGAGGAAGAGGAAGAGGAAGAGGGAGAGGCGGAAGAGGGAGAGGAGGAGGAGGATGAAGAGGAGGATGAGCAGCAACAACGTGGGAGGGAGGCGCGCAATGTTGCCTCTGCAAGGGCCGTTCATGAACGCCTGATAAGACACCGCTTCTGATGAATGACAGAGAAGAAGGCTTTTGGGATGAACAAGCACATCATTACAACCGTCCCGCAGCCCTTATTACCGGGCAAAGCTCCAATGAGTAAAATGAGCAAAATTGTCAAGTTTAAATAAAAAATGTTATTTTTCTGACAAACTGTTTCTTATTAAGCACAACCAATAACAAACAAACACAACAATTCATTAACTAACAAAACTGGTTCATACCATATCGAGATAAGCGTTAACAGAGTGAACAATATATTAACATAAACATCCAACTTTGGGACAAACATTCCCCCATTTGTTTGAGAAGTTTTAGTTATTCGCCCTTCGAGGATGATCTCCCTCCCCTTCGCACTTCCCCCCTTCCCGCCCTACTGCTCCTCCGTAATGGGGCCCCAGTGGCTGCAGCAAGGCTGGCGGAAGGCTGCTGAATGTTGGATCCAGAGACTGCAGATGGCCTTGCAGGACGCCCTCAACCAGCTCTGGGCCTGGAGGGCCCGGCTGCAGACTGCACCAACTCAGCATAGGCGGCAGCAGTCTGGGCTGGCTGTGTTACAGGCAGTGGCAAGTGCAATGGCGGAGTGGTGGGAGCAGGAATGCTGTCATCCTGAGAGAGGACAGCACCTTCCTGCTTGACCGACACACTGCCACTCCCCCGGGGCAGAACTCAGCATCCGGAGCAATCTGCTAGAGCACAGATTGCTGGCCTGCCGCGGCACCGTGAGATCCCCGGTGGACAGTGGGCGACCCAGCGATGATGGCAGCAGTCAGCGCTTGCGTGGCATCAATCTGAGACTGCATGAGAGCATTGAGAGATTGGATGGCACCAGCCAATGACTCGATTGCAGCACTAAGCCATTGCGTTGCCTTGGCCTGTGCTGCAATAGATGCTTCCACCTCACCCATTACACGCGGCATGGGGTCTGGGTCCCCATTGTCTCTCTGTAATTCAACCATCCTCTGCAATGAGGTAAGGATGGGTTTAAGGGTTTGCGAACAGATAACAGCTGTGCTGGCGGTGGACTCCTCCACACTCCTAGCCAGTGCATCCATGCTGTAGGGCACCCTTTCCATTGCACCCATGAGCTCCGTATGCATGCTCATTGCCTGAGTATTCATCGCCGCTATATCGAGGTCCTCATCCGAGTCCTGTGCAGCAGAACTCGCGTGCACACTCACCCTCCGGGGAGATGGCCCCTGAGCTCCCCTTCCCCCATGGTATTGCTGCAGCCCACTGGGTCCTGGAGATTCACCTACATCAGAGCCATTTCCTCTGCTCCCCTCCAGTGACCGCATGGCCCCAGTGTCAGATGTCTCTCTCTCGGGAGACGCAGGCGGTGAGGCACGGGCTCAAACATACCGTTGCTGTCCCCAAGGGGGTCGACCTCTCCAACGGCCACTGTGCCGACGACATGACTAGCGATGAGTCTGTGGATGAGCTCCTCCAGTTGTGCGGGGGTGCAGCTCTGCCTGTCCTCCTCCTGTGCGTTGTTGCTCCCTCCGGTTATGTGAAAGCTTGGCCTGCAAGAAAAGGGACAGCATCTGAGTGAGTGTGCAGCTATGTGTTTGGCAGATGTGCCCTACCATAGTTGAATAGCCGTTAATGTCTGCAAGGTGTGGGATGTGCATGTGACTTTTATTAGATGGGCATAGTTGTTGGGTGAGTGTTGGGGATTTGGGAATTTACACCATCTGTGCACAGAGTGATGGTGGGATGTAGAGGTTTTTCAAGCATGTACTCACCCTGACCACCCGAGTGAGGTCGTTGAACTTCTTGCGGCACTGCGTATGAGTCCTTCGGACCAGGCTCCTGGATGAAACGTACTGGGCAACCTCCCTCCACACCCTTGTAAACTCCGGGGCAATGGCCTCCTGCCAGTCTCTGGAAACAGCACTGCCTGTCGGCGTGCCACAGTGCCAACCAGAGCCACCAATGCCTGGTCGCTAAACCGGCGAGCTCTCTCCTTGAGCCTCGGAGTAGCCATCATGAATCTTTGCTGAAGATTTTTACCTGCTTGCAGGCCAAGGTCAAATGCTGCAATGAGGACACTCCCCTTTAAGAACTGGAAGGCGCCAGTCTGTCTGAGTACAAGGTAATTGACATCGCCTGAGCTTCAGTAGCGTTCTGAGGTAGCGCCTCGTTCCCCGACATTAGCGCCCTAAGAGAGGTGTGTAGCACTTGATTTAGTGCTCCAATCACCTCCGGGGCACTGGAGACGAATTTTGCGGTCGGTGGCGATAATTTGCGCAGAGCGCTAAAATTTGTGCCCTGCCGATATTAGTGCCCCAAAATGGCCAATACCGAATTTTTCCCCCCTTATATTTGTCAGCATTTAACTGATACTGTGATGTAGGATGTGTAATAATAAATTCGCGCCACACAAGTGCCAGGCAATGACTATCTCCAACAAGAGAGATCTAACGACCACCCCTTGACATTCATGGCATTACCATTGATGTATCCCCTACCATCAACATCCTGGGGGTCACCATTGACCAGAAACTTAACTGGACCAGCAAGTCAGAGGCTGGGTAATCTGCGATGAGTGTGTCACCTCCTGACTCCCCAAAGCCTTTTCATCACCTACCAGGCATAAGTAAGAGTGTGATGGAATACTCTCCACTTGCCTGGATGAGCGCAGCTCCAACAACACTCAAGAAGCTCGACATCATCAGGACAAAGCAACCCACTTGATTGGCACGCCATCCACTACCTTAAACATTCACTCCCTCCACCGTGGCTGCAGTGTGTACCATCTACAAGATGCACTGCAGCAACTCGCCAAGGGCTTCTTCGACAGCACCTCCCAAACCCACAGCATGTGGGCACGTGGGAACACCATCACCTGCAAGTTCCCCTACAAGTCACACACCGTCCTGACTTTGAAATATATCACTTTTCCTTCATTGTCACTGGTTCAAAATCCTGGAACTCCCTCCCTAACAGCACTATGGGAGTACCTTCACTACACGGACTGCAGTGGTTCAAGAAGGCAGCGGTTCAAGAAGGCAGCTCACCACCACCTTCTCGACGGCAATTAGGGATGGGCAATAAATGCTGGCTTTGCCAGCGATGCCCACAACCCATGAACAAATAAAATTAAAATAATGCTTGCATTTATATAATATCTTATCACATCAAAACATCTCAGAGCGAGATCCACAGTGAATTACTTTTGAAGTTCAGTGACTGTTGTGGTGTGAGCTGGTGAACATGCCAATATTTCTTTGATAACATTTCTGTCCCTTGTAAATAAGTTTAAATGCAGTGCTAAATGCTACACAGTGCACCAGGGTTACTGGAGCATACATTAGACTATGAGAGAGTTGCATGTTGGTAGTTGGTACTCCAGCTCATGCTTTTCTGTACACAATTAAGTGCACAGTGGTAGCACTCTTGCCTCTCCCTAAGAAGGTTGTGGGTTCAAGTCGCACTCCAGAGACATGAGCACAAAATCCAGGCTGACACTCTAGTGCAGTACTGAGGGAGTACTGTACTGTTGGAGATGATACCTTTCGGATGAGATGTTAAATTGAGGCTCCATCTTCCCTCTCAGGTGGACACAAAATATCCTTTGGCTCTATAGGAAGAAGAGCAGGGGAGTTCTCCCCGATATCCTGGCCAATATTTATCCCTCAATCAACACCACAAAAGCAGATTATTTGGTCATTATCTCATTGCTGTTTGTGTGCAAATTGGCTGCCAGGTTTCCTACATTACAACAGTGATACACTTCCTAAGTATATAATTTGCTGTAAAGCGCTTTGGGACGTCCTGAGGTCTGAAAGGCACTATATAAATGTAAGTTCTTTCTTTCTTAGGGTGCTTACTCTCAGCAATCATCAGGATATTGTTCACAAGACATCAGTCCTTGCTGGAGTTGTCTCCTGCTGCAAGTTAATGGCCCAAAAATTCGTGAGGAAGTCTTCGTGCGAGGGTAAGGCTTCCCCGCGATCTCTCACTGCACGTTGGCTTTTTCAGTTCCAGCTCGCACGAACTTGATGTTCTGGACAGCTGCTGTGCTGGGCTTGCGTATCCCACAGGCGCAGTTAATTCGTGCGAGCTGTGGGATCACGTGACTCAGTTAGAGCCAATGGCAGCACACCATCTTCCATTCATAACTTTCACATAAGTGCTGTGAAAGCTATGAATACTATAGCCCCCCAAAAGAACAGCTAAATCTCAATTAAATTTAAAAAAAAACCATCACATTAATAAAATAAGTATAGTTAAATAAATTAACCATTTTAAATAAAAAATTAAATTTTTGAAAAAATTTGAAATCTTTTAAAAAGTTATAAAAATAAACTTACCTGTCTTTAAAGTCTCTAAAAAAGATATACCTGTTAAAAAAAATTCAAAATAATACTTAATTCACTACTTACCTTGTTAAAAGTGGGTCTTACTCCTTTTTTTATGTGTAAAATCTTCCATACTTACCTGCGCGTTGAAACCACTAAGTGCACTGCATGCGCGCAGCCTGTAGCGCGCACGCGGTTCACTTAGGAACCGTCCCCTTTTCCATTCACCAAGTGCCGGTTTTCAGCGCATGCGCAGTGCATGCAGAAAACCGGCAATTGGAGACAGAATACGCGAGAGTACGCAGTGCGTACTCTCGCGTATCAAGACAAATTTTTGGGCCATTATGTGCAAAAGTAAACTATCGTGGTGTTGGCGTAGGCTGAGAAAATTTACTCAACAGTTCACTGCTTTCGAGCAGCCCAACTTAAAATGGAATCACCTTAGTGACAATGATATTGTGTAATCTATATCCTATTTAGCGTCTGTCAAAGTGTTCCTCAAAGATTGAAGGATCATTCTATATTGTATCTTTCCATGTATTAGACACGGTTTTTATAACACTGGCCCACTTTTAACACTTTTCATGTTGTATGTAATGTACTACATGCATAACTGCTTGAATCTCTGTTAATATACATTTGGATGGTTAGCTTTACTTGTAAACATTATGAAATGTATTTCTCTGTCAAAAGATAAGTCAACATATTTCTATCTTAACAGAATTTATTGTTTATGCTTTTTAACTTTAAGGTAACCCTTTCCCTGCGAGCAGCAGTTAAGACATTGGTGAATTTCCTGTTCACATGCAGGAGACCATGGCCAAAGCTGGTTGGTATGAAAGGTATGTACTTGCAAATACTAGTTTGAAAAGCAATGCAATAACAATATTCAATCAAAGTAATAAAAACAAATTAGATATCTAAATTAATATGGTCAGAGATGAACCAAAGGCACTAAATATTAAAGTAAAATCTAAAGCTAAAATATTTTATACAGTAAAAACAAATAGCTACGAATACTGTTTAGTGTAGCAAGAAATAATGGGCACAAAGGTGTACTGATTTGCCAAAATGATGACAGACTTGACAACCTATATTTAATTTACAAGGTAGTACTCAGTGCTAAAGTACTGCCGTTCATTCATACTGTAATTCTTTCTATACAAGTGGCTTAAATCCCAATTGTAATCAGAGGGAAGTCCCTGATGGTATTGGAAAGGTTAAAGATGTCTATATTTTAATTCAGGATTTTTCAGTAGTTTTGCAGCTTGCTTACTTGGTTTTGGTCTGACTTTACAAGTGACATATATGAGTCGGAGCGTTTTAGAACACAGTGCCTTTGAAGACTAAGCTAAGGAATGCCAAAATAAATGCTGACCATCTAATTGGCACTTTATTTTGCATACAAGTACACTTCATTTTTTTCCCTCCCTGATTTTTTTTAGTTTTGGACCTGGAAGAGTCATCATTCGTCAAGGTCATGTTCCTCAAAACTTTTACCTGATCCTCTCAGGCACTGCACTGGTTACAAAGATCTCAATTAACAAGCAAACAGGGGAATCACCTGCAAAGACTGTTGCATTTCTGAAGAAAGGCAGATGCTTTGGGGTAACATTTTCATTGACTAAATGTATTTTTGCTACGTCATGCAAACCAAAAATGTTTTTTCTGGTTGGTGTATGAGAAATATCATGCCTTCCAAACATCAGTTTAGCTTACATCTTTGAATAATCTCTCAAAGTACAGAATGCAGTAGCAACTTCTGTTTATTTTGGCTTGCTCCTCTTCATACACATCCTGCCCCTCAGCGACATCGTCCAGCAGCATGGGACAATTTTTACATGTACACCTCTGCTTCTCCGTTTCCTCCATTGACCCTAGAGCTGTTACAGCTCTATCCAAATGCCTTTCTGCCACTTTAGCTCTACAGACACTAAGGGGGCTAAATTGAATAGCCACCGAAAATGGGCGCGGCGATTGCAATGCGCGATTAACCCGTGCCCGTTCGATGTAATGCAGGCAACATGGCATCTACGCGCTGCCTGCTCATTTACATGATTTCTATGTGCAGCCAGCACTAAACGTGCTGTTGATTGGCTGCACCCATCAGCAGGGGAGTCCAAAATTGTAAATTGCTAGCACTACTTAAAGCTAGCCTGCACCTCTTAAAAGGGAGGTGCATTGCGGCTGGAGCAGGTGCTGGGAGTCGTTCTGCAAGTGAATCTGACCTGGGAAAAAGTGAAGAATCGCTCAACATGGGAGAGAGTGGGCTCCAGGATTTCTCAGCAATGGAGGTCTCGGTGGAGAAGGTGGACAGGAGGAACAACGTTCTGTATCTGCAGGGGGCCAGGAGGCCATTTAGACTCACGGTGAAAAGGCAGTGGGAGCAGATAGCCGTGGATGTCGATGCCAGGAGTCCAGCCCTGAGGACGAGGTTGCAGTGCTGCAAAAAGTTTAATGACCTCACACGAGTGGTCAAGGTTAGTGAATGCATCTACAAATGCCATATCCTACCAATTGTACCACTAGTCTCAGCCACTTCTCAATTCACCACACCCCCATCACTCACCTACCAACAATCTACCAATCAGGCCTCACACATAACATTCATGTGCATCACCTCACCCTCACATGCTTAGCACTGTTGCAAGCCTCACACTCACATCTCGCAGCTTGCACACACTGCCAGCTATTGAATCATGACAGCCACATGACCCAAACAGATTGCACGACACTCACTGACACATTTCCTTCTCTCTTGCAGGACGCGGTAGCACAAAACTAGAGGCAGCAGCAACTAACCAGAGGGGGACAGGTGCGCCCGCGTGTCCTGAAGCCCATGGAGTAGACGGTGCTGGCCATTATTGGAACGGCCATTGCTGAGGCCGTGGCCAGCAGCGGGGCTGAATCAATTGAAGATCACAGTATCCTCATATCCAATCCTCCTTCTCAAATCGCACTTCCTTCACATCCCACAATCTCTTCTGACTTACAAGCTGCAGATGGTATAAGCATGCATATCTTACTTCCTTCCCACCTCCCCTCACCACAACCTTTCTCCTTTCAGATACCCAAGAAGAGCAGCCTGGCCAGGCAGTGGAGACCAAGAAGAGAGTGATGATGAAGACACACCGTCACTTGGTTTCACGCTTGCAGCTACCAGCTCAGATACTGACACTGCACGTATTTCAGAGGATAGATTAGAGGCGGGATCTTCACATGGTGAGACACCGGGTATGAGTAGGCTACAGACAAGGCAGGGGGCAAGGATAGCGCAGGTGCCAGCTCGCCGGAGGGTGAGGTCGCTCATGAATTCTGCTGCAGAGGACTCAGATAAGGACTTTGATGGGGCAGGCTACAGAAGAAGGCTGATGGGTATAGACAACAAAATGCTTAGTGCATTGGAAACACAGCCAGAAAGCCTGAATTCAACGCTAAGGAGCATGGAAAAGTCCGGCATCAACTTGCACAGAGCTTTGTGCAGAGCTTGGAGCCCATCCTTTTCAGCATGGAAGTGGTAGCCAACTCCATTAGCACACTTATGGACCCAATCATGATGCAGTGTCTAATAGCCGATGTCTCAGCTTTCATTGCAGCACAAGCAGCTTCCGAAAGTCTGAGTTCTGCGGTGGATGCTCAGACTGAAGACATGCTAGGTCAGCTTGCTGCCATGCCTGCTCAGACTGCCCTCATGCAACTTCAGCTTGCTGCTATGCATGCTCAGATGGCTGCCATCATGGCTGCGGGTACCAGTGTTCAAAGGGACTTGCAGAGTGTCACAGCAGTCCAGCAATCCGTCTCCAACAGATTACTAGGAGTTCTGAGGCGCCACCATGGGGGAAAGGGTGGCAGTGGCACCAGCCTGCTGTCCTCTCTCAGGATGATAGTCCTCCCACCGCTGCCACTCCGCCAGTTCCCTTCCTGTTGCCTGTCAGCCAGCCAGCTGAGACTGCTGCAGCCCATGCCGAGATGCTGCAGTCTGGAGCCGGGCCTTCTAGGCCAGAGCTGCTTATGGTCGTCCTACAAGGCCATCTGCAGTCTCCTCCACTGAAAACCAGCAGCCTTCCACCAGCCATGCTGCAGCTACTGGGGTAGCACTGCATAGGAGCACTAGGATAGGCAAAGGCACACGGAAGACAGGCACTAAGGGAATGCATATGGGTGATTAGTTTACGTTTGTATGCAATATGGCGTGATTTCATTTATAAATTTGTTTTGGAATGTTTATTTTAAATGGCTTTTATTTTTGTATTGTGGCGAAGAGGACGATGTGATTGTCAGTGACAGAGGGAAGGTAAGGGGTGTTGGACTGTTGGTGAATGGGGAATTGGGGTTGCGGTTACTGGTATCTCACTCAAATTAGTTCTTCATGTACAGCCTGGGCAGAAAGGGATGTCTAGGTTGATGCCTTTCTCCCTCTTCCTCCTCTTCCTCTTCCTCCACCTCCTCCTCCTCCACCTCCTTGCACTCTTGCTCCTCAGCTTCTCGCCTGATAGCTGGTGGCAAGGGCTGTCCCCTCATGATGGCAAGGTTGTGCAGCATGCAGCATACCATGACAAATCTTGACACCGTTGCTTCAGCACCTCAATGGTCTGCTCTATCACATTTCTTGTGGCAGCATGGCTCTCATTGTATGCACGCTGCACATGTGTGCATGGGTTGCACACCAGAGTCATGAGCCATATCATCAGCGGATAGCTCTTGTCGCCCAGTAGTTGGTTTGCCGTGGTGGCTGAAATGCAGCTGGAACAGTGGACTGTGCAGAATGAAGGCATCATGTCTGCTGCCAGGATACTGAGTATTGACCGGCATGATTCGCTGCCTATGGTCACGCACCAGCTGAACGTTGAGGGAGCGGAATCCCTTTCAGTTCCAGTACATGGCAGTGTTGACATGTGGCGCCCGAAAAGCATTGTGCGTGCAGTCAATGACACCCTGCATCCTAGCAAACCCTCATGCTCGCTCCGCATGCTTGTCTCTGGCAAGAGAGAATGAATTGTAGAATGAATGAATTTGAATCAAGAGTCTCAGTGACCTTCCTTATGCAACAGTGGATGACATACTGTGAGATATCTCCAGCACCAGCCTAGAAGAAGCTAGACGCATAAAAATTCATCGCCATGGTCACCTTCACAGCCACTGGCAATGCAGTCCTTGCCCTGCTCTGAGGTTGGAGTTGTGGCTGCAGCAGTTGGCAGATTTCAGTGAGGAGCTCCTTAGTAAAGCACAAACACCTCACATTTTGTTCCTCGCTGAAGTTCAGGTAGAAGAATTGCTCCCTGAGCACCCTGGGCAGATATGGCCTCCTGCTGAGAGCCCTTCTCGCCCCCCTCCTCCTCTCTCTTCTAGCAGCTTGTCTTGCTCTGCGTGGCTTCTGCTCATTCTCCCAGTCATGCTGTAATCCAAGTGGAATTCTTACTAGTGCACCCATGTCTGGAAGCAACTGGTTTGCGCAGAACCCTTGGAAGTCAGCAAAAAGTACTTCACAGCACCTGCCACACCACTCCCTGTAGACTTTTGAAACTTGAAACAATTATGGAAAGCACCAGAAACGTAGAATTGTAGCAACAGCCAGAAGAAATCAACCAGCAACTAACCTGTAAGTAGTTGATGATCCCTTTAAAGAGCGCTTGTGGAGGGTCCTTACTGTTGCTTAATGTGTGTTCAGCTGTGCGAGCTTAAGAGAGATTGTTGGCTGGACCATTGAGCTGCAAACAGGCAGCGCTGGCGTCAAATCAGCATTGCACACTGATTGGCGTCATGATCTGCCTGCTTGGCATACTTCCGGCGGACATTCACTGCGTGCGTGCTAATGCCTGCACCAAGATGGCGTCTGGTGCGCTTTGTGTCACGGGCGCTACCGTGCCCAATTCTCGCCCTACATATTTCTGGCCTCAACTCCATCTCCCTCTCCAGCTGCCATTTTAGACCAAGCACAGAAGTGTAGGACCTTGGCATGCTGCTCAGTTTCCTGCCCCACATCCAATCCATTATCAAAACCTCTTTTAATTTAACCTCTAAAACATTGCCCACTACCACTGCTGCCTCTCCCCCTCTACTGCTGAAACCCTAATGCACGTCATTACCTCAATGCTCAATTTTTCCAGCGATCTCCTTGCCAGCCTCCCTGTTTCCACCCCACATAACCTACAACTCATCTAGAACACCACAGACTACATTGTCATTCACACTAAGACCAAAACCATCACTCAAGTCCTTGCCAAAAACCATTGGCTCCCCATGCGTGAGAGTTTACTTTAAGATCCCCATCCTCATCTTCAAATCAGTCTGTGGTCTCACCTTTTCCTATCTCTGTGATTTCCTGCAGTCACATGTCCCTTTGTGCATGTTATGGTCCTATGACGGCCATACTTTTCCTTCACTGCTCCCTCTGCTTTGCCAATGGAGAATGTGCTTTTAGCTGCTGTGCCCTCAACCGTCAAGTGGGGGCAGCAGTAGAAACCATCAAGTGCCCCAGAAGTGTATGGGATAGAGCAGTGAGTTGCCAACGATAGTTCAGGGCTTAGAGATGTCTGTTTCATGGGTCCATTTGTCATAATTGATTCAGGATAACTGTCGTTGATTCTTTCCAATAGGGAAGGACTACAGTTAAAGAGTTTGCATTGGCAGAACATGCAAGAATACGTCGCATTAGTAATGTCATTGTTAACATCATTACATGTCTACTATGGTGGAGGCATTTAGGATGCCTACATATCCTCTATTGTGCATCTCAATATTCTGCAGATTTGTTTTCTTTGTTAGTTATGTAACAGATTTGTCAAAGCAGAAATCTGACACCTGTGCTTTTCCCTGCTCTGAAGTAAAATAGGCTACATGTGAAAGAGCAAAATGTCAAATTACGTGAATATAACAGAAGGAGACTTTCTCTAGCAACATGGTAAGGTTCACTTTGCTTATTTCTTTTCTGACTTTTTATTTTGGATTTGCTTTATCAGTATTTTATTCAAGACTTCTGGTAATGTTTACAGACTTTCCTCTGGGTCTCTGCAACATCTGATGAAACTTTGTCCATTTTTGATGCCTCTCATTTATTCATTTACACTTCATTTACACAATACATTGAATACTAATTCAGATCTATTGAACATGGATTCAAGTTGGACTTTTACACTGCCCAAAATGAATCCTTTTGAATTCTTGCTGGTTTAAGCTAGCATTGGGAGCTGAGCAACGTTACCCTTGAGAAACAGTAAAAAAAAATGTGCACCTTATACACTGTTTCAGTTCTAAGAATTTCAGTGGATGGAAAATTTTAGACATTGCACACATAATTTTCCAATAAGCGGCCCACTGGTAGCTCAATATCTCGGTAAAGTTTATATATGTATAGTCATATATTTGGAAAGATAATTTGTTAATTAAGTACCACTACTCAGCAATCCATTGTTTCACAGCAGCTTGGCTATTATTTGTGATTTGCAGTTCCACACTGCAGCCCAAAAGGATTACAATGTGCATCCAGGAAGCAGTGACATGTGCCAAAATATTTGTTTGGAAACAGTGAGATAGTAATACCAGACCTGAGGTAATCCCATGAGTATTTTGTCAGTTGGCCTCTCTGTCAATGATAAGAATGTTTTCAGTTGGTCTTATCTGCACCAGTGGATTTTTATTTCAGGGAAAATTAACTTGGAAAGTTGGAAGTGATTCTGGCATGCCACATTGCAAGTGATGCGCAACCAATGGTGAGTCATAATGTTAGTCTTTTTTCTGGTACTGGATGGAGAGGAAATAGCATCACTTAACTCTGGTAATGCATTCCACAGCCTCACAACTTTCTGTGCAAAGAAAAGTTTTGCTTTTCTGAACTAAATCTCTTAAATATAATCTTATATCGATGTCCCCTTCGTTCTAGACCCATCACCACTGTTTCTATCTACTCCATCTTATACTTTCATAATTTTGAACATTTCTATCAAATCACTTCATTCCTCTTCTGTTCTAACTAAAACACTTCTCATTTTTCAAGTCTTTGTATTTATATTTCGTCACACCAGGCAGTACCTTAGTGAATCTGCACTGTACCCTCTCTATTGCATCAATATCCTTCCTATAGTGTGAAGCTCAAAACTGCACAAAAGAGTCCAACTATAGTCTTCTATATAGATTCACCATTACAGCTCGATTTTTATGTTCTATACCTCTTGTCATAAAACTGAATATTCTATTAGCATAGGTATCACTTTTTTCATTTATTATTGCCATCCTCCCCTTGTTTATTTTCAAAATACTACATAAAAATAAAAGAAGGTGAATTTTATGGCATAAAATGTGTTTCCATGCAAAATCTGATTGAAATGTTTGCCTTGTATGTACTATAGGATGTTGCCATAATGACTGGAGCCAGAAGAAATGCCTCTGTAGTTTGTCAGGACACTGTGTCACTCCTCGCAGTATCAAGAGAGGTTTGTCACTAGATTATTTTGTGCATGTAAACTAATGCCCCATATATATAAACATTTTCATTTCCAAGTTATTTTCCAATAAACTGTAATAAATTAAATATTCTAGAGTTTAATCTCCTCTGGTAGCAGACTGCTTAATGTGTATGTAATTCCTTTCTTTGTGCTATTTTAATGCAGATTTTTAACTTGTTTAAAAAAAATCGGCCTAGAAATTCGATATTGGAAAAAACCTGCCGGTGCCACCGCGGGCCGATGTTACCACCGCCAAAAATGATGGCACTGGAAAGTCCGGTAAATTGCGCTGATGGCTAATTAATATTAGCCCAGCGCTAAACTTACTGTGCAATGCCGTTCTGATGGCATTAGTCCCGGCAGGAGGCCCCAGTGTAGTGTGGACGTAGTGTCATTGCAGCAAAAACAGCTTTCTCTTAAAGCAAGGCTGTCATTTCAGTAAGCAGTTCGGTCCCTTAAAGGGGAACTGCATTTTGAAATGAAATAAATAAAAATCATGTAAAAGTAGTCAGTTTTTAGCCCTTACAACTCAACTGCCTTCTGAAAAAAAAACTTAATATTAAAAAGAATTCCCAAATGGCGGTCTTCACTTTTAAAGCTAAATTACCTTCCGCACCTAAAAAGATGCTAAAAGTGCTTCAGCACAAACACAAATGGCATAGCAAGCCAGGGAAGGGGCACCCAGGGTAGTGTGCATGCAGTACTCCAGCTTTTGACCAGCTTTGACCAGTTTTGTGCAGTGGTCAACACTGGAAGAGAGGTCCTCTACCCACAGGGGCCAGGTCCCTCCAGAAAAAAGGATGTGTCGCTCCCATGACCTGGCTCCAGTGCCCAAAGAAGCTTCATGACCTCAGACCAGTGGTTAAGGTCAGTGAATGCATCTTCAAAAGCCACTTCCTACCAACTGCACCATTAGCCTCGCACACTTCTCAATGCATGACTCTACCCGCATCCAATCACTCACCTGCCAACAATTTGTACCAAACACGAGGCACACCTCCCATTCCTAGCTTCACCTCAGCCCCATTCTTGGCAGGGGCATGGCTGAGCCCTTGGCCAGTGGTGGGGCTGAAAGGATACAAGATGCTAGTATCCACATACGTTATCCTCCTTCTCATATGTACCTCTTGCTTTCCTGCCCCCCTCTCACCACAACTCCACCCTTGTGTCTTCCTCATTTCACACACCCAAGAAATGCAGCCTGCCCAGCCAGTGGTTGACCAAGAAGAGGGAGAGGAGACTGAACAAGAAGAAGAAGAAGAAACACCATCACTCGATTTCACACTCCCAGCCACTAACTCCTTAAGGTCAACCAGCAAGGCCATTTGCAGTGTCCCCCACTGAAAGTCAGCAGCTTTCCACCAGCCGTGCTGCAGCCAATGGGGTAACACTGCATGACATCAATAGGATCAGTCTTATGTTCTTATGATAGGCAAAGTCACAGACAAGACAGTCACTAAGAGAATGCATAAGGGTGATGAGTTGAATTCTTGATGTCATATTGGATGGATAGATGTATAAAGTTGGATTGTAAAGTTTGCTTTGTGGTGGCTTTTATTTCAGCATTGTGGCCAAGAGGACACTGTGATGGTCAGTAACAGAGGGAAGGTAAGGTGTGGGACAAATGTTGAAAGGGGAATTGACGTTATGGTCACTGGTACCCCAGATGGATGATTCCATCCCGGATATCCCAGCCAGAAATGGGCTGTGTGGCTTCCTTCTGCTTCCTCTCTTCTAATTCCTCCTCCTCTGCTTCCTTCTTCTGCCTCTTCCTCTTCTACATCTTCCTCTTCCCTCTGCGAGTGGATACTGTAAATCTGAAATAAAAGCATAAAATGCTGGAAATACTCAGCAGGTCAGGTAACATCTGGACCTGAGATGTGAACTCTGTTTCTCTCTCCACAGATGCTGCCTGACCTGCTGAGTATTTCCAGCATTTTCTGTCTTGTCAGAGGCCTTCCTTTACCATCCGAGGCCTTGCAAGTGTCCAGCAGCACTCCCTGCACTCTTAAAAAAAACTTTTAACATGTATTGCACCAAGCCTTCAATAAAATAAAAAAATCCAGTCCAAAAGTTTAAATGCAAACTTACCTGAAAGATGTGTGTGTCCCTTTAAGAAGTGCTGACAGCGTCTCTGTCAGTCTGCTGCATGCTCGCTTTTCAGAGCGAGTTTAGGACTCAGCGCTAAACTCGGCGCTGAGGTCGACATTCACAGGGCGTGATGTTAAATCAGCATTGCATGCTGACTGACGTCACGCTCTCCCCATTTGTATCTCCAGGGCCAGTACTGCTATCGAAAGTGCTATGGCCCTCACCAAAATTATGGCTGCCGAGCCCCGCGCCTGAGAAGGGCGTTAGAGTGGTAGCCACCATATTTCGCCAGGATTCCAGCGCTAGCGGGTGGTGGTAAGTAGCCCAATTTCTTGGCCATCACATTTAAAATAAATGGATTAAAGATTGCATTGAAAGTAGTGCACAAAGGAATTTTATGTAAACACGTTAACCCAGCGGGAATTAAACATCACTGTAACTCATCCAAGGCATAAAGAAGTTATCTAAGTATTTTTTCAATGTTAAATAAATATAGTGCCATCATCTAATATTCATCACTCTTTTAGTATGATTCTTTGAGCTGGATTCTCCTCTGCAATCCCGCCTCCAATGGGACCGCCACTGGCTGGTTTTTCCTCACCCATCGCATGCAAATAGTGGTGGGGGTGTGGCCAGGGAGATTTTCCTTCCATTTACCCGTGTTGCTACTGCAATAGGGAATGTGGTAAGAGGCCCTGGGAAGTTGTGATAATAGCCCTGAGGTCTCCTAATAAAGGCAGAGTGCCTTGTAACAGCCTCCTATCCATCCATTCTTCCTCCACTGACTTTGTAGGCCCCAGTCTCTGCCAAAATCTACAAGGCAACAGCTGCATTGATCTTCAGGGTGCTTCTGTCCCTTTAACTGCCTGGACACCTCTTCTGGTGCTGCAGCACCACCGGGATTTAGCAGCTGGGGAACAGTGGGCTCCCTCTTTGGCAGGAATCTAACAGCAGTAACCTCTGGGATCTGAGACAAACTGCAATAAATCTCTCCTGTTCTCATATTTTCTGCACAACATATTATTTATTTTGATTATATTATTCTAAATGTACCTGCCAGAAACTTAGAGACTTTCATATATTAATACACATACAGTATAATAAATGATTGGAAGTTTAATTAATGGTTATTTCCAATATTATTTTGTCTTTGTTTTTCTCACTGATGAAAAGCAATTTTTCCCATTGATGATACTGTGTGTGTGACAATTTTAACAGTAAATAACCTTTTAAGACATTTATTCAATGTTTCTCCTGATGGAATATTCTAGGGTAAGACATCATAAGGTTTTTGTAAACCTGTAAACATAAATCTGTAAGCATTTAAATGAAAGTTAATAATTAAAATGTATTTATTTAAGGATAGTATCCTGATTGTTGCTGCCATTTATTTTAATTTTACAAAGGTCGACATACCTAGATAAGCCAGCATCTATAGCATCTATATGTTTTATGTAGCTGAATAAGTCAAATTCTGTTTTTATCACGAGTGTTTGGGGGGTTGTACGCCATTATTCAGTCCAGTTTTGGCAGACACCACAAAGGTGACACAAAATACTTTTACCCTCGCCCACCATTCTGCAGTTTGCACAAAGTCTCTCTCAAACAATGAGAAACTCTTCAGACAGGGCAGCTTTCAAAGCTGTCAGTATAAGGTTAAAAATGTCGGTCCGATAATTTTAAAGAATCCCACAGTAGTGATTTCCTCCAGTTGGATCCCAGGGAAAGTACAAAGTGGAGATGAAACACTTTCCCCAAAGGAATGGATAGGAAATCAGAGAGATGTAACTGGAGCTAACCTTATACACCCCTGCTGACAAGCTTAGGAGCAGCACTGCCAGAAGCCTGCATGGGTTTGCTTAGTGAATGGTGGATTTGTGGGGCTGAAGCACCTAATCAGAGAAAGGAAATTATTTATTAAAGGGCAGTGGTAGCATGGATACGAAATTGGCTCAGAGACAGAAAGCAGAGAGTAGTGGTGAACAGTTGATATTGTTCTCTTTAGAGCAGAGAAGATTAAAGGAAGATTGAACAGTGGTATTCAAAATTATGAGGGGGTTTGATAGAGTAAATAAGGAGAAACTTTCCACTGCTGGGTGGGCCAGTAACCAGAGGACACAGATTTAAGATAATTGTCTAAAGACCCAGAGGGGAATGAGGAGACATTTTTTTACACAGCTAGTTGTTGTGATCTGGAATGCACTGCCTGTGGAAAAGGTGGTGAAAGCAGATTCAATATTACATTTCAAAAGGGAATTGGATAAATACTTGAAAAGAACGTTTTTGCAGGGCTATGGGTAAAGACCGGGGGAGTGAGACTAATTGAATAGCTCTTGCAAGGAGCCGGCACAAGCATGATGGGCTGAATGGCCTCCTTCTGTGCTGTAAGAGTCTACAGGGCTAGAAATTCGTTATAGCCAAGGAATAGGCGGTGTCAGTAGAAAAGTTGGAGAATTAGCGCCAGGCGCAAATGCTTTAGACTGCACGCAAGAATTTGTGCTCACTGCTCAATAAAATGATTGGAGTTCTAAATCAAGTCTTAAAACCCAAGCTCATTGGCGTTAGACTTAAAGGGTGGACCAATATCAGGTGCAGCCTAATCGCAAGTCATGATTGCCACAGGCTTTTTTCACTACTTAAAGGGGAGGTTCATTGGTGCTGCAGCACTTCATTCTCAGCATTGCTGGCTGTGCAGCTGCCTCAGCAAGCAGAAGCAGAAAAAGGAGAAGGAGCCGGAGGACTGAACCAGGTGTGCTCATGGCAGATCCACGCCCCAGGGAGAGAGCCTGCAGATTCTGTGATGAAGCATTGGAGGCATTGGTTTTCACTGTGGAGAGATGGAGAGAGGTGCTCTACCCGCCAAGTGGCAAGAGGCCCTTGCCACAAGTCTTCCGCACCATGTGGAAGGAGGTAGCGCAGCACGTCTCGGGCAACACTGTGGTCCCCAGGACCCCCACACAGTGCGGGAAGAAATTTAACAACCTCACTCGGGTGGTCAGGGTGAGTGAATGCTTCAACAAATGCTACATACCACCATCTGAACCACAATCTTCACACACTGCCCAAAGCAACACACCCCCAGCACTCACCCACCAATAATCTCTACCTACCAACACTCACATCCACATCTCACACCTTGCACACAATGACAGCTATTCAACTATGGCAGGCACATTACCCAAACACATTGCTCCACACTCTCTCTCACTTTCCTTTCTCTTGCAGGCCACGGTGGCTCACAACAGGAGGGAGCAGGTGCACACAGGCGGAGGACAAGCCGACACCCAACCACTGTCTGCGCTGGAGAATCGATTGCTGCAGATCATTGGGCGCCAGGTGGTGGGCGCCATGGCCACCGGCGACGTGACCCACTTGGGGACAACAATGGTATGTTCATCCATACTCCTTCTTCTCAGATCCCAACTCCCCCTCACTCCACAAGCGTTTCGCACTTTCCAGCTTATCATGCTGTACGCATGCATTTCTCCCTTCCTGCCCCCCTCCCCTCACCTTAACCCGACTCTTGTGCCTTTATGCTTTCAGATAATCAGCAAGCACCTGACCAGCCTGTACCGTAGAGAGCAAGGCGGGAGAAGAGGAGGAGGAAGAACACACCGCGTCACTGCATCTCTCACCCGCAGACACCAGCTCAGATACTGGCACTACGCGTTCTTTAGAGGCTAGTGTAGTAGAGGGATCGGGGACAAAGTGGGCTGCAGCAAGGCCAGGGGGAAAGGGTAGTTCGGGGGCCAGCTCCCCGGAGGGCGAGTTCGCGTGCAAGTTCTGCTGCACAGGACTCAGATGAGGACCTCGATGGGGAGGTGTTGAGAAGAAGGGTGATGGGCATGCACACGGAGATGATAGGTGCAATGGCAAGGGTGCCCGAAAGCCTCTCTGCAGTGGTAAGGAGCATGGAGAAATCCACCCCCAACATTGCACAAGGCTCTGCGCACACCATGGAGCCCATCATTTCCAGTCTGCAAAGGATGGTAGACTCCCAGAGAGACCGTGGCAACCCAGACCTGATACCGCGTGTGATGGGCGATCTGGCAGCTTCCATTGCAGCATGGGCAGAAGTGCGCAATGTCTTAGTGCTGTAATACAGTCTATGGTTTGTGGCATCCAATCTCAGACTACTCTCATGCAGTCTCAGCTTGATGCCACGTAAGCTCTGACCGTGGCTGGATCTACCACCGTTGACCGGGGCTTTCACGGTGTCACAGCAGGCCAGCAATCAGTGCTCCAACAGATTGCTAGGGATGCTGAGGTGCTGTCCCAGGGGAGTGCAGAAGGAACCTGCTGTCCTCTCTCACGATGATATCATTCCTGCTCCCACCACTGCCACTCCGTCATTGCCCTTGCCGCTGCTTGTCATCCAGCCAGCCCAGACTGCTGCTGCCCATGCTGAGGTGGTGCAGTCTACAGCTGGGCCTTGCGGGTCCAGATCTGGTCGAGGGCATCCTGCAAGGCCATCTGAAGTCTCCCGCACGGACACTCCACAACCTTCCACCAGCCCTGCTGCAGTCACTGGGCCAACACTTCATAGGAGCACTAGAGTAGGCAAAGGCACAGTAACGACAGGCACTAAGGGATTGCACAAGGGTGATTAGTTAATATTTTTGGTGTAAATATGTGTTCACTGATTTTTGATAAATGTATTAATTCTCTTACCATTCTTTTGTAGTGTCTGTCTTTTCAGCTTTGCACTGTCATATGGCCTGCAAGAGGGATGGAATGATGGGGATGTGGTGACAAAGGGAATCTGGGCTTTAAGTCATCCTGGTGTGAGGCTGGAGGTCTGTTTGGAGGAGGTGGCACAGTTCCGTATATACTTGCCATAGATGGAGTGTAACAAAGTTTCACCAGACTGGTTCCTGGGATGGGGGGATTGTCCTATGAGGAGAGATTGAGTAGACTAGGCCTATATTCTCTAGAGTTTAGAAGAATGAGAGATGATCTCATTGAAAGATACAAAATTCTTACAGAGCTTGACAGGGTAGATGCAAGGAGGATGTTTCCCCTGGCTGGGGAGTCTAGAACCAGGGGTCACAGTCTCAGAATAAGGGGTCGGCCATTTAGGACTGAAATGAGGAGAAATCTCTTTACTCAGAGGGTGGTGAATCTTTGGAATTCTCTACCCCAGAGAGCTATTGAGGTTCAGTCGTTGAGTATATTCAAGACAGAGATCGATAGATTTTTGAATATTAAGGGAATCAAGGGATATGGGGATAGTGCAGGAAAGTGGAGTTCAGGTAGAAGATCAGCCATGATCTTATGAATGCTCGAGGGGCCGAATGGCCTACTCCTGCTCCTATTTCTTATGTTTCTTATGTTCTTCCTGTCAGTGTTTACTCCAGGTGCTGAGGTAGGTGGCGACAAGCAATTTGGCAAATTGGGCGGTCAGTGAGCGTTATACATTCACTGACATCACAATCTACCTGGCATTGACGTTCCCGGCGATACACTGCAGCCAAGGTGAACCGGTGGTGGAGGGAATGAATGTGGAAGGTGGTGGATGGGGTGCCAATCAAACGGGCTGCTTTGTCCTGGATGGTGTCGAGCTTCTTGAATGTTGTTGGAGCTGCACTCATCCAGGCAAGTGGAGAGTATTCCATCACACTCTTGACTTGTGCCTTGTAGATGGTAGAAAGGCTTTGGGGAGTCAGGAAGTGAGACACTCGCCACAGAATACCCAACATCTGACCTGCTCTTGTAGCCACAGTATTTATGTGGTTGGTCCAGTTAAGTTTCTGATCAATGGTGACTCCCAGGATGTTGATGTTGGGGGAATCAGTGATGTTAATGCTATCGAATATCAAGGGGCAGTGGTTAGACGCTCTCTTGTTGGAGATAGTCATTGCCTGGTACTTGTGTGGTGCAACTGTTGCTTGCCACTTATCAGCCCAAGCCTGAATGTCATCCAGGTCTTGCTGCATGCGGGCATAGACTGCTTCATTATCTGAGAAGTTGCGAATGGCGCTGAACACTGTGCAATCATCAGTGAAGATCCCCACTTCTGACCATATGATGGAGGGAAGGTCACTGATGAAGCAGCTGAAGATGGTTGGGCCTTGGACATTGCCCTGAGGAACTCCTGCAGCTATGTCCTGGGGCTGAGAGGATTGTCCTCCAACAACCACAGCCATCTTCCTTTGTGCTAGGTATGACTCCAACCAGTGGCGAGTCTTTCCACTGATTCCCATTGACTTCAATTTTACTAGGGCTCCTTGATGCCACACTCGGTCAAATGCTTCCTTGATGTCAAGGACAGTCACTCTCACCTCACCTCTGGAATTCAGCTCTATTGTCCATGTTTGGACCAAGGCTGTAATGAGGTCTGGAGGCGAGTGGTCCTGGCGGAACCCAAACTGAGCATTGGTGAGCAGGTTATTGGTGAGTAAGTGCCGCTTGATAGCACTGTCGACAACACCTTCTATCATTTGCTGATGATTGAGAGTAGACTGATGGGGTGGTAATTGGCCAGATTGGATTTGTCCTGTTTTTTGTGGACAGGACATACCTAGGCAGTTTCCCAAATTGTTGGGTAGATGCCAGTGGAACAGCTTGGCTAGAGGCATGGCTAGTTCTGGAGCACAGGTCTTCAGCACTACAGCCGGGATGCTGTCGGGGCCCATAGCCTTTGCTGTAGCCAGTGCGCTCAACCATTTCTTGATATCACGTGGAGTGAATCGAATTGGCTGAAGAATGGCTTCTGTGATGGTGGAGACCTCAGGAGGAGGCCAAGATGGATCATCCACTTAGCACTTCTGGCTGAAGATGGTTACAAACGCTTCAGGCTTGTCTTTTGCATCGAGTGCTAGGCTCCACCATCATTGAGGATGGGGATGTTCAAGGAGCCTCCTCCTCCTGTCAGTTTTTTAATGGTCCGCCACTAATCACGACTGTATGTGGCAGGACTGCAAAGCTTTGATCTGATCCGTTGATTGTGGGATTGCTTAGCTCTGCCTATAGAATACTGCTTCCGCTGTTTAGCATACATGTAGTCCTGTGTTGTAGCTTCCCTAGGTTGGCATCTCATTTTTAGGTACGCCTGGTGCTGCTTCTGGCATGCTCTTCTACACTCCTTATTGAACCAGGATTGGTCGCCTGGCTTGATGTTAATGGTAGATATGCCGTGCCATGAGGTTACAGATTGTGGTGGAATACAATTCTGCTGCTGCTAATGGCCCACAGCGCCTCATAGATGCCCATTTTTGAGCTGCTAGATCTGTCCTGAATCTATCCCATTTAGCACGGTGGTAGTGCCACACAACACTATGGAGGGTGTCCTCAGTGTGAAGACGGGACTTCGTCTCCACAAGGACTGTGCGGTGGTCACTGCTACCAATGCTGTCATGGACAGATGCATCTGCGACTGGTAGATTGGTGAGGACGAGGTCAAGTAGGTTTTCCCCCGTGTTGGCTCCCTCACCACCTGTTGCAGGCTCAGTCTGGCAGCTATGTCTTTCGGGACTCGGCCAGCTCGGTCAGTAGTGGTGCTACCGAGCCACTCTTGGTGATGGACATTGAAGTCCCCCACCCAGAGTACATTCTGTGCCCTTGCTATCCTCAGTGCTTCTTCCAAGTAGTGTTCAACATGGAGGAGTACTGATTCATCAGCTGCGGGAGTGCGGTAGGTGGTAATCAGCAGGAGATTTCCTTGCCCATGCTTGACCTGATGCCATGAAACCTGAGCATGGGGTCCGGAGTCAATGTTGAGGACTCCCAGGGCCACTCCTTCCCGACTGTATACCACTGTGCCGCCACCCCGGTGGGTCTCTCCTGCTGTTATCAAGGTTTGATTTCTATAAGCATATAGTAGAGTTTATGTATGTAATCTATTCTAAGTTTGCATTCTTTTATAGAAAATGATTTAGATACCTAAAGAATTTCATGTGATTATGTTTTTATTAAGCTTTATATTGGCACACCCATTGACGATTTGTATTGTGGTACGTCATACAAATAAGCAACAATTTGAAATAATTTACCACACTGGACTAGGAATGAATTGCGTAACCTTCATGTATTTCAGTTCATATTGTATATATTTGTGGCTTGGTTTTCTTTAGGCAAGGGACTGTCATTTGTAAAGATATGGCACTAAACTTCGTGCAGCACTGCATCCAGGTCCTCGGAGCTACACTGCTGGCATGGACCGCAACGTCTATCTGCTCCCATTGCATTCTCAGAGTTTGTCTGGAGAGCCTCCTGGCCCCCCTGTCCGCTCCCTGCCCTGTTGCACCATCAGTATGTCTTCTTGCTCACACTCTCTTCCCCAGCCACTTCCAGCATCTGCTACAGCCAGAAGGCACCTCCCCTTTAAGAGCTGCAGGCTGCCTTTAAGAAGTGCAGGCTAGCTTTAAGTGGTGCTAGCCTCGCATGAACTTGGGCCCCCTGCTGAGGTGTGTAGCCACTCAGCAGTGCATTCAGCACTGGGCTGCACGCTACTATTATGTAAATTAGCAGGCAGCAGGAAGTTTGCGTGCTGCCTACATCGGAAGGAACGGGCGCGGATTAATCGCGCATTGCCATCCCTGCACCTGTTTTTGGACCTTGTCCAATTTCTAGGCCCTGGTGTCTAGAGGTTGGGAGCACTTAAAGTGGCTGGTCCCTGGGAGCATTGAGGTGGGAGGTAAGGCCTGGGATTACTTGGGGAAGGGACCAGAAGTGGTTGCAGTGTAGGATCTGTGAACTCTCAAAGACTCTGAGAACACTCAGGATAGTTGAGTGTGGGGCACTGGAAGGCTGAAGTTTGCTAGCTGGGAGCAGTTAGGGGGAGGGCTGAGGTCTTGAAGCACCTGGGATTGCTGAGATTGAAAGCCTTTGGAGGGGTTGGGGTTATATAAATGTGTTGTTTATATATTAAAACTGCTGATTACATTTTTACGTGTCATCCGTGGCTCAGTGGGTAGCACTCTCACCTCTGAGTAAAAAGGTTGTGGGTTCAAGTCCCACTCCAAAAACTTGAGCACAAAAATATAGGTTGACACTCCAGTGCAATACTGGAGTACTCTTTTGAATGAGACGTTAAACCGAGGCCCCGTCTGCTCTCTCAGGTGGACATAAAAGATCCCAAGGCAGTATTTCGAAGAAGAACAGGGGAGTTATCCCCGGTGTCCTGGCCAATATTTATCCCTCAATCAACATAACAAAAAGATTATCTGGTCATTATCACATTGCTGTTTGTGCAAGCTTTCTGTGTGCAATTGACTGTCGCATTTCCTACATTACAACAGTGAGTACACTTCAAAAGTACTTCATTAGCTGTAAAGCACTTTGGGACTTCCTGGGATTATGAAAGGCGCAACATAAATGCAAGTGTTCCTATTTTCTTTTAGTTTTATTGAACTACAGAACCTGGGAAACATTTAATGATATTCAGAGAACCATTAGATACAATGGTGTCAGTTAAGTGATTTTGGAGAGACACAACACAAGGAAGGAGAATTACTGACAAGATAACAGTAGTGGAGAAAATATACATCACACTGCATTTTACTTACAGTTTTGATGATATAGATCTTGGATGATACTTTTGTGTTTACACCTCCCCTTCAAGAGGTGCAGGCTGCCTTTAAGAAGTGCAGGCTAGCTTTAAGTGGTGCTAGCCTCACATGAACTTGGGCCCCCTGCTGAGGCATGTAACCAATCAGCAGCGCATTCAGCGCTGGGCTGCACGCTACTATTATGTAAATTAGCAGGCTCCAAGATCCTCTGATGCAGCGCTGGAAGCCTTGGTGCAAGAGGTGGATAGGAGGAGAGAGGTCCTGTATCCACAGGGGGGCCAGGAGGCTCTCCAGACAAACTCTGAGAATGCAATGGGAGCAGATAGACGTCGCGGTCCATGCCAGCAGTGTAGCACCAAGGACCTGGATGCAGTGCTGCACGAGGTTTAATGACCTCACACAAGTGGTCAAGGTCAGTGAATTCATCCTCAAATGCCATATCCTTACAACTGAATCACTAGCCTCACACTATGCTCTATTCACCACCCCTTCACTCATCTACTAACAATCTGTATCAATCACAACTCACACCTCACATTCATAGCTTCACCTCACCCTCACACACTTAGCACTGCTGGAAGCCTCACACCCACATTTCACAGCTTGAACAGACTGCCAGCTATTCAACCATGACAAGCACATCACCCAAACAGATTGCACGACACTCATTGACGCACTTCCCTCTCTCTTGCAGGACAAGGTCGCTCATAACTGGAGACAGTAGGGGCTACTCGCAGGGAGACAGGCGCATTTGCATGACTGAACCCCCATGGAGGAGCCGGAGATTATTGGAGTGGCCATCGCTGAGCCTGTGGCCAGCAGCGAGGCTGAAACAATCCAAGATGACTGTCTCCTTATACCTAATCCTCCTTCTCACATCGCACTTCCCCCTAATCCCACAACCTCTTCTGATTTACAAGCTGCAAATAGTGCAAGCATGAACCTCTTACTTTTTCCCCATCCCCTCACCGCAACCCTACCATTGTGCCTTTCTCCTTTCAGGGTCAAATGGCCTGTTTCTGTGCTGTAAATACCGTGTAATACTATGCAAATAGGAGGAGGTCAAGGATAGATCCTTGGGAGTCTCCAGAGACAACGATGCTGGAGTGGGAAGAGGAGCCATTGCAGGTGATTCTCTGGCTATGACTGGATAGATAGGAATGGAACCAGTCCTATCTAGCTGGACAACAGAGGAGAGGCGTTGGAGGAGGATGGTGTGGTCAACCAGGTCAAAAACTCCAGAAAGGATGAGGAGTGATAGTTTACCATGGTCACAGTCGCATAGGATGTAATTTGTGATTTTGACAAGGGCCGTTTCAGTGCTATGACAGGGACGGAAACTTGATTGGAGGGATTCAAACATGGAGTTAAGGGAAGGATGGGCACGGATTTGAGAGGCGACAACACGTTCAAAGGGGGGAATTTTTTTGGGGGGTCAGCGGGCGCGATCGGTGGTGGGCCAGGTGGGAAAATGGTTTTTGACAGCGGGTCGGGACATACCACCATCTGAGCCACAATCTTCACACACTGCCCAAAGCACCACACCCCCAACACTCACCCACCAACAATATCTACCTACCAACACTCACACCGACATCTCACACCTTGCACACAATGATAGCTATTCAACTATGGCAGGCACATCGCCCAAACACATTGCTCCACTCTCACTCACATACTTTCTTTTCTCTTGCATGCCAATGTGGCTCACAAAAGGAGGGAGCAGGAGCGCACAGGCGGGGGACAAGCCGACACCCAACCATTGTCTGCGCTGGAGAATCTAGTGCTGCAGATTATTGGGCGCCAGGTGGTGGGCGCCGTGACCACCTGTGACATTGACCCCCTTGATGACAACAACGGTATGTTCATCTCTACTCCTTCATCTCACATCCCACTTCCCCCTCACCCTACAAGCGTTTCGCACTTTCCAGCTAATCATGCTGTATGCATGCATTTCTCCCTTTCTGGCCCCACTCACCTCACCTTAACCCAACTCTTGCGCCTTTATGCTTTCAGATAATCAGAAAGCACCTGAGCAGCCTGTCCCTGAGGGCACAGTAGAGAGCGAGGCGGGAGAAGAGGAGGAGGAAGAACACACCGCGTCACTGCATGTCTCACCCGCAGGCACCAGCTTAGATGCTGGCACTACGCGGACTTTAGAGGCTAGTATAGTAGCGGGATCTGCATGAGGTACCAGGGACGAGTGGGCTGCAGCAAGGTCAGGAGGGAAAGGGTAGCTTGGGCCAGCTCCCCGGAGGGTGAGTTCATGCACGCGTTCTGCTGCACAGGACTCAGATGAGGACCTTGATGGAGAGATGTTTAGAAGAAGGGTGAT
Organism: Squalus acanthias; assembly: GCA_030390025.1. Taxonomy (NCBI): domain Eukaryota; kingdom Metazoa; phylum Chordata; class Chondrichthyes; order Squaliformes; family Squalidae; genus Squalus; species Squalus acanthias. The sequence goes on from CM059431.1 coordinate 66,283,382, forward strand.
GGGCATGCACACAGAGATGATGGGTGCAATGGCAATGGAGCCCGAGAGCCTCTCTGCAATGGTAAGGAGCGTGGAAGAATCCACCTCCAACATTGCACAAGGCTCTGCGCACACCATGGAGCCCATCATTTCTAGTCTGCAAAGGATGGTAGACTCCCAGAGAGACCGTGATGACCCAGACCTGATGCCGCGTGCGATGGGCGATCTGGCAGCTTCCATTGCAGCACAGGTGGAAGTAACGCAACGTCTTAGTGCTGTAATGCAGACTATGGTTGGTGGCATCCAATCTCAGACTGCTCTCATGCAGCCTCAGCTTGATGCCTGACTGCTGCGATCGTGGCTGTGTCTACTACTGTCGAACGAGGCTTTCATGGTATCGCAGCAGGCCAGCAATCTATGCTCCAACAGATTGCTAGGGATGCTGAGGTGCTGCCCCAGGGAAGTGTCAGTGGAGCAGGAACCTGCTGTCCTCTCTCAGGATGTGATGCGGAGATGCCGGTGTTGGACTGGGGTGGACAAAAATGAGAAGTCGCACAACACCGGGTTATAGTCCAACAGTTTTATTTGAAATTACGAGCTTTCGGAGCGCTGCTCCTTCGTCAGATACTCTCAGGATGACAGCATTCCTTCTCCCACCACTGCCACTCCACCATTGCCCTTGTTGCTGCCTGTCCGCCAGCCAGTCCAGACTGCTGCTGACATGCTGAAGTGGTGCAGTCTACAGCTGGGCCTTCCAGGTCCATAGCTGGTCGAGGGCGTCCTGCAAGGCCATCTGAAGTCTCTCACACGGACACTCAGCAGCCTTCCACCAGCCCTGCTGCAGCCACTGGGCCAACACTTCGTAGGAGCACTAGAGTAGGCAAAGGCACAGTAACGACAGGCACTAAGGGATTTCACAAGTGTGAATAGTTAATATTGTTGTTGTAAATATGTGTTCACTGATTTTTGATAAATTTATTAATTCAGTTTGGATTCTTTTGTGATGTGTCTCATTTCAGCTTTGCACTGTGATATGGCCTGCGACAGGGATGGAATGATGGGGATGTGGTGAGCAATGGGGATCTGGGGTTTAATTCATTCGAACCGCAGTCTGATGAGGCAGTCACGGACCAGCCTTCCGGAAGGCCGATTGAGTGGCTGCCTCCTCCCTCGCGCCTGTTCCTCCTCCTCCTCGTCCTCCTCCTCCTCTCCCTCTTCCTCCTCCTGAGGTGGTCCTGCATCCCTGGTGGCAAGGGCTGGGCCCTCATGATGGCCAAGTTGTGGAGCATGCAGCAGACCACAAATGTGACACCCGCTCAGCCGAGTACTGGAGGGCTCCTCCCGAGCAGTCAAGGAGATGGAACCGTTGCTTCAGCAGGCTGATGGTCTGCTCGATGATGTTTCTGGTGGCAGCATGGCTCCCATTATATGAGTGCTGTGCAGGAGATGTTGAGGTTGCGGAGGGGAGTTATGAGCCAGGTGGAGAGCGGATAGCCCTAGTCTCCAACCAACCAGCCGCAAGCTTGACGTGGTGGCTGGAAGAGTGCTGGCACACCAATCTGGCGCAGGATGAAGGCATCGTGGCTGCAGCCAGGATAGCGAGAATTGACATTGAGGATTCGCTGTGCGTGGTCGCACACCAACTGCACGCTAAGTGAGTGGTAACCTTTGCGGTTACTGAAGATCTCAGGATTGTTATGCGGTGCCCGCAAAGCCACGTGGGTGCAGTCAATGGCGCCCTGCACCATGGGGTAGCTCGCTATCCTGGCAAAGCCACATGCACACACGTCCTGCTTCTCTCTGATGATGGGGAAGGAAATGTAATCCCTCCTGGTGTAGAGAGCCTCCATGACTTCCCAGAGGCAGTGATGGACGGCGAACTGCGAGATGTCTCCTATGTCTGCTGTTGCACACTGGAAAGATCTGCTGGTGAAGAAATTGAGGGTGACTGTGACCTTGACTGCCACTGGGAGGGCCATGGTCGCCCTGATCTGAGGCTGGAGGTCTGGTTGCAGGAGGTGGCAGATTTCTGTGACCACCTCCTTGGTGAAGCAGAGCCTTCTAATACACTGCTCCTCGCTTAATTGGAGGTAGGAGAAGTGCTCTCGGAATACCCTCGGAGGGTAAGACCTCCTGTTGAGAGGCCTGATGGCCCTCCTCCTCCCTTTGGCACATGTTCCAGTCTTTCTCGCTGCCTCCGCTCCCTCTGCTGTAGATCCTGGAGGGCGAGGTCGACTGACAGCCCCCATTAATGTTACCAAGTGTAGCAGTTTGACTCTTTAAAGAATAAATGTAGCTACTTTTTAGTTGCTACAACACTCCTGATACAAGAGAACCTTGAAATTACTAAATGAAACCGTTGGAATATGTAAAACTGACAAGAAACCACTGAAACTGCACTAACCTGACAGCTGCGAGTCATTACTGATGATACCTTTAAATAATGTCTCCGGAGCCGGCTTCCTGGTGCTTCACGCCAGCTCTCTCTGTCGGTGTTTACTGCAGGCGCTAAAGTAGGTGGCGACGATCAATTTAGCAGATCGGGCGGTCAGTGAGCATTACACGCTCACTGATGTCACGATCCACCTGCCGTTGACGTTCCCGGTGATAACTCTTACCGGCGGTGCTAAGGGGCAGCGGGATTTGACGTGCGGTGCTGGATTCGCCTCGCCCTGGCGCTACAGCTCTAGCACCCCGTTAGCGCCATCTGCTGGCGCTAACGGGAGGCAATAAGGGGATACATTTTTCCCCCAGCGAGTTTAATGGTAATAGTGCATCAGCAAATAAGATGAAAGCAAGTATCTTTATCTAAATGCACGACGCATTCATAACAAGATATACGAGTTAGTGGCACAAATAGAGATAAATGGGTTTGATCTAATAGCCATTGCAGAGACTTAGGGGGAGAAATTCGGCATGTTAGCGCCTCCCTTTAGCGCCTGGGGGTGTTCTAACAGGGCACTAATGGATTTGTGGTGGGCGCGGCGAATCCAACGCCGCAGGCGAGATTCACCCGGGATTTAGCGCTGCCGCTAACATTTAGCGCCTAGGCCTTTAGCAGCTCCCAGATCGTGACGTCACTCACTTTTGAACGTCCCGTTAATGGCCCAGATGAAAAATTGACGTTTGCCCCCTGCCTTAGCGCCTGGCCTGAACAATGGCAGGAAGAGGAGGTGCATCCGGATGGCCGCTGTAGGAGCGGTATTTAAAGAGATCAACACCCGGTTTAATTTTAGTCGCCAATCAATGCTGCCTGTTCAGTTTCACATAGCGAAAGTGTCGTTTTCAGTGAGATAAATGTTTGTAACTTTCAGGAGTGTTCTGCCATATAAAAATTTGTCAGTTTCATTCTGCTAACATTTAGAAGTCCTACACTTGGTTACGTTAATGGGGGCTGTACTGGCACTCGACCTCGCCCTCCAGCATCAACAGCGGAGGCAGAGAGGAGCATTGGAAAATGTGGCCAGAGGGAGGAGGGCCAACAGGGCTGTCAACAGGGTATTCAGGCAGCATTTCTCCTACATAAATTTAATTGAGGCGCAGTGTCTTAGAAGGCTCCGCTTCACCAAGGAGGTGGTCACAGAGCTCTGCCACCTCCTGCAGCCAGACCTCGAGCCTCAGATCAGGACCACCACAGCTCTCTCAGTGGCAGTCAAAGTCACCATCACCCTCAATTTCTACACAAGTGGATCCTTCCAGTCTGCTGCAGGCGACATATCTAACATCTCGCAGTTCGCCGTCCATCGCTGCATTCGGGAGGTCACATGCTCTCTACTGAAGGAGAAGGGACTACATTTCCTTCTCCATCACCAGAGAGAAGCAGGACGAGCATACATGTGGCTTTGGCAGGATAGCGGGCTTTCCCATGGTGCAGGGTGCCATTGACTGCACCCATGTCGCTTTGCGGGCACCTCGTAAAAATCCCGAGGCCTTCCGTAACCGCAAAGGCTACCACTCGCTTAATGTCCAGTTGGTGTGCGACCACAGACAGCGAATCCTCATCGTCAATACCCGCTATCCTGGCAGCAGCCATGATGCCTTCATCCTGCACCAGGTGTTCCAGCACTCTTCCAGCCACCACATCATGCTCGCGGCTGGCTAGTCGGAGGCAAGGGCTATCCGTTCTTCACCTGGCTCGTGACTCCTCTCTGCAACTCCAACACTGCTGCCCAGCACTCATATAATGAAAGCCATGCTGCCACCAGGAACATCATTGAGCAGACCATCGGCCTGCTGAAGCAACGGTTCTGCTGCCTTGACTGCTCGGGAGGAGCCCTCCAGTACTTGCCAGAGCGGGTGTCCCTTTTCGTCGTGGTGTGCTGCATGCTCTACAACTTGGCCATCATGAGGGCCCAGCCATTGCCAGCAGGCAGAGCAGGACCACCTCAGGGGGAGGAGGATGTGGAGGAGATAAGGAGCAACAGGAGGAGGAACAGCAGTGAGGGAGGAGGCAGCCGCTCAATCGGCCTTCTGGAAGGGTGGTCCGTGACCACCTCATCAGACTGCCATTCCAATAAATTCTACCCCACATCCCGGTTGCTCAGCACATCCCCATCACTCCATCCACTTTGCCTGCTATATTACAACGCAAAACTGAAATGAGACACACCACAAATTCTGCAAAATTCAAATAATAAATTTATCAACATTCAGAAAACACATTTATACAACAACAATATTAACTAATCACCCTTGTGTAAACCCTTATTTCCACTCTTTACAATCCCTTTTCCTAATCTACTGCTCCTACGTAGTGTGTGCCCAGTGACTGCAGCAGGGCTGGTGGAAGGCTGCTGAGTGTTGGTGCCAGAGACTACAGATGGCCTTGCAGGACGCCCTCGAGCAGCTCTGAGCCTGGAAGGCCCGGCTGTACACTGCACCACCTCAGGCTGGGCGGCGGCAGTCTGCCGTGGCTGGATGTCAGGCAGCGACAACGACAATGGCGGAGTGGCAGTGGTGGGAGCAGGAATGCTGTCATCCTGAGAGAGGACAGCAGGTTCCTGCTTGACTGACACACTGCCAATCCCCCGGGGCAGCACTTCAACATCCCTACCAATCTGCTGGAGCACAGATTGCTGGTCTGCTGCGACACCGTGAGATCCCCGGTGGACCGTGGTGGACCCAGCGACGCTGGCAGCAGTCAGAGCTTGCGTGGTATCAAGCAGAGACTGCATGAGAGCAGTCCGAGACTCGATGCCACCAACCATTGACTAAATTACAGCACTAAGAAGTTGCGTGGCTTCCGCCTGTGCTGGATATCTGCTGTCACATCGCCCATGACACGCGGCATGAGGTCTGGGTCCCCACGGTCTCTCAGGGAGTCCACCATCCTTTGCAGACTGCCATGGTGTGCACAGAGCTCTGTGCAATGTTGGAGGCGGACTCCTCCACGCTCCTTACCATTTCCGACAGGCTCTCGGGCACCCCTGTCATTGCACCTATCATCTCCGTGTGCATGCCCATCACCCTTCTTGTGAATGCCTCCCCATCGAGGTCCTCATCTGCAGCAGAACTCTCCCTCTGGGGAGCTAACTCTCGAGCTACCCTTTTCCCCTGGCCTTGCTGCAGCCCGCTCGTCCTCGGTGCATCACCCAGTGCAAACGCCTCTACTAAACTTGCCTCTAATGATCGCATAGTCCCGGTATCTGTGGTGGTGCTTGCGGGTGAGACATGCAGTGACACGGTGCTTTCTTCCTCCTCCTCTTCTCCTGCCTCACTCTCACTGGGAGGCTCAAGGACAGGCTGATCATTTGGTTGCTGATTACCTGAAAGCATAAAAGCACGTCACTCACATTAATGTGAGGGCAGGGTGGAAGGAACGGAGCAAGGAACGCAGACAGTATAATGAGCTGGAAAGTGGGAAAGGCTTGTGATGTGAGGGGGAAGTGGGATGAGAGAAGAGGGGATGAACGTACTGTTGTTGTCCCCAAGGGTGTCAACGTCGCCGACGGCCACAGCGCCCACCACCTTGCGCCCAATGACTCTCAACACTTGCTCCTCCAGGTCTGTAAGCTGTTGGATGTCCGCTTCACCCCTGCCTGTTCGTTCCTGCTCCCTCCTATTGTGGGCCAGCTTGGCCTGCACGAGAAAGGAAAGTGTGTGACTGAGTGTGTAACTATGTGTTAGGGAGATGTGCCTGCCATAGCTGAAAAGCTGTGATTGTAGGCAAGGCGTGTGATGTGGATGTGAGTTTGAGTAGATGGAGCTGCTTGGTGGGGGTGTGGTGGTTTGTGCAGTGTGTACAGAGTGAGGTTCAGATGCTGGTATGTAGGACTTGTTGAAGCACGACCACCCGAGTGAGGTCGTTGAATGTTTTACGGCACTGTGTGAGGGTCCTGAGGACCACACTGCTCGCTGAGACATCCTGGGCCACTTCGCTGCACATTGCCCTGAAGACCTGGGGCAATGGCCTCCTGCCAGTGACCAGGAACAGCATTGCCCTCTTTCTTTAGACTGCCGCGACCAATGCCTCCAATGCCTGGTCGCTGAAACGGCGAGCTCTCTCCCTGGGACTGGGAGCAGCCATGAGGATAAGAGGAGTAGCTGTTGAGTTGCTTGGAAGTCACCTTCAGAGCTAGCAATGTTGAGAATGAGGTGCAGAATGATTGACCTCCCCTTTAAGAGCTGGAAGGAGCCAACGTGAATGATGAGTCTCGATTGGAGTGCACCTGAAATTAGTTAGTGCTCTGCGGGTAGCGCCCCTGCTCTCTGTGTTTAGCGCCTTAAATTAGCTGATTATCGCTTGATTTAGCGTTCCAGCTCTTTCTTGGAGCACTAACAATCAATTTAGCGGGAGGTCAGAAGGATTAGCGCCTGGCGCTAACTCTGCAACTTTTTTAATTTAGCTCTCCAACCGGGGCGATACCGAATTTCTAGCCCTTAGTCACAAGGCGACCAAGGTTGGAAACTAATATTCCAGGGTACTTGATCTTTCGAAAAGACAGGCAGAATGGAAAAGGAGGTGGGAGGGTAGTCCTGATAATAAATGATGACATAAGGACAGTAGCGAGAAAGGATCTTGGCTCGGAAGATCAGGAAGTACAATCAGTATGGGTAGAGATAAGAAATAACAAAGGGCACAAAACACTGGTGGGAGTAGTTTAATAGGCCCCCTAACAGTAGCTATACTGTTGGACAGAGTATTAATCAACAAATAATTGGAGCTTGTAACAAAGGTACTGCAATAATTGTGGGGGACTTTAATCTTCATATAGACTGGGAAAATCAAATTGTCCAAGGTAGTCTGGAGGACGAGTTCATGGAATGCATTTGAAACAGTTTCCGAGAACAATACGTCGTGGAACCAACCAGGGAACAGGCTGTTTTAGATCTTGTATTGTGTAATGAGACACGGTCAATTAGTAATATAGTAAAGGATCCTCTGGGAAAGAGTGTTGTTACGGAAGATAAGGGTTCATGGGGTTGGGGTAATCAATAGAGGATTGGTTAATGGACAGAAAACAGAGAGTAGGGATAAACAGGTCATTTTCCAGTTGGCAGGCTGGAACTAGTGGGGTGCTGCAAGGATCCGTGCTTGGGCCTTAGCTATTTACAATTTATATTAATGACTTAGATGAAGGAACTGAGTGTAATGTATCCAAATTTGCTGACGATACAAAGCTAGGTGGGAAAGTAAGTTGTGAGGAGGACACAAGGAGCCTGCAAAGTGATATAGCCAAGTTAAGTGAGTGGGCAATAAGATGGCAGATGGAGTATAATGTTGGGAAATGTGAGGTTATTCACTTTGGTAGGAAGAATAGGAAAACAGAATATATTTTAAATGGTGAGACACTATTAAATGTTGGTGTTCAGAGAGATTTAGGTGTCCTTATACAGGAAACACAGAAAGTTAGCATGCAGGTACAGCAAGCAATTAGGAAGGCAAATGGCATGTTAGCCTTTATTGTAAGGGAGTTGGAGTACAAGAGTAAGGAAGTCTTACTACATTTGTTCAGGGCTTTGGTGAGACCACACCTGGAGTACTGTTTACAGTTTTGGTCTCCTTATCTGAGGAAGGATAAACTTGCCCTTAGAGGCGGTGCAACAAAGGTTCACTAGATTGATTCCTGGGATGACAGGGCTGTCCTATGAGGAGAGATTGAGTAGATTGGGCCTATACTCTCTGGAGTTTAGAAGAATGAGAAGTGATCTCATTGAAACATATAAGATTCAGAGGGGGGATTGACAGGGTAGATGCTGAGAGAGTGTGTCCCCTGGCTGGACAGTCTAGAACTAGAGGGCACAGTCTCAGGTTAAGGGGTCGGCCATGAGGAGGAATTTCTTCACTCAGAGGGTTGTGAATCTTTGGAATTCTCTACCTCAGAGGGCTGTGGATGCTGCATTTTTGAGTATATTCAAGACAGAGATAGAAAGATTTTTGGACTCGAGGGGAATCAAGGGATATAGAGATTAGGTGGGAATGTGGAGTAGAGGTCAAAGATCAGCCAGGATTTTATTGAATGGCGGAGCAGGCTCGAGGGGCTGTATGACCTACACCTGCTCCTAATTCTTATGTTCTTATATCCTTACTGCTTCATGTGGTCCAGCTAGATCTGGCGATGAATGGCTCAACCAGTTATCCACCATAAACGTTCAGTCTGCGTCCCTTGGACTTCAGGGAGCGGAGATCATAGAATCATAGAATGGTTACAGCACAGAAGGAGGCCAATTGGCCTGTCGAGCCCGTGCCAGCTCTCTGCACGAGTACTTCAGCTAGTCCCACTCCCCCACCCTTTCCCCGTAGCCCTGCAAAAATTTTTCCTTCAGGTACTTATCCAATTCCCTTTGAAAGCCACGATTGAATCTGCCTCCTCCACCCTTTCAGGCAGTGCATTCTAGATCCTAACCACTCGCTGCATAAAAAGTTTTTCCTCCTGTCATCTTTGGTTCTTTTGCCAAATCACCTTAAATCTGTGTTCTCTGGTTCTCGACCCTTCCGCCAATGGGAACAGTTTCTCTCTATCTACTCTCTCTAGACCCCTCATTATTTTGAATACCTCTATCAAATCTCCACTCAATCTTCTCTGCTCTAAGGAGAACAACCCCAGCTTCTCTAGTCTATCCATGTAACTGAAGTCTCTCATCCCTGGAATCATTCTCATAAATCTTTTCTGCACCCTCTCTAAGTCCTTCACATCCTTCCTAAAGTGCAGTGCCCAGAATTGGACAGAATACTCCAGTTGAGGCCTGAACCAGTGTTTTATAAAGGTTCATCATAACTTCCTTGCTTCAGTACTCTATGGGGGAAAATTTGGGTGGCGGCCCTTTTGGGGTGCTAACGTCACTGGGGTGCTAATTTTAGCGCCCCTCCGCCTGAAATTCAGTTGTAGTGCTGCAAGCAGGAGGTGGAGTGCTACTGGAAGCGCTGCACCTCCTTGGGGTGCTACAACTGAATATCGCGGTGCTACGTGCAACAGCGCCACGTGCGTCGGCACGTAGCGCCATGTCATTGCAGGCCTCCTCCCCTGATTAAAGGGGAGGGACCTAGTGCTGCGCGCACCGGGGCCCTGCTAGACCACCGGGGAGCGGGGTGCCGTGAAAACAGCCCGACACTCAAGAGGAATGCCGGGCTGAGCGATCGCGGCCGGCACCCCGAGGAAAAAAGCGGAAGGGGGCAGGTGCTGGCAGTCGGCCAAAAATAAAACGCCACCCTGACCCTGTTGGACATATCGTCCGGCGATAGGTCACGGGGTGCAACCGAAGTTTGCGGTCAGGGCGCTGTGCACGGCGATGATGTCATCACCGGCAGCGCAGTGCTGCGGGGCGCTACCAGCTACCGCCACCTCTAACTTCCCACTGAATTTCACGGGAGGCGTTAGCGATGCCACACCCGGGCGCTGGGGGATTTGCAAAATCAACCCAATTTTTCCCCCATGCCTATGAATCCCTGTATCCTGTATGCTTTTTAACCGCTTTCTCAACCTGCCTTGTCACCTTCAACGATTTGTGCACATATACCCCCAGGTGTCGCTGTTCATGCACCCCCTTTAGGATTGTACCCTTTAGTTTATATTGGGCCAAAAATTCGGCCCTTCCTGGGTGAGTACACAGTGCGTACTCAGCCGTAAGACGTCCCGAAGTGCCGGTTTCCTGCATGCACTGCGCATGCGCGGGAAACAGAACTTCCGGTCTGGTGAAGGGGGCGGTTCCTAGGTGAACCGCGTGCGCGGTAGAGGCTGCGCGCACGCAGCAAACTTAGATTTTTTTTCAGGTTTCTATGCGAGGGTAAGTAGTGAAGAAACTACGCTTATGAAAAGGAGGCGCAAGACCCGTTTTCAACAAGGTAAGTGGTTAATTAAGTATAATTTAAAAAAAATTTCAACAGGTTTATCTTTTTTAGATACTTTAAAGAAAGGTAAGTTTATTTTTATCACTTTTAAAAAGTATTTTAATTTTTTCAAAAATTTTAATTTCTGTTTAAAGTGGTTAATTTATTTAACTATAGTTATTTTATAAATGTGATTTTTTTTTAAAATGTATTTTAAGTTTAGCTGTTCTTTTGGGGCCGATTTCAATTCACAGATTTGACAGGATGAAAGATGGTCTGCTGCCATTGGCTCTCCATAGGCCCACGTGATCCCAGGGGACGCATCACACTAACTGTGCCCCTGGGACACGCAAGCACTGCGCGCCGGCAGTTGGGAGAGGCCCAGAAGCTGAAGTTCCCGTGGGCCCAAAACACAACGGCAGGCGCGGTAGGTAAGTGCGCGTGTGATCCTTACCCCCGCGGCAAGCCGGAGAGGCGAATTTCTGGGCCATTGCCTCTCCTCATTCTTCCTACTAAAATGTATTACTTTGCAATTTTCTGCGTTAAATTTCATCTGCCATGTGTCCGCCCATTTCACCAGCCTGTCTATGTCTACCTGAAGTCTATCACTATCCTCCTCACTGTTCACTATACTTCCAGGTTTTATGTCATCTGCAAATTTTGAAATTGTGCCCTGTACTCCCAAGTCCAAGTCATTAATATATATCAAGAAAAGCAGTGGTCCTAGTACTGGCCCCTGGGGAATACCACTGTATACCTTCCTGCAGTCCAAAAAACAACCGTTCACCACTATTCTCTGTTTCTTGTCACTGAGTCAATTTCGTATCCATGCTGCCACTGTCCCTTTTATTCCATGGGCTTCAACTTTGCTGGCAAGCCTATTGTGTGGTACTTTATCAAACGCCTTTTGGAAGTCCAGGTACACCACATCAACAGCATTGCCCTCATCAACCCTCTCTGTCACCTCATCAAAAAACTCGATCAAGTTAGTTAAACATGATTTGCCTTTAACAAATCCGTGCTGGCTTTTCTTAATTAATCCACACTTGTCCAAGTGACTGTTAACTTTGTCCCTGATTATCGTTTCTAAAAGCTTCCCCACTATCGAGGTTAAACTGACTGGCCTGCAGTTGCTTGGTTTATCCTTGCACCCTTTTTTGAACAAGGGTGTAACATTTGCATTTCTCCAGTCCTCTGGCACCACCCCTGTATCTAAGGAGGATTGGAAGATTATGGCCAGTACCTCCGCGATTTCCTCCTTAACCTCCCTCAGCATCCTAGGCTGCATCCCATCCAGTCCTGGTGACTTATCAACTTTAAGTACAGACAGCCTTTCTAGCACCTCCTCTTTATCAATTTTTATCTCATCCAGTATCTCCACTACCTCCTCTTTCACTATGACTTTGGCAGCATCTTTTTCCTTGGTGAAGACAGATGCAAAGTACTCATTTAGTACCTCAGCCATACCTCTGCCTCCATGCGTAGGTCTCCTTTTTGGTCCCTAATCAGCTCCACCCCTCCCCTTACTACCCGTTTATTATTTATATGCCTATAGAAGACTTTTGAATTCCCTTTTATGTTAGCTGCCAATCTATTCTCATACTCTCTCTTTGCTACTCTTATTTTCTTTTTCACTTTCCCTCTGAACTTTCTATATTCAGCCTGATTCTCACCTGTATTCTCAACCTGACATCTGTCATATGCGCTCTTTTTCTGCTTCATCTTACTCTCTATCTCTTTCGTCATCCAAGGAGCTCTGGCTTTTGTTGTCCTACCTTTCCCCCTTGTGGGAATGTAACTCGACTGTACCCGAACCATCTCCTCTTTAAAGCCAGCCCATTGTTCAATTACTGTTTTGCCTGCCAATCTTTGATTCCAATTTACCCGATCTAGATCCGTTTTCAACCCACTGAAATTTGCCTTCCTCCAATTAAGTATTTTTACTCTAGATTGCTCCCTGTCCTTTTTCATAGCTAATCTAAAGCTTATGATACTATGATCACTGTTTCCTAAATGTTCACCTACTGACACTTACTCCACTTGACCCACCTCATTCCCCAGAACCAAATGCAGCAATGCCTCCTTCCTTGTTGGGCCGGAAACGTACTGATCAAGGAAGTTCTCCTGAACACACTTCAGAAATTTTTCCCCCTCTCTGCCGTTTACATTATTACTATCTCAGTCTATATTAGGATAATTGAAGTCCCCCATTATTACTACTCTATAGTTCTTGCACCTCTCTGTAATTTCCCTGCAAATTTGCTCCTCTATATCTTTCCCACTAGTTGATGCCCTATAGAATACACCTAGTAGTGTAATGGCACCGCCATTATTTCTCAACTCTAACCAAATACCCCTCCAGGACATCCTCCCTCTCCAGCACTGTAACATTCTCCTTAACCAATACTACCACCCCACCTCCTTTCTTTCCTTCCCTATCTTTCCTGAACACCTTATATCCAGGAATATTTAAAACCCAATCCTTCCCTTTTTTGAGCCAGGTCTCCGTTATCGCCACAACGTCATATTCCCATGTGGCTATTTGTGCCTGCAGCTCACCAACCTTATTTACCACGCTTCGTGCGTTTACACACATGCACTGTAAACCTGTCTTAGACCTTCTTGTATTCTCTCTTAGTCTGACCCCACCTAATACCTTACTGTTTCTTACTGTAGTGCTAACTGTCTCTCCCCATCCTTTGTGCACTTTGTTTCTCCTTTCTAATGCTACGTCCTGGTGCCCATCCCCCTGCCAAATTAGCTTAAACCCTCCCCAACAGCACTAGCAAACACCCCCACGAGGACATTGGTTCCAGCTCTGTTGAGGTGCAACCCGTCCGGCCTCTACAGGTCCCACCTCCCCCAAAACTGGTCCCAATGTCCCAGGAATCTGAAGCCCTCCCTCCTGCACCATCTCTCCAGTCACGCATTCGGCTGCTCTATCCTCCTATTTCTATACTCACTAGCTCGTGGCACAGGGAGTAATCCAGAGATTACTACCTTTGAGGTCCTGCTTTTTAATCTCTTTCCGAGCTCCCTAAAATCTGCCTGCAGGATCTCATCACTTTTTCTACCTATGTCGTTGGTACCAATATGGAACATGATCTGGCTGTTCACCCTTCCCCCTCAGAATGTTTTTGGGGGCCATACCAGGAGGAATGACCAGGGTGAAAGAGTAATGGTATTAATGGGAACAATGTCATCAAAGGTGGTGGTGAGGTTGTGATTGAGCTGATCTGTAGCTGTAGAAATGTCCTGGTGACTGGAGGGCCAAAGGCTAGACAGTTGGAAATTTGAAAGTCCCGTTGCAAATGACTTGGGGGAGAGTTTTTCCAGGGGTGGTCAGAAAAGGAAGTGCGGTTGGAAGGAGGATGTGACTGGAGAGGGTTTTAAGGAAGTGATGAGAGATGGCCTTGACTGTGATTTACACAATGGGAGTAAAGAGGTCTCGTGAGACCGCAGGTCCAAGGGGGTGGCCATGAATATGGATAATGGATTTATAGGGAGGGAGAGATTAAGTGAATATAGGAGGGCATGAACTCAGAGGAAAGAGGGCATGATAAGTTGATATGGAAGTTGAAATCCCCAAAATTCAGATGTTGCTCGGTGTAGAAGCTGTGGAAGGAAAGCAGTGTAAGTGGGCATAACCCTGTCATTAGAAAATTACATATTCTCTAACACTAAGAAATGCTAGGAGATATCTGTAACTACTTCTAATTTGTTCTTTCTTGGCCCCTTGAATTTATTTATTACATTGAGTGTACTGGATGTTATTTAATATAATGTTGCTGTGGTATTTAGTTCTTTTATATTGTGGATTCTGATTATAATTATGTCCTATTGTGAAATCTCACTTCTCATTTTTTAGTAAATGTCACTGCTATCCTGTACTAGCTGAATATTCACTGAGAGTGAATGAATAAATAGAATTGGCAATGATGTTTGCAGATTAATTCATTTAAAGTGATATTTTTGTTAATCTTGAAGTACTGTGTTTACTGAATGATATTCTACAGGAAACTTTTGCCATATTCCAGAAAATTCAGTTGATGCTTTTATTCATCGTTGCTAATATTTACTCCCTCACCATTACAAAGTACTTATTAACAGAAACCTTGTCCAAGCTGGAAGGCTGAGATCATTTTGACCTGCAGTCTTCTCTGTATAAAATTATGAAAGGTTTGGACAAGTTGAGACCAAGTAAGCTTTTCTGCCATGTACAGAATTTAAACACAAGGGCCGCAAAATTTGGCTCCGTAGCGCTCGTTGTTTGGGTAGGGTGTTAGCGGAGGCGCAGGGTGTGTGCGCCAGAAGTATGCAGAAATGGCAGATCATGACGTCAATCAGCACGCACTACGTTAATTTGACCCCATTGCTGTCATTTAGAAGCTCAACGCTCCAGTTAACGCCCTCTCTTAAACATGCACAGCTGAACACGCATTCAGTAGCAAGAAGGACCCCTCGCCAGTGCTATTTAAAGGGATCATGAACTACTTACAGGTTAGTTGCTGATTGATTTCTGCTGGCTGTTGCTGAGTTTGTAGAAGTGTTTGGCACTTTGTACGATACTTTAAAGTTTTTTTTAATTTGTTTTTTTATGGGATGTGGGCGTCGCTGGCAAAGCCAGCATTTACTGCCTATCCTTAATTGCCCTTGAGAAGGTGGTGGTGAGCTGCCTTCTTGAACCGCTGCAGTCCATGTGGTGAAGGTTCTCCCACAGTGCTGTTAGGTAGGGAGTTCCAGGATTTTGACCCAGCAACGATGAAGGATCGGCGATATACTTCTAAGTTAAGGTGTTGTGTGACTTGGAGGGGAACTTGGAGGTGGTGGTGTTCCCATGCGTCTGCTGCCCTTGTCCTTCTAGGTGGAAGTGGTCACGGGTTTGGGAGGTGCTGCCGAAGAAGCCTTGGCGAGTTGCTGCAGTGCATCTTGTAGATGGTACACATTGCAGCCATGGTACATCGGTGGTGAAGGGAGTGGATGTTTAAGGTGGTAGAAGGGGTGCCAATCAAGCAGGCTGCTTTGTCCTGGATGGCGTCGAGCTTCTTGAGTTTTGTTCTTGAAAGTTGCTAAAGTCTACAGGGAGTGGTGTGGCAGGTGCTGAAGGACTTTGTCCTGACTTCAATGATTCTGCACAGACCACTTGCTCCAAGACATGGGTGCAGTAGGAGGAATTCCACTTGGCCTACAGCATGACAGGGAGAATAAGCAGAGGCAACACAGAACAGGACAAGTTGCTGGCAGAGGGAGGAGGGGGAGAAGAGCTCTCAGCAGGAGGCCATATCCACCCAGGGTGTTCAGGGATCAATACTCCTACCTGAACCTCAGCGAGGAACAGTGTGTCAGATGTCTGCACTTCACCAAGGATGTCCTCACTGAAATCTACCACCTGCTGCAGCCAGAACTGCAACCTTAGAGCAGGCCGAGGGCTTCTTTCCCCGTGGCTGTGAAGGTCATGGTGGCCATGAAATTTTATGCATCGGGCTCCTTCCAGGCTGGAGCAGGAGATATTTTCAACATCTCCCAGTTTGCCATTCACTGATGCATAAGGGAGGTAACTGAGGTTGTATATTCCAAGAGAGATGAATACATTTCCTTCTCTCTGGCCAGAGAACAGCTGGCGGAGCGAACACAGGCTTCGCGAGAATTGCAGGCTTTCCCACGGGGCAGGGTGCCATTGACTGCATGCACGTTGCTTTGCAGGCGCCGTATGTCAACTCTGAGATGCACTGCAATCGAAAGGGATTCCACTCCCTCAATTTCCAGCTGGTATGCAATCATACTCAGCGAATCATGCAGGTCAATGCCCGGTATCCTGGCAACAGTCATGATGCCTTCTTTCTGCGGCAGTCCGCTGTGCCATCTGCATTTGAGCCACCATATCAAACCAGAGGGTGGCTTTTGGGAGACAAGGGCTATCCATTAACAAAATTGCTCATCACTCTGGTGCACAACCCACGCACACGTGGGCAGCATTCATACAACAAAAGCCATGCTGCCACTTGAAATATCATTCAGCAGACCATTGGCGTGCTGAAGCAATGCTTCCGCTGCCTGGTCCGCTCTGGAGGAGACCTGCAGTACTCGGCAGAGCGGGTGCCGAGATTCATGGTGGTCTGCTGCATGCTGCACAATCTTGCCATCATGAGGGCACAGCCCTTGCCACCAGCTATACAGCAAGCAGCTGAGGAGAAGGAGTAGGAGGAAGAAGAGGAAGAGGAAGGGAGGAGGCAAATCAGACAGCCTTTTTCTGGCCGAGCTGTCTATAACCGACTCATCCAGCTATGATACTAGTAAACGCAACCCCAATTCCACATTTACCAACATTCCCACACCTTACCTTCCCTCTGTCACTGAGCATCACGCGTCCACATGGCCACAATGCAAAAATTAAAGCCAACAGACCATGCCAAATTGCATACAAATGTAAACTAATCACCCTTGTGCATTCCCTTAGTGCCTGTCTTCTGTGTGCCTTTGTCTATCCTGGTACTCCTACGCAGTGCTACCTCAGTGGCTGCTGCATGACTACTGGAAGGTTGCTGACTTTTAGTGGAGGAGACTGCAGATGGCCTTGGAGTATGGCTTGGAGCAGCGCTGGGCATGGAAGGGTGGGTTTCGGACTGCACCATTTCGGCATGGGCGGCAGCAGTCTGGGCCGGCTGGCTGACAGGCAACAGCAAGGGCACTGGTGGAGTGGCAGTGGTGGGAGGACGAATGCTGTCATCCTGAGAGAGGACAGCAGGTTAACGCTCCACAGAGCCACTGCCACTCCCCTGGGGCAGCGTCTCAGCAATCCTAGTAATCTGTTGGAGGACATATGGCTGGACTGCTGTGATACCCTGCAAGCCCCTTTGAACACTGGCAAGTGGGGCCGTGATGGCCGCAGACTGAGCTTGCATGGCAGAAAGCTGAGCTCCCATTGCAGCACCCAGAAGTTGGGTGGCTTCTGCTTGTGGTGCAACGGAAGCTGAGACATCGGCCATCAGACGCTGCATCCTGTTTGGGTCCACAAGTGTGGTAATGGGAGTTGGCCATCATTTCCATGCTGGAAAGGATGAGCTCCAAACTCTGCGCAAAGCCCTGTGCCAAATTGGTGCCGGACTCCTCCATGCTCCTTGACATTGCATGCAGGCTTTCTGGCCAATGCACCAAGCATTTCATTATGCATATCCATCAGCCTTCTTCTGTAGCCTGCTCCATCGAAATGTTCATCTGAGTCCTCTGCAGCAGAACTCGTGCGCAACCTTGCCCTCCAAGGAGCTGCCACCTGCGCTGCCCTTGCCCCATGTCCTGGCTGCACCCCACTCATGCCCGGTGTCTCACCACGTGCAGATCATGCTTCTAAGCTATTCTCTAAAGTACACAAAGTGTTAGTACCTGAGCTGGTGACTGCGAGTGTGAAATTGAGTGAAGGTGCTGTGCTTTCAGTATTCCTCTTCCAGTTCTTGCTCCTCCACCACTGCCTGGCCAGGTTGCAGTTCTTGGGTATCTGAAAGGAGAAAGGCACAAGGGCCGGGTTGTGGTGAGGCAAGGGGGTGAAAACAAGAGGTGCATGCTTACACCTTCTACAGCTTGAAATCAGAAGAGATTTTGGGATGACAGGGAAGTGGGATGTGAGAAGGAGGATTACGTATGAGAATACCATCATCTTCCATTGTTTCAGCCCCGCCACTGGCCATGGCCTCAGCAATGGCCGCTCCAATGATGGCGACCACCGTCTCCTCCATCGGGATAAGGTGATTCCGGCTCATCTTTTCCCCTACGGGTAGCCCCACTGCGTTCGGTTATGTGCCACCTTGTCCTGCAACAGAGAGGGAAGTGTGTCAGTAAATGTGATGCAATGTGTTTGGGTGATGTGCCTGTCATATTTGAATAGGTGATAGTGTGTGCAAGCTGTGAGATGTGGGTGTGAGGTTTGCAGCAGTGCTACATGTGTGAGGGTGAGGTGAAGCTGTGAATGTGAGTTATGAGTCCTGTTTGATAGAGATTGTTGGTAGGTGAGTGATGGGGGTGTGGTGCATTGAGCAGTGTGTGAGGCTAATGGTGCAATTGCTGGGATATGGCATTTGAAGATTAATTCACTGACCTTAACCACTCATATGAGGTAATTGAACTTCTTGCGGCACTGCATGCAGGTCCTCGAGGCTGTACTGGCGTTGACCACCACGGCTACCTGCTCCCACAGAGTTCGCAAAGTTTGTCTGGAGGGGTTCTTGGCCTGCTGTAGCTGGAGGAAGTCTATCCTCCTGTCTACATAGAACATAGAAAAATAGGAGCAGGAGTAGGCCATTCGGCCCTTCGAGCCTGCTCCGTCATTCAATATGATCATGGCTGATCCTCTATCTCAATACCATATTCCAGCTCTCTCCCCATACCCCTTGATGCCTTTTGTGTCTAGAAATCTATCTATCTCCTTAAATATATTCAGTGACTTGGCCTTTACAGTCTTCTCTGGTGGAGAATTCCACAGGTTCACCACCCTCTGAGTGAAGAAATTTCTCCTCATCTCAGTCCTAAATGTCCTACCCCGTACCCTGAGACTGTGACCCCTCGTTCTAGACCCCCCAGCCAGTACCTCCTGCACCAAGGCCTTCAATGCAGCGTCTGAGAACTTTGGTGGATGGTCTCTCCCATGTTGCGCCATTAGTCACTCTCCTTGCAGGTCAGACTCTCTTCCCCAGCCACTTCCAACACCTGCTCCAGCCAGAATGGACCTCCCCTTTAAGAGCTGCAGGCTGGCTTTAAGTAGTGCAGGCTAGCTTTAAGCGATGCCAGCCTTGCACAAACTTGGGCCCCCTGCTGAGGTGTGCAGCCACTCAACAGCTCATTTAGCGCTGGGCTGCACGCTGCAATCATTTAAGTTAGCAGGCAGCATGAAGTTTGCGTACTGCCTGCAATAGATTCAAGAAGCGCAGGCTAATCGGGGGCTATCGAATTTAGTCCCCAAGGGCTCATATTTACAAATTAAGGACTACAAAAGAAAATAGGAAATGCAGAAGGAACTTTTTTTTTACTAAAAGGTTAGTTAGTATGTGGAACAGATTACCGGCACGGGTAGTGGAACAAGAAACCTTAATGGGTTTCAAGAAGGATCTAACAAATGGGATTCAGGGTTATTAGAAATCCACCATGGGAATACTGTGGATAGGTGGGCTAGGTAGACTGAAGGTCTTCTCCTGCCTGAAACTGTTATTATGTATGTTAGTACTGCAGAGTCAGTGTTCTCTTATGATTAGCTGGCAGGATGCTTGGTTCAAGCATTGGGGATTGTCATTCTTGATGATAAATTTCAACAAAACGATCTGATTCAGTGCTTCTCAATTTTTTTCAGGCTGGGCCCTACCAAAAATCTCTCAGCCTCTCACTCCTCTGACTTTTAGTGATAATGGAATGTCTGTAAAAAAAAAAAAGTCTCTCTCCTCCACCTTTACTCCTCTTTCTCAGTCTCTTCTCTTTCACTGTTTTGCTCTAATCAATCCTCATTTTGTGTTTCTCTCTCTCTCTTTGACTCCACTAATGTTCCTTGCGCATTATCTTCCACTATTGTTTCTTGCTCTTGTCCTCACTTTCATCGCTCTCCTGAGTCTACCACCTTGCCTGGTCACTTATTCTGAAAATTCATTACCCTTTCATACTACTCGGAGCCTAGGGCACTGCAGAACTGATTCTCTTTGAAGTAAAAATATAACGGGGAATAAGAAATTTTATGTTGCTCTGGATTTTTTTCCCATGGTTATTGAGTTCTTTGATTTTGCTGACTGAGCGCACATTCAGTTCACAACTCCTATGAAAAAAAAATAAGCCACGGTCAGAGGTGACAAAAGACTGTGGTGGGAACAGAGCACCCTTTATTACAAATACCACTTTAACCATTGAAATTGTACACTAAAAATACCAGTATCTACTGTTTAGGTAGGAAATTTCTTTAGTTTACTTAGATGGGGATCCAGAGAAGTACTCAATGTTGCACCTACACTTGATTTTTCCTTTAATATTTTTAATACCCTGTTATTTAATGCTTTTTTCTGACTATTTCTGTTACTGATGGTGTGGAAAGTGACTAGAGAGAGCTGCTTTGCCTGGCAGCATGAGAAAGTTGGAATTTTCTTTCTCTTGCTTCTTATCCTCCCAAAAGTAATAAGTTATGGTTTCCCTGATGTTCATTTATTGCTAGCAGCTATTGATACAATACATAGGGCCCTAAATCTGGGAGTGCTACTCTCCTGGCAGAAGTGTGGCAGAGTGTCATTCTTGTCTGCCTTTGTATCCCGACGCAGACTCCATTCCAAATCACAGGAATGGGATCATTTAAATACGCGGGCAGGTGGCCTGCATCCATAAGGGCACATCGGAAGTACCTGCCCATCAGCACCCAGCCAGACTGGAAGGGACGAAAAGGAATAGGTCCAAAAATTTTAATGATCCATGTTTTTAAGGAATGAGTATTTATTGCTTGTAAAAATTGTAGTTATTTTATTAACAAACTGTGTACAGTGTAGGGGGTGGTGGTTTTGTGTCAGCTTCACCTCTGACTTCTGAGCGGTTCGAATCATTCCCACTCTCTTGGTTCTAGACCTTGGACTTATTTGGGGGTTGTGATAAAAGGTGCAGCAGACAACTGAGTTTGATGAAAGAACTTCGATCTTTATTCAAGAAAGTAAAACACAACACAAACACTCTTAACACTCTAAAAGTGGGGAACACTTCGGTACAAGCGAGGGAAATAACATTAGAAGAATACTTCACCCCTCCCAATCCCACTTCACTAGCTAGGTTGGACTCTGGAGAACCAGGGATAATGCTCACCAAACGAATCCTTGACAGTTGAGAGTTAGGGTTTAGAGTCTTTTGAGTAAAAGGTTTCGTAAGGCCCTTGTTGTCACGAGGTGTCTGATGGTCAGTGGAACTGTTGCTCTGGTTTCTTCTTGCGTGTCGGCCTGCTTCTGGAGCTGTTGGTCTTCTTTGCTGAACTGTCCTTTTCAGAGCTGTGGAATTGCCTTCTTGCAGAACTGTGGAACTGCCTTCTGCAGAACTGCTTGCTGAACTCCCTGCTGCTGTGTAACTCTACTGGAGAACTCGAACTTGAACTGTTGTGCTGGAGAACTGGAGAACTCCCTTCTTACTGAACTGTCTTCTTTAACTGCCCAACTTGCTTCTCCTGAACTCTGTAACTCCAGCACTGACTTCTGCTGAAAACAGGCTTTCAATTGAACTCGAAACTGCAGAACTGCCTTCTTTTGAACTTGAACTGTTTTACTGGAGAACTGACTTCTTGAGAAAACAGCCTTTCAATTATACTAATTGAAGCTTCCTTATCAAAACCAAATCAAATCACGGTCATTGTAAGATTTTGGAAGCCTCGTAAACAGTAACGACTTTACTAGTGTGTTAACTGGTTTTTGGGATGGCTTGCATCCTGTCGATCTCCTTGGTTGATTACAGTTGATTGGTTTTGTGTTTGGTTTTCTAGGCTGGACTCGGTCTTTCTATAGAAATGGGTCTGAGTGATTTGTATTATGCATGTTTCTGATGGGCCCTGTAATCGGTTTTGATGGGGCCTGTCTTTGGGTGGGACTGTCTTCTCCCAGGGTCTATTGTTAAAATGTTAATGTCTGCTGGGTCTTGAGTGAGGTCATCCCGGTTCCCCAGACAGTGTAATTAACTCCAATATCCAAAACTGCTTTTACAGAGGTCGCCCCCACCTCCTTGTCCCTTTACAGGCCCAGACATGGTTTTAAAATCCCAAAACTTGGTTTTTGGTCTTAAATTCCTTGTTTTAGGCCCAAATGCATTTTTATCACTCTGAGGTAGTTCCAAAGTCCTTTTTCCTTAGGTTTTGTGGATCTGCATATTTTGGAAACCTTACAACAGTACTAGTATTTTTCAAAGACTGACAATTTTGCAATACATTAGATTTATCACTGACTGCTTGGCAATGTCTGCTTGCCTCAGCTGATAGCACTCTTGTCTCTGTGTTAGAAGGTCATGGATTCAAGCCCAACCCCTGGACCTGAGCTCATAATCCAGCCTGACACTCCAGTGCAGTACTGAGGGAGTGCTGCCTTCTCGGAGGTGCCATAATTCAGATGACGCCCAAAAGAAAATCAAGTTCCTAATCAGGTGGATGCAAAAAAGGTGAACCAGAGTTTTTAGACTAAGTTGTTTCTATACTGCTTTAAACCTGCCGCAACATTTAAATCTTAGTAAATAGTGTACATACGATTATAATTCACCTTTCTTTGACACAGAATAGCTGAAAGTGAAAATTATTATTCTAGATCCTATATACTTTTTTTATAAACACCACCACATTACTTCTACAATTTTAGAAACAAAATGCAAATGAATAAAACCAAAAATAAAGAGAAAATAAATGAAGCTTTAATTATCAGTATGAAGTTCTTTATTGTGAAAGAAAAGATGGTATTACAGGTTTGTTCTCCTTTAGTTTTGAAAAAGAAAAAAGAAAGACTTGCATTTTATATAGCGCCTTTCACGACCACCGGACTTCTCAAAGCGCTTTACAGCCAATGAAGTACTATTTGAAGTGGAGTCACTGTTATAATGTGGGAAACGTGGCAGCCAATTCACACACAGCAAAGTCCCACAAACAGCAATGTGATAATGACCAGATAATCTGTTTTTGTTATGTTGGTTGAGGGATAAATATTGGCCAGGACACCAGGGATAACTCCCCTGCTCTTCTTCAAAATAGTGCCATGGGATCTTTTACGTCCACCTGAGAGAGCAGACGGGGCCTCAGTTTAACGTCTCATCTGAAAGACGGCATCTCCAACAGTGCAGCACTCCCTCAGCACTGCACTGGAATGTCAGCCTAGCTTTATGTGCACAAGTCCCTGGAGTGGGATTATGAACCCACAACCTTCTGACTCAGAGGTGAGAGTGCTACCAACTGAGCCACAGCTGACACTGTGCATTTTGTGTGCATTTTATAATTTGGTGCTGTGTCCCTGACCTGTTACATGCATTGCGTGTCATTCTGGTGGCAGGTACCTCACTATTATAAAATCCCTACAGCTAGGTTTAAGCTAGGTACTGAGGCAGACAATGGGGGAGCAGAAGTTAAGAGTTTTCCCATTGCCTGCTTCTGTCGAGGGTAGAAATTACTGTCAGCAATGTTATATACAAACTCTTAACAAACTTGGATAAATTCATCACTTTGTTATTTTACCGGAGGTGCTAATCCATGGGTTTAACATCTCTGTTAAAATCAAAGAAAAAAGAATGTGATATGAGCACTTTGAGCATTTGCACAATGACATTGCTTCCAAAATTTCTGCGCTATTATTCCTAAATAAAAGTCTTTCAGTATGAAAGTTAAATGGTAGGCATCTCTGTTGTTCTAACCAGAATCTCTTTTATGCTTTACATTGTTCTATTTAAAGGGGACTGTGCGACTGCTGAAAGCACTAACACTCAGAAAACCGTATATGATAAGCAAGTTCAAAGCATCTAAAGTTTGTAAGTAATATTTATTTCTTAAATCAGGCTCAATGTTCCCTCTAAGCTGCGTGCGTGCGCAGCTGTGCTGAAATCTGTAAGGTACTGCGCAGGCCGTTCACAAGCGTTTCCATTTGAAATACCGCGCATGCACTGAAATCTAAAGGGATCGTGCATTGAAATAAACAGGCCGCACACAACAAAGATAATTTAGAGAGAACATTGACCAGGTTAATTCCATATATGCCCAAACCTTTATTAATACAAATTTATTTGCAGAATAATGATGTACTTGAGCCATAAGTTATTTTACAGACAATGAAGTACTTTTGAAGTGCAGTTATTGTTGTAATGTAGGCAACAACGTTCATGATGATAATTCTGAATCTCCCAGTATGATTACTTGACTAATGTTTATACAAAATGTGCATTCAAATAATTAGTGGTTCTTACTCCATTTCGCAAGATTTTGAAACTCTGAGGCACCAGCTAAGCAATACCCAAACGAGGGGCTTTGAAGATGTTAGAAAGTGGGGGATGTGGGGGACTCCTTCAGCACTGAAAAGGCTAAGACTAAAGAACATTTCTCCCCTCCCCAATTTTTATATCTTGTCCCTTTCACTTTAAGTCTTTTTCCATGTACAATTCTTGAACTAAGAGGGCAGTCGAGCAGGCAACGTTTCAAGGCCTCTTGTCAGCGATGCTGTGTCAGGGGCCATCAGGAAGTATGCATGAGAGACTCAAATGATGCCTCTCCTAGTTAAAGGGGGATATATAATGGATAATTCCACAATCAGGCATTTCCATCAAGGAGCACCACACAGAGAGGGTGCAGGTCAGAAAATGTGGGAATGCAGGTTGTGATTTTCTGTCCACTAAAATTAATGGATTGCATGGTCTCCCTTTCCTGACATGTGCTCCCTGTGAGTGCTGCTCCTTGCTGGGAGGACCTGATCACGGAAACAGCCCTATGGAGTTCAGCAGTAATGATGGGAAGAAAAAGTCTTTATAGCACACAAGTAGATGGAATATCAATGGTTTATTTGTGGTGAATTATTTCTGTAAAACACAGATAGATATATCTAATAATGGGTTCACCAGACTGATTCCTGGGATGGCAGGACTGTCGTATGAGGAGAGATTGGGTCGACTAGGCCTGTATTCACTAGAGTTTAGAAGAATGAGAGGGGATCTCGTTGAAACGTATAAAATTCTGACAAGGCTAGACAGACTGGATGCAGGGAGGATGTTTCCCCTGGCTGGAGGGTCTAGAACGAGGGGTCACAGTCTCAGGATACGGGGTAGGACATTTAGGACTGAGATGAGGAGAAATTTCTTCACTCAGAGGGTGGTGAACCTGTGGAATTCTCTACCACAGACAGCTGTGGAGGCCAAGTCACTGAATATATTTAAGAAGGAGATAGATAGATTTCTAGACACAAAAGGCGTCAAGGGGTATGGGGAGAGAGCAGGAATATGGTATTGAGATAGAGGATCAGCCATGATCATATTGAATGGCGGAGCAGGCTCGAAGGGCCGAATGGCCTACTCCTGCTCCTATTTTTCTATGTTTTTATGGGGGAAGAAATTCAGTATCGCCCCGTTTGGGGTGCAATTATCGGCCGGGCGCAAAGTTTAGCGCCTGGCGCTAATTATCGCCTCCGTCTGCAAACTTGGCTTCTATCGCCCCTGGAGGTGATTGGAGCGCTAAATCAGGCGCTACACAACTCTCTTAAGGCGCTAACGCCGAGGAACGAGGCGCTACTTCAGAGCGCTGGCGAAGCTCATGTGATGTCAGTCAGCAATGGAACACAGACACACTGGCGCTGGCCAGTTCTTAAAGGGGAGGGTCGATCTTGCTCTCCATCCACATCCTGCTCATTGCAGCCTTGAATCTCGGCCTGGAGAGACCTGTACATCAAATCTGCTGGAAAGAACAATGGAGAGGCCCAGGGAAGGAGCTCAGAGTGCAACCCCCAGAGTCTCTTCTAAATCGATGCAAGGAAGGTCAAATCAAAATGAACCTGCAAAGTGCTGCTCAGTACCCAAAACTCCTTCACACAGCGTTGAATCTCTCCAGAAGTCTCTCTCTCTCTCTCAGAATGCGTGGTGCAAAAATGTCGCCGACAAAAAAAGGCAGGAAGCGGTCGCCTTTAAATAGCACTCCCTCAGTCCCTTCCCGACTGCAAAACGTTCCCCTAAACCAGTCGTTGCTAGCGACAGGCGGAAAGGCAGGGGGCACCACTCAATATCTGGTCCGGGGCATTGCACGCTCGACTGACGTCACGATCTGCGGGCGCAGGAGATCATGGCGGTAATGGTTAGCGCCGCTGCAAAATGTCTGGTCAATTTTGCGAGCGGCGCAAACATCGCCGCGCCCGGGTGCTAGTTGCTTTTCACCCCATTAGCGCCCTCTTAGGGTGCTAACGGGAGGCGCAAACCAACCAAAGTTTTCCCCTTATGTTTCTAATGGCACCTTCCTCTCTTGTGTTGTTACTTCCTATCAGTTCCAATTAGTATTGTGTTAACTTGCATATAGGAAGCACTTTAAAAAAGAACAAACAGTTTAAATTGGCGTGTGGCCTATATTTGAATACATCTTTATTTGCTGGAAGCAATATTTAAGTTTTAGGGGTGCTTACATTTGCATAATTCTGGTAAATCGGAACATAATTCAACAAGAAAATGCCATTCCTTCTACTGAGCCCATTCCTTCCACAGATCATATACAATCTGCCATATCATAGACTCAGGCCAGTAGCTGCTCCTGTGCCACCACTATAACTTAGCCACAAGTGTGGTGGAAATCCCATTTATATTCGTGAAGTAATGGTGACGTTACAGGAGCAGTGCTGAGAAAATTCCAGGTCTCTATCTTGCCTATTTAATATCCTGAGGAAAAATTCTGCTTAAGAAATCTCTGGTCACCAAAAGCAAAACTCCAGAATATTTATCCATCACCACACCTACATTATTCAGCCCACTATTCTCCACAGGCAACAACATCCCTCCAACCCCACCCCTCTCCAACCGCACAGGAACCATTGTCTCTCATGGAGTATTTGATCATCTCAATCTATAATTATCCTTCTCAGCTTCAATCCCATTAGGAAACTACCAAAAAAATACCCGTCCCCACTTGCTCAGCCCCCTGCAAGACCCTGAACCAGTATAATATATAAGCATAGTCCTGCAATCTGAATAACCCTATATTAGGAAGGTGGATACCAAATGACATAGTGACATCCAATAAACGTCTGACCCATTTGACTCAACAACAACAACAACAACTTGTATTTATATAGCTTCTTTAATGTAGTAAAACGCCCCAAGGCACTTCACAGGACAAAAAATTTGACACCGAGCTACATAACGGGAAATTAGGGCAGGTGACCAAAAGCTTGGTCAAAGAGGTAGGTTTTAAGGAGCGTAGGTTTAAAGGAGGAAAGAGAGTTAGAGAGGCGGAGAGGTTTAGGAAGGGAATTCCAGAGCTTAGGGCCTAGGCAACAGAAGGCACGGCCACCAAAGGTTGAGTGATTATAATCAGGGATGCTCAAGAGGGCAGAATTAGAGGAGTGCAATTATCTCGGGGTTGTGGGGCTGGAGGAGATTACAGAGATAGGGAGGGGTGAGGCCATGGAGGGATTTGAAAACAAGGATGAGAATTTTGAAATCAAGGCGTTGCTAAACTGGGAGCCAATGTAGGTTAGCGAGCACAGGCAGATGGGCGAACGGGACTTGGTGCGATTTAGGACACGGGCTGCCGAGTTTTGGATGACCTCAAGTTTACGTAAGGTGGAATGTGGGAGGTGAGCCAGGAGTGTGTTGGAATAGTCAAATCTAGAGGTAACAAAGGCATGGATGAACGTTTCAGCAGCGGATGAGCTGAGGTAAGGGCGGAGACGGGCGATGTTACGGAGGTGGAAATAGGCGGTCTTAGTTATGCTGCGGATATGTGGTCGGAAGCTCATTTTAGGGTCAAATATGACACCAAGGTTGCGAACAGTGTGGTTCAGCCTCAGACAGATGTTAGGGAGAGGGATGGAGTCGATGGCTAGGGAGCGGAGTTTGTGGCAGGGACCGAAAACAATGGCTTCGGTCTTCCCAATATTTAATTGGAGAAAATTTCTGCTCATCCAAAGCTGGATGTCGGACAAGCAGTCTGACAATTTAGACACTGTGGAGGGGTGGAGAGAAGTGGTGCTGAGGTAGAGCTGGGTGTTGCCAGCGTACATGTGGAAACTGACGCTGTGTTTTCAGATGATGTCACCAAGGGGCAGCATGTAGATGAGAAATAGGAGGGGGTCCAAGAATAGATCCTTGGGGGACACCAGAGGTAACGATGTGGGAACAGGAAGAGAAGCCATTGCAGGTGATTCTCTGGCTATGATTAGATAGATAAGAATGGAACCAGGCAAGTAAAGTCTCACCCAGCTGGACGACGGTGGAGAGGCATTGGAGAAGGATGGAGTGGTCAACCATATCAAAGGCTGCAAACAAGTCAAGAAAGATGAGGAGGGATAGTTTACCTTTGTCACAGTCACAAAGGATGTAATTTGTGACTTTGATAAGAGCTGTTTCGGTACTGTGGCAGGGGTGGAAACCTGATTGGAGGGATTCAAACATGGAGTTGCAGGAAAGATGGGCATGGATTTGGGTGGCGACAACACGTTCAAGGACTTTGGAGAGGAAAGGGAGGTTGGAGATGGGGCGGTAGTTTGCAAGGACGGAGGGGTCAAGGGTTGGTTTTTTGAGGAGAGGGCTGATGACGGCAGATTTGAGCGAGAGTGGGACAGTACCTGAGGAGAGAGAACCGTTAACAATGTCAGCTAAAATGGGAGCCAGAAAAGGAAGTTGGGTGGTCAGCAGTTTGCTGGGAATAGGGTCGAAGGAGCAGGAAGTAGGTCTCATGGACAAGATGAGCACGGAGAGGTCATGTGGAGAGATCGGAGAGAAACTGGAGAAAGATGTGAGTTCAGGGCTAGGCCAGGGGGGAGCCTTAGAGGAAGTTTGGCCCAATGGGCTAGGGGAAGGAAGAGAAATGGCAGAGGCAGCTGAATGGATGGTCTCAATTTTTGAGAAAGAAGTCCATGAGCTCCTCACACTTGTCGGAAGTGAGGGTGGCGGAGACAGGGGAGAGGGGTTTAAGAAGACCGTTAGCAGTAGAGAATAGAAGCCAGGGTTTATCTTTGCATTCCAGAATTATTCTGGAACAGTGAGCAAGATCTGGCGGTGAATGGCTAAACCAGTTGTCCGCCATATCCATTCAAGTCTGTGTTCCTTGGACTTAAGAGAGCGAAGGTGAGGGCTGTACCAGGGGGAACGGCCAGGGTGAGAGTGTGTAATTGTTTTAAAAGGGACTAGGGCATCAGAAGTGGTGGTGAGGGTGTGGTTGAGCAGATTGGTAGCTGCAGAAATGTCATGGTGAATGGCGGGCCAAAGGCTGGACAGTTGGGATTTCATAAGTGCAGTTGTAAGAGAGTTGAGAGAGAGTTTTTTCCAGGGGCGGACACAGAATGAAGTAGGGTTTGGGGGGGGGGGGGGGGGGTGGGGGGAAGGGGTGTGTGGGTGGAGTGCGATACGAGGAAGTGGTCAGAGATGGCTTTATCTGCGATTGACACTATGAGAGTAGCGAGGCCACTAGAGATGGCAAGGTCAAGGGGGTGGCCATGAATATGGGTTGGGGAGTTTACATGGAGTTAGAGATTAGGGAGGATAGGAGGCTCATGAACTCAGAGGAGAGAGAGCATGATAAATTGAGATGGAGGTTGAAATCACTGAGGATGAGAAGTCACTCGGTGCAGAGGCTGAGGGAGGAAAGGAGTGAAGATACCTCGGTAATAAATTTTTTATGGTACTTGGGTGGGTGGTAGAGAATGAGAATTTTAAATGAGAGGTGAACGGGGTGGAATAAGGTGAGATGCTCAAATGAGGAGAAAGTGCCAGAGGAGCAGGGGGACAGACCAAGGTGTGATTTGATGATGAAAGCCGCACCGCCACCACGGCGGTGTGAGCGGGGCAAGTGGTGGAAGGTATAGCCAGGCGGGGAGGCTTCATTTAAGGGTAAGGTGTCATCACCCCTCAGCCAAGTTTCCGTCAGGGCCATGATATCGATGCAATCATCCACAATAAGCTCATGAATGGCAAGGGCCTTGTTCACAAGTACTCTGCTGATTGCAGTTTGCAGTGAGGAGGAGTCTATCTGCAGTGCCAGAAGGCTTTTAAAATTTTGGTTAAACTTTTTCTTTACTGCATTTATTTATGTTTCCTCAATCTATAGTGCAAGCAGATCAGAGGACCTGCTGCTGGACCTCACTAAATCTGCCATCCACAGGTACACAATCATAGGATTACCAGGCTGGGCAGCTCTGATTGTTTACCCAGCGTTTAAAATCCAATTCCTACCTGGGTGAGTCTCAATTACCAATATGTGGTGTTTACAAGTTCACTCGGTGCCTTCTGTGAACAAAGGACCAGAACCAGATCAAGGTGAAACTCTACTATTAATAGCCATAGAATAGATGTTTCAAAGATTTTTCATTACTTTCTGCTTCCTGTTACCAACCTAGTTTTCAATCCAGCAAGCTAATTAATACCACGAGCCTTCATTTTATTTCAAATGTAGCACTTTATTAAATGTCTTCTGAAAACTTAAATAGTTATATCTGCTAATACTGTTATTACTATAAAGAAATTATAAACATTTTAACTACTATTTCTAGCACACTACTTTGAACTCATCAGCTGGCATATGAGTCCATCACAGCACAGAACCTCTGTATCAAAGCGCACACATCAGCTTCCAACTAGATGTGTACCCCCCCAGAATAAAGTTATAATAAGGGCCCGTATTTCCGATCGCAGGCCTCCCGCGGGCGGAGGCCTGCGAGCTGGAAAAATCTGCGCCCTTACCTGAGGGCTCCCGGGACGCACACGCTTCCGCTCCTGGGCCTCAACAAACTCCAAGTGTGCAGGGCCCACGTATCCCAGGGGCGCAGGCAGTTCGCAGCGTCCCTGGGATCACGTGGGCCATGGGGAGCCAATCACAGAAGGGAATCTCCCTTCATACATTTGACAGGAAGACCTGTCAAATATATGAATGGAGATCAATGAAAAAACATAGTAAGACTTTAAATAAAAAAATTTAAAAATCACATTTTTAAAATATGACTTGAAATTACAATAAATTAAGTATTTTAAACAAAAAATTTATTTTTTGAAAAAAATAATTGAAGTATTTTACGGGGCTAAAAATAAACTTACCTTTTTTTAAAGTATTTTTAAATGATAAATCAGTGAATTTAAAAAAAAAACTTTTTTCAACTCTTATCCTGGTAAAAGCAGGCCTTACGCCTGCTTTCACCAGGCGTAAGAATTGTAAGGGTTTTCTGCGGGCAGAGGGTCTCCAAAAAGCGGAACTATCCGCCCGCAGGGCAGCCGGAGGATCTGTCAAGACCATTCTTGACAGATCGGAAATGCCGGTTTTCAGCTCGTACCCACCCGTAGGGATCGGAATATCCGGGCCAATGTCTCCAACTTTAAAACATGGTTTAAATAAATTCATATAATCAATGTGACATAACCAGTATAGAGAGGGAATGGAGTGATATATGGAAAAATAAAGCACCAGTGAATTGGGCCTGTATCTTTCACCCATTAGGATCCTAAGTTATGTGCCTAGTATCACTCAGCACTTTGTGTTCTATATAAACAACTGATTACAGTTGTGCATGTTCTATAACTATAGTTCTAGGTAACTTATATAGTAATATTCAATATATTGTTGCATCCAACTATTTAAATACTGAAAAATTCAAGCAGGCTTATTATCAGAATACCAAATAAAGAAATCAGTCATTTAATTTGTAAGCTTAGATGCCACCAGTGCATTCCTTAAATATTATTTACAAAGCATGTTGAAAATGTCCAGACGCAGTACAGTGCACCAAATTGTTTTTCATTTTTTCTCAATTGAACTTCTGAAAAATCAAACAAGGGAGTGTGACTAGATTCCTGAAAAAGTGCACACTGAATTTACAAATCTAATATTGTAAATGATAGAATGTCACAACCCGCTATTTAAGAAAGGAGGGAGAGAGAAAACGGGGAACTACAGACCTTTAGCCTCACATCAGTAGTTGGGAAAATGCTGGAATCTATTATAAAGGATGCAATAACTGGACACTTAGAAACTAATAGTAAGATTGGGCAGAGTCAACATGGATTTATGAAAGGGAAATCCTGTTTGACAAACCTATTGGAGTTCTTTGAGGATGTAACTGGTGGAGTAGACAAAGGGGAACCGGTAGATGTGGTGTACCTGGATTTTCAGAAGGCCTTCGATAAGGTCCCACACAACAGGTTGGTGAACAAAATTAGGGCACATGGAATTGGGGGTAATATACTAGCGTGGATTGAGAATTGGTTAACAGACAGAAAACAAAGAGTAGGGATAAACGGGTCTTTTTCAGGATGGCAGGCTGTGACTAGTGGGGTACCGCAAGGATCGGTGCTTGGGCCCCAGCTATTCACAATCTATATCAATGATTTGGATGAGGGGACTAAATGTAACATTTCCAAATTTGCTGATGATACAAAGCTAGGTGGCAGTGTCAATTGCGAAGAGGATGTGAAGAGGCTTCAAGGGGATCTCGACAGGCTCAGTGAGTGGGTGAGAACATGGCAGATGGAATATAATGTGGATAAATGTGAAGTTATCCACTTTGGTAGAAAAAACAGAAAGGCAGTGTATTTCCTAAATGGTGAAAGATTGGGGAATGCAGATGCTCAAAGGGACCTGGGTGTCCTTGTACATGAGTCACTGAAAGTGAATGTGCAGGTGCAGCAAGCCATTAGGAAGGCAAATGATAAGCTGGCCTTCATTACAAGAGGATTTGAATACAGGAGTAAAGAAGTCTTACTCCAAGTATATAGGGCCTTGGTGAGACCACACCTGGAGTACTGTGTACAATTTTGGTCTCCTTACCTAAGGAAGGATATACTTGCCATCAAGGGAGTGCAACAAAGGTTCACGAGATTGATTCCTGGGATGGCGAGACTGTCACATAAGAAGAGATTGAGTAAACTAGGCCTGTATTCTCTTGAATTCAGAAGAATGAGAGGGGATCTCATTGAAGCATACAAAATTATTACAGGGCTTGATAGGATGGATGCTGGGAGAATGTTTCCCTTAGCTGGGAGTCTAGAACCAGGGGCCACAGCCTCAAGATAAAGGGTAGGCCATTCAGGACTGAGATGAGAAGAAATTTCTTCACACAGAGGGTGGTGAATCTTTGGAATTCTCTACCCCAGAGGGCTGTGGAGGCTCAGTCATTGGGTATATTCAAAACAGAAGGCGATAGATTTCTGACTAGTAAGGGCATCAAGGGATATGGCGATAGGGCTGGTGAATGAAGTTGAGGCAGAAGATCAGCCATGATCTCATTGAATGGCGGAGCAGGCTCGAAGGGCCGAATGACCTACTCCTGCTCCTATTTCTTATGTTCTTATGTTCCAAACAATTTTGGTGTATGTTATACATTAATTCGTCCTCCAGTACTTAAATTAATATTTTAATTTCAAAAACAGCTTCTCTATGTCATACCAGAGATGATGCGGAGATGCCGGTGTTGGACTGGGGTGGTTCATGTCACGCTACAGAACGTGACTCGACATCGTTGTCTGTCTTTCCAGTTTAATAAAAAACACAAAAAAAGAAAAAAAATAACCAAAAAAAAAAGTTAAAAGCTCAACTGCAGACGGCAACATTTGACACATTGGACCCCCTGTGACCCACCTCATTGTCTTAGCTGTACTCTGATGTGTCTTTGATGTAATGCCTTCCTAACAGATTGTATCTCTGCAGACAAATTACTCTCTGTGTATATATACTGTGTAATAGATTCCCTCACTGTACCTCTACCTGACGAAGGGGCAGCAGCTCCGAAAGCTCGTAATTTTAAATAAAACTTAGCGCCTTAAGAGGGCGCTAATGGGGCGTAAAGCAGCTAACGCCCGGGCGCAGCGCCGCCCACGCCTCCCGAAAAATTTAGTGGGAGGTTAGCGGCGGCGGCAGCCGGTAGCGTCCTGTGGCGCTGCGCCGCCGGCGATGACGTCATCGCCGTGCGCAGCGCCCCGCTCGCGCCCCGGCCGTGATCTTCAGTCGCGCCCCCTGATTTACCGCCAGACGCTATGTCCGACGGGTTCAGGGGGGCGTACGTGCGGCCGGGGCGGCGATATTTAAAGGGGAGGTGGCAGGCGGCCATTTTTGTTGCTGGCCGCCTGCCAGCACCTGCCCCCGTTGCTGTCCCCGGCCCCCGTGAAGCCCCCCCACCGTGAAGTGCCGGCTGCGCTCCAAGAGCCCGGCACTTCTCTTGAGTGCCGGGCTCTTTTGCCGGCACTCCCGATCCCTGGGGGCCCAGCTGGGCCCCGGTTCGCGCTGCGCAGGGTCCCTCCCCTTTAAGAAGGGGAGGAAGTTGGACTATAACCTGGTGTTGTGCGACTTCTCATTTTTATACCAGAGATGAACAGAAGAGGTCTGATGAGCTCCAAACTAAAGTAGGTTGGCATTCGCACTATATACCATTCAACCGAATGCTGTGCTCATCTCTTTAAGTGTATCTATTATTTGACTTGAGATTGATAATTGTCTTGGAACCTACTGAAAGGCACGTAGTTCTGTTATCAGTTTAATAGCTTTTGTGTCACACTTACCTTTACGCCAACACTTTGGGTCGATATTAACTCCCCCACGACGGGCAGGAGAGGGTTGCGGGAGGTCAAAAATTAAAAATCACGAAACGTGACCCAAACCCGTCGTATATGCGTCTGCTGGCATGTTTACGGAGGCAGGTTGTAAGGCATGTGTGTATCCATTCTTGGAGAGATGGGACACTTCAATATAATATTTCAATCAGGCTCACACAGTGCAGTTGGGAGCATGATTTAAATTTAACAGTTGCCAGGGTTCAAGAAACCCAGCAGCTACATGGAGACGGGAGCAGCCGTCTACAGCAGGTAAGTGCTTTTTCAAGCACCCCTTGTGGCCCAGGAAGAGCAGGAGTGCTCCCCCCCGGACCCTCTAGCAACCCTTCTGCCGATCATGGCCTTATCTCGCTGCTGCGATCTGCTGACCCCCCCACTTCCTGCCCCCGATCGTCCGAACCCCTCTCTCCTGATTGCTAGGCACCTACCCCGCCCTTTCACAAACCCTGACCTTTCCCTCCCTCCCTCCCAATTGCCAGGCTCCAACTCCCCCACCAACCCCCAATCCTTCCCTTTCTCCATTCGGATTGCCAGGCACCGACCCCCCACCCTACCAACCCCGGTCGTTCCCTCCCTCCCGATTGTCAGGCTCTGGTCCCACCCCACCAACCATCGATCTTTCCCTCCTAATTGCCAGGCTCCGACCTCCCCCTCGCCCCCACCAACCCCAATCTTTTCCTCCCTCCCTCCCGATTGCCAGGCTCTGACCCCCCCACCAACCCCTGATCTTATCCAATTGCTAATGGTTTCTACCCCCGCCGCCAATCTAGCTAGTTGCCATTCAGGAAATGGAAGAAGAAAATGATAATGCGGTCCTGCTGTTAAACTCGGCAGGATCTCCACATCCCTAGGATTTCCGGTTTCCCGCATTACCACGCTCCCCCGCTTCCTCCCTGCCTCCCCATAAATATCGGGGCCTTTGTCTCTGAGTATGATAACTTCCACTTTGTGATCACATTTCTACCTCCCACCTTTTGCGGGTTTGCAGGATTTCTCACACTACGCTTTCTGTGATTACCCTCTGGGCATGAACAAAATAACTCAGTCTCGTATTATCATACCAATCTTACTTTCAACAGGTTTCAACAGAAAATTAAATAAGCAAGTAGCTCTTTGACCAACCAGTGTTCACATTAAAAGCCCTTTATTTATTAATTCTTTAAAAATAAACAAAAAATTCCTTGATCCCAGGATAAAGGCACCACCCAATGTAATACTAAACCATACTAATTTAAGAGGCAGGTCTATGCTGAGCTATCTAATCTGAGTCACTATGATTAACAGAAGCACCCCTGGACTAGGTAGGGAGGAAGATCATCCAGGGTTCCTGCACCTAATTGTTATCCAGTTACCCCTGCTGGAAAATGTGCATGTGCAGATATTGAGTGAGGAAAAGATTGAGCTTGGCTGTGATGCTTCCTATGGTTAAATAGCATGCGGACACAAATTGTCACGGTTCATAAATGAAGAATGGTCAATGAGTGAGATACTATAAGGCTGTCAATGTCCATGGGGCCATGTCCCCCCAAAAAGTCAGCACCTTAAAGGATTGGGAGAGGGGGAATTGGAAGATCAAATGAAAAATTGAGAAATGATCAATAAATCTGTTGATGCACCCTTAATTAACAGAGAAACATTAACGGCAACAGAGAAATTGCTTTTCAACTTATGTTACCCATTAATAAAATTTATCAAACATCAGACACCAACTTGTCATCAAGAGGAGAATTTAAGCCTTCATCTATTGTATTGCTGGTGGAGTCAAAACATTTCCTTATGATATTTTAGAACTTTGCATCAGGAGTAAAGTGTATCTATAATAACATAGTGCAGGTTTTAAATATGTGATCAGGATCAGAAAAAATTCTGCATTTATAATATAATTTATAATTATAGACTCAGGATAGTAACATGACATAGTATGAAGTATGTTCATAAGGTAAGAACACAGCAAGGGGTTGAGATAATGTCATACAGCACAAAACAAAGTGTGACCAGTTTATCAATGGGGTCTCAATATTCAAGATGGATTACAACTTTGAAACAGACTCAGGCCTATATTATTTTCTGAAATATATATGTGTTTAGTTTATTCCATATTTTCTTTGCCATGGATGGCAAGCATCTATGACTGAATCTCATGGTTTCAATAGAGGCACAGTTGTGCCATATGATCTGAACTGATCTGATTTTAAGCATTATTTTATTGTGTATTAGAAAGACGTGGAGTATCCTGCAAAAATATGGGGGTCAATCTTCCTCTCTCGGTGCTATTTGGGAGCAATTAGTATGGAGCGCACTAGAATTGCACTCAGTTATGCCGATATCTTCAGTGCCGGAAATACTAGGGCCTCATTATAATGCCCACTGGGAGCACTGTTTGTTGCAAGTCCGGGCACTGTCTGGGCCTTAAAGGTACCAGGACCATTAAAGGGGCAGGTATAGTTAAAGTTCCATAGGACAGTCAGAAGGAATTTTATTTTTCAGGTAATGTGCAGGATTTTGATCTGGACATCTTCTGATGAAGATTGGTAAGTTTATAATTTGATTTGTGTGTGCCAGAAGTTGTGGCATGCATGTAGGTGATCTTCATGCATATTTAAAGTTCCATCCCCAATGAATAAATTCATATTGCTGTGCCACAGCTGGGGTGGTAGCAACACCTTAAATAGCATTCAAGGTGCCTCTGCAGTCTGCCTTGGAGGGAGCCAGTAAGAGGTGACACTGTTGCGAGGAATGGGAAAAAGAAGAGTGGGTATGAAGAATGATAGTGGAGGGTATTGGATAAGGGGAGGGTATTGGTTTGACTGGAAGACTTCGCTTTTTATTCATGGTGGCCTGGAACAAGCATATGATCAGGGAAAAGGCAGATTCCTGGGGAACAGTTGTTAGTGGGTCAGGAGAGGACCAGGTGAATTACTTCACCAGCTGTCAAGGGAATTTGTGATTGTTTCCCATCAAATGCCTCTAAATAAACCATATCACAAAAGAGAGATGGCACAGAACCAAACACTGCTTCAATCACAAAGTGTAAAATACTAACAACTATTGTAACAAGTCTTGAAGCAGCATTGCATTTTTTTAATTTAAAAAGATACGCCAGCTTATCCCTCATACTGTGCACCTAAACTGCAGCCCAAAAATCAGTCCCACCAAGTTGTTATGGGGATAGTTTGCCCTTGAACTGCATCTGGCACGATTAAGGAATTCTGCATGCAAAGCCATCTGACATTAACTTGCATTAAATTTACATCGTTGAGCTCTCTTCAGGAATAGTCAGGTGCAGACAACAGAAAACTCATAGAGGAATCTCAGGTGCAGGGATGTTTAGGAGAAAAATGGAAGCAAAGGATTAGTGCCCGCTTTTTTCCTTTACATTGCAGTCATTTTTTGAATGCTATTTGGGAGCAGAGCAGAGATGTAGGCTGCGATTTCCCCAACCTCGGTGGGTCCGGTGCGGCCAGGGTCGGTGGCAGGTCGCGACCTTGCTGCTGGCTCCAGCCCGCTCTGTAGAATGATTTTACCCTGATTGGGCTTGTTAAACCCGCCCAGCGCGTTTGCCGGCCAATTGAAGGAAGTGGGTCTGATGATGTCATTTGATGACGCATCATCAGCCGGTTTCCTTAAAGGGACCATGCGCAAATTTATTTTGACAGTTGTGCTGTCAGTGTTCTACAGCATTGAGGTGCTGCAAACACTGACGAGCATTGCACAGAGGTGCACGGCTGCACCCAGGCTCCCCCATGACTCCCTCCATATGTTTATGGAGGGAGTCACAGCATACAGGGAGGTTCTCTTCCCTTCCAATGAGTGGAAGAGACCTCCCCAGGAGATCAACGCAGCCTGGTTGCACATTGCACAGGAGGATACAAGCAGGGATGTCGTCAGGAGGACCAGGCTGAAGTGCCGCAAACCTTTCAATGATCTCAGTAGATCACGAAAAGTTACTGCAAAGCTACACTTTCCCATCTCACTAACCACCCCTCATACTCATCCTCATCCTGGTCCAATCATACCAATTAACAACACACAAGGGTAGGCACTTGTGTGTTTTAGCCAATGTTCATGTGAAGTTTCTGTTAATGTGCTGTCAAACATTGAAATCTTTATTTTGAACCCTTTGCGTTCTTGGACAGATCTGTGTGCACCTTTGGAAGTGGCTTAGTGAGTTGCAGTGAATGGTGAGACATAACGGTACTCCCCGCAATGGTGGTGAGTGTGAAAGGAATGACTTGGGCATTGTAGGGGTGCTTTATGGTGTTGGTGTGGGGCAGTGCCAACCTGGCGCATCATGTGGCAGCCAGGGTGTACAGCGTCAAGTGAAGTAAATCTGGCAATGGTGAGGCCATCCCTGGCCTCCCGGGCACCAATGTGGTTGGGTGCTGATGCCCTCTGTCCTGTGCAGCATCAGTTGATTGCGGAGAAGATTGGTGGTGGTGTTGGTGCTGCTGGTGTGCCTGGTGCTGCTGGTGTTGGGGCTGATCATGGTGGGATTCTGAGGACCAAGGTGAGATAGTTTCAAGGGAACCGATGCTGATGTAATAGATGGAAGGTGAACTTGAGATGACAGAAGCGATCTGTCAGTGGTGAGAGAGGTTGTTCCAATGAGGTGACACTGGATACAGAGTTTACTCCAAACGCTTGCAACCTGCATAAAGCTCAATCTGTCTTCCAAATGCAGTAAGCAACAGCTTCTGACCTTGGAAAGTGAACAGCTGTGGGATGGGAGCTTTTAAAGCATATTTGCAGCTGTCAAGTAAAGAGATGATTGCATGGTAACACAACTCCTGACCTCCTTACCTGACATGATCCCTGAGCAGCGTGGACCCCATGGGCAAACTCATAAAATTTAAAGGTGAGCTCAGACCCGCTGTCAAAAAAATATTTTTTCCCACCTGACCCGCCACCAAACGCGCCCGCTGACCCCCCCGAAAAATTCCCCCCATAGTCATCCCTATTATATCATAGACTGTTGGATTCTGATGCATCAGGTGAATTATTTGCTATTTGGTCATGTTCTGCTGATATCTTGACAAGATGGCTGGAACCATATCCAGTAGCAGTCCTTGTAAGTTTCATCAATGTCAAGCAGCAAGAAATCTTTTACATACTGATACCATAGCAAAATTCAAACATGAATGTTAGTCTTCGTGTAAACATCCACTTTTGAATAGTAAGTAAACAAAATCAGCAAAACACAAGCACAGTTAAACAGGAGAGTAGGTTAGGTAATCTGATAACACTAAATTTTCAGATGCATTGACACTTGAATTGCTGTTTAGAAGGGCTGTCAATTAATTGCCATTAATTTTTGCGATTAATGCGTTAATTTTTTTTGAAGATTAAGGCGTAGAAATTGGGTGGCTTATCATCACCCAGTACCACCATCATCGGGTGAAAAAATGGCGGTGGCCGCTCTTCCGCCAGCTGGCAGCGGGTAACATGGTGGCCGCCATTTTCGGGTGGCCGGCAGGGCTGCCGATAGCAGTGATCACAAAAATCATTGAAATGAAGCAGATTGTGACACCAGTGAATGTCACTTGACGCCCAATCTGCAAGTTTCAACTTCGCTGCTCCACTTACCGGCATGCCTTAACTACAACAAGCTGTACAAGTGTTGACAAGCTGGAATGAGGCTCCAGTAGCGGTATTTAAAGGGATCATCAGCAATCACTTGCACCTAACATGTTTGTTCAGTTTGACTGGCTCTGTGCAACTTTCTGGAATTTCAGCAGCTTTA
The DNA here is from genome assembly GCA_030390025.1 of Squalus acanthias. Classification (NCBI taxonomy): domain Eukaryota; kingdom Metazoa; phylum Chordata; class Chondrichthyes; order Squaliformes; family Squalidae; genus Squalus; species Squalus acanthias. The sequence goes on from CM059431.1 coordinate 66,323,596, forward strand.
TTAACTTCTTTCAAGGTAACAGGAAGTGTTGTTGCAAGTGGAGAACACCTTCATTATTATTCCAAGGTTTCTGCTCATAACACTTGCTCTCGGTCACGGGGGCTGTACTGGCCGTCCACCTTGTGCTTGACTATCTTTGGGAGAGGGAGTGGAGGCAGCAAAGAAGAGGAGAAGTTGCGCGCAGAGGGAGGAGGAGGAGGGCCAGGAGGGCTCTCAACAGGCCTTACCCACCTAGAGTCTTCCAAGAGCACTTCTCTTATATTCACTTGAGCGAGGAGCAGTGTATCAGGAGGCTCTGCTTCACCAAGAAGGTGGTCACTGAACTTTGCCACCTCCTGCAACCAGACCTGCAGCCTCAGAGCAGGGCGAACACAGCTCTCCCAGTGGCAGTCAAGGTCACCATGGCCTTCAATTTCTTCGCCAGAGGCTCTTTCCAGTCTGCAGCAGGCGACATAGCTAACATCTCCCAGTTCGCTGTCCATCGCTGCAATTGGGAGGTTACTGAGGCTCTCTACACCAAGAGAAGAGACTACGTTGTCTTCTCTTTGAGCAGAGAGAAGCAGGATGAGCGCGCATGTGGCTTTGCCAGGATAGCAGGTTTCCCCATGGTGCAGGGTGCCATCAACGGCACCCACATGGCTTTGCGGGCGCCGTATAACAATCCTGAGACCTTCCGTAACTGCAAAGGCTACCACTCTTAATGTGCAGTTGGTGTGTGACCACGGCCAGTGCTCCCTGATGGTGAATGCTCACTATCCTGGCAACAGTCAGCAATCTTCCAACCACCACAGCAAACTCGAGGGTGGCTGCTATCCACTCTCCACCTGGCTCATGACTCCCCTCCGCAACCCCACCACTTGTGCCCAGCACTCATATAATGAGCGCCATGCTTCCACCAGGAACATAATCGAGCAGATCATCGGGCTACTGAAGCAATGGTTCCGCTGCCTTGACCGCTCGGGAGGAGCCTTCCAGTACATGGCAGAGCAAGTGTCCCATTGCGTGGTGGTCTGCTGCATGCTTCATAACTTGGCCATCATGAGGGCACAACCCTTGCCACCAGGGATTGCGGGACCATCTCAGGGGGAGGATGAGGAGGAAGAGGTAGAGGAGCAAGAGGATGAGGAGGGACGGAGGAGGCAGGCAGCCAATCTCCCTGCCGGACGGGCTGTCTGTGAACGGCTCATCAGACTCCGATTCCAATGAATGAAACCCAGATCCCTGTTTCTCACCACATCCCCATCATACCATCCCTCTGGCACGGAATTTCACAGCGTCCTTCTGGGCACAATACTGAAATGAGAGACAAACCACAAAACATTCCAAACAAAATTAATAAATTTATCAAAAATCACTTCACACATATTTACAGTAACACTATGAACTAATCACCCTTGTGCAATCCCTTAGTGCATGTTGTTTGTGTGCCTTTTCCTACTCCAGTGCTCCTATCAAGTGCTCTCCCAGTGGCTGCAGCATGGCTGGTGGAAGGCTCCTGAGTTTCCATGGGGGAGACTTCAGATGGCCTTGCAGGACGACCTCAATCAGCTCTGGCCCTAGAAGGTCTGGCTGCAGACTGCACCACCTTGGCATGGGTGGCAGCAGTGCGGGCTGGCTGGCTGATAGGCAGCGGCAAGGGCAGTGGTGGAGTGGCAGTGGTGGGAACAGGAATGCTGTCATCCTGAGAGAGGATAGTATGGTCCTGCTCCCTGACCCACTGCCATTCCCCCCAGGATTCCTAGCAATCTGTTGGAGGACAGATTGCTGGCCTGTTGCGACACCCTGCAAGCTCCGGTCAATGGTGGTAAACCCAGCCACGATGACAGCAGTCAGAGCTTGGGTGGCATCAAGCTGAGACTGCATGAGAGCGGTCTGCACTTCCGCTGCAGCACTAAGATGTTGGGTCGCTTCTGCCTGTGCTGCAATGGCAGCCGCAACATCGTCCATCATACGCCCTATCACGTCTGGGTCGACACGGTCTCTTCGGGAGTCTTCAGTATTTTCAGCCTGGAAATTATGGGCTCCAAGCTCTGCGCAGAGCCCCATTCTATGTTGGAGGAAGACTCCTCCACGCTCTCTCCGGCAGGCTTGCCATTGCACTTAGCAATTCGATGTGCATGCCCATCACCCTTCTTCTGAAGGCCACCCCATTGAGGTCCTCATCTGAGTCCTGTGCAGCAGAACTCTTGCGCAAACTCGCCCTCCGGTGAGCTGGCCCCCGAGCTACCCTTTCCCCCTGGCCTTGCTGCAGCCCGCTCGTGCCCGGTGCCTCACTCTGTGCAGATCCCGCTACTACACCAGCCGCTAAAGTACGCGAAGTGCTAGTTTCTGAGCTGGAGTCTTCGAGTGACAGATGCAGTGACGGTGTGTCTTCTCCTCGGGGATAGGCTGCTCTGGTGTTTGTTGTTGATTATCTGAAAGCAGAAAGGCACAAGAATCGGGTTATGGTGAGTGGAGGGAGGCGGGGGTGGGGGGGAGGCGGGAGTGGTGGGGGAGAAGCCAGATATGAGTAGCTTGAAAGTGAGAAGAGATTGTGGGATGAGGGGGAAGTGGGATGTGAGAAGAAAGGTTAGGAATGAACATACTGTTGTTGTCGCCGTTTGCCATAGCCTCTACGATCTGCTGCCCAATGATCTGCAGAACTCTTTCCTCCAGCTGGCTGAGGTCCTGGATGTCAGCCTGCCCCCCACCTGTCTGCTGCTGCTCCCTCCAGTTGTGAGCCACCTTGGCCTGCAAGAGAAAAAGAAGTGTGTGAGTGAGTGTGGTGCAATGTGTTCGGGTGATGTGCCTGTCACGGTTGAACAGCTGACATTGTGTACATGGTGTGAGATGTGGGTGTGAGTGTTGTGGGTGTGAGTGTTGCAGCAGTGGTAAGGTTGTGAGGGTGAAATGAAGCGATGATTGTGAGGTGTGAGTGGTGATAGGTAGAGATTGTTGGTAGGTGAGTGCTGGGGGTATGGTGCATTGAGCAGCGTGTGAGGTTTGTGATGCAGATGGTGGGGTATGGCATTTGCTAAAGCCTTCACTCACCTTGACCACTTGTGTGAGGTCATTAAACTTGTTTCGGCACTGGATGGCTGACCTTGGCACCACAGTGCTGGTTGTCACATGTGCGGCTATCTCCTGCCATCTCCTTTGGGGGTGTGTGGCCTGGGCTTTCTTCAAGTCTGTGGGAAGAGGACAGCCCGCCTCCTCTCCATGGCCACAAGCAGTGCCTCCAGAGCTGTGTCAGAAAATCTCCAGGCTCTCTACCTTTGAGGACACTCTGCCATGGCTTTGGAGTTCCTTATTCTTCCTTCTTCTCGCAGCTGAAGTTGTGAGTAGCTTGACAATGAGGTACTGTAGCATCACTGCACTTCCCCTTTAAGTACTGAATAAAGCCTTTGCCACACATGACTGGGAATTAGACTGGCCCCGATTTTGGTCCACCTATTGAGCGTTAAGCATATGAGCAGCAGTTTTAGCGCTGAAATTAAGACTATAATCATGTTAATGAGGAGTGAGCACGAATTTTGCATGCTACCTAGACAATTTTGAGGTGGCGCAGCTTAACATCGTTAGGCCTTAACAATGCTCGTTTCGTGGCTATATCCGACTTCTACGCATAAGTTTTTTAAATGCGCAGTAATCGCGGATGTTAACTACGGTTAATTGATAGCCCTAATATATATAATTTTACCGGATTTTTTCTTTAATAGAGTCCACAACGCTTGGTTGGCACTGGAAATATCTAAATTATTACTATGTTGCTCATTCAGTGTATTTAAAAAAATTACATGCCTAATGGACACAGTATGAGTTAATCTCTGGTATGTCAAGCTCTGTAAAATGTATTTGTACAGTCAAATATTATATTTTAATGCTCACCTTTGAGCACAGCAGACTTCCTGTGAGTTTTGGCATGGTTAGTATTTCTTTTTTAAAAACACAATAAACATCTTAAGAACTGGATTATTTAGTGTTCGTTTCTTACCTAGAGCTAAGTAGAAAAATAACATTTGACATAAAGTGCAACCAAAAAGTATTTAAAATAAAATGCCTGAGTGTTGAAATATGAACCACTCGTGACTAAAATCAGGCTCCTTCAATGTGCATTTGTAATCATGTAATGAACAAGATTTCTGAGTAAGCTTCAACTTTCCCACTAAGCTTTGTGGCCGCACAGCTGTCTGGATGTCCCGCGCAGGCCGCTTACCGGCTTTTGAATTGGAGATTTTGCACATGCATGAAATTTTGAATTGGCTGCGCAGCCCGTTAAAGGGACCGCGCAACCAAAAAAAATTAGGGGGAACATTGTTAAGCTTCTTAAAATCTCTAAGGTTAACTGTATTGAGTGATGAAAAACTGACAAAGTATTTCTGAACGTGATATTATCTCATTGTTAAAGTGAAATTTAGTTTTGGGTTAGCCATACATCCCTTTTTGTCTTGGGAAAGTGCACAGCATACCACTTAGTAACGCCTTTCCAAGTGCACTCTTTTTATGGATAGAGAGATGGGGAGAGGGGAAAAGCACTCCAACTCCAATAGGGGAATTTTAATGGAAATATAAAACAGTAGATAATTGTGTTTTTCCAACTGTGATAATTGTAATGTTATGAAACTTGAGAGCAACACAACTCATGCTGGAAAGGCAATAGCAGGACAGATTTTAATGAGATAAAGAGGTTGTTGAATTTACAGGGAGAATGACGCTATCATTCCATTCAGTGATGCAGTGACGTATGTAGAGCTCAAACCTGAGCATCTGGAGACCTGTGATTTACACTCAAACATTGACCTTTTTTTACATAAAAAACAGTATTTTGATTTCCTTGGTAATAAATGACCAGTTGCTAAATGTCAATGTGAGGCTTTGGCAGGCTTTTAAATTCAATAAAAGGCCATTTGCAAAAGGATGCATTTGTAAAAGTGCTAACTTAGTATTTTACTATTAAATACTTAAAGGTTAAAAACATAAAATGCTAAGGACTCTTAAATTAGTATAATGTTAAGTCAGGTCTGGGCAGGAAACTCAGCCTGCCCTGTGCTGCGAAAATGTTATCAAGTAAATCATGCTGTCATTTTTAATTAAAATCATTTCCTTTGGTGGAACCAAGGCTTTTGAGACAGTTTCACACAAAACACCTCTAAACTGTGGGGATTCAGCATAAACCATGGGAATGGATAAGAAGTTGGCTGAAGGATAGAAAACAAGTAAGCCTCAGAGGAGTTATGTCAGAGTATGGGGGCAGATCTGAGTGGGGTGCCCCAGGGATTGGTATTAGGACCACTACTGTTTGAAATGTACATCAAATATGGATTCCGAAACCCAATGCAAAGTGGTCACATTTGGAGTGGGGCTGTCAATTAATCACAGTTAACCTCTGCGATGAATGCGTTCATTTTTTTGAGATTCATTTCTTTAACACGCGTTAATTGCTGATGTTAACTGCGATTAATTGACAGCCCTAATTCATATATAAATATATAATTAAATGTTAATGAACTGGAAGAGAACTTACATTTTAAATTACATTGGAGACATTTTGACTGGCCTGGCCTTATGATACAGAACAGTCAGATTTCTCACTACCAACAGCCTGACGCTATTTTGTTTTGCAGTTCAAAGCAAAAGATGAAGGTGAAGAGGCCTCTGTAATGTTGGTCACAGTACATCATAATGAGATAGGGGCAAGCGCCTTGGTGCTTGTTTTGAATATCGCAAGATACAATCACCCTCTTCGTTATTTTCTTTTAATGATTATTTTTCTTTTTTGTCTCGAGCTGTTTAATAGTAATGTCTGACCCCTAAAGCAGACGTATCAATTAAATATGCAATTAAAACTAAGATTAACTGCGATTAAAATTTTTAATCATGAGATTAATCGTTCTTTTTTAAAATTGCTTGATACCCCTACTGTTTAGTGATGTCTTGTAAATGGCTTGATTGTTAAAGCTGAAAAATGTTTCTGTTATTTTGATTTGAAACACAAACTCTTTGGGGGGGGAATTTTAATCCCAAAAAACAGGTGGGTTGGTGTCAGGTGGGAGGTTAAAGCGTTAAAAAACTAAATCCCAACTCTAACCCGCCCACTTCCGCTTTTAACGGAGGTGGGACGGGTGGGGGGGGGGGGGAAGGGTGCAGGCAGCCAACCCGCTCATAGGAGGCGGGTCGCCCATTTTAAATATTATAATGAGACTCCGTGCCTCATGATGATCCACCATTTTAAATTTAACTCTGGCTGGCCGGGTTTCTGAGGCCTCAGGAGATCACCAGCTAAAGGACTGTTGGATCCAGGAGGTAAGTGCCTTTCCACTTACCTGTTGAATCCAACATCCCTGCCTCGCCAACCCCCCGTGATCGGACACACCCCTGATCCTTCTGATCTCCCCTCAAGGCTTCCGATCTGCCCCTGAGGCCTCCAACGCCCGCCCAACCCCCCCGAGGCTTCTGATCTGCCCCCGACTCTTTTGATCTCCACCTGACCTCCCCCCGCACCTCCGGCCTCCCACAAGGTCTCCGATCTTCAATCCGATCCTCGGCCCCCGGCTCCCAATCCCCCCCCTCCGGCCCCAATGCCTCTTGTGGCCTCTGATCCCCCCTCTGGCCTTCCGACCTCCCCCCTCCAGCCCTGATCCTCCTCCGGCCACCCCCCTCTGTCCCCCCCACCCTACTCCCCACCCGCCTCCAAATTAAAATTACGGCCTTTAATGTTGTATACTCTAATCTGTTGCTCTGTAAGGTCAGCCCAAAGTTATTAACCTGCCCAGTTGTCAAACATTAATTTATCAAAGAATGTACTATTGTTATTTCTTTTTATTCGAAGCCTGGATACAATAGTAATCTACCGACCAGAAGAGCTGCTCATGATGTGAAATACCTTTCACCATTTCTGCAATCAGAAATTAATTCTACAAAGAATCAAAAACTGGCAGTGTCACCCATAACAGAGTGTGTGAAGACAGAAACAGATGAGAATAGTCAAATAAAATACAATGAAGACATCTCAAAGAAGACATACATTCACATACAGACACTCAAAGCTGGGGATGTATTTGTGAGTACTCATGACACTGTTATTTCCTACACAGTGGTGTAAAAGTAAAGAAATTCTTACCGAATGGTAAGCTTGGGCCATGAATCTTCATTCTCTTGTACTGTGTTCCTTATGAAGAAAAATCTTATCTGCAAGGGAGTTATAAGAGGATTTGAAATCAAAAGTTATCAAGAGAATGTGTCTCCTGATGCTGAAATGAATAAAAATTCCTAATGCTAGCAGTGTAGTCATTGTCATGAGTGTACACTTGGTTAGTACAAGATAAGCTTCACACATAACATACTATTGAGCTTGGATCATTTGGTCACTGAGCTGTGGATTTCATCAAGCATTTCTTAAATACAATGCATCATCTATGTATTATTTAAAAGAATGTGTCTGCTGGTGTTGACCCATGTCTGTCTGTCCCTTTTGTGTATTCTGATTGCTCTATGCTAATTGCATGGTATTATCAGCCATGTAGCAGGGGAATCTATCTAATCCAAGAACTATAACAAATAATGCGGAGATGCCGGTGTTGGACTGGGGTGGACAAAAGTGAGAAGTCGCACAACACCAGGTTATAGTCCAACAGTTATGTTATAACAGTTATAACCTGGTGTTGTGCGACTTCTCACTTTTATAACAAATAAAGCCACCATGATTGATGCCACAGTAGCCTCCTATCCCCAGCCTATCCCTGCAGTCAATTTTCCCAATGCTTGCTCCCCCTGGCACTGTGCCACTCTCCTGACTTCCTGCCATCAGCCTGAATTTGCACCAAATTTCCTACTCCCCACTTATGGCCTGATTGCCACCTCCGTACAGTATCGTGCTGAACCTCAGCCTGGAACCTAGCCTCAACCTAAACTTTGGACAAACCCTATAGCCTCCACCTGCTGCTGCCATACTGAGTACAAATATTTTTGCAGAGCCTTCCTGCTGCTCACTCCCAGCCTGACTATGGAGTCTCATTCCTAAAGATAGTAAATTGTTCTTGGAGATTTTTAAAATTATTATTTTTTTTAAAAATTCTTACTTCTCCTTTCTGTCTCTTTTTTTTCTCTCTCTTAATCCAGCCTTTCTTTCCCTCTCTTTATTTCTCTTTCTGTACCTAATTTGACTCTAATTCACCCTTCTCCGTCGTTCCTCTGTTTCTTTCTCAATCCTTAAATCACGTTGGTTAAGAAGATGGACTGTTGGTCTCGTTGTTCACTAAGGTCCCAGATGCCCAGTTGCCCTAGCCATGGCATTATCAGCTCACGCTTCCAGCAACTTACAGGACAAAAAGTTTTCAAGCTGAAGGGCAAGGAAAAGGTCTAACGAACGGAGCTGCCATGGGATGCCCTGCTCCGCAAAACCTGGGCTAATGAATTTAGCAACATTGATTTCTCCATCTATTTAGATACAAATTGATTTTGTTTCAATTCATTCTTGGAATATGGGCATCTCTGGCAAGTCCAGCTTTTATTGCCCATCTCTAGATGCCATGAGAAGGTAGTGGTGGGCCTTCTTGAATCGCTTCAGTCAATTCCTTGTAGCAATTTGATACATCTGAGTGGTTTGCTCGGCCCCTGCCGAGGGCAGTTAAGAGTTAACCATGTTGGTGTTGGACTGGAGTCATATGTAGGCCAGACCGGGTAAGGACAGCAGGTTTCTTTCCCTAAAGAACATGTGAACTAATAGGGTTTTTACAACAATCCGATAGCTTCATGGTCACTTTTACTCATATCAGCTTTTTATTTCCAGATATTTTAAACTGAATTCAAATTCAAAAACTCACATCCTCTGGATTACTAGTCCAGTAACATAACCATGACACTGCCATACCACTGATACTATCTAAACCTAAACCTTATGTCAAATTACTGAAAGCATTCACTTTTCCTTTTTATGTGTAGTCTTACATTTATGTTTACATATATTGTAAATATTGTACATATAGTGTGCAATAGGGACAGGACCATCAAAAGTCATGTAAATGAGGTGAGATGGGGCGTTGCCCAACATCCTGCAGCACTTTCCTGTTGCCAGCTCATTGGGCGCCCACTGAAAGAGTTAATTTGAACTCATGTTAAATTAAATTAAATTAAAACCTCTCTTAGCTGTACGAAATAGAATAAGAAGAACCCAGGTGGACAGATAAGCATGGATGGGAGTTGGAAACCTAGCAACATTCAAGGCCAGAATACAATGGACAAGTGTGAGAATGAGATATAACACCAGTACTCAGGCAAACATAGCAGCATATATACGTCATTGAATTGTTTTTAGTTTGTAGCTGACAAAGATAAGAAATATAAGGAATTAACCGGTTTTAGTTTGAATTGACATAATTGTTTAGTTTGAATTGACATAATTGCAATCATGTAATATTTTGTAACTATGTGATTGGACAATTCTTAAATAAAAGGTTGTAATTGACAACGGGAGGTCGAGAAGCCGTGGTCACTAGGCCGGGCAAGGTCTGTGACGCTTCTCCCAGAGATCTCTGAATATTAAATAAACTGTTTTGCTTTTACCTATCAACACAGACTGGAGTGAATCAATTTCTCCCTAACAGGGCGTTGCCCAACATCCTGCAGCACTTTCCTGTTGCCAGCTCATTGGGCGCCCTAAGCAACTAGGGGCTGGATTTTGCGGGGGGTCAGCGGGCACGATCGGTGGCGGGTCGGGTGGGAAAGTGTTTTTATTCTCCAGCGGGTCGGGACCCCGCTGTGAACCCTCCGCCTCGCGCCTTTACCAAATGTCAGGTCTGTCAGCGCTGAGCAGACCCGACACACAACTGCGGGGGAGGCAATTAAAATCATTAGTGGCTTGTTTACAACCACTTATCAATAGTTTTTTGATAGGTCGCCCATCGGTTTTCCGCTGTGCCTAGACCTAGTCTGTGAAGCTGAGGCAGGAGGTCAGTGGCCATTGAATCAGCTGATGAGCTGACAGCTTCAAATATCAAGACAAAGCTCCCAGCTCATTGAGAAATGTTCCCTTAACCATTAGCCTCTCTAAACTACATTTCCACTACAGATTCAGGATGCTGCAAGTCTTTACACAAGACTCCATCTAGTCTGACCTCATTACCTCTCCCACCATTGACAGATCACTTCTGTCATCTCTACTTCACCTGCCATCTATTCCATCAGCATGGGTGCACTTGAAACTCTCTCACCTTCGTCCTCAGAATCCCAGCATGATCAGCCCCAACATCAGCATCACCAAGCATACCAGCAGCATCAACAACAACACCAACCTTCTCTGCAATCAACTGATGCTACACAGGGCATCAGCACCCGACCACATTGCTGCCCGGGAGGCCAGAGATGGCCTCACCATGGCCAGATTTACTTCACTTGACGCTGTACACTCTGGCTGCCACATGATGTGCCAGGTTGGCACCACCCCACACCAACACCCTAAAGCATCCCTACAATGCCCAAGCCATTTCTTTCACACTCATCAGCATTGCAGAGGGTACCGTTATGTCTCACCATTCACTGCAGCTCACTAAGCCATTTCCAAAGGTGCACACAAATCTGTCCAAGAATGCAAAATGTTGAAAATAAAGGTTTCAATGTTTGACACCACATGAACAGAAACTTTACATGAACATTGGATAAAACACCCAAGTGCCTACCCTTGTGTGTTGTTAGTTGGTATGATTGCACTAGGATAAGGGTGAGTGTGAGGGGTGGTTAGTGAGATAGGGATGTGATAATGTAGATAGAGAGGGATGGGTGGAGGTGCAAGGTAAGTTGGTGTGAGTAAGGATGTGCAGGAGTAGGATAGGGAAGGCAGAGTGATGGGGATGTGATGAGAGGCACAGCAGGATGAGGTTGAGTGTGGCTTTGTACTAACGTTTCGTGATCTACTGGGATCATTGAAACGTTTGTGGCGCTGCACCCAGGTCCTCCTGACCACATCCCTGCTTGTGCCCTCCTCTGCAATGTGCAACCAGGCTGTGTTGGTGTCCTGGGGAGGTGTCTTCTGTTCATTGGAAGGGAAGAGGACCTCCCTGCATGCTGTGACTCCCTCCATAAGCATATAGAGGGAGTCATGGGGGAGCTTGGGTGCAGCCCTTCACCTCTGTGCAGTGCTTGTCAGTGTTTGCAGCACCTCAATGCTGTAGAACACTGACAGCACAAATGTCAAAATAAAGTTGGCCATGGTCCCTTTAACAAAACCGGCTGATGACGCGTCATCAACTGACGTCACCAGACCTGCTTCTTCTAATTGGCTGGGAAACGTGCTGGGTGGGCTTAACAAGCCCAATCGCGGGAAATTCATTTCAGAGGCCGGGATGGAACCAGCAGCGGGGTTGGGACCCGCCACCGACGTTGCCTGCCACGGACCCGCCGAGGTTAGTAAAATCGCAGCCTACGTGTTGGGGCTAGCACTGAGGCCCCGTGTTCCAGAGGATCTTCGGAGGTCCTGGGGACAGCTCGAAGATTTAACACAAAAGTGCAATTTTTCAATTTTCTCTCCACTCAGGGATATCTTAGGACCTTGAGGCCTTCTACTATATTATTGTGTAATGTGGTGCAACACTGTCTGAAAGTCGCACACTTATTTATTTGTTGTTCTAACTATCCATAAGGGGGACAGCACAGATTTATTCATTTATCTAATTTTGCTGGGCATGGGACACATTTATTATTTAATATTCCACTTATTTTAAATTATTTCTATCAATGAACAACACTATGGGCATTCCAATCATTACTTTAATACTTTTATTGATTTTTTTGCTGCATCACTAATGGCAGAAAATTCAGATTATTTTAATTATTTTCATTTTTTTTATCTTAGGACCTGGTTTATTTGGTGTTTGAAGATACATGCCCTATGATACTGACTTCAGATGGAGCTGAATGCATTCTCATTTCTAGAGTTCTTTGCTAAGCACATTGATGTCTTATACTGTCAAAAACTGTGCAGAATGGTGGGTATAATACTCAGACTAGTGCTGTCAATGTTGTTGGTGTTAGTGATAGCACATTTCAAATTCAATATATTTTAATTTAATATATAATACACAGTGACAGTAATCGGTCTCTGTACGAGCCTTTGATGTGCTGCAATGCCATTAATACCACATATTTCTAAGGCTCCCTCAATCATTAACATTGTATTACTCTCAAATGGTATAAGGATCTATTGCATTCTGATCTTTCATTTATTATTTTTTAGAGCTTTATTTGACCTCAGCCTTCTACTCCCTAGATTACCACCTCTACTTTGTAATCTGTGTTTTTAAATTCTTTTATCCCTTTTCAGTTTTCCATCTGACCTGCTTCATATAGGAGCATTTCTAGGCAGCAGATGCTTCCTCAGTCACCACCAATTACTAAAGTTGTGTATTAGTTTACAGGAGGAACCCATTTTAGGCAGGATATGTCTCCCTGCTGCTTTTTTCTCCTAACTTTGAACATTCCATCCTCCATCCGGAGGCCAGACTAATAACAGAGGAACAACCATTGACAATAGCCAAGTTCAAACACTGTCTTGATCCTCTGTCACTCAAGATATCGAACTATGATTCCAAACTATATTTTGTCATTGTTTATCCGGTAAGCATCTGTGATTTCATTAAATAAAGAATTGCGTATAGGGTAAATTCAGCAATCTCATGCTCCCAACGTTGAGCTTCACTCAAAAGGAGTGCAGGTCGGAGAATTTGGACTACAGTGTCATAGTCCTAACTCTGATCCACACTCCCTTTGAGTGTAACTCAATGCTGGAAGTGTGGAGGCACTACAATTATTTGTATGTCTGCAATTGGCCACATAGTAGTCATCTAATTGGGAAGCTCAAATGATGTCACAACCAGTGAAAGTGAAACTCGAGCAGTTTATCACTATTATCTGAATTCAAATTCTTACTTCAGCTATTGATTGTTATCAGCTAATGTTCCATGACATTGCTCATGATGAGCTGGAGGTTTTACAAGAACAGAGGTATGCCAAGTAATATTATCAGGGACGATTATTTATCAGCATAGGGGGAGGTGCCGTGATCTAGGAGTACTAGCAAGGGAGCTCATGCTCCGGTAGTACTGGGTCTTAATATCTATCAATACTTTTTAAAGGGTTCCGGGGCCTGAGAACACTGGGAGGGGAGCCTCTGGGGTCTATATGCACTTCAGAGAAGGATTCTGGGAGCACTGTAGCAGGTTCCAGGATATGAGATCACTGGGAGAATGGTCCTGGGATCTAAGAGCATTGAGAAGCGAGTTCCCACAGTCCAGGAACATTGGAAAGATCCTGGTATCTGCAGCCCTGGGAGGGTAGTTTAGGGGCTTGTGAACATAGGGAGGGATTCCTAGGATCTGGGGGCAGGAGTGGGAACCTCTTGGGAAAGGGTTGGAAGTTGCTGGAATCTGGTAGTATTTTATAGATAGGGTGGCCCACCTTTGTGGGCAAGAACAGCAATGGAGAATGGGATCCAAACTGTCCTTTACCCCTTTTGGATCATTAGGTGTCCTTCAATGCCTCCCTGCCAGTCAGCCTGTTCTCTCAGACTGAGGCAACTTTTAAGTCATCAGGCAGCCCCCAATCACTTTTCTATTTGTCAGCCTATTCCTGCCTCAATGAATTAGTGAGTTTGTTCACTTAAAGGCCTGGAATCTCCTACTCTTGGTGGGTTTGCGGTGGTATGGTTCTAACACCTGCCAATGTAAAACTGTTGCCTTTTCCTCCCAGAAATCACAATAGCCATGGAGGATGGTTTCAAGGCCAGAAGACCTCTGGAAGGGAGGCAAATAGCATTCTGCTGCAGCCAGTTAAAGGCAACTCCACTTTTGAGCAGGATGGCAGAAAGAACAGCAGTGCCTATGGTGTCAGCAGCAAGAAAGGCTCCTGGGTTTCCAAAGCCTCCATGGAGTTGCTGTTGGTAGAAATCTATGAAGTGTATTGAGATATTTTTCTACATTAAAAGTGCTATATAAATGCAAATTGTTCTTAACCCAAATATTTTTACCACACATATCTTAAGGGCCACTATTTTTCATGTGGGATTTTATTCCATTTTTTTGCCCCTTTTGTATTGCTGGAGGCTGTTGATATTAACATTGACTGTCAGTCTGCTTTGTGATATTGGCATATGATATTGCTCACATTAGTTGAGTATAATTGAAAATGAAGTTTTACAACTGGAAAGCACCAGAGCTCAATTTTTACTGTAGTTCAATTCCCCATCTTTTCTTGACATTTCTACTAATATGATCTCACATTCTGAAACCACAGAAGTGAGAACCTTTTAGCTTATTACTTTTAGCTAACAGGTATTCTCCTTGTTGGGAACAGGACAAGGGATACCATGGTCAACAACAGAGGCCAGAATTTTCTCAAGGGAGGCGGGTTGGGGGCAGGGGCACTCCGAGGGGGGCGGGGGCACTCCGAGGCAGCCGGGAGGCTGGATTTCCCGCAGACCCTGCCGACTTTAATGCAGGGTCTGATTTGAATGTGAGGCCTCAGATTCCTGCCCACAGCCAGCCAGATTAAGAGGCTGGCTGGCTGTGGGCGGGTAGGCCACAGATGCGTGGAGTCAGTCTGGGGAGGGATCGCAGGGTCGGCATGTTCGGGGATTGGTGGGGGGGAGGATCGCGGGGTCGGCTTAGTCGGGGACCGGTTGGGGGGGTCGGGGATTGCCTTGGTCGGGGATCATGGGGGAGGTTGGGGATCATCATGGCAGGATCGGGGAGCGGGGGCAGTATCGGGGATTGGGGGGGGGTGCCGGTGGGGGGGGGGGGGTCGGCAAGGTTTGGGGATCAGGAGGGGGGTTGGAGGATTGGCAGGGGGTCAGGGATCGGGGGGTTTGGGGATCGCAGGGGTCAACGGGGGGGGGGGGGGGTGGGATCGACCGGGGATTGGCGGGGGGGGGGAGAGATGTGATTGCACTAGAGAGGGTACAGAGGAGATTTACAAGGATGTTGCCGGGAGTAGGGAATCTCAGCTATGAGGAAAGACTGGATAGGCTGGGTCTGTTTTCCTTGGAACAGAGGAGGCTGAGGGAAGACCTTATTGAGGTGTATAAAATTATGAGGGGCATAGATAAAGTGGATAGAAAGGACCAATTTCCCTTCGCAGTGGGGTCAAAAACAAGGGGGCACAGATTTAAAATAATTGGGGGAAGGTTTAGAGGGGATTTGAGGGGAAATTTCTTCACCCAGAGGGTTGTGGGGGTCTGGAACTCACTGCCTGAAAGGGTGGTAGAGGCAGGAACCCTAACCACATTTAAAAAGTACTTGGATGTGCACTTGGGATGCTCTAACCTGCAAGGGCTATGGACCAAGAGCTGGGAAGTAGGATTAGGCTGGATAGCTCTTTGTTGGCCGGCGCGGACACGATGGGCCGAAATGGCCTCCTTCCGTGCTGTAACTTTCTATGATTCTATGTGAGAGAATCGGTGCCGGTCACCAGAGGATTGTGGCCAACCTCAGCATCAGCGGTGGGGTGAGGATTCATGGTGGGGATCGGAAGCCTGGGGAGGCGATCGAAGGCCTCATGGTGGGGGCTCCGATCGCGATGGGTAGGTTAGGTAGAGACCCTGGATTCAGGAGGTAGATATAAAGCCACTTAACTCCTGGATGCAGCAGTTCCCGCCTCGGTTTAACTGCCGGGATTGATGAATTGTGTGAAACCCGTCCACATGCAGTTAAATTCAAAATGGAGGTTAAAAAAGAGGCTTCTAGCCTCATTACAATATTTAAATTGACGTTCCACCCCCTAGGAGCAGGTTGGTCTCCCACCCTTGTCGCGCCTCCGTCAAAACCAGAAATGGGCGGGTTGGAGGCGGGTATCAGGTCGGGAATCACATTTTTAACAATTTAACGGCCCCCACGCTCCAAACCCACCCACTTTTTTGGGGGAAACTTCCAACCAAAATGTTTATTTTTTAGTCAAAACATCTTTCATTATAAACAAGCTGTTAGTTCCTAATTTTCAGATCCCACTCAAGTTATATATTGTCTTAAATTGTGATTCTACTTGTCTCTTTAAACTACTGCTTTGTAAATTTAAATTGACTTGTGTAATCTCTACCTCTGCTGATGAAATACTGCTCCCACTATGGTCTTAATCTTTGCATCTCTGCATGAAGCATCCTAACCATTAGACCTGTTGAGAACTACTGAAACTTGCTATGTATGTGATTGGTAAGAACATAAGAAATAGGAGCTGGAGTAGGCCATTTGGCCCTTCAGGCCTGCTCCGCCATTCAACAAGATCATGGCTGATCTTTTACCTCAACTCCACCAACCGTACTATCCACATATCCCTTAATTGCCTTTGTTCCCAAAAATTTATCAACCTCTGTCTTGAATATACTCAACGACTGAGCATCCACAGCTCTTTGGGGTAGAGAATTCCAAAGTGTCACACCCCTTTGAGTGAAGAAATTTCTCCTCATCTCAGTCCTAAATGGCCTACCCCTTATTCTGTGACTGTAACCCCATGTTCTAGATTCCCCAGCCAAGGGGAAACATTTTCGCAGCATTAACCCGGTCAAGTCCCTTAAGAATATTATATGTTTCAATTAGATCACCTCTCATTCTTCTAAACTCTAGGGAATATACCAAGAACCAGTCTACTGAACCTTCGCTGCACTCCCTCTAAGGCAAGTATGTCTTTCCTTAGGTAAGGAGACCAGAACTGTACATAGTACCCCAGGTGTGGCCTCACCAATGCCCTGTATAATTGTAGGAAGACTTCTTTACTCTTATACTCTAATCCCTTTGTAACAAAAGCTAATATACCATTTGCTTTCCTAATTGCTTGCTGTACCTGCATGATAACTTTCTGTGATTCATGTACAAGGACACCCAGGTCTCTCTGAGTGCAAACATTTCCCCGTCTCTCACCGTTCAAAAAATATTCTGCTTTTTTGTTTTTCCTACTAATGTGGCTAACTTCACACTTCCCCACATTGTATTCCATTTGCCATGTTCTTGTCCACTCAGTCAACCTGTCTATATCTCTCTGTAGCCTCTTTGCATCCTCCTCAACTTACTATCTCACCTAACTTTGTATCATCAGCAAACTTGAATACGCTACACTCAGCCCCTTCATCAAAGTCATTAATATAGATTGTAAATAGCTGAGGCCCAAGCACTGATCCTTGTGGTACCCGGCTAGTTACAGCCTGCCAACCTGAAAAAGTCCTGCTTATTCCTACTCTCTATTTTCTGTCCATTAACCAATCCTCAATCCATGCTAATATATTACCCACAATACCATGAGTCCTAATTTTGTGTAATAACCTCTTGTGTGGCACCTTATCGAATGCGTTTTGAAAATCCAAATACATCACATTCACTGGTTCCCCCTTATCCATCCTACTAGTTACATCTTCAAAAAACAGATTTGTCAAACACGATTTCCCTTTCATAAAACCATGTTGACTCTGCCTAATCATATTATGATTTTCTAAGTGTCCTGCTACCACGTCCCTAATAATAGATTCTAGCATTTTGCCTACTACTGATGTCAGGCTAACTGGCCTATAGTTCCCCATTTTTTTCTCTTCCTCCTTTCTTAAATAGCGGTGTTATGTTTGATACCTTCCAATCCTTGGGGACTGTTCTAGAATCTAGGGAATTCTGGAAGATTAATACCAGTGCATCAACTATCTCTACAGCTACCTCTTTTAAAATCCTAGGATGCAGGTCGTCAGGGCCAAGGGATTTGTTGCCACTTAGTCCCATTAATTTATCCAGTCCTATGTCTTTACTTATACTGATTTCTTTAAGTTCCTCATTCTCTCTAGACCCTTGTTTCCCCATTATTTTCGGAATTTTTTTTGTGTCTTCTACCGTGAAGACAGATACAAAAATTTTGTCTTGGGGTAGGGTTGGGGTCGTGTCATCTGCATTTCGTGTTCTCCACCCGCCTGCAATTGGATGTGGGAGATTGATGCAATTTTCACTTAATTGGGCAATTGAGTTCCAGCATGTGGGAACCCATGAACCAATTAGTGTTTCAGTCTGAAAGTCGCCTCTGATGATGTCATCATTGCAGGTCAGAGACTGCCTCGGCTCAGAGATTGCCTGGCCTTTAATGAAGAGAGAGAGAGAGAGAGAGAGAGAGAGAAATTTTTTTTCCATCCAGGTCCTCCAAAGGCCCCGGCAGTCTCTGAAGACATTCAATGCAGCAGCATCACAGGTGACTTTCAGACCTAATACTACTACTACCTTCATCACATCTCTGTTGTAATAGTGGACCTGCAGCTGATAGTCAGCTATCCACTTGTGCTCCCGCCAGGTTTCACTGGCATGTTTCACATCAGGCATGCTTCACGTCAGAAAAGGGTTAAACTAGCTAAAACGTTTCAAAATGGCATTACAGAGCCAATTTAGGGCTTGTTAAGGGCTTTAATGGCGGGAACACCGCACACGATTTTATCAAAATTGCGTGGAGGCGGGTTGGAGGCAGGATGGGGTCGGGACCCCCGAATCTGCAACTTTAACCCCCCACACGCCTCCAAACCCGACTCCACGAGTCATTGAAAATCCAGCCCAAAGTATTTGTTTAATGTCTCTGCCATTTCCTTATTCCCCATTATAATTTCTCCTGTCTCTGCCTCTATTGGGCCCATGTTTACTTTCACTAATCTCTTCCTATTTACTTAACTATAGAAACGTTTACAATCTGTTTTTATGTCTCTTGCTAATTTACTCATATTCTTTTTTCTCTTTCCTTATCAATTTCTGGGTCCTCCTTTGCTGAATTCTAAAATCCTCCCAATCCTCAGGCTTACTACACTTTTTGGCAACATTATAAGCCTTTTCCTTTAATCTAATACTATCTTTAACTTCTCTTGTTAGCCACGGTTGGACCACTTTTCCTGTGGGGTTTTGGCGCCTTAAAGGAATGTATATTTGTTGTAAATTATGTATTAATTCTTTAAATGCTAGCCATTGCTTCTCTACCATCATATCTTTTAATATAGTTTCCCAATCTACCTTAGCCAACTTGCCCCTCATACCTACGTAGTTTGCTTTGTTTAGATTGAAGACCCTAGTTTTGGATTTAACTAAATCACTTTCAAACTCAAAATAAAATTCTATCATATTATGGTCACTCTTCCCTAAAGGCCTCTTTACTACAAGGTTATTAATTAACCCTTTCTCATTGCACAATACTAGATCTAAAATAGCCTGTTCCTTAGTTGGTTCCTCAACATACTGACCTAGAAAACTATCTTGTATATATTCCATGAATTTGTCCTCCACAATATTACTGCAAATTTGGTTTGCCCAGTCTATATGTAGATTAAAGTCCCCCATGATTACTGTATTACCCTTGTTACATGCGCCTCTAATTTCCTGATTTATACTCTGCCCTACATTACAACTACTATTTGGGGGCTTATAAACAACTCCCACCAATGTTTTCTGCCCCTTGCTGTTTCTTAGCTCCATCCAAATGATTCTACTTCTTGATTTTCGGAGCTAAGATCCTTTCTCTTTACTGTCTTTTTCCCATCCTTTATTATCAGGGCTACCCCTCCTCCTTTTCCATTTTGCCTATCTCTTCTAAAAGTTAAGTATCCTGGAATATTTAGTTCCTGACCTTGGTTACTTTGCAACCACATCTCCGTAATGGCTATTAGATCTGGCCTATTAATTTCTATCTGCGCTATTAATTCAGCTATTTTGTTGCGAATGCTTTGCGCATTCAGATATAGTGCCCTTAGCTTTGACTTTTTTCTATTTTTCCCTGATGTCACCTTAGTCACTGATGCCCTATTACCTTTGTTACTCTCTCTGTCCCTTCCTGACCCGCTCTGCTTATTTTTACCCAAAACTCTACTCTGCTCTAGAGCCTTGACATGTCTCTCACTGCTTTTTAATGTACTCTTTCCTGAATCCTCCCACCCCTCCCTTCATTAGCTGAAAGCCCTGTGTACTGACCTAGTTGTTCAATTTGCCTGGACACTGGTCCCAGCCCGGTTTAAGTGGAGCCCGTCCCAATGGAACAGCTCCCTCTTTCCTCAGTACTGGTGCCATTAACTAAACCCCTTCCTCCCACACCATTTTTTGAGCCTCGCATTTAAACCTCTAATCTGTTTGTCCCTATGCCAATTTGCGCGTGGCTCAGGTAACAATCCAGAGATTATTACCTTTGATGTTCTGCTTTTTAATTTGGATCCTAGCTCCTCAAACTCCCTTAGCAGAACCTCATTCCTAGTTCTACCTATGTCATTGGTTTCTACGTGGACCACGACAACTGGATCCTCCCCCTCCCATTCCAAGTTCTTCTCCAGCCGCGATGAGATATCCTTAACCCTGGCACTGGGCAGGCAACACAACCTTCGGAACTCCTGGTCACGGCTGCAGAGAACTGTATCTATTCCCCTGACTATACTGTCCCCTACCACAACTACATTTTTTTTTCACTTCCTCCCAGTTGAATGGCCTCCTGCACCATGGTGCCATGGTCAGTTTGCTCATCCACCCTGCAGTTCTTGTTTTCATCCACACAGGGAGCAAGTACCTCATACCTGTTGGTCAAAGACAAGGGCCGAGGCTCCTCCATCACTACTCCTGGGTCCCCATACCTTCTGACTCACAGTCACAACCTCCTGTCCCTGACCATTGACTAACTCTAAAGTACTACTTAATCTAAGGGGTGTGACTGCCTCCTGGAACAAAGTGTCCAGGTAACTCTCCCCCTCCCTGATGCCCCGCAATGTCTGCACCTTGTACCCCAGCTCAACAACTCTGAGCCGAAGTTCCTTGAGTTGCAGACACTTACCGCAGATGTGGTTGCTCGGGATCTCGCTGGTCTCCACAAACTCCCATATGCTGCAGTTACGGCACACCACCTGCCCTGCCATGTCTATCTAGCCTTCTTTATTTATTTGATTAGTTAATTAATTTTTTTTTCCAATTATTTTGTAGTTTTATTACTTCATTGGTTTATCTAGTTTTAGCTACTAATTTAATAAAGTAAAGTTATAGCAATTTACAGTTTCTTAGGAAACTTAGAGACTAAAAAAAAACTGTATTACTCACCAACCTGCTTGCTGCCCTGTGATGTCACTCCTTGATTTTTCTGTTTGAAGGCTCTTTATAGCTCTGCTGATCCCGCTCCTCTCGCTATTTAATTTTAATTAGTTAAAGTCTTTATTCAATTATTTTTATAGTTATATTAATTAGTTTAACTAGTTAAATTATAAATTTAATAAAGTACGTTATAATTTCCCGCTCCTAGTTTAAACCACTGTCCTAGGTTAGGGAGAAAATATGTTAATACTCACCCACCAATCACCTACCTAGCTGTCCTGTGACATCACTCCTTGGTTTTTGTTGTTGTTGAAATTGTCGGAGCTGCCGCCTCCTCTGGTGCTGCTGCCGCTCAGGTCCGCGCTGGTCTCAGCCTCCCGCTCAGTTTAAGTGGTGCCGCCTCCTCTGATGCTGCCGCCAATGAGGTCCTAAATTGGGTGTTTGTCAGTGGGGACACTTGATGCCATAATCTTCATTGCATTAAGCAAACTGTAGTCCATAAACAGGTCCAGGAGCCAAGCAAACGTAACTTTCAGTTCCAGATTAACTATATAAACTATTTATAATTTGTCTCCAAGGTATTTTTTACTGTGTGTTGAGTGCCATTTCAATTGCAATGGCTGGAGCTAAAAATAGAATTGATGACTTAACACTGCATGCATTTAGTTACACATTCTGCCAGTCACATTGCTCAATGCCTATTGGATATCTAAGAAAAGAAAGATGTGGGGGAGCTGGGTAATCTTGCTAAATAGTTTCAACTCTGAACAAAGGTAGAATTTGGCTCTTGAACTCGCATTTTATTGTCTTCAAGTCAATTCAACCATCTTGGCCTGGAGTTTGCGCTCAGTTGCACTTTTTTTTGGCGCAATTCAGCCAAATTCGGCGTAACTGGCGCAAAGGATCGTGGAATTTTATGCATAAATTACATTCAGCACAATGCGAGTTTCCACGATCTTTTGCGCTAGTTTAAAAAATATTGCGCTAAAAGCCTGCCCCGCCCCCAGGATGAATTAATCACCAGTGGGAGTTTCCGCTAATTGTGTTCGTTTGCAGGCCTTTGAAGGGGCTTTAAAAATTAAGCTGGTTCTTTTGTGTGCAAGAACTCTGATAGGTACATTTTAAAAGCTTTTGAATATAATTTGTTTTTAATTTACTAAGAAATTGACTACTGTACCCCAATATAACTAGCAAATGGTTCCATATATTTTTGAAAAGTAATTTCAGTAATTTAAAATCAGGTTATTCACAGGTGGTGAATTGACACTGATTAAAAATGCTTTTTTGTGATAAACCCATTTTCAGCTGTATTAATCAAACTTTACCAAGTTACCGCTCTTAAATATATCAAGGAATATTTTTGAAAGCAACATATAAAAAAAAAATGTTTAAATGCTGCCGGATTACTCTGGTTCATGGCAGATATTGTGTTCGGCGATATGCAAATGAGTTTGAGCAGAAACTCGAGGTAAAAAAACCCTTTCCAAAACAGGCGCCCAAAGTGGAAAATTTTGGCCCTTGTGTTTGGATCTACTGGAGCTCAACAACATTTCAACAGGTGTTAAAATTAACTCTATGGTTCTGGCTGTTCACCTCACACAATTCTTAATTTATCTGCTCAATTTTGTGTTCTGAAAGCTGGTTTACATTTGGGATTAACCACATTCTCAAATTCGTTTTATCTACATTTTTTTCTTGTATTCCAGATCCAACCTTATCCTTCTGAAGAAACATTACAGAAGAATCTTCAAGACTATGTTAATTGGAATGCATTCAAATCTTTCCTGATACACCAAATACATTAAATGATCTGGTGTTAAAAGGGAGGATGTAATTACAATGCATTTAACAATCGCCTGTGGAAGTAGATAATTGGTTTAAAGAGGCACTTGAAGTTCTATTGAGGACAGAACTGAATAAACAGAATAGTTAAATATTTTTTCTTCCAATTTTCTTCCCTCTGCCTGAAAGGCTGAACATTCTGAAGAAACTAACTACCCTCCATATCCCACTCAAGTGGCCATTTCTCATGTGTAAGCTTAGACAGTGAATGGCGGCATGTTATTCGACCAAGAGAGTTCTAACAGCCGAGCCCAATCCTGTTCTTACTTGACATTCAAACACGTGCATTTTCCTCTCCCTAAACATCGGCATTGCCACAAATTGAAATATCTCACCACCACCACACGTTAAATCAGATAACTCACTTCAGATCAAACCTGGGAACTTCCTTGTCTGTATGATTCCGTTCTACATAGGGCAATGTATTCAACAATATCTCATTACTGATAACTGTGGATCACATATTTGCTTTCACTGTTACCGAAACATTCAGGACTGAACTGTTTTCAGAGTAGCAATGTGCATTTATGTGCTGATTTTAAATGTTGGCTGATACACAATGTGCACTAATAATGGCCAGAATTTTCTCAAGGGAGGTGGGTTGGGGTGAGGGGCCTCTGAGGTGGGCCAACTTTAACAGCAGGGCCTGATTTGAATGCGAGGCCTTGGATTCATGCCCGCAGCCAGCCAGATTGAGAGTCTGGCTGGCTGCGAGTGGGTAGGCCTCAGATGCGAGGGGTTGGTCCAGGTGAGGGATCGCATGGTCGGCATGGTCGTGGATCATTGGCGGGGGGGTGGGGGTCGCGGGGTTGGCATGGTCGGGGATCGAGGGGGGTTTTGGGGCTCAGCATCATCGGGGATCGTGGGGGGTAGGGTCGGGGATCAGCATGGCAGTATCGACGAGCGGGGGCAGTATCGGGGGGGGTCGCTGGGGGGGGGGGGGGTCGGCCGGGGATCGACAGGGGGTCAGGGATTGGGTAGGTGGTCAGGGATTACGGGGGAGGGAGGATTGGGGCCAACCACCGGAGGATTGTGGCCGGGCTGAGCATCATCAGTGGGGTTGGGGGGGAGGCCTCATGGTGGGGATCGGAGGCCCGGGGAGGCGATCGGAGGCCTTGTGGTGGGGTCTCAGATCGCAGGGGGTGGTTAGGTAGGGACCCTGGATCCAGGAGGTAAGTATAAAACCATTTACCTCCTGGATGCAGCAGTCCCCGCCTCGGTTTAACTGCCGGGTTTCACGAATTGTGTGAAACCCATCCACATGCAGTTAAATTCAAAATGGAGGTTAAAAAAGAGGCTTCCAGTCCCATTATGATATTTAAATTGACGTTCCGCCCCCTGGGAGCGGATTGGGCGCCCACCCCCATCCCGCCCCGTCCCACCTCCATCCAAACTGGAATTGGGTGGGTTGGAGGCAGGATCAGGTCGGGAATCCCATTTTTAACAATTTAACTGCCCCTACGCTCCAAATCCACCTGTTTTGTAGGGGCAAATTCCAGCCAATGAATCTATTTACATAAACTATGTACAATATGGCTACAGTTTAGTCCATTAGTTCAATACAAATCTAAGGTGAATGCTGCATGAATTTGTCTCTTGGCGTTAGTGGATGGATGGTGAGAGTGGGTGAAAGCCCATTAGTAAATGTTATAACATTTTAGCCCTGACCTAGTTCTAACCTGGGTTGTTTGTAATCAACAAGGGAAAATTGAGGCAAACCCACCCTACTACATATTTTAAATTGATCTGAAAGTCGAGCTAGCCATGACCTTGCACAAATAATCAGCTTCAGGTTAAAAATAACTATATAGATCGGTAAATTATCAATACTGTGTAAATATAGTAATGGATAATAGGATAGTTCTTTCATACATGCACAACCCCCCATCATAGTTCACTCAGAAAACAAATCTTGCTGTTTACCTTCACGGGTGAGATATCCTTTCTGTTAATTTGCATAAATCAAGTCTTTATTTAAATATTTTTAGAATTGAAGTTTCTGATCTCATAGACTTTTATAATCAGCTTTACCTGATTTTGGTTTGCTCTAAATACTTATTGTGGCATTAGTGTCTTTTTTGTTTGTTTAATGTTTTATTTGTATTGATTTGACAGCCTGCTTCCTGAGTCCTGCAGTGCCTGAGTGGCTTTCAGCTGCTTATAAATTTTAAATAAATGTCAAAACTACCCACAACATATTATGTGAAATCTCCCCTGAGTCGAACTCGCTCACCCCCTACTTAGCAGTTCTATTGACATTAAAAGCTTTGAAGATGACAGCAGCACAGCAAAACTAATAGTATTTTGTATGTTTTCTTGTTTTAGTATCTGCAGAGATTACTATGCATCAATATCATTAAAATTAAAATTCAAGAACGATGACAACTAAAAGTTTGAAATTAATTGAATTTTGGAAGTCTCAATCCACTTCTTAGTTTAATGTCTGCATTTGTTTTCAAAGTCCAAACAAAAATATTGTTTACAATTTTGGGTTTATATAGAACCATTTTCTCTCAACCCTTTTTAATAACTTATCCTGAAGAAACGTAATAGTAATTTCTGTTTTGAAAACAAAATCCTTGTTACCGATAAGTGAATTTAACAGGTTGGGCTGGATCCTTCTCCATAATCTCTAAAATTGGGTGGGATAATGGTGGAGAATGAAGGACAATGCATTCCCCTCCTGCTGCCCCAACCGAGACTGCCATTGACCGCACCTTGCCCACCCACCACATGAAAATGGCGGTGGGAGTATTGGGCCTGGATCCCTGGTGGATTTCCCTTCCATGCACCCGTGTTACTGCTGCTTCCCAGGGCCGTCATAGAGATGGTGGGAATAGGCCCCAGGAAGCGACAGTAATGGCCCTATGTTGTCCCCATGGAAGGAGAAGGCCTTGTAACAGCCTCCTATTTTCCTCCATTCTGCACCCAGCACTATTCTGCTGAAGGCCCCGATCTTGACCAATGCCTTCAATGGGACATTTATTTTAATCTCTGGATTGCTTCTACCCCTTTTAATGCTGCTCCTGGCTCTTCAGGTGCTGCAGTGATGGTTTTGTTGCAGCACTGACAGAATTTCCCTCTTCTGCAGGGCAGGCTCCCTCTTCATGGCGATAATCCTGCAGTGACGCTGCCCTACACCTGACCGGTTCAGAGTTCCAGCATCATCTGAGGGGTGGGTGGAAATCCTGCCCTTCTGGAACACCACTGTTAGGAGAGGAATCCTGGCTGTTGTGTCTTAATCTAGCTCCTCCAATCTGGGGTTAATACATGTAGCAGAAGATCACATTATGCAGATCCTTAACGGAGCCTGGCCTTATAAATGAGCTGTTGCACTGGAAAACGTTTTTACTTTATAATTATTTATTTTGATAATAGCATTCCTGATGAATAATGTGATCTGATTAAGAATGGATGCTCATAGATTGGTTTTCAGGAAAATCAATAAAGTTTAAGGACAATACTATTCAAAAATACAAACACAGTTCCACAACATCCTACAGAAACTACATTTTTGTCTGCATAGCTTCAGACTATTTGCATGTTGCCAGATAAACAAATGGATAAACTATTATCTTATTCAGGATACAGAAACAATCTGCTCTTTTGACCATTTTGCTGCTCGGAAGCTAGCCAGAGTCCATCTCCATCCCATTCGAAGTCGACAGAGGCAGGAGGACCCCAGCAAAAATATTTAAATGGCCTCAAGACTGGAAAATTGTCTGGGGTGAGTGGTGCATCTTTGCAGTAAATGGAAGTTCTGCCGCATTGAAGATGCACTCCAATTATGTACGTATGAATATCTTGGTCTACGTTCTTCTGAGGGTAGTTTACATTGTGGTCACAACACAGCTGGAGCTCTGCAATGCATTTGACACATTGCATACCTATTCTAAGATTGCTTGCTTATGGCACTGGTTGGAAAGTAAACAAAGTATTTTATTTGACATTGGTGTCATCACCCACAGGGATAAGGGACATGAATCAAAATATAATATGAATACATATAGAGCACTTGGGGTAGGAAAATTACAAGGCTGTGTGACTGGGTATCTCTTTTTCTAGTTTTAGCTTGATAAAAGATAGCTTGCTTTGTGCCACACTGAGCAGAATGTACAGATAACCAGACCATGGAGAAACATTGTCAATGTCCAGTATCATGGGCTTATTATAGTGCACATGTTGATGGCAGAATCTGAAAATACAATTATTTATTAGAGTGCATTGAGATCAATGAAATAAATACCTGACATATTGGTTCTATGCTGCAAATTGAGGAATTTAAACAAAATATAAGCTGTTAAGTGCTGAGATCAGCATTCATCTGGCCAGCAAATAAAAATTTAAAACACCCCACAGTGCACTTGCTGTAATATTTATCACAGAGGAAACTTAACATTAACATGTCAACAAAATCAGCACTTTTTTGGCCACGGAAATTACTGTCAGTCTTTTTGTTTTATACCCAATGTTCTGTAAGAGAGGAAGAATATTCTGTAATGTGTACCTCAGACTAGGAAGGTTTGTTTCTCAAGCAGTAAATATGTTTCCATGGTATTTTCAACTCTCTGACGATTAATGTTTTCTTCATGACTCTCAGCTTTTTCAACCAGAAATTGAGATTTTCTGCAGAAGCCTATTTAATTCAAACAGTTGTCAGTGCAGGAACATCGCTGCAAGAATTCCTTTGCTATAGCCATATTACACAGCTAGACTTGTGCCCCTGTGTATGGGGATTGAGTAGCTTTGAACTACATTCATTTTACTGTGTTATTCTTCAGTGGATATTGTGATAAGAAGGGGGATAATCTCCGAAACTGCAGCTGCAAACTGGCACCAAAACTTGTTGCTGATTTTAAGTATGACGCATGCAGATAGTATTCATGACGTTATTTTATTCGTGGCCAGCATTTATTGCCCACCTAATTGCCCTTGATAAGGTGGTGGTGAGCCACCTTCTTGAACCACTGCAGTTCGTGATGTGAAGGTCTTAGTAGCGGTTTGGTACAATTGAGTGGCTTGCTAGGCCATTTCAGAGCGCAGTTAAGAGTTAACCACATTTCTGTGGGTCTGGAGTCACATACAGGCCAGGTAAGGATGGCAGAGTTCCTTCCCTAAAGGACATTAGTGAACCAGATGGGTTTTTACAACAATCCGATAGTTTCATGGTCACCATTGCTGATACTAATACTAGCTTTTTAAAAAAAAATTCCAGATGTATTTAATTAACTGAATTTAAATTCCCCAGCTGCCATGGTGGTGATTTGAACTCATGTCTCTGGATCATTAGTCCAGGTCTCTGGCTTACTAGTCCAGTAACATAACCACTATGCTACCATTCCCTATTCCATCAGTAAAAAAAAGCACATTTCAAATAAAATGTAATTCACCATTTATGGAACAAAAATATTGAATAAGTTTATAGGCTTAAATACAAATGTTTGAAAAAGGATCTTAATTGTGAAAAATCTGGTCCTTTTAAAGAGCAAGATACAGAATACAAGCTTTGTTATTGGTATCAGTCTGAAGTAATTAGGCATCAATTATTTCAAATGTGCTGTGAAGTTTTAGAATTATGCAGACAGTACTGAGCATAAAAAAAATAAAAATGATTCTTATAGAAAGCAATGAAGACCAGTGTTGCTTTTTACCCTTCTTACTCTAGATCTGTTTTTGCCTTCTGTATCAGTCTCCGACTACACTTATAAGTGAGCCCTTGCTCCTTATGTCCTGGTGAGTGTTCACCCATGCCCTGATATAGGAAAGGATCTGACCTAAAATAAGTGAGTAAACAGGTTGATAGATCAACAGTGGGAAATCTGAAATGCGAAATGGGTAAATACAAAATAAATATATGCCTATAAGGTGGAAACGGGTTCATCAAGATGAAGGAAACCTCCCCCCGCCCCCCACCCCCTGCACCCCACAAAATTTGTGTTGCCTGCTCACTTACATGATTGGAGTGCTGATCACAGTGGGGTGGGGGTAGCAATATCGGGTGCAGTCTAATGGCGAGTAATGTTCGGCCTAGTCTCTCTCCACTACTTAAAGGGGAGGTGCTTTGATGCAGCAGCACCTCATTGTCATTGCTGTTTGAAGACATGGCTCAGCAACAACAACAACAGTAACACAGAGAAAGAGCCAGAAGGTTCTCGGATGCAGCTCTCGTGGCATTGGTCGTGGCAGTGGAGAGAAGGCAGGGTGTCCTGTTCCCACAGGGTGGCAGGAAGCCATCAAAGCCCACTTACAAAAGGGCCTGGCAAGAAATAGCTACCTTCGTCACGGACAACAGTGTTGTGCCGAGGACCTGGATACAGTGCCGAAAAAGGTTTAATGACCTCACACGGCAGGTCAAGGTCAGTGAAGGTTTCAGCAAATGTCACATCCCACCATCTGCACCACTAGCCTCACACACTGCTCAATGCACTGCACCCCCATCACTCACCTACCAACAATCTCTACCTATCACCACTCATACCCCACAATCATAGCTTCACTTCACCCTCACAACCTTACCACTGCTGCAACACTCACACCCACATCTCACACCTTGCACATACTGACAGCTATTCAACTATGGCAGGCACATCACCCAAACACATTGCATCACACTCACTGACACTCTTCCCTTTCTCTTGCAGGCCAAGGTGGCTCACAACCGCTGGGATCAGCGGCAGATGGGAGGCGGCCAAACCATTGTACAGACCTTGAGCCAACTGGAGGAGTCGGTGTTCGACATCATTTAAGGGGAAGTCACTGTGGCCATGGCAATGGGCGAAGTTGAAGCCCTTGGGACAATAACGGTATGGCCATTCCTAATCCTTCTTCTCACATCCTACTTCCCCCACATCCCACAATCTCTTCTCACTTACAAGCTTCTGATGGTGTATGCATGCATATCTGCCTTCCCGCCTCCTCCCCTCACCACAAGCTGACTCTTGTGCCTTTCTGCTTTCAGATAACCAGGAACTGCCAGCAGGCCAGCCTGTCCCTGAAGTCATGGAGGAGAGTGAAGATGAAGAAGAAGACACACGGTCACTACATCTAACACTCACAGACACCAGCTGAGAAACTGGCACTGCGCGGAATTTAGAGGGTGGTGTAGATGCAGGATCTGCACATGGTGAGGCACCGGGCATGAGTGGGCTGCAGCAAGGCCAAGGAGAAAGGGTAGCTTGGGGGACAGCTCCACGGGAGCCAGCTCCCTGGAGGGCGAGTTTGCGCACTGGTTCTGCTGCACACGACTCAGATGATGACGTTGATGGGGAGGTCTTCAGAAGAAGGGTGATGGGCATGCACACGGAAATCCTAGGTGCAATGGCAAGCCTGCCAGAGAGCCTCTTGCCAGTGTCAAGGAGCATGGAGGAGTCTGGCTCCAAAATTGGATGGGGCTTTGCACAGAGATTGGAGCCTATGATATCCAGGATGGAAATGATGGACAACTCCAGGAGAGACCGTGTGGACCCAGCCATGATGCTGCATGTGATGGCCGATGTCGCGGCTTCCATTGCAGCAGAGGCAGAAGCGAACCAACGTCTCAGTGCTGCAGTGGA
This sequence comes from Squalus acanthias, assembly GCA_030390025.1. Taxonomy (NCBI): domain Eukaryota; kingdom Metazoa; phylum Chordata; class Chondrichthyes; order Squaliformes; family Squalidae; genus Squalus; species Squalus acanthias. The sequence goes on from CM059431.1 coordinate 66,354,011, forward strand.
AGGTTAGACTGCTGCCATCGTGGCTGGGTTTACGAGTCTCGAAAGGGGCTTGCAGGGTTTCGCAGCAGGCCAGCAATCTGCCCTCCAAAAGATTGCTAGGAATGCTGAGGTGCTGCCCTGGGGGAGTGGTAGTGGGTCTGTGGAGCAGGAACCTGCTGTCCTCTCTCAGGATGATAGTATTCGTACTCCCACCACTGCCACTCCGCATTGCCCTTGCCTGGGCGTGGTCACACAACAACTGCACATTAAGTGATTGGTAGCCTTTGCAGTTACAGATCTCAGGAATGTTATGCGGCACCCACAAATCCACATGGGTGCAGTATTTGGCTCCCTGCACCATGGGGAAGCCCGCTATCCTGTCAAAGCCACATGCGCACTCCTCCTGCTTCTCTCCGTTCAGAGAGAAGACAACATAGTCCCTTCTCCTGGTGTAGAGAGCCTCTGTGACCTCCTGGCTGCAGTGATGGTTGATGAACTGGGAGATGTTAGCTATGACTCCTGCTGCAGACTGGAAAGATCCACTGGCGAAGAAATTGCGGGCCACAGTGACCTTGAGGGCTACTGGGAGAGCTATGGTTGCCCTGCTCTGAGGCTGCAGGTTTGGATGCAGGAGGTGGCAGAGTTCTGTGACCTCCTCCTTGGTGAAGCGAAGCCTCCTAATACATTGCTCCTCGCTTAAGTGGAGATAAGAGAAGTGCTCTCAGGATAACCCTAGGTGGGTAAGGCCTCCTGTTGAGAGCCCTCCTGGCCCTCCTCCTCCTCACTCTGCGAGCATCTTCTCCTCTTCTTCGCTGCCTCCGCTCCCTCTCCCGAACATACTCGAGCGCGAGGGGGACTGCAAGTAGAGCTCCCATCTCTGTGAGCAAGTGGTGTGAGCAGAAGCCTTTAACTAAGAATGAAGGCGTTCTCTGCTTGCACCAACACTCCCTGTCAAGTTAGGAACTTGAAAAAAGTTTAGAAAGCTGCAAGAGTTGCAGAAAGTTGCACAGAGCCAGTTAAACTGAAAAAGCATGTCAACAGCAAGTTGTTGCTGATGATCCCTTTAAATAATGCTACTGGAGGCTCCTTCCTGCTTGTGAGCACTTGGTTAGCTGGTCATAAGTAACACAGGCCGGTAAATGGAGCAGCAAATGTGAAAATTGCAAATTGGGCATCAGGTGAGTGTTGCACACTCACTGACGTCACAAGCTGCATAATCTACATACCTCCAGCGAGCACGGACATCAGCAGCATTACCTACCTGCTGAAAATGGCGGCTGCCACGGGAACCACCGGAAGCGGGCAAAACTGTGGCAGCTGCCATTTTTTTCACCAAAATGGGCCTTAACAGCCAGCGCTAACACCTCCAATATCTAGGGCCCTGTGTATGATTGGCAGAGGTACAAATGTTCAGACTGTGGCGGATCGCCACCTAAACGGGCGCAATCCACTTTTCCGTCCGTGGACAATAAATCGGGCACCTTGCCTTTAAGGCACCTTGCCTTTAAGGCAGGAGAAAAGGAGTGGGCGGGGCCTCAGAACCTTCCAGATTCCAGGGTTAGCAGCCATCTTAGCAGGCAGATGTAATAAAAAGCTTTTGTGTTCCACACATGGACTCGGCTTTAATTCGTGTTTCGTGGCAGCCACAACAAGACTACATTTATCTCTCTAATGGAATGGAAGTGGAGCCTACCTAGGAGTCCACGCCAGGATCAAGGCCTGTACCCTCAAAGCAGAGGAAAATTTAAAAACATGTCAAAGGAGCCCCCTTTTGAAGGGGACATGGGGGACTCGCAATATATATCCATTGAGGAAACCCATACCTTCATCCCCTGCCCAGCCCAGTCGCCTCCACCAGATTTTTGGCCTTAGGCTAATGACGGGCCCTCTTGATGCAATCCTAATGGTGTGGGTGCCCACCTTTCCAGAAGGAAACAAGGACAGATGTCGATGATGAAGTCCAACACCGCCTTCAGTGTGCCAGTGCATCCTTTGGTCGCCTGAGGAAGAGAGTGTTTGAAGACCAGGACCTCAAACCCAGCACCAAGCTCATGGTCTATAGAGCAGTAGTGATATCCACCCTCCTGTATGCTTCAGAGACATGGACCATGTACAGCAGGCACCTCAAAGTACTGGAGAGGTACCACCAATGCTGCCTCCGCAAGATCCTGCAAATCCATTGGCAGGATAGACGCACCAACGTCAGTGTTCTCGCTCAGGCCAACATCCCCAGCATCAAAGCTTTGACCACGCTCAATCAGCTCCGATGGATGGGCCACATCGTCCGCATGCCCGATATGAGACTCTCAAAACAAGCGCTCTACTCGGAGCTCCGACACTTCAATAAAGCCCCAGGTGGGTAGAAGAAACACTTCAAGGACACCCTCAAAGCCTCCTTGAAAAAGTGCAACATCCCCACCGACACCTGGGAATCCCTGGCCCAAGACCGCACAAAGAGGAGGAGAAGCATTCGGGAAGGCGCCGAACACCTTAAGTCTCTTCGCCGGGAGCAAGCGGAAGCCAAGCGCAGGCAGCGCAAGGAGCGCACGTCAACCCAAGCACCCCATCCACCCGTCCCTTCAACCACCATCTGCCCCACCTGTGACAGAGACTGTAGGTCCCGCATTGGACTCATCAGTCACCTGAGAACTCATTTTTAGTGTGGAAGCAAGTCATCCTCGGTTCCGAGGGACTGCCTAAGAAGAGAAGAAGAGGGTGCCCGCCATTGTTAGGCAAATTATGGTACCTGCCCTGATCCAGGATAGTTTGTCAGGGTCAGCTGCAGATGTTCCTGATAGGTGTAATTCTGCCGTCAGTGCTTGGATCACACGCCTGTGGGTTTTCGGTGCTTTTATTCAAAGGCACTGCCTAACAACCATGAATTCCCAATTTATATGGGCAAAATTAAAAATCAGCCTACTTCCAATGTAAAGGAAGTGAAACAGCATTGATATCCTAATGCTGTCTCTTTTGCTGCATTAACTTATTCCTGCACCAGGGGTATACCCTCGACCTTGAAAATGTGCATCAAAGTAATTGATCTCCATACTTCCATTTGGCTACGTCCCTATTACAACACCCCAAAAAACATACTGCATTGCATCTTTCTTCAGTGTTTAGGTATATCAATGTGATGAATTAAAAAGTAGAGTTGGATCATCATGAATATGGTATTAACTTATAAGTCATAAAACATAAATTTATTTTAAAAAGGTATCTTTGAAATACATGGGCTCTGAGAGGCTATTTCATCTTTATACAGCTTTCACAATGGTCTTGTGAATAACTCATGCAGTTACTTGTTCAATTTATTATTGATTGAGAAACCAATGTTTTGTATTTTGGCTTGAATGGGATTGCTGTGATAGTATTTCCAACAACAACTTGCCTTTATATAGAACCTTTAACATAGGAAAATGTACCACGGCCCTTCATAGAAGCCTAATAAGACTAAAATTGACACCCAGCCAAAGAAGGAGATACTAGGACAGGTAACTAAATGCTTTTCAAAAAGGCAAGTGTTAAAGAGGGTCTGAACATATGAGAGAGTGGTGGGGAGACAGGTTTAGGCAGGGAATTCCAGAGCTTAAGGTCAAGACAGCTGAAGGCACTGCCACCAATGGCGGGGTGGAGGGTGTGGGGATGCAAAAGAGACTAGAGTTGGAGGAACTCAGAGGTCTTGAAGGGTTGTAGGGCTGGAGGAGGTTACAGAGCAAGGGAGGGGCAAGGCCATGGAGGAAGTTGAACACAAGAATGAGAATTTTAAAATTGAGGCATTGGTGAATCGGGAGCCAATGTACGTCAGCAATGTAGTTCCATCATTCAAATAGAAAGAGTGCCATTTTTACCCACCTAATACTGCTGCTGTTGCTTTTGTTTATTCACTGTTGCTGCACACCACCCAGAAATCGCCTCTAGGGGGTTCAAAATGCATTTCAAAATTCTATCTTTTGTTAATGTAATTTACTGAATGCTCATACTTGTTTCATATGTAGTTGAGTCCAACAAACTGTCTGAAATGAGTATTATCTTTCTTTATAGTGTGTGAATAAAACTGATATATTACCCCATGGGACAACATTCCTTGTGATTGAAAATATTTCTGATCCAAATCCTCCAAAACTCACCCCAGTATCTTTTAAAATTAAGCCTTGTGCTAAAATTTCTGCAGTACATCAATATATAACATAACTAGTGCCTCAGAGAATACAAACAATAATGAAATAATCCCAATTTTCATACATTTTACTTCTGTACAATAACTATGGTGATTTTACAGGAATGAATTGTAGAAAGTTGATGGAAATTATGCCACTGTTCTGCAGACTGATAAAAAATTTATCTCAAATAGGAAAGAACAGGATTATATTGGTTAGCCTGGTGTGTAAATGTGATGATTTTCATTTCAAATATTCACTGGAAAATAGGCTATTTTAAATAAAATTGTTTTAGAACTGTTGATTAAAGGGGTAAAACATTTTTGGTAAAATAGTTATATGTATTCAACTGTGCAAGTAAACTATTCATAATAATTGTTATGCATAATTCACTGAGTATGCACACAAGTGATTCCTGCACAAAACCACTCTAATCCTTAAAGTGAATGTAATTAAATAATTCTGTTGACTCAAGGAAGTTTATCATAAATCAAGCAGCTTGCACATGCAAATGTGTTACATTAAATGCACAAAACTTAATTAGCTGGAGTTTGAAAGGTGTATACACTGTTTTATTTTAAGCCACTGTGTTAACTGTTACAGCTTCACTAAAAATTTTTTTTACCTAAAGCAAAAATCCCTCCTTTGCCTATCATAATTATTTAAAATGATTGCTTGGATGTAAGTATATCCTTTCAGTCAGCATTTTATTCAAACCCTCTCACTATCTCCAGAAAAACATTCCATTACATATAACGAGGCAGCTGAATGAAAAATGCATGTGAGTTGGAATATCTAGGTTTGGTGTGTTGCTCCACGCTTGTGGGAACATTGAATGTTACTGAGGCCCATGCAACAAACTGCATACCAGCTAGAGCTGTTTTTATTACTTTCAGCAGTATACAGTCAGATCCTGTGCTTTTAATTTCACCTTGTGACTGTTAGTACCCGACTGTTTTGACTTCACCATCTCCATCAACTCCAAGATACAATTTGCTTTATTTCATGACATTGTTCTTTATGTATTTGATGTCAACATCAAGAAACTACTATTATAAACCAGATGTTCAAACTGAATAAATAATCTACAGATATATTTGTTAACAGTACAGTTTAGATGTATTTTGCCCCTACATTCACCTGTGTTTGGTTTAAATTTAGAATTCCAGATCCCCATCTCTCATGACGCTAGAGTGTGTTCTTCCATTATGTTGCAATGTTTCTGTAGCTACAACTTAAAACTAATAAATAATAAACTGCTTCAGCACCAGGTTATACTCAGCACCACAATTCCATTTCAGCATCATTAGACACATAGGGCTGGATTTTCATAGGGCTGTGGAGGTGGGTTTGGAGGCGTGTGGGGGTTAAAATTGCAAAAAGTGGCGGGTGGTCCTGATCCCGCCTCCATTCCGCCTCCACGCAATTTTGATAAAATCGTGTGCGGTGTTCCCAACTCCGTCCTGCCTCCAAGAGGCGGGAGAGGCCATTAAAGCCCTTAACAAGCCCTAAATTGGCTCTGTAATGCCATTTCGAAACGTTTTAGCTAGTTTAACCCTTTTCCGATGTGAAGCATGCCCGATGTGAAATACGCCAGTGAAACCTGGCGGGAGCACAAGTGGATAGCTGACTATCAGCTGCAGGTCCACTATTACAACGGAGATGTGATGAAGGTAGTAGTAGTATTAGGTCTGAAAGTCGCCTCTGATGCTGCTGCATTGAATGTCTTCAGAGACTGCCTGGCCTTTGCTGTGAGAGGACCTGGATGCAAATAAAATTCTCTCTCTCTCTCTCTCTCTGAGCTGCTGCTCATTTTGCATCCAGGTCCTCTCACAGCAAAGGCCAGGCAGTGTCTGAGACCAGGCAGTGTCTGAAAGCCTTCAATGCAGCAGCAATGATGACATCATCAGAGGCGACTTTCAGACTGAAACCACTAATTGGTTCATGGGTTCCCACATGCTGGAACTCAATTGCCCAATTAAGTGAAAATTGCATCAATCTCCCACATTCAATTGCAGACGGGTGGATAACACGAAATGCGGATGACACGACCCCAACCCACCCCAGTATCAAAATCCAGCCCATAGTTCAAGCCATTTAATTTTCATATGAGAGATTGCAATGGACTGAAATCCAGTTGTGTTTACAAATTAACATTTGCACCTAGTTGACTGCCTGGTTATTGTTGTCATGGATTGACGGAGCCACCTGCATGTTTCACAAAAATATTGCTTTTGATAGTCAAAAGGGAAGCTTCATGCAAACCTGTTTTCAGGAGTGCCCTGCTCTCAACTAGTGCAGAATAATGCCTGCTGTACAAAGTGTGACAAAGTTGATCTATCTGCTGCAATTTGATAGGCTGATCAGAGACAATGGCCGGGATTTTACTTACCTGGGCGGGTCCGGTGCGAGCGATGTCGGTGGTGATTTGCGGCCCCACTGCTAGCTCCATCCCGCTGTCCAAAATGAACTTATGTTCATAGGGCTTGTTAAGCCCGCCCAGCGCATTTCCCGGTCCAATTAGAGGAAGTGGGTCTGGTGATGTCATTCATGACGCGTCATCAACCTGTTTCCTTAAAGGGACCATGGCCACATTTCTTTTGACGTTTGTGCTGTCAGTGTTCTACAGCATTGGAGTGCTGCAAACACTGACAATGACTGCACAGAGGCAGAGGGCTGCACACAGGTTCTCCCATGACTCCCTCCATATGCTAATGGAGGGAGTCAGAGAATGTAGCGAGGACCTCTTCCCTTCCCATGGGCGGAAGAGACCTCCCCAGGAGACCAAAACAGCCTGGTTGGAGATTGCAGAGGAGATCACAAGCAGTGATGTGGTCAGGAGGACCTGGTTGCAGTGGCACAAACATTTCAATGATCTCATTAGATCACAAAACATTAGTACAAAGCCACACTCAACCTTATCCTGCTGTGCCTCTCATCACATCCCCATCACTCTGCCTTCTCTACCCTACTCCTGCACATCCTTACTCACACCAACTTACCTTTCACCTCCACCCATCCCTCTCTATCTATCTACACTATCACATCCCCATCTCACTAGCCACCCCTCACACTCACCCTCATCCTAGTCGAATCATACCAACTAACAACACACAAGGGTAGCCACTTGGGTGTTTTATCCAATGTTTATGTAAAGTTTGTATTAATGTGCTGTCAAACATTGAAACCTTTATTTTCAACACTTTGCGTTCTTGGACAGATTTGTGTGCACCTTTGGCTTAGTGAGTTGCAGTGAATGGGGAGACATACCGATACCACCCGCAATGGTGATGAGTCTGAAAGGAATGGCTTGGTCATTGTAGGGATGCTTTATGGTGTTGCTGTGGGGTGGTGCCAACCTGATGCATCATGTGGCAGCCAGGGTGTACAGTGTAAAGTTAAGTAAATCTAGCCATGATGAGTCCATCCCTGGCCTCCCGGGCAGCAATGTGCTCAGGTGCTGATACCCTGTGTCTTGTGCAGCATCAGTCGATTACGGAGAAGGTTGGTGTTGTTGTTGGTGTTGCTGATGTTGGGGCTCATCGTGGTCCGATTCTGAGGACCAAGATGAGACTGTATAAATGGCACCCATGTCGATGGAATAGATGGCAGGTGAAGTACAGATGACAGAAGCGATCTGTCAATGGTGAGTGAGGTAATGAGGTGAGACTGGATGGAGACTTTGGTGGAAACACTTGCAGCATCCTGATTCTGTTCTGGAAATGCAGTGAGGAGCAGCTTGTGGCTGAGGAAAGTGATCATTCAGGTGGGAGCTTTTACTGTACATTTGAAGCTGTCAAGGAATCAGCTGGAGCAATGGCCACTGAACTCCCGCCTCAGGTTGACAGACGTGGTCTCTGAACAGCATGGTTCCCGTGGCCATGAAGTTAAAGTTAAAATGTAAGTTAAAAAAGCCTGTTAAGGGTCTGTTAAGTAGATTATAATGAGTTTAATTGAGTCGCCCCCCCTGCCTGTCGGGTCTGCTCAGTGGTGACAGATGTGTCATCGGGAAAGGCGTGCTGCAGCGGGTTCCCGACCCGCTGTCAAAAAACACTTTCCCACCCAACCCGCCACCGATCCCGCCTGCTGAAACCCAGAAAATTCCGGCCAATGCCACAATTGTATACCTTCACTTGACAATATTGTTAGTAGAATAGTTAATCCTCTGATTCTATCACAAAACCATGGCAATTCAAAATAAGTAATTTAAAAAAAAACACTTCATTCAGACAACACTGGACAAGTAATCCAGAAGCCTAGACTAATAATCCAAAGAACATGAGTTCAGATCCCTCCATGGCAGTTTGAGAATTTGAATTCAGTTTAAAAATCTGGAAATAAAAAGCTGGTATCAGCAAAAGAGACCATGAAGCTGTTGGATTGTCGTAAAAAACCCAACTGGTTCACTAATGCCTTTAACGAAAGGAAACTTGGCGTCCTTACCCAGACTGGCCTACATGTGTCTCCAGGCCCACACCAATGTAGGTTTGACTCTTAATTGCCCTCTGAACTGGCCTAGCAAGACACTCAGTTGTATCAAACCATTACAAAGAGCATTGTGGGAACATCTTCACCACATGGACTGCAGCAGGTTCAAGAATAAGGCCTACCACCACTTTCTTAGGGCAACTAGAATTGAGCAATAAATGCCGGCCTTGCCAATGATGCCCGCATCCTGAGAATGAATAAAAAAACACTGCAAATGAGTTTTCTTGTCTGGGTGTGACTATCCTGTGAGCACCACAGATGAGTCACTTGCCTAGATTAGCACTCACGTGTTTGATGCAGAACAATTGCTTGACATATTGACTATTTCATAGCTATGTCAAATAATGTCAATCTTTGAACATCTAAACTTGGCAATTGGCAGAAAATTAAACAATGAAAACTAGTACTCCAGAAAAGGTAAGAAAAATGCTTGAACATACTTTCTTTTAAAAAGTATTAGAAAGATTACAAGAGGTTATATTAGGAAAAAACAAGTTAAATAATAACCAACGTAAAAAATAGAGAATAGGGGCAGAAAAAGATAATGGGGGTGATTTTCCTCCGAGCCACTCCCACTCAATCACAGTAATTCCACTACAGCAGAAACCCTAGAATGATGAACAGAAGAGTTTTCATTTAAAATAAAATGTATTTAGTACTTTTTTAGTGTTTGATATTTGAACACCTTTATTATTGTAATATTAAGGTTTGTTCAGAAAATAACCCCCCAAGAAATGGTTAGCCCAGCAAGGCTAGAATTTTCCAGGACTGCTGGCAGTATAAGTATAAGATACTCACACTAACAGAAAAAAATAATTACATGGACAATTGTTGTCTCCTTATCAGGAATGCCATTTTACATATAGACTGGATGAGTATACTCCAACTATAGGCTCCCACAGTGTGACCCTGTTTGGTGGGCAGAACACAGGAGACTAGACTTTCTTATTTAGCATAGAAAATTAGAATAAATTAAGCAAAAGCAATCAAAAATCAGGGTGGAGACCTTGTAATTTTCCAGTGTCATTTCCTTGTACAGTGTCACTAACAATATGAATTGGACAGGAGCAGCAATATTATATAACAATTTAGCTTGTTTGAAACCATCATTGCAGGATTTTGTAAGTCAATGCTAACTTCTCAGGCAGCTCTCAGTTCACTTTCATTTTACCATGATCCACTGTGCTACCAATTTTTGACTCACAGAGGTACGTTTCAGGGTGGCTCTTGGCTGATCAAGGCTATCCTGTGCAGCCATGGCTCCTCACAGCTTCACAGTAATCAGTGAAAGCACATCTAATGAGATGTAAGGTGACTCAACCGTGGCTAACAAGGGAAATTAGGGATAGCATAAGATCCAAGGAGAGGACATATAAATTGGCCAGAAAAAGCAGCAAACCTGAGGATTGGGAGCAGTTTAGGATTCAGCAAAGGAGGACAAAGGGATTAATTAAGAGGGGGAAAATAGAGTATGAGAGTAAGCTTGCAGGGAACATAAAAACTGACTGTAAAAGCTTCTATACATATGTGAAGAGAAAAAGATTGGTGAAGTCAAGCGTAGGTCGCCTGCAGTCAGAATCGGAGGAATTTATAATGGGGAACAAAGAAATAGCAGACCAATTAAATACATACTTTGGTTCTGTCTTCACAAAGGAGGACACAAATAAACTCCCAGAGATGTCGGGGAACATAGGGCCTAATGAGAGGGAGGAACTGAATGAAATCAGTATTTGTAGGGAAATGGTGTTAGGGAAATTGACAGGATTGAAGGCCGATAAATCCCTAGGGCCTGATAATCTACATCCTAGGGTACTTAAGGAAGTGGCCCTAGAAATAGTAGATACATTGCTGGTCATCTTCCAAAATTCTAGAGACTTTGGAACAGTTCCCATGGATTGGAGAGTAGCTAATGTAACCCCACTATTTAAAAAAGGTGGTAGAGAGAAAACAGGGAATTATAGCCTGACATCGGTAGTGGGGAAAATGCTAGAATCCATTATAAAAGATGTAATAGCAGAGCACTTGGAAAACAGTGACAGGATCAGACAAAGTCAACATGGATTTACAAAAGGTAAATCATGCTTGACTAACCAACTGGAATTTTTTGAGGATGTAACTGGTAGAATAGATAAGGGAGAACCAGTGGATGTGGTGTATTTGGACTTTCAGAAGGCTTTCGATAAGGTCCCGCATAAGAGATTAGCGTGCAAAGTTAAAGCACATGGGATTGGGGGTAAGGTACTGACTTGGATAGAAAACTGGTTGGCAGACAGGAAGCAAAGATTTGGAATAAACGGGTCTTTTTCTGAGTGGCAGGCAGTGACTAGTGGATCGGTGCTAGGACCCCAGTTATTCACAATATATATATTAATGATCTAGACGAGGGAACTAGATGTAATATCTCCAAGTTTGCAGATGACACAGAGCTGGGTGGGCGTGTGTGCTGTGAGGAGGATGCAGAGAAACTCCAGTATGATTTGGACAGGTTGGGTGATTGGGCAGATGCATGGCAGATGCAGTATAATGTGGATAAATGTGAGGTTATCCACTTTAGTGGCAAAAACAGGAAGGCAGATTATTATCTGAATGGCAATAGATTGGGAAAAGGGGAAGTGCAACGAGACCTGGGTGTCCTTGTGCACCAGTCGCTGAAGGTAAGCATGTAGGTGCAGCAGGCGGTTAAGAAGGCAAATGGTATGTTGGCCTTCATAGCGAGAGGATTCGAGTACAGGAGCAAGGATGTCTTGCTGCAGTTGTACAGGGCCTTGGTGAGACCACACCTTGAGTATTGTGTGCAGTTTTGGTCACCTTATCTGAGGAAGGATGTTCTTGCCATGAATGGAGTGCAGCGAAGATTCACCAAACTGATACCTGGGATGGCAGGAATGACTTATGAAGAGAGATTGGGTCGATTAGGCTTATATTCGCTAGAGTTTAAAAGAATGAGAGGGGATCTCATTGAAACTTATAAAATTCTAACAGAACTAGACAAACTAGATGCAGGAAGGATGTTCCCGATGGCAGAGGACTCCAGAACCAGGGGTCACAGTCTAAGGATAAGGGGTAAGCCATTTAGGACTGAGATGAGGAGGAATTTCTTCACCCAGAGAGTGGTGAACCTGTGGAATTCTCTACCACAGAAGGCAGTTGAGGCCAATTCATTAAATATATTCAAGAAGGAGTTAGATATATTTCTTGAGGCTAAGGGGATCAAGGGATATGGGGAGAAAGCAGGGACAGGGTACTGAATTTGGATGATCAGCCATGATCGCATTGAATTGCGGAGCAGGCTCGAGGGGCCGAATGGCCTACTCCTGCTCCTATTTATATGTTTCTATCTATGTTTCTATGTTTCCACCAGAGTAACCAGAGAGCACACTATTGGCATGTTGATGCAGGATTTCAGGTGCTTGGAATAATCTGGATGTGTCCTGCAGTAAAGCCTGGCTAAAGTGTTAAGGATTATGATAATAGAAACATAGAATCTTGGAGCAGGAGTAGGCCATTCGGCCCGTCGAGCCTGCTCCACCATTCAATACGATCATGGCTGATCATCCAAATCCAGTACCCTCTCCCTGCTTTAATCCCCACAGTACACATATCCCACCCTACCCCCGTAACCCCACGTATTTAATTCCCCCTAACATATCCCATCCTATCCCCATAACCCCACATATTTAATCCCCCCCTAACACTAAGGGTCAATTTATCATAGCCAAATCAACCTAACCCGCACATTTTTGGACTGTGGGAGGAAACCGGAGCACCCGGAGGAAACCCACGCAGACACGGGGAGAATGTGCAAACTCCACACAGAATATGCTGCATGCTACACAACTTCACCCTGCTAAAAAAGACATTTGCATGAAGACCCTGCAAGAGCAAAGCACCCAGTCAGAGCAAGAAGAAGAGGAGGAAGAGACTGAAGATCTTGTCACCTCTGAGAGCAATCTAGATCTTTGGTAGAAGATCTCCTCTTAATGTGAAAAGCTACATTGCTCTCACAATCGTATCTACAACTCCCCTATTTCCTTCCACTAATTTGCCTTCACCCACTGTGCCTTAACTTACCCATTCAATTCCTAGAACTACCATGCCTTCCAACTGCTGAACTATAATTCAATGCCTTTCAAAGAACATTCTCTGTACAAAACTAGCCACAATGTAAACTACTTTATTTCCTTATATGTAATTCGTTCCCCAATGCTTGTCCTTGCTGGCAATGCATGCTGTATGTCCTCTTAAATCTAGGTGTTACCTCAGGGGCAGGATGGTGCTGGCAGGAGGTTTGGATATGTTGCCATCCTGAGCTGCAGCACCATCCGGTGTGTCTACTGCAATCATGCCTCACTGCTTGACACTGCCTTGCTATGGCCACTGATTGATATAACCGCAATGAGATGGCAACAATGAGATTAGAATCATCTTCATGGTTCTTTCTGGACAACCCCCAAGCCCATTAAAACTGGAATCACAGGCATCTGTGGTAGTAATCCGGGAACAGTAGCATAGTGGTAATGTCACTGGGCTAGTAATCCAGAGGCCTGGACTAATGATTCATGAAACGTGAGTTCAAATCCCATCACAGCAGCTAGGGAATTTAAATTCAGTTAATTAAATAAATCTGGAATTAAAAAGCTAGTATCAGTAATGGTAACCATGAAACTATCGGATTGTTGTAAAAACCCATCTGATCACTAATGTCCTATCGGGAATGAAATCTGCTGTCCTTACCTGGTCTGGCTTATATGTGACTCCAGACTCACAGCAATGTGGTTGACTCTTAACTGCCCTCTGAAATGGCCTAGCAAGTAACTCAGTTGTAACTAACTGCTACGAAACATAATAAGAATGAAACTGGACAGACCAGCATCGACCTCAGCACTGGCTATGGACACGGCAACGGCACACCCAGCCCAGTCAACTCTGCAAAGTCCTCCTGACCAACATCTGGGGACTTGTGCCAAAATTGGGAGAGCTGTCCCACAGACTAGTCAAGCAACAGCCTGACATAGTCATACTCACATAATCATACCTTTCAGCCAATGTCCCAAACTCCTCCATCACCATCCGTGGGTATGTCCTGTCCCACCAGCAGGACAGACCCACAAGGGGAGGCGGCACAATGGTATACAGTCGGGACAGAGTGGCCCTGGGAGTCCTCAACATTGACTCCAGACCCCAGGAAGTCTCATGGCTTCAGGTCAGGTCAAGCATGGGCAAGGAAACCTCCTGCTGATTACCACCTACCGCCCTCCCTCAGCCGATGAATCAGTACTCCTCCATGTTGAACACCACTTGGAAGAATCACTGAGAGTAGCAAGGGCACAGAATGTACTCTGGGTCGGGGACTTCAATATCCATCACCAAGAGTGGCTCAGTAGTACCACAGCTGGCCGAGTCCTGAAGGAAATAACTGCCAGTTTTGGCCTGCGACAGGTGGTGAGTGAACCAACACGAGGGGAAAAATCTGCTTGACCTTGTCATAGGAGCAGGAGTAGGCCATTCGGCCCCTCGAGCCTGCTCCGCCATTTAATGAGATCATGGCTGATCATCCAAATTCAGTACCCTGTCCCTGCTTTTTCCCCAGATCCCTTTAGCCTTAAGAAATATATCTATCTCCTTCTTGAATATATTTAATGAATTGGCCTCAACTGCCTTCTGTGGTAGAGAATTCCACAGGTTCACCACTCTCTGGGTGAAGAAATTTCGCCTCATCTCAGTCCTAAATGGCTTACCCCTTATCCTTAGACTGTGACCTCTGGTTCTGGACTCCCCCGCCATCGGGAACATCCTTCCTGTGTCTAGTCCTGTTAGAATTTTATAAGTTTCAATGAGATCCCCTCTCATTCTTCAAAACTCTAGCGAATATAAGCCTAATCGACCCAATCTCTCTTCATACGTCATTCCTGCCATCCCAGGTTTCAGTCTGGTAAATCTTCGCTGCACTCCCTCCATGCCAAGAACATCCTTCCTCAGATAAGGCGACCAAAACTGCACACAATACTCAAGGTGTGGTCTCACCAAGGCCTTGTACAACTGCAGCAAGACATCCTTGCTCCTGTACTCGAATCCTCTTGCTATGAAGGCCAACATACCATTTGCCTTCTTAACCGCCTGCTGCACCTGCATGCTTACCTAGTACTGTAGTAGGGAAAATGATAGAATCTATTATTAAGGACATGGTAACAGGGCACTTAGAAAATAATAATAGGATTGGGCAGAGTCAACACGGATTTATGAAAGGGAAATCATGTTTGATGAACCTGTTAGAGTTTTTTGAGGCTGTAACTAAAAGAATAGATAAGGGGAACCAGTGGATGTGGTGTATTTGGATTTTCAGAAGGCATTCGATAAGGTGCCACACAAGTGGTTATTAAACAAAATTAGGGCTCGTGGGATTGGGGGTAATATATCAGCATGTGTGCCGCTTATGCTGTCTCACCTTGGTCCTCAGAATCAGACCAAGCTGAGCCCTAGCAGCAACAGCACCAGCCACACCAGTAGCAGCAGCCACAACACTAGCAGCAGCAGCAACCACACACAGCAGCCTTCTCCTCAACGACCTGAGGCTGCACAGGAGAGAAGGGGTCAGCACAGGGCTGCACTGCACCGCAGGTGGTACCCCCATCACAGGGTATACAGGCAGAGGATGCACTTCCTGGACATGACTGAGCAGCAGTGCTTCAGGAGGCTCAGGCTATCACGTTAGGTCATCGCAGACATTTGTAGCTTGCTGGAACAAGACCTGCTGTCCAGAGGAGCTGGCGGACATGCATTACTAGTGGCTGCCAAAGTCACCACTGCCCTCAACTTCTTCGCCTCAGGTTCCTTCCAAGCATCTGCAGCAGACATTTGCAGGATCTTGCAGTTGGCCGCCCACAGATGCATCACCCAGGTGACCAATGCCATGTTTGACAAGTCAACCAATTATGTGAACTTTGCCACTGATGAAGCCAGTGTTACTGAGCGGGTGCTCGGCTTTGCGGCTCTGGTTGGCTTCCCACAGGTACAGGGCATCATCGACTGCACACATGTGGCCATCAATGCACCCCCACATCACCCAGGAGTGTTTGTGAACTGCAAGGGCTTCCACTCCCTCAATGTGCAGCTCGTCTGCAACCATAAAAAGTTCATGTGTGTGCCAGATTCCCTGGCAGCTGTCATGACTCTTTCGTTCTACGCCAATCCACTCTCCCTTAGCTCTTCACACCTCCAAACAGACTTACCAGCTGGCTGCTTGGAGACAAGTGCTATCCACTAAAGACATGAGTATCGACTGAACATGTGGCTCATGACACCCTTGAGGAGTCCAAGGAGTGTTATAATGACAGCCACATGTCCACCAGATGTGTCATAGAGCAAGCAATAGGCATGCTGAAGATGCACTTCAGATGCCTTGACAGATCTGGAGGAGCCCTTCAGTACGCACCAACCAGGGTCTCCAGAATCATCGTTGTTTGCTGCGCGCTGCACAACATAGTGCACCAGCAAGGATTGCAGCAACAGGAGGAGCAAGGCACAGCCTCTTCAAAGAAGGAGAAGGAGGAGGAGGAGAAGGAGGAACAGGTGGAAGATGAGGAGGAGGAGGAAGAATAGGAACCTGAGGTGGAGATGGCACCAGCAGTGGCACACATTGCTGCCCGGGGGCCTGGGATGGCCAGATTTACTTAACTTGCTCCAATGCACCCATATGGCTGCCACATGCTGTACTAAGTTCCCACCACATACCCGCCACAACACCACCATAAAGCAGCCCTACAATGCCCAAGCCATTCCTGTCACCCAAACCCTCATTGCTCGAGGTTAAGTAATGTCTCACCATTCACTCCAAGTGACAAAGCCACTTTCCAGCTAGAAGGCAAAAATGGACAAGACTGGAAAGTGGTGCAAAGAAATACATTTATCTGTCTCAGAAAAATAACTGTAACTTATCACAAACATTTGTTCATACACCCATGTGCATATCCTTGGGCATCTAGGATTGTGTCTTTTTCTTTTCCGAGTGCTTCTACAAAGTGCAACCCCTGTGGCTTTAGCAGAGGTAGAGGCAGGCTGCTCACTTCGCTGCTGCAACTGCTTAGACACTTTTGGCGGCTGTCATCTGGGTTTTGGAGCCTGTGAGGGCCCCGCCAAAGCCTGCTCCTCCTGCGACTGTGCAGGGGCAGACTCAGCCATCGGGATCCGAGGAAGCATGTGGGGCTCTGACTGAGGGGGAGGCAATGGGGGAGAAGTGGGTCCGCTTTGAGAAGAGCCCCCACTTCCATGCCCACTCTCACCATCATCCCTCTCATGGGCCACCTGCACTTCCCTGCTAGCAAGGAGCTAGAGAGCACCTTGCTGCACAGCAGTGGGGCGATGAACGTCCAAGTCTACGTTTATATCCCTCCTCAACATGAGGTCTATGAGTGTCTGCCATCGGTTGTCCACAGCAAGCAAGTGCTCGTGTGACTGACACATTTGCTGCTCCATGCAATGGCCATCCTTTCCAGGGAACAGCACATCGTCGCCATCGCCTGCGACATGGTGGTGCTCATGTTGGAGATGGACTCCTCCATTCTCTGCACATTCGCAGACATCGCAGCTGCAAAAGTGCCAGAGCCTCATGCAATTATTGTCGCTCCAAGATAACCTTCTTTCTCAATGGCCCCCGAGGCTCAGCATCTGCATTAGGCTCAGCAGAGCTTGGAGCATCCTGCGCCCTTCAGTGAGAAGTCTCCACTGCTGTCCCTGTCAACACCATCTGCTCTTGCTCACTTGTGATGTGAGAAACACCAGGTGACAACACTACTCTATCTCGCATAGGACCAACCGAGGTGTACGTATCTACACTGGTGCTGGCTGTGCTTGGGTCTGTTGATGGTGACCCTCACAGAGTGGAGCTTCCTCTGAGGAGTTGTCTTCCTTCTCTGGCTGGACAACAGGGGGGAAGGTGAAGGAGGAACAGGTGGAAGACGAGGAGGAGGAGGAGGGAATGCATAAGGGTGATGAGTTGAATTCTTGGGGGGAAAATTGGGTGGCGCCCCCTTTGGGGCGCTAACTTCGCCGGGGAAGTTAGCGCCACCATGCCCGAAATTCACCGGTAGCGCCCCAAGAGGGAGGCACGTCGCGCTGCGGTACAGCAGGCCTTCCTCCCCTTATTAAAGGGGAGGGGCCTTGCGCAGCACGATCCGGGGCCCAGCTGGGCCACCAGAGATCGGAGTGCCAGCAAAAGAGCCCTATAACACCAGGGCTCTGCCCCTTTTATACCTGACACACACTTCTGGTGGACTGGGGTGAGTGGAGGAAGCTTCAGTGTGAAAAAGATGGGAGCTTCATAAGATTATAATGATACAATGCCGCAGAATCATCAGGGGAGAAATTCGTTTTAGCCAGGAAAGTTGCCGGTGTCACCGTCAACTGGAGTTAACAGCCGCTAAAAATGGCCGCAACACTAATGGGGCAAAATTCGCCTGGGAGGATGGAGATTGTTGGCGCAGCAACACCGTCCTGGTGGCGTTGCCGGAGGCATCCGAGGTGAAGTTTGTGTTCAGATGTGGTGTTGCAACTTCCCACAGCCTCTGGAAGCGAGGCTGTGGAGCTCGCAAGGAATTGTGGGCAATGACGAGGTCTGAGAATTAAAGGGGCCATGCACACTGAAGCAATACAAATTAAAATGAAATGAAACAATAGTTTTCAGCCCTTGCTGCCTTAAAAAAAATTTTACACTAAAAAGAAGTCCCAAATGTGAATATTTAGCTCTTAAAGCTGCATTCCCTTCCTAACCTCAAAAAATGAGAAAAATGTCTCAGTACTAACACAAATGGCTCAGCAATCCAGAGAAGGGGCACCCAGGGTCTCGCACGTAGCACTCCATCTTTGAGCAGGGGATCAACACTGCAAGACAGGCCATCTACCCACAAGGGCCAGGAGACCTTACAGAAAGAACAATGTGGGACCACATCACCGAGGCCATCACTGCCAGCAATGTCGCCCCCCACCACCTGGCTCCAGTGACCAAAGAAGCTTCATGACCTCAGACCACTGGTCAAGGTCAGTGAATGCATCTTCAAAAGCCGTCTCCTACCAACTGCACCACTAGCCTCACACACTGCTCATTGCATGACCCCAATGCCCCCCCGCCACCCCCCCACCCCCGATCACTCACCTACTAACAATCTACGCCAATCATGAGGCACATCTCCCATTCCTAGCCTCACCTCACCCCCTTAGAGGAGATGGTGCAGACCATTCTTGGCAGGGGCATGGCTGAGCGCTTGGCCAGCAGCAGAGCTGAAAGGATAAAAGATGCTTCTATCCTCATACGTTATCCTCCTTCTGGCATGCACCTCATGCTTTCCCGTCCTCCTCTAATCATAACTCCAACCTTGTGCCTTCCTCATTTCACACACCCAAGAAATGCAGCCTGCCCAGCCAGTCAGTGACCAAGAAGAGGGAGAGGAGAGTGAAGAAGAACAAGAAGAAGATTGATTTGACTTTCCCAGGTTGGCACCTCGTTGTTTGGTAAGCGTGGTACTGCTCCTGTCATACTCTTCTGCACTCCTCATTAAACCAGGGTTGGTCCCCTGGTTTGATGGTAATGGTAGAGTGAGGAATATGTCAGGCCATGAGGTTACAGATTGTGGTGGAATACAATTCTGCTGCTGCTGATGGCCTACAGCGCCTCATGGATGCCCAATTTTGAGCTGCTTGATCTGTTCTGAATCTATCCCATTTAGCACGATGGTAGTGCCACACAACACGATGGAGGGTGTCCTCAGTTTGAAGACAGGACTTCGTCTCCACAAGTACTGTGCGGTGGTCACTGCTACCAATGTTGTCATGGACAGATGCATTTGTGACAGGTAGATTGGTGAGGACAAGGTCAAGTAGGTTATTCCCTCGTGTTGGTTCTCTCACCATCTGCCGCAGGCCCAATCTGGCAGCTATGTCCTTCAGGATTTGGCCAGCTCGGTCAGTAATGGTGATGGAGATGGAAATCCCTCACCCAGAGTATATTCTCGGCCCTTGCTACCCTCAGTGCTTCTTCGAAGTGGTGTTCAACATGGAGGTGTACTGAATCATCAGCTGAGGGAGGGCGGTAGGTGGTAATCAGCAGGAGGTTTCCTTGCCCATGCTTGACCTGAAGCCATGAGACTTCCTGAGGTCTGGATTCAACATTGAGGACTCCCAGGGCCACTCCCTCCCAACTGTATACCACTGTGCCGCCACCTCTGGTGGGTCTGTCCTGCCGGTGGGACAGGACATACCCAGGGATGGAGGGAGGAGTTCGGGACATTGGCTGAAAGATATGATTCTGTGAGTATGACTATGTCAGGCTTTTACTTGACTAGTCTGTGCGACAGCTCTTCCAATTTTGGCACAAGTCCTTAGATGTAAGTGAGGAAGACTTTGCAGGGTCGACTGGTCTGGGTGTACCTTTGTGGAGTCCGAAGCCGGTACCTAGGACGATGTTGGGTGGTCTGTCTGGTTTTATTCTTATTATTGTTTCTCATAGCGGTTTGTTACATCTGAGTGGCTTGCTAGACCTTTTCAGAGGGCAGTTAAGAGTCAACCACATTGCTTGGGTCTGGAGTCACATATAGTCCAGACCAGGTAAGGACGGCAGATTTCCTTCACTAAAGGACATTAGTGAACCAGATGGGTTTTTACGACAATCCGATAGTTTCATGGTCACCATTACTGATACTAGCTTTTTATTCCAGATTTATTTAATTAACTGAAGATTCAGTACAAGTTCAGCATAACTTCTTTACTTTTCAATCCTATCCCACTAGAAATTAAACCCTAGTGCTTGGTTTGCTTTTTTATGGCCTTATTTACCTGTGTTGCTACTTTTAGTGATTTGTGTTCTGGTACTCTCAGATCCCTTTGCTCCTCTACCCCATTTAGATCCTTATTTCCCAAGTAATATGTGACCTCCTTATTTTTCTTACCAAAATGTAATACCTCTTCGAGTTCTGACGAAGGGTCATCGACCTGAAATGTTAACTCTGTTTCTCTCTCTACAGATGCTGCCTGACCTGCTGAGTGTTTCCAGCATTTTCTGTTTTTATTTCAGTTTACCAGCATCCACAGTATTTTGCTTTTGTAATACCTCTTATATGTGTTGAAATTCTTTTGCAAATTATAAGCCCATTCTGTAAGTTTATTAATGTCTTCTTGTAATGGTTTGCTGCTGCCACAATGCACTTCTTGAACCATAGCACCAGCTGCTCAGCACCAGCATAAGTAGGGCACATAGCATATGAATGGAACTGGTGCAAGTGCAAACTTCTCACGACAATGACATTTGTGGGAAGAGTAAATTCAAGGTTATTTCGTTTTCATGAGTGGGATGCATAACTATTCAAAAAATGTGGGAAAATAGATATACTTACAGACTGATTGGATAGCTTTTTCAAAGAGAAGGCATGGGCACAATGGGCCAAATGGCCTTGTATGCAATAAGATTCTGTGATTATAGTAAAAATGCAGAATTCCAAACTGCTCAGATTGCAAACTGTGATCATGATAACAAGATTGATTTGTAGTACTCCACTGCACCCTGTGCTGCCACTCTTACTGGCAGTTAGACTTGAAGTTGATGGAGTATCTATGCTCACTGTCACGCTGTGCAAAATATCCTCTCTCTCCTGGCACCTGTTACACTTGAAGAGTTGGAGTCACTGTGCTCTATGTACTTTCTGGCATGATCAGAAAACACAAATTGTACTTATGCTGAGTGTGCAAAATGTTATGCTAATACAGATGCTGTAAGAAAGTGCCCCTAAAGAAAACTAGCCTTGCAGTAATTAATATGCACAAGTTATTTCAGTTGTAGATGCAAGTATAACAGCTGGCAAGAGGGACTTAGCACAACCAGCAAGCAGCATCAGAATATATAAAAAGAAGAAAGACAGCTAAATATGAATAGGTTGAATTTCTGCAGGGAATCTCCCAATCATCCGCCGTAACACTAGAGAAAAGCATAAATACTGTTTGCATCACATTTCAAGGGCTTCAGCTGATCTTCTGCTGAAGTTATGGCAGGTGATCGGGAGATCCCCTATGGAAGTTAATGGCATAGTAGTTTATTATTCCTGGATCCTTTGGAAGAAAAGAATTAGGGATTACCTGGGATGTCATGGCTGCCCAAGTAATTTTTAAATAGCTCCCCTAGCTTTTGATGTACCGATGCTGGTCTCTCAGTTGATGTAATGATTTGTAAGTGTGTTTCTTAACTTGGTAGGTTGCTAAGTAGAAAGTCTGGAGAGTGATGAGTGTTTGTCTGAGAGAGATAAGGTATTGATGCTCAAGTTAGGAGTGTGATGGAATACTCTCCATTTGCCTGGATGAGTGCAGTTCCAACAACATTCAAGAAGCTTGACACCATCCACGACAAAGCAGCCCGCTTGATTGGCACCTCATCCACCACCTTAAACATTCAATCCCTGCACCACCGGTGCACTGTGGCTGCAGTATGTACCATCTACAAGATGCACTGCAGCAACTCTCCAAGGCTTCTTCCAAACCCGCTACCTCTACCACCTAGAAGGACAAGGGCAGCAGACACATTGGAACACCATCACCTCCAAGTTCCCCTCCAAGTTACACACCATCATGACTTGGAAATATATTGCCGTTCCTTCATCATCGCTGGGTCAAATTCCTGGAACTCCCTCCCTAACAGCACTATGGAAGTACCTTCACCACAAGGAATGCAGCGGTTTAAGAAGGCGGCTCACCACCACCTTCTCAAGGGCAATTAGGGAAGGGCAATAAATGCTGGCGTTGCCAGTGATGCCTACATCCCAGGAATGAATAAATTTAAAAAAAGTCTGCTTGCTTCTGCAATGGTCCTGCTAGCCTCTTAGCTATTTTGCAGTAGAAAATTGTAAATGCAATAACTGACATGTAGTTTGCATGTTTTTTTTCAATATTTTTCTATACTAAAAACATTCAAGCTAATATTAGACTTGGCTCAGTAGTAGCACTCTCATTTGAGTCAGAAGGTCATAGATTTAAACCTAGAGACTTGAGCACACAATCCAGGCCGTCGCTTCATTGCAGTACTGAAAGAGTGCTGCACTGCCAGAGGTGACGTCATTCAGAAGTGATGTTAAATCAAGGCGCCATCTGCCCTGTCAGGTGGAGGTAAAAGATCCAATGGCACTTTTTGAAGATGAGCAGGGGAATTGTTTTGGTTAACATTTATCCCTCAACCAACACCACCAACATCAGATTATCTGGTCATTTATCTCATTGCTGTTTATAGGATCTTACTGTGCACAAATTGGCTGCTGCATTTCCCTACATTATAAGAACATAAGAAATAGGAGCAGGAGTAGGCCATTCAGCCCCTCATGCCTGCTCCACCATTCAATAAGATCATGGCTGATTTTCTACCTCAACTCCACTTTCTTGCACTATCCCCATATCCCTCGATTCCTTTAATATCCAAAAAATTATTGCTCTCTGTCTTAAATATACTCAATGAATGAGCCTCCACAGCCCTCTGGGGTAGAGAATTCCAAAGATTCACCACCCTCTGAGTGAAGAAATTTCTCCTCATCTCAGTCCTAAATGGCCGACCCCTTATTCTGAGACTGTGACCCCTGGTTCTAGCCTCCCCAGCCAGGGGAAACATCCTCCCTGCATCTACCCAGTCAAGCCCAGTAAGAATTTTGTATATTTCACCTCTCATTCTTCTAAACTCTAGAGAATATAGGCCTAGTCTATTCAATCTCTCCTCATAGGACAATCCCCCCATCCCAGGAATCAAACTGCTCTCCCTCTAGGGCAAGTATATCCTTACTTAGGTAAGGAGACCAAAACTGTACACAATACTCCAGGTGTGGTCTCACCAGGGCCCTATGTAATTGCAATAAGACGTCTTTACTCTTATACTCAAATCCTCTTGTAATAAAGGCCAACATACCATTTGCTTTCCTAATTGCTTGCTGTACCTGCATGTTAACTTTCAGTGATTTGTGTACAAGGACACCCAGGTCCCTCTGAACACCAACATTTCCCAATCTCTCACCATTTAAAAAATAATCTGCTTTTCTATTTTTCCTACCAAAGTGGATAACTTCACATTTCTCCACATTATATTACTTTTGCCATGTTCTTGCCCACTCACTTAGCCTATCTATGTCCCCTTGAATCCTCTTTGCATCCTCCTCACAACTTACATTCTCAGCTAGTTTGTATCATCAGCAAACTTGGTTATATTACATTTGGTCCCCTCATCCAAATCATTGATATAGATTCTGAATAGCTGAGGCCCAAGCACTGATCCTTGCAGTACCCCACTAGTTACAGCCTGCCAACCTGAAAATGACCTGTTTATTCCTACTCTCTGTTTTCTGTCCGTTAACCAATCCTCAATCCATGCTAATATATTACCCCCAATCCCATGAGCCCTAATTTTGTTTAATAACCTCTTGTGTGGCACCTTATCGAATGCCTTCTGAAAATCCAAATACACCACATCCACTGGTTCCCCTTATCTATTCTTTTAGTTACAGCCACAAAAAACTCTAACAGGTTCGTCAAACATGATTTCCCTTTCACAAATCCGTGTTGACTCTGCCCAATCCTATTATTATTTTCTATGGGCTGGATTTTGAATGACCCATGGAGTCGGGTTTGGAGGCGTGTGGGGGGTTAAATTTGCGTGGTCGGGGTTTCCAACCCCATCCCGACTCCATCCCGCCTCCACGCAATTTTGACAGAATCAGTCGCGGGGATCCCAACTCCGTCCCGCCTTCAAGAGGCGGGAGAGGCCATTAAAGCCCTTAACAAGCTCTAAATTGGCTCTGTAATGCCATTTTGAAACGCTGTAGCTAGTTTAAACCTCTTCTGACGTGAAGCACGCCTGGTGTGAAACACTCCAGTGAAACCTAGGCGGGAACACAAGTGGATAGCTGACTATCGGCTGCAGGTCCACTATTACAACGGAGATGTGATGAAGGTAGTAGTAGTAGTAGTATTAGGTCTGAACGTCGCCTCTGATGCTGCTGCATTGAATGTCTTCAGAGACTGGCTGGGAGGACTTGCTTGGCAAAAAAATTCTCTCTCTCTCTCAATCTCTCTCTCTCTCTCTCTGTGTCTCCCCTCCTGCCCCCCGCCCCCCATTTTTGCATCCAGGTCCACTCACATCAAAAGCCAGGCAGGTCCTCTCTCACCAACAGTCTCTGAGGCTAGGCAGTCCAGAGGCAACTTTCAGACTGAAAACACTAATTACTTCATGGGTTCCCACATGCTCCAACTCAATTGCCCAATTAAATGAAAATTACATCAGGCATCCACATTAATCTGGAGTCGGGGGGGAAACATGAAATGCGGATTACACGACCCCAACCCGACCCCAAGACAAAATCCAGCCCAAAGTATTTGTTTAATTTCTCTGACATTTCCTTATTCCCCATTATAATTTCTCCTGTCTCAGCCTGTAAGAGACCCATGTTTACTTTTGCTAGTCTTTTCCTTTTTACATAACTATAGAAGCTTTTACATTCTGTTTTTATGTCTTTTGCTAGTTTACTCTCATATTCTATTTTCCCTTTCTTTATCAATTTCTTGGTCCTCCTTTTCTGAATTCTAAAATCCTCCCAATCCTCAGGCTTACTACTCTTTTTGGCAACATTATAAGCCTCTTCCTTTGATCTAATGCTATCTTTAACTTCTCTTGTTAGCCACGGTTGGACCACTTTTCCTGTGGGGTTTTTGTGCCTTAAAGGAATGTATATTTGTTGTAAATTATATATTAATTCGTTAAATGCTAGCCATTGCTTGTCTACCATCATACCTTATAATGTAGTTTCCCAATCTACTCTTAGTGTACGAAAAGCTGATATTTAAAGATATTTAGTAGATGAGAATCATATATGTATAACTTTAAGTGAGCCATTGACCAAATAATATTACCCATAATTACTCCTGGGTAACTAGAACTTGTTCAAAATGTAGCTGCAGACAGTTCAAAAGCAGTTTTGACTGAGTTTTTATAACAAACAGCCACAGACTGCAAGTGAAGGTCAAATCATTAAATTGCTAAGAAAAACATATTAAAATGCTGTTAGAACTTAGAATTCGCTTAATAAAACTAATTGCAATAATATTTAAAGAATAATTAGTATAAATTCCAATAAATGAGAGAGATCATGGAAGTTAAGGTATTTATCTGGTAGATTAAAGTGAGGTAGTCTGGATACATCGAGAGTAGTGAAACACCAATGAAATGATCTCGGCCCTTGGTGTAGAGAAAGGCCTTGTACTGCTTGAAGCTAGAAATGAAAGAGATATGGTAAATTCCAATGGGGTGAAAAGCTATAAACAAGATAACAAGACAACAGGGCAGAGTTAGCGGAAATGTACTGGAAAAGGAGTGGCCTGGTTACTAGCCTTAACCTGAGTGACCATGGTATTTTGACCATTAGAACCAATTAAAGAAGGTGATTTCGTTAAAAACCATATACGGACACTGGCCAACCGAACTGTTGATAAGGAAAGGGTTAAAACCTCGATA
This sequence comes from Squalus acanthias, assembly GCA_030390025.1. Lineage (NCBI taxonomy): Eukaryota > Metazoa > Chordata > Chondrichthyes > Squaliformes > Squalidae > Squalus > Squalus acanthias. Next base: position 66,380,150 of record CM059431.1, read on the forward strand.
TTCAAAGAACAGTTTCACACAGAAATTTGCTGCGAAGATAAGGAGCAGACCTGCGACGACGTTGCCTGTGTCCGAAGGGCTCCAGAAACCAAGGGCTGCGAGCTATTCGTTACTATCGCCTAATGTTAAGTATTGATTACGCTGTAAGCTTAATAAACCTGATCTATTGCTCAAACATACTGGCTGCTGCCTATTTGTGTCTTGTCCAAGAACTCTGAGTGGTCATTACTGTTTGACTCACATTAGCCAACTCGTCCCTCATACCTACGTTGTTTGCTTTTTTTAGATTCAAGACCCTCATTTTGGATTTAATGAAATGACTTTCAAACTCAGTGGCCTGCGATTTCGCCAACTGAGGTGGGTTTGGGTCGGCCGGGGTCGGTGTCGACACGTCCCAGCCTGCTGCCTACTGCAGCCCACACTCTCCAAGTGATTTTACATTAATAGGGCTTGTGAAGCCCGCCCTGCGAGGTTCACGGCCAATTAATAGGAAGCGGGTCTGATGATGTCATTTGATGACGCGTTATCAGCCGGTTTCCTTAAAGGGGCCATGTCCAAATTGATCCTGACAGTTCTGCTGTCAGTGTTCTACAGCATTGAGGTGCTGCAAACACTGACAATCACTGCACAAAGGTGCACGGCTGCACCCAGGTTCTCCCATGACTCCCTCCATATGCTTATGGAAGGAGTCACAGCACGCAGGGAGGTTCTCTTCCCTTCCCATGGGCAGAAGAGACCTCCCCAGGAGATCAATGCAGCCTGGTAGCACATTGTACAGGAGGGCAGAAGCAGGGATGTCCTCAGGAGGACCAGGCTGCAATGGTGCAAACCTTTCAATGATCTGAGTAGATCACGAAACGTTACTGTCAAGCCACACTCAAACTCATCCTGCTGTGCCACTCATCACATCTACATCACTCTGCCTTCCCTACCCTACTCCTGGACATCTTTGCTCACACCAACTTACCTTGCACCTCCACCCATCCCTCTCTATCTACATTATCACTTCCCCATCTCACTAGCCACCGCTCACACTCACCCTCATCCTACTGCAAGCATACGAACTAACAACGCACAATGAAAGGCACTTGGGTAGTTTAGCCAATGTTCATGTGAATTTTCTGTTAAAGTGTTGTCAAACATTGAAATCTTTATTTTCAACACTTTACCTTATTGGACAGATCTGTGCTCACCTTTGGAAGTGTCTTAGTGTTCCAGTGAATGTTAAGACATAACTTCCCCCCCCTGCCCCCCCGCCCCGCCGCAATTGTGATGAATGTGAAAGGAATGGCTTGGACATTGTAGTGATGCTTTATGGTGCTGGTGTGGGGTGGTGTCAACTTGGCGCATCATAGTCATAGAGTCATAGGGTGGTAGGTCCATGGAATATGCTGCAACAAAAAGCTGTAGAAGCTACAACATTAATTAAATTTAAAACAGAAATAGACAGTTTCCTAGAAGTAAAGGGCATTAAGGGTTACGGGGAGCGGGCAGGAATTTGGACATGAGTCTAGGTTCGGATCGGTCATGGCCCTGTGGGTAGTGGAGCGGGCCCAGGGACCGTGTAGCCTGATTCTGCTCCTATTTCATGTGTGCAATTCTGTTAGATGCAGGAGATGGTTCTGTGATAGATAGTAGATTGGCGGTTAGGATCAGATCAGCCATGATCTTATTGAATGGCGGAGCAGGCTCGAGGGGCCGATTGGCCTACTCCTGCTCCTATTTCTTATGTTCTTATGTTCTTATGTTATAACGGCACAGAATGAGGCCATTCGGCCATTGAGTCCATGCCGGGTCTCTGTAAAGCAATCCAGTCAGTCCCATTCCCCCGCTCTATCCCCGTAGCCCTCCAAGTTTATTTCCCTCAAGTGCCTATCCAGTCTCCCCTTGAAAACATTGAGTGTCTCCGCTTCCACCACTTCCATCAGCAGCGAATTCCTGGTCATCACCACTCGCTGTGTAAAAAAGTTTTTCCTCACATCCCCCCTGAATCTCTTGCCCAAAACCTTAAATCTGTGTCCCCTAGTCCTTGTACCATCAACTAGTGGGAACAGCCTTTCCCCGTCTAGCCTATCCAAACCTGTCATAATCTTGTACACCTCTATCAAATCACCCCTCAACCTCCTTTGCTCTAATGAAAACAAATCCAGCTTCTCCAACCTGTCCTAGTAGCTAAGATCCCCCATCCCCAGAACCATTCTGGTAAATCTCCTCTGCACCCTCTCAAGTGCCTTCACATCCTTCTTAAAGTGTGGTGACCAGAACTGGACGCAATACTCCAGTTGTGGCTGAACCAGCGCTTTATAAAGGTTCAGCATAACTTCTCTACTTTTGTACTTAATACCTCTATTTATGAAGCCCAAGATCCCATATGCTTTGCTAGCCACACTCTCAACTGGGGAAATTTTATCAATGGGGGCGCGTTGGGGGCGGGACTGCTGCTTGTCGGGTTTCAGTCCCGCCCCCAATGACGTCCGGCCAACCCACGCTATTTTCCCTTGATTGACCTTGTTAAGCCCACCCTGCGGGCTTAGCAAGCCAATTAAGGGAAAGCCGGTGACAGAGAATGTCAGCGTATGACGTTTCATCTGTCAAAAATTTTTGACAGATGAATTGTCATCGTTTCACAGGTTTGAGAAGCTGTCAAACACTGACAATCTCTGTTCTTTGGTGAGTCCTTGTACTCAAGACTCACCAAACCTCTTTCCTGAGCAGAAATCAGATGGCTGTTGCATCGGAGAATGCAGCAGCCATTCTGTCATCTCTGCCGTGGAGATGAGGAGCCTCCGGATCCCCAACGGTTGAAGCCTGCAGGAAGAAACAAAGGTAAGGAAACTTTTTCTAACACTTTTCACTCACCTCCCATCCTTACCTCTCCACACTTGCACCCATCACTCACCTCCACAATGCACTTTTCAAACCCTCTGACCCCCGCAGACCCACTGCTCGCCTCGCTGACCCTAGCGGGGTTTCCCGACGTTCGGGAAGCCTGCACTTGTGTTGGAAAAATGGGGATAAGCCTCTTAACTGCCTGTTAACTACCTGTTAACAGGCAGTTAAGTGGCTGTAATCCCCTTCCCGCCTTGAGGAGACGGGTCCAGCGCGAGTCGGGAACCCGCCTCCTGGGAAGATGGCACGGAGGCGGGTTGGGGGCGGGTTCGGTACCCGCTCCCAGTTTCTACCATTTTCCCGGCAGTCCCGCCTCCAAACTCACCTCCCCAGGGCTGGTAAAATTCCCCCCAGTATGTCCCGGAACCTTCAGGGACCTATGTACATTAGCTCCCAGGTCCCTCTGTCCCTGCACACACTTTAAAACTGTGCAAGTGTATATTGCCTCTCCCTGTTCCTTCTGCCAAAATGCATCACCTTACACTTCTCTGTATTAAATTCCATCTGCCACTTATCTGCCCATTCTGCTTGCCTTTCTATGTCCTGTTGCAGTCAATTGGTATCATCCTCACTGTTTGCCACACCCCCAAGTTTGGTGTCATCGGCAAATTTAGAAATTCTACTCTGTATTCCAATATCCAGGTCATTTATATATATCAAAAAAAGCAGTAGCCCCAGCGCTGACTCTTGGGGAACACCACTGTCTACCATCCTCCAGTCTGAAAAGCAGCCATTTACCACAACTCGCTGTTTTCTGTCCTTAGGCCAATTCCTTATCCAAGCTGCCACTGACCCACCTATTCCATGAGCCTCAATTTTGTTAACCAGCATTCTATGTGGTACTTTGTCAAACACCTTCCTAAAATCAATGTAGACAACATCCATTGCATTCCCTTCATCAATCCTCACTGTTACTTCATCAAAAAATTCAATTAGATTTGTCAAACACGATCTGCCTTTTACAAATCCGTGTTGGCTTTCCTTAATTAGCTTAAACCTCTCCAAATGCCCGTTAATATTTTCCTTGATTATTGTTTCTAAAACTTTACCCACCACTGATGTTAAACTGACCGGCCTGTAGTTAATAGGATTGTCCTTACACATTTTCTTGAACAATGGTGTCACATTTGCCACTTTCCAATCCTTAGGCACCTCCCCGTCATCTAGGGAAGTTTGGAAAATTATGGCAAGCCCTTCTGCTATCTCCTCCCCCAATTCCCTTAGCAACCTGGGATGCAAGCCATCTAGACCATGCGACTTATCCACTCTAAGCATACCCAGCCTTTCTAGTACATCCTGTGTATCAATTTTCACCCCTTCCATTGCTTCTACCTTTTCCACTTCTACCAATATTTTGTCAGCATCCACCTCCTTAGTAAACACCGATACAAAGTACTCATTGAGTATTCTAGCGTTGCCCTACACCTCTAAGCATATATCACCTCCTTTGTCCCTAATAGGCCTCACCCCGCCTCTTACTACCCGCTTACTGTTTACATGCCGGTAGAAGAGTTTTGGGTTCCCTTTTATGTTAACCGCCATTCTACTCTCATAATCTTTGCCAATCTTATTTTCATCTTCACTTCCCCTCTCAACTTATTGTATTTGGTCTGGTTCTCCCTTGAAGAATTCACCTGACATTCATCATACACCCTCTTTTTTTGTTTCATCATCTTCTCAATCTCTCTCTTCATCCAAGGAGGTCATGATGTGGAGATGCCGGCGTTGGACTGGGGTGGACAAAAATGAGAAGTCGCACAACACCAGGTTATAGTCCAACAGATTTATTTAATTTTACAAGCTTTCGGAACAGTTCGCTCCTTCGTCAGGTAAGTTAGCAGTGAGAGAATCTCCCAGAATTCACAATTTAAACACAGACAAAATATATTCAAATCTTTCCTACATCAAAGAGCACAGCCAAGACAATGAGATGTGTCCCAGGGGGTCCAACGTGTCAAACCACCTGCTGGCTGCATATCCTGTCAATCTGTGTAGGTTCTTGTGTTAGTCTTTTTAAAAAAAAACACCTGGGAAGACTGATAGCCAAGTTCCGCACTCATGAGGATGGCCTCAATCGCGATATCGGGTTCATGTCACGATACAGAACGTGACTTGACATCATGGCCGGTCTTCCCAGGTGTTTTTTTTTTAAAAAGACTAACACAAGAACCTACACAGATTGACAGGATATGCAGCCAGCAGGTGGTTTGACACGTTGGACCCCCTGGGACACATCTCATTGTCTTGGCTGTGCTCTTTGATGTAGGAAAGATTTGAATATATTTTGTCTGTGTTTAAATTGTGAATTCTGGGAGATTCTCTCACTGCTAACTTACCTGACGAAGGAGCGAACTGTTCCGAAAGCTTGTAAAATTAAATAAATCTGTTGGACTATAAACTGGTGTTGTGCGACTTCTCATTTTCATCCAAGGAGCCCTTGCTTTGGTTCCCTTACCCTTCTCTCTTGTTGGAATGTACCTAGCCTGTACTTGGAACGTCTCCTCCTTAAAGATCACCCATTGTTCCGTTACAGTTTTTCCTGTCAGTCTTTGGTTCCATTTTACCCTGGCTAGATCCTTTCGCATCCCATTGAAGTTAGCCCTATTCCAGTTTAGAAGTTCCACTCTAGATTGTTCCTTGCTCCTCTCTATTGCTGAGCTAAATCTTATGATATGTTGATCACTCGTACCCAAGTCTTCTCTCACAGACACTTGGTCGACATGGCCCACCTCATTCCCCAGCACCAGATCCAGCAATGCCTGCTTCCTAGTTGGGCCAAGAACATACTGGTCAAGGAAATTCTCCTGAACACATTTCAGAAATTCCTCCCCCTCCTTTCCCTTTACCCTAGCATTATCCCAATCGATATTTGGGTAATTAAAGTCCCTCAATATCACCACTCTATAGCTCTTGCATGTCTCTGCGATTTCCCTGCAGATTTGCTCCTCTACCTTCTCTCACTATTTGTATGTATTTGTAGGCCTGTAGAATACCCCCAATAGCGTGAACATACCCTCAACTCTAACCAAATGGATTCTGTCCTTGTCCCCTCAAGAACATCCTCCCTTTCCAACACTACAATGTCTTCCTTAATCAGCACTGCCACCCCACCTCCCTTTTTTCCTTCCCTATCTTTTCTGAACACCTTGTACCCTTGAATATTAAGTGCCCAGTCCTCACCGTTTTTAAGCCATGTTTCCGTTATTGCCACATCATCATATTGCCACATGCTAATTGTGCTTGTAGCTCACCAACCTTATTCACCACACTTTGTGCGTTTACGTACATGCATTCTAAACCCATTTTTTAATTTTTCGTAGTCTTTGTTAGTCTGCTCCTATCTAATATGGTACTATATCCACCTCTTGCACTACCTTACCCTCCAGTACCATCCAACACACTTCATTCTTCCATGCACCCCATTCCTCCCCTCCACTCCTATATGCTGGTGCCCATCCCCCTGCCAAGCTAGTTTAAACCCCAACAGCACTAGTAAACCTCACAGTGAGAATATTAATCCCGGCTCTGTTGAGTTGTAACCCGTCCGGCTTGTACAGGTCCCACCTTCCCCAGAAATGGCCCCAGTGCCTAAGGAATCTAAAGCCCTCCCTCCTGCACCATATCTCCAGCCACGCATTCATCTGTTCTATCTTCCTATTCCTGTACTCACTAGCACATAGCACCGGGAGTAATTCAGAGATTACTACCTTTGAAGTCCTGCTTTTTAATCATTTTCCTAGCTTCCTATAGTCTGCCTGCAGGACATCATCCCTCTTTCTGCCTATGTCGTTGGTACCGATATGGACAACGACTTCTGGCTGTTCACCCTCCCCCCTCAGAGTGTCCTGCAGCTGCTCAGTGACATCCTTGACCCTGGCACCAGGGAGGCAAAATACCATCCTGGAGTCACGTCTGCGTCGACAGAAATGCCTATCTGTTCCCCTCACCAATGAATCCCCTATCACTATTGCTCTTCCACTCTTCTTCCTCCCCCCCCCCCCCCGTGCAGCGGAACCACCTGTAGTGCCGTGGCCTTGGCTCTGGCTGCTCTCCCCAGAGGAGCCATCACCCCCACCAGTTTCCAGAACTGTGAATTGGTTCGCGAGCGAGATGCACTCTGGGGATTCCTGCCCTACCTGCCTGGTCCTCCTTCTCTGTCTGGTGATCACCCATTCCCTCTTTGCCTGCACATTCTGAGACTGCTGGGTGAACACTTCTAGAAACGTGCTTTCTAAGTATTTCTCAGCCTCGCAGATGCACTGTAGTGACTACAGCTGCCGCTCAATCTCCGAAACCTGGAGCTTGAGTTGCTGCAGTTGGCGACACTTCCTGCACACATGGTCATCCAGGTCGCAAGAAGCGTCCAGGATATCCCACATGGCACAGGATGTGCAAATCACGGGACTGAGCTGCCCTGCCATGCCTCTATTTACCAGACTATGGAGGTAATTTAGCAGAAATAAACTTAACAAGAAACACCCAACAGCTACCCACCAATCAGCACCTCCCTCTATTAGATAGGCTATGAACTACTTAGCAGAAATATACAGAAATAGAACATAAAAAAAACTTACCACAAATACTCACCCTATAATCACCTCTCAGCTCCCTTGTGCCAGCGACATCTTTGAATTCTGACGTCACTCCTTCGTTGTGTCGCTTGCCGACTGTCTCCCTCGCAGTTAGTCCGCTCGCTCAGACTCCCAGGTCTCTGCTCTGCGCTGCCTTTGTCCCCGGTCTCCGGCTCCGTTCCTCCCGCAGGTCCACTAGCTCATAATCCAAGGTCTCTGCTCCGTGCTGCCTTAGTCCTCGGTCTCCGACTCTGTTCCTCCCACAGGTCCACTCGCTTAGACTCCTTTATCATGTGGCAGCCAGGGTGTACAGCATCAAGTGAAGTAAATCTGGCCATGGTGATGCCATCGCTGGCCTCCTGGGCAGCAATGTTGTCGGGTGATTGCGGAGAAGGTTGGTATTGTTGTTGGTGATGTTGATGTGCCTTGTGATGTTTGTGCTGGGGCTGATTGTGGAGGGATTCAGAGGACCAAGGTGAGATTTTTTCAAGGGCACCGATGTTGCTGGAATAGATGGCAGCTGAAGTTGAGATGACAGAAGCGATCTGTCAATGGTGAGAGAGCTTGCTCCAAGGAGGTGACAGTGGATAGAGAGTTTACTCCAAACACTTCTAAACTGCATACAGCTCAAAGGTGTCTTCCAAGTCCTGAAGGCTCAAGCTTCTGACATTGGAAAGTGAACAGCTATGAAATGGCAGCTTTCATACCACTTTTGCAGCTGTCATCTATTCACAGCAATGGGGAGACATAGAGAAACTGACCTACTTACTTGACGTGATCTCCGAGCGACGTGAACCTCATTAAAAAAGTGGTAAAATAGAAATAGGCAGGCAAAATAATAGTTAACAAGCATTTCACTATCTTAAATGCCTCCTCCGCCGCTCGGTGTCGGGTCTGTTCTGAAATCGCAGACCCGACACTTTGGAAATTTACATGGAGGCAGGTTCGGAGCGGGTTTCCAAACCACTGTCTATCATTTCGATTTTGACAGCGGACCTGCCCACGAACCCGCCCTCTGAGCGCTGGCAAAATCTCGGCCAATATAAAATTCTACCATATTATGGTCACTCTTCCCTAAAGGCCCCTTTACTACAACGTTATTAATTAACCCTTTTTCATTGCACAATACTAGATCTAAAACAGTCAGTTCCCTAGTTGGTTCCTCAACATCCTCCGCCAGAAAACTATCTTGCATACATTCCATGAACTTGTCCTCCACACTATTACTGCAAATTTGGTTTGCCCAGTCTATATGTAGATTAAAGTCCCCCATGATTACTGTATTACCCTTGTTACATGTGCCTCTAATTTCCTGATTTATACTCTGCCCTACATTACAACTATCATTTCCCTACCCTACTCCTGCACATCCTTACTCACACCAACTTACCTTGCACCTCCACCCATCCCACACTCTCTATTTACATCATCACATCCCCATCTCACTAGCCACCCCACACACTCACCCTCATCCTTGGCCAATCACACCAACTAACAACACACTATAATAATAGGCACTTGGGTGTTTTTGCCAATGTTCATGTAAAGTTTCTGTTGATGTATTGCCAAACATTGAAATCTTTATCTTCCACACATTGCCTTCTTGGGCAGATTTGTGTGCACCTTTGGAAGTGGCTTAGTGAGTTGCAGTGAGTGGTGAGACATAACGTTACCCCCCGCAATGGTGATGAGTGTGAAAGGAATGGCTTGGGCATTGCAGGGATGCTTTATGGTGCTGGTGTGGGGTGGTTCCAACCTGGCGCATTATGCAGCAGCCAGGGTGTACAGCGTCAAGTGAAGTAAATCTGGGCATGGTGAGGCCATCTCTGGTCTCCCGGGCAGCAATGTTGTCGGGTGCTGATGCCCTGTGTCCTGTGCAGCATCAGGTGATTGCGGAGAAGGTTGGTGTTGTTGTTGGTGATGCTGGTGTGCCTGGTGATGTTGGTGTTGGGGCTGATCGTGGTGGGATTCTGAGGACCAAGGTGTAATTTTTTCAAGGGTACCGATGCTGCTGGAATAGATGGCAGCTGAAGTTGAGATGACGGAAGCGACCTGTCAATGGTGAGACAGGCTGATCCAAGGAGGTAACAGTGGATAGAGAGTTTACTCTAAACACTTCTAAACTGCATAAAGCTGAAAAGTGTATTCCAATTCTTGAAGGCTCCAGCTTCTCAGATTGGAAAGTGAACAGCTGTGAAATGGTAGCTTTTATACCACTTTTGCAGCTGTCAACTATTCAGAGGAATGGAGAGTGATCCCCGAGCACCGGGAACCTTGTGAAAAAGCTGGTAAAATGTTAAGTACATGGTAAAATGGTGTTTAAGTACCTTTTAACAAGCTCTTAAGTATCTGAATTGGCTCACCCGCCGCTTGGTGTCGGGTCTGTAAAGCGCAGACAGACCCGACACTTAGGAAACTGACATGGAGACGGGTTGACAGTGGGATCCCAACCCACTGTCAATCTTTTCGATTTTGATAGCAGACCCGCCTCTGAACCCGCCCTCTGAGCGCTGGCAAAATTGTGGCCTACTTCTTGATTTTCGGAGCTAAGATTCTTTCTCTCTCCCATCCTTTATTATCAGGGCTACCCCTCCTTCTTTTCCATTTTGCCTATCTCTTCTCAAAGTTAAGTATCCTGGAATATTTAGTTCCCACTTGGCCACTTTTCAACCACGTCTCCGTAATGGCTATTAGATCAAACCTATTAATTTTTACCTGCACTATAAATTCATTTATTTTATTGTAAATGCTTTGCACATTCAGATATAGTGCCTTTAGCTTTGACTTTTTTCTATTTTTCCCTGATGTCACCTTAGCCACCGATGCCTTATTGCCTTTGTTACTCCCTCTGTCCCTTCCTGACCTACTCTGCCTATTTTTACCCCAAACTCTACTCTGTTCCAGAGCCTTGACATTTCTCTTGCTGCGTTTAAATTTACTCTTTCCTGAATCCTCCCACCCCACCCTTCATTAGTTTAAAGCCCTGTCTACTGCCCTAGTTATTCGATTCACCAGGACACTGGACCCAGCCCAGTTTAAGTGGAGCCCGTCCCATTGGAACAGCTCAACTTCATCACAAAGGCTAATTTCTTATTAATGTTTCATGTAATGTCTTTGATCTTTTTTCTTTGAAATGCGTTATTAAAAGCTGTAACCTGCATTGGCCTCGAATCAAACCCAGTTCTCACACGTGGCAGGTGAGAATTCTACCCCTGAACCACCAATGCTCACATTTATATTCACCACCACACCATCAAGGTGACAGTCCTGCCCTGAAGACTGCAATGTTTTTGGTGAAGCGACAAAATTAATAAGCGCCACAATATTTGGCAGTGGTGGGATTCGAACCCACACTGCCGAAGAGACTAGAGACATTACAGTGACTACAGTTCAAAAATACTTCATTGGCTATGAAGCGCTTTGGAATATCTGGAGGCTGTGAAAAGCCCGATGTAAATGCAAGTTCTTTATTTCTTTCCCCCATTCTATTTCAGTAGACTTTACGTGGATCAGAGTAGCTTGAGTGAAGGTAAATACCAGAATTGCTCAGAGAGAGAGGTCAGGACAGTTAAGGATTCATGCAGTTTTTAGGCATCACAATTTCTGGTCTGGAGCTTACCAACATTTAAAGCAGTATGATCTCTACTTTTAGTCAACTTGAAAATAAATAAATCCCATCAAATAGATCATACAGCTCTTTTTTGATTATAATTTAGGTTTTAGAAGCAAACTACTTTTGGAGTAGGTAAATAAAGTGAGGACAAAGAAAAATTGTTGAGGATATAATTTTCGGGGATACAAAAAATAATATTGTATGTTTAGTTTGTTACAGTTTATAAAAGAACAATTTTCATCGTATCAAATAAGTACACTACTTTTAAGTAGCACTCAGAAGCAACTACACATAGTTATGAGTATTTAAAGAATAAGTGTAGTGCATAATCTGTGCAGTTCAAATTATATAAAACGATTGGAACCAGACTGTTCACAACCTCAGCACCCTATTTGTCCTTGAGCTGAGCTTCTAATCCCATATCCTCTCCATCACATAGACTGCCTACTTCCACCTCTCTAATATTGCTCATCTTCTCCCCTGCCTCAGCTCCTCTGCTGCTGAAACCCTCATCCATGCTTTTGTTACCTCCAGACTCCAATGCTCTCCTGGCCGGCCTCCCATCTTCCACCCTCCATAAACTTGAGCTCATCCAAAATTCTGCTGCCCGTATCCTAACTCGCATCATGTCCTCTTCATCTATTAACCCTGTGCTCACTGACCTACATTGGGTCCCGGTCCACCAACGCCTCAATTTTAAAATTCTCATCCTCGTGTTCAAATCTCTCCATGCCTCACCCCTCCCTATCTCTGTAACTTTCACTAGCCCTACAGCCCTCTGAGATCTGTTCATTCCTCCAACTCAGGCTTCTTGTGCTTCCCCCACTTCCTTTGCCCCACCATTGACAGCTGTGCCGTCTAGACCCTAAGCTTTACAATTCCCTCCCCAAATCTCCGCCTCTCCACCTCTCTCTCCTTCTTTAAAATGTTGCTTAAAACCTAGTTCTTGGACCAAGCGTTTGGTCACTTGTCCTAATGTCTCTTTCTTTGGCTCGGTGTCAATTTTTGTCTGATTACACACCTGTGAAGTGCCTTGGATGTTTTACTACATTAAAGGCACTATATAAGTGCAAGTTGTTGTTGTTATTGTAATTTTTTGTCACATGCCAAAAGGAAAAGATTTCAATGTGCAGGGACAGTTTTTTTAAAAACATCTTCCTTTGGACACATTAAATGCTAACAGTAACCATGCTCACTATCTCATGATGGATGTGGAGACAAGCACAGTGAATAATCATTTTGACAAGTTCGGTGCTACTAGAAGATTTCTGTCTTGCATTGTTCGTGAGGCATTTTAGTGCACAACTGTGTGCTAGCTCCAGGGGAGGAGAAAATTGGGATGCAGATGCTTTTAACTTGCAAAAAGATTAAGTTGAATAAAGAGCAAAATTAAATAAGGAGAAATGGTAATTTGTTCCTGTTACAAAAACGTATTTTTTGCATATATTATGTTAGCAGGCATGAATAAGCAATTTATGGAGCAAGGATGATAGAGTTCCTTCAGGATGTTGTGCAATAAGTTTCAACAAATGCATATAAGCCTTGGGAAATTGGGTATTCCAAAATTAAAATTACATTGCGCATGCGTGGGAAACCGGAAACTTCCGTTCCCTGAAGGGAGGGGTTCAGAAGTCGAATGCGTGCGCGGGAGAGGCTGCGCGCACGCAGCGAACTTCGATTTTTTTTCAGGTTTCTCCAGGAAGGTAAGTATGAAAAAGCTGCGCTTTTAAAAAGGAGGCGCAAGGCCTGTTTTTAACAAGGTAAGTGGTTAATTAATTACAATTAAAAAAAATTTTCAACAGGTTTATCTTTTTTAGATACTTTAAAGAAAGATAAGTTTATTTTTAGCACCGTTACAAAGTATAATTAATTTTTTCAAAAATTTAAATTTTTGTTTAAAGTAGTTAATTTATTTAACTTATAGTTATTTTAAAAATGTGATTTTAAAAAAAAATTATTTGAAGTTTAAGTGTGGATTTGGGGCCGATCTCTTCATAGATTTGACAGGTCTTCCTGTCAAATCTATGAATGAAAATGTCCTGCTAGGATTGGCTCTCCATGGCCCACGTGATCCCAGGGGACGCTTCGAACTAACTGCGCCCCTGGGATACACAAGCACTGCGCGCCGGCAGCTGGAGGAGGCCCAGGACCCGAAGTCCTCGTGGGCCCAAAGCACAACTGCAGGCGTGGTAGGCAAGTACGCGCGCGATGCTTGCACCCGCAGGAAGCCTGAAAGCTGAATTTCTGGCCCAATAACTCAAGAATCTTTTGAATTGTTCCTGGTAAAGCAAATTATGAATCTCCATAGAATAAAGAATAATGTAACTGTCTTCAGTGGTGCCTGTCCTGTTTCACAATATAAAGTGGAATTCTTGTTCTCGCTGTATGGCAGCCCAGGAGTCTGTTGCTAGGGGAACTTATTTATTTAATTCGTTGTTAAGAAACCAGTGTATTATTGCATGTTGTCATTCACAGGCATAAAACACAAATCCCATTAAAGAATCCACTGGGAAACATTAACAAAACAAAAGCCATTCCCTTTTCTCAAAGAAGCCATTGCATCGCTTGTAGTGCATAATGCAGCTTCCATCTCAGCATGTTACTTCTGACGCAATGGGGGTAATTTTAATCCCCAAAAATAGGCGGGTTGGGGTTAGGTCAAATGTAAAAAAAATTTAAATTTCAAACCTGTCCCCAACCCGGCTCCAACCCACCCACTTCCGGGTTTAACGAAGGCGGGACAGGGGGCAGACAGTCTACCCGCTCCCAGGAGGTGGGTTGACCATTTAAATATTATAATGGGGTTGGGAGCTTCACATTTAACCTGTCTTACAGGTTTAACCCTGGCTGGCCAGGTTTCCCAGGAAACCCAGCAGCTTAAGGGCAATAAGGACAGTTTCGGGGAAAAGGTAAGTGTCTTTTCAGCACTGCATGTAGGTTAGCAGGAGCAGGGTGCTTCCCCCTGGCCCAACAAGCTTGCCTTCTTCCCTGCCATCGAACCCCCTCTCGCCATCAGACCCAACCCCCCATTCAAAGACCCCCTCTGAATTGGGGATCGGACCTCTCCCCTGGGGTCAGGGATTGAAACTCCCACCCCTCGCTTCCCCCATCCCTTGCTCCCACTAACCCAGCTGCAGGTTCCTTGCCTATTCCTGCTCCTGCGGCCTCCTCCAGTGTGCTCCCCGTCCGACAGGGAGCCAAGCCAGTCGGGTGGGGAGCAGGGGTTCCTGTAGAAAAGAAAAGGCGCACACTGGAGTTAAAACTCCACAGCATGAAGAGATACCTGGATTCCGGACCGAAACTCCACGACACCCCACCACCCCATGCTTATGAAACCCGCCTCTGTCAATATCAGGTTAATATTGTGAAAAACAACTGACAGCTCAAACCAAGAACATTCACTTAGATATGGGAAAGCAAAGCCCGCAATCTATAAAATAGAGTGTGTAGCTTTAATATAAATACCTGTATAGGTCATGCAGTTCCCTTTCTCAGAGCTATGTTCAGTTAAAATTAGTTAGGAAGAAACCCCATCGCTATAAACTCAATCTGACCAGGTCAAAATTAGACCAGAAAATTTACATTTGTTCATTTGAGTTTTTATTTATTCATTTTCAAAGATCAAACTAGATGTGAACACAATTCTAGTTACAAAAGGTACGGTGAATTGGCATTGCCTCTTATGACTTTCTGCCCAGATCTGCTGAGTTGACGTATGTGTCTCACCGCAAATTTACAGGGTGATTTTAACCATCCCCACTTGGCAGGAACAGAGTGGGGAATCAGTTAATATGGAGTGGCTGTGTTTCACGCTCCATTCCCGCCAATTCCCAATTTAACGTTACTGGATTTTCTGGCAGATGAGGTGCCTGCCACACTCTGACAGGAGTCTCAATAATAAATACAAATTGGGTTTCAATGACGTAGATGGCATTTTAACCCGTTCCTGAGCAGGCCACCCACTGCGGCCCCAAGGTAAACCTGTCAGGAAACCAGTGAGGCCTGTTAAGGAAAGTTAATAAAATCTCTCCTTAGTGGAGTAGGAGTACTCCTCTGGGCCCCACAAGGAAATTACGGGACTCTGTTGCCTCGGGCTCCCCCCAACAGCCTCAAGACTCTTGGAACACCATTCCCCCAAGACTCACCCTGCTGCTGGCAGCCGCCTTCTGAAGCCAACGGGTGGCTTCCAAACTGCCCAATTTTCATCCTTCCCCACCGGCCAGCTGTCATTTTCTGCCAGAAACAACCAAGCAGCTGGATTCAAATGAGGCCTGGGAGTTAAAATCTACCAGGCCTCTAACTCACAATCCCTCTAGGGATTGGCATCCGCTCCTGCCAGGAATTAAAATTGGCCCTTAGTATCTGAAGCTGAGTTTCACTCAATAAATGTAAAGGAAGTGCTTAAGTAATTGAAAAGTTTTTCTTCTCAGCAGACTGAACTCTTTATTGTTGAAGCATAAGCAGTTATTTGAATTGAGTTTGAACTGCACCAGTGTTACTCAGCACCCGAAGTGCCTGTTTCCTGCATGCACGGGAAACCGGAACTTCCGGTCCCCTGAAGGGAGGGGTTCAGAAGTCGAACGCATGCGCGGCAGAGGCTGCGCGCACGCAGCGAACTTCGATTTTTTTTTCAGGTTTCTCCGGGAAAGTAAGTATGGAGAAGCTGCATTTTTAAAAAGGAGGCGCAAGGCCTGTTTTTAACAAGGTAAGTGGTTAATTAATTACAATTTAAACATTTTTTCAACAGGTTTATCTTTTTTAGATACTTTAAAGAAAGGTAAGTTTATTTTTAGCACCGTTAAAAAGTATAATTAATTTTTTAAAAATTTAAATTTTTGTTTAAAGTAGTTAATTTATGTAACTTATAGTTATTTTAAAAATGTGATTTAAAAAAAAAATATTTGAAGTTTGAGAGTGGTTTTGGGGCCGATCTCTATTCATAGATTTGACAGGTCTTCCTGTCAAATCTATGAATGAAATTGCCCTGCTAAGATTGGCTCTCCATGGCCCACGTGATCCCAGGGGACGCTTCGAACTAACTGCGCCCCTGGGATACGCAAGCACTGTGTGCCGGCAGCTGGAGGAGGCCCAGGACCCGAAGTCCTCGTGGGCCCAAAACACAACTGCAGGCGCGGTAGGCAAGTACGCGCGCGATGCTTGCACCCGCAGGAAGCCTGAAAGCCAAATTTTTGGCCCATTGTATTTTTTTGATGCCAAGAGGTATGTTCGGTCTAGCTCTCAGAAACAGAATATAATAGTAAAGCTTGCTACACAAATGAATGAAGTATAAGTTCATGTTACCAATAATGTAATCCTGCAAATAAAGAAAGTGGGCAATATCTCAGTGAACCACACAGAAACAAATATAAACACATTTATAAGGGCCATCCATCAAAAAATATATTGCAGGCAATTTTCAAGTGGAGCAGATTTGAAGGTTTTAAGATAAAACAAAGTTTATTTCACAATTACATTTTCAACACTTTCATTTTCTGATAACTTTGATAAAACAGAGCTTCCAAAATTCAGTAATTTGGAATAAATTTAAGAAGTTTTCACTTGTAAAAAAAAGCATTAGCAATTTAGGCTGGATTCCAAAATCTGCATTCATAATTGAGCAGATTTACCAAGCAACGTGAAATAGTATTTTGAGACATAGGCCAGAGTTTTCTGGGGTCCGTGTGGGCGGGAATGGAGGCGGGTCGGGTGGGAAATTTGAAAAAAGCCGGAGCGGGTTGGGAACCCGCCGTCATCCCGCCCCCACATGCCTTTCCCTCAGGTGCGTTTGCCGGTGCAGCAGCTAAGTGACCGGCAGGAGCGGGCGACTTAATTCAAATCATTATAAGCTACTTTTCAAACAGTTAAGAGCCTTTTTCCCCCTACATTTCAAATTTCCCTGCATGTCCATAAGATTCATGCAGCTCGGGAACCACTTCTGTCAACCTGAGGTGGGAGTTGAGTGGCCATTGCTCCAGTTGATTAGTTGACAGCATCAAATGTAATAGGAAAGCTCCCACCTGACAGCTGATCACTTTCCTCGGGCAGAAGCTGTTGCTGACTACATTCCCAGCACAGATTGAGCTTTTTGCAGGCTGCAAGTCTTTCCATCAAAGACTCAGGCCAGTGTCACCTCATTGGAAGAATCTCTCTCACCATTAATAGATTGCTTCTGTCAACTCTACTCGACCTGCCATCTATTCCATCAGCATGGGTGCCGTTTATACGGTGTCACCTTGGTCCTCAGAATCCGACCACGATGAGTCCCAACACCAGCAGCACCAGGCACACCAGCAGTACCAACAACAACACCACCAACCTTCTCCTCAATGCCCTGATGCTGCACAGGACAGAAGGCTGCATCGTGCCGGAGGCGATACACCCAACATAGGGTGTACAGGCACAGGATGAGCTTCCTCAACATGACTGAGCAGCAGTGCCAAAGGAGGCTCAGAATATTGTGCCAGGTCGTCACAGACATTTGTACATTGCTGGAGCATGACCTGCAGCTCAGAGGAATGGGTGGACATGCCTTACCAGTGGCTGTCAAAGTCAGCAGTGCCCTCAACGTCTTCGCCTCAGCCTCCTTCCAGGGATCTGCAGTGGACATTTGCGGCATCTCGCAGTCGGCCGCCCACAGATGCATCACACAGGTCACCGATGCCCTGTTTGACAAGTCAGCCAATTATATCAACTTTGCCACTGATGAAGCCAGTGTTACTGAGCGGGCGCTCGGCTTTGCCACCCTGGCTGGCTTCCCACGGGTGCAGGGTGTCATCGACTGCACACATGTGGCCATCAGGGCACCCGATCATCACCCAGGAGTCTTTGTGAACCGCAAGGGCTTCCACTCCCTCAATGTGCAGCTGGTCTGCAACCATAGGAAAATCATCATGCATCTGTACACCAAATTACCTGGCAGCTGCCATGATGCTTTCGTCCTGTGCCAGTCCACTGTTCGTCAGCTCTTCGCACCTCCAAACAGACTTTCCAGCTCACTGCTTGGAGATAAGGGCTATCCACTGAAGACGTGGCTCATGACACCCTTGAGGAGGCCAAGTACTGAGGCCAAGGAGAGATATAATGAAAGCCACATCTCCACCAGATGTGTCATAGAGCAGACAATAGGCATGCTGAAAATGCGATTCAGATCCTTGACAGATCTGGAGGAGCTCTTCAGTACGCACCAGCCAGGGTCTCCAGAATCGTTGTGGTCTGCTGTGCCCTGGACAACAAGTGAGGATTAGTGCTGCATGAGGAATAAGGCACTGAGCGCACAGCCTCTTCAGAGGAGGAGGAGCAGGAAGAGGAGGAGCATCAGCTAGAAGATGAGGAGGAGCAGGAGCTGGAGAAATCTGCGATGCAGATGGCACCAGCACTCGAGCAAATTGTTGCCCGGGAGGCCAGGGATGGCCTCATCATGGCCAGATTTACTTCACTTTACGCTGTACACCCATATGGCTGCCACATGCTTCGCCAGGTTGGCAACACCCCACAGCCACACCAGAAAGCATCCCTATAATGACCAATCCATTCCTTTCACAGTCACTACCATTGCTGGAGGTAAAGTTATGTCTGACACTTCACTCCAACTAACTAAGCCACTTAAAATGGTGCACACAAATTTGTCCAAGACCGGAAAGTTTTGAAAAGAAAAACATTTATGGTTCACATTAAATTAACTGAAACTTCACATTAACATTGAATAAAACACCCAAGTGGCTACCCTTGTGAATCTACTTGTGTGGCATCTTTCTCTTATGCGTGCTTCTACGTGGTGCTACCCCTGTGGCTTCAGCAGAGGTAGAGGCAGCCTCCTCACTTCCCTGCTGCGACTGCTTACACACTTTTGGCGGTCGTCATCTGGGTTTTGGAATCTGTGATGGCCCCAACAAAGTCTGCTCCTCCTGCGACTGTGTAGGGGCAGACTCGGCCATCGCTGTCCGGGGAAGCATCTGGGGCTCTGACTGAGGGGGTGACAATGGCAGCAAAGTGTGAGCACTTTGAGAGGAGCCCCCACTTCCATGTCCCCTCTCACCATCATCCCTCTCATGGGCCACCTGCACTTCCCTGCTAACAAGAAGCTGGAGAGCACCTTGCTGCACATCAGTGGGGCCATGAGGACCGATATTTACACCGGCATCCCTCCTAGAGAGGACGGCTATGAGCCTCTGCCATCTGTGGGTGTGGTGCTGGGTGTGCTTCTGTCTGGTGACGGTGCGCCCTCAGAGGCTGGAGGCTCCTCTGAGGAGTCGTCTTCATCTTGCTCCTGGACAGTGGTGGGGGCTCTTGATGGACCTGTGGGAGAGTAAAGAGATGAGTTACATATGTCATGTGAAGAATGGGTACAGATACCATTATGCACATAATGACCATTCAGTGGCTGCTGACATCAGCCCCCATATGAGTGACTGATGTATGCCATGTAGCTGTATGATATGTAATTCTGTCACCAGGTTGCTGAGATGTCCCCCTCTCCTACTCCCACCTCCAGTTGCTCGGCTACTCCCGCCAGCTCTAAGGCAGCCTCCTCTGCTGTGGGCAGGGTGGCCATTGATGTTGTTCCACTGCCAGTTCTCACCCTCTCCCTCTTATTGTGGGCTCTCTTTTCCTGCAAGGAGGGAAAGAAGCAAAGGTTGAGTTAGAGTGATGAAATGAGTGTAAGGAATGGATGGGTTACATCTTTAGAGGGTGACTATGGTGGAGTGGGGTGGCAATTCCAAGTGGCCTCCTTGTGTGTTGTTAGTTGGTATGATTACACTAGGGTGAGGGTGAGTGTGAGGGGTGGCTAGTAAGACGGGGATGTGATAATGTAGATAGAAAGAGAGAGGGATGGGTGGAGGTGCAAGGTATGTTACTGTGAGTAAAGATGTGCAGGAGTAAGGTTGGGAAGGCAGAGTGATGGAGATGTGATGGGAGACACTGCAGGATGAAGGTGAGTCTGGCTTTGTACTCACCTTTCCTGATCTAACAAGATCGTTGAAATGTTTGCGGCACTGCAACCAGGTCCTCCTGATGACATCGCTGCTATTCACCTCCTCTGCTATTTGGAGCCAGGCTCCTTTGCTCTGCTGGGGAGTTCACTTCCTCCCCTCAGCAGGGAAGAGGACCTCCCTGCGTGCTCTGACTCCCTCCACAAGCATATGGAGGGAGTCATCGGAGAACCTGGGTGCAGCCCTCTACCTCTGTGCCATCATCTCTAGTGGTGTGTGCAGCAGTGGAATTGTGAAGTGCATTGACTGCATACTCCTAGATGAACCTTCAAATGCAATGTGGCCACGGCACCTTTAAATATCCCAGCTGAAAACGCGTCATTGATGACGTCACCAGACCCGCACTATTTAATTGGACCGGGTAACGCGCAGGGTGGGCTTAATAGGCCCCATTAATGTAAAGTCGTTCTGTAGAGTGGGATGGAGCCAGTAACAGGCTCGCGACCCGCCATGGCGACTGCCCGCACCGGACCCGCCCAGGTAGGGAAAATTCTGGCCATGGAACCGATTTTCCCTGGATATTTTAGGCGCTAAAGAGCCTCCGAGGTGGCCAAGCTGGGGTCTTAAGCTGCAATGCTGGTTTAGCCTGCGTTTAGTGCAAGACACCATCTTGGTAAAGGAGTTGAAGCCAGCGCTAGGACCGGCTGCCTGGAGGATCGTTAAGAGGCTGATTGGCAATTAAATTGCCTGCTGGCGGTCATTAAAGAGGCTGCATGGCATTTTGGTGGCTAGCAGTTTAAATAACGACCTCTCCAAACAGTGACCAGCTGAACAGGAGTAAACATGTCATTGCTGAGGATTTTAAGCGTTACTTAAAGTCATGCTCAGCTTTCTCTGTTCACTTGCTGCTGGAGATTGACTGACTACACTGCTTTTGAAGAAGACTTTTAAGACACATCAGGAGACTGTCTGGGACACTTTGTCAAGACTTTGCCATTATTCTATCAACATTTTTCCTGGAAATTCTCTCAGGACTTCACCTAAAAAGAGTGAGTGCTGTGCTACTCTACCTTATTAGACACCTTATAGGAGTTACCAGGAGAAAGGGAGTGTTTGGTCATGGGCATCTTGCTAGGGGTCTTCCTTGGTCTGCATGAGGAATTGGAGGAGATGAGGCCAGGCAGAGCAACACCAACTGCTGCAGGAGAGCGGGACAGGAGGGCAAAGAGGGCTCTCCGCAGTAGGCCATATCCACTCCGGGTCATCAGAGAGCAGTACTCCTACATTCACATGACCCAAGACCAGTGCATGAGGAGGCAGCGCTTTACCAAGGAGGTCGTCACATAGATCTGTAGCCTCGTGAAATGAAGACTCCCACCTCGCAGCACATCCAGGACTGCATTGTCTGTGACAGTCAACAACAACTTGTATTTATATAGTGTCTTTAATGTAGTAAAACGTCCCAAGGCACTTTTCAGGAGTATTATAAGACAAAAAAATTGACACTGAGCCACATAAGGAGAAATTAGGGCAGGTGACCCAAAAACTTTAGATTGGAAAATTACGCATGTCATGCCGCTATTTAAGAATGGCGAGAGAGCCAAACCAGGGAATTATAGACCATTTAGCCTAACATCTGTTGTCTGGAAATTGCTAGAGTCTATAATTAAGGATAGGGTGACTGAACACCTCAAAAAATTTCATTTGATCAGGGAGAGCCAGCATGGATTTGTGAAAGGTAGGTCATGCCTGGCAAACCTGATTGAACTTTGTGAAGAGGTGACTAAAGTAGTGGACAGGGGAATGTCTATGGATGTTATTTATATGGACATCCAGAAGGCATTTGATAAAGTCCCACATAAGAGACTGTTATCTAAGGTAGAAGCCCACGGAATTAAGGGCAAATTATTGACCTGGTTAGGAAATTGGCTGAGCGGCAGGAGACAGAGAGTAGGGATAATGGTTAGGTATTCAAATTGGCAGGATGTGACTAGTGGTGTCCTGCAGGGATCTGTGTTGAGGCCTCAACTATTCACAATATTTATTAATGACTTAGATGTTGGCATAGAAAGTCATATATTCCAATTTGATGATGACACAAAGATAGGTGGCAGTGTAGATGAAAGCATAAAATTACAAAGGGATATTGATAGATTAAGTGAATGGGCAAAACTGTGGCAAATGGATTTCAATGTAATCAAATGTGGGGTCATCCACTTTGGACTTAAAAAGGATAGAAAGGTTACTTTCTAAATGGTGAAAAGTTAAAAACCGTGGATGTCCAAAGAGACTTGGGGGGTCCAGGTACATAGATCATTAAAATGTCATGAACAGGTACAGAAAATAGTCCAAAAGGCTAATGGAATGCTGGCCTATAATACAAGGGGGTAGAAGTTATGCTGCAGTTATACAAACCCCTGGTTAGACCCCTGGAGTACTGTGAGCAGTTCTGGGCACCACACCTCAGGAAGGATATTTTGGCCTTGGAGGGAGTGCAGCGCAGGTTTACCAGAATGATACCCAGACTTCAAGGGTTAAGTTACAAGGAGAGATTACACAAATTAGGTTTGTATTCGCTAGAATATAGAAGGTTAAGGGGTGATCTGATCGAAGTTTTCAAGATATTAAGGGGAACAGATGGGGTAAATAGAGAGAAACTATTTCCGCTGGTTGGGGAGTCTAGGACTAGGGGGCAGTCTAAAAATTAGAGCCAGACCTTTCAGGCGTGAAATTAGGAAACACTTCTACACACAAAGGGTGGTAGAAGTTTGGAACTCTCTTCCACAAACGGCAATTGATGCTAGGCCAATTGTTAATTTTAAATCTGAGATTGATAGCTTTTTGTTAACCAAAGGTATTTAGAGATATGGGCCAAAGGCAGGTATATGGAGTTAGGTCGCAGATCAGCCATGATCTCATTGAATGGCGGAACAGGCTTGAGGGGCTGAATGGTCTACTCCTGTTCCTATATCACAATAGTCTGTGCACTTCTCCATAAGGGAGGTCGCCGCGGCTCTATACGCTCTGAGGAATGACTATATATCATTCCCTATTGGCAGAGAAGGCCAGAGGCAGAGAGCTCTAGGATGCGACAGGATTGTGGGATTCCCCATGGTCTAGGGAGCCATTGACTGCACACATGTGGCCATACAAGCCCGTCATTTAAACACGGAGATGTTCAGGACAGGAAGGGATTCCATTCCCTCAATGTGCAGCTCATGTGTAATCAGCAGCAGTGCATCATGCAGGTGAATGCCTGCTATCCAGGAAGTTGCCATGATGCGTTTATAATGAGACAGTCATCCTTCCCACAGATCTTTGAGCCCCAATGAAATGTGCATGGCTGGCTATTGGTGACAAGGGATACCTTCTGATACCATGGATCATGACTCCCCTGAGAAACCCCAGACACCAGCTGAGCACTCGTACAATAAGAGCCACTCAGCCACCAGGAATATCATTGAGCAGACCATTGGGGTCCTCAAGCAGAGGTTTTGATGCCTTGACCGGCCAGGGGGTGCCCTGCAGTACTCGGCTGAGATGGTCTCCAGATTGGTGGTGACTTACTGCATGCTCCACAATCTGGCAATCATGAGAGACCAGCTGTTACTTCCATCAATTGTGCCAGAGGGACAATCTCAGGAGGCGGAGGAAGAGGAGGGGGACCATGTAGGCGGCCCGCACCTGGGATGGGATGTTCCCGCCATCTAATTCAAGAGTGTTTTTGAGAGACGTCCTCCACCATCGGACTCCTGAACACTGTTGCCACATGATTTACCTTCCACGACTGAGGATCCATCATCTGCACTCAATCATTTCAACTCCTTCCCCATGAAGAACACAATAAAAAAGACCACCAATTTCATTATTACCCAATCACCATAATCAATCTATATGTGCAGGAAAAGCAAACAATGGAAACATGACACAACTAACAAATATTAACCTATTCACTCTGGTGCTCACCGTTAGTGGCTATCCTATAAGTGTTCTTGCCTACTCTGGTGCTTCTACGAAGTGCAACCCCAATGGCAGCAGCACGCGAGGTGGATAGTAGGTGAGATTCTGAAGAGGGCAGTTCAGATGTCCTCCTGCGATGCCCTCGAGAGGCTGTGGGTCGTGATGAACCCACCTCAGACATACCTTTGTTACCTCTAGACTTGACTATTCCAATGCGCTCCTGGTCGGCCACCCTCCATAAATTTAATTCACCCAAAACTCTGCTGCCCAAGTCCTGTTCACCTATCACCCCTGTGCTCGCTGACCGATACTGGCTCCTGGTTAAGCAACGTCTCAATTTTTAAAATTCTCATCCTTTTTTTCAAATCCCCCCATGGCCTTGCCCCTCCCTATCTCTGTAAATAGATAAGGGAGAAACAGTGGATGTGGTGTATTTGGACTTCCAAAAGGCTTTTGATAAGGTTCCGCATAAGAGATTAGCGTGTAAAGTTAAGGCACATGGGATTGGGGGCAAGGTATTGACTTGGATAGAGAACTGGTTGGCAAACAGAAAGCAAAGAGTTGCAATAAATGGGTCTTTTCTCGAGTGGCAGGCAGTGACTAGTGAGGTACCGCAGGGATCGGTCCTTGGACCCCAGCTATTCACAATATATATTAATGATCTAGACAAGGGAACTAGATGTAATATCTCCAAGTTTGTAGACGACACAAAACTGGGTGGGCGTGTGTGCTGCGACGAGGATGCCGAGAAACTCCAGTATGATTTGGACAGGTTGGGTGATTGGGCAGAAGCGTGGCAGATGCAATATAACGTGGATAAATGCGAGGTTATCCACTTTGGTGTCAAAAACAGAAAGGCAGACTATTATCTGAATGGCAATAGATTGGGAGAAGGGGAAGTGCAACGAGACCTGGGTGTCCTTGTGCACCAGTCGCTGAAGGTAAGCATGCAGGTGCAGCAGGCGGTTAAGAAGGCAAATGGTATGTTGGCCTTCTTAGCGAGAGGGTTTGAGTACAGGAACAAGAATGTCTTGCTGCAGTTGTACAGGGCCTTGGTGAGACCACACCTTGAGTATTGTGTGCAGTTTTGGTCGCCTTATCTGAGGAAGGATGTTCTTGCCATGGAAGGAGTTCAGCGAAGATTCACAAGGCTGATACCTGGGATGGCAGGAATGACGTATGAAGAAAGATTGGGTCGATTGGGCTTATACTCGCTGGAGTTTAGAAGAATGAGAGGGGATCTCATTGAAACTTATAAAATTCTGACAGGACAGGACAAACTAGATGCAGGAAGGATGATCCCGATGGTCGGGGAGTCCAGAACCAGGGGTCACAGTCTAAGGATAAGGGGTAAGCCATTTAGGACAGAAATGAGGAGGAATTTCTTCACCCAGAGAGTGGTGAACCTGTGGAATTCTCTACCACAGAAGGCAGTTGAGGCCAATTCATTAAATAGATTCAAGAAGGAGTTGGATATATTTCTTAAGGCTAAAGGGATCAAGGGATATGGGGAGAAAGCAGGGACAGGGTACTAAATTTGGATGATCAGCCATGATTGCATTGAATGGCGGAGCAGGCTAGAGGGGCCGAATGGCCTACTCCTGCTCCTATCTTCTATGATTCTATGTAACCTCCTCCAGCCCTACAGCCCTTTGAGATATTTGTGCTCCTCCAATTCTGGCCTCTGGCGCATCCCTGATTTTAATCTGTTCACCATTGGTGGCCGTGCCTTCAGCTGCCTAGGCCCTAAGCTCTGAAATTGCCTCCCTAAGCTTCTCCACCTCTCCACCTTTCTACCTCTCTACCTCTTTTTCCTTCTTTAAGATGCACCTTAAAACCTACCTCTTTGACCAAACTTTTGGTCATCTGCACTAATATCCCCTCACGTGGCCCGGTGTCAAATTTTATTTGATAACACTCCTTGGGATGTTTTACTACGTTAAAGACACTATATAAATGCAAGTTGCTTTTGTTGCTGCACCATCTAAGTATGGGCTTGAGTAGTCTGGGCTGCTTGGCTGAGAGGCAAATGCAAGGGCACTTGTGGAGTGGCGGGGGAGGGAGCAGGAATGCTGGTATCCTAAGAGGCCAGTAGGTTCCTGCTCCATGATTCCCAGGGCAAGGCCTCAAGGCCTCTGTTCAGCCAGCCCAGTTATTTGGTGGAGGACAGATCGCTGGGAATCAGAGACACTCTGCAAGCCCCTTTCAACCGAGGTAAATGAATACGATTTGATTGGGATTAGAGAAACATGGCTCCAGGGTGGCCAAGGCTGGGACCTCAACATCCAGGGTTATTCAATATTTAGGAAAGATAGGCAAAAAAGAAAGGGAGGTGGGGTAGCATTGCTGGTTAAAGAGGGGATTAACACAATTGAAAGGAAGGATATTAGCTCTGATGATGCGGAATCTGTATGGGTAGAACTGAGAAATAACAAGGGGCAGAAAACATTAGTGGGAGTGGTATATAGACCTCCAAACAGTAATACGGAGGTTGGGGATGGCATTAAAAGGGAAATTAGAGAAGCATGCAGTAAGGGCACAGCAGCCATCATGGGTGACTTTGATTTACATATAGATTGGGCTAACCAAATTAGTAAAAATACTGTGGAGGAGGAATTCCTAGAATGTTTACGAGATGGTTTTCTGGAACAATATGTTGAGGAACCAACCAGAGATCAGGCCATCTTAGACTGGGTATTATGTAACGAGAAAGGATTAATTAGCAATCTTGTTGTACGAGGGCTCTTGTGTCAGAGTGATCATAATATGATAGAATTCTTCATTAGGATGGAGAGTGAAGTAGTTGAATCAGAGACTAGGGTCCTGAATTTAAATAAAGGAAACTACTATGGTATGAGGCGCGAATTGGGTAGGATTGATTGGGGAATGTCACTCAAGGGTTTGACGGTGGATAGGCAATGGCAAACATTCAAAGACTGCATGGATGAACTACAGAATTTGTTCATCCCAGTGTGGCATAAGAATAAAACAAAAAGGGTGACTCAACCGTGGCTAACAAGGGAAATTAGGGATAGCTTAAGATCCAAGGAGAGGGCATATAAATTGGCCAGAAAAAGCGGTAGCCCTGAGGATTGGGAGCAGTTTAGGATTCAACAAAGGAGGACAAAGGGATTAATTAAGAAGGGGAAAATAGTATATGAAAGTAAGCTAGCTGGGAACATAAAAAGTGACTGTAAGAGCTTTTATAGATATGTGAAGAGAAAAAGATTAGTGAAATCAAGTGTAGGTCCCTTGCAGTCAGAAGCGGGGGAAGTTATAATGGGGAACAAAGAAATGGCAGCCCAATTAAATGCATATTTTGGTTCTGTCTTCACAAAGGAGGACACAAATAACCTCCCAGAGATGTTGGAGAACATACGGTCTGATGAAAGGGAGGAACTGAAAGAAATCAGTATTTGCAGGGAAATGGTGTTAGGGAAATTGACGGTATTGAAGGCCGATAAATCCCCAGGGCCTGATAATCTACATCCTAGGGTACTTAAGGAAGTGGCCCTAGAAATAGTAGATACATTGCTGATCATCTTCCAACATTCGATGGAATCTGGAACTGTACCCATGGATTGGAGGGTAGCTAATGTTACCCCACTATTCAAAAAGGGTGGTAGAGAGAAAGCGGGGAATTACAGACCGGTAAGCCTGACATCGGTAGTGGGGAAAATGCTAGAGTCCATTATAAAGGATGTAATAGCAAAGCACTTGAAAAACAGTGCCAGGATCGGACAAAGTCAACATGGATTTACAAAAGGTAAATCGTGCTTGACTAATCTACTGGAATTTTTTGAGGATGTAACTGGGAAAATAGATAAGGGAGAACCAGTAGATGTGGTGTATTTGGACTTTCAAAAGGCTTTCGATAAGGTCCGCATAAGAGATTAGCGTGTAAAGTTAAGGCACATGGGATTGGGGGCAAGGTACTGACTTGGATAGAGAACTGGTTGGCGGACAGAAAGCAGAGAGTAGGAATTAATGGGTCTTTTTCCGAGTGGCAAGCAGTGACTAGTGGGGTACCGCAGGGATCGGTCCTTGGACCCCAACTATTCACAATATACATTAATGATCTAGATAAGGGAATTAAATGTAATATCTCCAAGTTTGCAGATGACACAAAGCTGGGTGGGAGTGTGTGCTGCGAGGAGGATACCGAGAAACTCCAGGATGATCTGGACAGGTTGGGTGAGTGAGCAGAAGCGTGGCAGATGCAATATAACGTGGATAAGTGTGAGGTTATCCACTTTGGTGTCAAAAACAGAAAGGCAGACTATTATCTGAATGGCAATAGATTGGTAGAAGGGGAAGTGCAACGAGACCTGGGTGTCCTTGTGCACCAGTCGCTGAAAGTAAGCATGCAGGTGCAGCAGGCGGTTAAGAAGGCAAATGGTATGTTGGCCTTCATAGCGAAAGGGTTTGAGTATAGGAACAGGGATGTCCTGCTGTAGTTGTACAGGGCCTTGGTGAGACCACACCTTGAGTACTGTGTGCAGTTTTGGTCACCTTATCTGAGGAAGGATGTTCTTGCCATGGAAGGAGTTCAGCGAAGATTCACAAGGCTGATACCTGGGATGGCAGGAATAACATATGAGGAGAGATTGGGTCGATTGGGCTTATACTCGCTGGAGTATAGAAGAATGAGAGGGGATCTCATCGAAAGATATAAAATTCTGAAAGGTCTGGACAAACTAGATGCAGGAAAAATGTTCCTGATGGTCGGAGAGTCCAGAACCAGGGGTCATAATCTACGGATAACGGGTAAACCATTTAGGACAGAAATGAGGAAGAATTTCTTCACCCAGAGAGTGGTGAAACTGTGGTATTCTCTACCACAGAAGGTAGTTGAGGCGAAGTCATTAAATATATTCAAGGATGAGTTAGATATATTTCTTAAAGCTAAAGGTATCAAGGGATATGGGGAGAAGGCAGGTACAGGGTACTGAGTTTGGATGATCAGCCATGATCTCATCGAATGGTGGAGCAGGCTCGAGGGGCCGAATGACCTACTCCTGCTCCTATCTTCTATGTTTCTATGAGCTTAGACCTACCATGGCAGCTGCCTGAGTTCCATTGCAGCACTTTGCCGTTCCATGGAAGATGCAATGACGACATTGGAAGCTACGGTGGCAAAATTGGGTGCCTTTGTGCCTCCCGTTAGCGCCCCCGGGGCGCTAATGGGACGTAAATGGCTTTGCAACGAGGCGCGGCGCTGACATTGACTCCCGCCATATCTGGCGGGAGTTTAAGGCGGTGCTACGGCATTGAGCCCCGATTTACTTCGTCCAGGGATCGTGCCGCCATCGCCGTGCGCATCGCCCTGGTAGCACCCCGGACCCAAAATTGACTTCTGCCCCCTGGTCAAAAACACCGACAGCTGCAGAAGGCTGCATCAGACAGCCGGCCGCTTCGAGGGTGATGATTAAAGGTGAGTTGGCCGAGGTAAGTAAAAAAATACTTACCTTTATCGTACAGTAGAGAGAAAGGATCTTAGCTCGAAAATCAAGAAGTAGAAGCTAAGAAACAGCAAGGGGCAGAAAATATTGGTGAGAGTTGTTTATAGGCCCCCAAACAATAGTTGTAATGTAGGGCAGAGTATAAATCAGGAAATTAGAGGTGCATGTAACAAGGGTAATACAGTAAACATGGGGGATTTTAATCTACAAATTGACTCAAACAGTGTGGAGGACAAATTCATGGAATGTATGCAAGATAGTTTTCTAGATCAGTATGTTGAGGAACCATCTAGGGAACAGACTATTTTAGATCTAGTATTGTGCAATGAGAAAGGATTAATTAATAACCTTGTAGTAAAGGGGCCTTTAGGGAAGAGTGAGCATAATATGATAGAATTTTATATTGAATTTGAAAGTGATTTAGTTAAATCCAAAACTAGGGTCTTCAATCTAAACAAAGCAAACTACTAGGGGGGGAGTTGGCTAAGGTAGATTGGGAAACTACATAAAAATGTATGATGGTAGAGAAGCAATGGCTAGCATTTAAAGAATTAATACATAATTTACAACAAATATACATTCCTTTAAGGCACAAAAACCCCACAGGAAAAGTGGTCCAACCGTGGCTAACAAGAGAAGTTAAAGATAGTATTAGATCAAAGGAAGAGGCTTATAATGTTGCCAAAAACAGTAGTAAGCCTGAGGATTGGGAGGATTTTAGTATTCAGCAAAGGAGGACCAAGAAATTGATAAAGAAAGGGAAAAAAGAATGAGAGTAAACTAGTGAGAGACATAAAAACGGACTGTAAAAGCTTCTATAGTTATGTAAAAAGGAAAAGATTAGCGAAAGTAAACGTGGGTCCCTTACAGGCTGAGACAGGAGAAATTATAATAGGGAATAAGGAAATGGCAGTGAAATTAAACAAATACTTTGGCCGCGATTTTGCCATAGGAGGTGGGTTCGCGTCGGGTTGGCTGGTCGGTGGGTTTCGGTCCCGCTGCGGTTTCAGCTGCACTGAAATAACTATTTTCACTTAACTGGACTTATTAAACCCACCGTGCGCGTTACCCGGCCCAATCAGTGGGTTCGGGTCTGCTGCTCGCCTTTGCTGACGTCTTCGATTCAGCTGCATTTAAGGGGCCCATGCAGCCTTGTAGTGTTTCATTCACATTGTTGCAGATAGCAAGATGACTGCTTCAAGAGCCAAGGCTTCTCCCAGATTTAATGATGACTCCCTCCATGCTCTTGTGGAGGGAGTAAGAGGGCGCAAGGAGGTTCTGTTTCCCTGCAATGGACGGAGGAAGCCTCCTCAGCAAACCAAGGCAGCCTGGCTGCAAATTGCTGAGAAGGTTAGCGCTAGGTCTTTGTGTTCATGCACCTGGGTTCAGTGCAGGAAAAGGTTCAATGATCTACTACGCACAGCAAAAGTGAGTATAACATCACACTTACCTTCATTCTGCTTCCCATCTCTTCTCATCACCAGCACTCTGCATTGTCAACCTACTCCTGCATATCCCAACTTACCCTTGCATCCCTTGCACCCTTAACCATCCTTATCTCTCTATGTACAGACTCACTCCACTATTGTACTATCACACTTGCTATCACTGTTATGCAATGGCAACAACTAACAGCGCACAGTGAGGGCCCTTGGTATTGGCACCTCACTCCATCTTTTTCTCCCTCTAAGCATCTATGCTATGGATTTTCTACACTCACTCCAATATTCTCGCTCAAACTCCACTTGTGCCCCTCATTGCAGGATAAGAGAGCCCACAATAAGAGGGAGGGGGGAGGACAGGAGGAGGGTAACCTTCCATGGTGCACTTAACCACCACTGAGGAGACTGCTATTGAGATTGTCGGAGGTGCAGAGGAGCTGGAAGTGGGGGACGGAGAGACGGGCGCAGTAGAGCAAGTTGGTGACAGAATAGATTTGCAACCCTCTGATTTAGATTTCATGAGTGACTGATATGGCATCTGATGTTCATACAGATTGAGTTTTGAAAGTGAGCTATGTTACAGGTCCGCATTTATGCTGCAGGTGCAGCTGTCAAGGATTCAGCGAGTTGCTGAACCCGGCACAATCAGCTGGCGTGTTTTTCGCACAACGTGCAACATGCTGAAAATGTAGCAAAATGGGGAAGAGTCTCTTAAAATAGGATTATCCAGGCAGTTAACAAGCTGTTAACTGCCTTAAGTGGCTCTCCTGCCGCTTGGTGTCGGGTCTGATCGGAACTCGCAGACCTGACACTTTGTAAAGTTGTGTGGAGGCGGGATGGCGGCGGGTTCGCAAACCGCCATCAATCATTTTGATTTTAACTCCGGACCCACCTCCAAACCCATCTTCTGAGTGCCGGCAAAATCGTGGGGATTCCGGTCCCTACGGGTGTGTACGCACTGTGTACTCACCCGTAGGGCCAACGGAAATGCCGAATTTAGGCATGCACTGCGCATGCGCTGGAAACCGGCATTTCCGATCTGTCAAGAAAGCTCTTGACAGATCCTCCGCCTGCCCGGGAGCAGGGCCTCTGCGGGTGGAGAGTTCCGTTTTTTGGAGACCCTCCGCCCGCAGAAAACACTTACAATTCTTGCGCCTGTAAAAGCAGGCGCAAGGCCTGCTTTTACCAGGCTAAGATTTGTAAAGTTTCGCAATTATCGCGATTCAAAATAACATAAGAGAAGTAGATTCGTTTGATCAGTTTTATTAAACGAAATGCTGTCCTGATAATAAAGGACACAGAAGCCTGTAAAATGGCCACCGCGCATCGTGGCAGAAGCTTCCAGAAACACAGTGGGCAGACAAAATGGCGTCGAATATACATTCAGTATAAGATTGGATCATACTCGGTAAACACTGATAAAGACAGGATGCAACCCGTTTGCATTTGGAACAATAGCAAAGATATAAGTGCTGGAATCGTTTTCCTATGCACAGTAAGGATCATTGTACTGGGCAATC
The DNA here is from genome assembly GCA_030390025.1 of Squalus acanthias. Taxonomy (NCBI): domain Eukaryota; kingdom Metazoa; phylum Chordata; class Chondrichthyes; order Squaliformes; family Squalidae; genus Squalus; species Squalus acanthias. The sequence continues at coordinate 66,412,537 of CM059431.1, forward strand.
GAAGGCCCATCCAGACACATCAATACACAAATACCCCGCCCCGGCACTACAATGAGAGAGACATTGATGGGTGATTAAGCCAGTATTCGGGGGGCCCCAAAACCAGTCAGGGAGATGATTCATACACATCCTGGCTGGTTTTCAACAATGGGGAAAACATTAACGTATAGTTGGCCAGTTTCAGGTGCTACCGAAACCCGTTAAAGAAGATAATCGCCCCATGCTGGGAGTTTTGAGCGCCAAATATTACACAAAGGACAAACATTAAGATTTGAGCGGGAGATAAGCGGACACATCACTATAACTATAGAGAACAAATGTCCATCGCTCTCTTATCCTTATCCTCTGGTACCGCTCTCCTGGATGGGCAGCCTCTTGATTTTCTCTCTGGACTTTGTTGACTCTTGACTCTTAGCTGTACTGGTCGGTTATTCAAGTGTTGGGTGGAGCTCAATCGGAACGAGCCGCCCCGACAAGGGCAAGTAACAGGGTACACCATCCCGAGTGTCGGTAAACGGTGTCTGGACCCGGAGGCCCGAGGAGACGAGACGAGAAGAAGACGAGAAGAAATTCCACGTGCCGCCACGGTCAGTAAACCCCGACCGCGCCCGAAAATATAAATACAGGACTCTTCTTTGAGTTCTACCGACTACAACCTGTGTCGAGCACAGGAAGACTCTTCTTTGAACTGTGTCCGAGGTCCGTCGAGTTCTTCATGACAACAGGGAGTCTGGCCTGCTTTTCGCAGCAGCGAAAGTAAACAAGTGGGGTGCAGAGACCCTTCCAAACACGTGACAGTCAGGCGCTGCAGCGAAACGAGCCGAGTGCCTCACTTTAAAAATCTCCGAAGTAACACGAGTGGTGAGCATGATTTCCGATCCTACAAATCTAGACGTAGTGTAGGTATTATTAAGGGAGGGTGGTTTTTAATAAGGTTAAGATATAATGTGTTCCCCTTTCTACGATGTGCCGTGTGTTCTCCATTTCCATAGACCAAGCTTTATGAATGTATGTATACTTGTACTATCTTTGATTTGCGCCTATGACATGTATTTCATGATTTTAGACGCCATGCAATAAAGATTTCCATTTCGTACTATTCAACCGGGTCTATTTGAGTTTTTCTCTGCATTACTGCTCCCTGCACCTAAGTCCAGTGTTAGAACCGTAAGGGCGAGTGGGTCGAACCACTCACAGGTGCTTATTGCAAAAAGGCTGGCCGGAGACCAGAGCAAGCAATAGTATAGGCAACGAAGGCCTAACCTCGCACCAGCACCGTCTGAGACGCGCCCCTTACAGATTTGAAGAAAGTAAAAAAGAAAAAACATTTTTTTTCCACTGATTTTTCATTTTAAAATACTTTAAAGAAAGGTAAGTTTATTTTTAGCCCCGTTAAAAACTTTAATTATTTTTTCAAAAATTAAATTTTTTGTTTAAAATAGTTAATTTATGTAATTTGTAGTCATTTTAAAAATGTGATATTTAAAAAATTATATTTGAAGTTTTACTTATGTTTTGAGGGTGATCTCTATTCACAGATTTGACAGGTCTTCCTGTCAAATCTATGAATGGAGATTCCCTGCTCTGATTGGCTCCCCATGGCCCACGTGATCCCAGGGACGCTGCGAACTACCTGCGCCCCTGGGATACGTGGGCCCTGCACACCGGCAGTTTGAAGAGGCCCAGCAATGGAACTCTGTGCCTCCCGGGAGCCCTCTGGTCCAAGCGGAGATTTTTCCAAATTGCAGCCCTCCGCCCGCGGGAGGGCTGTGAACGGAATTTCTGGGCCATGATATCTAAGTTTGCTGATGATACAAAGCTGGGTGGGAATGTAAGTTGTGAGGAGTTTGCAAGGAGGCTTCAAGGGGATATAGACAGGCTAAATGAGTGGGCAAGAACATGGCAAATGGAATATAATGTGGAGAAATGTGAAGTTATCCACTTTGGTAGGAAAAATAGAAAAGCAGTGTATTTTTTAAAATGGTGAGAGATTGGTGTTCAGAGGGACCTGAGTGTCCTTGTACATGAATCACTGAAAGTTAACATGCAGGTACAGCAAGCAGTTAGGAAAGCAAATGGTATGTTGACCTTTACTCTTATACTCAAATCCTCTTCTAATAAAGACATCTTACAGCAATTATATAGGGCCCTGGTGAGACCACACCTGGAGTATTGTGTACAGTTTTGGTCTCCTTACCTAAGGAAGGATATATTTGCCATAGAGGGAGTGCAACGAAGGTTCACCAGACTGGTTCCTGGGGTGGGGGGATTGTCCTATGAGTAGAGATTGAGTAGACTAGTCCTATATTCTCTAGAGTTTAGAAGAATGAGAGGTGATCTCATGGAAACATACAAAATTCTTACAGGGCTTGACAGGGTAGATGCAAGGAGGATGTTTGCCCTGGCTGGGGAGTCTAGAACCAGGGGTCACAGTCTCAGAATAAGGGGTCGGCTATTTAGGACTGAAATGAGGAGAAATTTCTTCACTCAGAGGATGGTGAATCTTTGGAATTCTCTACCCCAGAGGGCTGTGGAGGCTCAGTCGTTGAGTATATTCAAGACAGATATCTTTGAATATTAAGGGATATGGGGATAGTGCAGGAAAGTGGAGATGAGGTAGAAGATCAGCCATGATCTCATTGAATGGCGGAGCAGGCTCGAAGGGCCAAATGGCCTACTCCTGCTCCTATTTCTTATGTTCTTGTGTTTCAGTTTTTTCGTGGGTTCCTGCCCGCGATCGATCAGCCCGGCATTCTGCTTGAGTGCCGGGCTTATCACGCGGGATTGCGACTGCCTTGGTGGTCCAGGTAGGTACTTTTTATATTGTAGAGCCTGCAGCAATGGCCCTTCCCTTTAAGGGAGGGAAGGAACCTTTGAACGTGGCAACGCTGCACGGCCCAGTGTGCAGCGCTGCTGAAGTCTCCGCCCCGTCTGTTGCCGATTGTGCTCCAAGAAGGAAGAGGAGCCCTTGATTTAGCGCTCCACTTCCTTCTTGGAGTGCAAACGGCGAATTTTTTAAAAGTTTGAAATCGTTGGCGCCTGGCGCTAACTTTTCAAACTTTGAAAAATGAGCGCCCCATACGGGGCGAAAGTGAATTTCTCCCCGTGACCTGTCATCAGACACTGTATGATGTCGGGCTCCACAGGTCGCTGTCTGGAATTAGCCCGCCTCTCCATGCTGGAAAGGATGGGTTCCAGGCTCTGTGTCAGGCAACGTACAAAGGTGGACTCCTCCATCCCCCAGCGATGACCCGTAAGCATTCAGGCAAGCTCGCCATTGCACCAAGCATTTGGTTTGTCAAACCCATCTGCCTTCTTCTGAAGCTTGGCCCTGTGAAGTACTCATCTGACTCTTCTACAGTTGAACTAGTATATGACCTTACCCCCCCCCCCCCGCCCCCCTGCTGGCAATGTGGCACCTGTGGTGTCCCTTCCACCTGGTGTGGCTACTGCCCACTAGTGCCCAGTGCGTCCCACTGTCATGATCCCTCTTCTAAGCTAGCCTCTAAATTACACATGGTGCCTGTTTCTGAGGTGGTGCCTGCGACAGTGGTATCAACCGGTGCAGTGCATTCTCGCCCTCCTCCTCCTCGTCCTGGTCCTGGTCCTGGTCTTGCTCGTCTTCCACTTCCTCCAGGGGGGGGGCGGGGGGGCGAGGTAGATCTTGCTCTTGGGAACCTGCATTGATAAAGCTAGAAGGGTTAGGCTGCAGCGCATGTGGCCACTGTAGGAGGATGTGTTTTATGAGACCATATGGAGCTTGGGAGTGAGGGTAGGGTTGGGGATTAGGGATCAGGAATAGTGCATCTGTAATCAAGCTGTTGTGGCCACATACTTCTAGGCAAGATGCCCCCTACTCTGCCTATGGCCACGGCATCTCCCACTCCCCTCCTGATTACAGCCAACACTGCCTCCTCAAGGGGAATGATCTTATGCAGGCCTGCTTCCCTCCTCTGGTCAGGTCCTGCTGCTGCCTGTTATGTGCTATCTTTTCCTGGAAGAGTAAGAGTGGTGATTGCAAATGAGTGGTGTGTTTGTGTGTGAGTGTGATGCCTCATGTGGTTGAAGAGCTCAGATGTTTTTGAGGTGTGAGTAGTCCTTGTGAAGGATGCGGTAGTGTGGAGAGTGTGAATGTCAGTGTATAGTTAGATGGTGGATGATGTGTGTTGAGGTTGTGATGCTGGTGGCGGTGCAGTTATTGAGCAGTGTGTTTGTGAGATGGGATCTTACCTTGACCACTCATGTCAAGTTGTAAAATTTCTTGTGGCACTGGAGCCATGTCCTGGGGGCAGGGCTCCTGGCTGTCACCTCCTGGGTGATCTCCTCCCACATGCACTGCATTAGCTGCCTCTGTGGCCTACTTCCCCCCCTGTGGGTACAGGACATCCCTCAACCTCTGGACCTACTCTGGTGTTGCATCGAGAACCTGGGTGCCCTCTCTCTCGGTCCCTGAGCCATCCTGCAATGTTTGCTTGTCTGCCAACAAGGGCACTCCACACCTTCAGTGGAAGTGGGTGTGTGGAGGCTGCATATACAGCTCCAGAAAAATTGCTTCTCATCAGCACTTGAGTGCTAAACGTGCAGGTGTCTGTCTTAGTGCCTGCAGGTGTGTTTAAATCATGGTAATCATTAATTAGCCCCAAAATTGCATGCTAAATCCACACATTCAAACAAGCATTTCTTATTAGCACAGCACCCATTTAGCACTTGTTTTCACCCTTTCATCAAAATAATCCCCACTATATGCACTTGTTGCTAACCCCACGGTTGCCTATGTTGGTTGGACAGCTAAAGATTGCTTAGAGTTGAAATTGTAGAAAAGTGGTGACTGGACATATGAGGGCAAATATGCTAAACCCACACTTTCAGTGGGGAGGCTCGCGAGAATCGAGGTCAGAAATTATCAGTCGAGATTTGTAGCCCTATCACCAACCTGAACCCCCTCGGGGCCATATCGGGAGTGACATAAACAGAGATCTGGGAGCAGTTCACCTCTTGTCTTTTCAACCAAAGAATGGTACATCAAAATAAAATAAATTAAAATGGGGAGGCGAGGCAGCTGTGCTTAGGTGCCACTCTGGAATTCCCTCTCTAAACTGTCTGTCCACCTTCCTCTCTCCATTGAAAACCCTCCTTAACGTAACTTCCTAAGGTTCCTGAATTAAATCCTTTAAACCCACTTCTTTGACAAAACTATTGATCACCCCTCCTAATCTCTCCTTCTTTGGCTCAGTGTCTGTTTTCCTCAAGCCTCTGACATATCTTGGGATATTTTTAACATAAGAACATAAGAAATAGGAGCAGGTGTAGGCCATTTGTCCCTCGAGCCTGCTCCACCATTCAATAAGATCATGGCTGATCTGATCTTGGCCTCAACTCTACTTTCCTGCCCGCTCCCAATAACCCTTGACTCCCCTATAGTTCAAAAATCGGTCTATCTCCACCTTAAATATATTCAATGCCCCAGCCTCCACAGCTCTCTGGGGTACAGAATTCCAAAGATTCACGACCCTCAGAGATGAAATTCCTCCTCAGCTCCGTTTTAAATGAGCGGTCCCTTATTCTGAAACTATGCCCCCTAGTTCTAGCTTCCCCCACGAGGGGAAACATCCTCTCTGCATCTACCCTGTCAAGCCCCCTCTTAATCTTATGTTTCAATAAGATCACCTCTCATTCTTCTAAACTCCAATGAGTATAGGCCCAACCTATCTTCATAAGACAACCCCCTCATCTCAGGAATCAACCTAGTGAACCTTCTCTGAACTGCCTCCAATGCAAGTATATCCCTCCTTAAATAAGGAGACCAAAACTGTACGCAGTACTCCAGGTGTGGTCTCAACAACGCCTTGTACAGTTGTAGCAAGACTTCCCTACTTTTATACTCCATCTCCCTTGCAATAAAGGCCAACACTCCATTTGTCTTCCTAATTATTTGCTGTACCTGCACGCTAACTTTTTGTCTTTCATGTACAAAGACCCCCAGATCCCTCTGTACCACAGCATTTTGTAGTCTCTCTCCATTCAAATAATAATTTGCTTTTTTATTCTTCCTACCAAAGTGGATAACCTCACATTTTCCCACATTATGCTCCATCTGCCAAATTTTTGCCCAGTCACTTAACCTATCTATATCCCTTTGCAGATTCTTTGTGTTCTCCTCACAACTTGCTTTCCCACCTATCTTTGTATCATCAGCAAATTTGGTTACATTACACTCGGTCCCTTCATCCAGGTCATTAATATAGATTGTAAATAGTTGAGGCCCCAGCACTGATCCCTGTGGCACCCAACTAGTTATAGTTTGCCAACCCAAAAATGACCCATTTATTCTGACTCTCTGTTTTCTGTTAGTTAGCCAATCCTCTATCCATGCTACTATATTACTCCCAACCCCTTGAGCTCTTATCTTGTGCAGTAACCTTTTATGTGGCATCTTATCGAATGCCTTCTGGAAATCCAAATACACTACATCTACTAGTTCCCCTTTATCCACCCTGCTTGTTACATCCTCAAAGAACTCTAGCAAATTTGTCAAACATGATTTCCCTTTCATAAAACCATGTTGACTCTGCTTGATTGTATTGTGATTTTCTAAATGTCCTGCTATTACTTCCTTAATAATGGACTCCAGTATTTTCCCAATGACACATGTTAGGCTAACTGGTCTACAGTTTCCTGCTTTCTGTCTCCCTCCTTTCTTGAATAGGAGTGTAAGATTTGCAGTTTTCCAATCCGCTGGGACCTCTCCAGAATCCAGGGAATTTTAGTAGATTACAACCAATGCATCCACTATCTCTACAGCCACTTCTTTTAAGACCCTAGGATGCAAGCCATTAGGTCCAAGGGACTTGTCCACCTTTAGTCCCATTAGTTTGCTTAGTACTTTTTCTCTAGTGATAGTGATTGTTTTAAGTTCCTCCCTCCCTATAGCCCCTTGATTATCTTACCATGAAGACCAATACAAAATATTTGTTCAAAGTCTCCGCCATTTCCCTGTTCCCCATTAATGGCCCAAAAATTAGTATCACTACGCGAGAGTACGCACTGTGTACTCTCGCGTATTCTGTCTCCAATTGCCGGTTTCCAGCATGCACTGCACTGCGCATGCACTGAAAACCGGCACTTGGTGATTTCAAAAGGGGGCGGTTCCTAGGTGAACCGCGTGCGCGCTACAGGCTGCGCGCACGCAGTGCACTTAGTGCTTTGAACGCGCAGGTAAGCATGGAAGATTTTGCACATAAAGAAAGGAGGCGTAAGACCCTCTTTTAACAAGGTAAGTAGTTAATTAAGTATTATTTTGAATTTTTTTCAACAGGTATATCTTTTTTAGAGACTTTAAAGAAAGGTAAGTTTATTTTTATAACTTTTAAAAAGATTTTAAATTTTTTCAAATTTAATTTTTTGTTTAAAGTGGTTAATTTATTTAACTATACTTATTTTATTAATGTGATGGTTTTTAAAAAAAATTTAATTGAGGTTTAGCTGTTCTTTTGGGGGGTATAGTATTCATAGCTTTCACAGCCCTTTCTGTGAAAACTATGAATGAAAGATGGTGTGCTGCCATTGGCTCTAACTGAATCACGTGATCCCACAGCTCGCACGAATTAACTGCGTCTGTAGGATACGCACACACTGCACAGCTGCTGTCTAGAAACTCAAGTTCGTGCGAGCTTGGAAGGAAAAGGCAGGCGCGCAGTGAGATATCACGGGGAAGCCTTACCCCCGCAGGAAGGCTCCGTCTTTAATTTCTGGGCCATTAATTCCCCAGTCTCATCCTCTAAGGGACCAATGTTTACTTTAGCTACTTTCTTCCTTTTTATATACCTGTAGAAGCTCTTACTGTCTGTTTTTATATTTCTTGCTAGTTTACTCTCATAATCTATCTTCTCCCTCTTTATTATTTTTTTAATTGTCCTTTGCTGGTTTCTAAAAATTTCCCAATCCTCTGGTCTACCACGAATGTTTGCAACATTGTATGCCTTTGTTTTCAATTTGATACCATCCTTTACTTCCTCAGTTAGCCACGGATGGTTCATGCTTCTCTTAGAGTCTTTCTTTCTCACTGGAATATATCTTTGCTGAGAGTTATGAAATATCTCCTTAAATGTATCTACCGTCTTACCCTTTAATCTATTTTCCCAGTCCATTTTAGCCAACTCTGTCTTCATACCTTTGTAATTGCCTTTATTTAAGTTCAGGACACTAGTTTGAGACCCAAGTTTCTCACCCTCAAACTGAATTTGAAATTCTATCATGCTATGATCACTCTTCCCTGGAGGATCCTTTACTATGAGATCATTAATTAATCCTATCTCATTACACAATACCAGATCTAAAATAGCCTGCTCCCTGGTTGGTTCCACAATGTATTGTTCTAAGAATACATCCTGAATACACTCTATGAACTCATCCTCAAGGCTACCTTTGCCAATTTGATTTGCCCAATCTATATGAAGATTAAAATCGCCCATGATTATTGCAGTACCTTTCTTATAAGCCTCCATTATTTCTTGATTTATACTCTGTCCTACAGTATAGCTACTGTTAGGGGGCCTATAGACTACTCCCACCAGTGACTTCTTTCCCTTATTATTTCTTATCTCCACCCAAACTGATTCTACATCTTGATCTTCTGAGCCAATATCATTTCTCACTACTGCACTGATCTCATCTGTAAGGGGTTCGAGTGGCTCTGTGCTTAGCCTGGGTGCTAGTGCGGGGTTAGGCCTTGTTGTCTGTTCTGGTCTCCAGCCAACCTGGTAACACTAGACACCGGTGAGTGGTTCGACCCACTCGCCCTTACGGTTCTGACACTGGACTTCGGTGCGAGAGCAATAATGCAGAGAAAAACTCAGGTAGACCTGGTTGAATAGTGCAAAATGGAAAATCTTTATTGCATATTATTCAAGACTACGAAATACATGTCATAAGCACAGATTAATGACAGTACAAACTTACATACATTTATGCAACTAGGTTTAGGGAAACGAGGAGCGCACGACACATCGTAAAAGGGGACACACATTATAATTATCCTTAAAAACTTAAACCTTCCCCTATCAATACCTGTCCTAAACTAGATTTGTAGGATCGAGACTCATGCTCACCACTCGGGACAATTCGGAGGATTCTAAATCGATGTTCGGATGCTTTCGCCACCGCACCTGACCACTCACGTGTTGGTCAAGGGTCTCTGCGCTTCACTTGTTTACTTGTTTCTGCTCCGGCTAGTAGGCTGGACCGCCTGCGGCCATGAAGATCTGTGTTGGTTTTCAGAGTTCGGACACCTCTCAAAGAAGAGTCTTCCTGTGCCCTCACACCGGTTGCCGTGGCGATACATATTGTCGTCTTCTTCTCTTCTCATCTCATCTCATCTCCTCTCGGGCCTTCGGTTCCAACACCGTTTACCGACTTCTCGGGATGGTGCGCCCGCTTCCAGGCCTTCACAGCCCAGTTCTCCACAGATCTTCACGGCAAGCCACGAGGTTGATCCTGGCGGATCAGAGTCCAGAGTCGTCAGGCAAGAGAGTAAGAGTTCAGCAGCCTTCCAGCGAGTCAAAGCAGCAAGAGAAAGATGGACGGTTGTACTTTACAGTTATAGTACTGTAATTCCTATTTTCCCGCCCAATCTTAATGTCTATCTTTTGTCATGTTTTGGCGCTCAAAACTTCTTGTATGGGGTGATCTCAGTCTTTAATGGGTTACGGTGATACTTGTAACTGTCTGAGTACCCGTTAATATTTCTCCCATTGTGGAACCAGCTAGTAGTCTCCCTGGAGGGGTTTTGGGGCTTCCAAATGCTTGCTGTGAGTACCCGTGAATGGCTCTCTCATCGTAGAGCCGTGGGGAATTTGCATATCAATGTCTTTGGATGGGTCCTTGATCGCTCAGTACAATAGCCCTCGTTTGTACCTGGAAAACCGATTCCAGTATTTATGTTTGAAATGCAAACCCATCACGTCTTGTCATTATCTCAAATGTGCTGATTCCTGTCCGATCTTGCTGAAATGTTTATTGAAACGCCATCTTGTCTGCCTACTGAAAGTCTAGAACATTCTGACACGAGGCGTGGCGGCCATTTTACAGGCTGTTTGTGTCCGTTTTGAAACCTGACCGCATTCTGCTGAAATAAAGCTGTTTGTACGAAACTTTTTGTCTCCTTCTCATTATTATAAAATCGCGATAATTTTGCGAATTCTACACATCCTTTATTAACAGAGCTACCTCACCTCCTTTTCCTTTCTGTCTATCCTTCCGAAATGTCAAATACCCCTGAATATTCAGTTCCCAGCCTTGGTCACCTTGCAACCACGTCTCCGTAATGGCTATCGGATCATACACATTTATTTCTATTTGTGCCGTCAACTCATCTATCTTGTTACGAATGCTGTGTACATTCAGATAAAGAGCTTTTAATTTTGTCTTTATACCATTTTTCCCTACTCTGACTCTACTTTCTGGTGCACTCTTATATTTATATGCTCTGTCCCTTCCTGTCACACTCTGGTTGTCATTACCCCTATCACTACCCTGCACTATTGCCTTCTCCTTTCTCTTTGACTTTTTTAATTTCCCCTCACCTGAACCCTCCGCCCACTATTTAGTTTAAAGCCCTATCTACAGCCCTAGTTATTAGATTCGCCAGGACACTGGTCCCAGTATGGTTCAAGTGAAGCCTGTCCCAATGAAACAGCTCGCTCTTTCCCCAGTACTGGTGCCAGTGCCCCATGAATCGAAACCCATTTCCGCCACACCAATCTTTGAGCCACACATTCATCTCTCTGATCTTATTTACCCAATGCCAATTTGCTCGTGGCTCAGGTAGTAATCCAGAGATTATTACCTTTGTGGTTCTGCTTTTTAATTTAGCCCCTAGCTGCTCATACTCCCTCAGCAGAACCTCTTTCTTTGTCCTACCTATGTCGTTGGTACCTACGTGGACCACGACAACTGGATCTTTCCCCTCCCACTCCAAGTTCCTCTCCAGCCCAGAGGAGATGTCCTTAACCCTGGCAGGCAACACAGACTTCGGGACTCACGCTCTCGGCTGCAGAGAACAGTATCTATCCCCCTAACTATACTGTCCCCTACCACTACTACATTTCTTTTTACTCCCCCAGCTTGAATGCCCCCCTGTACCACAGTGCTGTGGTCAGTTTGCTCATCCTCCCTGCTGCCCTTACTCTTGTCCACACAGGGAGGAAGAACCTCGTACCTGTTGGACAAGTGCAAGGGCTGAGGCTCCTCCAATGCTGCCTTCTGGATCCCCATACCTGCCTCACTCGTAGTCACACTCTCCTGTCCCTGACCACGGGCCAAATCTGAAGTATTTAACCTAAGGGGTGTGACTGCCTCCTGGAACACAAAGTCCAGGTAACTCTCCCCCTCCCTGATGTATCACAGTGTCCGAAGCTCGGACTCCAGCTCATCAACTCTGAGTCGAAGTTCTTCGAGCTGCAGGCACTTACTGCAGATGTGGTTGCTGTGGATCACACTGGTGTCCACCAGTTCCCACATGCTACAGCTGCAACACATCACCTGCCCTGCCATCTCTATTGTATTTTATTTAACTAATTAGGTTTTCAAGTTTTGAAATATCAATTATCTATGTATAGTTTTTAATCTGTAATCACGGATCTTAATTTAAACCAATGCCCAAGTTTAGAAAAAGAGAGAAATACTCACCAACCAATCACTTACCTGCTTTCCTGTGATATCACACTTTTTTATTTTTTTTTCCCCTCACAGATCCTGCTCTGCTCCAAGTTAGCTCCTTTTTATGTTCCCTGCTGCTCCCGCTCTCGGCGCTGGTCTCGAGCGCTCCTTTTTAAGTTCCTGCTGCTCCCGTTCTTGAGCGGTACTTTTTAAATTCGCCGCTGCTCCCGCTCTCGGCGCTGGTCTCGGGCGCTCCTTTTTAAGTTCGCCGCTGCTCTCCAATTTTTCTACATTAAAAGTGTTTTATAAATGCAAGTTGTTGTTGTTTGATCAAACAAGCTATTTATGTGTATCGGAATTATCAATTATTACTAACTTGTAATTTTATATTGCTTCATTTAAGCCAACTTTCAGCTAATGTAATACATTATTAAATTAATAGCCTTATTCTGAATTAATTTGATATCCATTCCCATAACATTGTTAATTTGATAATCAGAACTCAAAAAAAAATCCTGTCCCAAATCAGAAGTTGTTAGTTGGGAAGTGTAGCATTCAAAACCTAAATCCAACTTTTGCTTTTTTGGAGTTGCTTTTCAATTGCAAATTAAATATTAGTCACTTTTTCACTTTCATGTTCAGATAGAGCAAAGGATAGTGACTATAAAAATGCAGATTTGACAGGGGTGTCAAGCGAAGCCAGTTGTTTGTCCCTAAAATGAGTCTTTGCACTTCTACTACTGTCTCAGTCATAACATAAAAGGTAAATTTGGTCCACTTAATAATGTATGTGGCTTCCTAATGAATCCTAAGTATATTTCATAGCGAACAATGCTGAAAAGGTAGCTGCAAACAGCTGCACATATTGTTGCTTACAATTCATACTGTTCATTGGAGCCATTTCACTGTCAGTTAGCATACTGTTGATTTGGATTCACTGACTGTATTACATTTACCATTTTAACATTGTCTTCTTTGATCCTAATCAATTATTACTTCAGGTTTGATCCAGATTTTTCTTTGCGCTCATCAGGCGAGGGGTGGTTAATTAGTGCTGAGCATGGAACGAGGTATAGCACAGCACGGCCAATGCAGAGTAAAGCTCTATCAACTCTGCCCAACCTTACAAGAGCACTTCTACTGTATCAGATGACATTTTTTCCATTTGTCACAGCAGCTACACATTGACTTCTCTGAGCAAGATTGCCAATTAATGCCAAATTAGGAATGGTTTTGTGCTGCAAACCCATGTCCACTAGGAACTAGATTGAAACTGTCCAAATTCATTTGACATTGTACCCTTACAGTCAGCAGACCAAGGAGACTTTCATCCCATCAGTCTGAATTGTATTTGAATCCAGGTCCCAGGGGGTCTAAGTGACTGCACCTATCTTACCATTGATCTAGATTCAAATCCCCCTATGATGATATAAAATAAATAATTTTCTTCATAACAGTAATTCTCACCAGGTGGCAGCAAATATGCAGTTGAAAAATTATTGCATTGCAACAGTCACTCTGCATTGTGATCCTTTGTGATCATTTAATGACTGCAGGCTAGCTTGAGGGACTGAACACAAAGGTTTGCCAAATTTTGTCATGAAATGAAAGGACTTGCTCCAATGCACATTCCTATTATTTGGTATGCATCCAGCATATCAATGCCAAATAATCTGCAAATTTGCAGGTTTAATATCTGGCAAAGATCATCCACTGAACTATTTTGTTATGTATGGGGGCATTTGAACACCTGTATTTCAGTGCTTCTTAAATTTGTAGATTCCATGTAAATTATAAAATTTTAAAAAGTAGTTTTTGAAACTACACTTTTCACCCAAGTACTCTATGTAGCTTTTTTTGCATTGTCTTTTGGCTGAATTTGATTGTCAGTTCAGAGTGACCCAATTATACTTTAAGGAGTGGGGTCATTTGGATCAGCTGAAAATATAAAGCTTGGGTCCTGCCATGTCAGATGATTTTTAGTGTGTGCTAAGATCGAACGAGGGTTAATGCAGAAAACATGTATTTTTCCTTTGATAACTTTAGAGTAATATATATTATAATTACTTTATTTTGATGTGCCATTGCTACTGCTATATTTGGGAATAATACAAACAGTGTTCACAAAACAATAATAATTGTCCAACTATTGAGCAACTAGTAGCCACTTTCGGGCCCAAAGGTAGATCAAGTTTGTTGATCTGTAAATAAATAGGAGAGAATGAAAAATCTTAATGTAGATTTTTGTCTTTACCACACAGGCAGTAACTTGGAGCCACAGATCGCCTGGCTACTATAGAATCCGCCTGATTTTCATTCTATTGCATTCAATGGAATTATTGGGCAGCTTCTATAACACCTGGTGAGTCACGCCGTCAAATTACTGCCCAGGCCCTGAAGACAAAAATCTATCCCATTGTCTTCAGAGTCCTCCCATCTCAGACCATTCTCATTTAATCTATTTTAAATCCTTTGTGTACTAATTTTATCCTCCGAGCGTAACAACCAGCCGCATTGCTGCCATCTGTTCAACCCTTTTAAGCCCAATACTGGATATGCATGATGTCGTAATGTAATATAAATGTCAGCTTGACTTGTATATCTCTGCCAAACACTTGTCTTGTTCTGATATTTTACTTATATTTTCACTGCTAGAGATAAAAAAAACATAGAGAAAACAATTCAGTTGGAAAAACAATAGTTGCAGAATTTTGATCTCAAGTGTTTTCTTTCCTTGCTTTATGGATTATATTTTAATCAAATTGTACTTTTTTCCAGAAAAAATACTCAACTATAAACAATTGATTTAGAAACAAGGATCTTGAACCCAAACTAATAAATGAAACAAGATTTTAGAAGATTTCTAATATTCTGAGAGCAGCATGCTACTTAAGAAATGCTTTGTGGCTTTCTGTATTTGCAATGAGTATTAGACATTCACAGAAAAGGTTTATTGTGGCAGGAAATATGCTTCGGGAGCTGAGCGAGTAGTGTGCTCTCAAGTGGTTAACCAGATATTTTGCTGAAGATCAGAGCCAGGCAAGCTTTATCTTCTACAGAAATCACATTATAATTTAGTTGATTTCACTCCAGTTCCTCTTTAAAACCAATTAGGTGAAACACAGCCACAGTATCAAAATCCCAAATAACTGGAGGCTGCATTACCATCAGGTGTGTAAGCATATGAGCATGTTTAGTTAATGAGTACTTAAAAATATGTGGGAGTACATTATTGGCAATTAGATGAAATCTGGTCTACAAAAATATAAATTTCGCTTGGCATATTAAATCAAGTGACATAGGTCATACTCCAAGTTTCTTAAAGCACAGCTGGTACAAGATATTTTGGTGCTTATACTGTAATAGCAACAAGCCTACAATTATGCTTGAAATTGATTTACTGGATCTTAAACATTTTAGAGTATGCGCATGTACAAGACACACAAATATTCAAGCAAAGAATAGCTGAAGAGATTTGCTTTATTAAAGTAGAAAATGGTCCATTGCAAGTGTTGCAATAATGTAGCAATAACACCAAAATGAGTGGTTTGTAAGTGAAGAATGAGGCAACTAACTTCAATAGAGTCAGACAAATCATTGACAAGTAATTTTCTTCTGCAGCTAAATTAGTATTACTAGTGCTCCGAAGAATTTTGCAATGGAGTAGTTGGTCACAGATTCCTAACATGGAATTCCCCACAGGAAGGAAGAAACGTATAAACCACCCCAAATCACTCTTCTGCCACTTCTAGCAATTGGCTCAAAAGAAAGTCTTCAAAATAGCAAATTATGCCTTCTGTAGTACCACACATAATGATGATAAGAGTTGGTAATCAAGTGCAGTGCATCAAGGAAGCCATGCTCATCTCGATCTGGTATTCATAAAAGACCCAGAAAATGTACATGAAATGGAAATTAAAGTACCCATGGGGGTTGGTGACCACAGAACGATAAAGATTAACATAATCTGGGAGTCAGAAATATCTAAGACCAGATGCCAGGCAAATAAATGAAATGAAGGAACAACTAAAACAGATTGATTGGAGGAGGTTGTTCACTTCAGTAAAGGAACAATGGCTGACCCCTTATTCTGATACTGTGTCCCCTGGTTCTAGACTCCCCAGCCAGGGAAACGTCCTCCCTGCACCTACCCTGTCAAGCCCTATAAGAATTGTGTATGTTTCAATGAGATCACCTCTCATTCTTCTAAACTCTAGAGACTATAGGCCTAATATACTCAATCTCTCCTCATAGGACAATCCCCCCATCCCAGGAACCAGTCTGGTGAACCTTTGTTGCACTCCTTCTATGGCAAGTATATCCTTCCTTAGGTAAGGAGACCGAAATTGTACACAATATTCCAGGTGTGGTCTCACCAGGGCTCTATATAATTGCAGTAAGACATCTTTACTCTTATACTCAAATCCTCTTGTAATAAACACTAAAATTCCATTTGCTTTCCTAATTGCTTGCTGTACCTGCATGTTAACTTTCAGTGATTCATGTACAAGACACCCAGGTCCTTCTGAACATCAACATTTCCTAATCTCTCACCATTTAAAAAATACTCTGCTTTTCTATTTTTCCTACCAAAATGGCTAACTTCACATTTCTCCACATTATATTCCATTTGCCATGTTCTTGCCCACTCACTTAGCCTGTCTATAGCCCCTTGAAGTCTCCTTGCATCCTCCTCACAACTTACATTCCCATCCAGCTTTGTATCATCAGCAAACTTGGATATATTACATTTGGTCCCCTCATCCAAATCATATGAATAGCTGAGGCCCAAGCACTGATCCTTGCGGTACCCCACTAGTTACAGCCTGCCAACCCAAAAATGGCCTGTTTATTCCTACTCTCTGTTTTCTGTCTGTTAACCAGTCCTCAATCCATGCTAGTATATTACCCCCAATCCCATGAGCCCTAATTTTGTTTAATAACCTCTTGCGTGGCACCTTATCGAATGCCTTCTGAAAATCCAAATACACCGCATCCACTGGTTCCCCCTTATCTATTCTATTAGTTACAACCTCAATAAACTCTAACAGATTTGTCAAACACGATTTCCCTTTCATAAATTCGTGTTGACTCTGCCTAATCCTATTATTATTTGCTAAGTGTCATGTTACCACGTCCTTAATAATAGATTCTAGCATTTTCCCTACTACTGATGTCAGGCTAACTGGTCTGTAGTTCCCCGTTTTCTCTCTCCTCCTTTCTTAAATAGTGGGGTTACATTTGTTACCTTACAATCCGCGGGAACCGTTCCAGTATCTATGGAATTTTGGAAAATGACAATCAATGCATCCACTATCTCGAAAGCCACCACTTTCAAAACCCTAGGATGTAGGCCATCAGGTCCAGGGGATTTATCCACCTTTAGCCCTGAGGATCCAATTGTCGTGGTCCACATAGGAAAAATAAAAAAGCAAATTGTTATTTAAATGGGGACAGATTACAAAATGTTGAGGTTCAGAGGGATCTGGGGGTCCTTGTACATGAATCACAAACAGTTAGCATGCAGGTACAGCAAGTAATTAGGAAGGCAAATGGAGTGTTTGCCTTTATTACAAAGGGAATGGAGTATAAAAGTAGGGAAGTCCTGTTACAACTGTACAGGGCGTTGGTGAGACCACACCTTGAGTACTGCGTACAGTTTTGGTCTCCTTAGTTAAGGAAGGATATACTTGCATTGGAGCAGTTCAGAGAAGGTTCACGAGGTTGATTCCGGAGATGAAGGGGTTATCCTATGAAGAAAGATTGAGCAGGTTGGGCCTATACTCATTGGAGTTTAGAAGAATGAGAGGGGATCTTATTGAAACATATAACATTCTGAAGGGGCTTGACAGGGTAGATGCAGAGAGGATGTTTCCCCTCGTGGGGGAATCTAGAACTAGGGGGCATAATTTCAGAATAAGGAGGCACCCTTTTAAAACAGAAATGAGGAGGAATTTCTTCTCTCAGAGGGTCGTGAATCTTTGGAATTCTCTTCCCCAGAGAGCTGTGGAGGCTGGGTCATTGAATATATTTAAGGTGGAGATAGACAGATTTTTGAATGGTAAGGGAATCAAGGGTTATGGGGAGCGGGCAGAGAAGTGGAGTTGAGGCCAAGATCAGATCAGCCATGATCTTATTGAATGGCGGAGCAGGCTCAAGGGTCAAATGACCTACTCCTGCTCCTACGTCTTATATTCCTATGTTCTTAAAGCCCAGTCTACTGCCCTAGTTATTTGGTTTGCCAGGACACTGGTCCCAGCCTGGTTTAAGTGGAGCCCATCCCAATGGAACAGCTCCCTCTTTCCCCAGTACTGGTGCCAGTGCCCCATGAACTGAAACCTCTTCCTCCCACACCACTCTTTGAGCCACACATTTAAACCTCTAATCTGTTTGTCCCAAACCAATTTGCGCGTGGCTCAGGTAACAATCTAGAAATTATTACCTTTGAGGTTCTGCTTTTTAATTTGAATCCTAGCTCCTTAAACTCCCTTAGCAGAACCTCATTCCTAGTTCTACCTATGTCGTTGGTTCATATGTGGACCACGACAACTGGATCCTCCCCCTTCCACTCCAAGTTCTTCTCCAGCCACGAGGAGATGTCTTTAACCCTAGGCAACACAACCTTTGGAACTCTCGGTCACGGCTGCAGAGAACAGTATCTATCCCCCTGACTATACTGTCCCCTACCACAACTACATTCCCTTTCACTCCCCCTACTTGAATGGCCTCCTGCACTATGGTGCCATGGTCAGCTTGCTCATCCATCCTGCAGGCTTTTCCCTCATCCATACAGGCAGCAAGAACCTCATACCTGTTAGGCAAGGGCAAAGGCTGAGGCTCCTCCAGCACTGCACCTGGGGTCCCCTTACCTGCCTGAGTGGCAGTCACACCCTCCTGTCCCTGACCACTAACCAGACCTGTACCACTACCTAACCTAAGGGGTGTGACTGCCTCCTGGATCAAAGTGTCCAGGTAACTCTCCCCATCCCTGATGCCTCGCAATGTCTGCACCTCAGACTCCAGCTCAAAAACTCTGAGCTGAAGTTCCTCAAGATGCAGACACTTACTACAGACGTGGTTGTCTGGGATCACAATGCTCTCCACAAACTCCCACGTGCTGCAGTTGTGGCACAGCCACCTGCACTGCCATCCCTATATGACCTTGATAAGTATAATAAAATGCAGAAACACATTAAAAAGGTAGTCAGAGGTGCAAAGGGAGCCATGGAAAAAGCTTAACTGAGGCTAAGCATAACAGTAAAATATTATTTTAGTACCACAAGAACAACAGCGTAATCAAAAAGAGGTAAAAACCATAAAAGATGCAAATAGGCTCAAAACTGAGAATGAACACAAACTAGTAAACATTCTCAATAACTACTTCCTCCAAGTACTCATAAAGACAAAATGTTTCACTTAAAAAAAGCCCCAAGTACAATTAATAAATGTTATAAATGAAATGAAAATCTTAGACAGACAAAATGGGCTCAAAACAAATAAATCCCCAGGGTTAGGTGGTAATTGTCCAGAGTACTGAGAGAAACTAGGGAAGAGATTTGTGATGCAATGAAAATCATTATGAGGGAGGTATCAGTAGACTGGAAACAGGCTAATGTGGTTCCCAATGTTTAAAGAGGGTGAGCAAACAGAGACCGAAAAACACAGACCCATTAGACTTACATCCGTTCCATGTAAAATAATGGAATCAATTATCAGAAGTAAGCTTGAAGTTCATTTTTGCATCATTAAACTGGTTAACAGCAATCAGCATAGATTCAGGAGGGGATGGTCCTGGCTGACCAAACGCTGCGTCCCCTTTTTGTTTATCCATTCATGGGATGTGGGTGTCAGTCACAATGCCCGCATTTATTGCCCTTGAGAAGGTGGTGGTGAGCCGCCTTCTAGAACCGCTGCAGTCCGTGTGGTGAAGGTACTCCCACAGTGCTGTTAGGGAGGGAGTTCCAGGATTTTGACCCAGTGACGATGAAGGAACGGTGATATATTTCCAAGTCAGGATGGTGTGTGACTTGGAGGGGAACTTGCAGGTGGTGTTGTTCCCATGCGCCTGCTGCCCTTGACCTTCTAGGCGGTAGAGGTCGCGGGTTTGGGAGGTGCTGTCGAGGAAGCCTTGGCGAGTTGTTGCAGTGCATCTTGTAGATGGTACACACTGCAGCCATGGTGCGCTGCTGGTGGAGGGAGTGAATATTTAAGGTGGTGGCTGGGGTGCCAATCAAGTGGGCTCCTTTGCCCTGGATGGTGTCGAGCTTCTTGAGTGTTGGTGGAGATGCACTCATCCAGGCAAGTGGAGAGTATTCCATCACACTCCTGACTTGTATCTTGTAGATGGTGGAAAGGTTTTGGGGAGTCAGGAGGTGAGTCACTTGCCTCAGAATACTGCTCTTGTAGCCACAGTATTTATGTGGCTGGTCCAGTTAAGATTCTGTTCAATGGTCACCCCCAGGATGGTGGAGGATTCGGTGATGGTAATCCTGTTGAATGTCAAGTGGTGGTGGCTAGACTCTCTCTTATTGGAAATGTTCATTGCCTGGCACTTGTGTGGCGCGAATGTTACTTACCACTTATCAGTCCAAGTCTGAATGTTCTCCAGGTCTTGCTGCATACGGGCACGGACAGCTTCATTATCTGAGGAGTTGCGAATAGAACTGAACACTGTGCAATCATCAGCGAACATCCCCACTTCTGATCTTATGATGGAGGGAAGGTCATTGATGAAGCAGCTGAAGATGGTTGGGCCTAGGATACTGCCCTGAGGAACTCCTGCAGCTATGTCCTGGGGCTGAGATGATTGGTCTCCAACAACCACAACCATCTTCCTTTGTGTTAGGTATGACTCCAGCCAGTAGAGCGTTTTCACCCTGATTCCCAGTGGCTCCTTGATGCCACACTCGGTCAAATGCTGCCTTGATGTCAAGGGCAGTCACTCTCATCTCACCTCTGGAATCCAGCTCTTTTGTCCATGTTTGGACCAAGGCTGTAATGAGGTCTGGAGTTGAGTGGTCCTGGCGGAACCCAAATTGAACATTGGTGAGCAAGTTATTGGTGAGTAAGTGTCACTTAATAGCACTATCGATGACACCTTCTATCACTTTGCTGGTTTTGAGTGTTGACTGATGGGGCAGTAATTGGCCGGATTGCATTTGTCCTTCTTTTGTGGATAGGACATCCCTGGGCAATTTTCCACTTTGTTGGGTAGATGCCAGTGTTGTAGCTGTATTGGAACTGCTAGAGGTACGGCTATTTCTGGAGCACATGTCTTCAACACTACAGCCAGGATGTTGTCGGGGCCCATAGCCCTTATTGTATCCAGTGCGCTATGTTATTTCTTGATATCACGTGGAGTGAATCGAATTGGCTGAAGACTGGCTTCTGTGTTGGTGGGGACCTCAGGAGGAACGTGATATGGATCATACCCTCGACACTTCTGGCTGAAGATGGTTGCAAACACTTAAGCCTTGTCTTTTGTTCTCGCATGCTGGGCTCCGCCATCATTGAGGACTGGGATATTCATGGAGCCTCCTCCTTCCATTAGTTGTTTAATTGTCCACCACCATTCATGAGTGGAATTGGCAGGACTGCAGAGCGTTGATCGGATCTGTTGGTTGTGGGTTAGCTTAGCTCTATCTATAGCATGCTGCTTCCGCTGTTTAGCTTGCACATAGTCCTGTTGTAGCTTCACCAGGTTGGCATCTCATTCTTAGGTACGCTTTGTGCTGCTCCTTGCATGCTCTTTTCACTCCTCATTGCACCAGGGCGGTCCCTTGGCTTGATGGTAATGGTAGAGTCAGGGATATGCCGGGCCATGAGGTTACAGATTGTGGTGGTATACAATTCTGCTGCTGCTGATGGCACACAGCACCTCATGGATCCCCAGTTTTGAGCTGCTAGATCTGTTCTGAATCAATTCCATTTAGCACAGTGGTGGTGCCACTAAACACGATGGAGGGTGTCTTCAGTGTGAAGACGGGACTTTGTCTCCACAAGGATTGTGCGGTGGTGACTCCTACCGATACTATCATGGACAGATGCATTTGCGACAGGTAGATTGGTGAGGACGAGGTCAAGTAGATTTTTCCCTCATGCTGGTTCTCTCACCACCTGCTGCAGGCCCAGTTTGGCAGCTATATCCTTTAGGACTCGGCCAGCTTGGTCAGTAGTGGTGCTACCGAGCCACTCTTGGCAATGGACATTGAAGTCCTGTCCCCTTCCCTCCCCCCCCCCCCCGCAATGTACATTCTGTACCCTTGCTACCCTCAGTGCTTCTTCCAAGTGGTGTTCAACATGGAGGAGTACTGATTCATTAGCTGAGGGAGGACGGTAGGTGGTAATCAGCAGGAGGTTTCCTTGCCCATATTTGACCTGATGCCATGAGAATTCATGGGGTCCGGAGTCAATGTATACCATTGTGCTGCCAACTCTGGTGGCTCTGTCCTACCGATGGGACAGGACATACCCAGTGATAGTGATAGAGGATTCTGGGACATTGGCTGAAAGGTATGATTGTGTCAGTATGACTATGTCAGGGCTTTGAGGAAGTGACAACCAATTGGACTAGTGTAAGCCCTATGATGTGGTGTACCTTGATTTCCAAAATGCTTCTGCTAAAGTTGTACAAGAAAGCTATTAATTAAACTCAAAACTGTGGGGATTCAAGATAAACCCTGGGAATGGATAGGAAACTGTCTGAAGGACAGGAAACAAGTTCTTCTTAGAGGAATGATTTCAAGGTGGGAGGGGGGATATTGATGGGATGCCTTGTTGCTCAGTGCTGGGATCACTATTGTTATAATTTACGTAAATGTTTCGGTTTCAGAAACTCCATGCAAAGTGATCAAATTTGAAAATGATACCAAACTAAGAGGGACAATGCAATTGGAGGAGGGAGCTCGGAATCTGCAGAATGAGTTGAACAAGATATGTAAGTGGGCAGAACAGAAGAAAAAATTTAATGCAGACAAATGTAAAGTGCTACATATAAGAGGGAAAGATAGGTAACACACATATTCCATGAATCATGTCGAAACAGGTAAGGATGAAGCTGAAAATGACCTATGAGTCTCATTACACTTGACATTAAACATGTACAACCAATGCCGAGCAGAAATCAACAAAACCCAGTAGAAAAAGTTAACTTCCTGACAGAGTTGTGGAAGCAAAAACCCTGGAATCTTTGGACCCTGGAAACAAATGGATGGTGCAATGGTGGAACACTAGGATCTCTTTGGATGGATGAATTAAGAATGGGCAAATGGCCTTCCTCATCTGTAATTCTCATGTGATCTCCCAGCCTCAGCACATTGCCCCAGCTGCGTGTCTTAATTACTGCAACACAGTTTTGTATAACTCACAAAGGCAACCTTATAATGATATTTCTTTTATTGTTCAATGTGACAACAATTCAAACAGAAATATTCTTGGTATTTATCAGACTGGGATGATGCATTGTAAGCTCCTTTTTATTTATAAAAGTGACTGACTAATTCAAAACATTCCCTGACACTCAAAGGTGTTATTTTTAATTGATTTGGGAAGATAGCAAAAACTTCTGATTCTTTCAAGTCGCTCTCTGCAGGTCATACACAACCTACACACAAGAGCTTGCGCAGCTAGTCTATTGCTGCTCCACCAGCAGCTTCACTCTGAGCCACCAAGTCGGGTTTGGGGTCACTCAAGTCATTCCTGCTTCTCCTGGGCCCACAACAATAAAAACTCAAAATTCTGGGCCTTTTTTTGAGCAGCCTCTAGTGGTCCCGTTAAGGACCGCTGGTTAAGTCGTTCAACAACTGATACAACAAGACACACACTCTGCCCATTTGAACCCGATTTGCATATCTAAGCTGCTTTGCATTTGTTTTAGGTGAACCTTGGGCCAAGATGTCCCCCACCCTCAATTTTCAGCTGCTGGTCACCCATTTTTTCAGGCGCAAAACGGGCAACTGTGAGTTGAATTTCTCCACCATTGTTTCTATAAATTTGCTACTGCAATGGATAAACCGCTGTCATGCTTAGGCTGCAATTTGACTAACCTGATTGAGTTCTTTGATGAAGTAATGGAGGGTGGATGAGGGTTGTGCAGTTGATGTTGTGTATGTGGACTTTCAAAAGGCATTTGATAAAGTACCACATAGCAAAATTGAAGCCCATGGGATTATAGGAGCAGTGGCTGCATGGATAAGAAATTGTCTAAGGGACAGAAAGTAGAATGTAGTGGTGAACGGTTGTTTTTCAGACTGGAGGGAAGTGTGCTGTGGTGTCCCCAGGGGTCGGTGTTGCGACCACTGCTCTTTTTGATATATATTAATGACCTGGACTTGAGTATACAGAACATAATTTCAAAGTTTGCAGATGACACGAAATTGGGAAATAGTGAGGAGGATAGTAACAGACTTCAGGAGGACATAGACAGACTTGTGAAATGAGAAGACACATATCAGATGAAATTTAATGCAGAGAAATGTGAAATGATTCATTTTGGTCGGAAGAATGAGGAGAGGCAATATGAACTAAATTATACAATTTTAAAGGGGGTGCACGTACACAAATCATTGAAGGTGGCAGAACAAGTTGAGAAGGCTGTTGAAAAGTCATATGGGATCCTTGGCTTTACCATCACACGTGAGGACACTACCCACCAGGTACATGGTACATACTCATGTGACTCGGCCAACGTTGTCTACCTCATACGTTGCAGGAAAGAATGCACCGCGGCATGGTACATCGGCGAGACCATGCAGACACTGAGACAACGTATGAACGAGCACCGCGCAACAATCGCCAGGCAGGATTGTTACCTCCCAGTCGGGGAACACTTCAGCAGTCAAGGACATTCAGCCTCGGATCTGCGGGTAAGCGTTCTCCAAGGCAACCTTAGAAACACACGACAACGCAAAATCATCGAGCAGAAACTGATAGCCAAGTTCCGAACTCATGAAGACGGTCTCAATCGGGATCTTGGGTTTATGTCACGATACATGACGTGATCCGGACTCGAGTCGTCGTTAGCTTGTTCACAGATGTGATTCCCAGTAAAAAAGTAAAAATTTTCCCAGTAAAAAAGTAAATTTTTTTTAAAGCTTTTCGTTTTACATACAGACGGCAGCTTTTGACACGTTGGAACCCCTGCGACTACACCTCATTGTCTCAGTTGTATCTTGCTATGTCTTTTGATGTGGTACCTTCCTGGCTGACTTAATTAACTTTATCACACCTCGGCAGATAGTCAGGATGATTTAATTTATTGGTCTGCAATTGTAAAGTACACATGCCTTTTTTTTTTTCCATCTATATATGCTCTGGCGATTCTGTATCCAATTTACTTCACCTGAGGAAGGAGTGATAGCTCCGAAAGCTTGTGATTTCAAATAAAACTGTTGGACTATAACCTGGTGTTGTGCGACCTCTCAATTTTGTCCACCCCAGTCCAACACCGGCATCTCCGCATCATGACCACTATCGACACCACAAACTGCCGGCTCAAAGTGGAGAGAATCGCCAAGAAGATCGCGCATATCGACACCGACATCAAGTATCTACAGAGATGCAAGAAAGCAGACAAGATCCCGAAAGGACTACAGATCACGAACCCACTCAAGTCGACATACAACACAGACTACGCTGAGAGACTCTGCCGTCGTACCTCTCGCACACTCCTCAACCATCTCGTACACCAGCTCTACAGCAAACGCCACAACCTCGAAACCAAGATAGAGTCCATGCTCTCAGCCTGTGCTCAGGACACAGCAGACCAGTTACGAGACACCACCAAACAGACGAGGCAACGGAACTACGCTGCCTACATGCGCATCAAGAACAGGAAGCTTGAGAAACTCGGCATCACCACCAGCAGCAACCAAGCCTCCCCCGGTACCATGGTTGCAACCACAGGGAAGTCCATCGTCAACCTGTCGGACCACACCCTTCAACCAGACGAAATCGAAGTTCTCGCCCTAGGGCTCAAGTTCTGCCCAACCACCAAAATGGACCCCATCGGTCTCGCGGCAGACACGGAGGAATTCATCAGGAGAATGAGGCTCCGGGAATACTTCCACAAATCCCAAGATGTCAGCAACAAACCCAATGAGACA
The DNA here is from genome assembly GCA_030390025.1 of Squalus acanthias. Taxonomy (NCBI): domain Eukaryota; kingdom Metazoa; phylum Chordata; class Chondrichthyes; order Squaliformes; family Squalidae; genus Squalus; species Squalus acanthias. The sequence goes on from CM059431.1 coordinate 66,438,294, forward strand.
ATCAATGATCCAGAACAGCAGACAGAGGGACTCGCAGTGCAGCAACCGAAGAAAAAAGAGTCAAACTGGACCCCTCCGGAGGGTCGCTGCCCCAAGCTTGACATGTATGCTCAAGCTGTCAGGAAATGCATCAACGCCAGATTCATCAGCCGCACTCACAAGACAGTCCAGAATGTCACCCGAGCACAACGCAACGCCATCCACGCTCTCAAGACCAACCGCAACATTGTCATCAAACCAGCGGACAAAGGAGGAGCCATCGTCATACAGAACAGAACGGACTATTGTAAAGAAGCATACCGACAACTGGACAACCAGGAACACTACAGACAGCTACCCGCAGATCCGACCAAAGAACACACCCGCCAACTCAATAGACTGATCAAGACCTTCGATCCAGACTTCAAAACATCCTACGCGCTCTCATCCCACGTACTCCCCGCGTGGGAGACTTCTACTGCCTCCCAAAGATACACAAAGCCAACACACCCAGACGTCCTATCGTATCAGGCAATGGAACCCTGTGTGAGAACCTCTCTGGATACGTCGAGGGCATTCTGAAACCCATCGTACAGGGAACCCCCAGCTTCTGTCGCGACACTACAGACTTCTTACAGAAACTCAGCACCCACGGACCAGTTGAACCAGGAACACTCCTTGCCACGATGGACGTATCGGCACTCTACACCAGTATCCCCCACGATGACGGCATCGCTGCAACAGCCTCAGTACTCAACATCAACAACAGCCAATCTCCAGACGCCATCCTACAACTCATCCGCTTCATCCTTGACCACAATGTCTTCACCTTCGACAACCATTTTTTTACCCAAACACACGGAACAGCCATGGGGACCAAATTCGCACCCCAATACGCCAACATCTTCATGCACAAGTTCGAGCAAGACTTCTTCGCTGCACAGGACCTCCAGCCAACGCTGTACACCAGATACATCGACGACATTTTCTTCCTTTGGACCCATGGCGAAGGATCACTGAAAAGACTACACGATAACATAAACAAGTTCCATCCCACCATCAAACTCACCATGGACTACTCCTCAGAATCGGTCTCATTCCTGGACACACGAATCTCCATCAAAGACGGACACCTCAGCACTTCACTCTACCGCAAGCCCACGGACAACCTCACGATGCTCCACTTCTCCAGCTTCCACCCTAACCATGTTAAAGAAGCCATCCCCTATGGACAAGCCCTGCGAATACACAGGATCTGCTCAGACGAGGAGGAACGCGATGGACACCTACGGACGCTGAAAAACGCCCTCGTAAGAACGGGATATGACGCTCGACTCATCGATCGACAGTTCCGACGGGCCACAGCGAAAAATCGCATAGACCTCCTCAGAAGGCAAACACGGGACACAACCAACAGGGTACCCTACGTCGTCCAGTACTTCCCCGGAGCGGAGAAACTACGACATGTTCTTCGCAGCCTTCAACATGTCATCGATGACGACAAACACCTCGCTAAGGCCATCCCCACGCCTCCACTACTTGCCTTCAAACAGCCGCCTAACCTCAGAAGTACCATCGTTCGCAGCAAATTACCCAGCTTTCAGGATAACAGCGACCACGACACCACACAACCCTGCCATGGCAAACTCTGCAAGACATGCCAGATCATCAACACAGATACCACCATCACACGTGAGGACACTACCCACCAGGTACATGGTACATACTCATGTGACTCGGCCAACGTTGTCTACCTCATACGTTGCAGGAAAGAATGCACCGCGGCATGGTACATCGGCGAGACCATGCAGACACTGAGACAACGTATGAACGAGCACCGCGCAACAATCGCCAGGCAGGATTGTTACCTCCCAGTCGGGGAACACTTCAGCAGTCAAGGACATTCAGCCTCGGATCTGCGGGTAAGCGTTCTCCAAGGCAACCTTAGAAACACACGACAACGCAAAATCATCGAGCAGAAACTGATAGCCAAGTTCCGAACTCATGAAGACGGTCTCAATCGGGATCTTGGGTTTATGTCACGATACATGACGTGATCCGGACTCGAGTCGTCGTTAGCTTGTTCACAGATGTGATTCCCAGTAAAAAAGTAAAAATTTTCCCAGTAAAAAAGTAATTTTTTTTTAAAGCTTTTCGTTTTACATACAGACGGCAGCTTTTGACACGTTGGAACCCCTGCGACTACACCTCATTGTCTCAGTTGTATCTTGCTATGTCTTTTGATGTGGTACCTTCCTGGCTGACTTAATTAACTTTATCACACCTCGGCAGATAGTCAGGATGATTTAATTTATTGGTCTGCAATTGTAAAGTACACATGCTTTTTTTTCCATCTATATATGCTCTGGCGATTCTGTATCCAATTTACTTCACCTGAGGAAGGAGTGATAGCTCCGAAAGCTTGTGATTTCAAATAAAACTGTTGGACTATAACCTGGTGTTGTGCGACCTCTCAATTTTATAAATAGAGGCATAGGGCTGGATTTTCCAAGCCCCGAGGAGACGGGCATGGAGGCGGGACAGCTGGTAAATGTGGAGAAAGTGGGGGCGGATGGCAAACCCACCCCCATCCCGCCTCCGTGCCCTTTTGCCAGGAGGCGGAAAGATGTGCAGCTTTGGGTCCCGTCTCCTGGAGGCGGGAAAGGCATTTAATCCTTTTAACTGCCTGTTAACAGGTAGTTAACAAGCAGAAAAAAGGATTAGTGCCATTTTACCTTCACAGGTGAAGGCTTCCCGACCTCGGAGAACCCTGCCGGGTTGGAGGAGATCTGAAGGAGGTCTGCGGCGGTCGGAGGCACCTGGAAGTAAACATAGAAGATAGGAGCAGGAGTAGGCCATTTGGCCCCTCGAGCATGCTCCGCCATTCAATGCGATCGTGGCTGATCATCCAAATTCAGTACCCTGTCCCTGCTTTCTCCCCATATCCCTTGATCCCCTCAGACTTAAGAAATATATCTAACTCCTTCTTGAATATATTTAATGAATTGGCCTCAACTGCCTTCTGTGGTAGAGAATTCCACAGGTTCACCAATCTCTGGGTGAAGAAATTACTCCTCATCTCAGTCCTAAATGGCTTACCCCTTATCCTTAGACTGTGACCCTTGGTTCTGGACTCCCCCGCCATCGGGAACAGCCTTCCTGCATCTAGTCTGTTTAGTCCTTTTAGAATTTTATAAGTTTCAATGAGATCCCCTCTCATTCTTCTAAACTCTAGCGAATACAAGCCCAATCGACCCAATTTCTCTTCATACGTCATTCCTCCCATCCCAGGTATCAGTCTGGTGAATCTTCGCTGCACTCCCTCCATGGCAAGAACATCCTTCCTCAGATAAGGTGACCAAAACTACACACAATACTCAAGGTGTGGTCTTACCAAGGCCCTGTACAACTGCAGCAAGACATCCTTGTTCCTGTTCTCGAATCCTCTCACTATGAAGGCCAACATACCATTTGCCTTCTTAACCGCCTGCTGCACCTGCATGCTTACCTTCAGCGACTGGTGCACAAGGACACCCAGGTCTCGTTGCACTTCCCCTTTTCCCAATCTATTGCCGTTCAGATAATAATCTGCCTTTCTGTTTTTGCCACCAAAGTGGATAACCTCACATTTATCCACATTATACTGCATCTGCCATGCATCTGCCCAATCACCCAACCTGTCCAAATCATACTGGAGTTTCTCTGCATCCTGCTCACAGCACACATGCCCACCCAGCTTTGTGTTGTCTGCAAACTTGGAGATATTATATCTAGTTCCCTCGTCTAGATCATTAATATATATTGTGAATAACTGGGGTCCTAGCACCGATCCCTGCGGTACCCCACTAGTCACTGCCTGCCACTTGGAAAAAGACCTGTTTATTCCAACTCTTTGCTTCCTGTCTGCCAACCAGTTCTCTGTCCAAGTCAGTACCTTACCTCCAATCCCATGTGCTTTAACTTTGCACGCTAATCTCTTATGCGGGACCTTATCGAAAGCCTTCTGAAAGTCCAAATACACCACATCCACTGGTTCTCCCTTATCTATTCTACCAGTTACATCCTCAAAAAATTCCAGTAGATTAGTCAAGCATGATTTACCTTTTGTAAATCCATGTTGACTTTGTCTGATCCTGTCACTGTTTTCCAAGTGCTCTGCTATTACATCTTTTATAATGGACTCTAGCATTTTCCCCACTACTGATGTCAGGCTTACCGGTCTATAATTCCCCGTTTTCTCTCTACCACCTTTTTTAAATAGTGGGGTTACATTAGCTACCCTCTAATCCATGGGAACTGTTCCAGAGTCTATAGAATTTTGGAAGATGACCAGCAATGCATCTATTATTTCTAGGGCCACTTCCTTAAGTACCCTAGGATGTAGATTATCAGGCCCTGGGGATTTATCGGCCTTCAATCCTGTCAATTTCCCTAACACCATTTCCCTACAAATACTGATTTCATTCAGTTCCTCTCTCTCATTAGACCCTATGTTCCCCGGCATCTCTGGGAGTTTATTTGTGTCCTCCTTTGTGAAGTCAGAACCAAAGTATGTATTTAATTGGTCTGCCATTTCTTTGTTCCCCATTATAAATTCCCCTGATTCTGACTGCAAGGGACCTACACTTGACTTCACCAATCTTTTTCTCTTCACATATCTATAGAAGCTTTTACAGCCAGTTTTTATGTTCCCTGTGTGGAAGTGCAGTTTTTGTCTCAGACAAAATGGTTTCATTGAATTTAAACTAATAAAATGGCCGACTCTGACTTGTGTGGAAAAGGGAAAAAATCCATTGTTATGTTCTTTTCTGAAAATAACTTTAAATTCTTAGACTATGCTGTCAGCAAAAGACTGCCTGCACAAAAGAAAACAGGCTTAATATTGAGATAACCAAGGGCTAGTAAAGTAAACAAACCAGTCGCCTTGGCCTTGGTAAGAGAAGTAAAATAGATAGACTCCATTTTATAGAGATTAGCTAGTCTCATTGTAAGGCATTTCTAATGTGTTTTTTCTAATTGTTAACTTAGCTTACCTTAAACAACATGTCATGTGATATTATACTGTATAAGAATACTCCATTTTCTGAGATTCGGCAGTCTGTCATCATAGCTAATTGGGCTATGGTTGCAGTCTCCTTGCAAGTAAAATATAATAAAAAGCCTTCTTTGACGATATTGTTTACAAGAGTCTTTAATCGGAAGTCAAACTTCGACAGTTTCTTGGAGGTTCCACCGAGATCGCTTGCTACCTTTCGGTAAGTCACGGACAAGGCATCATGAATTTCTAGTGACAAATCCTATGGCCACAGTGATTTTTATCACAAAAAAAAAGGGATTTCTCATTAGATCCTGAATGATGTATGTCTGTTTCTTCCGACAGGTACACTGCGATTGTTAAGACTTTTGTTTAGATTTGAGTTGAATCTTGTAGCTTTTGATTTAGACAAATTGGAAAAAAAAAAAATCAGTAAATTGGAAAAAAAAAAGGGAAGGAAATTTAAAAAAAAACTGTCGGGCAAAGAAGGCAAGGGAAAAAGTCGACAGGGTTGTATCCCGGATTAAAACTGCAGTCTCAAGGGTGGGTCCCTTTCCCTTGAGCAGCGAAAGCTGCAGTATAAAAGGTACCAGGAGATAAAACTGCAGTATCAAGGGTGGGGCCCTTGAGCCGTGAGAAAAAAAAATAACTGAAAATTGACTATCACAAAAAAAAATCAGTAAATTGACTATCACAAAAATAAATCAGTAAATGACTATTGAGAATCTCACGGCAGAGTATAGAGTATAAGTTAAATGTTAAGGACTCAGTTTGTAATGAAGAACAATGCAAAACTGAGAATTGACTACTTGTTTAGTTTAAAGTATAAGGTTAAATGTTTAATTATTTGATTTGTTTGCCTATTTGGGCTTTTTTGCATTACTTATAATTGTCTTGATTGTTGTTAGTTCTTGTTATCGTCTTGTAATATAATTGGATGGTCAGAAATAATCGTAAGGGGGTAAAGGGTAAAACTTGCGATTTAGAAGAAGAATGCCTAGTATAATTAAAACTTTACTAAGAATAGAAGAATTACATGTCTAGAGGACTGTCTCGCAAATAGAGACCCACAAAAAAAAAGTCAATAAATTGGTCAGCCTTTTCAGACTGAAAAAAGGAAGCAGAAAGGCGTAAGGACCGTAGTATACAAGCCAGTAGATCTGACATTAAAAATAAGAGAAAAGACCCCGTGAGTAAATTGGCTAAACAAAATGAAGTTAGACAAATAGGGACCAAAAGAATAAAGTTTCCCTCTTAATGGAGCAAGCAGCTTCCGCAACACCGACGGACCAGAATTGAAATCTGAAACTCAAAAGCAAAAAAAAAGGGATTTGGAAAGCCAGGAAAAGCTGCTGAGAAAAGTTTTACCGGCATGGAAGTTATTAATGTCTGTGCCGAGATAAAAGCTAATATACAAGATTTGTTGAGTGAAAGGAATCTTAAAAGGAATACTGGGATCTCAGTTGTGTGAAAGTGTGTGTGAAAAGTGTAAAAGATTCCTGATTGTGTGAATGTTTAAGTTTGTTAAGTTACAGTAATATTTTTTGTCCGAGACCCTGAGAAAAAAAAAATTCTGAAAAAAAAGGTGTTAATCATTTTGTTTATGTTTTAGCTCCACCCATTCTTTTGTACAGAGAGCTAAAAGCTGTTTTTAACTCTTTGAAGACTTGTCTTGAATGATACTCAAGCGTTGTTGGTTTAAGTTTGTTAATTGTTTTACAAGAGGTATAAGCTTCAGCCTTGAAGTCAGAGTTACCAATGTGCCTGGAAAGAAAATTAATTTGAATGTTTACAAGGCATGGTAATTGTTTCTTTGTTAAATGTGACTATGGTTTCTTTTCCAACTGACACTAGTTAGTTTTTTTTTAAATTGATCTGGATTGAATTGGAATTATTGAGGTTAATTAACCTATTAAAAACCAGACTTTCATTGTGCACGGTGAAATTCTGGTTGGTGTAAATTTGTGTAGACCGCATTGAATAAGATATTTAATGGTCTGAAACCAGATTTTGAAATATTTACAGTCTTGGATACAGAACGGGTTCTGGTCCATACCATTGGCCGAGGAATCACAAGGAAATTCGCCTTTACTGTCAGGGATAGACAGGAATTTTATATCAGACTTTGCAGGGAAAGTGCCCCAAGAATTAGAAAAAAAAATTTTGAATTACAATTTAAGTTAAGCTGGTGTGTAAAAACTGAGAAGAACAACAAAAAAAGTTTGTTTAACAAAAGATTAAGTTTCGGTCTAAGATTTAACCTTGGAGTCGCAGTTGCTATGGTAAAATCTTCCAAAGCAATTTGATTTGATTTGCTTAAATGTGAAAAACTAATTTATAGTTATAGTATTTTGGAAAGACATCTGAAGAAAGAACAATAAGAAATATGATGTAATTTACTAGTTCTGCAAGCATGTGCTATTTTGTTTTGTTTTATCTGTTCTGTTCGTGTTCAGTTAAAGTGTGAAAACACAACTGTTTTTTTGGATCGGGAAAGTTTTTTTAAAATTTATGTAAAGTGACGCAATTGCGTGCGCCTGATAATGTTTTGCTCCAGCTTCTTAAAAAACCTGCAAAGGAGTTAACCCTTTCCACTGACAGCTGATTAAGTTCATCGAGCAACAACTTTAGTATGAAATTTAAAGATATTGGACATTATTAAATATAAGTTTCTTAATTTTAAGTTAATATGTCCCCACAGTGACAGAAGGAAAATTATGATTTGATAAATTAACCCCTTGGGCTCTAAGCAGAGTCACAATGGATTCTCTTCTTTCTTTTGTTATATGGAAGTTACTTTGTAAACTAATTGCAGCACTTCTGTCTCTAATGTTAAAACACTGTGTAAGCCACCTAGCCTGGAAATCATTTGTTTCTGAAATTGGAAATGGAAGATAAATTGATAGAAATGAAATTAAACCTATCAGTTCAACAGTACTGCTGTTTGGATTTTGGGATAATTTTGTAATAACAAAATGGACTCAGGCACTATATTAGGTTACTTTTGGGAAAATAAAAGATCCTCTAAAATAATGATAAATAAAAAAAGTGTTAGTAACTTGGACCTAGTGAGAATGTTTGATCTATGTTTTCACTATCAAATATTGTACTGGACAGTAAAGTTACTCTAGGGCTCATGAGTGAGATATGAATAGTAATTAAAGAGGAAGTGATTGAAGGTGTAAGATAGAAACAGGAGAAATTACACTGCTGAATGGGAATTTTTAAAAAAACTTGCTAGTGAAAGTCAGGAAAGTGTAGCTAAGAATAGTAAATTGATAGCTTTCTCTTGGAGACATTTGTATCCCTGCCTATAATGAACTTTTAAGAAAACTGAATTTGATAGCCTGGCCACTATCCAAGATATCGGGACCATGCAGAGGAAGATGAACAAAGACAATCTTTTGATAAGATGCCTGGGAGCCTGAGAGGGGCACATGTGGCATGATATTGAGATACCGGTATGAGTGTGCAAATGTGATTTGTTACGTATGAAGCGATTACCATCTGGAAATGTATGTTGAATTTGCACTGAAGAACGGGTCTCAGACATGCTCAGTTAATTGACAACAGCAAAACATGAAATGGTTAATGTGGCTCAGGAGAGCGAGACAACTTTTAAAGCATTGACACATACTCCATCGAGAAACTATCTAATTAATGAAACAATCAGAATAGAGTTAAATACACTGGTACCTGTTAGAAGGATTGAAATTGAAGTTGAAGTGGAGAGTTACATGGAATCTGGATTGGGACAATTGAGGGCTAAGGAGAAATCATGTTTAGTAAGAATTATCCACAAGATGGATACGAGTAAAAGAGAGATCTGGAGAATCTTTTAAGTCCATGATTTGTTGATTAGATGTTAAACTGTAATGTTGCTTGAAATTGTAAGACTGAATTTAACTGTGACTGTAATAATTGTGTTTTGTAGGTAACAGAGCGTGGGAAAAACCAGTGCGAATCCAGTATGAGGTGGTTTTGGTGGTGCCTCCTGTGTCACTACTACCGCAACTACCATGCTTTACGGGTCTAACAGGACCTGTCCCGTTAACCAACACATTTTACATAATATCGAAACCTATGCTCAAGTGAAACTGACAGGAAATGAGGTACTTAAGTATGAGCTGCACAATTATGTGGCATAATTCGGATACGACATTCCCCTGTTGTCTAAAGTTATCAGTGAGCTCAAGATGCGACTGAACTCCTCCCTAAAGCATTTTTATGTTTTGGAAGAAGACAACTCGAGAATAGATATTGAAATTGACAACATAGAGGACAACTCACACTGGTGGGATAATTGGGCTTAATATATACTTAATACACACTTAGATTTGTATTATTTCGCACGCTCTGGTAGTTCTCCAACTTGTAATGATAGTGTATTTGATATATGTAACCTATGTAGTAAGATACACAAGAGCAATTGGGTACTCATGCCCATGACTAACCAGCACTAACAAATTGAGCACACCGAAAGAGAAGATCCGAAGCAATGTAGAGGAGACCCCAGGCGGGGTAACATCAGGAAAGATAGAAGAAACAGAGGATACCCCAGGCGGGGCAGAATTGGAACACCGGAATGGACTATTAGAAGGGAGAAATCTTCAAGACTCCCTACTAACTAATGCCCAAGTTGAGAGAGAGCAATAAGAACTAGCTAGATTAGTCAAGAGCCGATTGTGAGAAGTCAATAAGGGTTATTTCCTTCTCAAAGAAGGGAATTGTAAGAAATAGCTGTTAGATTCAAAGATGGGTTTTAATTCTTAGAACAGAAACTGACAACATGCAGCCAGGAAAAGATAGCAGAAATGCCAGCAAGGTCGAATATCAAGCATCAAAAGACAAATAGAAGTGATAAGAGAATAATAAACTGCAAAACAACACAGGGTGGGGGGTAATAGACAGAGAAAAAAGTAAAAAAAAAAATTGTTTTAATTTTTGAAGGACTTACACAATGGTAATCATAGATATGTTTTCAAGATGGGTTGAAGCTTTTCCATGTAAAAAGAATGATGCTGTAACAGTTGCAAAGTGTTTGTTAAAAGAAATCATACCAAGGTTTGGAATACCTATGCAACTTTCATGCGACATTGGATCACATTTTACTGGAATGGTCATAAAGGAACTATGTAAGGCTTTGCAGATTAATCAGCATTTCCACTGCAGTTATCATCCGCAATCTGCGGGATTAGTAGAAAGATATAACGGAATGCTGAAGAATAAACTTTCTAAACTTTGCAATGAAACTGGACTAAAATGGGTTGAACTGTTACCATTAGCATTGATGGTAATGCGAGCAGCAACTAACAGGACAACTGGACTGTCGCCACATGAGATTGTTATGGGATGACCCTAAGGCTGCCATTCTCAGCACCCTTTACGGTTAAACAAATGGACATTCATAAAATGGATGAAAGTATGCTAAACTATTGCATTAACTAGATGTATTTCCAGCTTTCACGAACAGGTAAAGGAAGCTCAAACGGAACCGGCCAAAGGAAAGTGCCATAACTTGGAACCAGGAGATGACGTCTACGTAAAGGTCTATAAGAGGAAGAACGGTCTGCAGCCATGCTTTGAAGGGCCATATCAAGTACTCTTGACAACAAATACAGCTGTAAAGGTCAAGGAAAGACCTACTTGGATCCACGCATCCCATTGCAAGAAAGTATCAGATAAGGACAGTTGAATTTGAATTTGAAAAGACTTAAACAATGAAGCTGTTATTTACGTTTTACCTACTAATCGGACTGATATGTATAGCCTGCCAAGGGAGAGGAAAAAACCCCGAAAGAAATGAAAATTACATATGAACACCTTTTTGTATATGTCATATAAGTATGCCAAAAAAAAGTGGGATAAACGCCTGTTGGGTATGTAGCCATATTCCTACCCATGTGAAAAGAGGAATACCTCTGCGACCGATACCCTTGAACCTCACAGATATGGCAGAATGGATAATTAATAAAAATCATACGAAACAGAAAGATACCGCCCTATCCACCTTCGGAAAAATATGGGAACAAAAGTGGTCTAGCCTAAGAAACGAGTTTAAGGGGGGAGGATATTCGTTAGAAAATTTTAAAGGATGGTACAAGCCGACGTATGATTATACGAAAGAACCTCCTTTTCTAGCCCTTACCAATACATCGGGAAAGGGCCGACCAATCGGGGATATATGCTGGGAACGCGATCTAGGACAGACTAAAGGGAACAGAGTTAGTATGGGGAAAAGTCGTTGCATACAAAAGTTTATTACGTACAAGGCAGGAAGTTCCATGGAAAGCTGGTGGTTCAATACTACCAGTTTGATGAATTTGACTAATAACAGACCATGGAATGGGACTAAACGATTGAATACTGACAATCAGATGGGTTTTACCGTTTTCCGCACCAACGTGAATCCTGATCGAGATGTTTAAGATGATTAAAAGATTTGATAGGTTAGGCAAGGTAGTCATACCTGAAGTAAGTATAATGATACAGAAAGAAATAAATGACGAAGAAGAAAAGTATGGTCCCTTCGGGGAGGAACTGAGGCGATTGAATAACATACAATTTTGAGGATTAGACAATCTAGACAAAATATACATATAGATATATATTTTTGCATGCTCCCCACTTTCGGTAAACATTCTTCCACCCACATGGGATCTGCAGGCTAGGGAAAGAGAGAGGACTCCTTTCAACTGCCGGTGACGTCGACCTTGTATATCACTTGGTCCGCACTCTGGAGGCTCACGTAAAAGCACTTGTGCTTAGGAGAACCCCACAGGTCAGGTATAAACTGTGTGGGTCATGAATCAGTCCTCCTCTATAAGCTGCAGTTCCCTAGGAGAACCCCACAGGTTAGGCATAAACTGTGTGGGCCATGACTTAGAACTCCTCTATGAGCTGCTGTACCCTATCTCCTTAGAGGGTGTATAGCGACACCTGAACTGCAGGCTAGTAAAAGCTGCAGGAAAAGTTAGAGAACAGCAGACTAATGAACCACAAAAGTACGCCACAGTCACCAAAACACAACTAAAACCCCTACAAGAACATACGCCCAAACACCGAGACTAGACAGAGAAGAAGGACGATCTTAAATAAGGTCAGCCATCAATACAGGTATAATCCCGAGGATGATTAAAACAGAAAAGAAGTTGGCATCCTTGGCCAAAATCCAAATTTGGTACAGGAACCAACAAGAAAGACCGAAAAAGTTAAATTGAGCTATTTTGTCCTAGAAGGACAAAAAAGGGGGGAATGTGGAAGTGCAGTTTTTGTCTCGGACAAAATGGTTTCATTGAATTTAAACTAATAAAATGGCCGACTCTGACTTGTGTGGAAAAGGGAAAAAATCCATTGTTATGTTCTTTTCTGAAAATAACTTTAAATTCTTAGGCTATGCTGTCAGCAAAAGACTGCCTGCACAAAAGAAAACAGGCTTAATATTGAGATAACCAAGGGCTAGTAAAGTAAACAAACCAGTCGCCTTGGCCTTGGTAAGAGAAGTAAAATAGATAGACTCCATTTTATAGAGATTAGCTAGTCTCATTGTAAGGCATTTCTAATGTGTTTTTTCTAATTGTTAACTTAGCTTACCTTAAACAACATGTCATGTGATATTATACTGTATAAGAATACTCCATTTTCTGTGATTCGGCAGTCTGTCATCATAGCTAATTGGGCTATGGTTGCAGTCTCCTTGCAAGTAAAATATAATAAAAAGCCTTCTTTGACGATATTGTTTACAAGAGTCTTTAATCGGAAGTCAAACTTCGACACCTGTAAGCTTACTCTCATACTCTATTTTCTCCCTCTTAATTAATCCCTTTGTCCTCCTTTGCTGAATCCTAAACTGTTCCCAATCCTCAGGTTTGCTGCTTTTTCTGGCCAATTTCTATGTCCTCTCCTTGGATCTTAGGCTATCCCTAATTTCCCTTGTTAGCCACGGTTGAGCCCCCTTTTTTGTTTTATTTTTATGCCAAACAGGGATGAACAAATTCTGTAGTTCATCCATGCAATCTTTAAATGTTTGCCATTGCCTATCCACCGTCAACCCTTTAAGTAACATTCCCCAATCCATCCTAGCCAACTCACGCCTCATACCATCGTAGTTTCCTTTATTTAAATTCAGTACCCTAGTCTCTGAGTCAACTACTACTTCACTCTCCATCTTAATGAAGAATTCGATCATATTATGATCGCTCCTCCCTATTGGGCCTCGCACAACAAGATTGCTAATTAATCCTTTCTCATTACATGATACTCAGTCTAAGATGGCCTGATCTCGAGTTGGTTCCTCGACATATTGGTCCAGGAAACAATCCCGTATACACTCTAGGAATTCCTCTTCCACAGTATTGTTACTAATTTGGTTAGCCCAATCTATATGTAGATTAAAGTCACCCATGATAACTGCTGTGCCCTTATTGCACGCATCTCTAATTTCCCATTTAATGCCATCCATAACCTCAGCATTACTGTTTGGGGGTCTGTATACAACTCCCACTAACGTTTTCTGCCCCTTGGTATTTCTCAGCTCTATCCATACAGATTCCACATCATCAGAGCTAATATCCTTCCTTACTATTGTGTTAATCTCCTCTTTAACCAGCAATGCTACCCCACCTCCTTTTCCTTTTTGCCTGTCCTTCCTGAATATTGAATACCCCTGGATGTTGAATTCCTAGCTTTGGTCACCCTGGAGCCATGTCTCTGTAATCCCAATTATATCATATCCGTTTACATCTACTTGCGCAGCTAATTCATCCACCTTATTACGAATGCTCCTCGCATTAAGACACAAAGCCTTCAGGTTTGTTTTTTTAACACTCTTAGGGGTAAAAATTGAGTCGCGCCCCATTTGGGGCGCTAACCTCGCCGGGGCGTGACTTTTAGCGCCCCGAAAAAATTAGCGTCCCCGCGCCGGAACTTCAGTGGTTGCGCCCCAAGAGGGAAGCGGGGCGCCACTGGAAGCACCCCGCATCCCTCTTGGGGCGCTGCGAGTGAATATCCTGGCGCTACGTGCCGCAGCGCCACGCGCTGCGGCACGTCGCGCCGCGGTATTGCAGGCCTTCCTCCCCTTCTTAAAGGGGAGGGACCCTGCGCAGCGCGAACCGGGGCCCAGCTGGGCCCCCAGGGATCGGGAGTGCCGGCAAAAGAGCCCGGCACTCAAGAGAAGTGCCGGGCTCTTGGAGCGCAGCCGGCACTTCACGGTGGGGGGGCTTCACGGGGGCCGGGGACAGCAACGGGGGCAGGTGCTGGCAGGCGGCCAGCAACAAAAATGGCCGCCTGCCACCTCCCCTTTAAATATCGGCGCCCCGGCCGCACGTACGCCTCCCTGAACCCGTCGGACATAGCGTCTGGCGGTAAATCAGGGGGCGCGACTGAAGATCACGGCCGGGGCGCGAGCGGGGTGCTGCGCACGGCGATGACGTCATCGCCGGCGGCGCAGCGCCACAGGGCGCTACCGGCTGCCGCCGCCGCTAACCTCCCACTAAATTTTTCGGGAGGCGTGGGCGGCGCTGCGCCCGGGCGTTAGCTGCTTTACGCCCCATTAGCGCCCTCTTAAGGCGCTAACGGGAGGCGCAAGCAGCTGAATTTTTCCCCCTTAGACCTTTTAGAATTATTGTTTACTGTGGCCATATTTGATTTACACCCTTGATTTCTCTGACTTCCACTTTTGCTTTTCTCCATCCTGTCTTTTGCTTCTATCCTTGCTTCCTTTCCCTCTGTCTCCCTGCACAGGTTCCCAACCCAACCCCCTGCCATTTCAGTTTAAACCCTCCCCAACAGCACTAGCAAACACTCCCCCTAGGACATCGGCCCCGGTCCTGCCCAGGTGCAAACCATTCAGTTTGTACTGGTCCCACCTCCCCCAGAACCGGTTCCAATGTCCCAGGAATTTGAATCCCTCCCCCTTGCACCATTCTTCTAGCCACGTATTCATCTAAAATATCCTTCTATTTCTACTCTGACTAGTACGTGGCACTGGTAGCAATCCTGAGATTACTACCTTTGAGGTCCTATTTTTTAATTTACCTCCTAACTCCCTATATTCAGCTTTTAGGACCTCATCCCGTTTTTTACCTATATCGTTGGTACCTATATGCACCACGACAACTGGCTGTTCACCCTCCCACTCCAGAATGCCCTGCAGCCGCTCCGAGACATCCTTGACCCTTGCACCAGGGAGGCAACATACCATCCTGGAGTCTCGTTTGCGGCCGCAGAAACGCCTATCTATTCCCCTTACAATAGAACCCCCTATCACTATAGCTCTACCCCTCTTTTTCCTCCCGTCCTGTGCAGCAGAACCACCCATGGTGCCAGGAAGTTGGTTGCTGCTGCCTTCCCCCGATAAGCCATCCTCCTCAACAATATCCAAAGCGGTATATCTGTTTGAGAGGGGGATGGCCACAGGGGACCGCTGTACTACCTGCCTGCGCCTACTACTCTGCCTGGTGGTCACCCATTCCCTTCCTGCCTGCGCAGCCTTTACCTGCGGTGTGACCAACTCATTAAACGTGATATCCACGACGTCCTCAGCATCGCGAGTGCTCCAGTATGTATCCATTCGAAGCTCCAGCGCCACAATGCGGTCTGCCAGTAGCTGCAGCTGGAAACACTTCCCGTACATATGGTCGTCAGGGACACAGGAAGTGTCCCTGATTTCCCACATAGTGCAGAAGGAGCAAGCCACGGGGCCAAGCTGTGCTGCCATGACTTACCCTTTAATTAATTTAAATTAAATTAAATCAAATCAATACCACAAATTACACTACAATTAAATGATATAGTCAAGGGCCCCTGTTTACTAGCACTCCCCGCTACACAACAGAGACCTTAGAAAGTATAACCACCAAATTAAGACCTTCTAAACTTCATAAACTATTAACCTTAACTGTCAAACTATAGAGTAGTATAAATACTCACCTGGCCGTACTCACCCAATCAGCTGCTTCCTCTTGCCCGCGTCACATTTTGAATCGTGACGTGGCTCTGCGAGATTGGTAAGCCTCTGAAAAAAACCCCGTGAAAGTGAGTTGAAATACTTACTGTGCTGTCGCTATCTCCGCTCCTTACAACGGCCTCTGCAAAAAAAGCCCGCGAAAGTGAGTTTAAATACTCACTGTAAGATGTAGAGGTGAGTGATGGGTGCAAGTGTGGAGTGGTAAGTATGCAAGGTGAGTGATAAGTTTAAAAAAATGTTCACTTACCTTGTTTTCTTCCTACAGCCTTCAGCCGCACTGGATCAGGAGAGCCAACATCCTCCTTGTCAATTTCACAGACTGGCTGTTGGAACCTCTGAACCAACAGCCATGTGAAATTTACAAAGTTGAAAGGTTTGATGAGTCCTGAACACAAGAACTCATCAAACTAAAGAGAATGTCAGTGTTTGACAGCTTCACAGAGCTGTCAAATGCTGACATTTCTTCTTTCAAGAAGTCTTGACAGATAGCACGTCTGACGTTGACGTGCTCTGTCAGTGACTTCCTCCCTAATTGGCCTGCTGAGCCCGCAGGGCGGGCTTAACAAGATCAATCAGGGGAAAATCAGGGGAAAATCCCTCTAGTTGGTCAGGTGAGGATGGAGGCGGGACATTGACATGACAAGCAGCAGTCCCACCTCCAACTCATCTCCATTCACAAAATCCAGTCCATAGAGTACAAAAGTAAGGAAGTTATGTTAAACCTTTATAAAACATTGGTTGGGACCCAGCTGGAGTATTGTGTCCAAGTCTGAGCACCACACTTTAGGAAGGATGTCAAGGCCTTCGAGAGGGTGCAGAGGAGATTTACTAGAAATGTACCATGGATGAAAGACTTCAATTATGTGGAGAGACTAGAAAAGCTGTGGTTGTCTTTCTCAGAGCAGAGAAGCTTAAGGAGAGATTTGGTAGAGGTGTTCAAAATCATGAAGGGTTTTGATAGAGTAAATAAGGAGAAACTGTTTCCAGTGGCAGAAGGGTCAATAACCAGAGGTCACAGATTTAAGGTGATTGGCAAAAGAATCAGTGACAATATGAGGAATTTTGTTTTTACACAGCGACATTGTTATAATCTGGAATGCAATGGAAGCTGATTCAGTAATAACTCCATAAAACAATTGGATAACGAAGTACAAAAAGTTGCAGGCTATGGGGAAAGAGCAGGAGAGTGGGACTAATTGGATAGCTCTCTCAAAGAGTTGGCATAGGCACGATGGGTCGAATGGCCTCTTAATGAGCTGTATCATTCTATGATTCTATAAATCATCAGATACTGTAGTCCAGATCCCAGATTACACATGAGCAATGATGCAGAGGATTTACAATAAAGACTATAGGCGCAAAATTTGGATCTGTAGCGCCCGTTTTTTGGGCGCTACAAGTGCCCTTAGAGGTCCAAAATGGCATCTGCGGCGCACACGCTAACTTGCGAGGTGAATCGCACCAGACGTCATTTTGGTGAGCATCCGCCAGATGTATGTAGGGCAAGCAGATCATGTCAATCAGCGCTGCCATTTTGGAGCTCAACACTCTTCTCTTAACCTCGCACAGCTGAACACGCGTTCAGCAGCAGGAAGGACACCCCCACCAGTGCTATTAAAAGGGATCATTAACTACTTACAGATTAGTTGTTGGTTGATTTCTTCTGGCTGTTGGTACGTGTCTACATGTGTTTGGTGCATTCTATAGTTGTTTTAAGTTGCCAAAGTCTACAGGGAGTGGTGTGGCAGGTGCTGAAGGACTTTTTGCTGACTTCAAGGCTTCTGCACAAATCACTTGCTGCCAGACATGGGTGCACTAGTAGGAATTTCCCTTGGAATACAGCATGACTAGGAGAATGAGCAGAGGGAACACAGAGCAGGACAAGCTGCTGGAAAAAGGAGGATGAGGAGGGGGATAAATGCTCTCAGCAGGAGGCCATATCCACCCAGGGTGTTCAGGGAGCAATTCTCCTACCTGAACATCAGCGAGGAACAATATGTGAGACGTCTGTGCTTCAGTAAGGACTTCCTCACTGAAATCTGTCACCTGCTGCAGCCACAACTGCAACCTCAGAGCAGGGCAAGGACCATATTGCCAGTGGTTGTGAAGGTGACAGTGCCGATGAACTTTTATGCATCGGGCTCTTTCCAGCCTGGAGCTGGAGATATTTGCAACATCTCGCAGTTTGCTGTCCACTGTTGCGTAAGGGAGGTCACTGAATCTCTCTATTCAAAGAGAGCTGACTACATTTCAATTTCTCTTGCCAGAGAGCAGCAATGGAGTGAGCACGTGGCTTCGCATGGATTGCAGGCTTCCCCATGGTGCCATTGACTGCATGCACGTCACTTTGTGGGTGCTGCATGTCAACTCTGCCATGTACCGGAACTGAAAGGGATTCCACCCTCTCAACGTCCAGCTGATGTGTGACCATAGGCAGCAAATCATGCAGGTCAAAGCTCGGTACCCTGGCAGCAGTCATGATGCATTCATTCTGTGGCAGTCCGCTGTGCCATCTGCATTTGAGCCACCATGGCAAACCGAAGGGTGGCTACTGGGAGACAAGGGCTATCCAATGATGACGTGGCTCATCACTCCAGTGCACAACCCACGCACATGTGTGCAGCATACAATGAAAGCCATGCTGCCACATGAAATGAGATGGAGCAGACCATTGGCGTGCTGAAACAATGGCCGGAATTTTCCCATTGCAGAGCGTACGGGTTTAGGGGAGGGTCAGCAGTTAAAAGCTAGGAAATTGACAGCGCATCGGGAACCCGCCGTCATCCCGCCAACTTCTGCATTTAACTCGGGCACGTTTCAAGGAGCGCCACAGACCCACTCGGGAGAGGTGGGCAACCTCATTGAGGTACTTAACAGCTCATTTACAGACCCATAACTGCCTTTTTAACCTCAGGTTTTGGCTTTAACTTGTTGCGCACGGGATTCACGCACCTCGCAAACCTCGCCTGTGAAGGGGAGGCAGAAGCTCAGTGGCCATTGTGCGAGTCCATTAAGCGACAGCTGGAAAAAACACATAAATATTCACACATTACACCTGCTTCCTTGCCTAATGGAAAGGCTCTTGCTGACACCATATTGTGCAGAGATTTAGCTTTCAGGAGTTTGCAGGTCATTTCTGCAACCTCGGAAGCCACTCTCACCACATTGCTAGTCACTATCACTACATTGAAGGATTGGGCCTCTGATCTCCACTTTACCTGCCATCTATTACATCAGCATTGGTGCTGCTTATGCTGTCTCAACTTGGACCTCAGAATCAGACCAATATGAGCCCCAGCATCAACAACACCAGTCACATCAGCAGCAGCAGCCACAACACCAGCAACAGCAGCAACCACAACAGCAGCCTTCTCCTCAACGACCCGATGCTCCACAGGAGAGAGGGGGTCAACACAGGGCTGCACCACGCCGGAGGCAATACTCCCAACACAGCATATACAGGCAGAGGATGAGCTTCCTGGACATGACTGAACAGCAGTGCTTCAGGAGGCTCAGGCTATCGCGCCAGGTCATTGCAGACATTTGTAGCTTGTTGGAACAAGACCTGCTGTCCAGAGGACCTGGTGGACGTGCCTTACCACTGGCTGCCAAAGTCACCACCGCCCTCAATTTCTTCACCTCAGGCTCCTTCCAGGGATCTGCAGCAGACATTTGCAGAACCTCGCAGTCGGCCACCCACAGATGCATCACCCAGGTGACCGATGTCATGTTTCACAAGTCAGCCAATTATGTAAACTTTGCCAAAGATGAAGCCAGTGCTCGGCTTTGTGGCTCTGGCTAGCTTCCCACAGATGCAGGGCATCATTGACTGCACGCATGTGGCTATCAACGCACCCCCACATCACCCAGCAGTGTTTGTGAACCGCAAGGGCTTCCACTCCCTCAATGTGCAGCTCGTTTGCAACCATAAAAAGATCATCATGCATGTGTGCACCAGATTCCCTGGCAGCTGTCATGACTCTTTTGTGCTACGCCAGTCCATCCTCCCTCAGCTCTTTGCACCTTCAAACAGACTTACCAGTTGGCTGCTTAGAGACAAGACATGGCTGATGACACCCTTGAGGAGGCCAAGCAATGAGGCCGAGGAGTGTTATAATGAGAGCCACATGTCCACCAGATGTGTCATAGAGCAAGCAATCGGCATGACGAAGATGCGCTTCAGATGCCTTGACAGATCTGGAGGAGCCCTTCAGTACGCACCAGCCAGGGACTTCAGAATCATTGTTGTATGCTGCGTGCTGCACAACATAGCGCAGCAGTGAGGATTGGAGCTACAGGAGGAGCAAGGCGCAGGGCGCACAGCATCTTCGAAGGAGGAGGAGGAGGAACCTGAGGTGGAGATGACACCAGCAGTGGCGCACATTGCTGCCCGGGAGGCCCTGGATGGCCTCATAATGTCCAGATTTACTTAACTTGCACCAGTGCAGCCATATGGCTGCCAGATACTGTAGTAACCACCACCCCCACCCCCCTCGCAACCCCAACAACACCACAAAGTAGTCCCACAATGACCAAGCCATTCCTGTCCCAAACCCCCATTGCTCGAGGTTAAGTAATGTCTCACCATTCACTCCAAGTGACAAAGTCACTTCCCAGGTAGCAGGCAAACATGGACAAGATGGGAAAGTTGTGCAAAGAAATAAATTTATGTGCGTCATAAATTTAATTGAAATTTTACATTAACACTTTGTCATACACCCATGTGCACACCCTTGTGCATCTAGGATTGTGTCTTTTATCTTTTCCGCGTGCTTCTACGAGGTGCATCGCCTGTGGCTTCAGCAGAGGTAGAGGCAGGCTGCTCACTTCCCTGCTGCGACTGCTTAGACACTTTTGGTGAACGTCCTCTGGGTTTTGGAGCCTGTGAGAGCCCTGCCAAAGACTGCTCCTCCTGCAATTGTGCAGGGGAAGACTAGACCATCGGGATCTGAGGCAGCATGTGGGGCTCTGACTGAGGGGGAGGCAATGGACGAGAAGTGGGGGTGCTTTGTGAAGAGCCCCCACTTCCATGTCCCCTCTCACCATTATCCCTCTCATGGGCCACCCACACTTCCCTGCTAGCAAGGAGTTGGAGAGCACCTTGCTGCACAGCAGTGGGGCGATGAATGCCCAAGTCTACGTTAGTATCCCTCCTCAAGATGAGGTCAGAGTGTCTGCAAT
Organism: Squalus acanthias; assembly: GCA_030390025.1. NCBI lineage: Eukaryota > Metazoa > Chordata > Chondrichthyes > Squaliformes > Squalidae > Squalus > Squalus acanthias. Next base: position 66,459,455 of record CM059431.1, read on the forward strand.
CTGTTGTTCACAGCAAGCATGTTTTTGTTGGACTGGTGCACCTGCTGCTTCATGCAGGTGGCTATCCTTTCCATAGAACAGCACATCCTCGCCATCACCTGCAACATGTTGGAGATGGACTCCTCCATTCTCTGTACAGTCGCACGCATCGTGGCTGCAAAAGCTGCCAGAGCCTCGTGCAATTGTTACTGCTCCTTCAAGATCACCCTCTTTCTTGATGGCCCCCGAGCTTCAGCATCTGCCTGCAGCTCAGCAGAGCTTGGTGCATTCGGCACCCTCCGGCGAGGAGTCTCCCCTGCTGTCCCTCTCTCCACCATCTGCTCTCACTCACTTGTGATGTGTAAGACACCAGGTGACAACACTACTCTATCTCACACAGGACCCACTGAGGTGTGTATCTGCACTGGTGCTGGGTGCGCTTGGGTCTGCTGACGGTGCACCCTTGGAGAGGATCTTCCTCTGAGCAGTCGTCTTCCTCCTCCAGCTGGACAGTTGCGGGTGGGGACACTTGATGGGCCTGTGGGAGAGTAAAGAGATGAATTAGAAGTCTTATGATAAGAATGTGTAACGTTACCATAATGCACATGGTGACATTTCACTGGCTGCTGACACCAAGTCACCATGAGTGACTGTTGTATGCCATGTGGCTATATGAGATTAAATTCTGTCACCAGGTTGCTGGGAGGTCCCCCTCTCTCTATTTCCCACCGCCAGCAGCTCTGCATCTTCAGAGATTTCTAGCCCCTTCTCCTCTGCTGGAGTCAAATTGGTGAATAATGGTGGGCCACCTCCGGTTCTCTGCCTCTCCGTGTTGTTCTGGGCTCTCTTCTCCTGCAAGGAGGGAAAGAAGAGAACTTTGAGTGAGAGTGATGAAATGAGTGTAAGGAGTGGATGGGCTACATCTGCAGAGGGTGACTATGAGGGAGTGGCGTGACATTGCCAAATGGCCTCTTTCTGTGGTGTTACTTGCTATGATTGCATTATGATGAGGGTGAGTGTCAGGGGTGGTTAGTCAGATGGGGATGTGAGTAGGTGCATAGACAGAGAGGGATGGGTGCACCTGCAAGGTAGGTTGGTGTGAGGAGTGATGTGCAGGAGTAGGCTTGAGAAGGCAGAGTGATGGGGTTGGGGTGACACACACATCAAGATGTATGTGAATGTGGCATTGCACTCACCTTTCCTGACCTCATGAGATCATTAAATCATTTGCGGCACTGGATCCAGGACCGCTTCACAATATCCCTGCTGCTAACCTCCTCCGCGATCTCCAGCCATGCCCTCTGGGTGTCTTTGGCTGGTCTTTTGCGGCCATCCGCAGGGAAGAGGACCTCTCTGCGTGCTCTGACTCCCTGGACCAGCACTTCCAGGGAAGCATCAGGGAATCTTGGCGCAGCCCTCTGTCTGTGTGTCTCTGTGACCCACAGAAATCTCAATATTATGCAGCAATTTGTAGCTCTCCCACCTTGATCTCTCCTACAACAACCTTCAACTGAGGTGTGTCCAAGGCTGCTTTAAATATCCACGCTGAAAATGAGTCATCGGTGACGCCATCTGACCCACTCCATTCAATTGGGCGGGGAAACCTGCATGACTCTTTCAATTGATGCAATTGAGTTAAATGCGCAATGCAGAACGCGCTGTTGAAAAGTTCAGGATGGCACCACTACACGGCTCGCAAGCACCCGTCCCGAAGCTCCGGTAAAGATTCCGGCCAACGTTTCCGCTGCCTGGACCACTCTGGACGAGCTTTGCACTATTTGGCAGAGTGGGTGTAAAGATTCGTGGTGCTCTGATGCGTGCTGCACAACCTTGCCATCATGAGGGCACAGCCCTTGCCACCAACTATATGGCAAGTGGCTGAGGAGGAGGAAGAGGAAGAAGAGAAGGAGGAAGAGGAAGGGAGGAAGCAACCTAGACAGCCCCTTTCTGGCCAGGCTGTCCGTGAAGAACTCATCCGAATGTGATACCGGTAGCCACAACCCTAATTTCCCATTCACCAATAGTCCCACTGTAAGGGATCCTCTCCTGACCCTGCGTGTCTCGTAGCCTGTGAGGTTCACGCGGCTCTGTGCAGCCTGTATGTCAGTGCGGGTCTAGGCCTGGTCTCCAGCCAGTCTGGGAACACTAGACACCCCTGTGAGTGGTTCGAATCACTCTCCCTTACGGTTCTAGACACTGGACTTAGATGCGAGAGCAGTAATGGAGATAAAACTCATGTAGACTTGGTTTGAACGGTACGAAATGGAAAATCTTTATTGCATGATACTTAAAATTATGAAATACATGTCATATGCACAGATTAATGACAGTACAATCTTACAAACAGTTATAATCACTCTTAGGGAAACGAGGAACGACCAGCACAACGTAAATAGGGCACACATTACAAATATCCTTAATCTTTAAACCCTCCCCTATCAATAACTATCCTAAAACTAGCTTCGTAGGATCCCGAGACTCATGCTCACCACTCGTAATAACTCGGAGAAATCCCGAATAGCTGATCGGATGTTTTTCACCGCAGCACCCACGTGTTGGTCAGGAGATCTCCTGGTCCCACTTGTTTACTGCTTCTGCTGCTCGGTCAGTCGGCTGGACCGTCCGCTGTAGTGAAGACCTCTGTTGGTGGACTTTACAGTTTAGTCGAGGAGCACCGTTGTCAATATCACTGATACGATGTGTTTACACAGTCCAGTTATCATTGATGCAATATGTCTTGTTAAAGAAGAAAACTTCCTGTCGAGAAGACTTGGCTGATCGACCTACAGGCGCGGTCGGGATTTACTGACCGTGGCGATGGATAAGGTCTTCTTCTCTTCTCCTCTCATCTCATCTCATCTCATCTCATCTCATCCCGGGCCTTCGGTTCCGCTGCCAGCTACCAACATAGGTCTTTGCAACAGTCTTTTACCCAGGAGCAGCCACGAGGTTACGAATCGACCGGATAAAACACAGGAGCAGCCACGATGATAACAGCAGCAAGTCAAGAACACGAGGCAAGAGCAAGAGCAAGAGGCCAGAGCAAGAATCAAGAGAGAGAATGGACGGTTTGGGGCCTGCAATTATAGTGCACAGTTCTTCCGTTTCCCGCCCAACTACAATGTCCATTCTTTTGTTTAAGGTTTGGCGCCCAAAAATGTCCTGTATGGGTGATCTCTGTCCTTAATGGGTTTCGGGGCTACTCCTGAATGTTTGAGTACCTGTTAATATTTCTCCCATTGTTAAATCGGTCGGTGTTCCCCCTGGAGGGGTTTGGGGCTTCCAAGTGTCCTGTATAACTACCTGCTAACGGCTCTCTCATCGTAGAGCCGTTGGGAGTTTACATATTAATGTCCTTTGGATGGGCCCTTGATGGCTTTCCTTTGTACCTGGGAGACCGATCCCAGTATCGATGTTTATACTGTAAACCCATAATGTCCTGGGTATTGTCTTCACTGTGCTGAATCGTTATCGATCCTGCAAAAAATGTTTATTGGAACGCCATCTTGTCTGCCTGCTGAAAAGTCTCGAATGTTCTGTCACGCGGTGCGGCGGCCATTTTACAGGCTGCTTGTGTCCAATTTAAACCTGACAGCATTCCGCTGAAATAAAAGCTGTTTTGAACGAAACTTGTGTTTTCTCCTTATTAAAATGAAATCGCGATAATTGCGAATTCTACAGTCCCTCCTGTTGATGCGAATAACTCCGCTTATCGTATCAAAAATCTCAGTGGTGAGCAATCTTATCTCGATTTCACTCCGAATCCAGTAAATTAATCCCATAAAATTTTAACTTCACTAAGGTCTCTGTGTCGTCCTCATTTCCCAAGAAAAATCACACTTTATATCACCGTAGGCATCATTTGCCCTTAAACTTACACCACTTGTTTTCCTTCCCGGCGTAACCAGGCCGATACCTCACGCATCACCTGTATATTTGTCTTTTATTCAAGGGAAGGAAAAACAAAATCCAAAAACCAAACAATCAACACCATCACCAAAATAAACAAATCCCGACTCTTAAACATGTCGAGTTTCCAACGTATTTACAATGGGTACAAACTTCCGCGGCGCACGTGGCGAGCGGGAGTGACGCCATTTTCCCATTACACTGCGCTCTCATCGTGCACGCGCACGTAACGTTCTCGCCACTCTCCCGTGTTCTCATGCTTGGTGAGGCGCTTGTCTCTTTTACAATGTATGAACAAAAGGTATACTACAATAAACACTTGACAGACGACTAAAATGTGGGAGGCTATTCTGACCCATGAGGGCACTTCAATATTCGTGAACAGATTCCACCACGGTGGAACCACTATGTCCAAAATGTCTGTACCTATCTCGACGGTTTTCTGTTCTAATGTATAGAAATGCTTTTGTGACACCGCGACGGCTTTTAGAAGTTTGGTTAAATGCTCGGGGAGAGGGGGAATGAGGTACCCAAAATGTGCGACAAATCGCTGCAAGTCGGTAAAATTCTCTTTTACTGTGAGATGAACAGTGGATGGTTCAGGGATTGGGATAATTCGCTGTTGTGCTACTTGAACTTCAGCCCTGGGTTTAAAACAGAAACTGCTGTCACTCACCGGACACCGGCTACGGTTTCCATGCTGGTAGTGTTGCGCTGCAGTGGTAACACAATATGTTCCACCCCCGATGTATGCTACCTGCGGAGGCACATGATCTTGTGCCATTGCCTCCATGGTGCAATTCATGGACTTGGCGCCAGCCGTTCTGAACCCGCACTGTGGTGTTAAAAAGGCATTCAAGTGCTGGGGGCACAGTATTATGTGTGCTCCCCTGCCACGACAACCAGAGAGATCTGTACCTGTCATCGTTTGCTCCCAGCGGATGACGTAAGGTGGAACCGCTGCATAACGAATGTGGGCTCCCCCCTGAATGACACCGATGTTCTCTACCCGATACACCGGGGCGGGCTTTGCTGTGTTGCCCAAAACCGGCATGCGTAATACTATTCCCATAATAGTATGGTTTGAACGTCCGCAGTCCACGGGGACTGGGTAAGCTTCTGAAGCTAGCCTGAGTTGGCACGGACTTAATGCGTTCTGAAAAGGGTGGAGCGCCCGCAGGTGTTTGTTACTTATCCAGGACGGGACCAAACCTTGTTTTAAATCCTCCAAATTACTGCGGCCCTCGCCCAGTAACCACGCCCCGTAAAGCACGCACACCTCGTTCTGCGCAGCTTGATCGGATGCATTCCGATCTTCCCTAATCAGGGCATTTACCGTACGCGCCTGTTTCTCCAGCTCTGCTATAATCTCTTTTAAGTGTAGTGTCATGGCTTGGTCCTCGTGCAGACCCGACCCTACCACTTTATTCTCATCTGTAAGAATATCCTTTAACTGTGTTTTTAAACCATTAATCTGGGTCTGCAGCTCCACACTGTCTAGAGCGTTGACCACAGATGTCCCTGTGTTAAAAGCAGTGAACGCATCGTTCACCAAACCCCTTCTTTGCCTCCCTACTTGGTCCAAAACTTCCTGCGGTGCGGTGTATAAACTTGTCTTATCGATTTCTGCAAAATCAAACTCGTAAAATTGCCTGAACATCTTGGTCAACAGGATCTGGTACAACTGTTCCGTCTTTTTGGGGCACCACTCTGGTAACCGTACCTCAGTGAGATTTAAAATCACCGAGGCCACCGCGTAATGTACCCCCTGAAATAGTATCTGGTCTGTGGGGACCAGTACCAAACCGTTCCCGGGTCCCTTACTAGTTTTAGGGCACCCTTCTTCCTCAGTTAGAACTACCGGAATCGTGGGCGGGGCTTTGCGTGGGCGCGTAATGAGCTCAGTGGCATTTACTGGGATCGGAGAGTATGGGGCTCCGCACCCCCTGGTGCTCGCATCCCACCTCATCCCCTGTCCGTTATCCTGCCACTGGTTAATAAAGAATATGGAGATGCCTTTGGGGCAAACGTACTTTGACCCCCACATACAAACATAAATCCCCTCATCTGGTTCCCACCATTTGTCCCAACAGACTTTCACTTGTCCATCTGTCCCCGTAATTGTCCGATGGGTATTATTACCCAGTCGCTCCCACTCAACCGAAGAGTTCCTCATAGTTTTGCTCAGCTTTCGCAGCCACCACCATCGGCTCAATGGGACATTCCCACTGCAGGTCAAACAAATCCGTTTGCCGACGGTGACGCTGATCCTGGGTGCGATGATCCGTACTTTGGGGCACATTAAAGAAGTCTCTTTGTAGGCGAACCCCGATGTGCTGGAATACTCCGTTGAGTTCGTTCCCAGCCATCCTGGCCACCTTCCCTTGTGGAAATAGGTGCTGGTCCCTTCTGCCTTCCGTCTCCCGGTCCCATCCACCGCGATGGGGGCCGTGTCCCCGGAACATCCAAACACCACGACATCCTTGGTGAGGCCCCGATAGGCCAATCCACATCCGATTGCCGCGAGCAATACTATGAGTCGTTCCATCCTTCCTTGGTTCCTGTGATCAGATAGAATGAGGTAGCCAGCCTCGCAAAAAGTCTCTGGCTTTTGTGAAGGGTGAGCGGGTCCCCTGACCTCGCCTCACGTAAACTTCAACGTTTGCTAAATAGACTTCCTCTAAACCTAGCCTTAAAACTCCCATCATTTTATCGTTTTCTGTTACAAACACTACAAACTTAACCTTATTAAAACCACTTAAAACTTTAAACTAAAACTTAAAACCTTAAACTAATAACTTTACAATGCCGCCCGTTCTCAGGGCGGCCCCTTTAAATCCTGAGAAGGCTGCTGCGAGCTCTTCCCGACGGTGGGAGGGCACTGACCCTTCCCTCTGATCTGCCGCAGCCTGTTGCTGCGCTGACCCTTTCCTCTGATCTGCCGCAGCCTGTTACTGCTTCGATGTGGCCTGTCTCTACCCGGGTTATCTTAACCTGAAACTTACGCCCTGGGGCAGCCTGGGGACCTGACCACATCTTCCTGGGCTGGGGTACTCTGCTTGACCTACGGGGAATTGCTATGGGCGGGGGCTCCGTGACGGACGGACCGGGTCCCGAGACCTTCAACGGGATGACCTGGGGTTCCATCACAGGCGCCAGCCCCGCCTCCGCTGACTCCGCCTCCCTAACCTCGGGGCTGGCAGTTCGGGGCCCCGCCCTGCTCGGCCCAGCAGGCGGCCCTTCACTCGCGAACTCTGCCTCCCCTGAGGACTGGACGTTCAAAGCGGGCGGCCACACCTCTGGGAACCACATAGCGGCTGGCCCGGCCTCCTCTAGCTCCTTCCTCCTGCTGTCGGGACCTGCAGCTTGTGTGTCCACCCCGTATGGATCTCTACCTAGCGGCCCCAATCCTTCCAGACCGTTCCTCTGGAACCACCCGTCATCATCACTATGCTCATCTGCACTATCCTCATCTGACCAGGGTACCCTGGGGTCCTCGTCATCTAACCCCCAACTCCAGAAAAACGCTGCATGATCGTCCGGGATGTCCCTTCCCCTGATGCAAGCTGCTACGCCTGCCTGTGTGCCTTGTGGTCCTACCTGGGGCTGTGTTTTCCCATTGGCGGGACTGGCCCCTCCCTTAAGACAGGCCACCGCCCCTGCTTGTTTCTGTGAAATCTCACCTGCTGGAGGCTGCAGATTTCTATCCTGTTTTAAATCCTCATACTCCCTGCTCCTGGCTACCCTGTAGGCTGCTTTTATCTCTCTAAGCTGCCCTTCTAGCCTGAGCACGTCTAACTTTCCCATTGCTCGGGCATTCTCCTCCCGCAGGGCCTGCTCTCTAAGCTGCCCTTCCAGCCCATCTATTTTCCCTATTAAGCGGGCGTTCTCCTCCCGCAAGGCCTGCTCTTTTAACCTGGCCTCCTCACCGCAGACCCCCTCCTGTGCGTGTCTTTTAAAAGGACACAGGTAGGCAGGCTGCGTGGGCTCTAGTCATTGGGTACTATTAGACGGTCCTGCGGCACCTACGGGGCCGGTTGCGACCGCCACCTGTCCACGCGCATTCAAAACCATCTTGCGCATGACTCCTAACACTGCCTCGAGGTCTTCGGGAGAGGTGGGTGCCTTTGCTTCCTTAGCCGGGACAGGCGCCTGGGTTCGGACCGCGGGATTTTTATCCTTGGAATCCTTCCAAGGGTTCCTGCAGTGCTTGCGCCAGTGCCCTGTCTTCCCACACCCGTAACAGGCATTACTTGCCTGTGGGGCGCGATTACCCTCCTGATGCCACTCTCTTTGAGCCGGGGCTGCGGGTCGTACCTCATGTACTCTTCCCTTAAAGGGACGTGTTGCCATACCCCTTATGTTACGGTAGCCTAACGTGAGTCGATTCAAGACCGACTCTTCCATAAGGTTGAGGTCATTGGGATCGAACCAGGCTTTTGCCTGCTCTCTAACGGCTGGTAAACTGTTGGCTATTATGCACCTAAGCCAATGAATTAAAGCGGCGCCTTCCACATCTTCGCGCTCGGGCGCACCTAGACAGCTGCGCTCATATACTGGCCACAGCCTGTCGGCAAAAACCTTCGGGGGTTCTCCCTCCATCTGCACTGTCTGTCCCACTCTAGCAAACGGACCTCCGTCGTTCGCTCCCACTACTTCTAGGACCTCATTTTTCAATTCCTCATAACTTTTATTACCCCTCTTGCTATCGCCTGAGAGACACTGAAGGACCGAGCTATCTAAAGAGAACAGCAGCATTTTTGCTGTCTCCCCATCATCGCAGCCGTTGATGGCTGCGGCTTGCTCAACTTCCCTAAAATGTACGGAAGGGTCGTCTATCTCGGTCAGCTTCCTTACGTGGTTTATCATGGCTCTCAGCTGATGTGAACTGTGAGGCAACACCAGCTGTCCGAGGAGATCCCCCGGTTCTTCCCCACCGTTTCTGCTTGGGCCCCTTTTAATCCCCGTTACTGGATACAACGATCCCTTTTCTACTTCCTTTTCAACGGGCTCTTTTGTTTCTTCCGTTGCTTCCTCCCTAACCCAGGTTTCTGAATAGCTGGGTGGCGCGGAGGGCGCAGTGGCTACTACTTCTTCTGCTTTACTTGGTGGGGAATTTCTAAATCTCTCATTTACTAGCGGCTGGCGTGCCGACGGATTAATAAGGCACACCATGCCGTTCGCATTATTCACGGCCTTTTTGAGGCTCTCTATCTCTTTTTCGCAGGCGCTATGGTCGGCTCCCTGAAACTTATCCTCAAGGCCCAACTTATACGCCGACCTAACCCCCATTAAGCTCTCTTCTTGAGTTCTTATCTGGGCAGCTTGACGGTTACATCTTTCCTTCATCCTACTCTCGTTTAATTTTGCTTCAGTGATCTGGCACTCGAGATACTCTACCCTTGTTTTAAGGTAGCTGGAGACTTCCTGGCTTTCCTGGCGTAACTCATTTAAACTCTTAATGAGCGCCTCCCCTCCAGAAACCTTCTCCTCCATTTCCTCCTCTAGATGCTTGATTCGAGCGGTTAGCGCTGTATTGGTCTGGTTTGAAATCTGAACCTGCCTTTTGTAGCACATAAGCCAGACTGCTTTCTCAACTGCCTTTTTATGCTCCTTACTATCCGTCCACCTTTCAGCTGCCTCTAGTGGGCTCTTATCCGCTAACAGTTCGCTTATCCACTTTTTCGTTAGATTAACCTTTCCAAATACGTAATCCGCTATCTTTTCCTGCATCACATTTCGTACAGTCATTCCAAAATCTAACACACTACCCTCTCGCTGCCAGTGTCCTGCCGCGGTCGCCATTTTCTGTAAGGGATCCTCTCCTGACCCTGCGTGTCTCGTAGCCTGTGAGGTTCACGCGGCTCTGTGCAGCCTGTATGTCAGTGCGGGTCTAGGCCTGGTCTCCAGCCAGTCTGGGAACACTAGACACCCCTGTGAGTGGTTCGAATCACTCTCCCTTACGGTTCTAGACACTGGACTTAGATGCGAGAGCAGTAATGGAGATAAAACTCATGTAGACTTGGTTTGAACGGTACGAAATGGAAAATCTTTATTGCATGATACTTAAAATTATGAAATACATGTCATATGCACAGATTAATGACAGTACAATCTTACAAACAGTTATAATCACTCTTAGGGAAACGAGGAACGACCAGCACAACGTAAATAGGGCACACATTACAAATATCCTTAATCTTTAAACCCTCCCCTATCAATAACTATCCTAAAACTAGCTTCGTAGGATCCCGAGACTCATGCTCACCACTCGTAATAACTCGGAGAAATCCCGAATAGCTGATCGGATGTTTTTCACCGCAGCACCCACGTGTTGGTCAGGAGATCTCCTGGTCCCACTTGTTTACTGCTTCTGCTGCTCGGTCAGTCGGCTGGACCGTCCGCTGTAGTGAAGACCTCTGTTGGTGGACTTTACAGTTTAGTCGAGGAGCACCGTTGTCAATATCACTGATACGATGTGTTTACACAGTCCAGTTATCATTGATGCAATATGTCTTGTTAAAGAAGAAAACTTCCTGTCGAGAAGACTTGGCTGATCGACCTACAGGCGCGGTCGGGATTTACTGACCGTGGCGATGGATAAGGTCTTCTTCTCTTCTCCTCTCATCTCATCTCATCTCATCTCATCTCATCCCGGGCCTTCGGTTCCGCTGCCAGCTACCAACATAGGTCTTTGCAACAGTCTTTTACCCAGGAGCAGCCACGAGGTTACGAATCGACCGGATAAAACACAGGAGCAGCCACGATGATAACAGCAGCAAGTCAAGAACACGAGGCAAGAGCAAGAGCAAGAGGCCAGAGCAAGAATCAAGAGAGAGAATGGACGGTTTGGGGCCTGCAATTATAGTGCACAGTTCTTCCGTTTCCCGCCCAACTACAATGTCCATTCTTTTGTTTAAGGTTTGGCGCCCAAAAATGTCCTGTATGGGTGATCTCTGTCCTTAATGGGTTTCGGGGCTACTCCTGAATGTTTGAGTACCTGTTAATATTTCTCCCATTGTTAAATCGGTCGGTGTTCCCCCTGGAGGGGTTTGGGGCTTCCAAGTGTCCTGTATAACTACCTGCTAACGGCTCTCTCATCGTAGAGCCGTTGGGAGTTTACATATTAATGTCCTTTGGATGGGCCCTTGATGGCTTTCCTTTGTACCTGGGAGACCGATCCCAGTATCGATGTTTATACTGTAAACCCATAATGTCCTGGGTATTGTCTTCACTGTGCTGAATCGTTATCGATCCTGCAAAAAATGTTTATTGGAACGCCATCTTGTCTGCCTGCTGAAAAGTCTCGAATGTTCTGTCACGCGGTGCGGCGGCCATTTTACAGGCTGCTTGTGTCCAATTTAAACCTGACAGCATTCCGCTGAAATAAAAGCTGTTTTGAACGAAACTTGTGTTTTCTCCTTATTAAAATGAAATCGCGATAATTGCGAATTCTACACCACACCTTCCCTTCCCTCTGTTACTGATCATCACAGTGTCCACTTGGCCACAATGCAAAAATAAAAGCTTCCAGAAAATAAACATTCCAAAACAAATTTATAAATCAAATCATGCTATATTTCATACAAACATTCCTTAGTGCCTGTCTTCCGTGTGCCTTTGCCTGTCCTAGTGCTCCTACGCAGTGCTACCCCAGTGGCTGCAGCATGGCTGGTGGAAGGCTGCTGACTTTCAATGGCGGAGACTGCAGATGGCTTTGGAGGACGATCTAGAGCAGCTCTGGGACTAGATGCCCGGCTGCAGACTGCACCACCTCGGCATGGGCAGCAGCAGTCTGGCTGGCTGACAGGCAACTGCAAGGGCACTGGCAGAGTTGCAGTGATGGGAGGACAAATGCTGTCATTCTGAGAAAGGGCAGCAGGTTCATGCTCCATGGAGCCACTGCCACCCCCCTGGGGCAGCGCCTCAGCAATCCTAGTAATCTGTTGGAGGTACAGATTGCTGGATGGCTGTGACACCCTGCAAGTCCCTTTGAACACTGGAATCCAGAGACACGATGGCAGCAGTCTGAGCTTGCATGGCAGCAAGTTAACCTTGCAATATACCAGTCTGAGCTTCCATTGCAGCACTCGGACGTTGGGTGGCTGCTGCTTGTGCTGCAATGGAAGCTGAGACATCGGCCAACAGACGCTGAATCATGGTTGGGTCCACGAATGTGCTAATGGAGTAGTCCACCACTTGCATGCTGGAAAGGACGTGCTCCAAGCTCTGCACAAGTTGGTGCCGGACTCATCCATGCTCTTTGACATTGCACGCAGGTTTTCTGGCAGGCTTCCAATGCACCTTGCATTTCATTGTGCATACCAATCAGCCTTCTTCTGCAGCCTGCTCCATTGAAGTGCTCATCTGAGTCCTTTGCAGCAGAACTCATGTGCAACCTCGCCCTCCGGCGAGCTGGCACCTGCACTATTCTTGCCTGCTGCCCTGGCTGCAGGCCACTTGTGCCCGGTGTCTCACCACATGCAGATCCTGCCTCTATGCTAACCTCTAAATTACGCGCAGTGTCAGTATCTGAGCTGGTGGCTGTGGGTGTGAAATCGAGTGACGATGTGTCTTCATCTTCACCATCTTCCTTCTCTTTCATCACTGCCTGACCAGTTTTCAGTTCTTGGGTCTCTGAAAGGAGAAAGGCACAAGGATAAGGTTGTGGTGCAGGGAGTTTGGGAAAGCAAGAGGTGCATGCCTACATCATCGGCAGCTTGAAAATCAGAAGAGATTTTGGAATGAAGGGGAAGTGGGATGGGATTCGGTATGAGGATACCGTCATCTTCTATGGTTTCAGCCCCACTGTTGGCCACAGCCTCAGCAATGGCTGTCCCAATAATGGGGGTAAGAAGATGCAGGTGCACCTGTCCTCCGCAGGTTAATTCCTGCTGGCGCCGGTTGTGCACCACCTTGTCCTGCATGAGAAAGGGAAGTGTCTCAGTGAGTGTGGTGCAATCTGTTTGGGTGATGTGGCTATCAGATTGAACAGCTGTGTGTGCAAGTTGTGAGATGTGGGTGTGAGGCTTGCAGCAAAGCTAAATGTGTGAGGGTGAGGTGAAGCTATGAACTTTAGGTATGCGTCCTGATTGATAGAGATTGTTGGTAGGTGAGCGATGGGGGTGTGGTGCATTGAGCAGTGGCTGAGGCTAGTGGTGCAGTTGGAAGGATATGGCATTTGAAGATACATTCACTGGCCTTGACCACTTGTGTGAGTTCATTGAACTTCTTGCAGCACTGCATCCAGGTCCTCGGGGCTAGAGTCTTGGCATTGACTGCCAAGGCTATTTGTTCCCATTGCCTTCTGAGCCTGTGTCTGGAGGGCCTCCTGGCCCCTTGTGGATACAGCACATCTCTCCTACTTTCCACCTCCTCCACCAAGGCCTCCAGTGCAGCGTTGGTAAACCTTGGAGCACACTCTATCCCATGTTGTGCCATTATTGAGTATTTCCCAGGTCAGAATCCAGCACCTGCACCAGGCACAATGCACCTCCCCTTTAAGAGGTGCATTGTGCAGGCTAGCTTTAAGTACAGCAGGGTAGCTTTAACTGGTGCTAGCCTCTTACGATTTTTGGGCCCCCTGCTGATGCATGCAGCCAATCAACAGTGTGGTTAGCGCTGGCTGCATGCAGCAATCATGCTATTTAGCAGGCAGCACGAAGTTGGCATGCTAACTGCATCAAATTGAACAGGTGCGTGTTAATTGCGCATCGCAATTCCCACGCCCATTTTCAGGGGCTATCGAATTTAGCCCCCTAAAAATATAGCTTATTGCACTCATAACAGAATACTCTTATATTTCTGTAGTGAAACACAACACATACTGAGCTTTTACAAATGGTAAGTGAAAGACCAATTGGAATATACCATCCTCTGGTGCAATGCTGTAGCTTTAAATGGCTCTATGGATGAAGATTTCCTTTGTGTGCCAGGTACAGCAAAATTGTAAATCTATTCTTTATGAATATATTTATGATTCCACTACACCCAGTGCACAGAGGAAACTTCATCTGCATATAATAAAAACCTTTCAAGTAGCTTTTTCCTATATATGTACCAACACTTATTTCTAGTTAATAGTTAATTATACAATCATATTTATAATATCATAACAATATAGTTGGGAAATGGCATCTATTAATTCAGGGCTAATTTTGACCAGTCCTTACAGCTTGAATACAAAATAGTAAATTATCTCTCTGGAGTAACTAATTAAAATACAATTAGACGATTAGATATTTTGCTGGAAATTTTTTACAACTTAGTACATCCAATTAAAATATAATAACTTTTACCATTCTCCAATTATTGCTGCCATCATAATTTTTAAACCTCTCAGTCATATATGTCTGAAAGCACTAGGATTGATAACAATGTCAAATTAGTTGAATTAAACACAAATGAGTTGCAACCTCAATCCAGCCAAAATATAGGAAAATTGGGTTACTCTCTAGTGTGAGTCCCAATTTAAAGCAACACTCCAGGGAATGCTGCAAATATTGCATGTGTCAGCCATATTGTATTATCTGTGTTTCTTTATGCTGTTTAATAATAAGTGATCCTGTGTATCAGGGTATTTGGAGCTGAAGGGTGAGGAGAAAATCCGACTCACGCCAACCACCGTGAGATGCCCCGCTCCACCAAATTCTGGGCCGAGAGTACTGTGCCTAGTTTTAGCTCCCCCACATGGCGGGTGATATAATAGCCTTGGAAAAGGTCCAGAGGAGAGCTACGCGTATGATTCCGAGCTTAAAGAACCTCAACTAATCAGATAGACTCAAGGGGGGAAAAATTGAGTCGTGCCCCCTTTGGGGCGCTAACTTCGCCGGGGCGCTACATTTAGTGCCCCATAAAAATTAGTGCCCCCGCACCGTAAATTGAGTGGTTGCGTCCCAAGAGGGAAGCGGGGCACTGCGAGTCAATATCGTGGGAAGGGAGGGGCCTTGCGCAGCGTGAACCGGGGTCCAGCTGGGCCCCCAGGGATCGGGAGTGCCGGCAAAAGAGCCCGGCACTCAAGAGAAATACCGGGCTCTTGGAGTGCAGCTAGCACTTCGTGGGGGGGGGGGTGGGCTTCACAGGGGCCGGGGACAGCAATGGGGGCAGGTGCTGGCAGGCAGCCAGCAACAAAAATGGCCGCCCACCACCTCCCCTTTAACTAGCGCCGCCCCGGCCGCAGGTAAGCCCCCCTGACCCCGTTGGACATAGCGTCTGGCGGTAAGTCAAGGGGCGCTACCGAAGATTGCGGCCGGAGTGCGAGTGGGGCGCTGCGCACGGCGATGACGTCATTGCTGGCGGCGCAGCGCCACAGGGCGCTACCGGGTAGCGCCGCCGCTAACCTCCCGCTAAATTTCGCGGGAGGCGTGGGCGGCACCGCACCCGGGCGCTAGTTGCTTTGCACCCCATTAGCGCCCTCTTAAGGCGTTAACGGGAGGCGCAAACCAACTGAATTTTTCCCCCAAGGACCTTAGTCTACTTACTTTAGAGCAGCGTAGACTTAGAAGTGACCAGATAGAGGTTTATAAAATAATTAAAGGGCTGGATAGCATCCCTATTGATAGATTATTCCAGTTTAACAGTTTGGCGAGGACCAGGGGACATGTGTTTAAACAATGTAAGAGTAGGAATAGACTGGTTGCTAGGCAGTTCTTCTTTTCCCAGAGAGTAGTGAGCCTCTGGATACATTGCCGGCTGGTGTGGTGGGTGCTGACTCTCTGCTGGCCTTCAAGAGGGAGCTGGACCGGTTCCTGACTGGGGCAGAGATTGCATCATATAGAAGGTTAGTGACTTGATAGGTAACACTTGATCCATGTGATCTCCTGGACTGATTTTGATTGCCTGAGGGGGTCAAAGAGGAATTTTACAGAGTATGTTTTACCTGATTGACCCTGGGTTTTTTCTGTTTTTTTGCCTCTCCAAGGAGATTGCATGGCTGCAGGGATGAGTTAAGGTGGGTGGGGCTGGGGCGGGGGGAGTGCGGCGGGCAGTGGGGAAGAAGTGTTTAGCCATGATTGTCCAGCTATTTTGGTGCGGGACAGGTTTGCTGTATCAGCTGGTCTTTTCCTGCCCGTCATTTTCATCTGTAATTGCGCCAGTGGTCTATTCATTTCCAGAGCACTACAGTGCCCTCTGGTCCAACAATGGCCCAGGATTTGCTGGAACGGGGCATATCATGGTGATCACCATGTGTTGGACTTTTCCATCATCCTTCAGCTCCAATGATTGTTGCGCTGCAAAGTGCTGGAAGTGCAAAGTGCTGATCGTGGCGAGGCGAGGTCAACGCGGCATCTGGGACCTTGGGGAACAAAGGGAGTAACAGTCTATCTCCTTAACCAATGAGATTTAAGGATAGCGAAAGAAACAAACCGAATAACGGAGAAGGGAATAGGGTGAATTAGATACAGAAAGAGAAATAATGGCTGGAATTTTCCCAGTCCCGAGCGTGTGGGTTTGGGGGAGGGTCAGCAGTAAAAATCGCAGAACTTGCCAGCACATCGGGAACCTGCTGTCATCCCGCCGACTTCTGCATTTAACTCGGGTGCGTTTCCCAGCGTGCCATGGACCCACTCGGGAGAGGTGGGCGACCTCATTCAAGTAATTAAAGGCTTGTTGAGAAACCCTTAAGAGGGTTTTAACAGCAGCTTTAGGCTTTACCTTGTGGAGCACGGAATTCACGTACCTCGGGAACCTTTCCTGTGATAGGGAGGCGGAAGCTCAGTGGCCATTGTGTGAGTACATTAATTGATAGCTGGGAAAAACACATAAATACTCCCACATTATACCTGATTACTTGACTAATAGAAAGGCTCTTGCTAACTCCATTTTGTGCAGAGATTTAGCTGTCAGCAGTTTGCAGGTCATTTCTGCAACCTCAAACCCACTCTCACCACATTGCTAGTCACTATCACAACATTGAGGGATTGGGCCTCTGGTCTCCACTTTACCTGCCATCTATTATATCGAGAGGTCGCACAACACCAGGTTATAGTCCAACAGTTTTATTTGAAATCACCTATTATATCAGCATGGGTGCCGCTTATGCTCTCTCACTTTGGACCTCAGAATCGGACTAAGATGAGCCCAGCACCCACAACACCAGCAGCAATAGCAACTACAATAGCAGCCTTCTCCTCAGTGACCTGGCACTGCAGAGGAGAGAGGGGGGTCAGCACAGGGCTGCACCGCACCGGAGGCAATACCCCCAACACAGGCTCCTTCCAGGGATCTGCAGCTAACATTTGCAGGATCTCACAGTCGGCCACCCACAGATGCATCACCCAAGTGATCGATGCCATGTTTGACAAGTCAGCCAATTATGTCAACTTTTCCACTGATGAAGCCAGTGTTACTGAGCGGGCTCTCAGCTTTGCGGCTCTGGTTGGCTTCCCACAGGTGCAGCGCGTCATCGACTGCACACATGTGACCATCAAGGCGCCCCCCACATCATCCAGGAGTGTTTGTGAACCATTGAGGATTCCATTCCCTCAATGTGCAGCTCGTCTGCAACCATAAAACGATAATCATGCATGTGTGTGCCAGATTGCCTGGCAGCTGTCATGACTCTTTTGTACTGCGCCAGTCCACCCTCCCTTAGCTCTTCGCTCCTCCAAACAGACTTACCGGCTGGCTGCTTAGAGACAAGGACTATCCACTGAAGACATGGTTCATGACACCCTTGAGGAGGCCAAGTACTGAGGCCCAGGAGCGTTTTAATGAGAGCCACATGTTCACCAGATGTGTCATAGAGCAAGCAATAGGCATGCTGAAGTTGTGCTTCAGATGCCTTGACAGATCTGCAGAAGCCCTTCAGTACGCACCAGCCAGGGTCTCCTCCTGTGACTATGCAGAGGCAGATGCGGCCATCAGGGTCCGAGGAAGCATGTGAGGCTCTGACTGAGGGGGAGGCAACGGGGAAGAAGTGTGAGAGCTTTGAGAAGAGCCCCCACTTCCATGTCTCCTCTAACCATCATCCCTCTCATGGGCCACCCGCACTTCCCTGCCAGCAAGGAGCTGGAGAGAACCTTTTCTGCACATCAGTGAGACGCTGAACATCCAAGTCTATGTTTATATCCCTCCTTAAGATGAGGTCTATGAGCGTCTGCAATCTGTTGTCTACAGCAAGCATGTTCTCGTTGGACCGGTGTATTTACTGCCGCATACAATGACCATCCTTTCCATGGAGCAGCACCTCGTCGCCATCGCCTGCGACATGGTGGTGCTCAGGTTGGAGATGGACTCCTCCATTCTCTGCACATTTGCAGACATCGCGACTGCCTAAGCTGCCAGAACCTCATGCAATTGTTGCTGCCCCTCCAAGATCACCCTCTTTCTCGATGGCCCCCGAGGCTCCGCATCTGCATGTAGCTGAGCTGAGCTTGTTGTGTCCTGCGCCCTCCGACGAGGAGTCTCCACTGCTGTCCCTGTCAACACCATCTGCTCTTGCTCAGTTGTGATGTGGGAGACACCAGGTGGCAACACTACTCTATCTTGCAAAGGACCCACTGCGCTTGTGCTGGCTGTGCTTGGGTCTGCTGATGGTGCTCCGTGAGAGGCTGAAGATTCCTCTGTGGAGTCGTCTTCCTCCTCCGGTCGTACAGTGGGGGGGGCACTTATTTTTCAGGGCTAGAATAGTTGTTTAGCAGTTAATACGCTGTTAAAACCCCAGTTACACCTATTCCAACAAGTCTTAACATTTAATGGTGTATTTAACAGCGATATTAGCATGGAAAAGCCCAAGTTTTCGTCAGTTCCACTGATTACACTGATTGCCAGCTATGGGGTGGAGGGGGGAGAGGGTGCCACAGCGCAGCCTGTGTCGGGGCAGTGAATGACTGACCGCAACTTCAGGATTTCCGAGTTTAAATGCACATGCACCAAATCCTGAAGTTGCGGTCAGTTTCAATGGGGTAATAACGGCGAACGCTAACAGTTTGACATCATTACCCACCGCAAAATCCGGGCCATTATCAATTTAATGTGTATTATTGCTAAATTCTGCAGTTTTCTGCTCTGATGTTATGCCCTTAGGAGTTGGATTTAGACTGACAGACTCACTTTGCTTAGGAGCCTTAAGAAACTTTCATCCTATCAGTCTGAGATGTGAAGGAACAATGGGGTAGAGTTTCCGCTTTGGGCGCCATTGGGAAATGGCCCCCAAAACGTACTTGATATTGTATTGGTTAGGTCAGGCTTCAACTTCCTGCTAAAATTCATTTGCATAATCATAAAAGTAAAATCTTCCATGAACCAACGCAATCGGGCAACGTAATAGAATCCTTTTTGATTCTTTCCATTAAAAAGTATTTCTTGATGTATTTAAGACTGTTAACCTGGTGCCGTTTTATCAATACAGCTGAAAATGGGTTTATCAGCAAAAATAATCAATTTAATAATCAGTCCTCCAACTGATTAAATCACTGAAAATGACTTAAAAACATTATATTGAACAATTTAATAGTTTAGTTATAAAAACAGAAAATGTTGGAGATACTCAGCAGGTCAGGCAGCATCTGTGAAGAGAGAAACAGAGTTAACGTTTCAGGTCGATGACCTTTCTGACGAAAGGTCATCGACCTGAAACGTTGGGCCAAAAATTCGGCCCTTCCCGGGTGAGTACGAACTGTGTACTCACCCGTAAGGCGTCCCGAAGTGTCGGTTTCCTGCATGCACTGCGCATGCGTGGGAAACCGGAACTTCCGGTCTGGTGAAGGGGGCGGTTCCTCGGTGAACTGCGTGCACGGTAGAGGCTGCGCGCACGCAGCAAACTTAGATTTGTTTTCAGGTTTCTATGGGAGGGTAAGTATTGAAGAACCTACGCTTATAAAAAGGAGTCATGATGTGGAGATGCCGGCGTTGGACTGGGGTGGACAAAAATGAGAAGTCGCACAACACCAGGTTATAGTTGGACTATAACCTGGTGTTGTGCGACTTCTCATTTTTATAAAAAGGAGGCGCAGGAGCCGTTTTCAACAAGGTAAGTGGTTAATTAAGTATAATTTAAAATTTTTTTCAACAGGTTTATCTTTTTTAGATACTTTAAAGAAAGGTAAGTTTATTTTTATCACTTTTAAAAAGTATTTTAATTTTTTCAAAAATTAAAATTTTTGTTTAAAGTGGTTAATTTATTTCACTATAGTTATTTTATAAATGTGATGGTTTTTTAAAAAATGTATTTTAAGTTTAGCTGTTCTTTTGGGGCCGATTTCAATTCACAGATTTGACAGGTCTTCCTGTCAAATCTATGAATGAAAGATGGTCTGCTGCCATTGGCTCTCCATGGCCCACGTGATCCCAGGGGACGCATCGCACTAACTGCGCCCCTGGGACACGCAAGCACTGCGCGCCGGCACTTGGAGCAGGCCCAGGAGCTGAAGTTCCCGTGGGCCCAAAACACAACGGCAGGCGCGGTTGGTAAGTGCGCGTGCGATCCTTACCCCCGCGGCAAGCCGGAGAGGCGAATTTCAGGGCCGTTAACTCTGTTTCTCTCTTCACAGATGCTGCCTGACCTGTTGAGTATCTCCAGCATTTTCTGTTTTTATATCAGATTTCAGCATCTGCAGTATTTTCTTTTTGTATTAATAGTTTAGTTGGTGTACATTAGTCAGGTTCTTAGTAAATTAAATATTTTTTGATAAGAAATAACTTTTTAAAGATATCTACTGGTGTCTGTGTGCCTAAGAAAATGAGTGCAATTTGAAGAGCCTTCTAGAAACAGCGCAATCGACATTATCTTGCAATTTTGACCTGGGGGCCGGGCTAGTTTTGTGGGCCGGGCCTGTTTCGGGCAAATTGAATATTGAACCAATGTTAAAGATCACGGAAAATATGGGGGCAAAACTCACTTATATTTAAAATTCCTTGATCTTTTGCGCTACTTTGGCTCGGATTGTGCTGATATTACTAATGCTAACAAACGGAAACCCGATCCCAATTTGCTTGCTTTCTGTACCATACAAGTTCATGTATATTGGAAAATTGACATCCTCTGATTAAACCAAGAAAGTATGTCTGGATTGAATGAAAAAGTCAGGCGTTTCTTGGGATGGGGAACGGAGCGAGTTGATGCTTGGGGCGATCCCACAACCAACAGATCAGATCAAAGCTCTGCAGTCCTGCCATATCCACTCATGAATGGTGGTGGACGACCATTAAACAACTAATGGGAGGAGCAGGCTCCATGAATATCCCCATCCTCAATGATGGTGGAGCCCAGCACATGAGTGCAAAAGACAAGGCTTTAGCGTTTGCAACCATCTTCAGCCAGAAGTACCGAGTGGATGATCCATATCGGCCTACTCCTGAGGTCCCCACCATCACAGAAGCCAGTCTTCAGCCAATTCGATTCACTCCACGTGATATCAAGAAATGGCTGAGCACACTGGATACAGCAAAGCATATGGGCCCCGACAACATCCCGGCTATCGTGTTGAAGACTTGTGCTCCAGAACTAGCCATGCCTCTAGCCAAGCTGTTCCAGTACAGCTACAACACTGGCATCTATCCGACAATGTGGAAAACTGGTTGTGCTGGGGGTGCTGTTGTAGGCCAATCACTGCAGGAGTTCCTCAGGGCAGTGTCCTAGGCCCAACCATCTTCAACTGCTTCATCAATGACCTTCCCTCCAACATAAGGTCAGAAATGGGGATGTTCGCTGATGACTGCACAGTGTTCAGTGCCATTCACAACGCCTCAGATAATGAAGCAGTCCATGCCCGCATGCAACAAGACCCGGATGACGTTCAGGCTTGGGCTGATAAGTGGCAGGTAACATTCGCGCCACAGAAGTGCCAGGCAATGACTATCTCCAACAAGCGAGAGTCTAACCACCGCCCTTTGACATTCAACGGCATTACCATCGCCAAATCCCCCACCATCAACATCCTGGGGGTCACCATTGACCAGAAGCTTAACTGGATCAGCCACATAAATACTGCGGCAACAAGAGCAGGTCAGAGGCTAGGTATTCTGTGGTGAGTGTCTCACCTCCTGACTTCCCAAAGCCTTTCCATCATCTACAAGGCACAAGTAAGGATTGTGATGGAATACTTTCCACTTGCTTGGATGAGTGCAGCTCCAACAACACTCAAGAAGCTCGACAGCATCCAGGACAAAGCAGGCCACTTGATTGGCACCCCATCCACCACCTCCACCACCAGCGTACCATGGCTGCAGTGTGTACCATCTACAAGATGCACTGCAGCAACTCGCCAAGGCTTCTTCGGCAGCACCTCCCAAACCCGCAGCCTCTTCCACCAAGAAGGACAAGGGCAGCAGGCGCATGGGAACACCACCACCTCCAAGTTCCCCTCCAAGTCACACACCATCCTGACTTAGAAGTATATCGCCGATCCTTCATCATCGCTGGGTCAAAATCCTGGAACTCCCTCCCTAACAGCACTGTGGGAGTACCTTCACCACACGGACTGCAGCGATTCAAGAAGGTGGCTCACACCACCTTCTCAAGCAATTAGGGATGGGCAATAAATGCTGGTCTTGGCAGCAAAGCCCACATCCCATAAAAAACTAATTTAAAAAAACCCTTTCACCATCCCCATGTTGTTTAAACAGTTTGTGCTGACAGTTTGGTGTTTTGGTGCAGCATTTACAAAACACAGAGAAGTAAGTCAAACAAAATGAATCGTTGCAGTAAATTGTGTTAAGAGGGGAATAACACTGTAGCCATCCTAGTATATTTGAATCTAAATCAGTTTGCATTTTGAGTAGGGACTAACAAAACCCACCCAAACATTCCTAGTCTGCTGAATCCTGACAATCACAATCCCCTTGATTTTTTTTCCTTACCTTTGCAGTCAGTTTAGTCAAGCCAGCAGTAGTCCTATTTTTCACATATTAGCAAAAATGTAGGAACTACATTAAAATGACAAAGAATTACTAACCTTATTGATCTGTAAGAAGACCATCTAGGCAGTAATCAGTGGTAGCTAACACAACCAGTAATTGGTCCGTCTCCTGCAACACCCAACATCAATGAGATGTTACCACTTCCGTTCCAATCGGATGAAATGTCTATTAGCTGCGCTCCACAGAGATCTTCAGTTGGGGATTATTCTGAACAGATAGAAATCTATTAAACATCAAGCTGTTGGAAAAATTGCACTTCATATTAGCAGTACTCTTCCTTACAGCACTGCTCTCAATAAAACACCGCAGTCTGTAGCATTGCCATTTAATAAGCATAGGAACTGCTTGACTTATATGAGGTAAATATTTGAAATGTCAGGCATAGAAGCACTTTAGACATACATTTAGCATCAAGACATTAATGCTGAATATTTGGATAGCTTACTGCTAGCAATAACTTAAAACATGTAACCAACAGAATAAATCACAGTTAAGTACCTAAGTGGGGTTGAAGTTAAACTTATCACCCCTATGAACGTTTGGTACAGCTGCCTAAAAAAAAGGCAGCAAGAGGGAGAAAAAACAAAAACATCATCCAATTAACTTAACACATTACTCCACTAATTACTGAAACCACCTTTGTTAGCAGCAACAGTGATCGTGGCCCTTGTCCAATACAGTCCATTGTTGTATCGCCAGATAAAAACAGAAGAAAACATAGAAGGAGAAAGGGACATTTGTCCCATCAAACCCATTCCTTCATTGTTTAACCATGAACACAATTTATTTCTTCCAGTTTACAATGGCAATCAAGAAAGTCTATCTAAACTCATATCATTTATCTTGAACAATTATTTTCTTTGGCAAGACATTTCTATGGTCAAAACTGAGTAGGAAGCAATTTGTTCCACAGAATATTTGATTACTTCTAGTTACACATCAGAATTTACCTGACACTAAAGATGTAGAACAACTATGCAGGGTAGCAAATGAGAGAAACTCTTTGTAGGACAGAAGCATTGCAAGCTTCCTAATCCTATAGCAGAGTTTTTTTTAATTTGTTTATGGGATGTGGGCGTCGCTGGCAAGACCAGCATTTATTGCCCATCCCTAATTGCTGGGCTCCACCATCATTGAGGATGGGGATATTCATGGAACCTCCTCTGCCTGTTAGTTGTTTAATGGTCCACCACCATTCACGACTGGATGTGGCAGGACTGCAGAGCTTTGATCTGATCCGTTGATTGTGGGATTGCTTAGCTCTGTCTATAACATGCTGCTTCCGCTTTTTAACATGCATGTAGTCCTGTGTTGCAGCTTCCCCAGGTTGGCACCTCATTTTTAGGTACGCCTGGTGCTGCTCCTGGCATGGTCTTCTACACTCCTTATTGAACCAGGGTTGGTCCCCTAGCTTGGTGGTAATGGTAGAGTGAGGGATATGCCAGGCCATGAGGTTACAGATTGATGGCCCACAGCACCTCATGGATGCCCAGTTTTGAGCTGCTAGATCTGTTCTGAATATATCCCATTTAGCACGATGGTAGTGCCACACAACACAATGGAGGGTGTACTCAGTGTGAAGACAGGACTTTGTCTCCACAATGACTGTGCAGTGGTCACTGCTACCAATACTGTCATGGACAGATGCATCTGCAACAGGTAGATTGGTGAGGACGAGGTCAAGTAGGTTGTTCCTTCGGTGTTGGTTCTCTCACCACCTGTCACAGGCTCAGACTGGCAGCTATGTCCTTCAGGACTCAGCTAGCAGTGGTGCCACCAAGCCACTCTTGGTGATGGACATTGAAGACCAACTGGTGTTCAACATGGAGGAGTACTGATTCATCTGCTGAGGGAGGGCGGTAGGTGGTAATCAGCAGGAGGTTTCCTTGCCATGAGACTTCACGGGGTCCGGAGTCAATGTTGAGGACTCCCAGGGCCACTCCTTCCCGACTATATACCATTGTGCCACCACCCCTGGTGGCGGAGGAGTTTGAGACATTGGCTGAAAAGTATGAATATGACTATGTCAGGCTGTTGCTTGAATAGTCTGTGGGACAGCTCTCCCAATTTTGGTACAAGTCCCCAGATGTTGGTGAGGAGGACTTTGCAGGGTCGCGTGGGCTGGGTGTGTCATTGCTGTGTCCATAGCCGGTGCCGAGGTCCATCCAATTTTATTCTTATTATTGTTTCTTGTAGAGGGCAGAGTCAACCACATTGCTGTGGGTCTGGAGTCACAAATAGGCCAGATCAGGACAGCAGATTTCCTTCCCTAAAGGACATTAGTGAACCAGATGGGTTTTTACGACAATCCGATAGTTCCATGGTTACCATTACTGATACTAGTTTTTTATTCCAGATTTATTTAGTTCCCCAGCTGCCTGTGGTGGGATTTGAACTCATGTCGCTGGATCATTAGTCCAGGTCTTTCTGGATTACTAGCCCAGTGACATTACCACTATGCTACCATTCCCTTAAGTACAGAGATCAGTTGATACAGCGTCAAAGGGAAGGACATTGTGGTAGCAGTAGGATATATTCAATGCTGTTGTTTGGGTTGGAGGTTGGAGATTACAGAACTATTCCACTGTAATGGACTAAACGCTAGAATGGCAATACTCCAGTCCACAATGGAAGATGAAATTGTGCTGTGATCAAATTCATGGATTCATAGATTTAGTAACATAATGGTATAATTTAAACTATTCTGATTGACTGTATTTGACATGGGTTTAGCCCTCCAAGCAATGGAAAAAGCAAAGTTTGAAAATATTGCAGTTAGATATGAAGGATGATTTTGCAAAGTGAGAGATTTCCTCCAGGCTGCGCCCAGCCAGATGAATAGCTGCTTTGAATAGATGTAGAATATCACTTTGCAAAGATTGGGACGTTGGAGCTGGGATTCTCCTCTTTGAGGTGGATGTCTGGCAGTGCATGACTTCTGCCTGCTCCTCAGAATCCTCCCCAACCCCAAACCCTAGGTTGGGGGTCATTTGCGGTGCATGGTAGGGTCCCGGTGGGATTTCTGCCACTAAGAGGGAGTCCACCAGTACAAAAAGACAATTCTAATGACACCCCAGCAGCAGCAGCACCAAGGCCTTCAGCAGGTAAGTGCAGGGCCCAAATTAGAGGGAGTGGAGACTGCTACAAGGTCGTCTCCCCCCATTAGAGAACATCGGGCTCCTTGCTACTGCTTCCTGGGGCCTGCTGCCACCTTTCACATGGTGGCCCTGGGAAGCGGCAATAAGTCGGGAAGATGGGAGTAAATCCTTTGGGAACCTGGGCCCTACTCCCGCTGCCATTTGCTTACGGCGGGTGCTGAAGGAGTGGCCAGTGGCAGTCCCAGCGGGGTTGGATGGAGGCAATAGAACTCACTGCCTGAATTTTCAGTTATTTCCTGCTGCAATCTTGCCTGATTTCTTGAAATGGACCAGAAGTTCAGGATTTCCACATGCGTTTGCACTTCACTAAATCCCGAACTTGTGATATGTCAAGTTACGACTTGACAGATCATCTGCTCCACCTTGGAAATCCCAATTTCTGGCACAGAGTTGGGCTGATAGCCCACCAACTGCCCAGCAATTACGTACGAAAACAGGCAGGCAGCAGCATAAGGGGATGAGATAGAGACAGTTACTCATTCTATTAGCTCTGGAATGTGACGTAATGAATTGTAAAACTGTCCAAAACACTTCCAATGATTAATGTATAGATTTTACAGATCTTTGTTTGGCCTCTGTTGTATTTATGTTTGTATCACCTGTCCATGTTAATACTGTCAGATATTTCTGCTTCTTATAGATTTATTTTATATGAAATTTCACAGAGCTTGAATGATTCATCAGAATTCCTAAATTAGGTTTAAGAATTAATTCCCAAATAATTTTTTTAGCTGGGTCAGTGTGTGTGTGTAAGAGAGAGAGCGTAAGCGGGTCATTTTGGAACTATTTATTCTCCTAGTCCTTATAATTATTCTGAAAATACATCCAATTGCAGATAATTCTATAAAAATATAATGTTGGGTGAAATGTAATATAAAGAAAGTTACCAGTATTGGAGGTAGACACTTTCCCTTTGGTGTACTGATTGAAGCACAAGGCCCACATGATCTCGTGCTGCCCTTTAGTACGCTGCGTAAGAGAGCAAGTTCACGATGGAGGGTCCCCATCAAGTAAGTTCATATTCTACGCGGCGTACTCTGTAGGTACACTGCCAACCGCAAAATCTGCCCCAATGTATCTTGTGTCTCAATGACTGGGGTTTCCAGTTATGGATTATATTGGGTTTCATATTTTTAGCTTGTGAATCAGTTTCACCCTTTCAACCAACAGCTGAGAGCTCGCGTTTTAAGTTTTGTGCTGAACAGCAGATGGAGCTGTTGTCAGTTATGCGGTTCTGATATGTTCCCCAGTGCAAGAATTGAGCTTATCTTTAAAGTCCAGGTTTAGAGAGAAAGGAAGTGGCGCCTTTATTCATTTTATTTTACTCTATTGAGGAGGTTAGTGGAGTGTATAATCAACTGTTTTATATGATTAATCCTTGAATTTGATCACGGCGCAAGGACTGTAGCAGTTCAAAGAGAAGGCCCACCCTACCTTCTCAGGGTAGCTAGAGACTGGCAATAAACCTGGCATTTACAGCATTGCCCACACCCCGACAATAAATAAAATATGTACAAAGATACCCAGTTAACTTAGCAAAAGTGCCCATTATACCTATTTTAACTTTTTATGTTGTACAAGTACTCCATTTATATGGGATCTACACTTTCCTGTTTAGCAACCTGCACCTTGCAAAATATAACCTGCACACAGCACGTTCAAGGCTCTAAGCTATTAGCAGAGCTTTGTAGAATCTGATCTATAGTGTTGGTTTTATGTGCCTTTTATGTGTGGCATACTAAAGTTAATGTGGTCCACCTCCACATTCAGCTAAATTAGAAAGTTTAGTTCACTAGTGACCGTCATTAATGACTGCCAAATTTAAACCAGAATGTGCAGCACTTTTCAAAGTACCCTTGCTTAGATTGCAATATTCTCCCTGGCTTTAATTGGACAATAAAATTAATGACACTTCTAATGTCTGCCTCCAGATCAAAGTAAATTGAGCTCAGTCACATATCCCACCTTCACCACAATGTTTGATCAACAAAACCTTTTTGAAGTTCACATTTTTTATATTGATCATTAAACATCAATGAGGAATATATATTATGACAAACTAATGGATGAAATTTAAAAATGATGCCAGTCAGTTTTTGGCCTGCTTATTAATTACAAAATTACAATGTAGCTTTTAAACAATGGTATGTTATTTGTATCACGCACTATAGGCTATAACACAAAGCTAGACTCCGTACATGATTTCCACAATTCTGTTTCTTGCTGTTTCCTTACAGTTCTGTTCTCTTTAATAATCATTTGGCTCCAAGTCAAAGTCTAAGTGGTTCATCTAAGTCTGACATCATTCTGCTTAGCAACCGCATACACTTTTTTCTGTTCCCAAAACCATGACCTTTAGTTAATTTTTTTCTAAGCTCCTTTTACACTGGAGTTCTTTGTCCTCACATACGTGATTAAGGCTCTACCTAACCTCTGTAACGCTAATTTATTTCATCATAGTTGCCAAGGCACTACGTGCTTTCCTGTTCGAGTGAATCATTCCTACATGTGTTATTTTACTAAGTTATCTAGATGCATGGCTTTATGCTGACTTTTCTTTCAAAAAGGTCAATTAACTCTTGGGTTTCTTGTCAATAATTCATGTAGAAAGCTTAATATGACACTCCACACAAGACAACTTCAAAAAAATGAAGCATTTGGAGTTTCAAACTTAACAATTTTCAAGTCATTAGTGTAACTGTTGGTAGCATGGAAAATATATTCATTTTTATGCTGTTAATCACAGTAAATGTACTTTTTGGATGTTATATGTGCCATGTCTTTGGTCTTTTTGAAAAATCTACCATTGAGTACATTACATAGGATTTTGCACTTTTTCTAAAGTGAACTCAAACTCTTCAAAAATAAATGTTCTTCATGCTGTGCTTTTTACTTTTGTTCATTCTTCAGAATATTCACATTCTGCCCAGTTTCTTATATAGCTCAATTCTGGATGTTGAAAAATAACCCATTTTCTGCAACTGAGATGTTATCAAAAGAAGCAAACACTTGGCAAAATGTATTTGAAATTTTGGGCATGGCTTTTGCTGGTTCACAACCAAGAAAAGTAATACAAAAGAAAAGTTAGAAGCATGGCTTATTTTGCTATTGTTGAAGTGTCTCAATGGGAATAGCTCTGTGACAGGTAGAATGTTGTCTTGATTTGAACTTATTTATATAAATTCAGATAAGTAATTTTGGCCTAGGTGCAAGTGGAATGGCATCAAAATTTGCTGAAGATACAAAATGAGGGGCTATAGCAAATTGTGAGGGAGATTGCAGGAGGCCAAAGACAGGTTAGCAGAGTGGGCGGATGAGTGGCAGATGCAATTCAATGCAGAGAACTGTGTAATACATTTTGGGAAAAGGAACAATGAAAGAAGTATACCCCAACTGGTAAGACTCTTAACAGAGTGGAGGAATAGGCAGAGATAGGGGTGATACATAGAAAATTAAGTATGGGAGCGCAGGTAAAATGGCAAATGTGATTCTGGGTTTTATATATATTGAATTTAAAGGATAAAAATTATATTGAATTTGTAAAAGACATAGGTTAGGCCACAATTGCAGTATTGAATAGAGTTCTGGGCGCCCCATTATTGGAAGGATATTAATGGCATGAAAAGTGTACAGCAGGGATACACTGGAATTAAACCAGGAATGAGGGTTATAAAAAAGGCACAAAAAATTGGCACTTTACACTGAAACATAGAAGGTTAAAGGAGGATTTCATATTTAAGTTTTTTTTATTCGTTCCTCCCTAATTGCCCTTGAAAAGGTGGTGGTGAGCTGCCTTCTTGAACCGCTGCAGTCCGTGTGGTGAAGGTACTCCCATAGTGCTGTTAGGGAGGGAGTTCCAGGATTTTGACCCAGTGACGATGAAGGAACGGAGATATACCTCCAAGTCAGGGCAGTCATTCTCACCTCACCTCTGGAATTCAGCTATTTATTTTATCCATGTTTGGACGAAGGCTGTAATTTGATCTGAAGCTGAGTTGTCCTTGCGGAACCTAAAGTGAGCATCGGTGAGCAGGTTATTGGTGAGGAAGTGTCGCTTGATAGCACTGTCAATGACACCTTCCATCACTTTGCTGTTTTTGAGAGTTGATTGATGGGGCGGTAATTGACCGGATTGGATTTGTCCTGTTTTTTGTGGACAGGACATACCTGGGCAATTTTCCACATTGTCGGGTAGATGCCAGTGTTATAGCTGTACTGGAAGCCGGGATGCTGTCGGGGCTCATAGTCTTTGCTGTATCCAGTGTGCTCAGCCATTTCTTGATATCACGTGGAGTGAATCGAATTGGCTGAAGATTGGCTTCTGTGAAGGTGGGGACCTCAGGAATAGGCCGATATGGATCATCCACTCGGCACTTCTGGCTGAAGATGGTTGCGAACGCTTCAGCCTTGTCTTTTGCACTCACGTGCTGGGCTCCGCCATCATTGAGGATGGAGATGTTCATGGAGCCTCCTCCTCCTGTTAGTTGTTCAATTGTCCACCACCATTCATGACTGATGTGGCAGGACTGCAGAGCTTTGATCTGATCTGTTGGTTGTGGGATCGCTTACTTCTGTCTATAGCATTCTGTTTCTGCTGTTTAGCATGTATGTAGTCCTGTGTTGTAGCTTCACCAGGTTGGCATTTCATTTTCAGGTATGCCTGGTGCTGCTCCTGGTATACTCTTCTACACTCCTCGTTGGACCAGGTTTGGACACCTGGCTTGATGGTAATGGTATAGTGAGGGATATGCCAGGCCATGTGGTTACAGATTGTGATGGAATACAATTCTGCTGCTGCTGCTGATGGTCCACAGCGCCTCATGGGTGCCCAGTTTTGAGCTGCTAGAACTGTTCTGAATCTATCGCATTTAGCACGGTGGTAGTGGCACACAGCAGTGTCTTCAGTGTGAAGAGGGGACTTTGTTTCCACAAGGACTGTGCGGTGGTCACTCCTACCAGTACTGTCATGGACAGATGCATCTGCGATAGGATGTACTAAGGGATCATGGACTCGAGATTATCCCTTGAAGAATGAAGGGAAAGGTATAAAAACATTTTTCACACAGAAGGTTATTATGGAAATTTTCATTCTAAGTGCAACTGAGGCAGCGATTAGAACATAATTTAAGAGGCAATTGGATAGCTCTTTGAAATGAAGAATATAAAAAATACAGGAAAATGGCAAGGATATATGCAATGGAGAGTAGTGCACGACTTACAGTGGCCTGTATTTTCCGATCCCTTGCGCTTGTGCTGAAAACCAGCATTTCCGATCTGTCAAGAATCCTCTTGACAGATCTGTTGCCTGCCCTGGAGAAGGGCCTCTGCGGGTGGAGAGTTCCGCTTTCTGCAGAACCTCTGTCCGCTGAAAACCCTTAAAAATGGTACGTCTGGTAAAAGCAGGCGTAAGGCCTGCTTTTACCAGTATAAGGGGGAAAAATTCAGTTCGTTGCGCCTCCCGTTAGCGCCTTAAGAGGGCGCTAATGGGGCGCAAAGCAACTAGCGCCCGGGCGCGGTGATGTTTGCGCTGCTCGCGAAATTAACTAGACATTTTGCGGCGGCGCTAAACACTACCGCCACGATCTCCTGCGCCGGCAGATCGTGACATCAGTCGAGTGCGCAACGCCCCGGTAGCGCCCCGGAGCAGATATTGAGTGGCGCCCCCTGCCTTACCACCTGCTGCTAGCAACAACAGGTTGAGGGGAGCATTTTGCAGTCAGGAAGGGACTGGGGGAGCGCTATTTAAAGGCGACCGCTTCCTGCCTTTTTTGTTGGTGACATTTTTGAACCACGCATTCTGAGAGAGAGAGAGAGAGAGACTTCTGGAGAGATTCAACGCTGTGTGAAGGAGTTTTGGGTACTGAGCAGCACTTTGCAGGTTCATTTTGATTTGCCCTTCCTTGTATCGATTTAGAAAAGACTGTGGGGGCTGCACTCTGAGCTCTTTCCCTGGTACTCTCCATTGTTCTTTCCAGCAGATTTGATCTACAGGTCTCTCCAGGCTGAGATTCAAGGCTGCAATGAGCAGCATGTGGATGGAGAGCAAGATCGACCCTTCCCTTTAAGAACTGGCCGGCGCCATTGTATCTGTGTTCTATTGCTGACTGACATCACATGAGCTTCGCCAGCGCTCTGAGTTAGCGCCTCGCTCCTCGGCCTTTGCGCCTTAAGACAGATGTGTAGCGCCTGATTTAGCGCTCCAATCACCTCCAGGGGCGATAAAAGTCAAGTTTGCAGTCGGAGGCGATAATTAGCACCAGGCGCTAATCTTTGCGCCGGCTGATAATTGCGCCCCAAACGGGGCGATACTGAATTTTTCCCCCTAAGAGTTTTAAAAAGTTTTTTTTTTTTAATTTCACTCATTTATAATTTAAAACTACTTTTAAAAAAGGTAAGTTTATTTTTAGCCCCGTAAAAAACTTCAATTTTTTTTTTGAAAAAATTAAATTTTTGTTTAAAATATTTAATTTAATGTAATTTTAACTCATTTTAAAAACGTGATGGTTTTTTTAAAATTTATTTAATGTTTTAGTGTCTTTCATTGGCTCCCCTGGCCAATGTGATCCTAGGGACGCTTGCGAACCGCGTGCGCCCCTGGGATACGTGGGGCCTGCGCATTTCAACTGTGGAGAGGCCCAGGATCGGAGGTGTCCGGAGCTCGGGAGCGCTCAGGTAAGGGCGTAGATTTTTTTCTGTTAGGAGGCATCCGCACGCAGTAAGCCTCCTATCGGAAATTATGGGCCAGTGTATAACTACTTTACATTTTTGCTGACTAATATATGCTCCCTTCCTTGGAGCCAGAAATGGAAGCCCACACTCACAAACCAGCACCAGAGCTCCCAACATCAGTCCTGTCCTGACCCCAACTTGAGTCCTGCCAGTTCCCACAATCAGTTTCATCACCCCCCCATACCTGAGTCCTGTCAGCTCCCAGAGTCAGTTCTATCCTGGCCCCTACCTGAGTCCTGTTTATCTGTACTCCACAATGGTCAGCTAATACATCAGGTTTTATTGTGCATCCCTCATAAGCAGTAATAATTGCAACAAATAATATTTTCTTACTTGTTTTTTCATTTTCCCCCACTGGTCAGAGTTCAGAACTCTCCTTCAGGCCTGCAGCTCTCAAACATTTTCTCTTACGGTGTACAATACATTGTCTTCTAAACTTTCCACTGTCACAACTGGAAATGGGTTTAGAGTAGATAGTTCCAGTTGAATATTTAGTAGTGGCAATGGCATGATGACCTGATTGGTTTCTTTCAGTGGTGAAATTTTGTTGATCCTATGAATATTCCACAAAATGTAATTGCAGTGATGACAAAGAAGGACATGTCTGGAGGATGGAATGGGATCAGAGTATAAATCAACAAATAATGGAGGCCTGTAAAAAAGGTATGGTAATAATCATGGGTGATTTTAATCTCCGTATTGATTGGACAAATCAAATTGGCCATGGTAGCCTTGAGGAGGAGTTTATAGAGTGCATCTGGGATGGTTTCCAAGAACAGTATGTAATGGAACCAACCAGGGAGCAGGCTATCTTGGATCTGGTACTGTGTAATGAGACAGAATTAATAAATGATCTCATAGTAAAGGATCCTCTAGGAAAGAGTGATCATAGCATGGTTGAATTTCAAATTCAGTTGGAGGGTGAGAAAGTTGTATCTCAAACCAGTGTCCTGATCTTAAACAAAGGCAATTGCAATGGCATGAGGGCAGAACTGGCTAAATTGGACTGGAAAAATAAATTAAAGGGTAAGACAGTTGAAATGCAGTGGTGGACATTTAAGGAGATATTTCATAACTCTCAACAAAAATATATTCCAGTGAGAAAGAAAGATTTTAAGAGAAGGGAGCACCATCCGTGGCTAACTAAGGAAGTAAAGGAGGTTTCAAATTGAAAACGAAGGCATACAATGTTGCCAAGATTTGTGGGAGACCAGAGGACTGGGAAATTTTTAAAAACCAGCAAAGGATGACTAAAAAAATAATAGAGAGAGAAGATGAATTATGAGAGTAAACTGGCAAGAAATATTAAAACAGATAGTAAGAGCTTCTACAGGTATATAAAAAGGAAGAGAGTTGCTAAAGTAAACGTTGGTCCCTTAGAGGATGAGACTGGGGAATTAATAATGGGGAACGGGGAAATGGCAGAGACTCTGAACAAATATTTTGTATCTGTCTTCATGGTAGAAGACACTAACAACATCCCAATAATGGATAATCAAGGGGCCACAGGGAGGGGGGAACTAAAGACAATCACTATCACTAAGGAAATAGTACTTGGCAATATAATGGGACTAAAAGACGACAAGTCCCCTGGACCAGAGGGCCAGCATCCCAGGGTCTTAAAAGAAGTGGCTGCAGAGATAGTGGATGTATTGGTTGCAATATACCAAAATTCTCTGGACTCTGGAGAGATTCCAGCGGGTTGGAAAACCGCAAATGTAACACCCCTATTTAAGAAAGGAGGGAGACAGAAAGCAGGAAGCTATAAACCAGTTAGCCTAACATCTGTCATTGGGAAAATGCTGGAGTCCTTCATTAAGGAAGCAGTAGCAGGGCATTTGGAAAATCATAATGCAGTCAAGCAGAGTCAGCATGGTTTTATGAAAGGGAAATCATGTTTGACAAATTTGCTGGAGTTCTTTGAGGATGTAACGAGCAGAGTGGACAAAGGTGAGCCAGTGGCTGTGGTGTATTTGGATTTCCAGAAGGCATTTGATAAGATGCCACATAAAAGGTTACTGCATAAGATAAGAGCTCATGGAATTGGGGGTAATATATTAGCATGGATAGAGAATTGACTAACTAACAGAAAGCAGAGAGTCGGGATAAATGGGTCATTTTCCGGTTGGCAAACGGTAACTAGTGGGGTGCCACAGGGATTGGTGCTGGGGCCTCAACTATTTACAATCTACATTAATTACTTAGATGAAGGGACCGAGTGTAATGTAGCCAAGTTTGCGGATGATACAAAGATGGGTGGGAAAGCAAGTTGTGCAGAGGACTCAAAGGGGGAAAAATTCAGTTGGTTGCGCCTCCCGTTAGCGCCTTAAGAGGGCGCTAATGGGGCACAAAGCAACTAGAGCCCGGGCGCAGCGATGTTTGCGCCGCTCGCGAAATTAACTAGACATTTTCCGGCGGCGCTAAACACTACCGCCACGATCTCCTGCGCCGACAGATCGTGACATCAGTCGAGTGCGCAATGCCCCGGTAGCGCCCCGGAGCAGATATTGAGTGGCGCCCCCTGCCTTACCGCCTGCCGCTAGCAATGACAGGTTGAGGGGAGCGTTTTGCAGTCAGGAAGGGACTGGGGGAGCGCTATTTAAAGGCGACCGCTTCCTGCCTTTTTTTGTTGGTGACATTTTTGAACCACGCATTCTGAGAGAGAGAGAGAGAGAGAGAGAGACTTCTGGAGTGATTCAACGCTGTGTGAAGGAGTCTTGGGTACTGAGCAGCACTTTGTAGGTTCATTTTGATTTGCCTTTCCTTGTATCGATTTAGAAGAGAATGTGGGGGTTGCACTCTGAGCTCTTTTCCTGGTTCTCTCCAATGTTCTTTCCAGCAGATTTGATCTACAGGTCTCTCCAGGCCGAGATTCAAGGCTGCAATGAGCAGGATGTGGATGGAAAGCAAGATCAACCCTTCCCTTTAAGAACTGGCCGGCGCCATTGTGTCTGTGTTCCATTGCTGACTGACATCACATGAGCTTCGCCAGCGCTCTGAGTTAGCGTCTCGCTCCTCAGCCTTTGCGCCTTAAGACAGATGTGTAGCGCCTGATTTAGTGCTCCAATCACCTCCGGGGTGATAAAAGTCAAGTTTGCAGTCGGAGGCGATAATTAGCGGCAGGCGCTAATCTTTGCGCCCGGCCGATAATTGCGCCCCAAACGGGGCGATACTGAATTTCTCCCCCAAAGAATCTGCAAAGCGATATAGACATGCTAAGTGAGTGGGCAAACATTTGGCAGATGGTGTATAATGTGGGAAAGTGCGAGGTTATCCACTTTGGCAGGAAAAATAAAAAAGCAAACTATTATTTAAATGGAGAGTGATTACAAAATGCTACAGTTCAGAGGGACCTGGGGGTCCTTGTGCATGAAACACAAAAAGTTAGCATGCAGGTACAGCAAGTAATCAAAAAGGCAAATGGAATGTTGGCCTTTATTTCAAAGGGATTGGAGTATAAAAGCAGGGAACTCCTGCTACAACTGTACAGGGTATTGGTGAGACCACACCTTGAGTACTGAGTACAGTTTTGGTCTCCTTATTTAAGGAAGGATATACTTGCATTGGAGGCAGTTCAGAGACGATTCACACGGTTGATTCCTGAGATGAGGGGGTTGACTTATGAAGAAAGATTGAGCAGGTTGGGCCTATACTCATTGGAATTTAGAAGAATGAGAGGTGATCTTATTGAAACATGTAAGATACTGAGTGGACTCAACAAGGTAGATGCAGAGAGGATGTTTCCCCTTGTGGGGAAATCTAGAACTTGGGGGCATAGTCAGAATAAAGGGTCGCCCTTTTAGAACTGAGATGAGGAGGAATTTCTTCTCTCAGAGGGTCGTAAATCTGTGGAATTCTCTGCCCCAGAGAGCCGTGGAGGCTGGGTCATTAAATACATTTAAGGTGG
Source organism: Squalus acanthias (assembly GCA_030390025.1). NCBI lineage: Eukaryota > Metazoa > Chordata > Chondrichthyes > Squaliformes > Squalidae > Squalus > Squalus acanthias. The sequence continues at coordinate 66,495,998 of CM059431.1, forward strand.
AGATAGACAGATTTTTACAAGATAAGGGAGTGAAGGGTTATGGGGAGCGGGCAGGGAAGTGGCTTTGAGCCCAAGATCAGCCATGATCTTATTGAATGGCAGAGCAGGCTCGAGGGACCAAGTGGTCTATTCCTGCTCCTATTTCTTATGTTCTTATCAGCAGCTCTAGCTTCAAGGGCCGGCACAATTCACCTAAAAGAGGTTGGAAAATATGGTCACCAAACTCCAGAACAGAAGAAGCACATCAAGAGAAAAAGGGAGTAGTGATCCCAATTGATCTCAGTATGTCTTGTGAGTGTCCAAGAGCTAATGTCATTAGTCCATCTCTAACAACAGATTTTCATTTAATGATAAAGTGGGACGTCGCATTACAGTGCTGAGCTACATCAGACTGGATGAACTGTATATCAGCAACAGGAGCTCATGCAACACCTCCTCCATTGTCCTAGCTATCTTAAATTTATTTATGATAAAACCTCATGAGTACTCATCATAAAATATTACAGTACTTGTTTAACTGGGAAACTCAAAAGTAATTTAAACCAAAAATAAAGGTGATCTGCTAACTCAGCAATGAATGGGTTGCATCGCAGTCTAAGAATCACAACTATAAAGCAGAAATCTCATTCCAGGTTAACTCTATAACTCACTCATCTTCTATTAGAATTTATGGAGAAGTGGGTCTTGAAAAAGCGCAGTATTTCTGTAACACCAGCAGGAATGCAGCACACAACCTGGGAAACAGATCAGGACCTGGATACGCTGGATCCTGGCCTACACTATTAAGTTTCTGGGGTGCCTTATTTGGGGCAAAACTGGCCACTATCCTGGTGAAATTGGAGCCAACTTTTGGGGGTCAAGGCCAAGGAATCAGCCTGGAACCCCAAAAGATTTACAAGCTTGTATTGTAATGCAATTGAATTGGAAGACCCGCCCTCCCCCTAGCCTGAGCAGCTTGAAGATGAATTTTCCAGCAGCTTGGGGAAGGTTGGTACCCAAGATCTGCCCCGAGTGGCACAGGCATCTGCTGGTTCATGCTAATTAGGTACTCTTCCCCCACTCTTCATATTCCATCAGGGTCAATAGCGGAGGGCACCGGTGGGCACAACCCGGGCCTAAGTACCAGGATGGTTGGCCGATGCATTTTTGAAGTCATATTGTCTGCTTGACCAAATATTCATTTTAACCAAACATTCTCATTAACTTGGGCCCCAATCTTTACTGGGGCGGGATTTCCAAGCGGGGGTAGGAGTTCACATCGGAAAAGCTGGAAGTCTGGGTTTATCCGAATGCTGTGTAGTTTTAACAGGATCCCCTACCTGGAAGCCAGCTTGATTGATAAGCTTGGCTCCCTGTTGAGTGGGGAATGCTCCTGAAGAAGCCGCAGCCCAGGAGCAGGTAGGTTTCCTGCTGCGCGGGGTAGAGATCGCAAGGGGGTGGAGGGTGGGTACTGTGTGGCTTGGAGGTTCAGGGGGGTGATTGTGGGGAGTTGCAAAGAGATCGGGGGCAGAGATGGGGAGTCGGGGTGATCGGTGAGCGCAGGGGCGGGGTCCAGTCACGGGGGTGGGGGGAGGTCCGATCGCGGGGATAGAAGCAGCTTTGCTTGGGGGCCGGGGGGAAGCACTCCTGCTCCTCTTGGCCCACGAGCAGTGCTTTAAAGGCACTTACCTATTCCACGCAGCAGTTCTCACCTCCTTTTAGCTGCCGGGTTTCCCGAGGATTGCGAAACCTGGCCGGCCAGTGTTAATGCTGGAAGAGAGATAAAATCTAAGGCAGCAGCCTCATTAAATATTCAAATGACCAACCTGCCTCCTGGGAGTGGGTTGGTTGTCCGCCCCGTACTGCCTCCATTAAAAGCGGAAGTGGGCGGGTTAGAGGCGGGTTGGGTTCAGGTTTGAGATTTAGAAAATGTTAACATCCCACCCAGCCCAAACACACCCATTTTTGTGGGTTAAAATTACCCCCCTTGGTGTCTGTTAAGTGATACATTTTGCTTCCCTGATAACCTAGTGGGTAAAGGCACTTGTAGATATCAGGCCCCAGGTTCGATTTCTAGTCTTTGCTGAGTTAACTGGTCTCATTCAGTGGCAGTAAGCGTGCAAATATTGACCCCAGGGCCTGGCTCTGGGTTCCCAATCCTGATTGCTATCCAGTAACCTTGTCTGAAAAGTGTTTGTGTGTTGAGGACAGGATTGAGCTCGATTGCAATGCCATCCTTGGTTAAATAGGAAGCCTATATCCACATTTCTAGACCCACAAAAGAAAAGTGGCCACTTTGATGAAGTAAATTGTAAGAGCTGAGTTTTGCAAGCTGTGTTTTACATTCTGCAGTTCAGCTGTTTATGTTCTCCCTTGAATGCTGATGAACTACGCTCACGATATTTGTTTTTCTGGCTTTATCTGTTCTTTTAGGCTTGTTTTTCTTTTTTTTTCCCCTAAGCAGGCAACCAAACATGCCTGGCCAAATGGTCCAGTGATTAAGCAGCTTGGCTATTATGATCAGGAAGCACAAGAGGTTCACACTGAGCTTTAAAAATGGGCTCATTGACGTCCCTCTGAATTATGAGCATGCTGGGTGGGCCATGATGTCTGAAGTTGGCTTCCAGCACACAGGAAGTAGTAACAATCATGCCACATTAGGTCTCTTTTTATAAAAAGAAATTGGATATACAATGTTTCTGGACTCAAACACAGACGACATTGCTTGTTTGCCAACCTTGCATTTATTTAAGACACAATTGAGCAGCTGGTCATTCAAATCTCCTTATGGTTATCTGACTAGTACATTTGGAGTGTAGAAAAACTATTTTAGTTACCATTATAATAACATTTCTGAGATAGCAATATAGAACATGAAGTAATTTGACCACCACCTGCTTTTCTCCTGTATTTTATGATCTCCTCTTTTCTGCTGATGCTGTGAATATCAGGGACTAAAGAAAATCAAATCAAACAATATAGTAAGCAACAGAAGAATGGTCTTGAATTTCAGAGGTTACTTAAAAGCAGCAGAAAGTTGGGACATGGCAACTGGAGATCCATTAATGAGGCAGAGAAGGGGAGGCAGATTTTCCTGTTATTGTGCTTGGGTGTGGAGCAGAGATTCCCAAACTGCGAGGAAGTATTCAGGGAGGCATGAGGAGAATGGGCTGGTATAGAGTTCGAGCTGTCTCGAGTACCCCGTGGAGCCATTCACTTGTGGTTTAACATGGCAGAAATTAGCCAGAACCATTAGGGCAGCATAGCGAAGCTACAATGAGAAACCAGACAGCTAATGGTGGGGCTGGTATGGGTACTGCTGAGGGAATGGCCCAGCCACTGCGGTCCTGCTCACCAGCCAGTTCATTCTGTCAGGGATGCATTGCTCAGTACAGACTCCAAACTGAGGTGAACTCCAAACACAGGCTCCAATCAGTTCCTATCTAAAATGGCAATCGGGGTCCTATTTACATCATAGGAGCCTGATTTCCATCCTAAAAGGGCCCTACCGCCTGAATCAGGCAGGTGCTTTGGACACCTGATAATCGGCCCCTTTTAAGATGGAGGCAGCCACATTGCCAGTGTTGCTACCGACCCCAATTTTGAGGCTGTTACCTTCCCAAAACCCACGACCTCTACCACCTAGAAGGACAAGGGCAGCAGGCGCATGGGAACACCATCACCTCTAAGTTCCCCTCCAAGTCACACACCATCCTGACTTGGAAATATATCGCCGTTCCTTCATCGTTGCTGGGTCAAAATCCTGGAACTCCCTCCCTAACAGCACTGTGGGAGTACCTTTACCACACAGATTACAGCGGTTCAAGAAGGCAGCTCACCACCACCTTCTCAAGGGCAATTAGAGATGGGCAATAAATGCTGGCTTTGCCAGCGATGCCCACATCCCATGATTGAATTTAAAAATAAGATCCTTACCCTGTCTGTGGACTGAGATCCTGAGCCTGTCTGGGAACGGAGATCCTAACCTTGACTGGGGACTGAGATTCTAACCCTGTCTGGGGACTGAGATCCTAACCCTGTCTGGGGACTGAGATCCTAACCCTGTCTGGGGACAGAGATTCTAACCCTGTCTGGGGACAGAGATCCTAACCCTGTCTGGGGACAGAGATCCTAACCCTGTCTGGGGACTGAGATCCTAACCCTGTCTGGGGACTGAGATCCTAACCCTGTCTGGGGACTGAGATCCTAACCCTGTCTGGGGACTGAGATCCTAACCCTGTCTGGGGACTGAGATCCTAACCCTGTCTGGGGACTGAGATCCTAACCCTGTCTGGGGACAGAGATTCTAACCCTGTCTGGGGACTGAGATCCTAACCCTGTCTGGGGACTGAGATCCTAACCCTGTCTGGGGACTGAGATTCTAACCCTGTCTGGGGACTGAGATCCTAACCCTGTCTGGGGACTGAGATTCTAACCCTGTCTGGGGACTGAGATCCTAACCCTGTCTGGGGACTGAGATTCTAACCCTGTCTGGGGACTGAGATCCTAACCCTGTCTGGGGACTGAGATCCTAACTCTGTCTGGGGACAGAGATCCTAACCCTGTCTGGGGACAGAGATTCTAACCCTGTCTGGGGACAGAGATCCTAACCCTGTCTGGGGACTGAGATCCTAACCCTGTCTGGGGACTGAGATCCTAACTCTATCTGAGGGCTGAGATCCTACTCATTGAGACAAAGGTATGTCATCAAGTGTTCTTTTATGTTCAAGTTTATTCAGTAGTACAGTAGTGGTACTGTGCTATTTATGTAACTTTCTGTATTAAGCCATATGTTATGTTAGCTGTGAAAATAAAATCCTCTATGTAAAAATACTGGTTCTTAGAAAGAGGCACTCATGGGACATGAATCTCCAAGGCGTGGGCTCAGTAAAAAACGTTAGGGAACCTCTGGTGTAGAGTATCACCTTGATGGATCACAAGATGAAAATCAGGTGGTGCAGATCGCATGCTGTAACAGAACCTGCCCAATATTCTACCCATTATTATAAGAAGCCATTTGATTGATTTTCCTGTAACGTGATTGGGAACCTCATAACCCAGGAGGTAGTGACAAAATAAAGTGGGAAAAGCCATATTGGCTTACCGGTCGGTGGAAATAGGGCCCACTTTGGGTCCTGGTCTTGGACTTGACCTGGAACCTCGAAGTTATGGAAGACTCCTCCCCACACACACCCACCGCCCCCTCCCTGGAAGTGGACAGCCTCCACCACCTTCTGCATGAACTGGCAGGCTCCTGAGATGTGCACCAGCGGGGCATGGGCACCTTACAGGATTAAATAGGAAGCAGTCTCCTGACCCCGTTTGCCTAAATTCACGGTGGAGGTCCCCGTGGGCACATCACACTGGGATGTCACCCCTGAGGATATTTGAGGCAATTTTATTTCTATCTATTATATATAAAATTTGGTACACGGGGTGCATGTTTCATTGAAAATTCATAAATACCTGCAATGCCCATTAATCCTGTAGGTGGCACTGTGATCGGTATTTTCAATGTTGAAGATATCACACAGGCCGGGATGTTACGGGGCCTATGATGGCGTACGCACATCTTACGCTGTTGTAAGTGCCCTGCAAGTTCCGGGTTTCAGCATGCGATGCACATGCGCGAAAACCCGGAACTTGTGATCTGTCATGTTTCTCCTTGACAGATCGTCCGCATCCGCTGGAAATTTACTTTTGCTGGCGCAAGGTTGGTCTATTTGCCCAACTACTGCCTAGCGAATACCCACCAAAACCTTATGTTAAAATGAATTTTTTTGAATGATTTAAACATTCACTTACATTTAAAATTAGTTTAGGTCAATTTTGTCCTGGTTTAAAATGTTTAAATATATTTTTCAAAATTGTTTTTTTTAATTTTAAATGTTTAATTAAATGGTACTTTAATTAATTTTGAACCTGTGATCATTTATTTTTATTTCAGTGTTGTGAAATTGTATTTTTTAGGTGATTTCTATTATGTTTATAGGGATTCCGTACGTAAATGGAATCCCCATAAGCATAATAGAAATCCCCCTTTGTCATTGGTTGGCCTGGCCCACGTGATCCCAGGGACACTTGTGAATCGCATGTGCCCAGGTATCGTGGGCCTTTACGCAGGCGTACGCCTGCAGGCCCAGGACCGGAACAGTCCGAAGTTCTAGAGGCAGCAGGTAAGTACGGAGTTATCTTGCGGTTTGGAGGCATTTGCGGGCGGCAAGCCTCCGACCGCAATTTCCAGGCCAATGTGTGGCACTTAATAGCTGCTACTTACTGTGAGTTTACCACCCTAAGATTGTGCACGAGGTTCCCACAGATCACTTAAAATAGTTAATGAAATTTTCTTCATCTGCCATTTTTTCTTAGTAACTGCAATTTTTAATAGTCAAAATAAGGGTTCAAACAAAATGCTTTTAATTATACATTATACAATAATAATTTATCCACTGAATTTTCTTTTGTGTCATTTGTTTCCTTAATTACAATATTTATTTGAAGGCCTCAGACTTTTCCAAAAACCTGGGTTTGGAATTTATGTTTCTGCCCAGAGGTGTGACTCTCTGAGCTGAATTTGAATTGTACAATCTGAGCATGTGCAGAGTACTTAATTTTCTCAGATACATTGGTACTGTTCAGTCAACTGTATTAAGGGAATTTTTTTATTTTTAGCTGTTTACAGTTTCTGCCTAGTAACTTTGCTTCAAATAATTTTGAAAAACAAGAGGATAAATTTCAAGAACTTTACTGAGATAAAATTCATACTATTTAAAAAAAGACGTCATAACACCAACCACCTCCCACCCAAATGTAAAGACGATAAAGATAGAGACAGAAGCAGAATAGGACATACAGAGAAGCAAGAAGAAATATTAATGAGGGAAGAGAATTAGCAGAGAAGAGAGAGAGTCAGAAGTGGAATAGGATAGTCAGAAAGAATCAACAATACAAAGACATCAGAGACAGTAAGAGAGGGAACATATTCTCCAACTTACCATGTGTAATGGCACAGGAGATTGAGTAGTAAATTTACTAAGCTTTTGAAAAAAATCTTGCAGCACTGTCAATTGTAGTCTATGTACAGCAATGCTAGTCTGTTTATGAGAAATCATTTTGTCCTTCCTGATCTATTGCATGTAGCAAGGCATTATCATCAAAATAACAGGGACAATGTAATGGTCTGAATGAGCTGAGACAGTGGGGGTTGAATTTCAATGGGGGATTCCCCTGAGCTGTGGAAACCCCAGAAAATCGATGTGAATGTCATTTACACTGTTTTTCTGGGGTTTCTATGGCTCTTCCACCAAAGTTACAACAGATGAGTAGGAATCCACTTTGAACAGCAAAGTTAGGCAGCATGCAGCACAATACTATGATACGAGACACCCTGGCTAGACTGCAATGCAAAGCTCCCCCAGAAACATTACATCAAAACAGCAATTGGCTGCACCATAAACCTCAATATATCAGTATTCACCTTGAGAGCCAAGGAATCAGACTGAGGTCATAAGATTTCAGAGTGGGCATTGGAGACAATGAAAGATAGTTTGACATTCCTGTGATCATTCACATTCATTGCTGGTGCATCAACTCTATTCATTTGAACTCAGCAGGGATCATTGCCAAGTTAGGCTGGTGGATTCCACTCTTGAAGAGAGGGGGTAATCAGCTTGACTAAAAGCTGACACTGGAGTCAGGCTTTTAAAAATAAGGAGAGCTGCAAACACTGGAGAGAGTCAGATAGAAAGGGGCTGTGAGAAAGATGGAACACAGGAAATAGGTGTTAGGATATTAGCTTTAATTTAAGCAAGACTGCCCACTGAAATGGGGTAGCATAACATATTCAGTATTTTTATATTATGCAAAGACAAGTTGGGGGTAATTTTCACTTCTGGCAGGGGTGGGGAACTGGCAATAAAGAATCGACTGCCCGTTATACACCCGTCTGAATTTCCTTTGCACTGACTTCAATGGAAAGGAAAATCAGATGGGGTGTAGAATGGGCAGCTGATCCCCAACCGCCAGTTTTCTGCCCGCTGCCAAATTGAAAATTACACCCGGGCATATTGATAGAAATAAGTGAAATCGATCACAACTGTTGTTCTGCATGTTCACCTCAATGTGAATAAAGCAGCTCAACTATTTGGATCAATTCTCACTTCACCTAGTGGTCACTCAGTCTACCATCGGGGAAGATGAAAGAAATACATGTGCGAAAAACATGGGTATCTGGTCCATATCACAAGGGGATGCTATTGTTGCATGGTCCAGAAGCGAAAATGGTGGGATCTTAAACTGCTGACGTGTTGGCAGTATTTAAATGTGATTCATATTGGGGGGACAGCGGGGGGGGTGGGGGTGCTCTGGCTGCTCTCGTCACTTCCAGAGGAAAAACTTGATATGTTTTTTGGGGGGCGAGGATTCCGTTATGATGCATTTTACTGACTCATTTTTCTCTTCCAGCCATCCTGAAACCACACAAAATCGGGCAGTAAAACAAAGGAAACCCCAAGCCAAAAAGCAAAATACTGCAGATAATGGAAATCTGAAACAAAAACAGAAAATGCTGGGAACACTCAGCAGGTTAGGCAGTATCTGTGGAGAGAACAGACAAGTTAACGTTTCATGTGTGAGTCCTTCATTAGAACTGGAAAATTCAGGCCAACAGTTTTTCATTCAAACCTATAGTAGATTTCATGAATGACAGGTTTTTCAAATTCATGAAAGAACCAGCATACTTTGTGATTTGGGTAAGTTATCATTCATTTACTATATGCGCTAAAGGTCTTTACCTGGAAATGTAATACTAACTATATTGGAAATAGAAGTACCTAACTGCACTTTATAATCAATGTCCAATTGATGGTCTACATCATGTGATGTGTTTTAATACGGATTACAACAGACACTGTATATTAAATAAAACATTGAATAGGTTTATTCCAGACTTTTAACTCAATCAAAATACTAGTCCTTACAGTAAAAACAAGGAAATTTAGCCTTGAAAGAGTTAAATCATAAATTCCAGTGAACATTCTCTGCTGCAGTAACTGACACGTCCATTTACTGTGTGTTTAACCTGGTCTCTCAGAGGTGAGATTTCAGAATTATTACACTGCGGGTTTATGCCTATTGAGGATTACATTGAAAATGGCAACTCAATTTATAAGACCTTCACCAATCACAAGGTGAACTTGTACTTTCTCTTAGAAGGAATGTAACCTTAACCTTTTGTAAGATGGAATTTTCAATTAATGCACACTACATCATATATACAGGGGCAAACAAATACTGCTCATTTAAGATTCCAAAAGGCTCTTTTTGCATTTTCTCCAAAAGACACCACTTTTCAAATTTCTCATCTATGCATCCAGAGTATAAGCTGAACTTGTTATGTTGCTATTAATTTTTGTATTGATTTTATTTTGAAAGCTAGAACAATTAGAAATCAGCAGCTGGTGCAGTGTGCTGATGTGCTAGGTCATGGGTTCACACTATTGATTCCTCATTCATTGAATTTGCAATCTCATGTGAGTTATCAGTGAGTGGTGTTGAGTGAGGCAAGGTGTTTCCCCACATAGAGGGAGAGATAATCAACAAGAAGTCACTCTTAGTTGCACGCCAACACATCCTAGTGGATGGTTAGAGTGGTATTAGCAGCTTGTCAGTCTGACCTCAATTGGAGAATGCTGCAGTGACATAAAGAGATTTTTTTTACAACTGCATAGAAAATGACTAAAAACAGGATTTAAAAAAAATTGCCATTGCTTCTTATTTTGGAGAAAACAATTATGCTATAAGCAATATATTGTATCTGTTCTTATGATATAAATAGGTCATTTGGAACCCAATGAAGTAAACCTGCACCCCACCAAATCATGGCACTATGTGCTGGTACAACACTCATCAATATTAAGTTACTGTGAATTTTTTTTTTAACTTTTAGCTTTTTGGGGCTTTTAAGCAGGCATAGCGTGTAATCTATAATATCAATAGTATGTAGTGTGAATTCTCTGAATAGAAAGAAAACAAAATAATAGACATATATGGCAACTAATGGTCCCAATTAGATGAAACAATACATAATTAACTGAAAGACCTAAAGAATAGAAAGGTGCCTTAGTAGTCTCTTGCTGTACATCGGTAGAATGAGTGAAATGCAGACTAAAGACACAAGCGTCCAAGATATTCTCAGCAAACCCAAAGACAATCTTCCTCCAAACATACCAATAACTTGTCTTCTTATGTAATTTCAAGTGCAGATTGTGATAGGACAGAGATTAGAATAATACAAAAAGAACTACACAAAAGGAATTATCCAATACATTTACAACACTATGGGGGAGAAATTCAGTATCGCCCCATTTGGGGCGCAATTATCGGCCGGGTGCAAAGATTAGCGCCTGGTGCTAATTATCGCCACCGACTGCAAACTTGACTTTTAGCGCCCCTGGAGGTGATTGGAGCGCTAAATCAGGCGCTTTACACCTGTCTTAAGGCGCAAAGGCCGAGGAGCGAGGCGCTACCTCAGAGCGCTGGTGAAGCTCATGTAATGTCAGTCAGCAATGGAACACACACACAATGGCACGGGCCAGTTCTTAAAGGGGATGGTTAATCTTGCTTTCCATCCACATCCTGCTCATTGCAGCCTTGAATCTCGGCCTGGAGAGACCTGCACATCAAATCTGCTGGAAAGAACAATGGAGAGTACCAGGCAAAGAGCTCAGAGTGCAGCCCCCACAGTCTCTTCTAAATCGATACAAGGAATGGCAAATCAAAATGAACCTGCAAAGTGCTGCTCAGTACCCAAAACTCCTTCACACAACGTTGAATCTCTCCAGAAGTCTCTCTCTCTCTCTCTCAGAATGCGTAGTTCAAAAATGGCACCAACAATAAAAGGCAGGAAGCGGTCACCTTTAAATAGCGCTCCCCCTTTCCCTTCATGACTGGAGAACGCTCCCCTCAACCTGTCGTTGCTAGCGTCAGGCGGTAAGGCAGGGGGCACCACTCAATATCCGCTCTGGGGCGATACCGGGGCGTTGCGCACTCGACTGACGTCACAATCTGCCGGCGCAGGAGATCGTGGTGGTAGTGTTTAGCGCCGCCGCAAAATGTCTAGTTAATTTTGCGAGCGGCGCAAACTTCGCCGCGCCTGGGCGCTAGATGCTTTGCGCCCCATTAGTGCCCTCTTAAGGCGCTAATGGGAGGCACAACCAACTGAATTTTTCCCCCTATGTATTTTGAAACTGGACTTTGAAGCATATGTAGAATGCAACACCTATAAAGTTCAGAAATAAGAAAATGAAAAAGGGAGATGAAGAATGTCTGCCACAGTAGGCGCACGTTGGGCTGGATTTTCCCTGTGGAGGCGGGATGGCGGTGAGAGAGCTGTTTGGCGGGTTCCGGTCCCGCTCTCGTATGCAGCCGCTCTGTGAAAATTACTTTCCGTAGATTGGCCTTGTTAAGCCCGCACTGCGGAGTTCCTGGCAAATTAACAGGAAGCGGGTCCGATTGCATTGAGGTGCTGCAATCACTGACAAGCACTGCACAAAGGTGCACGTCTGCACCCAGGCTCTCCCATGACTCCCTCCATATGATTAGGGAGGGAGTCACAGCACGCAGGGAGATTCCCTTCCCTTCCCTTCCCATGGGCGGAAGAGATCTCCCCGGCAGATCAACGCAGTCTAGTTGCACATTGCACAGGAGGACACATAGAAACATAGAAACATAGAAGATGGGAGCAGGAGTAGGCCATTCGGCCCCTCGAGCCTGCTTCACCATTTAATGAGATCATGGCTGATCATCCAAATTCAGTACCCTGTCCCTGCTTTCTCCCCATATCCCTTGATCCCTTTAGCCTTAAGAAATATAGCTAACTCCACTTGAATATATTTAATGAATTGGCCTCAACTGCCTTTTGTGGTAGAGAATTCCACAGGTTCACCAGTCTCTGGGTGCAGAAATTCCTCCTCATCTCTGTCCTAAATGGCTTACCCCTTATCTTTAGACTGTGACCCCTGGTTTTGGACTCCCCCGCTATCGGGAACATCCTTCCTGCATCTAGTCTGTCTAGTCCTGTTAGAATTTTATAAGTTTCAATGAGATCCCCTCTCATTCTTCTAAACTCCAGCGAATATAAGCCCAATCGACCCAATCTCTCCTCATACGTCATTCCTGCCATCCCAGGTATCAGTCTGGTGAATCTTCGCTGCACTCCCTCCATGGCAAGAACATCCTTCCTCAGATAAGGCGACCAAAACTGCACACAATACTCAAGGTGTGGTCTCACCAAGGCCCTGTACAACTGCAGCAAGACATCCTTGCTCCTGTACTCAAATCCTCTCGCTATGAAGGCCAACATACCATTTACCTTCTTAACCGCCTGCTGCACCTGCATGCTTACCTTCAGCGACTGGTGCACAAGGACACCCAGGTCTCAGTGCACTTCCCCTTCTCCCAATCTATTGCCGTTCAGATAATAATCTGCCTTCCTGTTTTTGCCACCAAAGTGGATAACCTCGCATTTATCCACATTATACTACATCTGCCATGCATCTGCCCAATCACCCAACCTGTCCAAATCATACTGGAGTTTCTCTGCATCCTCCTCACAGCACACACGCCCACCCAGCTTTGTGTCGTCTGCAAACTTGGAGATATTACATCTAGTTCCCTCGTCTAGATCATTAATATATATTGTGAGTAACTGGGGTCCTAGCACCGGTCCCTGTGGTACCCCACTAGTCACTGCCTGCCACTCAGAAAAAGACCCGTTTATTCCAACTCTTTGCTTCCTGTCTGCCAACTAGTTCTCTATCCAAGTCAGTACCTTACCTCCAATCCCATGTGCTTTAACTTTACATGCTAATCTCTTATGCGGGACCTTATCGAAAGCCTTTTGAAAGTCCAAATACACCACATCCACTGGTTCTCCCTTATCTATTCTACCATTTACATCCTCAAAAAGTTCCAGTAGATTAGTCAAGCACAATTTACCTTTTGTAAATCCATGTTGACTTTGTCCGATCCTGTCACTGTTTTCCAAGTGCTCTGCTATTACATCTTTTATAATGGACTCTAGCATTTTCCCCACTACCGATGTCAGGCTTACCAGTCTATAATTCCCTGTTTTCTCTCTCCCACCTTTTTCAAATAGTGAGGTTACATGCCAGAGTCTATAGAATTTTGGAAGATGTCCAGTAATGCATCTACTATTTCTAGGGCCACTTCCTTAAGTACCCTAGGATGTAGATTATCAGGCCCTGGGGATTTATCGGCCTTCAATCCCGTCAATTTCCCTAACACCATTTCCCTACAAATACTGATTTCATTCAGTTCCTCCCTCTCATTAGACCCTATGTTCCCCGACATCTCTGAGAGCTTATTTGTGTCCTCCTTTGTGAAGACAGAACCAAAGTATGTATTTAATTGGTTAGCCATTTCTTTGTTCCCCATTATAAATTCCCCTGATTTTGACTGCAAGGGACCTACGCTTGACTTCACCAATCTTTTTCTCTTCACATATCTATAGAAGCTTTTACAGTCAGTTTTAATGTTCCCGACAAGCTTACTCTCATACTCTATTTTACCCCTCTTAATTAATCCTTTTGTCCTCCTTTGCTGAATCCTAAACTGCTCCCAATCCTCAGGTTTGCTGCTTTTTCTGGCCAATTTATATGTTCTCTCCTTGGATCTTATGCTATCCCTAATTTCCCTTGTTAGCCACGGTTGTGCCACCTTTTTTGTTTTATTTTTATGCCAGACAGGGATGAACAAATTCTGTAGTTCATCCATGCGACCTTTAAATGTTTGCCATTGCCTAGCCACCATCAACCCTTTAAGTAACATTCCCCAATCCATCCTAGGCAACTCAACGCCTCATACCATCGTAGTTTCCTTTATTTAAATTCAGGACCCTAGTCTCTGAGTCAACTACTTCACTCTCCATCTTAATGAGGAATTCTATCATATTATGATCGCTCCTCCCCAAGGGGCCTCGCACAACAAGATTGCTAATTAATCCTTTCTCATTACATAATACCCAGTCTAAGATGGCCTGATCTCTAGTTGGTTCCTCGACATATTGGTCCAGGAAAACATCCCGTATACACTCTAGGAATTCCTCCTCCACAGTATTGTTACTAATTTGGTTAGCCCAATCTATATGTAGATTAAAGTCACCCATGATAACTGCTGTGCCCTTATTGCACACGTCTCTAATTTCCTGTTTAATGCCATCCCCAACCTCAGCATTACTGTTTGGGGGTCTGTATACAACTCCCACTAACGTTTTCTGCCCCTTGGTATTTCTCAGCTCTACCCATACAGATTCCACATCATCAGAGCTAATATCCTTCCTTACTATTGTGTTAATCTCCTCTTTAACCAGCAATGCTACCCCACCTCCTTTTCCTTTTTGCCTGTCCTTCCTGAATATTGAATATCCCTGGATGTTGAATTCCCAGCCTTGGTCACCCTGGAGCCATGTCTCCGTAATCCCAATTATATCACATCTATTTGCATAGCTAATTCATCCACCTTATTACGAATGCTCCTCGCATTAAGGCACAAAGCCTTCAGGCTTGTTTTTTTAACACTCTTGGTCCTTTTAGAATTATTATTTACTGTGGCCCTTTTTGATTTACACACTTGATTTCTCTGCCTTCCACTTTTGCTTTTCTCCTTCCTGTCTTTTGCTTCTATCCTTGCTTCCCTTTCCTCTGTCTCCCTGCACAGGTTCTCAACCCCCTGCCATTTTAGTTTAAACCCTCCCCAACAGCACTAGCAAACACTCCCCCTAGGACATCAGTCCCGGTCCTGCCCAGGTGCAAACCGTCCAGTTTGTACTGGTCCCACCTCCCCCAGAACCGGTTCCAATGTCCCAGGAATTTGAATCCCACCCCCTTGCACCATTCCTCTAGTCACATATTCATCTGAAATATCCTTTCTACTCTGACACAAGCAGGGATGTTGTCTGGAGTCCCTGGCTGCAGTGGTGCCAACCTTTCAATGATCTCAGTCGATCACGAAACGTTACTGCAAAGCCACACTTAAAGTCACCCTGCTGTGCCACTCATCACATCCCCATCACTCTGCCTTCCCTACCCTACTCCTGCACATCCTTACTCACACCAACTTACCTTGCACCTCCACCCATCCCTCTCTATCTACATTATCACTTCCCCATCTCACTAGCCACCCCTCACACTCACCCTCATCCTACTGCAAGCATACCAACTAACAACACACAAGGGTAGGCACTTGAGAGGTTTAGCCAATGTTCATGTGAACTTTCTGGTAATGTGTTGTCATACATTGAAATCTGTATTTTTAACACTTCACCTTATTGGACAGATCTGTGCACACCCTGAGAAGTGTCTTCGTGATTTCCAGTGAATGTTGAGACATAACTTCCCCCCCCCCCCCCACCCAGCTACAGTGATGAGTGTGAATGGAATGCTTTATGGTGCTGGTGTGAGATGGTGTCAACCTGGTGCATCGTGTGGCAGCCAGGGTCAAGTGCAGTAAATCTGGCTATGCTGATGCCATCGCTGGCCTCCCAGGCAGCAATGTTGTCAGGTCCTGATGCCCTGTGTCCTGTGCAGCATCAGGTGATGGTGGAGAAGGTTGGTGTTGTTGTTGGTGATGTTGTTAATGATGTTGGTGTGCCTGGCCTGGTGATGTTGGTGTTGGGGCTGATCGTGGAAGGATTCAGAGGACCAAGGTCTGATTTTTTCAACGACACCGATGTTACTGGAATAGATGGCAGCTGCAGGTGAGATGACAGAAACGATCTGTCAATGGTGAGAGAGGTTGTTCCAATGAGGTGGCACTGAACATACAGTTGGCTCTAAACACTTGCAAGCTAAAGAAATCTCTATATGTCTCACAAATGCAGTAACCAACAGTTTCTGAGCTCTGAAACTGGACAACTGCAACATGGTGTCCTTTACACCACTTCTGCAGCTGTCAGCTTCTCAGATAAATCAAAGCAGACTCAACTCACGCCAGGGTGAGCTGACATGTTCCTCGAGCAGCGGGTAACCTGTGGTGAAGGATGTAAAATTACAAAGTAGGCTCAAAATACCATTAAATTGGCTGTTAACAAGCCATTTAATGATCTCAATTGTCTCCCCCGCCGCTTAGTGTCAGGTCAGTTCTGCGCAGACAGACCCGACACCTGGAGACTCGCGTGGAGACAGGTTGACAGTGGGTTCCCTACCCGCTGTCAATCTTTGCTATTTTGACAGCGGACCCGCCTCCAAACCCGCACTCTGAGCGCCGGCAAAATCCAGTTCAAAGAATCTGTTAACTAAATCAAATCCCCAGCGGCTGTGTCATTCAGATAAACAGAGTGGTTTCCTTTTATCTTGAAACCTGGTTACAAGTGCAATGAGAGGCCCTGATATCTGTAAATATTCTGGGGGTTAAATTGGATAACACCGGAAAACGGGTGTGGGGAGCGTGTAACGCGATTAATCTGCGTCTATTCATTGCGATGCAGGCAGCATGTTAAGTTCATGCGGAGGGATCTGCACGTGGTGAGACACTGGGCACAAGTGAGCAGGAGCCAGAGCAGGGGAAAGGATAGCACAGGTGCCAGCTCACCGGAGGGTGAGGTCACACACTAGTTCTGCTGCAGAGGAGTCAAATGAGGACTTTGATAGCCAGGCTACAGAAGAAAGCTGATGGGTATATACAGCGAAATGCTTGGTGCACTGGAAAGCCTGTCAGAAAGCCTGCTCACAATGTCAAGGGGCATGGAGGAGCCCAGCACCAACTTGGCACAGGGCATTGCACAGAGCATGGAGCTCATCCTTTCCAACATGGAACGGGTGGTCACCTCCATCAACACAGCTGTGGAACCCACCATGATGCAGTGTCTGATGGCCGAGGTCATAGCTTCCATTGCAGCACACACAGCTTCCATCAAAGGTCTGCAGTGGAAGCTCAGACTACTGTCTTGCAAACTCAGACTGCTGCCATTGTGGCTCGGGATACCACTGTTCAAAGGGGCTTCCAGGTTGTCACAGGAGTCTATCAATCTGTTCTCCAACAGATCAGTAGGATTGCTGAGGCGCTGCCCGGGAGATTGGCAGTAGCTCCATGGAACACAAACCTGCTGTCCTCTCTCAAGCTGACAGCATTCCTGCTCCCACCCAGCCACTCTGCACAGTGCCCTAACTGTTGCCTGCTGTCTGAAGCTGGGCCCTCTAGGCCCAGAGCTGCTCGAGGTTGCCCTCCAAGGCCATCTGACGTCTCCTCAATTGTAGGTCAGCAGCCTTCCATCACACACGCTGCAGCCATTGGGGAAGCGCCTTGTTGGAGCACTAGGATAGGCAAAGGCAGGCGAAAGACCGGCACTAAGGGAATGCACAAGGGTTTTTAGTTTCATTTTGTATGCATTATCTAATGAGTGGATTTATAAAATTGGATTGGAATGTGCATTTTCTGATGGTTTCCATTTTTGTATTGTTGGAAAGAGGACGATGTGATGGTCAGTGATAGAGGAAAGGAAAGGAGTGTGGGACTGTAGTGTATAGGGAGGTGTGGTTGAGCCCAAGCAGAAAGTGTATGCTTACATTGTAGCCTCCCTTCCACTTCCTGTTCCTTCACATCCTGTTGCACTTCTTCATCTTCCTCCACCACTTCCTCCACCTCCTTCTCCTCATGCTCCTGCTCCTCAGCTTCTCGCCTGATAGGTGGTAGCAAGGGCTGTTTCCTCATAATAGCCAAGTTGTACAGCATGCAGCATACTACCACAAATCTTGATATCTGTTCAGCTGAGTATTGTAGGGCTCTTCCAGAGCGGTACAGGCAGTAGAAGCATTGCTTGAGGACACTGATGGTGTGCTCTATAATGTTCCTTGTGGCAGGATGGCTTTCATTGTAGGCCTGCTGTGCACGTGTGCATGGGTTCCGGACTAGAGTCATGAGCCATGTCATGAGGGGATAATTCTTGTCACCCAGTAGCCAGTCTTTGACTTGCTGTGGTGGTTCTAGATGCGAGATGTTGCTTATATCTCCAGGAGCAGCCTGGAAGGAGCCAGATACATAATGCTGTCCTTGCTCTAATTTGAGGTTGCAGTTGTGGCAGCAGCAGTTGGCAGATTTCACTCATGACCTCTTCAGTGAGGCGAAGATATCTCATGCATTGGTATTCGCTGAAGTTGAGGTAAGAGAATTGCTCACTAAAGACCATCAGCAGATATGGCCTCCTTCTGAGAGCTCTTCTCCCCATCCTCCTCCTCCTTCCTCTTCTAGCAGCTTGTCCTGCTCTGTGTGGCCTCTCTTCATTCTCCCAGTCATGTTCAATTCCCAAAGGAAGCCCTGCGAGGCCACCCATGTCTGGAAGAAACTTGTTTCAGCACAAGATTTTAAATGACCAAGAAACTACTTTCCCTGTAGAGTGTTCAAACTTTAGACAAGTATAAGAAAGCACCAAAAACACGAACAATTGCACCCGCAGCCAGAAGAAATAATCCAGCAAATAACCTGTAAGTAGTTCATGATCCCTTTAATTAGTGGTGGTGAGGGGTCCTTCATTCCATTTTACGTCATATTCAGCTGTGCGAGGTTAAGACTGGAGTGTGGAGTTTGAAAATGGCAGCGCTGGCGTCAAATCAGAGTTACACACTGGTTTGCATCATCATCTCGCTGCTCTACATGTTTCCGGCAGTCGTTAGGCATGTGCATGCAAACCACTTTAACAAGATGGTGTCCTGCACACTTCCTGTCGGAAGTGCGCGCGTGCATCTCAGACCCCATTTTCGATCCTTATGTGGCCGTGTAGCACCTAAAAAACAGGTGCTACACGGCTCAATTTAGCCCCCACAATGTACAATAAATTTGTGTAGATTTAATTTAAGTGTAGATCTTCGCACAGGTGCTAATTGGGTGAACATTGGTTTGAGAATCGGACGAATAGGCTGTAGATTTTTTTTAGCCCAATTAATATAGTTCGCAGGGGAAATTTTAACTTGCCGAAATTGGCATTAACTACTTCAAAATGGGGTTGGTAGATTTACCGCCCTGTTACCACTGATGCTCCAGCTGCCACCATTAGGGGCCTAATGTTGGGTGGCCCAGGCCTCAAAATGGCTGTGGCCTCATTACTGCTAGTTGGCTGCCCAAAAGTTAAAATGTAGCCTATGATTTCCCAGTGACAGACATTAATAGAGGCAGAACACTCTTGTACAAAGTGTACAAAAGCCTTATTGAAGTACCAAATTGAAATTAAATTTATGCAATTAATCATCTACCATGATTTCCCTTGTGTTTTCCTGGGAATACACTGACAGCTTTATATGCACATAATTTGGGTGCTGCAAGGAAATCAAGTTCTGGCCTTTGTGAGTTTGATTCTTAAAGGTGCTGCATGTTGCAGTTGCATTTATTTATTCGTGCTTTTTTGATTGCTTTTGTTATATTTTTACTGTGCCATTACTTTCTGCTTTTGTTTTGCCTTTTTTGAATTATGGATGTCAAAGGAAATCAGCCTTCACTGCCTATGCTTCATGAGGAAGGCAGAGTTATGTCTCCTCACACCAGACCGTTATACAACAGTGCTCACTGTCAATGATGACAGTCTTGAATTTCTACAGATCATTCCAAGCCATCACATGGTAATATCCACCGAATAAGGCAGTCTACTGACTTACACGTATCAGGTGACAGAAATGTTGCTTGCCAGGGGAACATTTTCATCACTTTCCCTATGGAAAGGCACCAGTCATGCAAAAGGCACAGCATTTTTACTGGCTGCCAAGTTTTGCTAAAGTTCAGGACATCATAGATAGCACTCATGTCTTATAGGGATCTGGGCTGTTCAAGAAATTAGAGGGGTTTCATTCAATTAATGTATAGGTTATGTAATAATACAAGTCAATGCTTGATATCCTAATACAGGAAACTCTTTATTAACCGGCACCCAAATATCCGGAAATCTCTCTTAACCAGCAAAATTCTTGAGTAGGTAACCGGGGTTTTCCTACATCTCTCGTTTAAAATTAACTTTAAAAAAAACCCCGAGGCGTTTGCCTTGTATCGGAGCGTGTAGATTGGGAGGGGAATGTGCAGCCCGGGTAGGCAGCGGGCACGACAGATGGTCAGCTGGCGGTTCCCGGGGAGACGGAGCTCCGAATGCAGGCGCATGTCAATGTGTATGGGGCTCTCGTACGTTGGGAGATATAACTCTCCATTATCCGGACTTTTTGATTAACCGGCACCACGCCGGTCCTGTCGGTGCCGGTTAATAAAGAGTTTCCTGTAATAGTTATGGTGCCTTCATTTTATGCCATATGATGATCCCTATAAGACAGCAAAGAACACTAATATAATGAGGCATATGCCTCCAGCAGAACCCTCATAGAATATACAATTGACATGTTAAAGTAAGGTGCAGATGCTTGGAGAGATAAGTGGGTGTCCTGTAGTACAATCAGTTTGAAATCTCTAATATTATGGCAGTGTGTTGCATTTTGCACGACTTCACACAGAGAAGGGTCACCATGCAGCGTGAGGAAAGATGCTCAGACACTGCCATTGGCAGGGGAGGACAATGAGAATAAGGCTGAAGAAATGGAAAGTGAAGCTGAATTGCAGCTAAGCGGACGAGTATGCCAATCTCTCATTGCACAATCTTGCCAATTTGTACACAATGTATTGGCCCAATAAAAATCCTGACCACCATTATCATCCTAGCTCTACTACCATGCAAGTGATCTATCCATCGACTGTTACCTTATTCTGCACCCTTGGAAATTAACAGTTTTTTTTTAACCTGGTTACCCTTGGTGACAGTGCATGGCACAAACCTTCTACAAGCTAATCTATTGCTCCTTTTAGGTGCTTCCTCAGTGGGAGGATGAAGTGTGGTGTCTGACAGCTGTTTGTTTGTGAACATCTCTTGGATGGAGGTTGCCATCTATTCCTTTGTGCTGGGTTATTAGATAGTCCTGCAACTGCTGGCACCTTATCTGATACTATGGTACTACCTGCACTTTTTCTGTAATTTGAGGGGGTGGTTGAATGGAACAGATGTGACCTCACCCTGCGAGGCAGTAGCCTGATCTATACCTGCTTCTGCCACAATCCAGCCACTGGTTAGCATTGAGCAGTGTGAAGCCATGGCTCAAGGTTCTCCCAATCCAATCCCCAGCATTTGAATCCAGATATTGGAATCCAAGATCTCAATAGCCCCTGCCAAAGCATCCAAGAGAGAAAGCATGACTGGTCTTAGAACTTCTCTTATTGGAGGCTCCACTGCAAATAGCTGTGGAGTTACTGTATTCCCCATGGTCACCCGCAGTAAGGTGACTACTGCGCACATGTGAATAATAGACTCCTCCAATTAACTGCTAGACTTTGCAGAGTGTTTTGCGTGAATAGCAGCCTTTTTGACATGCAGACCCTGTAAGGTATCAATCCCTGGCCTTAGAACCATAGCTTAAAATGTAGAAAGTAGTAATTTGACCCATCATGTCTGGACTGACTCTATGCTAGGACAATCTAAAATAAACCCACTGCACTGCTTTCTCTCCATGTTCTTGAGTCTTACTCTGCTTCAAATGTTTAACTATTCTTCCCTTAAAATATGCAATGGTATCTGCCGTAACTCCGCCCTGCAGCAAAGTATTCCTTGCTCCAACAAAATTTTGTGTAAAGCTATTTTTTCTAACCACTCTCCTCACTCTCCGTAACAATTTTAAATTGGCAACCTTTATCTCCTCTTAGCTTTCTCTGCTCCGGTGGAACTAGTCTCAGGATCTCTAGTCACTCCTCATAACTATGGTTGCACATCCCTGGTATCATCCTGGCAGATCTACATTGCTTTAATGTTCTTTCTATAAAAGGGTGCCCAAAACTGCATACTCTTCTCTAATTGAGCCTTACCATTGTCTTAAACAAATTTATTGTTACCTCTTTGCTCTTGTAGTTTATGTCCTACTTTATAAAACCTAGAATGCCATTAGCTTTCCCTTCTGGCTTTATCTACCTGCTTTGGCACTTTATAAATTGGGTATCTCATTCTTTCACATTTCAGTGTGGTTCTTTATACCTGCTTTCATGATAATAGCGTTGCAGGCCAATTACACAGCTACCTGCATAGAACACTGCCTTTCAAAGTGTCCAAATTCAGAGCTTTGAATTCTGTCACTTTTGGTCATTGACATCTTACAATACTGACATATTAATATACAAATGTATCCAGTTAAGTTAGAAAATCACCATTGTGTCTAATGGTGTTCATCTAGGTGAGGAATGTCATTGGGAAATTGAATCATTTTCTATTTTAGGCATCCAGGGGTAATTTTGCAAAGCTCTACTCCTGGTGCAGAGCCTTGCTGGTAGCGAGCACAGATGACAAAATCTCCACTACTGCTCTCACCACTGGCAAAGCTCCACTCCTGGTACAGAGCCTCCTGATTGCCCATCCATTGGCAACACTAAACACTCCCAGATCAGGTGTCGAATGTTTGGATTCAGAGTAAAGGTGCTCTGCTCTGCTCCAACTGCAGTTGTTAATCTGTTTTTGTATTGTAGGCCTGTGATTGGTTTGACACCATTATACATGTGACTCATCAACTGTTTAAGGTGACAGTCAATGTTTTAGCCTATGTGTCAGCATTTTATGAGAAGAATCAGTTTTTTTCACTGGAATTGGAGGTTGTCAGTATTAACCAATCAGATTGGTTGGATGACAGGGCCAAGGTTGTTAGAAGCAACCAATCAATCCTTATTTTCTCCCACTGTCATTTGTACAAAGACATGAGGCAGAAAAATTTTCACATGAGCTATCCTGAGTTTCAATTACGGGTATGTTTATTTAGGGCGCGATTTTTCCAGCCCTGGGGAGGCGGGTATGGAGGCGGGACTGCCGGGAAAATGGCAGAATTTGGGGGCGGGTGCCAACCCGTCCCCAACCCGCTTCCATGCCATCTTGCCAGGAGACGGGTAGATGTCCCGCGCCGGGTCCCGTCTCCTTGGAGGTGGGAAGGGATTAAAGTCAATTAACTGCCTGTCAACAGGTAGTTAACAGGCAGAAAATAGGCTTATCACCATTTAGCCCACACAAGTGTGGGCTTCTCGAAGGCTCCGAACCCCGCCAGGGTCACCGAGGCAAGTAGTGGGTCTGCGGGGGTCGGGGGGGGTGCAAAAGTGCGCTGTGAAGGTAAGTGATGGGTGCAAGTGTGGAGAGGTGAGTATCTGAGGTAAGTGGAAAGTGTTAGAAAAAGTGTACTTACCTTTGTTTCTTCCTGCAGGCTTCAGTCAGTGGGTATGCGGAGAGTCTCGCACCTCCGCGGTAGAGATGACAGATGGCCGTTCCTTTCTCCAATGCAACAACCATCTCATTTCTGCAAAAGAAAGAGGTTTGATGGGGTCTTGAATTCAAGACCTCATCAAACTACAGAGAATGTCACTGTTTGACAGCTTCACAGAGCTGCCAAATGATGACAATACATCTGTCAAAAATTTTTGACAGATGAAACATCATATGTTGACATTCTCTGTCACCGGCTTTCCCTTAATTGGCCTGCTAAGCCCACTGGGTGGGCTTAACAAGGTCAATCAAGGGAAAATAGCGTGGGTTGGCCAGAAGTTGATGGAGGCGGGACTGAAACCCGACAAGTGGGAGTCCCGCCTCCAAAAGCTCCCCATTGGCAAAATCACCCCCAGAGTGTTTGTCCCTGAAGAAGTTATGTTTAATAAATGCAGAGCTAAAATGCAGCTTCAAAAAAATCACCTTCCTCAAAGGAACTTTATGGACCATGTTTGGCTATTCGTGTGTGAAGTTTTATTTTTTTCAGGTCTAGTTGCAGATGCTATTTTGAGATAGGGAGGATGTTCCTTGGTGTGAATGCAATAACTGGTTTTATTTGACCATTTGTGTCACCTCACTTTGCAATATTGCCAGATGTTAGAAATAAAGTCGGGAGTGGGGTTGGATTAGTGAAGAGTATTACTTAATTAAAAAAACATACTGAGATTCCCATAGTAAAATTTTATTGCAGCGTATTACTGTGATGTATGGTGTTGACTGTTGGTCTGTTTGCATGTGTGTTTTATGCCTAGTTTTGTTCTGTATCTTTGAAAGCAATTTTCAGTTTGCTTACACATAGTGGAGATTCTTTTGCTACTCTGCAGTAGCTGAGGAGATTGCACACACCATCCATATTAGAGCAGTCAACATCCATAGGTAACCGTGAGGAGTGACATTAACAGTCGAGAGTATAATGGATTGCAAAGCCTAGGCAGTTAGTCATGCCTGCCTGAAAGCAGAAAATTAAGTCACCATTCTTGCAAGCCATATTTTCATACATTTGTACATTTTAGTCTTTTTAATCATTTTTATGTATGATCATTCTTATTTCATGAAAATATATGCACCACTTAGAAGAAGGTGTCTTATAGCCAACAAATCTATGAAGCTTTCACCAGCAGTTGGATTCAAACCCAGGTCTCAGTGCGGATAAAATAGTGTGTGAGGCCATTGCACCATCCATTTCCCCAAATTACTATTATAAATAATGGAAAACAGTTAATGATGGTAATCTGTAATCACATTGCCATTGGAATTTTTTGAATTGATAACAGTAATAATATAGTGATAATTGATAATACTGCCTGATTTTCTCATTAAAGAAAGAAGAAAGACCTAGGCATAGAAATCAGATAAGGCCCGAAAATGGGCAGTGCCACCGCGGGGCGAGGTTCGCTTGTGCACGTGAAAAGATCGCAGGCAGCACTGTTATGTTGGTGCTGTCTGCTGATTTGAATGATTGGAGCGCACAGCCTAGCGTGGAACGCGCTGCTTCAGGCTGTGCGCTCAGCA
Organism: Squalus acanthias; assembly: GCA_030390025.1. NCBI lineage: Eukaryota > Metazoa > Chordata > Chondrichthyes > Squaliformes > Squalidae > Squalus > Squalus acanthias. The sequence continues at coordinate 66,520,812 of CM059431.1, forward strand.
GGAGGCCTGCTAAAATAAAAAATAAAAAATCATTTAAAAATAGACTGTCTTTAGCCCTTAGAGCTCAACTGCCTTCTGAAAAAAAAATTAAAAATAATTCCAAAATGGCAGTCTTCATCTCTTCAGGGTGAACTGCCTTCTGCACATAAAAAAATGGTAAAAGTTCTTCAGCACTAACACAAATGGCTCGACAAGCCAGGGAAGGGGCACCCAGGGTCTCACACGCAGCACTCTAGCTTTGTGCAGGAGGTCAGAAGTAGAAGAGAGGTCCTCTACCCACAGTGGGTCAATAGGCCCTCCAGAAAGAAGGATGTGGGACCAGATCGCTGAGGTCATCACTGCCAGCAGTATCATCAACCACTACTTGGCTCCAGTGCCCTCAGAAGTTTCATTACCTCAGACCAGTGGTCAAGGTCAGTGAATGCATCTTCAAAAGCTGATTCCTACCAACTGCATCACTAGCCTCACACACTGCTCAATGCACGACCCCCCCACCCCATCACTCACTTACAAACAATCTCTGCCAAACATGAGGCACAACTAACATTCCTAGCTTCACCCCACCCCCTTGGAGGATACAATGCTGACCATTCTAGGCAGGGGCATGGCCGAGCCCTTGGGAAGTGGCGGGGCTGAAAGAATACAAGATGCTGGTATCTTCATACATTATCCTCCTTCTCATATCCCACTTCCTCCTCATCCCACAATCTCTTCTGATGTACAAGCTGCGTATGGTGTAAGCATGCAGCTCTTGCTTTCCTGCCCTCCTCTCACCACAACCCTACCCTTGTACCTTCCTCATTTCACACACGCAAGAAATCCAGCCTGCCCAGCCAGTGGTTGACCAAGAAGAGGGAGAGGAGAGTGAAGAAGAAGAAGAAGAAGAAACACCGTCACTCGATTTCACTTGTTAAGCCCGCCCAGCGCATTTCCCGGCCAATTAGAGGATGCGGGTCTGGTGACGTCATTTGATGACGCATCATCAGCCGGTTCCCTTAAAGGGACCATGGCCAACTTTAATTTAACATTTGTGCTGTCAGTGTGCAACGATATAGGCCGCGAGTTTAATGGAGGAGGCGGGTTGGAGTCGGATTGCCTGGTGGGCGGGTTCTGGGCCTGCTGCCAGTTTCAGCCGATCCTGAATTGAAATTTTAATTTAATTGGCCTCTTAAGTGCCATGGTGCGCGCTGGCTGGCCCAATGACTGGGATCGGGTCTGTTAGTCGCCTATGATGATGTCATTGCTGCAGATGTTTTTAAGGATCCCATGTAGCCTCAGCCTTTCATTTCTCATTTCTGCTGGTCTCTGAATGTGCCAAGGCCACAATGAGTGGTGCAAAACCGAAGGCTGCTCCACATTTCAATGAGGACTCCCTCCAAGCTCTTGTGGAGGGAGTAACAGGGTGCAGGGAGATTCTGTTCCCTCCCAATGGCCGGAGGAAGCCTCCTCAGCAAACAAAGGCATCCTGGCTGCACATTGCTGAGGAGGTAAGCGCAAGGCCCATTTGTTCACGCACCTGGATCCAGTGCCGGAAACGGTTTAATGATCTATCACATGAGTATCACATCACACTGACCTTCAATCTGCTTCCCTTCTCTTCTCATCACCAGCACTCTGCTTTGTAAGCCTGCTCCTCCACATCCCATCTTACCTTTACTTCCCTTGCACCCTTACCTATCCATCTCTCTCTCTGTACTGAATCCCTTCACCATCCTACAATGCACCCTCACACTCGCTCTCACTGTTATGCAATGACAACAACTAACAGCGCACAGGGAGCCAGTTTCCTCTTGGCACCTCACTCCAACTTGGTCTCCCTCTAAGCTTCTATGTTATGGATTCTTCACAGTCACTCCATCACTCTCACTGAGACTCCACTTGTGTCCCTCCTTGCAGGAAAAGATAGCCCACAATAAGAGGGAGAGAGCAAAGACAGGAGGAGGGGCTCCATCCTTGGCGACATTGACAAGTGCTAAGGAGGCTGCGCACGAGATCGTTGGAGATGGCGAGGAGCTGGAAGTGGGGGATGGAGAGATGGGCGCACTAGACGAAGCTGGTGACGGAATAAAGTTTCATCCCTCTCATTTAGATTTCATGATTGACTGCAATGACATATGATGTTCATAGAGATTCACTTTGTATCATCTGCACTAAAGGATGTGTCTGCTACCTAAAAATCAGATGTCTAACTCATGCCTTTACTCTCCCACAGGACCATCGAGCTCCCCCCTCCCCACTGTCCAGGAGCAAGAACCGGACGAGTCCTCAGAGGAACCTGCTGCCTCTGAGGGAGCAGTGTCACCAGGACTCAGCGCACCCAGCACCAGCGCAAAACGCACACCTTGGCGGGGCCTTCGCGACATAGAGTAGTGTTGTCACCTGGTGTATCACTGCTCACAAGCAGATGGTGGAGACAGCAACAGCAGTGGAGAGTCCTCGTCGGAGGTCGCAGGGCACTCCTAGCTCTGCTCAGCTGCATGTAGACGCTGTGCCTCTGGGGCCATCCAGAAAGAGAGCGGTGCTGGAACTCTAGGAACAAGTGCAGGAGTCTCTGACAGGGTTTGCATCCACAGTAACTGCAAGTGTGGAGAGAATGGAGGAGTCCATCTCCAACATGAGCACTGCCTTTGCGGAGGCAATGGTGCATGAACGTGCCGCCATGGAGAGGGTGGCAACCTCCTTGGAGGACATAAATCACCAGACACACGAAAACATGGTGACTCTTCTCAATAGATGGTCTGCTATGGAGGATAGATGGGCATCTATTGAGGAGAGGAACCAGAGGTACATGGACGTCCCCGTTATGAGGACTGTCAGTACTGAGACGGGTCCTCATGGCCCCACTGATGTGCAGCAAGGTGCTCTCCAGCCACTTGCTAGCACTGAAGTGCGGGTGACCCATGAGAGATAAGTTGGTGGCAGACAACAAGGAAGTGTGGGCTCCTCTCCAAGCGTTCACATGACCATGCCACCGTGGAACCCTCGGTCAGAGCCCCAGAGTCCTCACCCAACTGAGATGGCCATCTCAGCCCCTACACAGCCGCAGGAAAGAGCAGACTGTGGAGGAGCCCTCCCAGGCTCCCAGACCCAGAGGACGCCTGCCAAAGGCGTCTAAGCAGGCGCAGCATCAAAGTGAGCAAGGTGCCTCTACATCTGCTGAAGCTACAGGGGAAGCACCTAGTAGAACCACGCGTAAGAGGAAGCTAACACACAAATAGTCACAAGGATAGTCACTTGGGTGTTTTGTTCTGTTGTATATTTGCCATTGTCATCCTTTTGTGATTGTATTAAACAAAAGTGATGGCAAACAGTTGAAGTTCTGGCCTATGTGTTCTGGGAAATGGAAGTTGCATATTGAGGGCTCAGGGCGACTTGCATTTGTAATGATGATGGTGAAAGTGATAGGAAAGCACCGTTTATTGGAGAGATGATGTATGGCGTTTTAAGAAGGTCATCCACACATTCATAGCCATATGCTAGCCACCTGTGGTTGAAGCGTAAGCTTACGCGAATCTGGCATGGATGAGTGCATCCCTTGCGTGACAGCCAGCAATGAGCTCGAGTGCTGCTGCATTGGCCACATCCGGCCCCCCAAGGCGTGCCTCATGCTCCTCGTCCTCCTCCTCCTTGTCCTCATCCTCACCCTCCTCCTTGTCCTCCTCCTCTTCTTCCGAGGATGCTCTGCGCTGAGCCACTTGTTCGTCAGGGAGCGCTAAGCCACGCTGCTGTGCGACAACGATGATTCTGGACACCGTGTCTGGTGCATACTGCAGGGCTCCACCAGATCTGTCGAGGCATCGGAATCGCATTTTGAGAAAGCTGATGGTTTGCTCTATGATGCTTCTGGTGGAAATGTGGCTCACATTGTACCGCTCCTCAGCCTCGTTTCTCATCGGTGTCATGAGCCACTTTTTCAGGGTATAGCCCTTGTCACCAAGTAGCCATCTGGAAAGTTGGGTTGGCGGATTGAAGAGCTGAGGCACAGTAGACTGCCGCAGGATGAAGGAGTCATGGCAACTGCCAGGGAACTTGGCGCAAACATGCAATGATGATCGTCCTGTGGTTACACACCAGCTGGACGTGAAGGGAGTGGAAGCCCTTGCGGTTGACAAATACAGCTGGAATGTGATGGGGTGCCCTAATGGCCACATGTGTGCAGTCTACGACGCCCTGCACCCTTGGGAAGCCTGCCATATTTGCAAAGCCAACCGCACGCCCGGTTACACTTGCTTCATCCGTGGAGAAGTGGATGTAATTGTGCGCCTTTGCAAAGAGGGCATCGGTAACCTGCGTGATGCAGGTGTGTGCGGCCAACTGGGAGATGCCGCTGATGTCTGCAGATGATCCCTAGAAGGAGCCCAAAGTAAAGAAGTTGAGTGCAGTGGTGGCTTTGACAGCCACTGGTAAGGAGTGTGCACACGTTCCTCTGGGCCCCAGGTGTTGGTGAAGCATTGTGCAGATGTCAGCGACTACGTCTCGCGGAAGGCTCAGCCTCCTTAGGCACTGCTGCTCAGTCATGTTGAGGAAGCTCATCCTCTGCCTGTAAAGCCTGTGTTGGGGGTATCTCCTGTGACGAGGTGCAGGCCTGCGCTGACGCCCTCTGCCCTGTGCATCATCAGGTGGCTGAGGAGAAGGTTGGCGCTGCTGCTGTTGCTGCTGCTACTGTGCCTGGTTGAGCTGCTGCCACGGCTGCTGTTCCTCCAAATGTGACGACCAGGATGAGAGGATATAAATAGTTCCCATACCGCTGGTATATATCTCAGTCAAGGAATGGAGGTTGTGTGCACTCAGACAAAGTGGCCAGAGGGTCTTCCAAGGAGGTCACACAGCAGATGGATTTCAGCCTCAACACTCACAAGATTAGTAGAGCTGCAAAATGTCTCCCAAGCCTCAAAGCACTAAGTTGTGGCATGTGAAAGAATGAGAGATTGCAGGACCGCTTTTAAGCTGCTCGAGCAGCTGGCAACAATTCAGGTCCTAGCTCAACCTGGCTCGATTCACCTGCCGTGTTTTTAGGAAGGCGGGCAGCATGGTGAAAAACCTCCAAAATCAGATCCAGACTTTAAAATAAGATTATCCAGGCAGTTAACAAGCTATTAACTGCCTTAACAACCTCTCCCGCCATTTGGTGTCGGGTCAGTTTGGGAGTGGCTGACCCGACTTGCCAAAGTTGCGTGGAGGCAGGATGGAGGCGGGTTCGCAGCCCACACCCAGTTTTTCCGATTTTCGCAACAGACCCGCCTCCAAACCCGCCCCCTGAGCGCTATTAAACTCGCGGCCATAGTATCCATAGTTCTATTAAATGGCCCCAAATTAACAGAGCTCTTTCACATGGTCTATGGAAGCTGGGATAGCCTTACTCCTGTTGGTATTTCCTTCGTTAGCTGGCGAGAAAGAAAAGACAGAAAACAATACGGAGTCTCAGCTCAGTCAACATGCCAAAGCCAGGCAAGCCTTTAATGGAAACCGAGTGGCACCTGGAGCAAGAAATTTACTAAAGATTACAGTTAAAGAGGAATTATAATGGAAATAGTATGGCAATATTTGTGGTTCGGATAACTTTGACATTTTAGCTTTTTATTGCAGTATACTGTACTATATGGTTAATAAAAAGCCATTTAGTCAAAAATTACAAAGCCATTCCTGTGAAAAGAAAATCTCATTAAGTGCAGCTATTTTTCTGCCTCAACCTTTTAGAACAGAATTCTATAGTATGCCAAGTATTGCCGTCTCGAAATACATACATTGCAAGCTAACAAAAGCCATCAGACTTTTTAAGAGCCTTTGATGGTGCATAAAAGAGTACAACTCAGTCACGTAGCAGTAATTTTAATTTTTTTCTTCTGTCACACAAATAGAAAATTGCACATGTAGTGACAACTTCTTTAAATGCACGCGCTTGTTCTCTGTGCCACATTTATATTTAAATCCCATAAATTTTTTAATGCATTTCTTAAATTGTTTCAGAGATTAGGCTGAATAGAGGCACTGTAAACTGCAGACCTCATACAACTGCTGCACTTTGATTCACGCAATTATAATTTGACAGAATGTCAGGAATAAGTTTCAAGAGAGCTTGAAGGTAGCCAGTAATTGAGGCAGATACAGTAGCTTATACTATTCAGTTCTTCTTTGACTGCTGTCTAAGTGACTAAGGCATGGTGGGAATATAGTTTTCTATATTTTTTGCTGATTTTCATGTAGCACATAGACACACCTAAAATAAATTACTCAAAGAAGTGCATCTTTATATTAATAATAGTGCCTTTCCAACATGAGTGTTGCCACATGATGCGATGAACGAGACAAAAGCTCGGTAGAATAATCCTCTCACTCATAATGCATAGAATTAGATCTCGATTGCTGGAGATATCTGCATCTTTGCAACATTCTTTATCAATGATCTGCTTCCAGTGCCATTGCCTAGCATAATTATTTACAGTTGAGCTCACTCTTTGTTGAAGTGAGTACACTGATACCAAACAACATCTGGAGCATAGCACTGTAAAATGTTCAACTCCCATTCCAAACGGTCTTCGCAAACCAAATGTTTATCCATTCAGGCTGCTCGTTGAATATTCTCATTCTATTTTTTGAAATTTTTTTGATGAACTTTTACTTTGGGTAGCCAGATAATGTGGGATACTGAGAAACAAAAATGTTGATGTGAAATTCAGGAAGCATTCATAAAAACAACAATGTTCCAATGATGTCATGTGAAGAATTGCTATACAATATAAAGTATAAAAATGATTTTTTTCAAATTATTTAGGTTTAAAATGTTACAAATGATGTGTGCCATTAATCTGATGTTCAAATTTAAACATACTGAATCTTTAATTTTGTATGGTTATATTATAAATTATTCTCATTGATTTTTTTCCCAGTGCTGTTTGTAAACTCTTCATTTGTGTAAGATATGTGATCTGGTTAAAATAGCAGAGCAAGGCTGTCAGCTAATGCTTCAAAAGTCTCTAAGAATCTCAATTAGAATAAAACTGACAGGTGATTAAATTAAGATGTGGCAAAGTACTTCTTACTTTGTTCTTTCATTTGTCACTAAGAAGCCTACAAGTAGCTTTGTGAGCCGCTATGGCACAATTCAAAGTCAGGACTGATTCAGTTCAAAATTTTATTAGCCTTTCTCTCAGGGCACAGTGGAAACATTTATTTTGAATAATATTAATGTATTATAATTTTTTTTAAAGGGAGAAGCTAATTTATTTGTATATCTTTGTGATTAACATATTATACAAAATCTTATAGCACATTCACACAACAAATTTAGCTTCACATGGACCCTAAACATGTGCAATGTAAATCAGAGGAAAGATGGTTGTGGTGGTTGAAGGTCAATCATCACAGCCGCAGGACATCGTTGCAGGAGTTCCTCAGGGCAGTGTCCTAGGCCCAACCATCTTCAGCTGCTTCATCAATGATCTTCCCTCCAACATAAGGTCAGAAATGGGGATGTTCGCTGATGTTCACAGTGTTCAGTGCCATTCACAACTCCTCAGATAATGAAGTAGTCCAAGCCCACATGCAACAAGACCCGGACGACGTTCAGGCTGGGCTGATAAGTGGCAGGTAACATTCGCGCCACAGAAGTGCCAGATCTAGCTGTGCAAGCTGTTGAAATATGGCCTTGCTTCTGGCAGTGAAAACACTTCGCATTTCTGTATTGGCAGGTCTGTGGTGTGTGATTTCCATTGCAGCGATAACAATTCACTGAACTGCTCTCACTTGGTTTTGACTTAGTCAACAACAACAACAACTTGCATTTATATAGTGCCTTTGACACAGTAAAATGTCCCAAGGTGCTTCACAGGAGTATTAAAAGATAAAAAATTTGACACCGAGCCACATAAGGAGAAATTAGGGCAGGTGACAAAAAGCTTGGTCAAAGAGGTAGCTTTTAAAGAGCGTCTTAAAGGAGGAAAGAGAAGTAGCGAGGCGGACAGGTTTAGGCAGGGAATTCCAGAGCTTAGGGCCTAGGCAACAGAAGGCATGGCCACCAATGGTTGAACGATTATAATCAGGGATGCTCAAGAGGGCAGAATTAGAGGAGCGCAGATATCTCAGGGGGGTTGTGGGGCTGAAGGAGATTACAGAGATAGGGAGGGGCGAGGCCATGGAGGGATTTGAAAACAAGGATGAGAATTTTGAAATCAAGGCATTGCTTAACTTTAGGCTTGGCAGTGGCTTTGTGACTGTAGACCTCAGCTGCGCTAGTCACTTGAGTTGGACGGAGCTCCCTAGCATTCTTCGAGACCATCTCCATAGATAGGGCTATTTTGCATGCTATGTCAAACGTTAGGTTCAGAATTTTCCTGCTTTTTTCCAGTTCTGACGAAAGGCCTTCGACCTGAAACGTTAACTCTGTTTCTCTCTCCACGGATGCTGCCTGGCCTACTGAGTTTTTCCAGCGTTTTCTGTTGTTATTTCGGATTTCCAGAATCCGCAGTATTTTGCTTTTGTGTTAGGTTCAGAGTGTTCAGTAACTTGGACTGTGTGCGCTCATCCACCAGTCCACACACAAACTTATCTCGCAACGCACAATCCAAAAATGTGCCGAAGTTACAATGCAAAGACAGGTTCTTAAGAACTACAATGTACTCACTGATGGTTTCATTTTGTTTTTGGATTCTGGTACCAAACTTATAGCTCTCTGATATTTCTAATGGCTCTGGGTCAAAATGGTCCTTGAGATTCTCGACAATGTCTTCAAAAGACACATCCTTCGCTTTCCCTGGCACGAGTAGGTTTGTCAATGTTCCGTAGACATCTGGCTCGATCTCTGTTAGAAAAATTGCTCTTTTACGTTCACGAATTATTTTATTTTGAGCTTGAACATTCTCTTCTGCACCTTCAGTCTCAATAATGTTATTTGCTTTAAAAAACATCTCCATCTGTTCAATGTAAGAACTGAATGGTTCGCGAACTTGGTCATACATGTCGAGGCTTCCGATGAAACCCGTAGGAGAGGCCATGATTGTCCCGATCCCGTCGAACAGTGACTCAGCACGCTACCTGTGTACCTGTGAGAATCAACGCTGCTGTTGCTGTGTATACATACACGCGAAGGCGAAGCACAGACAATTCTGCATCAGCATTAACAGTAAAACATCGCAAAAATTCAGTTTAGGTGCCACAAATTCAGCTTAAACTTTTCCACCCGAAGGTTGAACATTGTGTCCTTCCATGATCCCATCCTCATCGCCAAAAATGTAATATATGTGGGTAGAAGAAAGGAAGGACAGAGACAGGATGAGTTGCTAGTCAAGGTGCTTGTTTACTAGGCCAGAGCGAACTGAGCATGCTCATACTAAAGCATGTGACAAACCATATGATAATATATTACAATACTGGACTTGAATATTGAATGCGTTCATTCTCTTCGAAGCCATCACACCTGAATTGATCCTCTCCTCACCCAATACCCACACTTGAGAACTTTTCAGCAGTTACTGTTCAATAGTGATTACTAACGAGTAACTTGTGATGAAAAGCAAGATTTTTTTTTGTCTTTGGTATTGCATCATTTTTGTCTGCAAATTTCTTGGCTCTTCCTCATTGTATATAATCCATGTCAATCAAATCAACCCTCCCCTTCTTCATTTTCGCTCCACCCACCAACTCTGCAGAAGTTTTGAAGCTCTGCTCCCCATGATTCCTTTAGTGGTGCCAACCCAACAAAAAAGGGCCCGATATTAACTGGGAGGCAGGGAGGGAGCAGGGAGGGTGGAGGGGGCAGTTTTGCAGTCAGGAAACCCGGAAGAACGAGATTTCAGCAGGACCTGATTACCATTTTTGGGCTCCATTTCCGAGACGCAGCCAGCCAGATTGAGAGGCTGGCTGGCTGGCTGTCCGGTGGGTAGGCCTGTGGCACCAGGCTGCAGCCAGAGAGTGGAGAGGAGGGAGGGAGAGATCGGGGGTTGGCGGGGGGGGGGGGGAACATCGATGGTGGGACCAGAGAGATCGGAGGTCAAGGGGATCATCGATGGTGGGGCATGGAGAGATCGGATGTCGGGGATGGACACCGATAGGGGGGCCAGAGAGATCGGGGGTCGGGGGAACATCGATAGGGGGACAGAGAGATCGGGGGTCGGGGGGACATCGATAGGGGGCCAGAGAGATCGGAGGTCAGGGGGGACATTGATGGGAGACCTGGAGAGATCAGGAGAGGGGTGGAGATCGCGCCGTGGAGGACATCGGGAGGGCATCGGATCATGGGGGTGGCGGGGGGGGCGGCGGGGGGGGGGGGGCAGGGGGGATTTGATCACTGGGGAGGTTAAAAGGTTTGCTTGGGGGCCGGGGGGAAGCACTCCTGTTCCTCCTGACCCACAAGCAGTGCTGGAAAAGCACTTACTTGTTCCATGCAGCAGTCCTTGCCTCCCTTTAGCTGTCGGGTTTCCCAAAGCGCGGGAAACCCGGCCGGATGTCATTAAATCTGGAACAGAGAAACATCTGAGGTATGCAGCCAAATTAAAAATAAATGGGAGCAGGTTGGTCGCCTGCCCCCACATCCCGCCTTCATTAAAATGGGAAGTGGGTGGGTTCGAGGCGAGTTGGGTTCGGGTTTGATATTTTTTACCCGACCCAAACCCACCCGTTCTTTGGGGTTAAAATTCCTCCCAATGTCTTTGTTTGTATGGAAAGGGCCGAGTAGTGGTCTTCTTTCCTCGGTATAGCCATAACGAACTTCCCTTTTTAGGCCTGGATCTCGGCCACCTTTCCTCTTTGCAGTTGTACTGCCTCCCTTTAAACGTTGGGCCGCCCCTTTGGGTGCTGCAGCTGTGGTCCCACTGCAGCACTGTCCGAATTTTGTGGCCTTGAAGTGATGGGCTCCCACTTGGTGGTGGGGATTGTGCCAGAAGCACACTCACTATAACAAGTGACCCCAATCCAGAAAAATGGGTCGGGGTCACAGCAGCATCAGGGGGAAGTCTTGTCCTGCCGCAATACCATCAAGAATCCAGGCCACAATGCTTAAACGTATAGATGAACTTGTGCCAGCGACTTGGTACAAAATTATATCAATGAGTGCATTTATTCTATCAATGAATTCCTCATGATTACATTCCTTTCCCTGAGGAAGTTTACCCACATAAATGATTTGGGGTCATGTTGGTCTGGATGTCCAACCATACTCTAGGTTCAGGAAGATCACAGTGTATACATCAAGTGAATTTTGAATTTGGTCTCAGAACTTCAGTTTTACAAACATTACTATCTTCTTTCATTCAGCATCAGTGTTTTTGAACTCCAAAATCTGTCGTCAATACTTTTCTGAACAACCAATAATATGTATTAACCAAAATCAGGATTGATCTAAGATTGTGAAACTCAGAAAAAGCTGAATAGATGCAGATTTCCCTAAACAATTCCAGTTTTTAAATGACTTCAGACTCGTTTCACTCTCAGAGATTGGTTAATTATTTGTACCGTTATTCCTTTCATTTTTCAATTTTTATATTAAGCTATTCAAAGAATCTATAAAATATAAAATGGTTTCACTGAATAAAATATGCACTGACATATAAAATGGCTGTTCACTTTACAGTGCTTCCCATTGACAGTGCACTGGGTCACCTTCCAGCCATGGTCTATTGGCTGCTCTGATGATAATTATTATGATTGACACTATTAAATGTCACCTTGTTAGAGGGTAAACACACAACTGTCAGCATCCTTCATTTTTTACAGTCTTTGTTGGATGAATGAATCCATCTTAATAGATTGACAATCAAGATGATTGTAAGAGACAATGGCTATCATAAATGAAAGCTATGTGGTTACGATATAATGAACTATTTTGCATAATAACAAAATCTCATTGTGCATAGGATGTTGGTGAAGAAGTACTCGATAGTCATTATCATTCTTTATAGACTAAGACAGCATTGGCCAGTCAATGTGGCTTTAGATTAAAACCGTAAGAGATAAATGTCATCCCAATTAATTGAACGGACACTGCAGTGCATAAATGATCATTTTTAAAACTACCCATATATAATCTCCCATATATAAATGTTCATAGCCTATCTAATAGAGGGAAGTGCTGATTGGTGGGTAGCTGTCTGGTAAATAGAGGCATGGCAGGGCAGCTCAGTCCCGTGATTTGCACATCCTGTGCCATGTGGGAAATCCTGGACGCTTCTTGCGGCCTGGACGACCACGTGTGCAGGAAGTGTCGCCAACTGCAGCAACTCGAGCTCCAGGTTTCGGAGCTTGAGCGGCAGCTGGAGTCACTACAGTGCATCCGCGAGGCTGAGAAATACTTGGAAAGCACGTTTCTAGAAATGGTCACCCCGCAGCCTCAGAATGTGCAGGCTGAGAGGGAATGGGTGACTACCAGACAGAGAAGGAGGACCAGGCAGGTAGGACTGGAATCCCCAGAGTGCATCACGCTCGCTAACCGGTTCACAGTTCCGGAAACTGGTGGGGGTGATGGCTCCTCTGGGGAGAGCAGCCAGAGCTAAGGCCATGGCACTACGGGTGGTTCAGCTGCACAGGGGGGAGAGGAAGAAGAGTGGAAGAGCAATAATGATAGGGGATTCATTGGTTAGGGGAACAGATAGGCGTTTCTGTCGACGCAGACGTGACTCCAGGATGGTATGTTGCCTCCCTGGTGCCAGGGTCAAGGATGTCACTGTGCGGCTGCAGGACACTCTGAGGGGAGTGGGTGAACAGCCAGAGGTCGTTGTCCATATCGGTACCAACGACATAGGCAGAAAGAGGGATGATGTCCTGCAGGCAGACTATAGGGAGCTAGGAAAGAGATTAAAAAGCAGGACCTCAAAGGTAGTAATCTCCGGATTATCCCGGTGCCACGTACTAGTGAGTACAGGAATAGGAGGATAGAACAGATGAATGCGTGGCTGGGGAGATGGTGCAGGAGGGAAGGCTTTAAATTCCTGAGGCATTGGGACCGTTTCTGGGGAAGGTGGGATCTGTACAAACCGGACAGTTACACCTCAACAGAGCCGGGACCAATATTCTCACGGGGAGGCTTGCTAGTGCTGTTGGGGAGGGTTTAAACTAGCTTGGCAGGGGGATGGGCACCAGGATGTAACATTAGAAAAGAGGAATAAGGTGCATAAAAAAGTGAGTGTGTTGGATAGAGAAGAAAGTAATACTAGAGGCGGAAGTAGTACAATATTAGATAGAAGCAGACTAAGAAAGACTACGAAAAATTCAAAAATGGGTTTAGAATGCATGTACATAAATGCACAAAGTGTGGTGAATAAGGTTGGTGAGCTACAAGCACAATTAGCTGTGTGGCAATATGATGTTGTGGCAATAACGGAAACGTGGCTTAAAAGCAGTGAGGACTGGGCACTTAATATTCAAGGGTACAAGGGGTTCAGAAAAGATAGGGAAGGAAAAAAGGGAGGTGGAGTGGCAGTGCTGATTAAGGAAGACATTGCAGTGTTGGAAAGGGAGGATGTTCTTGAGGGGACAAGGACAAAATCTATTTGGTTAGAGTTGAGGAGCAAAAAGGGTATGATCACACTATTGGGGGTATTCTACAGGCCTCCAAATAGTGAGAGGGAGGTAGAGGAGCAAATCTGCAGGGAAATTGCAGAGATATGCAAGAGCTATAGGGGTAAAAATTCAGTTGGTTGCGCCTCCCGTTAGCGCCTTAAGAGGGCGCTAATGGGGCGCAAAGCCGCTAACGCCCGGGCGCAGCGATGTTTGCGCCGCTCCGGAACTTAACTAGACATTGTGCGGCGGCGCTAAACTTTACCGCTGCGACCACCTGCGCGCGCAGATTGTGACGTCATTCCATGGTGCAACGCCCTTGTGGCGCCCCGGAGCGGAAATTGAGTGGCGCCCCCTGCCTTACCGCCTGGCGCATCCAACGACCGGAAGACTGGAACGCTATCAATCGCTGTGGGGCTGGGGGGGGTGCTATTTAAAGGGGGCCTCTTCCTGTCTTTTTCTGTGGTTGACATTTTTGCACCACTCGTTCTGAGAGAGAGAGAGAGATTCGGAGAGAGAGAAAGAGAGACTTCTGCATTGAGTCAACGCTTTGTGAGGTAGTTTTGCTTACTGATCCTAACAGTTGCCCCCCCCCCCCGCTTTAAGAACTGGCCGGCGCCAGTGTGTCTGTGTTCCCTCGCTAACTGGCAGCACCTGCGCTGCGCTCGCGCGCTGAATTAGCGCCTCACTGCTCGGCCTTTGCGCCTTAAGACAGGTGTGCAGCGCCTGATTTAGCGCTCCACTCACCTCCCGGGGCGGTAAAAGTGAAGTTTCCAGTCAGTGGCGATAATTAGCGCCAGGCGCTAATATTTGCGTCCAGACGATATTTGCGCCCCAAACGGGGCGCGACCTAATTTTTCCCCCATAGAGTGGTGATATTGGGGAACTTTAATTACCCAGCGGAGCCAGCGGAGCCAGCGGACCTGGGCGCAACCGGAGCGGCAGCGGGAGCAGAATAAAGAGTGCGGCGAGAGGAGGCCTGAGAGCAGAGCCAGCGGGGGAGGAGCAGCGAGGCTCCAATTCACTAACAAAAAATCAAAGTGTGACTTCACAGGTAGGTGATTCTTGGTGAGTATTTTGTTTCTCTTAGGACTGAGGGCTAAGTTACAGTAAAGACCTATAACATATAACTAAATTTATAACTAACTAAACTTATTTTAATAAATTTAATAAATTAAACAAGGTTATTACCTAGTTTACCTAGATTAAAAACTATAAATAGACAATTGATTGATGTTGACGTAATTAATTAAATAAAATACAATAGAGATGGCAAGGCAGGTGATGTGTTGCAGCTGTAGCATGTGGGAGCTGGTGGACACCAATGTGATTCAGGGCGACCACATCTGCAGGAAGTGTCTGCAGCTCGAGGAACTTCGGCTCAGAGTTGATGAGCTGGAGTCCGAGCTGCAGACATTGCGATACATCAGGGAGGGTGAAAGTTACCTGGACACTGTGTTCCAGGAGGCAGTCACACCCCTTAGGTTAAATACTTCAGATTTGGCCCGTGATCAGGGACAGGATGGTATGACTATGAGTGAGGCAGGTATGGGGATCCAGGAGGTAGCATTGGAGGAGCCTCAGCCCTTGCACTTGTGCAACAGTTACGAGGTTCTTGCAACCTGTGTGGACGAGAGCAGGGACTGCAGAGGGGATGAGCAAACTGACCACGGCACCGTGGTACAGGGGGCCATTCAAGTGGGGGGTGTAAAAAGGAATGTCGTAGTGATAGGAGACAGTATAGTTAGGGGGATAGATACTGTTCTCTGCAGCCGAGAGCGTGAGTCCCGAAGTCTGTGTTGCCTGCCAGGGTTAAGGACATCGCCTCGGGGCTGGAGAGGATCTTGGAGTGGGAGGGGAAAGATCCAGTTGTCGTGGTACACGTAGGTACCAACTACATAGGTAGGACAAAGAAAGAGGTTCTGCTGAGGGTGTATGGGCAACTAGGGACTAAATTAAAAAGCAGAACCACAAAGGTAATAATCTCTAGATTACTACCTGAGCCACGAGCAAATTGGCATAGGGTCAATAAGATCAGAGAGTTGAATGTGTGGCTCAAGGATTGGTGTGGGAGAAATGGGTTTCGATTCATAGGGCACTGGCACCAGTACTGGGGAAAGAGGATGCTGTTCACTTGAACCATGCTGGGACCAGTGTCCTGGCGAATTGAATAACTAGGGCTGTAGATAGGGCTTTAAACTAAAAAGTGGGGTGGAGGGTTCAAGCGAGGGGAAATTTAGAAAGTTAAAGAGAAAGGACAGGGCAATAGTGCAGGGTAGCGATATGGGCAATGAAAACCAGAGTGTGACAGGAAGGGACAGAGCGTACAAACATAAGAGTGCACCAGCAAATAAGGTCAGAGTAGGGAAAAATGATAAAAAAACAAAATTAAAGGCTCTTTATCTGAATGCATGCAACATTCGTAACAAGATAGATGAATTGACGGCACAAATAGAAATAAATGGGTATGATCTAATAGCCATCACAGAGACGTGGTTGCAATGTGACCAAGGCTGGAAACTGAATATTCAGAGGTATTTGACATTTCGGAAGGATAGACAGAAAGGAAATGGAGGTGGGGCAGCTCTGTTAATAAAGGATGAGATCAGTACAATAATGAGAAATGATCTTGGCTCGGAAGTTCCAGATGTAGAATCAATTTGGGTGGAGGTAAGAAATAGTAAGGGAAAGAAGGCACTGGTGGGAGTAGTCTATAGGCCCCCTAACAGTAGCTACACTATAGGACAGAGTATAAATCAAGGAATAATGGGGGCTTCTAAGGAAGGTACTGCAATAATCATGGGTGATTTTAATCTTCATATAGATTGGACAAATCAGATTGGCAAAAGCAGCCTTGAGGACGAGTTCACAGAGTGTATTCGGTTCAGTTGTGGAACTGACCAGGGAACAGGCTATTTTAGATCTGGTAATGTGTAATGAAACAGGATTAATTAATGATCTCATAGTAAAGGATCTTCTAGGGAAGAGTGATCATAACATATTAGAATTTCATATTCAGTTTGAAGGTGAGAAGCTTGGGTCTGAAACTAGAGTATTAAACTTAAATAAAGGCAATTACAAAGGTATGAGGAGAGAGTTGGCTAAAGTGGACTGGGAAAATAGATTAGAAGGTAAGACGGTAGAAAAGCAGTGGCAAACATTTAAAGAGATATTTCCTGACTCTCAACAAAGATATATTTCAGTGAGAAAGAAAGACTCAAAGAGAAGGATGAACCAACCATGGCTAACCAAGGAAGTTAAGGATGGTATCAAATTGAAAGAAAAGGCATACAATGTTGCAAAGATTAGTGGTAGGCCAGAAGATTGGGAAAATTTTAGAAACCAGCAAAGGATGACTAAAAAAATAATAAAGAGCGATAAAATAACTTATGAGAGTAAACTAGCAAGAAATATAAAAACTGACAGTAAGAGCTTCTACAAGTATATAAAAAGGAAGAGAGTAGCTAAAGTAAACGTTGGTCCCTTAGAGGACGAGACTGGGGAAATAATAATGGGAAACAAGGAAATGGAAGAGACATTGAATAAATATTTTGTATCTCTCTTCACAGTAGAGGACACTAAATACATTCCAGTAATAGTAGAAAATCAAGGGGCAAAAGGGAGGGAGGAACTTAAAACAATCACTATCATTAGAGAGAAAGTGCTAGGCCAACTTATGGGTCTAAAGGCTAACAAGTCCCCTGGACCTGATTGCCTGCATCCTAGGGTCTTAAAAGAAGTGGATACAGAGATAGTGGATGCATTGGTTGTAATCTTCCAAAATTCCCTTGACTCTGGAAAAGTCCCAGCGGATTGGAAAACTGAAAATGTAACGCCCTTCTTCAAAAAAGGAGGGAGACAGAAAGCAAGAAACTATATGCCAGTTAGCCTAACATCTGTCATTGGCAAAATGCTCGAATCCATTATTAAGGAAGTAGTAGCAGGGCATTTAGAAAATCATAATACAATCAAACAGAGTCAATATGGTTTTATGAAAGGGAAATCGTGTTTGGCAAATCTATTAGAGTTCTTTGAGGATGTAACAAGCAGGGTGGATAAAGGGGAACCAGTAGATGTAGTGTATTTGGATTTCCAAAAGGCATTCGACAAGGTGCCACATAAAAGGTAACTGCATAAGATAAGAGCGCATGGTGTTGGGGGTAATATATTAGATTGGATAGAGGATTGGCTAACTAACAGAAAACAGAGAATCGGGATAAATGGGTCATTTTCAGGATGGCAATCTGTAACTAGTGGGGTGCCACAGGGATCAGTGCTGGGGCCTCAACTATTTTCAATCTATATTAATGACTTGGATGAAGGAAGCGAGTGTATTGTAGCCAAATTTGAGGACGATACAAAGATAGGTGGGAAAGCAAGTTGTGAGGAGGACATAAAGGGTTGGATTTTGTCAATGGGGACTTGATGGAGGCGGGACTCCCACATTTTGGGTGTAGTCCCGCCTCCACCAACTTTTGGCCAACCCACTGTATTTTCCCTTGATTGACCTTGTTAAGCCCGCCCAGCGGGCTTAGCAGGCCAATCAAGGGTCCCTTGGATACAGGTGACATCAGCCATTGAAATTACATCTGTCAAGAGCTTTTGACAGATGAAATTTCAGCGTTTGACAGCTCTGTGAAGCTGTCAAACACTGACAATATGATTTCTAACTTGAGTTCCTGTACTTAGACTCAGTTAGAAATCAATCCAGCACAGAAAGCAGAGACTGCAGATTTTGACAGCTCCGCGGCCATTCTGCTTTCTGTGCCGTGGATGTGAGGGACTCCCGACACCTTAAGGAAGCTAGCCTGCAGGACAAAGTTAAGGTAAGTAAAAGTTCTTAAAACACTTTACACACACCAAACTCACTTACCTCTTCACTCATGCACCCATCACTCACCTGCACACCGGACATCTCGACCCCTCCAAGCCCTCCAGACCGACGGTCCGCCTCGCTAAATCGGCGTGGTTCGGACCTGTCGGGAAGCCCACACTTCAGGGATAAAAATAGGGATTAGGCAAAAAACTGCCTGTTAACTACCTGTTAACAGGCAGTTTATTGGCACTAATCCCCTTCCCGCCTCGGGGAGGCGGGTCCCAACACAGGTCGGGTACCCGCCTCCTGGGAAACTGGCATGGAGACGGGTTGGGGGCAGGATGGGTTCGGGACCCCTGAATCTGCTATTTTCACACCACTCCCGCCTCCAAACCCGCCTCCACGGGCCGGTGAAAATTGAGCCCAAAGAGTCTGCATTGGGCTATAGATAGGTTAAGTGAGTGGGCAAGAATTTGGCAGATGGAGTATAATGTGGGAAAATGTGAAGTTATCCACTTTGGTAGGAAGAATACAAAAGAAAAATATTATTTAAATGGAGAAAGACTACAGAATGCGGCAGTACAAAGGGATTTGGGTGTCCTCATACATGAAACACAAAAAGTTAACATGCAGGTGCAGCAAGTAATTAGGAAGGCAAATGGAATGTTGGCCTTTATTTCAAGGGGGATAGAGTATAAAAGTAGGGAAGTCTTGCTACAACTGTACAGGGCGTACAGTTTTGGTCCCCTTATTTAAGGAGGAATATACTTGCATTGGAGGCAGTTCAGAGAAAGTTCACTCGATTGATTCCTGGGATGGAAGGGTTGTCTTATGAGAAAAGGTTGAACAGGTTGCGCCTATACTCATTGGAGTTTAGAAGAATGGGAGGTGATCTTATTGAAACATATAAGATTCTGAGGGCGTTGGACAGGGTAGATGCTGAGAGGATGTTTCCCCTCGTGGGGGAATCTAGAACAAGGGGGCATATTCTCAGAATAAGGGTCGCCCATTTAAGACGGAGATGAGGAGGAATTTCTTCTCTCAGAGGGTCGTGAATCTTTGGAATTCTCTACCCCAGAGAGCTGTGGAAGCTGAGTCATTGAATATATTCAAGGCTGAGGTAGACAGATTTTTGAGCAACAGGGGAGTCAAGGGTTATGGGGAACAGGCAGGAAAGTGGAGTTGAGGCCAAAATCAGATCAGCCATGATCTCATTAAATGGCGGAGCAGGCTCGAGGGGCCGAATGGCCTGCTCCTGCTCCCATTTCTTATGTTCTTACGTTCTTAAATATCGATTGGGATAATGCTAGGTTAAAGGGAAAGGAGGGGGAGGAATTTCTGAAATGTGTTCAGGAGAATTTCCTTGATCAGTATGTTCTTGGCCCAACTAGGAAGGAGGCATTGCTGGATCTGGTGCTGGGGAATGAGGTGGACCAGGTCGACCAAGTATCTATGGGAGAACACTTGGGTACGAGTGATCATCATATCATTAGATTTAGATTAGCAATGGAGAGGAGCAAGGAACAATCTAGAGTGGAACTTCTAAACTGAAATAGGGCTAACTTCAATGGGATGCAAAAGGATCTAGCCAGGTAAAATGGAACCAAAGACTGACAGGAAAAGTTGTAACGGAACAATGGGTGATCTTTAAGGAGGAGATGTTCCAAGTACAGGCTAGGTACATTTCAACAAGAGGGAAGGGTCAGGGAACCAAAGCAAGGGCTCCTTGGATGACGAGGGAGATAGAGAAGATGATGAAACAAAGAAAGAGGGTGTATGATGCATGTCAGGTGAATTCTTCAATGAAGAACCAGACAAAATACAATAAGTTGAGAGGGGAAGTGAAGATGAAAATAAGATTGGCAAAGAGAGACTATGAGAGTGGAATGGCGGTTAACATAAAAGGGAACCAAAAAACCTCTACTGGCACGTAAACAGTAAACGGGGAGTAAGAGGCGGGGTGGGGCCTATTAGCGACCAAGAAGGTGATATATGCTTAGAGGTGCAGGGCAAGGCTAGAATACTCAATGAATACATTGTATCGGTGTTTCCTAAGGAGGTGGATGCTGACAAAATATCGGTAGAAGTGGAAAAGGTAGAAGCAATGGAAGGGGTTAAAATTGATAGACAGGATGTACTAGAAAGGCTGGGTATGCTTAGAGTGGATAAGTCGCATGGTCCAGATGGCTTGCATCCCAGGCTGCTAAGGAAATTGGGGGAGGAGATAGCGGAAGGGCTTGCCATAATTTTCCAATAATCCCTAGATACGGGAGAGATGCCTGAGGATTGGAAAGTGGCAAATGTGACACCATTGTTCAAGAAAGGGTGTAAGGACAATCCTAGTAACTACAGGTCGGTCAGTTTAACATCAGTGTTGGGTAAAGTTTTAGAAACAATAATCAAGGAAAACATTAACGGGCACTTGGAGAGGTTTAAGCTAATTAAGGAGAGACAACACGGATTTGTAAAAGGCAGATCGTGTTTGACTAATCTAATTGAATTTTTTGATGAAGTATCAGGGAGGATTGATGAAGGGAATGCAATGGATGTCATCTACGTGGATTTTCAGAAGGCATTTGACAAAGTACCACATAGAAGGCTGGTTAACAAAATTGAGGCTCATGGAATAGGTGGGTCAGTGGCAGCTTGCATAAGGAATTGGCTTAAGGACAGAAAACAGCGAGTTGTGGTAAATGGTTGTTTTTGAGACTGGAGGATGGTAGACAGTGGTGTTCCCCAAGGGTCAGTGCTGGGGCCACTGCTTTTTTGATATATATATAAATGACCTGGATATTGGAATACAGAGTAGAATTTCTAAATTTGCCGATGACACCAAACTTGGGGGTGTGGCAAATAGTGAGGATGATACCAATCGACTGCAACAGGACATAGAAAGGCTAGCAGAATGGGCAGACAAGTGGCAGATGGAATTTAATACAGAGAAGTGTGAGGTGATGCATTTTGGCAGAAGGAACAGGGAGAGACAATATACACTTAATGGCACAGTTTTAAAGAGTGTGCAAGGACAGAGGGACTTGGAAGTTAATGTGCATAGGTAACGAGTTGTGTGCCACAGGGATCAGTGCTGGGGCCTCAACTTTTTACAATTTATATAAATGGCTTGGATGAAGGGACCGAAGGTATGGTTGCTAAATTTTCTGATGAAACAAAGATAGGTAGGAAAGTAAATTGTGAAGAGGATATAAGGAGGCTACAAAGGGATATAGATAAGTTAAGTGAGTGGGCAAAGATCTGGCAGATGGAGTATAATGTGGGAAAATGTGAAGTTGTCCATTTTGGCAGGAAGAATAAAAAAGAAGCTTATTATCTAAATGGTAAGAGATTGCAGAGCTCTGAGGTGCAGAGGGATCTGGGTGTCCTAGTGCATGAATCACAAAAGGTTACTATGCAGGTACAGCAAGTAATTAGGAAAGCTAATAGAATATTATTGTTTATTGCGAGGGGAATTGAATACAAAAGTGGGGAGGTCATGCTTCAGTTGTACAGGGCATTGGTGAGACCACATCTGGAGTACTGTGTACAGTATTGGTCTCCTTATTTAAGGAAGGATGTAAATGCATTTGAGGCAGTTCAGAGAACGTTTACCAGACTAATACCTGGAATGGGCGGCTTGTCTTATGAGGAAAGGTTGGACAGGCTAGGCTTGTATCCGTTGGAGTTTAGAAGAATAAGAGGTGACTTGATTGAAACATATAAGATCCTGAGGGGTCTGGACAGGGTGGATGTGGAGAGGATGTTTCCTCTTGTGGGAGAATCTAGAACTAGGGGTCACTGTTTCAAAATAAGGGGTCGCCCATTTAAGACAGAGATGAGGAGAAATTTTTTCTCACAAAGGGTCGTGAGTCTTTGGAACTCTCTTCCTCAGAGGGCAGTGGAAGCGGAGTCTTTGAATATTTTTAAGGCAGAGGTAGATAGATTCTTGGTAAGCAAGAGGGCGAAAAGTTATCGGGGGTAGGCGGGAATGTGGAGTAATCAGATCAGCCATGATCTTATTGAATAGCGGAGCAGGCTCGAAGGGCCGAGTGGCCTACTCCTGCTCCTAATTCGTATGTTCGTATGTTCATATATCCTTGAAGGTGGCGGGACATATTGAGAGAGTGTTTAGCAAAGTATATGGGATCTTGGGCTTCATAAATAGAGGTATTGAGTACAAAAGTAGAGAAGTTATACTGAACCTTTATAAAGCGCTGGTTGGGCCACAACTGGAGTATTGCGTCCAGTTCTGGTCACCACACTTTAGGAAGGATGTGAAGGCACTTGAGAGGGTGCAGAGGAGATTTACCAGAATGGTTCCAGGGATGGGGGATCTTAGCTACAAGGACAGGTTGGAGAAGCTGGATTTGTTTTCATTAGAGCAAAGGAGGTTGAGGGGTGATTTGATAGAGGTGTACAAGATTATGATGGGTTTGGAAAGGCTGTTCCCACTAATTGATGGTACAAGGACTAGGGGACAAAGATTTAAGGTTTTGGGTAAGAGATACAGGGGGGCTGTGAGGAAAAACTTATTTACGCAGCGAGTGGCGAACACCTGGAATTCGCTGCCGACAGAAATGGTGGAAGCGGAGACACTCAGGGCTGGATTTTCAATGACCCGTGGAGTCGGGTTTGGAGGCGTGTGGGGGGTTAAAGTTGCAGATTCGGGGGTCCCGACCCCATCCCAACTCCAATTCGCCTCCACGCAATTTTGACAAAATCGGTTGCGGGGTTCCTGACTCCGTCCCGCCTCCAAGTGGCGGGAGAGGCCATTAAAGTCCTTAACAAGCCCTAAATTGGCTCTGTAATGCCATTTTGAAACGTTTTAGCTAGTTTAACCCTTTTCCGACGTGAAGTACGCCTGATGTGAAACACGCCAGTGAAACCTGGCGGGAGCACAAGTGGATAGCTGACTATCAGCTGCAGGCCCACTATTACAACGGAGATGTGATGAAGGTAGTAGTAGTATTAGGTCTGAAAGTCGCCTCTGATGCTACTGCATTGAATGTCTTCAGAGACTGCCTGGGAGGACTTGGTTCTCTCTCTTTCTCTCTCTCTCTCTCTCTCTGAGATGATGCTCATTTTGCATCCAGGTCCTCTCACAGCAAAGGCCAGGCAATCTCTGAGACCAGGCAGTCTCTGACCTGCAATGATGACATCATCAGAGGCGACTTTCAGACTGAAAACACTAATTGGTTCATGGGTTCCCACATGCTGGAACTCAATTGCCCAATTAAGTGAAAATTGCATCAATCTCCCACATCCAATTGCAGGCGGGTGGATAACACGAAATGCGGATGACACGACCCCAACCTGCCCCATTATCAAAATCCAGCCCTCAATGTTTTCAAGTTGCAAATCAACCGAATTTCGTCCCCTATGACTCTATGATAGAGCATATTTTACGAAATCAAGCTGACTGAACCTCAGTACATTCAGCCAAAATGTACAACCATCTATTCTACTGCACAAGTTCCTTGAAAGATCTCATGCTCCAGGTTATGGTACCCAAATGTTTATGGTACTAGTAATCCAGAGGTTAGGAATTCAAATCCCACCATAGTACATTATTAAACGGAACTTGCAAAGATCGGAGCTGGGGGGAGGCTGGTGATCGGGGCTGGGGGATGCTGGTGATCGGGGCTGGGGGGAGGCTGGAGATCAAGGCCAGGGGAAGGCTGTGGTCGGGGTGGGGGCGAGGCCGGAGGCAGTGATCGGGGGTGGGGAGGCCGAAGCTTCCCTTTAAGCCCCAGGGGAGTGCTGCTGCTCCTCCTGGCCCACAATTAGTATTAAATGAGCATAGGATCGAATTTCCACTTTGGGAAACTTGCCTAATGACCACGGGCAATATGCGCCTAAAATTGCACTGGTTAGGTTAGGCTTGAAGTTTCAACTAAAATTTATTTACATAATCACAAACATAAAGGGCCAGAAATTCAGCTTTCAGGCTTCCTGCGGGTGCAAGCATTGCGTGCGTACTTGCCTACCGCGCCTGCAGTTGTGCTTTGGGCCCACGAGGACTTCGGGTCCTGGGCCTCCTCCAGCTGCCGGCGCGCAGTGCTTGTGTATCCCAGGGGCGCAGTTAGTTCGAAGCGTCCCCTGGGATCACGTGGGCCATGGAGAGCCAATCCTAGCAGTACATTTCCATTCATAGATTTGACAGGAAGACCTGTCAAATCTATGAATAGAGATTGGCCCTAAAACCACACTTAAACTTCAAATAATTTTTTTTTTTTAAAATCCCATTTTTAAAATAACTATAAGTTAAATAAATTAACTACTTTAAACAAAAATTAAAATTTTTGAAAAAATTAATTATACTTTTTAACGGTGCTAAAAATAAACTTACCTTTCTTTAAAGTATCTAAAAAAGATAAACCTGTTGAAAATTTTTTTAAATTGTAATTAATTAACCACTTACCTTGTTAAAAACAGGCCTTGCGCCTCCTTTTTAAAAGCGCAGCTTCTTCATGCTTACCTTCCCAGAGAAACCTGATAAAAAACCTGAAGTTCGCTGCGTGCACGCAGCCTCTCCCGCGCACGCGTTCGACTTCAGAATCCCTCCCTTCAGGGGAACGGAAGTTCCGGTTTCCCGCGCATGCGCAGTGCATGTGTGAAATCGGCACTTCAGGTGGCCTTACGGGTGAGTACACAACACGTACTCACCCGACAACAGCCGAATTTCTGGCCCAAAATCTTCACAATCCAGCGCAATCAAGCAACGTAATGGAACGTAATTCTTTCCTTTAATTTTTTTTCCATTAAAATGTATTTCTTGATGTATTTAAGAGTGGTAACCTGGTCCAATTTTATCAATATTGCTGAAAATGGGGTTATCAGCAAAAATAAGCAATTTGAATAAGGGTGTCCAGTCCTCCACCTGTGAGTAACTGATTAAAATCACTGAAATTGGCTTAAAGAAACAATGCTATTTCATTGGTGTACACTAGTAGGTTTCTTAGCAAATTAAATATTTTTTATATGAAAAAACTTTTAAAACGTGTCTACTAGTGCCTGTGCGCAATCGGCGGACTCTTGCAATTTTGATCTGGGGGCGTGGCCAGTTTTGTGGGCGGGGCCTATTTGGAGCTAATTGAATCTTGAACCAGCGTAAAAGATCGCAGAAAACGCAAACCTAAGTAGTTTTGGGTGTAACTCAGTTACCCAATCATTCCCTGATCATTTGCACTGCTTTGGCTGATTCCTCCCAGATTGCACTGATATAACTAATGGAAACAAGCAGAAACTCCTCCTCCCGATCAGGAATATTCAGCTCCAGGCAGCCAACAGCTCAGGCCTTCCCCTCACTTTCACTTAAATTTAAGTCGCACCACCAATGATGTCATCTGGCTGCAACTTTGGAATGTTAATTCGGCCCCTGCCTGCCTTTTGTCAATGGCCTGACTTCTATACATTAAAATTTAAAGGGGTCGGAATATGTTCGGGTTGGGGTTGGCTTGCTCAATTCTGATATTTTAACCCCCCCACGACCCTCCCCACCTGTGGTGGGGGTGGTGGGGGGGGGGGGGTGGGGGGGTGGTGTTAAAATCAAGGCCTAGTTTTCCGGGGCCGTCTCACCGGTGTCTCGCATTTGAGTAGGGGAGGGAGTTAAGGGCAGGGGAGGTGGACATAAAAGATCCCATGGCACTATTTAAAGAAGTGCAGGGAGTTTTTCCAGTATCCTGGACAATATTCTTCCTTCGATCAACACAGATTATCTGTTCATTCATTTCATTTCCTGATTGCGTGATGGGAATGATAGACTTGCCACTTAATATAACCAGTCGCAACACAGCAACAATCAATAAAACAAAATCGAATGATACATTATATTGTAAAATCGCTAGTGTATAAGTTGGAGTGAGAGCTGGGGGGCTAATTCCATGTCAGAGGATGGAGTTATATATCCTGACCGGCGAAACATGGGGGAGCTTTTCACCTTCACTGCCTGGGTGGTAATCTGGCAGGACAGATCTCCATTTATAGAACCCATTGATTTCAATGGAAATCTCCACCTTGCCTTTTGGTCACGAATCCTAATGTGGCTTGGTGTTAAATTTTGTTTGATAATACTCCTGTGAAGTGTCTTGGGACGTTTTACTATGTTAAAGGTGCTGTATAAATGCAAGTTGTTGTTGTTGTTGTTGTTGCCAGATTACTGTCCAGGCACTGAAGATGAAAATCTGCCTCATGGGTTCTTCGGCCTTGAAAGGAAGCAGCTGTGAGGGGCCTTACAGAGGCAGGTAAGGTATCTAATAGCACAGAAAAGATAAACCACTGCCTCAAGATATGCCATGAGAGTAGGAGAAGGGGTTACATGTTCAAACTGGTAAGAGACAATTGAATACTGTGATCGGGGGAGGGGAAATTCTAGGTTTTGTAGATGGATAAACTAAATTATGCCAAATGACCTCTCATCTACAGGTATCTTGTCATCATATCACATATCCCTATTCAGTCGAAAAGTAATATATGATTAATCATAGTTAATCACAGCAGCAATCTGAGATAGTTAATTGAACCCAATAGATGAGCTGTACACAACAATAAAATATATATATGTGAAATGTGCGTCATACCACAGTAATTATGTGCAAAAGATAAACAATGCTATTAATAATGCAATATTGTCATATTAATGTCTAGGAAGATTTTCATGATCACACAACTAAAACATTTTCTCATTTTCTATTTTCAAGCTGCCAAGCTTTGAGAGGAACCCGGGAGGGGGGACAACAGCAGTCGCCGGCAAAGCAGTTCCTGGCCCCTCATGCTCCACATAGTGCACAAGACTGACCAAATGATCACCCCTTCCCCACTCCAATGTGCGGAGCACCGAGCCACTACTCAGTGCCTCCAATAGTAAAGCAGATCAGAAAGTTCAGCAGAGTGACAATCTATAGGTATAAATCCACATCAATATATGGCATTGCACATTAGTTTTACAATATGCTGCACCGCAGCACAGCCAAGGAGAAAGCATTAGTGAGGACACTTATTACATCACATGGAATTAGAGGAAATGGGGGATAAATTGGGCCATGTAGCGCCTGTTTTTGGGCGCTATGTGGTCACATAAGACTCGAAAATGGGGTCCGAGGTGCGCGCGCACATTTCCAATGGGAAGTATGCAGGACACCATGCTGGTAAAGAGGTTTGTGTGCGCGTGCCTAATTACCGCTGGCAACATGTAGAACAGCAAGATGATGATGCAAATCAGTGTGCAATTCTGATTTGAAGCCACCGCTTCCATTTTCCAACTCTGCACTCCAGCCAATGCCTTGTCTTAACCTCGCACAGCTGAACACAACGTTAAACGAAATGAAGGACACCCCCCCTCCCCCCCAGCGCTGTGTAAAGGGATCATGAAGTACTTACATGTTAGTTGCTGGATTATTTCTTCTGCTGCTGGTGCAATTGTACATTTTTTTGGAGGTTCCTATACTTTGCTAAAGTTTGAATACTCTACAGGGAGTGGTCTAGCTAGTCTTGCAGTACTTTTTTGTCATATCAAATAATGTGCTGAAAGAAATTGCTTTCAGACATGGGTGACCTGGAAGGGCTTCCTCTGGGAATTGGACATGACTAGGAGAATTAAGAGAGGCCGTGCAGAACAGGACAAGCTGCTAGAAGAGGAGGAGGAAGGGAGAGAAAGGCTCTCTGTGGAGGGTCTTCAGGGAGCAATTCTCTTCGCTCAACTTCAGGAAGGACCAATGCATGAGACGTTTTCATTTCAGAAAGGAGGTCATGAGTGAAATCTGCCAACTGCTGCAGCCACAACTGCAGCCTCAAAGCAGGACAAGGACTACATTGCCTGCAACTGTCAAACTGACTGTGGCTCTTACCTTCTTTGCATCTGGCTCTTCTTAGGCTTATTCTGGATATATAAACACCGTCACACAGTTTGCAGTGCAATGCTACATAAGGGAGGTCACTGAGGCTCTCTATATAAAGAGAAAGGGCTAGAAATTCGGCTCTGTAGCGCTCGATTTTTCGGCGCTACAGGTGCCGTTTTGTGTTGAAAATAGCGTCCGCACAGCGCACGCACACTTCTGGTGTGGGCCGCGTCGGACGCCATTTTGGTGAGGGCGGTAGTGCAGGCGTTAGGAGTGTGCGCCAGAAGTATGTAGATGGGCTGATTTGTGACGTCAATTAGCTTGCTATGCTGATTTGACACCAGCACTGCCATTTTCACCCTCAATGCTGGAGCTAACGCCCTGTGTTAACCCTGCACAGCATTCAGCAGCAGCAAGGACTCCCCACCAGCGCTATTCAAAGGGATCATCATCTACTTACAGGTTAGTTGTTGATTGATTTCTAACGGCTCCCTGTAAGGTTGTAGAAGTATTTGGTGCTTTCCAGAGTTGTTTAAAGTTGGTGAGGTGACAAGGAGTGGTGCTGCAAGTGAAGAAGGCTTTCAATGGTTTCAATGGTTCTGGTCAGACCACTTGCTCCCAGTCATGGGGGCTCTAGTTGTCATCCCCCTTGGTCTGCAACATGACAGGGAGATGGAGCAGAAGCAGCAAAGAAGAGGACAAGCTGCTCGCAGAAGGAAGAGGAGGAGGGAGAGAAGGGCTCTCAGCAGGAGGCCTTACCCACCTAGGGTTTTCCGAAAGCAATTCTCTTACCTCAACCTGAGCCAGGATCAGTGTGTGAGGCGCCTGCGTTCTACAAAGGAGGTGCTCATAGATCTCTGCCACCTCTTGCAACCAGACCTGCAGCCTCACAGCCGGGCAAGGACAGCGCTGCCAGTGACTGTGAAGGTGACCGTGGCCCTGAATTTCTTCACATCGGGATCCTTCCAGGCTGCAGCAGGCGACATCTGTAACATCTCCTAATTCGCTCGCCACTACTGCAGAAGAGAGATGACAGACGCTCTTTATGCCAGGAGAGGAGACTTCATTGTCTTCTCTCTGACTAGAGCGAAGCAGGCGGAGATTGCACGTGGTTTTGCCAGGGTAGCTTTCCCGTGGTGCAGGGTGCCACCGACTGCACACACATGGCTATGTGGGCGCTGCATCTAAATGCTGAGATGTACCGCAACTGCAATGGTTACAACTTGCTGAATGTGCAGTTGTGGAGCGACCATGCTCAGCACCTCATGATGGTGAATGCACGGTCTCCTGGTAGCAGTCATGATGCTTTTATTCTGTGCCGGTCCACTGTTCCCTCAGTCTTTGAACCACCACAACAAACAATGGGTGGCTACTGGATGACAAGGGCTATCCGCTGACCACCTGGCTTATAACTTTGCTACGCAACCTACGCATATGTGGGCAGCATGCATATAATAAAAGACATGCTGCCACACAGAATCTGATAGAGCAGACCATAGGCATCCTTAAGCAATGCCTGGACAGCTCTGGAGGCGCCCTGCAGTACTCAGCAGAGTGCATCGCAAGATTCGTCATGGCCTGCTGCATGCTCCACAACCTTGCGACCATGAGGGCACAACCCATGCCACCAGGCATATGGTGACCAGCTGATTAGGAGGAGGAGGAGGAAGAGGAAGAGGAAGAGAAGGAGGAGGAGGAGGAAGCAGAAGAGGAAAAGGAGGAGGAGGAGGAAGCGGAAGAAGAGAAGGAGGAAGCAGATGAGGAGGAAGCGGAAAGGAGGAGGCAACTGAGACAGCCCCTTTCAGCCTGTGCTGTCCGTGATCGACTCATTCGAGTGCAGTACCAGTGAACACAACCCCAATTCCCCAATAATCCCACACCTTACCTTCCCTCTGTTATTGACCATCACAGCGTCTTCTTGGCCACAATGCTTAAATAAAAACCACCACAAAAGAAAAATTCCAAACCAAATTTATACATCAATGCATCCAATATTACATAACAAAGTTAATTAACCACCCTTGTGCATTCTCTTGGTGTCTGTCTTTCGTGTACCTTTTCCTACTCTAGTGCTCCAGCGAAGTGCTCCCCCAGTGGCTGCAGCATGGCTGGTGGAAGGCTGCTGACTTTCAGTGGAGGAGACTGCAGATGGCCTTGGAGCTCTGGGCCTAGAAGGCCCGACTGCAGACTGCACCCCCTCGACATGGGTGGCAGCAGTCTGGGCTGGCAAGGGCACTAGTGGAGTGGCAATGGTGGGAAGACAAATGTTGTCATCCTGGGAGAGGACAGAAGGTTCGTGCTCCATGGAGCCACTGCCGGGCTCCGCCAGGCCGGCGGCTCAAAATTCCTAGAAATCTGTTGCAGGACTGATTGCTGGACTGCTGTGACGCCCCGCAAGCCCCTTTCTACACTGGTAAATGCAGCCATGATGGCAACATAAGAACATAAGAAGAACATAAGAAATAGGAGCAGGAGTAGGCCATTCGTCCCTTCGAGCCTGCTCTGCCATTCAATGAGGAATTGGCTGATCTTCTGCCTCAACTCCATTCACCGGTCCTATCGCCAGATCCCTTGATGCCCTTACTAGTCAGAAATCTATCAACTTCTGTTTTGAATATACCCAATGACTGAGCCTCCACAGATCTCTGGGGTAGAGAATTCCAAAGATTCACCACTCTCTGTGTGAAGAAATGTCTTCTCATCTCAGTCCTGAATGGCCTACCCTTTATCCTGAGGCTGTGGCCCCTGGTTCTAGACTCCCCAGCCAAGGGAAACATTCTCCCAGCATCCACCATATCAAACCCTGTAATAATTTTGTATGCTTCAATGAGATCCCCTCTCAGTCTTCTGAATTCAGGAGAATACAGGCCTAGTTTACTCAATCTCTTCTCATACAACAGTCCCGCCATCCCAGGAATCAATCTCGTGAACCTTCGTTGCACTCCCTCTATGGCAAGTATATCCTTCCTTAGGTAAGGAGACCAAAATTGTACACTGTACTTCAGGCGTGGTCTCACCAAGGTCCTATATAATTGGAGTAAGACTTCTTTACTCCTGTACTCAAATCCTCTTGTAATGAAGGCCAGCATACCATTTGCCTTCCTAATGGCTTGCGGCACCTGCACATTCACTTTCAGTGACTCATGTACAAGGACACCCAGGTCTCTTTGAGCATCTGCATTCCCCAATCTTTCACCATTTAGGAAATACTCTGCCTTTCTGTTTTTTCTACCAAAGTGGATAACTTTACATTTATCCACATTATATTCCATCTGCCATGTTCTCGCCCACTCACTGAGCCTGTCGAGATCCCTTTGAAGCCTCTTCACATCCTCTTCACAACTGACACTGCCACCTAGCTTTGTATCATCAGCAAATTTGGAAATGTTACATTTAGTCCCCTCATCCAAATCATTGATATAGATTGTGAATAGCTGGGGCCCAAGCACCGATCCTTGCGGTACCCCACTAGTCACAGCCTGCCATCCTGAAAAAGACTCGTTTATCCCTACTCTTTGTTTTCTGTCTATTAACCAATTCTCAATCCATGCTAGTATATTACCCCCAATTCCATGTGCCCTAATTTTGTTCACCAACCTCTTGTGTGGGACCTTATCGAAGGCCTTCTGAAAATCCAGATACACCACATCTACCGGTTCCCCTTTGTCTACTCCACTAGTTACATCCTCAAAGAACTCCAATAGGTTTGCCAAACAGGATTTCCCTTTCATAAATCCATGTTGACTCTGCCCAATCTTACTATTAGTTTCTAAGTGCCCAGTTATTGCATCCTTTATAATAGATTCCAGCATTTTCCCAACGACTGATGTGAGGCTAACAGGTCAGTAGTTCCCCGTTTTCTCTCTCCCTCTTTTCTTAAATGCGTGGCAGCAAGCTGAGCCTGCATGAGAGCAGTCTGATCTTGCATGACAGAAGTCTGTGCTTCCATTGCAGCGTTCGGACATTGGGTGGCTTCTGCTTGTGCTGCAGTGGAAGCTGAGACACTGGCCATCAGACACTGCATCATGGTTGGGTGCACAATTGCGCTAATGGTGTTCTCCATCACTTCCATGCTGGAAATCATGGGCTCCAAGCTCTGTGCAAAGCCCTGTGTAAGCCTGGTGCTGGACTTCTCCATGCTCTTTGACATTGCACTCAGGTTTTCTGGCAGGCCTGCCAATGCATTTCATTGTGCATACCCATCAGCGTTCTTCTGTAGGCCGCCCCATCAAAGTCCTCATCTGAGTCCTCTGCAGCAGAACTCATGTGCGACCTCACCCTCCGGGGAGCTGGCACCTGCACTATCCTTTCCTCCCTCCCTGGTTTCTGCACACTTGTGCCTGGTGTCTCACCATGTGCATATCCCTCCTCTATACTAGCATCTAAAATACGTGCAGTGCCAGACTCTGAGCTGGTAGCTGCGAGTGTAAGATCGAGTGACAGTGTATCTTTATCTTCACTGCCTTCTTCCTCTTCCTCCTCTGACTGGTAAGGTTCTAGTTCTTGGGTATCTGAAATGAAAAAGGGACAGGGGTTGGGTTCTAGTGAGGGGAGAGGAGAAAGTAAGAATTGTGTGCTCACACCATCTGCAGCTTGTGAGTCAGAAGAGATTGTGGGATAATGAGAAGTGGGAAGGGAGAAGGAAGATTAGATATGCAGATACCCTCATCGCCCATCCCTCCAGCCCCGTCAGTGGCAACATCCTCTAGCGATGCCCCTTCCCATGATGGCCAGCACTGTCTCCTCCATGGGAGTTAAAACATGGAGGCGCACTTGTCCTCCTCCAGTTCTTTGCTGCTGCCTCCTGTTATGCCCCACCTTCTCCTGCAAGGAAGAGGGAAGTGTGTCAGTGAGTGTCCTGCTATATTTTGGAGTGATGCAGCTGTCATTGTTGTATAGCGGCCAGTATGTATGAGTTGTGGATGCGAGGCTTGCAACAGTGCTAAGTATGTGAGGGTGAAGTAAAGCATATGAATTGAAGGGTTGAGTACTGATTGACAGAGATTGCTCGAAGGTGGGTTATGGTGTTGTAGTGAATTGAGCAGTGGAGGAAGCCATTGGTGCAGTTGGTAGAATAGGCCATTTGACGATTGAACTCACTCACCTTGACAGCTCATGTCAGATCGGCAAACTTCTTCCTGCACTGCATCCACGTTCTTGGAGCTACACTCTTGGCATTGACCTCTGCCATTAGTTCTTCCCACTGCCTCATGACCATATGTCTGGAGGGCCACCTACCCCCGGGTAGATAAAAGATGTCTCTCCTTATCTCCACATCTTGCACCAAGACCTCCAGTGCATTGTCAGTAAACCTGGTCAGCCATTCCTCAAAGTATCATTGCACAGATTCATTTTTCAAAAGACTCCCAACACTTCTTGCAGCCATAATGCACCTCCCCTTTAAGAGGTGCAGGTTGCCTTTAAGTAGCGCTAGCCACTCATGATGCTGCCTGCATCGCAATGAATAGGTACGGGTTAATCGCGTACTGCAATCCCCACACCCATTTTTGGGTCTTAAACAATTTAACCCCCTAAAGCTCCAGTTGAAAAGCCAACAACAGTATGATGTAATATCTACAATTGTATGATCAGTCATGTGGGAGATGGCAGTGCATGTATGTGTGCTGAACACTCCCAAACTACCTAGACACCCTCTAATGTTTGGACAAGGAGGCAAGTGACTCCTCATTGATTCCTGCTGCTCTAACAGCCTCTGATCAAAAACTAAGGTTTCTATCCCCAAGTAACTCAGTAGGAACACGTAGCATTCTGGGCCACTGCCCTGTTCCAGTTGGTTCATCATCAGCCTCCCTCCCAAAAGCTGAGTGACGTACCCAGTGATTCCCTCATCAAAGCTGCATCTCCCATAGGGTGTGTAACCCTGGCACCTCTTCAGGTGAGGGTGATGATGGTTGGAGCTCAGATGTGGTGCTCCTCAAGTGTGACAGGTAGATCCTCCTTGCTATGTTAAAGGAGAAATAAGGCCAATTCAATTATACCAGCTGAAAAGCTACTGGGACTGCTGTGAGAAATCCGAAAAGCCTGCATTGGCATGGTGATGAATTAGCTTTGTGGATGCTGTGTGTCCAACTCATGAATACACTCTCTATGCAGCGTAAATCTTGTACAGGGACCATAATGCATAGACCCTGTAGAATATCGGGAGTATGCAACCCTTAAGTGGTTGCTGCTCACATCTTCCAAGGGCTTTACACATCAAACCATTGTAACACAGACATATTCACTTACAGAAACCCAAAAAGGCTTCAGGTTGGGCATATGATAGCCATCGGTGACCTCCTGTACTTTGGGAAATGCAGCAGTGCACTGACAATGGGAAGACGTGTCATACTATTGAATGAAAAACAACAACAACTTGTATTTATATAGCGCCTTTAACGTAATAAAACATCCCAAGGTGCTTCACAGGAGTGTTATAAGACAAAAAATTTGACACCGTGCCATATAAGCCAAAATTAGGGCAGATGACCAAAAGCTTGGTCAAAGAGGTAGATTTTAAGGAGCGTCTTAAAGGAGGAAAGAGAGGTAGAGAGGCGGAGAGGTTTAGGCAGGGAATTCCAGAGCTTAGGGCCTAGGCAGCTGAAGGCACGGTCACCAATGCTTGAGTGATTATAATCAGGGATGCTCAAGAGGGCAGAATTAGAGGAGCGCAGATATCTCGTGGGGTTGTGGGGCTGAAGGAGATTACAGAGATAGGGAGGAGCGAGGCAATGGAGGGATTTGAAAACAAGGATGAGAATTTTGAAATCGAGGCATTGCTTAACCGGGAGCCAATGTAGGTCAGCGAGCACAGGGGTGATGGGTGAACGGGATTTGGTGCGAGTTAGGACACGGGCAGCCGAGTTTTGGATGACCTCAAGTTTACATAGGGTAGAATGTGGGAGGCCAGCCAGGAGTGCATTGGAATAGTCAAGTCTAGAAGTAACAAAGGCATAGATGAGGGTTTCAGCAGCGGATGAGCTGAGGCAAGGGCGGAGACGGGCAATGTTTCGGAGGTGGAAATAGGCAGTCTTAGTTATGCCGCGGATATGTAGCCAGAAGCTCATTTCAGGGTCAAATATGACATCAAGGTTGCGAACAGTGTGGTTCAACCTCAGATAAATGTTAGGAAGAGAGATGGAGTCAGTGGCTAGGGAACGGAGTTTGTGGCGGGGACCAAAAACAATGGCTTCGGTCTTCCCAATATTTAATTGGAGAAAATTTTTGCTCATCCAGAACTGGATGTCGGACAATCAGTCTGACAATTTAGAGACCTTGGAGGGGTTGAGAGAAGTGGTGGTGAGGTAGACCTGGGTGTAGTCAGTGTACATGTGGAAACTGACGCTGTGTTTTTGGATGATGTCGCCAAGGGGCAGCGTGTAGATGAGAAATAGGAGGAGGCCAAGGATAGCTCCTTGGGGGACCCCAGAGGTAACGATGCAGGAGCGGAAAGAGAAGCCGTTGCAGGTGATTCTCTGGCTACGATTAGATAGATAAGAATGGAACCAGGCGAGTGCAGTCCCACCGAGCTGGACGACGGTGGAGCAGTGTTGGAGAAGGATGGAGTGGTCAACGTGTCAAAGGCTGCAGACAAGTCAAGAAGGACGAGGAGGGATAGTTTACCTTTGTCAGTCACAAAGGATGTCATTTGCGACTTTGATGAGAGCCATTTCGGTACTGTGGCAAGGGCAGAAACCTGATGGGAGGGATTCAAATATGGAGTTGCAGGAAAGATGGGCATGGATTTGGGAGGCGACAACATGTTCAAGGTCTTTGGAGAGGAAAGGGAGGTTGGGGATGGGGCGGTAGTTAGCAAGGATGGAGGGGTCAAGGGTTGTTTTTTTGAGGAGAGGGGTGATGATGGCAGATTTGAGGGAGAAGGGGACAGTATCTGAGGAGAGAGAACCGTTAACAATGTCAGCTAACATGGAAGCCAGAAAAGGAAGTTGGGTGGTCAGCAGTTTCGTGGGAATAGGGTTGAGGGAGCAGGAAGTGGGTCTCATGGACAAGATGAGCGTGGAGAGGTCATGAGGGGAGATCAGAGAGAGAGACTGGAGAAAGATGTGAGTTCAGGGCTAGGGCAGGGGGAACCTTAGAGGAAGTTTGGCCCGGTGGGCTAGGGGAAGGAAGGGAAGTGGCAGAGGCAGTTGAACAGATAGTCTCAATCTTAGAGACAACGAAGTCCTTGAGCTCCTCACATTTGTTGTCGGAGGTGAGGGTGGAGGGGACGGGGGGGAGGGGTTTAAGAAGACGGTTAGCAGTGGAGAATAGAAGTCAGGGTTTATCTTTGCATTCCAGAATGATTCTGGAATAGTGAGCAATTTTGGCAGGTGAGAGTAGGACCCAATAATGCTTTATGTGGTCCAGACAGATCTGGCGGTGAATGGCTAAACCAGTTGTCCACCATAACTGTTCAAGTCTGCGTCCCTTGGACTTAGGAAGATAGCTATGCTCACCAACACATCAGTCACCTGTTTGATCCACATGTGGGCATCAGATTGCCTGATATTGCAGTGCTACATGGGACTGAGTTGTAGGGATAACAATTGAGGATAATGGTGATCATGTTAACCATGTACATTGTCATCCCTATGTTGCAAATTGGTAAAGCCCTGCCTTGTTGACCTGGTAAAAGCTGAAGCATTTACTCTGGGTCATGGGACAAGATCTGCCAACTTAACAAGGAGCCTGCCGATCTCCCTGGAATTTCTTCTTTTAGCTTGTATTATCTGAACCATGAAATATCACATTTGAGGTATTTTAAAAACAAACTTACTGTGAGAAATTATAAAAAGGGCCACTTAAAATTTTGGGCAAGAAAATATTAATAAAAATATGCTAAATATGGAAAAAAATATCCGATAAAAACATTAATAAAAATGTATTGTAAACTTTACAAAAATATAGAATGGCAATTTAAGAACTCCCTCACTTATTAGCTTCCCTTGTTCCCATTTCAAATGCTGTCATTTCCACAAGGAAAAGGAACAAAGCGAGCACAAATACTACTAAATATGATAGGTGTTCATTTAAATATTCTGCATCAAATCTTAGCGCTTAATAAAGCTTGTGCATGAAATAGGCACAAGCATTTCAGCTCACTAAAAATACTAGAGTGCGGAATTACAGACCTGAACAAACTTGGCTGCTCTCCCAATTCAGCTCTTCCTCCATCAGTTGTGTACTTGCCCCCTCAGCACACAATCAACGCTGATATATTAAGAACACATAAACACAATTGTCCATTTAGTGATAGCATTGTCATTATAGCAGTGATTCCTCAAGCCAGCACTCCCAGTGATGAGTGGCACTCACAGGAAGTGCATCTCAGGAATTTCCTGCAAGTGCTATTCTAACTGGGAGCACCACTTGTCATATGTCCACTGGGAGCCCGGGGAGATCATCAAAGTGAGGCAATGAAACGGCATTAAAAAATAGGTATGCACTAGCTAAGTCAGACAGTTAAAAGGCCTGGACTAAATAGATTTTATTTTTTTATTCATTCGTGGTATGTGGGCGTCACTGGCAA
Source organism: Squalus acanthias (assembly GCA_030390025.1). Taxonomy (NCBI): domain Eukaryota; kingdom Metazoa; phylum Chordata; class Chondrichthyes; order Squaliformes; family Squalidae; genus Squalus; species Squalus acanthias. The sequence goes on from CM059431.1 coordinate 66,558,472, forward strand.
GGCCAGCATTTATTGCCCATCCCTAATTGCCCTGAGAAGGTGGTGGTGGGTTTTCTTCTTGAACCGCTGGTGGTTTTCTAGGCCACTTCAGACGTAGTTAAGAGTCAACCATTTTAGTGTGGGACTGTAGTCACATATAGGCAAGACCGGGTAAGGACTGCAGGTTTCCTTCCCTAAGGGTATTAGTGAATGGTGGTGGACAATTAAACAACTAATGGGAGGAGATGGCTCCACGAATATCCCCATCCTCACTGATGATGGAGCCCAGCACACGAGTGCAAAAGACAAGGCTGAAGCGTTTGCAACCATCTTCAGCCAAAAGTGCCAAGTGGATGATCCATATCGACCTCCTCCTGAGGTCCCCATCATCACAGAAGCCAGTCTTCAGCCAATTCGATTCACTCCACGTGATATCAAGAAACAGCTGAGTGCACTGGATACAGCAAAGGCTATGGGCCCTGACAACATCCCAGCTATCATGCTGAAGACTTGTGCTCCAGAACTAGCCGCACCTCTAGCCAAGCTGTTCCAATACAGCTACAACACTGGAATCTACCCGAAAATGTGGAAAACTGCCCAGATGTGTCCTGTCCACAAAAAGCAGGACAAATCCAATCCGGCAAATTACCGCCCCATCAATCAACTCGCAATCATCAGCAAAGTGATGGAAGGTGTCTTTGACAGTGCTAACAAGCGGCACTTACTCACCAATAACCTGCTCACCAATGCTTAGTTTGGGTTCCGCCAGGACTGCTCAGCTCCAGACCTCATTACAGCCTTGGTCCAAACATGGTCAAAAGAGCTGAATTGCAAAGGTGAGGTGAAAGTGACTGCCCTTGACATCAAGGCAGCATTTGATCGAGTGTGGCACCAAGGAGCCCGAGTAAAATTGAAGTCAATGAGAATCAAGGGGAAAACTCTCCACTGGCTGGAGTCATACCTAGCACAAAGGAAGATGGTTGTGGGTTTTGGAGGTCAATCATCTCAGTCCCAGGACATCGCTGCAGGAGTTCTTCAGGACAGTGTCCTAGGATCAACCATCTTCAGCTGCTTCATCAATGACCTGCCCTCCATCATAAGTGGGGATGTTCGCTGATGATTGCACAGTGTTCAGTTCCATTCGCAACTACTCAGATAATGAAGCCATCCATGCCCGAATGCAGCAAGACCTGGATGAAATTCAGGCTTGGGCTGATAAGTGGCAAGTAACATTTGCACCACACAAGTGCCAGGCAATGACTAACTCCAACAAGCAAGAGTCTAACCACCTCCCCTTGACATTCAACGGCATTACCATTGCCAAATCCCCCACCATCAATATACTGGGGGGTCACCATTAACCAGAAACTTAACTGGACCAGCCACATAAATACTGTGGCTATAAGAACAGGTCAGATACTGGGTATTCTGCGGTTGGTGTCTCACCTCTTGACTCCCCAAAGCCTTTCCACCATCTACAAGGCATAAGTCAGGAGTGTGATGGAATACTCTCCACTTGCCTGGATGAGTGCAGCTCCAATAACTCAAGAAGCTCGACACCATCCAGGACAAAGCAACCCGCTTGATTGGCACCCAATCCATCACCTTAAACATTCACTCCCTCCACCACCGCGCACCGTGGCTGCAGTGTGTACCATCTACAAGATACGCTGGAGCAACTCACCAAGGCTTCTTCGACAGCACTTCCCAAACCCGCAACCTCTACCACCTAGAAGGACAAGGGCAGCAGGTGATGTGGGAGCACCATCACCTGCAAATTCCCCTCCAAGTTACACACCATCCTGGCTTGGAAATATACCGCCATTCCTTCATCATCACTGGGTCAAAACCCTGGAACTCCCTCCCTAACAGCACTGTGGGAGCACCTTCACCATTAGGTCTGCAGCCGTTGAAGAAGTCGGCTCACCACCATCTTCTCAAGGGCAATTAGGGGTGGGCAATAAATGCTGGCCTTGCCAGCGAAGCCCACATCCCAGGAACGATTAAAAAAAAAGAAAAAGTTGGGTTTTTACTAAAATCCGACAGCTTCATGGTCAAACAACTCTTTTCAAAATGAAGATGAATAAAGTAGAAGATAGAGGGGAAAATTAAATAATAAAATCGAAGATATCTAAGATCTGAAGTCGTTAAAATCAAAGTTCAAAGAGGGCGTCAGAGTGCCCTGGAGAAAGGTGAAGTGCTGTTCTTAAAGCTTGCATTCAACTTGGTTGGAACAGTATAGGAGGCCAAAAATGGGAAGGTCAGATTGGGAACAAGAGGAGGCGTTAAAGAGGTCATAATTACCTTGTGGGCAAAACAGAGATGTTCAGCAAACCAGTCGTACAATCTCCATTCAGCCTTTCAGTGTGTAGCAGACTACACTGCGAGTAGTGAATACAGTATACCAGATTGGAAGCAGGACACAGAAACTGCTATCTCAAATGGAAGGAGTGTGTGGGGCCTGGAAAATGGTGTGAGAAGAGATGAATGAATGGTTATTGCACCTGCTATGATTGGACAGGAAAATACCAAAGGAAGTATAGCTGGGAGTTGGGGTGATGAAAGAATGAGCTCTGATATCCTGGAGGGAATATCCTCTCCAGAAAGTGGTTGGTGGTGGGCAAATGGGAGAGGAAGCTGTGCCTACAGGTAAGATCATTTTGCTGAAGGCAGAAGCGACAGTGGATAATGTGGTGAATGTGTAGGTACATTGGATGGAAGATGAGGACAAGGGGACTCGGTTATTGCTGTGAGAGGAGGGAGAGAGAGTGAGAGCAAAGGCAAGGTAATTGGGGCAGGCAAGAACAAGGGCCCTGTGGACATTTCACAGTATTGTGTGGTTATCAGAGCAGATGCAACAGAGAGAGGGAAAATGGGAGTAAGGGTTGGAATCTTTACAGGAAATGACGTGGGAAGAAGTATAATCCAGGTAGTGTGTATGTCATAGGCGTGTAACCGATGTTTGTGGAAAGCCCATCACCAATGACAGGGAGAGAGGAATCTATGAAGAGAAGGAAAGATTCAGAGATGGGCCATATTAAGATGAGTGATGCGAGGAAATTGGAAACATAGGCCTGGCTTTCAACTGCCAGCAGGTTTCCAGCGGGAAACCACACTGGCAAATTAAATTCTCCCCCGCAGCAGAATGTACCCCGATGATTTCAATGGCCTGGCCTCATTTAAAACCTGCCATCAACTTCCCATCCATTGCAGTCGGGAAGTCGATGGGAAGGAGTAGATATTTGTCATGTGGCCTAAACCAGGTACAGGTTCTTCGACCATACAACAAAAGCACTATCCTTGTCAGTAGCTCTGATTGTTCTGGCTGATTGATTCTTTCAGCGTGACAATGATGCTGGGGTTGGAAATTAGAGAGCGGAGAGCTATAATTCAGAGAAGTTAGATTCGAGTGAGGGAGGGAGTGGAAATAAATGCTTGGTTCTCCCACTTCATTTGACTCCATTTTGGAGGTTTTTTTTGCATTCATCTTTTCCATGCCTGTTGTCTCTTTTTTTTTCTGTTAATGCCTCTTCATTGTCTCACTGAGATGATCTTTATATATTCGCTGCCAATTTTCAACTCTTTCCCAGTTTTACACAATCTGTTTGCAGGCCATAAACTATCTCTCTGTGACAGGAGCAGCAGTCTTGTCCCTACTTTTCCCGGCACAGTTTCATCCTGCCTGCTGCCGCCAGATAATGCCACATTTGTGGTAAAAATAAATAGGACTCTGGCCCCTGCTGTATAGTCACCTGATTATCTTGCACTTTCCACTTCTGAAAGAAAGAAAGGTATACATCTGTAAAGTTAACCTGTCTTTTCTCTATTCAGATGCTGGTGGACCTACTGCGTATTTCCAGCATTTCTGTTTTTATCGGTACTATTCAGGGTATCACAGTTTCTCAGCATAAAGTTATGGCCTGTTTAGGCCTTTTAAAAAAATAAAACAACAGGTCAAGTCTGTTTAAATAGCTTGTACCATCAATCTTATACAGCTATCATAATGATACTCGCATTCATGTAACACTTTTCATGTTGAATTATCTTAAAGCATTTCACAGTGAATTACTTTTTGATATGTGGTGACTGCTTTATGTGCAGCTGGATACTGTACTGGTCGTCAGCAGTTGCCAAATTGTCAGTGGGACACCTTCTCAGGCTGTTCGTTCCAGATGCACTTGTGAATCTCTACATTTGTTTTTGTTTTTCATCTGTCTCACATTTGTTCTGACTGCTGTTCCTACTTAGTCATCCTCCGTCCTGCAGTGTGTTCTCCACTCTCCAATTCATTCTCTTCCCGATATCCTTTTCTGCACTCTGTTCGGTTCACAGTGATAAGTTGTAATAAGGGCGCCATTTGAGCTAATGTCACATTTAACTTTCTAGTCTGAAGTAAATATGAGGGTGAAAATTCAGCTGAGCACCAAAGGTGGAAAACATTGCCAGGTCATCAGCATCTATTTCAAGTCTTCAGAAACTTTAGGTTGTTTGATATGCAATAAGTTGGTAAATTAAGTAATGAAATAAGTGCAAGCATTTTTAAAAATGCAGCTTATTAACAGTTTAACTCTTCCCCGTGGTTCAAATAAAGTGCCGGATACAGCTGTAGAAGCCAAAACAGTTAATTCACATCACAGTACAGATGTTCTGTAGACATTTTACTCATGGCTTAGTTGGATATCAATGTACGTTTTCATGCAAAGCCACGGTTGAAGCTTGCCTTTGTTATGCTCAGTGCTTGACAGAGATAGGCATCAAAAAAGAAAAGGGAAAAGATGAGAGCGAAGCCACAATATTACAAGCTTGTTATATACTTCTGCAGGTTTCCCAGCTGTTTGATGATGCATTTATATTGAATAGCATTTTTATAGCTTGAGGCTCCCAGTCTGTGGAAGACAACAGGGGGTGAAATTCAAATTCATCAATGGAAAGAAAATCGGGCAGGGTGTATAACAGGTGGCCGATTCGCTAGGCCCATTTAGTGGCCCTGCCAAAGTTGAGATTCACCTCCCCGTCTATGTTGCAGGCCAGATAGCACTAAAACAGACTACAAAACAACTGTACAGGCATAATTTGTGACCTTATTTTCTGTCTGCTATACTATCCCCAGGTGGCTCAGGAATGTCTAAACATGCCAATGAAAAGCCACAAAAATAAGTCCACGTCCATTTTTGTTCCTGTCAGAAATTGCGGCCTAATTCGGGGTGGGCGCATAGTATATCCACCCATAAATGTGTGGCCAGGTTATTACACCATGCAAATGAGGGAACTATATCATATGATGTATGTTCCATCATTTTCACCCCAGAAACTCTGGCATCCTGCCATCCAGTATTACTAAGGGCTGTCAGGGGATTTAAAACGTTGGTTTTGGCAACGTAATAAATAGCAGTGATTAATCATAAAGAAAACCAGTCTATATGCAAATCAGAGATTTTTTTTATTCGTTCATGGGATGTGGGCGTCGCTTGCAAGGCCAGCATTTATTGCCCATCCCTAATTGCCCTTGAGAATGTGGTGAAAAGCCGCCTTCTTGAACTGCTGCAGTCCGTGAGGTGAAGGTATTCCCACAATGTTGTTAAGGAGGTTTTCCAGGATTTTGGCCCAGTGACGATGAAGGAACGGTGATACATATCCAAGTCACAATGGTGTGTGACTTGCAGCTGCTGGTGTTCCCATGAGCCTACTGCCTTTGTCCTTCTGGGTGGTAGAAGTCGTGGGTTTGGGAGGTGCTGTTGAAGAAGCCTTGGCGAGTTGCTGCAGTGCATCTTCTAGATGGTGCACACTGTAGCCACGGTGCGCCGGTGGTGGAGGGAGTGAATATTTAAGGTGGTGGAAGTGGTGCCAATCAAGTGGGCTGCTTTGTCCTGGATGGTGTTGAGTGTTGTTGAAGCTGCACTCATCCAGGCAAGTGAAGAGTATTCTATCACACTCCTGACTTGTGCCTTGCAGATGGTGGAAAGGCTTTGGGGGGTCAGGAGGTGAGTCACTTGCCACAGAATACCCAGCCTCTGACCTGCTCTTGTAGCCACAGTATTTATGTGGCTGGTCCAGTTAAGTTTCTGGTTAATGGTGAGCCCCCAGGATGTTGTCCAGGTCTTGCTGCACGCAGGCACGGACTGCTTCATTATTTGAGGAGTTGCGATTGGAACTGAACACTCTGCAATCCTCAGTGAACATCCCCACTTCTGACCTTATGATGGAGGGAAAGTCATTGATGAAGCAGCTGAAGAGGGTTAGGCCTAGGACACTGCCCTGAGGAACTCCTGCAGCGATGTCCTGGGGCTGAGACGATTGACCTCCAAAAACCACAACCATCTTCCTTTGTGCTAGGTATGACTAGGTTTGTGCTAGGTTATTTTTCCATCTTAAATCATAGGTGTGAGTTTAGAATCCCACGCCCAGGGAGTGGGGGGGGCGGGGGGGGGGGGTGGGTTTAAGATGGCGAGGGCCATTCTCGCAATGTTCTTGACTAGTTCCCATTCCTCCATCTTAACTTGCCTGAATTCATGCACAGGAAGGCTGCCCACCCGAGAGAAGTAGGGGCCTAATTTAAATGGCGATGCTGTGTCCCGATGGTGTTTTACACGCCATTTTCACTGCGGAGTCGACTCAAGGCTGCAGAGTCTCTAACCCGCCAGTGAAAGCAGGATCCTGGTCACAGGAGGCCCAGGTAAGTTGCATTTAAAAAAAAACTTTTTAATGTTTCCTTGGATAGGAAGAGCAGGAATGCTCCTCCGGGCCCCACAAGGATACCTTGGACCTCCCCTGCCTCAAGGCCCCGACAATGACTATGTGGAACTAGCTATGTAGGATCCGGGATCAGCAGGCAGCAAGATGAGGAGCTGTGCCACCTGTTGCAAGGGCACCTGCAGCTAATGATAGCATTGGGCTGGCACTGTCAGTGACTCTAACTGTCAGCTGGGCTCTCAAGTCCTTTCCTTCTGCCTCCTTCCAGCCATGCTGCAATGCTGTGCTCTGGCCAGTGTACCCTGCAGTGGTGAGCAGGTCGATCTTTATTCATCACCAGCTCATTTTGCACCATTTCCGTTTTGAAAGCTATCCGCTCTATCAGCTGGCCACAGATTTATTGTACCGTCCACTGAGTTTTGCTATTTTTATTATCTTAACAGCCTTTGCAAAGGCTAAAGTATATACATTAAAAATATTAGCAGCCTTTCGAAAGAATACCAACATTTTTATCACCATGTGCAGCCACTTACCTTTAAGTGGTCACAGCTCTTTAACTTTACCCATCATTTGGCTAAAATCAGATCTTAAGTTCAGAATTAGCACTATAGAGTTTAAAACGGGAATGTTTTAAACTGAAATACAAAATTTGAATGACATGATACATAAGGCATAATGGTGGCACTCCTGAGTCATGCATCTGAACTAAGGAGCATGAATAAGAGCATCAATCATTTTTATAGGAGATGCCTCCTAATGGTGGGATTGAATAATTACACACACATCTAAAAGTTGCAGTCTCCAGTTATTAGCTATTAAGCTACCAGAATTTATCTAGACTCAGACTCACCACAAGATCAATTATTTCTCTCCCAACACCCCTCCCAGTCCACCCCGGAAACCATGGCCTGCCAGACTATTAAAGACACCCATCAAGAAGTCAAATGCTCTGAGCCCCATTAATGCTCCAAGTATAGAAAATGTTTCACTTCTATATCAATGTGAAAACCACTGTATATTTTTTGCTTTTGCAAAAAGAATGTTTATTCTTTGACCATTAATTGTTAAATGTTTGACCATGTTTCTGTTTCAGTTTGTAGTCTTTTTGTAATGATTAGCTTCTTAAATTAAAATTTTATGAAGTACTTTTGTTGCAGTAGTTCCAGCTCTTACCCTTGCCCCTAGCTTTTAAAAAAAATGACAGTTATGCTGTTTATACACTAACTGCGTGTCTTTCACTCATGAGGTAAGGGCTGGAGACACACCTGTGAAGGTTAATGCTTTTCTCACTTATGATTTCTCTATTTCTGGTGTGTTCGTGAGGACAGAAACATTTTGGCCCCAATATCAATGGGGAGCCGGGGAGGTTGTGGGGGAGGTCGAAAATGGCAGAAGAACCCAGCAAGGCCGGGGACGTGGAAGTCCTGCCGAACTTAACGATAGGGCCTCATTAACATTTTTTTGTACCGTTTACCACCTGGCAGCCGGCCAAATTGACAGCCTGGCTGGCAGCTCCAATGGTAAGAGGCCGCAGCCAGGGACCCTTGGGGATGGTTCCTGGCAATTGGGAGGGAGGAAGATTGGCAATCGGGGCTGCGGGGGGAGAGGATGGCGGTCGGGAGGGGGGAGGCTGTAAGTTTCCTTGAGGGGCTGGACTGCTGCTTCTCCTGGCCCACAAGGAGTGTTGAGAAAGGCACTTAGCTTGTGGAGCCGGCAGCTCCTGCCTCCCTTTCACTGCTGGGTTTTCCGAGCCTTGGGAAACCTACAGTGGCAGCAGACATGCCAACTGTCGCAGATCTATAGCGAGAGATGCGATTTCAAAGTAAAATTAATCGTCACTCATGATCTCGCGATAGAAGTGTCAAACCTTGCGATTTTTTTTTCTTCCCTCGCAAAGCTGGTCGCTCTCACCTTGTGATGTCAGTAATTGGTTAGTGACGGCTGAATGTGCTTCCTGTCTGGGAACAAAGGTCGGGGAAACATCAGATGGTCTGTCCACAGAGGAGGATAGTGGCGAGTCCCCAGCTCCAGGAGCCACTGCTCACACTGAGCTCATCAGCGCTTTTTGTTTTCTCTCTCTCTCTCTCTCTCGAGGGAGCCAGGGCACGGAGACAGTTGAACTGCTGCAATTTCTTGAAAGTGCCGTGAATACAGTACCATGTGGGTGAATGAAGGGTGGTTCCCGGCTCAACGTAAATATACTACACACAGGCTCATTACCATGTGCTCGAGTGTCAGTCAGAGACGCTACCACAGCAACCCTGACAAAAAAACTACCTGCGTGTGTGCATGCAACCAGCACCCACTTTGCAGCTCAACCAACTACAAATTAAGTTTAATTGCACTGGCTTCCACCAATTTGTAATTTTTTTTTCTTTCTTTGAAACAACAGCGATGGGGGTCATCAAAAATGAATTAATATCGATTGCCCATTTACAATTATCAAAGTGAACCGAATTAGATATACTAGGAACAAAACCACTTGTGTACATAGGGGGCTAGAAATCCTGTGCATGTGCACCTCTCATTAGCGCCCCCGGGGTTAGCGTTCTAAGAAGGAAGTGGAGCGCTTGAATTAGCGCTCCACCTCCCTCTTGGGGCGCTAAAACTGAAGTTAGCGATCACCGGCGCTATTTTACGCCGGGAGCTAAATTTAGCGCCCAGGTGATGTTAGCGACCACTAACTCATTTTTCCCACTTTGAGTATTATTTTAAAGTTTCTGTGTTTTAGATACATTTTATATGAAATCAAATAAAGGTTGAACAAACCATGTGTAAGTGCGTAAGCATAACTACTATTTAACTGAAAATTATTTTTCCTTGGTTGCCCCTGTGTTATCAATCGAAAAAAGCAGATTTACATGTGTCCGCCTTTTTTAAGGGGCACAACTTGTAGAGCTCGCGTATCTCTGGTAAACAGGATCGAGTGTAAACCAATATGGTGGGTATATTGGCCCAAAAATTTGTGTTGATACGCGAGAGTACACACTGTGTACTCTCGCGTATTCTGTCTCCAATTGCCGGTTTTCTGCATGCACTGCGCATGCGCTGAAAACCGGCACTTGGTGAATGGAAAAGGGGGCGGTTCCTAGGTGAACCGCGTGCGCGCTACAGGCTGCGCGCACGCAGTGCACTTAGTGGTTTCAACGCGCAGGTAAGTATGGAAGATTTTACACATAAAAAAAGGAGGAGTAAGACCCACTTTTAACAAGGTAAGTAGTGAATTAAGTATTATTTTGAATTTTTTTTAACAGTTATATCTTTTTTAGAGACTTTAAAGACAGGTAAGTTTATTTTTATAACTTTTTAAAAGATTTTAAATTTTTTCAAAATTTAATTTTTTATTTAAAATGGTTAATTTATTTAACTATACTTATTTTATTAATGTGATGGTTTTTTTTTATTTAATTGAGGTTTAGCTGTTCTTTTGGGGGGCTATAGTATTCATAGCTTTCACAGCACTTATGTGAAAGTTATGAATGGAAGATGGTGTGCTGCCATTGGCTCTAACTGAGTCACGTGATCCCACAGCTCGCACGAATTAACTACGCCTGTGGGATACGAAAGCACTGCACAGCAGCTGTCCAGAACATCAAGTTCGTGCGAGCTGGAACTGAAAAAGCCAACGCGCAGTGAGAGATCGCGGGGAAGCCTTACCCTCGCACGAAGGCTTCCTCTCGAATTTTTGGGCCATTGTGTTTAATCAGAGTTTAGGACGGAATATAACGCACTAGTAATACAGCAAAAACATATGACCGTGACAAGCAGCTGGTACCGGACCCGATCAGACAGACGGCTGGCATGCGTGAACAGTTCTCTGGCTTCTGGCCTCTCTCTCTCTCTCTCTCTCTCTCGGGCCTTCGATGGTGAGCATGGGATCACTCTCAAAAGAGCGTTCGACCAGCCCAACTTCTGTTCGTCTCTCCCTTCCACCGTCTGTGTGCAAGCCCTTGGGGTGTCACTTCTTATTCTCTTTTTAGGGGTGGGCCTGAGGCCAAGTTATTGACAAGACCATTTAACCAATAGAGGTTCCACCAAAACTTCATCAACCAATGACAGTTCATGTTCTTTGTCTTGGTTCTTGGATGAAAGCCCTCCCCAAAAAAGGGGCTCATTACTTCATCCAATTTATCTTTCTTGTTTTTACATTTTGAAGGTTCCTCTATTGGAATCCATCCTATCTCTTTTGACTCTATCCTCCTTAAACCAGCAAGTACAAGGCCCGGCCCTGTCCTTCTTCATGACCCCAGCCAGAGCTGTCGCACATTAACCAGTCGCTATCTCACCATTCTGATCTTCATGATTCCCTCCCCTTTTCTGCTGTGATCTTTTCTCTGAGAACTTTTACATAATGCGGAGATGCCGGTGTTGGACTGGGGTGGACAAAATTGAGAGGTCGCACAACACCAGGTTATAGTCCAACAGTTTTATTTGAAATCACAAGCTTTCGGAGCTATCGATTGCTCCTTCCTCAGGTGAAGTAAATTAGATACAGAATCGCCAAAGCATATATAGATAGAAAACAAAGCATGTGTACCTTACAATTGCAGACCACTAAATTAAATCATCCTGACTATCTGCCGAGGTGTGATAAAGTTAATTAAGTCAGCCAGGAAGGTACCACATCAAAGACATAGCAAGATACAACTGAGACAATGAGGTGTAGTCGCAGGGGTTCTAACGTGTCAAAAGCTGCCGTCTGTATGTAAAACGAAAAGCTTTAAAATTTTTACTTTTTTACTGGGAAAATTTTTACTTTTTTACTGGGAATCACATCTGTGAACAAGCTAACGACGACTCGAGTCCGGATCACGTCATGTATCGTGACATAAACCCAAGATCCCGATTGAGACCGTCTTCATGAGTGCGGAACTTGGCTATCAGTTTCTGCTCGATGATTTTGCGTTGTCGTGTGTTTCTAAGGTTGCCTTGGAGAACGCTTACCCGCAGATCCGAGGCTGAATGTCCTTGACTGCTGAAGTGTTCCCCGACTGGGAGGTAACAATCCTGCCTGGCGATTGTTGCGCAGTGCTCGTTCATACGTTGTCTCAGTGTCTGCATGGTCTCGCCGATGTACCATGCCGCGGTGCATTCTTTCCTGCAACGTATGAGGTAGACAACGTTGGCCGAGTCACATGAGTATGTACCATGTACCTGGTGGGTAGTGTCCGGAGCGGAGAAACTACGCCATGTTCTTCGCAGCCTTCAAGGCTTCCTCACAAATTTTTGGGCCATTGTGTTTAATCAGAGTTTAGGACGGAATATAACGCACTAGTAATACAGCAAAAATATATGACCGTGACAAGCAGCTGGTACCGGACCCGATCAGACAGACGGCTGGCATGCGTGAACAGTTCTCTGGCTTCTGGCCTCTCTCTCTCTCTCTCTCTCTCTAGGGCCTTCGATGGTGAGCATGGGATCACTCTCAAAAGAGCGTTCGACCAGCCCAACTTCTCTTTGTCTCTCCCTTCCACCGTCTGTGTGGGCAAGCCCTTGGGGTGTCACTTCTTATTCTCTTTTTAGGGGTGGGCCTGAGGCCAAGTTATTGACAAGACCATTTAACCAATAGAGGTTCCACCAAAACTTCATCAGCCAATGACAGTTCAAGTTCTTTGTCTTGGTTCTTGGATGAAAGCCCTCCGCAAAAAAGGGGCTCATTACTTCATCCAATTTATCTTTCTTGTTTTTACATTTTGAAGGTTCCTCCATTGGAATCCATCCTATCTCTTTTGACTCTATCCTCCTTAACCCAGCAAGTACAAGGCCCGGCCCTGTCCTTCTGGCCCCAGCCAGAGCTGTCGCACATTAACCAGTCGCTAACTCACCATTCTGACCTTCATGATTCCCTCCCCTTTTCTGCTGTGATCTTTTCTCTGAGATTTCAAATAAAACTGTTGGACTATAACCTGGTGTTGTGCGACCTCTCAACTTTTACACAGCCAGACTTCCCATGAATTACGCTGCTTTCAGTGTTCAATAGCTGTTGTTTTATACCTTTTTTTCTCTTTCAAAATACATAGCAATTTGCAGCTGCTTGGGCTATCTCACCTTCATCGAGCAAATGGCCCATTCTAAGATGGATACCTTAGCCTCCTCAAATTCCTTTCATTCTATGTCTTTTCCGAATTAACTTTTAATTATCTTCACAAGCAGTTCTGCTAAACAAACTCCAAATTCTATCTGTGGAGATTATAATATGGTTATTAGTAATAATGGAAGAAACATAGGTTGGGCCTTCACTGGTCAAATTAAAGATACATTAACAATGTCAAAACCCTAACTAACAAACAACAGATAACTAGCCTGGCAGGACCATCCTATGGGCCCCCGTGTGGAATGTTTATGTTTCACCTAATCTAACTGATCAAAAAGACTGTCTCAAATTCTAATGCAAGCTTTCCAGGAAAACAAAATTTATCATTTAAACACAGTATTATTCGTGTAGCCATATACATTTTTAGGCACCCCTAGTTTCTAACAAACTACAGTAATAAAGGAATGTAGAGATGTCATCCCAATCACTGTCATTGTAACCTAAAATTGGGATGCAAAGCAACGTGGTGATAACAGATAGGATTTTTAAAAAGTTTTTTGTGAAGCGTTTTCAGATGCGGTAATACAGGCTGGAATTTTCCTTACCGAGTCGGGTCGGGTGCGCACAGACCGCATGGCGGGTCGGAACCATGTTGTTCCGATGACCCCGCTCCTCAGAGCGACTTTCAATTAATGGCGCCTATTAAGGCCGACATGCGCATTTCCCGGCTCTATTAAATGGTGCAGGTCTGATGACGTCATCGATGACTCTTTCCAGCAGGGATATTTAAAGTAGCCTTGGCCACGTCGCATTTAAAGGTTCATCTAGGAGTGTGCAGGGAGGATATTGCAGGATCTTCTTATTACTCACACTTCAAAACATAACTTCACAAAGACTGCACCCAGGTTTTCAGATGACTCCCTACATATTCTTGTGGAGGGAGTCAGAGCACGCAGGAGGTCCACTTCCGCTGATGGGCGGAAGAGACCTCCCCAAGGGACAATAAGAACCTGGCTCCAAATATAGCAGAGGAGGTGAACAGCAGGGATGTGGTGAGGTGGACCTGGGCGCAGTGCCGGAAGCGCTTCAATGATCTCAACAGATCAGGAAAGGTGAGTGCAAAGCCACACTCACCTTCATCCTGCTGTGCCTGTCACCACATCCCCATCACTCTGCCTTCCCAAGTCTGCTCCTGCACATCATTACTCACACCAACATACCTTGCACATCCACCCATCCCTCTCTCTCTGTGGACATACTCACAACCCCCTCTGACTAACCACCCCTCACATTCACCCTCATCCCAATGCAATCATACCGAGTAACACCACACAAGGAAGCCATTTGGCATTGGCACTTTGGCATTGGCACCACACTCCCTCATAGTCACCCTCTACAGATGTAACACACACATTCCTTACACTCATGCCATCACTCTCACTCAAACTTCTCTTCTTTCCCTCCATGCAGGAGAAATGAGCGCACAACAGCAAGGACAAGGAGAGAACCGGAGGTGGCCCTCCAACCTTCACCACTTTAACTCCAGCAGAGGAGGTCGCCCTGGACGTGTCAAGAGTTGCAGAGCTGCTGGCGGTGGGAGATGGAGAGAGGGGACCTCTCAGCAACCTAGTGACAGAATTACATCTCATACAGCCACATGGCATACAGCAGTCACTCATATGGGGACTGATGTCAGCAGCCAATTAATGTTCTTCATGTGCATAATGGTAACATTAGCCATTTTTAGTATAACATTTCTAAATCATCTCTTTACTCTCCCACAGGTCCATCAAGAGCACCACCCCCCTCTCCCCACTGCCCAGGCGAAGGAGGAAGACGACTCCTCAGAGGAGCCTCCAGCCTCTGAGGGTGCACTGTCAGCAGACCCAAGCGCACCCAGCACCAGCACAGATACACACACCTCGGTGGGTCCTATGTGAGATAGAGTAGTGTTGTCACCTGGTGTCTCACAAGTCACAAGTGAGCAAGAGCAGATGGTGGAGACTGGGACAGCAGTGGAGACTCCTCGCCGGAGGGCGCAGGACACTCCCAGCTCTGCTGAGCTGCATGCAGACGCTGAGCCTCGGGGGTCATCGAGAAAGAGGGTGATCCTGGAGGTGGAGGAAGAACTGCAGGAGGCTCTGACAGGTTTTGCGGCCGCGATGTCTGCAAATGTGCAGAGAATGGAGGAGTCCATCTTCAATATGAGCACCACCGTGTCGCAGGCGATGGCGACTGTAGGCTCTTCCATGGAGAGGATGGCCACCTGCATGGAGCAGCTAATGCGCCACTCAGATGAGCACATGCTATCTATGGACAACAGATGGCAGAGGCTCATAGGCCTCCCCTCTTGGAGGGATGTAATCATAGGCATGAGTCCTCATGGCCCCACTGCTGTGCAGCAATATGGAGTCATAGGGGTAAAAATTCACTTGGTTGCGCCTCCCGTTAGCGCCTTAAGAGGGCGCTAATGGGGCGTTAAGCCGCTAACGCCCGGGCGCAGCGATGTTTGCGCCGCTCGAGAACTTAACTTGAGATTGTGCGGCGGCGCTAAAACTTACCGCTGCGACCACCTGCGCGCGCAGATTGTGACGTCATTCCATGGTGCAACGCCCTTGGGGCGCCCCGGAGCGGAAATTGAGTGGCGCCCCCTGCCTTACCGCCTGGCGCTTCCAACGACCGGAAGACTGGAACGCTATCAATCGGTGTGGGGCTGGGGGGGGCGCTATTTAAAGGGGGCCTCTTCCTGTCTTTTTCTGTGGTCGACATTTATGCACCACTCGTTCTGAGAGAGAGAGAGAGATTCGGAGAGAGAGAGAGAGAGACTTCTACATTGACTCAACGCTTTGTGAGGTAGTTTTGCCTATTCATCCTAACTTTGTTGCTACTTTAGTTGCTGTACCTCATTACTTTTCTGGCAAAGAGAATATGGGGGCTGCAATGATTGGGGGCGTCGTCCTGCTCCAGCTGAATCGGAGGATACCAAGACGCAGACAGAGAGTAGCAATGATGGCCAGACGGAGGAGGGCCATCAGGCGCATGTACAGGAGAGCTTACCCTCCCAGGGTATATCGTGAACAGCTCTCCTACATCCATATGTCCGAGGAGCTGTGTTTGCGAAGGCTGCGATTCAGCAAGGAGGTGGTCACTGAGCTCTGCCACCTGCTGCAGCCAGATCTGCAGCCTCAGCTGAGGTCCAGGACGTCTCTGTCGGTGGCAGTGAAGGTCACAGTGGCTTTGAACTTCTACGCCACTGGCTCATTCCAAGCTGCTGTTGGGGACCTCGCCAATATCTCCCAGTTTGCGGTGCATCGCTGCATCCGGCAGGTCACCAATGCCCTCTTCAGAAGGAGACGAGACTTCATCTCTTTCCCTATAACCCCAGACAAGCAGCGTGACCGTGCTCTGGGCTTTGCGAGGGTAGCGGGCTTCCCCATGGTGCAGGGCGCCATTGACTGCACGCATGTGGCTTTGCGTGCTCCGCGAGAGAATGCAGAGGAATTCAGGAACAGAAAGGGGTTCCATTCCTTGAATGTGCAGTTGGTCTGTGACCACAGACAGGTGATACTCGCTGTCAATGCCCACTATCCGGGCAGCTGCCACGATGCTTTCATCCTGCGCCAGACTACTGTGGCAGAACTTTTCGAGGCACCGCATCAGCCAGTTGGTTGGCTTCTGGGGGACAAGGGGTATGCATTGAGCACCTGGCTGATGACACCGCTCCGTACGCCAAACACCCCTGCTGAGCTGCGGTACAATGAAAGCCATCAAGCAACCAGGAACATTATTGAGCGCACAATCGGCGTGCTGAAACAACGGTTCCGCTGTCTGGACCATTCCGGAGGAGCCCTGCAGTACTCGCCTGAGCAAGTTTCGAACTTCGTAGTCGTGTGCTGCATGTTGCACAACAGGGCAATCCTCAGGACCCAGCCAATGCCACCAGGCCTTGTAGCACCACCAGAGGAGGAGGAGGAAGAGGAGGAAGAGGACGAGGACGATGATCATCAGCAGCACCAAGGCAGGAGGGCGGCCCACAATGGTCAAACTGCAAGGGCCGTCCGTCAACAACTAATAGCAAGCCGCTTCTAGGGCCCCTGCCATTGCTACAAACACTAATCAACCCAGCACGCAACCCCTAAGCCGGCCAAGGCACCAATAATTCCAACCACCAGCCATGTATATTTTGAATACAGAAACTTATTTATTTTACAAACTCTGTGTGTGTCAATTCCTCATGACAAACTCATAGAAATAAACACAAAAAAACAGTCAATAACATAACTGGTTCTCACAACCTGGAGATAATGTCCAAAACACTAAACAAAAGTTGGACCATGAACCTCGGCCTTTAATAAAAAAATGACCAGCATTTTGGCACACCTCCTACTTTTTGCCCTTCGAGGGTGATCTCCTTCCCTTGCGCACTTCCCCCCTTCTAACCCTACTGCTCCTCCGTAATGGGACCTCAGTGGCTGCAGCAAGGCTGGTGGAAGGCTGCTGCTCGTCAGACCCTGACACTGCAGATGCCCCTGAAGGACGGCCTCGACCACTTCTGGGCCTGGAGGGCCCGGCTGCAGACTGCACCGACTCTGCATGGGCGGCAGCAGTCTGTCCTACAGGCGGTGGCAAGTGCAGTGGAGAAGTGACAGTGTTGGCAGCAGGAATGCTGTCATCGTGCGAGAGGACAGCAACTCCCTGCTCGCCCGACACACTGGCACTCCCACGGGGCAGCACTTCAGCATCCGGAGCAATCTGCCGGAGAACAGATTGCTGGCCTGCTGCGGCGCGGTGACAGCCCCGGGGACATGTGCATGAACCATCGAGGTTGGCAGCAGTCTGTGCTCGCGTGGCCTCCATCTGAGTCTGTATGAGAGCAGTCAGAGGTGGGATCACCGCAGCCAGTGACTGAATTGCAGCACTAAGCGTTAGTGTGGCATCCGCCTGTGCTACAGCGAAGTGCTCCACACTCCTTGCCAGTGACTCAATGCATTCGGGCACCCTTCCCACTGCACCCATGAGCTCAGTGTGCATGCCCACCGCCTGGGTGTTCATTTCTGTGATCAGCCGCTCCTCCTCTGCGTCCATTGCAGTAGGAGTGTCTGGCATACTCTCCCTCTGGGGAGAAGGCCCCCGTTCTTCCCTACCCCCCCCATGGCGTTGCTGCAGCCCGCTGGGTCCTGGAGCTTCACCATCATCAGCCCCTTCCCCCCTGCTCCCCTCCGGGGGAAGGCGTGTTCCCAGTGTGGGCATGGGCTTCCTCAGGAGAGGGTGGCATTGATGCTCTGGCTTCCTCTTCCTCCTCAGCTGCAGCATCACTCCCAGTGGCAGCTTCAGGGCCCGTCTCCTCAGCTGGTGAATCACCATCTGAAAGCAGGGAGGTACAAGAGTGGCTTTAGCGTGAGGACAGGGTGGCAGTAAGGGAGGAATAAGTGCAGCGAGTTAGCAAGTTGGATTGAAAGTGTCAAAGGCTGGTGTTGTGAGGGACAAGTGGAAGGACAGAGGACAAAAAGGTGATGACCTTACCATTGCTGTCCACAACGGGGTCGGCGTCTCCAGTGGCGACGGGACCGATCACCCGGCTTGCCACAATCCTGTGGACGCGCTCCTCCATATCGCTGAGGGGTTGCAGCTGAAGCCGCCCTCCACCTGTCCGTTGCTGCTGTCTCCTATTATGAGCCAGCTTAGCCTGCAAGAAAAAGGACAGCATCTGAGTAAATATGCAGCCATGGTCTTGCCTGATGTGCCTCCCATAGGTGAATAGCCCTTACAATATACAGCCATGGTCTTGCCTGATGTGCCTCCCATAGGTGAATAGCCCTTACAATATACAGCCATGGTCTTGCCTGATGTGCCTCCCATAGGTGAATAGCCCTTACTGTATGCAAAGTGTGGAATGTGTGTGTGTGTTTCATGAAAGGGCCATAGGTGTTGGATGAGTGTTGTGCATTGGGGTTTTAAGACCCTCTGGCCATAGAGTGAGGTTGAGATGGAGGTATGGAGAGGTATTGAGAAAAAGCCACTCACCCTGACGACCCGAGTGAGGTCGTTGAACTTTTTGCGGCATTGAGTATGGGTCCTGGGCACCATGCTCCTGGAGGAGACGCTCTGGGCCACCTCCCTCCACACTCTTCTGAACTCACGTGGCAAAAGCCTCCTGCCACTCTCAGGGAACAGCATACATCGTCTGCGCTCCACTGCGCCAACCAGAGCATCCAAGGCCCGCTCGGTGAAGCGATGAGCGCGTTCTCTCACCCTCTCCATGCTTGGCAGCAAAATGGATTCACAGGTCTCTCCAGGCTGAGATTCAAGGCTGCAATGAGCAGGGTGTGGCTGGGGAGCAAGTGGCCCCCCCCGCTTTAAGAAGTGTCCGGCGCCAGTGTGTCTGTGTTCCCTCGCTAACTGGCAGCAGCTGCGCTGCGCTCGCGCGCTGAGTTAGCGCCTCACTCCTTGGCCTTTGCGCCTTAAGACAGGTGTGCAGCGCCTGCTTTAGCGCTCCACTCACCTCCCGGGGCGGTAAAAGTGAAGTTTCCTGTCAGTGCCGATAATTAGTGCCAGGCGCTAATATTTGCATCCGGACGATATTTGCGCCCCAAATGGGGCGCGACCTAATTTCTACCCCATAGAGTCATACAGCACAGAAAGAGGCCCTTCGGCCCATCGTGTCCGCGCCAGCCATCAAGTCCTATCTATTCTAATCCCATTTTCCAGCACTTGGTCCATAGCCTTGTATGCTATGGCATTTCAAGTGCTCATCTAAATGCTTCTTGAATGTTGTGAGGGTTCCTGCCTCTACCACCCTTTCAGGCAGTGAGTTCCAGATTCCAACCACCCTCTGGGTGAAAATGTTCTTCCTCAAATTCCCTCTAAACCTCCTGCCCCTTACCTTGAAACTATGCCCCCTGGTTATTAACCCCTCTACTAAGGGGAAAAATTCCTTTCTATCTACCCTATCTATGCCCCTCATAATTTTGTACACCTCAATCAGGTCCCCCCTCAGCCTTCTCTGCTCTAAGGAAAACAACCCCAGCCTGTCCAGTCTCTCTTCATAGCTGAAGCGCTCCAACCCAGGTAACATCCTGGTGAATCTCCTCTGCACCCTCTCCAATGCAATCACATCCTTCCTATAGTGTGGTGACCAGAACTGCACACAGTATTCCAGCTGTGGCCTAACTAGCGTTTTGTACAGCTCCATCATAACCTCCCTGCTCTTCTATTCTATGCCTCGGCTAATGAAGGCAAGTATCCCATATGCCTTTTTAACCACCTTATCTACCTGTCCTGCTGCCTTCAGGGATCTATGTATATGCTCTCCAGCTCCCTGCTAGCAGGGAAGTGCGGGTGGCCCATGAGCAGGATGATGGTGAGAGGGAAAATGGAAGTGGTGGCTCCTCTCAAAGCGCTCACTCTTCTCCCCCGTTGCCACCCCTTCAGTCAGAGCCCCAGATGCCTCCTCAGATCACGATGGCTGAGTCTGCTCCTGCACAGTCGCAGCAGCAGCAGACTTTAGCGGGGCCATCATAGGCTTCAAAACTCAGAGGACGTCCGCCAAAAGTGTTTGCGCAGTCGCAGCAGGGAAGAGAGCAGCCTGCCTCTACCTCTACTGAAGCCACAAAGGTTGCGCCTCGTGGAAGCACACATCAACAAAAAATGACACAGAAGTAAATGCACAAGGGTAAGCACATGGGTGTTTAAACAAGTGTTATTGTTAAGCTTCCATTACTCTTATGACACAAATAAAACTATTTATTTTCACCACATTCCGTTCATGCCCATTTTTGTCTGCTACTTTGGAAGTGGCTTAGTGAGTTGGAGTGACTGAAGCGTGCAGCAGACGATGATGATTCTGGAGACCCTGGCTGGTGTGTACTGAAGGACTCCTCCAAATCTGTCAAGGCATCCAAAGCGCATCTTCAGCATGCCTATTGTTTGATCTATGAAACATGTGATATACATGTGGCTTTCATAATAGCGCTCCTGAGCCTCATTGCTTGGTCTCCTCAAGGGTGTCATGAGCCACGTCTTCAGTGGATAGCTCTTGTCTCCAAGTGGTAAGTGTGTTTGGCGGTGCGAAGAGCTTAGGGAGGGTGGACTGGCGCAGGACGAAAGAGTCATGACAGCTGCCAGGGAATTTGGCGCACACATGCATGATGATCTTCCTATGATTGCAGACAAGCTGCACATTGAGGGAGTGGAAGCCCTTGCAGTTCACAAACACTCCTGGGTGATGTGGGGGTGCCCTGATGGCCACATGTGTGCAGTTGATGACACCCTGCACCCGTGGGAAGCCGGCCAGAGCGGCAAAGCCTAGCACCCGCTCAGTAGCACTGGCTTCATCAATGGCAAAGTCGACATACTTGGCTGGCTTGTCAAACATGGCATCAGTGACCTGTGTGATGCAACTGTGGGTGGCCAACTGCGAGATGCCGTAAATGTCCACTGCAGATCCCTGGAAGGAATCTGAGGCGAAGAAGTTGAGGGCGATGGTGACTTTGACAGCCACAGGCAAGGCGTGCCCACCAGCTCCTCTGGACAGCAGGTCTTGCTCCAGTAATGTGCAAATGTCTGCGATGACCTGGCGCGATAGCCTGAGCCTCCTTTGGCACTGCTGCTCAGTCATGTTGAGGAAGCTCATCCTCTGCCAGTATATCCTGTGTTGGGGGTATCGCCTCCAGCATGGTGCAGCCCTGCGCTGATGCCCTCTGTCCTGTGGAGCATCAGGTCATTGAGGAGAAGTTTGTTGGTGTTGTTGTTGCTGCTGCTGGTGTGCCTGGTGCTGCTGGTGTTGGGGCTCATCCTGGTCCGATTCTGAGGACCAAGGTGAGACAGTATAAGCTGCACCCATGCTGATGTAATAGATGGCAGGTCAAGTGGAGATCAGAGGAGAAATCTGTCAATGTCGTGCGTGATAGTTACTAGCAATGTGGTGAGAGTGGCTTCTGAGGTTGCAGAAAAGACTTGCAAACTGTAGACACCTAAATCTGTGCTCAAAATGGAGTCAGCAAGAGCCTTTCCCATAGGCAAGTAATCAGGTGTCATGTGGGAGTATTTATTGGGATTTCCATGCTCTGCATTAATGACCTTGCTCAATGGCCACTGAGCTTCCACCTTAGGCTGACTGACGTGGTTCCCATGGTCATCCAGTGAAATTCAAAAGGTCTGGTTAAAATCTCTGTAAAGGTCTCACAATAAGGAATTAATGAGATTAATTAGGTTGCCCACCCCTGCTGTTCGGGTCCGTGACGTGGTGGCAAATGAGTCCAAGTTAAAGGAGTGAGGAACCGGGATCACGGTGCGTTCCCGACCTGCTCCCGCAAATTTTACTGCTGACCCGCCTCCAAACCCGTATGCATGGCTGCCGGAAAATTCCGGCCATGGTTTTTATAAAGAGCTGTGACCTATTAAATATTAAATAAGCCACTAATGAGGTTTATAAACCAACTATCAATCTTTATTGGTTTATGTTTGAAAAAAATAGCAACTCACGATTTTTATACCAAATCTCTTGATTGTTAAGGGTTTGTCTCTTGATTTATGAGACAGTGGGGTTGGCATTACTCCGGCAGTGAATTTTAAATCGTATTTTGTTTCATAGTTTAATTTATTATTCCTTTGAGCAATGCAAACCACCTTCATATATCATTAAAGTACTCTAGTGCAAAGTTATTTCTATGTAGAATAACCCAGAATTAATCGCTGTGGATCCTAATCTTTCATACAGTCTACTTAGAATATCATACTCTGCAGTGTGTAGCACAGCTCACTTCAATCCAGTGGTGCACCTTCAAAAATTAGTTACTGTAGATAATTCGATCCCTTTTCAACTGGTTGAGATGCAGTATCCCCTGTGAACAGTTATACTGAGTCAGCAGAATGTGGGTCTCCTCAGAAGAAACTGGCCAGTATCCATTTCCAATGCACATTTACGTGTTTTAGAATTTCCAGATTAAAAAGATATTTCTCTAAGCCTGCAGCCAAATCCTATTCTTTAAGATAGGAGTGAGGAGCCACTATAGAGAGGACGCGATTGAAAATCACTCCATCTATCTGCTGTACTAAATTATAAAGTGGTGTTTGACAGTTGCAAGAAGTCAACATGTTGCTTTCTCCTGCAGCTGCAGCTGACACTTATTGCTTATTGAAAAAAGATCAACATATATTCAGGGAAGTGAGAATCTATGTGTATTTTATGACAACAGAGTTTAGTACATTGTGACACTATATCCAAATTCCCCAAAAAGATATTCATCTTTCAGAAAGTGTTTACCGTTTTGTGAGTGGGCAAAAGGGTACAGAAGAGAATTTGAATTGCAGTACAACTTATTGTCCGAACTCCTTGCAGGTGCAGGTATTTTTAATGTATGAACATAAGAACATAAGAAATAGGAGCAGGAGTAGGCCAATCGGCCCATCGAGCCTGCTCCGCCATTCAATAAGATCATGGCTGATCTGATCCTAACCGCCAATCTACTATCTATCACAGAAACATCTCCTGCATCTAACAGAATTGCACACACGAAATAGGAGCAGAATCAGGCTACACAGTCCCTGGGCCCGCTCCACTACCCACAGGGCCATGACCGATCCGAACCTAGACTCATGTCCAAATTCCTGCCCGCTCCCCGTAACCCTTAATGCCCTTTACTTCTAGGAAACTGTCTATTTCTGTTTTAAATTTAATTAATGTTGTAGCTTCTACAGCTTTTTGTGGCAGCATATTCCATGGACCTACCACCCTCTGAGTGAAGTAGTTCCTCCTCATCTCAGTTTTGAAAGAGCAGCCCCTTATTCTAAGACTATGTCCCCTAGTTCTCGTCTCACCCGTCATCGGGAACATCCTCCCCGCATCCACCCGATCCAACCCCTTCACAATCTTATATGTTTCAATAAGATCGCCTCTCATTCTTCTGAACTCCAATGAGTAGAGTCCCAATCTACCCAACCTCTCCTCATATGACCACCCCCTCATCTCCGGGATTAACCGAGTGAACCTTTTTTGCACTGCCTCGAGAGCAAGGATGTCTTTCCTTAAGTAAGGACACCAAAACTGTATGCAGTATTCCAGGTGCGGTCTCACCAATACCTTGTACAACTGAAGCAATACCTCCCTATTTTTATATTCTATCCCCCTAGCAATGAAAGCCAACATTCCATTTGCCTTCTTAATCACTTGCTGCACCTGCATACTAACCTTTTGAGTTTCGTGCACCAGGACCCCCAGATCCCTTTGCACTTCAGTACTCTCCAGTTTCTTGCCATTAAGATAATAAATTGCTCTAGGATTTTTCCTGCCAAAGTGCATCACCTCACACTTTCCAGTGCTGTATTCCATCTGCCAAATCTCTGCCCACTTACTTAGCCTGTCTATGTCCCCTTGCAGGTTTTTTATGTCCTCCTCACTCACTACTTTCCCTCCCATCTTTGTATCATCTGCAAATTTTGATATGTTACACTTGGTCCCTTCCTCCAAATCGTTAATATAGATTGTGAAGAGTTGGGGACCCAGCACTGACCCCTGTGGAACACCACTAGTTACTGATTGCCAGTCTGAGAATGAACCATTTATCCCAACTCTTTGCTTTCTGTTAGATAGCCAATCCTCTATCCATGCCAGAATATTACCCCCAATCCCGTGATTTTTTACCTTAAGCAATAATCTTTTGTGTGGCACCTTGTCAAATGCCTTTTGGAAGTCTAAATACACTACGTCCACTGGTTCCCCTTTATCCACTCTATATGTTACTTCCTCAAAGAACTCCAGCAAATTTGTCAAACATGACTTCCCCTTCGTAAAACCATGCTGACTTTGTCCTATTAAATTATGATTATCCAAATGTCTTGTTACTGTTTCCTTAATAATGGACTCCAAAATTTTACCTACCACAGATGTTAGGCTAACCGGTCTATAGTTACCAGCCTTCTGTCTACTGCCCTTTTTAAATAAGGGTGTTACATTAGCAGTTTTCCAGTCTGCCGGGACCTTAGCGGAATCCAGGGAGTTTTGAAAAATTATTACCAATGCATCTACAATCCCTACCGCCACTTCCTTCAAGACTCTAGGATGTAAGCCATCAGGTCCAGGTGATTTATCCGCCTTGAGTCCCATTATTTTACCGAGTACCACTTCCTTAGTGATTTTGATCGTGTTTAGCTCCTCTCCCCCTATAGCCCCCTGTTTGTCCAGTGTTGGGATATTCTTAGTGTCCTCTACTGTAAAGACTGATACAAAATATTCATTCAGTGTTTTTGCCATCTCCATATTTCCCACCATTAATTTCCCGGTCTCATCCTCTAAGGGACCAACATTTACTTTAGCCACCCTTTTTCTTTTTATATAACTATAAAAACTCTTACTATCTGTTTTTATATTTTTTGCTAATTTACTTTCATAATCTATCTTCCCTTTCTTAATCAATCTTTTTGTTATTTTTTGCTGCCTTTTAAAGTTTTCCCAATCCTCTGTCCTCCCACTAGATTTCGCTACCTTATATGCCCTTGTTTTTAGTCGAATACTATCCTTAATTTCTTTACTTAGCCACGGATGACTGTCCTTTCTTTTACACCCTTTTCTTTTCAGTGGAATATATTTTTTTTGGAAGTTGTAAAATAACTCCTTGAATGTACACCACTGATCATGTGTCGTCTTACCCTTTAATCTATTTTCCCAATCCACTCTACTCAATTCCGCTCGCATACCTTCATAGTCTCCTTTATTCAAGCTTAGCACGCTTGTTTGAGATCCAACCTTCTCACCCTCTAATTGAATATGGAATTCAACCATGTTATGGTCACTCATTCCAAGGGGATCCTTTACTAGGACATTTTTAATTAATCCTGTCTCGTTACACAGGACCAGATCTAAGGTTGCTTGCCCCCTGGTCGGTTCAGTTACATACTGCTCAAGAAACCCATCCCTAATACACTCAATGAACTCATCCTCAAGGCAGCCCTGCCCCATTTGATTTGTCCAATTAATATGATAGTTAAAATCCCCCATAATTATAGATGTTCCCTTATTACATGCCTCAACTATTTCCTGATTGATACTCCGTCCAATAGAGTTGGAAGAAGCTGGAGTGAGCATAATGATGTAGCTAGCAACTGCAGATTGAGCTCCCAGCAAGGGACTGCCTGCTGTCATAGAAACGGGTTGGGATTTAAAACTAAAAAGAGCAACTGCAAATGCTGGAAATCGGAAATGGACACAAAGATGCTGGAACTGCAGAGTAAGTCCAGTATAACTACAACACTGGCATCGACCCGACAATGTGGAAAATTACCCAGGTATGTCCTGTCCACAAAAAGCAGGACAAATCCAATACGGTCAATTACTACTCTCAATCATCAGTAAAGTGATGGAAGGTGTCGTCGACAGTGCTATCAAGCGGCACTTACTCACCAATAACCTGCTTACCGATGTTCAGTTTGGGCTCTGCTGACCTCATTACAGCCTTGGTCCAAACATGGACAAAAAAGCTGAATTCCAGAGGTGAGTTGAAAGTGACTGCCTTTGACATCAAGGCAGCATTTGACCGAGTGTGGCATCAAGGAGCCCTAGTAAAATTGAACACAATGGGAATTGGGGGGAAAACTCTCCACTGGCTGGAGTCATACATAACATAAAGGAATATGGTTGGGGTTGTTGAAGGTCAATCATCTCAATCCCAGGACATCGCTGCAGGAGTTCCTCAGGACAGTGTCCGAGGCCCAACCATCTTCAGCTGCTTCATCAATGACCTTCCCTCCATCATAAGGTCGGAAGTGGGGATGTTCGCTGATGACTGCACAGTGCTCAGTTCCATTCGCAACTCCTCAGATAATGAAGCAGTCCATGCCCGCATCCAGCAAGACCTGGACGACATTCAGGCTTATGCTGATAAGTAGCAAGTAACATTGCGCCACACAAGTGCCAGGCAATGAATATCTCCAACAAGCGAGAGTTTAACCACCTCCCCTTGACATTCAACGGCATTACCATCACCGAATCCCCCACCATCAACATCCTGGGGGCCACCATTGACCAGAAACTTAACTGGACCAGCCACATAAATACTGTGGCAACAAGAGCAGGTCAGAGGCTAGGTATTCTGCGGTGAGTGTCTCTCCTCCTGACTCCCCAAAGCCTTTCCACCATCTACAAGGCACAAGTAAGAAGTGTGATGGAATACTCTCCAATGGCTTGGATGAGTGCAGCTCCAACAACACTCAAGAAGCTCGACACCATCCAGGACAAAGCAGCCCGCTTGATTGGCACCCCATCCACCACCTTAAACATTTAGGGGTAGAAATTAGGTCGCGCCCCATTTGGGGCGCAAATATCGTCCGGGCGCAAATATTAGCGCCTGGCGCTAATTATCGGCACTGACAGGAAACTTCACTTTTACCGCCCCGGGAGGTGAGTGGAGCGCTAAATTAGGCGCTGCACACCTCTCTTAAGGCGCAAAGGCCAAGGAGTGAGGCGCTACCTCAGCGCACGAGCGCAGCGCAGCTGCTGCCAGTTAGCGAGGGAACACAGACACACTGGCGCCGGACACTTCTTAAAGCGGGGGGGGGGCACTTGCTCCCCAGCCACACCCTGCTCATTGCAGCCTTGAATCTCAGCCTGGAGAGACCTGTAATCCATTTTGCTGCCAAGCATGGAGAGGGTGAGAGAACGTGCTCATCGCTTCACCGAGCGGGCCTTGGATGCTCTGGTTGACGCAGTGGAGCGCAGACGATGCATGCTGTTCCCGGAGAGTGGCAGGAGGCCTTTGCCACGCGAGTTCAGAAGAGTGTGGAGGGAGGTGGCTCAGAGCGTCTCCTCCAGGAGCATGGTGCCCAGGACCCATGTTCAGTGCCGCAAAAAGTTCAACGACCTCACTCGGGTCGTCAGGGTGAGTGGCTTTTTCTCAATACCTCTCCATCCCTCCATCTCAACCTCACTCTATGGCCAGAGGGTCTTAAAACCCCAATGCACAACACTCATGCAACACCTATGGCCCTTTCATCAAACACACACACACATTCCACACTTTGCATACAGTAAGAGCTATTCACCTATGGGAGGCACATCAGGCAAGACCATGGCTGCATATTGTAAGGGCTATTCACCTATGGGAGGCACATCAGGCAAGACCATGGCTGCATATTGTAAGGGCTATTCACCTATGGGAGGCACATCAGGCAAGACCATGGCTGTATATTTACTCAGATGCTGTCCTTTTTCTTGCAGGCTAAGCTGGCTCATAATCGGAGACAGCAGCAACGGACGGGTGGAGGGCGGCTTCAGCTGCAACCCCTCAGCGATCTGGAGGAGCGCGTCCACAGGATTGTGGCAAGCCGGGTGATCGGTCCCGTCGCCACTGGGGACGCCGACCCCGTTGTGGACAGCAATGGTAAGGTCATCACCTTTTTGTCCTCTGTCCTTCCACTTGTCCCTCACAATACCAGCCTTTGACACTTTCAATCCAACTTGCTAACTCGCTGCACTTATTCCTCCCTTACTGCCACCCTGTCCTCACGCTAAAGCCACTCTTGTACCTCCCTGCTTTCAGATGGTGATTCACCAGCTGAGGAGACGGGCCCTGAAGCTGCCACTGGGAGTGATGCTGCAGCTGAGGAGGAAGAGGAAGCCGGAGCATCAGTGCCACCCTCTCCCGAGGAAGCCCATGCCCACACTGGGAACACGCCTTCCCCGGAGGGGAGCAGGGGGGAAGGGGCTGATGATGGTGAAGCTCCAGGACCCAGCGGGCTGCAGCAACGCCATGGGGGGGGGAGGGAAGAACGGGAGCCTTCTCCCCAGAGGGAGAGTATGCCAGACACTCCTACTGCAATGGACGCAGAGGAGGAGCGGCTGATTGCAGAAATGAACAGCCAGGCGGTGGGCATGCACACTGAGCTCATGGGTGCAGTGGGAAGGGTGCCCGAATGCATTGAGTCACTGGCAAGGAGTGTGGAGCACTTCGCTGTAGCACAGGCGGATGCCACACTAAAGCTTAGTGCTGCAATTCAGTCACTGGCTGCCAGGAACCCATCTGAGACTGCTCTCATGCAGACTCAGATTGAGGCCACGCGAGCACTGACTGCTGCCATCCTCGATGGTTCGTGCACATGTCCCCGGGGCTGTCACCGCGCCGCAGCAGGCCAGCAATCTGTTCTCCGGCAAATTGCTCCGGATGCTGAAGTGCTGCCCCGTGGGAGTGCCAGTGTGTCGGGCGAGCAGGGAGTTGCTGTCCTCTCTCACGATGACAGCATTCCTGCTGCCAACACTGTCACTTCTCCACTGCACTTGCCACCGCCTGTAGGACAGACTGCTGCCGCCCATGCAGAGTTGGTGCAGTCTGCAGCCGGGCCCTCCAGGCCCAGAAGTGGTCGAGGCCGTCCTTCAGGGGCATCTGCAGTGTCAGGGTCTGACGAGCAGCAGCCTTCCACCAGCCTTGCTGCAGCCACTGAGGTCCCATTACGGAGGAGCAGTAGGGTTAGAAGGGGGGAAGTGCGCAAGGGAAGGAGATCACCCTCGAAGGGCAAAAAGTAGGAGGTGTGCCAAAATGCTGGTCATTTTTTTATTAAAGGCCGAGGTTCATGGTCCAACTTTTGTTTAGTGTTTTGGACATTATCTCCAGGTTGTGAGAACCAGTTATGTTATTGACTGTTTTTTTGTGTTTATTTCTATGAGTTTGTCATGAGGAATTGACACACACAGAGTTTGTAAAATAAATAAGTTTCTGTATTCAAAATATACATGGCTGGTGGTTGGAATTATTGGTGCCTTGGCCGGCTTAGGGGTTGCGTGCTGGGTTGATTAGTGTTTGTAGCAATGGCAGGGGCCCTAGAAGCGGCTTGCTATTAGTCGTTGACGGACGGCCCTTGCAGTTTGACCATTGTGGGCCGCCCTCCCGCCTTGGTGCTGCTGATGATCATCGTCCTCGTCCTGTTCCTCCTCTTCCTCCTCCTCCTCTGGTGGTACTACAAGGCCTGGTGGCATTGGCTGGGTCCTGAGGATTGCCATGTTGTGCAACATGCAGCACACGACTACGAAGTTCGAAACTTGCTCAGGCGAGTACTGCAGGGCTCTTCCGGAATGGTCCAGACAGCGGAACCGTTGTTTCAGCACGCCGATTGTGCGCTCAATAATGTTCCTGGTTGCTTGATGGCTTTCATTGTACCGCAGCTCAGCAGGGGTGTTTGGCGTACGGAGCGGTGTCATCAGCCAGGTGCTCAATGCGTACCCCTTGTCACCCAGAAGCCAACCAACTGGCTGATGCGGTGCCTCGAAAAGTTCTGCCACTGTAGTCTGGCGCAGGATGAAAGCATCGTGGCAGCTGCCCGGATAGTGGGCATTGACAGCGAGTATCACCTGTCTGTGGTCACAGACCAACTGCACATTCAAGGAATGGAACCCCTTTCTGTTCCTGAATTCCTCTGCATTCTCTCGCGGAGCACGCAAAGCCACATGCGTGCAGTCAATGGCGCCCTGCACCATGGGGAAGCCCGCTACCCTCGCAAAGCCCATAGCACGGTCATGCTGCTTGTCTGGGGTCATAGGGAAAGAGATGAAGTCTCGTCTCCTTCTGAAGAGGGCATTGGTGACCTGCCGGATGCAGCGATGCACCGCAAACTGGGAGATATTGGCGAGGTCCCCAACAGCAGCTTGGAATGAGCCAGTGGCGTAGAAGTTCAAAGCCACTGTGACCTTCACTGCCACCGACAGAGACGTCCTGGACCTCAGCTGAGGCTGCAGATCTGGCTGCAGCAGGTGGCAGAGCTCAGTGACCACCTCCTTGCTGAATCGCAGCCTTCGCAAACACAGCTCCTCGGACATATGGATGTAGGAGAGCTGTTCACGATATACCCTGGGAGGGTAAGCTCTCCTGTACATGCGCCTGATGGCCCTCCTCCGTCTGGCCATCATTGCCACTCTCTGTCTGCGTCTCACTATCCTCCGATTCAGCTGGAGCAGGACGACGCCCCCAATCATTGCAGCCCCCATATTCTCTTTGCCAGAAAAGTAATGAGGTACAGCAACTAAAGTAGCAACAAAGTTAGGATGAACTAGGCAAAACTACCTCACAAAGCGTTGAGTCAATGTAGAAGTCTCTCTCTCTCTCTCTCCGAATCTCTCTCTCTCTCTCAGAACGAGTGGTGCATAAATGTCGACCACAGAAAAAGACAGGAAGAGGCCCCCTTTAAATAGCGCCCCCCCCAGCCCCACACCGATTGATAGCGTTCCAGTCTTCCGGTCGTTGGAAGCGCCAGGCGGTAAGGCAGGGGGCGCCACTCAATTTCCGCTCCGGGGCGCCCCAAGGGCGTTGCACCATGGAATGACGTCACAATCTGCGCGCGCAGGTGGTCGCAGCGGTAAGTTTTAGCGCCGCCGCACAATCTCAAGTTAAGTTCTCGAGCGGCGCAAACAGCGCTGCGCCCGGGCGTTAGCGGCTTAACACCCCATTAGCGCCCTCTTAAGGCGCTAACGGGAGGCGCAACCAAGTGAATTTTTACCCCTTACTCCCTGCAACACCGGTGCACCGTGGCTGCAGTGTGTGCCATCTACAAAATGCCCTACAGCAACTCTCCAAGATTTCTTCAGCAGCACCTTTCAAACCCACGACCTCTACCACCAAGAAGGACAAGGGGAACTTGCAGGTGATGGTATTCCCATGTGCCTGCTGCCCTTGTCCTTCTAGGTGTTAGAGGTCGTTGATTTGGGAGGCGCTGCCGAAGAAGCCTTGGCGAGTTGCTTTATTGCACCTTGTAGATGGTACACACTGCAGCCACGGTACGCTGGTGGTGGAGGGAGTGAAGGTGGTGGATGGGGTGTCAACCAAGCGGGCTGCTTTGTCCTGGATGATGTCGAGCTTCTTGAGTGTTGTTGGAGCTGCATTCATTCAGACAAGTGGAGAGTATTCCATCACACTCCTGACTTCTGCCTTGTAGATGGTGGAAAGGCTTTGGGGAGTCAGGAGATGAGACACTCGCTGCAGAATACCCAGCCTCTGACCTGCTCTTGTAGCCACAGTATTTATGTGGCTGGTCCAGTTAAGTTTCTGGTCAATGGCGACCCCCAGGATGTTGATGGTGGGGGATTCGGCGATGGTAATGCTGTTGAATGTCAAGGGGAGGTGGTTAGACTCTCGCTTGTTGGAGATAGTTATTGCCTGGCACTTGTGTGGCACGAATGTTACTTGCCACTTATCAGCCCAAGCCTGAATCTCGTCCAGATTTTGCTGCATGCGGGCATGGATGGCTTCCTTTTCTGAGGAGTTGCAAATGGAACTGAACACTGTGCAGTCATCAGCGAACATCCCCACTTCTGACCTTATGATGGAGGGAAGGTCATTGATGAAGCAGCTGAAGATGGTTGGGCCTAGGACACTCTCCCGAGGAACCCCTGCAGCGATGTCCTGGGGCTGAGATTTTAAAAAATATTATTCGTTTATGGGATGTGGGCATCCCTGGCCAGGCTAGCATTTATTGCCCATCCCTAATTGCCCTTGAGAAGGTGGTGGTGAGCCGCCTTCTTGAACCGCTGCAGTGCGTATGTTGAAGGTACTCCCAGAGTGCTGTTAGGTAGGGAGTTCCAGGATTTTGACCCAGCGACGATGAAGGATCGGCGATATACTTCTAAGTTAGGATCGTGTGTGACTTGGAGGGGAACAACTACAACCATCTTTCTTTGTGCTAGGTTTGACTCCAGCCAGTGGAGGGATTTATCTCTGATTCCCATTGACTTCAATTTTACTAGGGCTCCTTGATGGCACACTCGGTCAAATGCTGCCTTGATGTCAAGGGCAGTCACTCTCACCTCACCTCTGGAATACAGCTCTTTTGTCCATGTTTGGACCAAGGCTGTAATGAGATCTGGAGTCGAGTGGTCTTGGTGCAACCCAAACTGAGCATCAGTGAGCAGGTTATTGGTGAGTAAGTGTCGCTTGATAGCACTGTCGACGACACCTTCCATCACTTTGCTGATGATTGAGAGTAGACTGATGGGGTGGTAATTGGCCGGATTGGATTTGTCCTGCTTTTTGTGGAAAGGACATACCTGGGCAATTTTCCACATTGTTGGTAGATGCCAGTGTTGTAGCTGTACTGGAACAGCTTGGATAGAGGCGCGGCTAGTTCTGGAGCACAAGTCTTCAGCATGACAGCCGGGATGTTGTCAGGGCCCATAGCCATTGCTGTATCCAGTGCGTGGAGTGAATCGAATTGGCTGAAGACTGGCTTCTGTGACAGTGGGGACCTCAGGAGGAGGTCGATATGGATCATCCACTCGGCGCTTCTGGCTGAAGATGGTTGCAAACGCTTCAGCTTTGTGTGCTGGGCTCCACCATCATTGAGGATGGGGATATTCATGGAGCCTCCTCCTCCCGTTAGTTGTTTAATGGTCCACCACCATTCACGAGTGGATGTGGCAGGACTACAGAGCTTTGATCTGATCTGTTGATTGTGGGATTGCTTAGCTCTGTCTATAGCATGCTGCTTCCCCTGTTTAGCACGCATGTAGTCCGACGTTGCAGCTTCCCCAGATTGGCACCTCATTATTAGGTGCGCCTGGTGCTGCTCCTGGCATTCTCCTCTGCACACCTCATTGAACCAGGGTTGGTCCCCTGGCTTGATGGTAATGGTAGACTGAGGGATATGCCGGACCATGAGGCTATAGATTGTGGTGGAATACAATTCTGCTGCTGCTGATGGCCCACAGATCCTCATGGGTGCCCAGTTTTGAGCTGCTAGATCTGTTCTGAATCTATCCCATTTAGCACGGTAGTAGTGCTACACAACACGATGGAGGATGACCTCAGTGTGAAGACGGGACTTCGTCTCCACAATGACTGTGCGGTGGTCACTGCCACTAATGCTGTCATGGACAGATGCATCTGCGACAGGTAGATTGGTGAGGATGAGGTCAAGTAGGTTTTTTCCTCATGTTGGTTCTCTCACCACCTGCCGCAGTCCTAGTCTGGCATTTATGTTCTTCAGGACTCGGCCAGCTCGGTCAGCAGTGGTGCTACCGAGCCACTCTTGGTGATGGACATTGAAGTCCCCCACCCAGAGTACATTCTGTGCCCTTGCTATGCTCAGTACTTCTTCCAAGTGGTGTTCAACATGGAGGAGTACTGATTCATCACCTGAGGGAGGGCGGTATGTGGTAATCAGCAGGAGGTTTCCTTGCTCATGCTTGACCTGAAGCCATGAGACTTCATGGGGTCCGGAGTCAATGTTGAGGACTCCCAGGGCCACTCCCTCCCGATTGTATACCACTGTGCCGCCACCTCTGGTGGGTCTGTCCTGCCGGTGAGACAGGACATATCCAGGGATGGTGATGGAGGAATCTAGGACATATTCTGAAAGGTATGATTCTGTGAGTATGACTATGTCAGGCTGTTCCTTGACTAGTCTGTGAGACAGCTCTCCCAATTTTGGCACAAGTCCCCAGATGTTAGTGAGGAAGACTTGCTGCAGCAGAATAAACACACTATGGCTACCCTCTATATAATGGGTATTAATGTGTAGAATGATATCTTTGGGGTTGGAAACCACCTGTACATAAATGAAGGGGTATCCTTTCCTGTTGATGCATTTGGGTTATTTTAAGGAACCCTGATGGCCAAATCGTGTTCCATCTATAATGTCCTGCACTCTTGGGCAACCTGAAAGGCAGTATCTGAAAATCTGTTCCCTCACCAATTGTTGTGTCATTTCCACTGGGAAATTGATAAAAAGGTGCTTCCCCTGATAAAATATGGCAGCAGTCATTTGATGAATGCAGGAAAGGCAGGCTTTCAGACAGATTCAGACAGTGACCTAGAAAGAACTTGTGGCATGGAAGCTTTATGTCGTAGAGACCATGACTGCAACAAAAGGAGCTGTCCTAATCTTTAAAAGTTGCCTGTCAGTTTGAACCAAAAAAGAAGGCATTGCTCAGTCACTGCATCCTCTGCCATTTTCACCACCTTCAGCATGATCCCACCACCAAACACATCTTCCCGTCCCCTCCCCTTTCAGCATTCCAAAGGGACTTTACCCTTCGCGACACCCTGGTCCACTACTCAACACCCACTCTCCGTCCCACGGCACCTTCTGTGCAAACGCAGGAGCTGCAACACCTGCCCTTTTACCTCCTCCCTTCCCACTGTCCAGGGCCCCAAATACTCCTTCCAGATGAAACAGCGATTTACTTGTACTACTTTCAAATTAGTATATGGTATTCACTGCTCACGATGTGGTCTCCTCTACATTGGGGAGGCCAAATGCAGATTGGGTGACCGCTTTGCGGAATACCTCCGTTCAGTCCGTAAGCATG
Organism: Squalus acanthias; assembly: GCA_030390025.1. NCBI lineage: Eukaryota > Metazoa > Chordata > Chondrichthyes > Squaliformes > Squalidae > Squalus > Squalus acanthias. The sequence goes on from CM059431.1 coordinate 66,593,454, forward strand.
ACCCCGAGCTTCCGGTCGCCTGTCATTTTAATTCTCAGCTCCACTCCCACTCTGACCTCACTGTCCTTGACCTCCTACACGGTTCCAATGAAGTTCAATGTAAGCTCGAGGAACAGCACCTCATTTTTCGATTAGGCACTTTACAGCCTTCCGGACTCAACACTGAGTTCAACAATTTCAGACCATTACCTCTGCGCCCATTTTTTCGGATGGCAGCTGTTGCTGATGATTCTGCTATTCCCATTTACACCTCCTCCAGACCCATCTTTTGTTTCTCTACTTGTCTCATTACCAACTCCTTTTACCTTGCACCACCATCCCTTTTGTCATTTAATCACTCCTCCCTTCCACTCTATCACAGACCTTCCCTTTTGTTCTTTCCTCCCCTACCTGCTTTCCCAGTCTCTGTACTTGCTTAAAACCTGTTACATCTCTTACTTTTTCCAGTTCTGATGAAGGGTCACCAGCCTGAAACATTAACTCTCCACAGATGCTACCCGAATGCTGAGCATTTCCAGCATTTTCTGTTTTTATTTCAGATTTCCAGCATCCACAGTATTTTGCTTTTGTATTAGCGTGTGAATGGAGTTGGTCACCACACTCTCACTGGAAAGGATGAGCTCCAACCTCTGCGCAAATCCCTGTGTCAAGTTGTTGCCAGACTCCTCCATGCTCCTTGACATTGACCACAGGCTTTCTGGCAGGCTTCCCTGCACCAAGCATTTCATTGTGCATACCCATCAACTTTCTTCTGTAGCCTGCTGCATTGAAGGGCTCATCTGCGTCCTCTGTAGCAGAACTCATGTGCAAACTCGCCTCCGGGAGCTGTCACTTGAGCTACCCTTGCCCCGTCCTAGCTGCAGGCCACTCATGTGTCTTACCACAAGCTATCTTGTAAATTACACGCAGTGTCAGTATCTGAGCTGGTGGCTGTGAGTCTGAAATCGAGTGACGGCGCTGTGTCTTCATCATCACTGCCTTCTTCCTCTTCCACGTGTTGCACTTCCACCACTGCCTGGCCAAGCTGCAGTTCTTGGGTATCTGAAAGGAGAAAGGCACAAGGGTAGGGTTACGGTGCGGTGAGGGAGGAAAGTATGAAGTGCATGCTTACACCAACTGCAGCTTTTAAATCAAAGGACATTGTGGGATGATGAAGAAGTGGGATGTGAGAAGGAGGATTAGATAAGAGGATACCGGCATCTTCATTGGTTTCAGCCCCGTCGCTGGCCACAGCCTTGGCGATGGCCGCTCAAATGATGGCGAGCACCATCTACTCCATTGGGGTAAGGTCATGCTGCTGTGCCTGTTCCCTGCTGGTTAGCTCCTGCTGCCTCCAGTTATGCGCAATCTTGTCCTTCAAGAGAGAGGGAAGTGGTACAATCCGTTTGGGTGATGAGCCTGTCATGGTTGAATAGCTGGCATTGTATGAAAGCTGTGAAATGTGGATGTGAGGCTTGCCACAGTGCTAAATGTGTGAGGTTGAGGTGAAGCTATGAATGTGAGGTATGAGTCCTGTTTGATACAGATTGTTGGTAGGTGAGTGATGAGGATGTGGTGCATTGAGCAGCATGTGAGGCTAATGGTTCAGTTGGTGGGATATGGAATATGAAGATGAATCATTGACTTTGACCACTTGTGTGAGGTCATTGAACTTCTTGCGACACTGCATCCAGGTCCTTAGGGCTTGACTCCTGGCATTGACCACCATGGCTATCTGCTCCCACTGCCTTTGCAGAGTTTGTCTGTGGGGCCTCCTGGCCCCCTATGGATAGAAGACATCTCTCCTCCTGTCCACCTCCTCCACTAAGGCCTCCAGTGCAGCGCCAGAGAACCTTGGAGCATGCTCTCTCCCCTGTTGCACCATATTTTAGTCTTCTTCCTGCTCAGACTCTCTTCCACAGCCTGCTCCTGCTCCAGCCAGAATGCACCTTCCCTTTAAAAGGTGCAGGCTGGCTTTAAGTAGTGCAGACTAGCTTTAAGTGGTGCTAGCCTCACACAAACTTGGGCCCCTTGCTGAGGCCTGCAGCCATTCAACAGCACATTTAGCTCTGGTTGCAATCATTTAAATTTGCGTGCTGCCTGCACCGGAAGCAATGGGCGTGGGTTAATCGTGCATCGCGATCCCTGTGCCCGTTTTCAGAGCTATTAAATTTAGCCCCCTAAGGAAGTGCTGAGACCTTGATGCTTTTTGTAACTTATATGATCAGATCATCCGTGCTATCAAAAAATATTACATAGTGTGTCATTTCTGTGTAATCTCCTTAAGTATATTCAAAATAAATGACTATCAGCTAAAGACCTTTCATCAGAAATGTATCACTTCTGACAAAGTGTCTCCATCTGAAATATGACCCTGTCTTTTCTCTTCGACCAACTTGCTTTTAGTGTTTTTATTTTTGACTTTAATAGGGATTTTTCACTTTTCAAGGAAACCAAGATGTAGCCCTTGTATTAAATATAATGACCTGGGGTTATTTATTTTCAGTTTTGACTCCTAGCTCAAAGTCAGACAATTAAAGATTTTAGTGTAGGAAGGTCTTTCTATCTATATTCATTAGTGCATTGCTGTCACCCACTTTGTACACGATCCATTGTTTTTCAACATGTAATGAAAAGTAAATCATGCCGAATGTAACAATTAGTCATTTAATGTGAAAGTATGACATGAATAATAAATCCCTCAGTTTGAAAACATTATGGTTAATTTCCAACTCAGACATTGTGAAATAAAGACTGATCAGCTTGGAAGAACATAGATTTACGCACATTTATTCCAAACAATTAATAATAATTTCACTGCCCATTGGAATGATATTTCATGCCAATGAAAAATAAAAGCAACATAATGCATGAGTGATTTATCTGATGACTCGCGAGGTACTGTACCATTCTAACTTTAATTTCAAGGCAACCTAAAATTGCTGGGCATATTGTTTCCCACATGTAAGAGAAACAAAGTTAGGAGTATGAATAATGTTGGCCCTGTGCAAAAGGTTGTATGAGGCCAGAGCCACAGAGGCAATGTCTAGTGGGTATGATTTCTTTTGGTCGCTATGAGTAGTGACATTGTAAGCCAATTGGGGAAGATTGCCTCGAAGGATATTTTGAGCAAAACTGTAAACCAATTCAAAAAGCATGGGGGTGAAATTGGATTAGGACCAAAAATGGGCGCGGGCGCGGGCACGGGCACCGCCCCTTGAAAGTAGTGCAGGTAGCACGCAAAATTCTGTGATAGTAGCGCTGAGACCAGCGCTAAATGTGCTGCTGGTTGGCTCAATGCACAACAGAGGGACCAATATCGGATGCAGTCTGCTGTCCAATTAAAGTTTGCCTGTAGAGTGAAAGGCTGTCTGCACTTCTTAAAGGGGTGGTGCTTTGTTGCAGAAGTACCTCATTGTTACTGTAGCTGCAGCAATGCCACAACAGGGGAAAGAAAGGGTACCTCACTTCTCTGATGTAGGACTGGAGGCTTTGGTCCAGGGGTCTATAGAAGGAGACAGGTCCTCTACCCGCAGGGGGGCAGGAGGCCTTTGAGACATACTGTCAGAAGGCAGTGGGAGTAGATTGCTCAAGCCGTCAGCACCTCCAGTATTGCCGCTAGGTCCTGGATCTAGTGCCGGTAGAAGTTTAATGACCTCACACGAGTGGTCAAGGTGAATTAATGCATCTTCAAATGCCATATCCCATCAACTGCACCACTAGTGTCACATACTGCTCAATGCAACACAACCCATCATTCACCTACCAACAATCTCTAGCAATCATGAATTATACCTCATAATCATAGTTTTACCTCACCCTCACACACTTACCACTGCTGCAAGCCTTACACCCATATCTCACACCTTGGGCTGGATTTTCAATGACCCGTGGAGTCGGGTTTGGAGGCGTGTGGGGGGTTAAAGTTGCAGATTCGGGGGTCCCGACCCCATTCCGCCTCCACGCAATTTTGACAAAATCGGTCGCGGGGTTCCCGACTCCATCCCGCCTCCAAGAGGCAGGAGAGGCCATTAAAGCCCTTAACAAGCCCTAAATTGGCTCTGTAATGCCATTTTGAAACGTTTTAGCTAGTTTAAACCTTTTCTGACGTGAAGTACGCCTGATGTGAAACACTCCAGTGAAACCTGGCGGGAGCACAAGTGGATAGCTGACTATCAGCTGCAGGTCCACTATTACAACGGAGATGTGATGAAGGTCTTCAGAGATTGCCTGGGAGGACTTGGTTGCAAAAAAAAATTCATATTCATATTTTCTCTCTCTCTCTCATGCTGCTCATTTTGCATCCAGGTCCTCTCACAGCAAAGGCCAGGCAATCTCTGAGACCAGGCAGTCAGTCTCTGACCTGCAATGATGACATCATCAGAGGCGACTTTCAGACTGAAACCACTAATTGGTTCATGGGTTCTCACATGCTGGAACTTAATTGCCCAATTAAGTGAAAATTGCATCAATCATCCACATTAATCTGGAGTTGGGGGGGCAACACGAAATGCGGGTAACACGACCCCAACCCGACCCCAAGACAAAATCCAGCCCCTTGTACACAATTGGCTCAATTTTGCCAGTGTGGGCGGGCTGGGGCGTGTCAGGTGGGATTCATGTCAGGACCCCGACTCCGAAGTGAAGTGTTGAAAAATTGCGATTTTCCCCTAATTGGGCAATTGATTTCCTGCGTGTGGGAACTCCTGGCCCAATGAGTCTTTTCATACAGAAAGTCGCCTCCAATGACGTCATCAATGCTGTTGGATTTAAGGCCTGCAAGCAGCCTTGATTCTTCTGGAGACTGGAAACGCTTTGGACATTGTATGAAGGACTTCATTTACCGACCATGTCCACCAGCAAGCAAAAGTGTGCACCTCGCTTTGATGAGCCCTCCCTCCAAGCTCTGATGCAGGGAGCAAGATCTAATAAGGAGGTGCTCTTCCCTTCCTCAGGGAGAAAAAAGCCACCACAACAGACTAAAGCTGTGTGGCTGCAAGTGGCCCAGGAGGTCAATGCCATCTCTATGTGCCGCAGAACCTGGCTGCAGTGCAGGAAGAGGTTTCATGACCTTCTCCGCACAGGAAAAGTGAGTATGACTTTCCCATCACCCTCAATCTGATCCCCATCGCCTCTCCTCACCAGCACTCAGCTTTGCCAACCTCTTCCTCCACATTCCACTTGACACTTACATCCCTGCACCCTTACCCATTCCCTCTCTCTTTATGGTCACATTCACTTAACTATTAGACCATGCAGCCCTCACACTCCCTATCACTGTGACGCAATGATAACAACTTTCAACACACAGGGAGGGCCCTTTGTCTCCTTCTAAGCATCTATGCTATGGATTCTCTACACTCACTCCTTCATTCACACTCAAACTCCACTTGTGTACCTCATTGCAGGAAAAGAGAGCCCACCATAAGAGGGAAAGAGCGAGGACAGGAGGAGGGCCACCCTCAGTAGCCCAGCACACCACCTCGGAGGAGGCAGCCCTGGAAATTGTCGGGATCGAGGAGGATTCCCAAGTGGGGGACGGACAGGCGGGCGCATCACAGCAAGCTGGTGACAGAATAGTTTGGCATCTCTCTCATTGACATTGCATGAGTGACTGATAATGATTCTGATGCTCTAACAGATTGACTTATGATCATCTGCACAATTCAATGTGCATACAACCTTTACCTCACATCTCTAACTCTTTCCTTTACTCCCCCACAGGACCATCGAGAGCCCCCGTCCCCACTGTCCAGGAGGAAGAGCCTGAGCTTCCAGACTCCTCAGAGGAAGCTGCAACCTCTGAGTGCGCTCTGTCAGCAGAATTAAGCGCACCCAGCACCAGCGCAGACACTCACACCTTGGTGGGACCGTCGGGACATAGAGTCGAGTTGTCACCTGGTGTATCACAGCTCACAAGTGAGCATCAGCAGATGGTGGCAACAGGGACAGCAGTGGAGAGTCCTCGTCGCAGTGGAGAGGACGCTCCCAGCTCGGCTCCGCTGCATGTCGACCCAGTGCATCCGGGTCCATCCAGAAGGAGAGCGGTGCTGGGACTTCAGGAACAGGTGCAGGAGTCTCTGGCAGGTTTTGTCTCCAGGGTCGCTGCGAGTGTGGAGCGAATGGAGGAGTCCATCGCTAACATGAGCAGAGCCTTTGTGGAGGCGTTGGCGCATGAACGCATCACCACAGAAAGGATAGCAACCTTCTTGGAAAGGATGGCTAGCTCCATGGTAAGGCTGGCTACCGTAGAGGAGAGGATGGCTACGGTAGAGGAGAGGATGGCTACGGTAGAGGAGAGGATGGCTACGTCCATGGAGGAGCTTAGTCGCCAGGGTATGGAAAACATGGTAATTGTTCAGAATAGACTGACATCTCTTGATGTAAGATTCTCAAATATCACAGATCCCCCAAAGCTAGAAGAAAACCCTAAGGAAAATGACTTTGGACTCTTTCTAACAAGCTTCAGGATGATAAAACACGCATTGGGCCTAACAGAGGGAGATTCAAGGTCGGAAACCAAGATTTGGCATTTTTAAAAGGCATGTTGGGCCTGTAAAGGGAGAAAAAGCTGCAACAGGGAATGGGTCCAACCTCTGTAAAGACAGTTTGGGTATTGGAGTAAATCAAATTGTCTGGGGAACTGTGTGACCTCACTCAGCCCCTATCAGACCTAACATCCTAACAATCGACCCACAGAGGAGCAGTCCCCACCCAAAGCACAGGACCCATCCAAAACATGCATAATGCAAATCACCTCGCCAACCTACATAGAAATCTCGGGCTCGGACAGGAGACTCGAAACCTGAGTATAGCTATGACAATTAACTAGGAGCGCAACAGCTCATTGAATAATCAGTACAGCATCCCGAAACCATTTTACACATTTCTAATCAAGTTACCATTAACGAGCCCGCCCAAATCAAACAATAAACTGGGACTGATTTGGCGTGCAGATTAGAAGGCCCCTCAAAGTATAATTGAAGGCCTGTTTTCTCAAGAAGTCAGTTCTCTCTAGAAGCAACACACAAGAAGAAACCGGAGCATCGAGACGGGGCAGCATTCTACCGTACACCCAAGTTCAACAGCTTCAGTGACCCAGGACATCATCGGACACATCGCGGCAACAAGAGCCTTACAAAACTACCAAGAAAATATTACCACCAACCAACCTGGTAATATCGAGCCACCGCGACCAAAGAAAAACAACTCAGGAGAAAACCAAAGATTCAAAAGTTTTCCACTCTACAATCTATTCCTGACTTACCCCCGGGTAAGATTTTTACTTAAAAGGAACTCTAAACCCCATCTCTACAGAAGGAAAGTGGGTACTCACCCCATAAATCCAAAATGCACCCTACCGCATCAGCGGACTCGCAAAGACTGACCAGCAGTCGAAGTCCTCTACCGCGTCCGGGGTACGGCAGACACCGACCAACACATCCAGCGAACCCCGAAACCGCGAACCAGCTCAACTGTCAAGGATTCGTTTGGTGAGCATTATCCCTGGTCCTCTAGAGTTCAACTTAGCGAGGAAGTGGGATCGGGAGGGGCGAGGTATTTTCTACTGTATTTCCCTCGTATGTATTAAAATGTTCCCCATTTTTATTAGAGTATAAGATTGTTGTGTTGTATTTTCTTTCTTGAATAAAGATCAAAGTTTCTTGCACCAAAACCAGTTGTCTGCTGCACTTTTGTCACAACCCCCAAATAAGCCCAAGGTCTAGAATCAAGGGAGTGGGAGCGATTCGAACCGCTCATAAGTGTAAGGGATTCCCGACCCTGCGTGTCTCGTAGCCTGTGAGATTCACGCGGCTCTGTGCAGCCTGTATGTCAGTGCGGGTCTAGGCCTGGTTGCCTGTTCTGGTCTCCAGCCAGTCTGGGAACACTAGACACACCTGTGAGTGGTTCGAATCACTCTCCCTTACGGTTCTAGACACTGGACTTAGATGCGAGAGCAGTAATGGAGATAAAACTCATGTAGACTTGGTTTGAATGGTACGAAATGGAAAATCTTTATTGCATGATACTTAAAATTATGAAATACATGTCATAAGCACAGATTAATGACAGTACAATCTTACAAACAGTTATATAGTCGATCTTAGGGAAACGAGGAACGAACGGCACAACGTAAATAGGGGCACACATTACAAATATCCTTAATCTTTAAACCCTCCCCTATCAATATCTATCCTAAACTAGCTTCGTAGGATCTCGAGACTCATGCTCACCACTCGTGATAACTCGGAGAAATTCCGAATAGCTGATCGGATGTTTTTCACCGCAGCACCCACGTGTCGGTCAGGAGATCTCCTGGTCCCACTTGTTTACTTGCTTCTGCTGCTTCGGCTAGTAGGCTGGACCGTCTGCTGTGATGAAGACCTGTGTTGGTTGGTTTAACAGGTACTCTTGGAGCACCGTTGTCAATATCATTGATACGATGTGTTTTCACGTTCCAACCTCCTTAGACACAGTCCCGTTATCGTCGATGCAATATGTTTTGTTAGAAGTTTTAAAGAAGAAAACTTCCTGGCGAGGAAACTTGGCTGATCGACCTACAGGCGCGGTCGGGATTTACTGACCGTGGCGATGGATATGGTCTTCTTCTCTTCTCCTCTCATCTCATCTCATCTCGGGCCTTTGGTTCCGCTGCCAGTTACCAACATAGGTCTTCGTTTCGCGACACGAGGTAGATCCGTACAGATCAGAAAGTTCAACAGTCTTTTCAGAAGAGGCAACAGGCACGCAGAAGCCCAACTACGAGTACACAGGAGCAGCCACGAGGTTACGAATCGACCGGATAAAACACAGGAGCAAGCGAGCGAACGCAGGAGCACGAACAAGAGCACGAGGCAAGAGGCAAGAGAGCGAATGGACGGTTTGGAGCCTGCAATTATAGTGCAAAAATCTTCCGTTTCCCGCCCAACTATAATGTCCATTCTTTTGTTTAGGGTTTGGCGCCCAAATGTCTTGTATGGGTGATCTCCGTTCTTAATGGGTTTCGGGGCTACTCATGAATGTTTGAGTACCTGTTAATATTTCTCCCATTGTTAAATCGGTCGGTGTTCTCCCTGGAGGGGTTTGGGGCTTCCAAGTGTCCTGTATAACTACCTGCTAACGGCTCTCTCATCGTAGAGTCGTTGGGAGTTTACATATTAATGTCCTTTGGATGGGCCCTTGAGTACTCGGTACAATGGCTTTCCTTTGTACCTGGGAGACCGATTCCAGTATCTATGTTTATACTGCAAACCCATAATGTCTCGTGTATTATCTTCACTGTGCTGAATCGTTATCGATCTTGCACAAATGTTTAATGGAACGCCATCTTGTCTGCCTGTTGAAAAGTCTAGAATGTTCTGTCACGAGGTGCGGCGGCCATTTTACAGGCTGCTTGTGTCCAATTTAAACCTGCCAGCATTCTGCTGAAATAAAAGCTGTTTGAACGAAACTTTGTGTTTTCTCCTTATTAATCAAATCGCGATATATTGCGAATTCTACAGTCCCTCCTGTTGATGCGAATAACTCCGCTTATCGTATCAAAAATCACAGTGGTGAGCAATCTTATCTCGATTTCACTCCGAATCCAGTAATTTTTAACTTAACTAGGGTCTCTGTGTCGTCCTTATTTCCCAAGAAAATCACATTTTATATCACCGTAGGCATCATTTGCCCTTAAACTTACACCACTTGTTTTCCTTCCCGGCGTAACCAGGCCGATACCTCACGCATCACCTGTATATTTGTCTTTTATTCAGGGAAAGGAAAAAACAAAACCCAAAACCAAACAATCAACACCATCACCAAAATAAACAAATCCCAACTCTTAAACATGTCGAGTTTCCAACGTATTTACAATGAGTACAAACTTCCACGGCGCACGCGGCGAGCGGGAGTGGCGCCATTTTCCGATTACACGGTGCTCTCATCGTGCACGCGCACGTAACGTTCTCGCCACTCTCCCGTGTTTTCATGCTTGGTGAGGCGCTTGTCTCTTTTACAATGTATGACCAATAGGTACACTACAATAAACACTTGACAGACGACTAAAATGTGGGAGGCTATTCTGATCCATGAAGGCACTTCAATATTGGTGAACAGATTCCACCACGGTGGAACCACTATGTCCAAAATGTCTGTTCCTATTTCGACAGTTTTCTGCTCTAATGTATAAAAATGTTTCTGTGATACCGCGACGGCTTTCAGAAGTTTGGTTAAATGCTCAGGGAGAGGGGGAATGAGGTATCCAAAATGCGCGACAAATCGCTGCAAGTCGGTGAAATTCTCTTTTACTGTGAGATGAACAGTGGATGGTTCAGGGATTGGGATGATTCGCTGTTGTACTACTTGAACTTCAGCCCTGGGTTTAAAACAGAAACTGCTGTCACTCACCGGACACCGGCTACGGTTTCCATGCTGGTAGTGTTGCGCTGCAGTGGTAACACAATATGTTCCACCCCCGATGTATGCTACCTGCGGAGGCACATGATCTTGTGCCATTGCCTCCATGGTGCAATTCATGGACTTGGCGCCAGCCGTTCTGAACCCGCACTGTGGTGTTAAAAAGGCATTCAAGTGCTGGGGGCACAGTATTATGTGTGCTCCCCTGCCACGACAACCAGAGAGATCTGTACCTGTCATCGTTTGCTCCCAGCGGATGACGTAAGGTGGAACCGCTGCATAACGAATGTGGGCTCCCCCCTGAATGACACCAATGTTCTCTACCCGATATACCGGGGCGGGCTTTGCTGTGTTGCCCAAAACCGGCATGCGTAATACTATTCCCATAATAGTATGGTTTGAACGTCCGCAGTCCACGGGGACTGGGTAAGCTTCTGAAGCTAGCCTGAGCTGGCACGGACTTAATGCGTTCTGAAAAGGGTGGAGCGCCCGTAGGTGTTTGTTACTTATCCAGGACGGAACCAAACCTTGTTTTAAATCCTCCAAATTACTGCGGCCCTCGCCCAGTAACCACGCCCCGTAAAGCACGCACACCTCGTTCTGCGCAGCTTGATCGGATGCATTCCGATCTTCCCTGATCAGGGCATTTACCGTACGCGCATGTTTCTCCAGCTCTGCTATAATTTCCTTTAAATGGAGAGTCATGGCTTGGTCCTCGTGTAGACCTGACCCTACCACTTTATTCTCATCTGTTAGAATGTCTTTTAACTGTGTTTTTAAACCATTAATCTGGGTCTGCAGCTCCACACTGTCTAGAGCGTTGACCACAGATGTCCCTGTGTTAAAAGCAGTGAACGCATCGTTCACCAAACCCCTTCTTTGCCTCCCTACTTGATCCAAAACTTCCTGCGGTGCGGTGTACAAACTTGTCTTATCAATTTCTGCAAAATCAAACTCGTAAAATTGTCTGAACATCTTGGTCAACAGGACCTGATACAACTGTTCCGTCTTTTTGGGGCACCACTCTGGTAACCGTACCTCAGTGAGATTTAAAATCACCGAGGCCACCGCGTAATGTACCCCCTGAAATAGTATCTGGTCTGTGGGGACCAGTACCAAACCGTTTCCGGGTCCCTTACTAGTTTTAGGGCACCCTTCTTCCTCAGCTAGAACCACCGGAATCGTGGGCGGGGCTTTGCGTGGGCGCGTAATGAGTTCAGTGGCATTTACTGGGATCGGGGAGAATGGGGCTCCGCACCCCCTGGTGCTCGCATCCCACCTCATCCCCTGTCCGTTATCCTGCCATTGATTAATAAAAAATATGGAGATGCCTTTGGGGCAAACGTACTTTGACCCCCACATACATACATAAATCCCCTCATCCGGTTCCCACCATTTGTCCCAACAGACTTTCACTTGTCCGTCTGTCCCCGTAATTGTCCGATGGGTATTATTACCCAGTCGTTCCCACTCGACCGAAGAGTTTCTCATAGTTTTGCTCAGCTTTCGCAGCCACCACCATCGGCTCAATGGGACATTCCCACTACAGGTCAAACAAATCCGTTTGCCGACGGTGACGCTGATCCTGGGTGCGATGATCCTTACTTTGGGGCACATTAAAAGAAGTCTCTTTGTAGGCAAACCCCGATGTGCTGGAATACTCCGTTGAGTTCGTTCCCAGCCATCCTGGCCACCTTCCCTTGTGGAAATAGGTGCTGGTCCCCTCTGCCTTCCGTCTTCCGGTCCCATCCACCGCGATGGGGGCCGTGTCCCCGGAACATCCAAACACCACGACATCCTTGGTGTGGCCTCGATAGGCCAATCCACATCCGATTGCCACGAGCAATACTAGAATTCGTTCCATCCTTCCTTGGTTCCTGTGATCAGATAGAATGAGGTAGCCAGCCTCGCAAAAGTCTCTGGCTTTTGTGAAGGGTGAGCGGGTCCCCTGACCTCGCCTCACGTAAACTTCAACGTTTGCTGCATAGACTTCCTCTAAACCTAGCCTTAAAACTCCCATCATTTTATCGTTTTCTGTTAAAAACACTACAAACTTAGCCTTATTAAAACTTAAAACTTAACCTTGAAGTATAAACTTAAAACTTAAAACTAATAACTTTACAGTGCCGCCCGTTCTCAGGGCGACCCCTTTAAACTCTGAGAAGGCTGCTGCGAGCTCTTCCCGACGGTGGGAGGGCACTGACCCTTCCCTCTGATCTGCCGCAGCCTGTTACTGCTGCGATGTGGCCTGTCTGTACCCGGGTTATCTTAACCTGAAGTCTACGCCTTGGGGCAGTCTGGGGACATGACCACATCCTCCTGGGCTGGGGTTCTCTACTTGACCTACGGGGAGTTGCTATGGGCGGGGGTTCCGTGACGGACGGACCGGGTTCCGAGACCTCCAACGGGATGACCTGGGGTTCCATCACAGTCGCCGGCTCCGCCTCCGCTGACTCCGCCTCCCTAACCTCGGGGCTGGCAGTTCGTGGCTCCGCCCTGCTCGGCCCAGCAGGCGGCCCTTCACTCGTGATCTCTGCCTCCCCTGAGGACTGGACGTTCAAGGCGGGCGGCCACATCTCTGGGAGCCACATTGGTACTCTCTGTGCTCCTATAGCGGCTGGCCCTGCCTCCTCTAGCTCCTCCCTCCTGTCCTCGGGACCTGCAGCTTGTGTGTCCACCCTGTGTGGATCTCTACCTATCGGCCCCATTCCCCCCAGACCGTTCCTCAGGAACCACCCGTCATCATCACTATGCTCATCTGCACTATCCTCATCTGACCAGGGTACCCTGGGTTCTTCGTCATCTAACCCCCAACTCCAGAAAAACGCTGCATGATCGTCCGGGATGTCCCTTCCTCTGATGCAAGCTGCTATGCCTGCCTGTGTGCCTTGTGGTCCTACCTGGGGCTGTGCTTTCCCATTGGCAGGTCTGGCCCCTCCCTTAAGACAGGCCACCGCCCCTGCTTGTTTCTGTGAAATCTCACCTGCTGGAGGCTGCAGATTTCTATCCTGTTTTAAATCCTCATACTCCCTGCTCCTGGCTACCCTGTAGGCTGTTTTTATCTCTCTAAGCTGCCCTTCTAGCCTGAGCACGTCTAACTTTCCCATTGCTCGGGCATTCTCCTCCCGCAGGGCCTGCTCTCTAAGCTGCCCTTCCAGCCCATCTATTTTCCCTATTAAGCGGGCGTTCTCCTCCCGCAAGGCCTGCTCTTTTAACCTGGCCTCCTCACCGCAGACCCCCTCCTGTGCGTGTCTTTTAAAAGGACACAGGTTGGCAGGCTGCGTGGGCTCTAGTCATTGGGTACTATTAGACGGTCCTGCGGCACCTACGGGGCCGGTTGCGACCGCCACCTGTCCACGCGCATTCAAGACCAGCTTGCGCATGGCTCCTAACACCACTTCGAGTTCGTCAGGAGGGGTGGGTGCCTTAGCTTCCTTAGCCGGGACAGGCGCCTGGGCTCGGACCGCGGGATTTTTATCCTTGGAATCCTTCCAAGGGTTCCTGCAGTGCTTGCGCCAGTGCCCTGTCTTCCCACACCCGTAACAAGCATTACTGGCTTGTGGGACGCGATTTCCCTCCTGATGCCACTCCTTTTGAGCCGGGGCTGCGGGTCGTACCTCATGTACTCTTCCCTTAAAGGGACGTGTCGTCATACCCCTTATATTACGATAACCTAACGTGAGTCGATTCAAGACCGACTCTTCCGTAAGGTTGAGGTCATTGGGATCGAACCAGGCTTTTGCCTGCTCTCTAACGGCTGGTAAACTGTTGGCTATTATGCACCTAAGCCAATGAGTTAGAGCGGCGCCTTCCACATCTTCGCGCTCGGGCGCACCTAGACAGCTGCGCTCATATACTGGCCACAGCCTGTCGGCAAAAACCTTCGGGGGTTCTCCCTCCATCTGCACTGTCTGTCCCACTCTAGCAAACGGACCTCCGTCGTTCGCCCCCAACACTTCTAGGACCTCATTTTTTAATTCCTCATAACTTTTGTTTCCCCTCTTGCTCTCGCCTGAGAGACACTGAAGGACCGAGCTGTCTAATGAGAACAGCAGCATTTTTGCTGTCTCCCCATCATCGCAGCCGTTAATGGCTGCGGCTTGCTCAACTTCTCTGAAATGTACGGAAGGGTCGTCTATCTCGGTCAGCTTCCGTGCGTGGTTTATCATAGCTCTCAGCGGATGTGAACTGTGAGGCAACACCAGCTGTCCGAGGAGATCCCCCGGTTCTTCCCCACCGTTTCTGCTTGGGCCCCTTTTAATACCCGTTACTGGATACAACGATCCCTTTTCTTCTTCCTTTTCAATGGGCTTTTTCGTTTCTTCCATTGCTTCCTCCCTAACCCAGGTTTCTGAATAGCTGGGTGGCGCGGAGGGCGCAGTGGCTACTACTTCTTCTGCTTTACTTGGTGGGGATTTTCTAAATCTCTCATTTACTAGCGGCTGGTGCGCCGACGGATTGATAAGGCACACCATGCCGTTCGCATTATTCACGGCCTTTTTGAGGCTCTCTATCTCCCTTTGGCAGGCGCTATGGTCGGCTCCCTGAAACTTATCCTCAAGGGCCAACTTATACGCCGACCTAACCCCCATTAAGCTCTCTTCTTGAGTTCTTATCTGGGCAGCTTGGCGGTTGCATCTTTCCTTTAACCTACTCTCATTCAATTTTGCTTCAGTGACCTGGCACTCGAGATACTCTATCCTTGTTTTAAGGTGACTGGAGACTTCCTGGCTTTCCTGGTGTAACTCATTTAAATTCTTAATGAGCACCTCCCCTCCAGAAACCTTCTCCTCCATTTCTCCCTCTAAATGGCTGATTCGAGCTGTTAGCGCTGTAATGGTCTGGTTTGAAATCTGAACCTGCCTTTTGTAGCACATAAGCCAGACTGCTTTCTCAACTGTCTTTTTATGTTCCTTACTATCTGTCCACCTTTCAGCTGCCTCTAGTGGGCTCTTATCCGCTAACAATTCACTTATCCACTTCTTAGTTAGATTAACCTTTCCAAACACATAATCCGCTATCTTTTCCTGCATAACATTTCGTACAGTCATTCCAAAATCTAACACACTACCCTCTCGCTGCCAGTGTCCTGCCGCGGTCGCCATTTTCTGTAAGGGATTCCCGACCCTGCGTGTCTCGTAGCCTGTGAGATTCACGCGGCTCTGTGCAGCCTGTATGTCAGTGCGGGTCTAGGCCTGGTTGCCTGTTCTGGTCTCCAGCCAGTCTGGGAACACTAGACACACCTGTGAGTGGTTCGAATCACTCTCCCTTATGGTTCTAGACACTGGACTTAGATGCGAGAGCAGTAATGGAGATAAAACTCATGTAGACTTGGTTTGAATGGTACGAAATGGAAAATCTTTATTGCATGATACTTAAAATTATGAAATACATGTCATAAGCACAGATTAATGACAGTACAATCTTACAAACAGTTATATAGTCGATCTTAGGGAAACGAGGAACGAACGGCACAACGTAAATAGGGGCACACATTACAAATATCCTTAATCTTTAAACCCTCCCCTATCAATATCTATCCTAAACTAGCTTCGTAGGATCTCGAGACTCATGCTCACCACTCGTGATAACTCGGAGAAATTCCGAATAGCTGATCGGATGTTTTTCACCGCAGCACCCACGTGTCGGTCAGGAGATCTCCTGGTCCCACTTGTTTACTTGCTTCTGCTGCTTCGGCTAGTAGGCTGGACCGTCTGCTGTGATGAAGACCTGTGTTGGTTGGTTTAACAGGTACTCTTGGAGCACCGTTGTCAATATCATTGATACGATGTGTTTTCACGTTCCAACCTCCTTAGACACAGTCCCGTTATCGTCGATGCAATATGTTTTGTTAGAAGTTTTAAAGAAGAAAACTTCCTGGCGAGGAAACTTGGCTGATCGACCTACAGGCGCGGTCGGGATTTACTGACCGTGGCGATGGATATGGTCTTCTTCTCTTCTCCTCTCATCTCATCTCATCTCGGGCCTTTGGTTCCGCTGCCAGTTACCAACATAGGTCTTCGTTTCGCGACACGAGGTAGATCCGTACGGATCAGAAAGTTCAACAGTCTTTTCAGAAGAGGCAACAGGCACGCAGAAGCCCAACTACGAGTACACAGGAGCAGCCACGAGGTTACGAATCGACCGGATAAAACACAGGAGCAAGCGAGCGAACGCAGGAGCACGAACAAGAGCACGAGGCAAGAGGCAAGAGAGCGAATGGACGGTTTGGAGCCTGCAATTATAGTGCAAAAATCTTCCGTTTCCCGCCCAACTATAATGTCCATTCTTTTGTTTAGGGTTTGGCGCCCAAATGTCTTGTATGGGTGATCTCCGTTCTTAATGGGTTTCGGGGCTACTCATGAATGTTTGAGTACCTGTTAATATTTCTCCCATTGTTAAATCGGTCGGTGTTCTCCCTGGAGGGGTTTGGGGCTTCCAAGTGTCCTGTATAACTACCTGCTAACGGCTCTCTCATCGTAGAGTCGTTGGGAGTTTACATATTAATGTCCTTTGGATGGGCCCTTGAGTACTCGGTACAATGGCTTTCCTTTGTACCTGGGAGACCGATTCCAGTATCTATGTTTATACTGCAAACCCATAATGTCTCGTGTATTATCTTCACTGTGCTGAATCGTTATCGATCTTGCACAAATGTTTAATGGAACGCCATCTTGTCTGCCTGTTGAAAAGTCTAGAATGTTCTGTCACGAGGTGCGGCGGCCATTTTACAGGCTGCTTGTGTCCAATTTAAACCTGCCAGCATTCTGCTGAAATAAAAGCTGTTTGAACGAAACTTTGTGTTTTCTCCTTATTAATCAAATCGCGATATATTGCGAATTCTACATAAGTCAGTGGTGAGGCTGATCCACACACCACCCACTACATTGAGGAGCGATAATCAGCTATTGAGCAAACAAACCAGACCTTCATGCAAGTCCTCTGGAGTAGGACTTCCAGTGCAGAAACGGGTCCTCATGGCCCCCCTGCAGTTCAGCAAGGTGCTGTCCAGCCACTTGCTAGCTCTGAAGTGGGGCTGACCCATGAGAGGGATGTTGGTGACAGACAACAAGGAAGTGGGGGCTCCTCTCCAAGCGCTCACACGACTATGCCACTGCAGAGCCCTCGGTCAGAGCCCCACCAGAGTCCCCACCCAACTGAGATCGGCGTCTCAACCCCTGTACAGCCGTAGGAGCAGCAGACTGTTGCCGAGCCCTCACAGGTTCGCAACCCCAGAGGACGCCCGCCAAAGGTGTCGAGGCAGGAGCAGCAAGAAAGTGAGCAAGGGGCCTCCACATCTGCTGAAGCCACAGGGGAAGCACCACATAGGAGCACACGTCAGAGGAAGATAATGCACAAGTAGTCACAAGGGTAGTCGCTTGGGTGTAATGTTGTGTTTAATTTTGAAAAGCCATCAGTTGCTTATTGTCATAAAAAATTCTGATGGCAAGCTGTTGCAGTTGTGGCGTGTGTCATTTCGCTAATGGGACTTCCACATTGAGGGCTTAGGGCGACTTGCAATTGTTAGTATGGTGGTCAGAGTGATAGGAATCCACAGGTTCTTGGCCATTGTCGATGTTCTGATAAGAAGGTGCGAGGCAAAAGTGTTTGATTGTGCAGGCTAAGCAAATCTGGCCAAGATGAGTGCGTCCCTTGCATCCCGGGCAGCAATGTTGTCGCACGCTGGCGCCTTCTGGCCTGTGCAGCTTCAGGTGGGTGAGCAGCAGCTTGGCGCTCCTGTTGTTGCTGCTGCTGTTGGTGGTGCTGTTGTTCATCGTTCTGCTGCTGCCACGGCTGGTCTTCGTCCGAATCTGATGTCCAGGAGGAAAGGAAATAAATGGTTCCCATGCTTCTGGTATATGCCTCAGTTGAGGAAGCGCTCAGTCAAGATGGCGAGAGGGGTTTCCCAGGAGGTCACACTGGAGATGGTTGTCAGGCTCCAAACTTCCACAACAATGGGTATGCCTGCTAAAAGTTCCCCCCGACCTGTGACAACAAAGTTCTGCCACCTGCAAATGATGATTGCTGAAAACTCCTTTTTAATGGTGGAGCTGCAGCTGTTAGTAAGCAATCCACTTGTGAGGCCGTCAGGATTCACTGGCGTGTTCCAGTGGAGACTTGCAGGACATGGGAAAAGTGGTAAAATCAGAAAGGCCTCTCAAAATGGGATTATAGAGGCACTTAACTGGTTGTTAAGGGCCTTAAGGGCCTATCCCGCCTCTTGGAGGCAGGATGGAAACGGGGTCAGAAAACACGCTCTTCTCGATCTTCCTTGCTGCAATGCTCCATCTCACCCTCAGTAAGCTCCCCACTGGAGTGGAGCTAATTTACAGAACAAACGGGAAACTGTTCAACCTCCGTCGCCTCCGGTCCAGATCCAAGGTCGTCCCATCCTCTGTCGTCGAATTACAGTAAGCAGACGATGCTTGCGTCTGCGCTCACTCGGAGGTCGACTCCAAACCATCGTCAACACCTTCACCGAAGCGTACGAGAGCATGGGCCTTACACTAAACATCCGTAAGACAAAGGTCCTCTACCAACCTGCCCCCACCACACAGTACTGCCCCCCGATTATCAAAATCCACGACAAGGCCTTGGACAACGTGGACCACTTTCCATACCTCGGGAGCTTACTGTCAACAAGGGCAGACATCGACGACGAAGTCCAACACCGCCTTCAGTTTGCCAGTGCAGCCTTCGGTCGCCTGAGGAAGAGAGTGTTTGAAGACCAGGACATCAAACCCGGCACTAAGCTCATGGTCTACAGAGCAGCAGTGATACCCGCCCTGCTGTATGCCTCAGAGACATGGACCATGTACAGCAGGCACCTCAAAGCACTGGAGAGGTACCACCAACGCTGCCTCCACAAGATCCTGCAAATCCATTGGCAGGATAGGTGCACCAACGTCAGTGTTCTTGCTCAGGCCAACATCCCCAGCATCGAAGCTTTGACCACGCTCGATCAGCTCCGATGGACGGGTCACATTGTCCGCATGCCCGATACGAGACTCCCAAAACAAGCGCTCTACTCGGGGCTCCGGCATGGCAAGAGAGCCCCAGGTGGGCAGAGGAAACGCTTCAAGGACACCCTCAAAGCCTCCTTGAAAAAGTGTAACATCCCCACCGACACCTGGGAATCCCTGGCCCAAGACCGCACAAAGTGGAGAAGAAGCATCCGGGAAGGCGCCGAACACCTCGAGTCTCTTCGCCGGGAGCAAGCGGAAGCCAAGCGCAAACAGCGCAAGTAGCGCACGTCAACCCAAGCACCCAACCCACCCACCCCTTCAACCACCGTCTGCCCCACCTGTGACAGAGACTGTAGGTCCCGCATTGGACTCATCAGTCACCTGCAAACTCATTTTTAATGTGGAAGCAAGTCATCCTCGGTTCCGAGGGACTGCCTAAGAAGAAGAAGAAGATTTGGGAAAATTGCTCGGAGGTGCGATGGAGGCGGGATCGGGCCCGCCCGCCATTTTTTGCGATTTTACCACCTCACACGCCTCCAATCCCGCCTCCTCGAGCCTGGCAAAATCGAGCCCAATGTCAGCTATTCAACCATGACAGGCACATCACCCAATCACAATACATCACAATCATTGACACACTTCCAGACCAAGGTGGCTCACAACTGGCATGAGCAGCAACAGACAAGCCGGGGGGTGGGGTGGGGGGTGGGATGGGGGAGGCAAAACGACTGCACAACCTTACTGCACTGGAGGAAACTGTGAGGTGAGTGATGAAACTCTTTAGTACAGAGGTGGGCTCTACACGTGGTGAGTCACTGGGCACAAGTGGGCTGCAGCCAGGCCAGAGGGAAAGGGTAGAGCAAGTGCCAGCTCCCCAGAGGGTGAGATTGCACACGAGTTCTGCTGCACAGGACTCAGATGAGGACTTCAATGGTGCTGCCGACAGAAGAAGGGTGATGAGCATGCACACAGAACTACTTGGTGCAATGACAGGCCTGCCAGAGAGCCTCTTGTCAGTGTCAAGGAACATGGAGGAATCTGGCTCCAACATTGCACGGGCCTTTGCATGGAGTTTTGAGTCCATGGCCTTGATTTTAATGGAGGAGGCGAGATGGAGTCGGGTTGCCTGGTGCGTGGGTTTTGGTCCCACTGTCGGTTTCAGCCACTCCCGGTGTCCCATTTTGACTTAATTGGGCCAATTTGTCCCATCGTGCGTGCTGCCTGCTATGAGTTGGAGTGGGTCTCAGAGTCATATGGTCATAGAGTCATAACGGTACAGAAGGAGGCCATTCGGCCCATCGAGTCTGTGCTGGCTCTCTGTAGAGCAATCCAGTCAGTCCCATTCCCCCGCTCTATCCCCATAGCCCTGCAAGTTTATTTCCCTCAAGTGCCTATCCAGTCTCCCCTTGAAAACCTTGAGTGTCTCCGCTTCCACCACTTCCGTCGGCAGCGAATTCCAGGTCATCACCACGCGCTGCGTAAAAAAGTTTTTCCTCACATCCCCCCCCCCTGTATCTCTTGCCCAAAACCTTAAATCTGTGTCCCCTAATCCTTGTACCATCAACTAGTAGGAACAGCCTTTCCCCGTCTAACCTATCCAAACCCATCATAATCTTGTACACCTCTATCAAACCTCCTTTGCTCTAATGAAAACAAATCCAGCTTCTCCAAACTGTCCTTGTAGCTAAGATCCCCCATCCCCGGAACCATTCTGGTAAATCTCCTCTGCACCCTCTCAAGGGCCTTCACATCCTTCCTAAAGTGTGGTGACCAGAACTGGATGCAATACATAGAAACATAGAAACATAGAATCTAGGAGCAGGAGAAGGCCATTCGGCCCGTCGAGCCTGCTCCGCCATTCAATACGATCATGGCTGATCATCCAAATCCAGTACCCTGTCCCTGCTTTAATCCCCACAGTACACATATCCCACCCTACCCCCATAACCCCACGTATTTAATTCCCCCTAACATATCCCATCCTATCCCCATAACCCCACATATTTAATCCCCCCTAACACTAAGGGTCAATTTATCATAGCCAAATCAACCTAACCCACACATTTTTGGACTGTGGGAGGAAACCGGAGCACCCGGAGGAAACCCACGCAGACACGGGGAGAATGTGCAAACTCCACACAGACAGTCACCCGAGGTCAGATTCGAACCCAGGTCTCTGGCGCTGTGAGGCACCAGTGCTAACCACTATGCCACCGTGTTGCCCATTGCCCGTTGTGGCCTAACCAGTGTTTTATAAAGTTTCAGCATAACTTCTCTACTTTTGTACTCAATACCTCTATCTATGAAGCCCAAGATCCCATATGCTTTGTTAACCACTCTCTCAATATGTCCTGCCACCTTCAGGGACTGATGCACATTAACTCCCAGGTCCCTCTGTCCCTGCACACTCTTTAAAACTGTGCCATTAAGTGTATATTGCCTCTCCCTGTTCCTTCTGCCAAAATGCATCACCTCACACTTCTCTGTGTTAAATTCCATCTGCCACTTGTCTGCCCATTCTGCTAGCCTTTCTATGTCCTGTGGCAGTCGATTGATATCATCATCACTGCTTGCCACACCCCCAATTTTGGTGTCATCGGCAAATTTAGAAATTCTACTCTGTATTCCAATACCCAGGTCATTTATATATATCAAAAAAAGCATGGCCCCAGCACTGACCCTTGGGGAACACCACTGTCTACCATCCTCCAGTCTGAAAAACAGCCATTTACCACAACTCGCTGTTTTCTGTCCTTAAGCCAATTCCTTATGCAAGCTGCCACTGACCCATCTATTCCATGAGCCTCAATTTTGTTAACCAGCCTTCTATGTGGTACTTTGTCAAACGCCCTCCAAAAATCCATGTAGACAACATCCATTGCATTCCCTTCATCAATCCTCTCTGTTACTTCATCAAAAAATTCAATTAGATTAGTCAAACACGATCTGCTATTTTACAAATGCGTGTTGGCTCTCCTTAATTAGCTTAAACCTCTCCAAATGCCCGTTAATTCTTTCCTTGATTATTGTTTCTAAAACTTTACCCACCACTGATGTTAAACTGACCGGCCTGTAGTTAATAGGATTATCCTTACACCCTTTCTTGAACAATGGTGTCACATTTGCCACTTTCCAATCCTCAAGCACCTCCCCCACATTTAGGGAAGATTGGAAAATTATGGCAAGCCCTTCCGCTATCTCCTCCCCCAATTCCCTTAGCAACCTGGGATGCAAGCCATCTGGACCAGGCGACTTGTCCACTCTAAGCATACCCAGCCTTTCTACTACATCCTGTCTATCAATTTTCACTCCTTCCATTGCTTCTACCTTTTCCACTTCTACCGATATTTTGTCAGCATCCACCTCCTTCGTAAACACCGATACAAAGTACTCATTGAGTATTCTAGCCTTGCCCTGCACCTCTAAGCATATATCACCTTCTTTGTCTCTAATAGGCCGCACCCTGGCTTTTACTACCCGCTTACTGTTTACATGCCAGTAGAAGATTTTTGGGTTCCCTTTTATGTTAACCGCCATTCTACTCTCATATTCTCTCTTGGCCAATCTTATTTTCATCTTCACATCCCCTCTCAACTTATTGTATTTGGTTCTCCCTTGAAGAATTCACCTGACATGCATCATACACCCTCTTTTTTTGTTTCATACTGAGAGGGTCTGTTGGTCTGCACTGATGAGGTCATTGCTGCACTTGTTTTTAAGAGCTGCCTGTAGCCTCAGCCTCTCATTTCTCATTGCTGCTGCTGCTGGAATGGGCCAGGATCACCATGAGTGCTGCCACAGGCAAGAAGGCTGCTCCTAGATTCAATGACGACTCCCTGCAAGCTCTTGTAGAGGGAGTAAGAGAGTGCAGGGACATTCTGTTCCCTGCCGATGGCCACAGGAAGCTTCCTCAACAGACGAAGGCAGCCTGGCTGGAGATAGCTGAGGAGGTCAGTGCAAGGTCGCTGTGTAGACACATCTGGCTCCAGTGTCGCAAACGCTTCAGTGATCTTGTCCGAACATCAAAAGTGAGTATCACCTCACACTTACCTTCACTCGGCTTCCCTTCTCTTCTCATCACCAACACTCTGCATTGTCAGCCTGCTCCTCCACATCCCACCTTTCCTTACTTCCCTTGCACCCTTACCTTTCTATCTCTCTCTCTGTACTGAATCACTTCACCATCCTGCGATGCAGCCCTCACACTCGCTCTCACTTTCATGCAATGACAACAACTAACGACGCACAGGGAGGCTCCTTCCTCTTGCCACCTCACTCCATCCTGGCCTCCCTCTAAAATTCTACCTTATGGATTCTTCACACTCACTCCATCACTCTCGCTGAAACTCCACTTGTGTCCCTCCTTGCAGGAAAAGATAGCCCACACTAAGAGGGAGAGAGCCAAGACAGGAGGAGGCACACCATCACTCACCACATTAACTGACGCCGAGGAGGCTGCTTGCGACATCATGGGAGGTGGCGAGGAGCTGGAAGTGGGGGACGGAGAGACGGGCGCACTAGAGGAAGCTGGTGACAGAATGCATTTTCATCCCTCGCTTTTACAATTCCTGATTGACTGCAATGGCATATGCTGCTCATAGAGATTGACATCTGATCATCTGCACAATAGGATGTGTCTGCTACCTCCAAATCCTATGTCTAACTCATGCCATTACTCTCCCACAGGTCCATCAAGAGCCCCCCTCCCCACTGTCCAGGAGGAAGAGCTAAATGAATCCTCAGAGGAACCTGGAGCATCTGAGGGAACAGTGTCACCAGGACTCAGCGCACCCAGCACCAGCACAGATACGCACACCTCGGTGGGTCCTTCACGACATAGAGTAGTGTTGTCACCTGGTGTATCACAGCTCATAAGTGAGCATCAGTAGATGCTGGAGACAGCGACAGCAGTGGAGAGTCCTCGTCGGAGGTTGCAGGACTTTCCTAGCTCAGCTCAGCTGCATGTAGAAGCTGTGCCTCTGGGGCCATCCAGAAAGAGAGCGGTGCTGGAACTCCAGGAACAAGTGCAGGAGTCTCTGACAGGGTTTGCATCCAGGGTAACTGCGAGTGTGCAGAG
Organism: Squalus acanthias; assembly: GCA_030390025.1. Lineage (NCBI taxonomy): Eukaryota > Metazoa > Chordata > Chondrichthyes > Squaliformes > Squalidae > Squalus > Squalus acanthias. The sequence continues at coordinate 66,617,877 of CM059431.1, forward strand.
AATGGAGGAGTCCATCTCTAACATGAGCACTGCCTTTATGGAGGCAATGGCGCGTGAACGTGCCACCATGGAGAGGGTGGCAACCTCCTTGGAGGACATAACTCGCCACACTCAACAGAGCATGGTGACTCTTCTAAATAGATGGTCTGCTATGGAGGATAGATGGGCATCTATTGAGGAAAGACACCAGAGGTACATGGATGTCCCCGTTATGAGGACTGTCAGTACAGAGATGGGTCCTCATGGCCCCACTGAGGTGCAGCAGGTTGCTCTCCAGCCACTTGCTAGCACTGAAGTGTGGGTGACCCATGAGAGGGCTGTTGGTGGCAGACAACAAGGAAGTGTGGGCTCCTCTCCAAGTGCTCTCACGGCCATGTCACTGCGGAGCCCTCGGTCAGAGCCCTAGGTTCCTCACCCAACTGAGATGGCCGTCTCAGCCCCTGCACAGCCGCAGGAAAAGCAGACTGTGGAGGAGCCCTCACAGGCTCCCAAACCCAGAGGACGCCCGCCAAAGGTGTCTAAGCAGGCACAGCACCAAAGTGAGAAAGGTGCATCTACATCTGCTGAAGCCTCAGGGGAAGCACCACGTAGGAGCATGCGTAAGAGGAAGTTAAAGCACTAATAGTCACAAGGTTAGTCACTTGGGTGTTTTACAGTTTTGTTAAATATCGAGTGCCATCCTTTTGTGATGTAATTAAACAAAAGTGATGGCAAAGAGTTAAGGTTCTGGCCTATGTGATCTGGGAAATGGAAATTCAAGAGTGAGGGCTCAGGGCTAATTCCATTTATAATGATGGTGGTTAGAGTGAGGGGACACCACCGTTTATTTGACAGATGATGCATGAGGTTTTGAGAATGTCGGCCTTATATTCATCTCCATCTGCCAGCCACCTGTGTTTGAAGCATAAGCTTACGCGAATCTGGCATGGATGAGTGCTTCCCTTGCCAGACGGCCAGCAATGTGGTCGTGTGCGGCTGCATTGACCACATCCGGCCCCGCAACGCATGGCTCCCCGTTCTCCTCCTCATCCTCCTCCTCATGCTCCTCTTCATCCTCCTCCTTGTCCTCCTCCTCGTCCTCCTCCTCATCCTCTTCCTCTTCCTCGTCCTCTTCCTCTTCTTCCGAGGAGGGTTTGTGCTGAGCCACTTGTTCATCCAGCAGCACTAAGCCGTGCTGCTGTGCGATGTTGTGCAGGACACAGCAGACCACAACGATTCTGGACACCCTGGCTGGTGCATACTGCAAGGCTCCTCCAGATCTGTCCAGGCATCGGAAGCTCATTTTGAGCAAGCTGATGGTTTGTTCGATGATGCTTCTGGTGGATAAGTGACTCAGATTGTAGCGCTCCTCAGCCTCATTTGTTGGCCTCCTCATCGGTGTCATAAGTCACTTTTTCAGGGGATAGCCCTTGTCGTCAAGTAGCCATTCGCAAAGTTGGGTTGGCGGATGGAAGAACTGAGGCACAGTAGACTGGCGCAGGATGAAGGAGTCATGGCAACTGCCAGGGTACTTTGCGCAAACATGCATGATGATCTTCCTGTGGTTACACACCAGCTGGACGTTCAGGGAGTGGAATTGCTTGCGGTTGACAAATACAGCTGGGTTGTGATAGGGGGCCCTAATGGCTACATGTGTGCAGTCAATGACGTCTTGCACCATTGGCAAGCCTGTCATATTGGCAAAGCCAACCACACGTGCCGTCACACTTGGGCCAGCCGTGGAGAGGTGGATGTAATTGTGGGCCTTTGCAAAGAGGGCATCGGTAACCTGCGTGATGCAGGTGTGTGCGGCCGACTGGGAGGTGCCGCTGATGTCTGCAGCTGATCCCTGGAAGGAGCCCAAAGCAAAGAAGTTGAGTGCGGTGGTGACTTTGACAGCCACTGGTAAGGAGTGTCTACACGCTCCTCTGGGCTCCAGGTGTTGGTGCAGCATTGCGCAGATGTCAGCGACTATGTCTCTTGAAAGTCTCAGCCTCCTTTGGCACTGCTGCTCAGTCATGCTGAGGAAGCTGATCCTCTGCCTGTAAACCCTGTGTTGGGGGTATCTCCTGCGGCGAGGCGCAGCCCTGCACTGACGCCCTCCGCCCTGTGCAGCATCAGGTGGGTGAGGAGAGGTTGGCGCTCCTGGTGCTGGTGCTGCTGTTGTGGCTGGTTGTGGTGCTGCCGCAGCTGCTCTTCCTCTGAATCTGACGACCAGGATGAGAGGATATAAATGTTTCCCATCCCGTTGCTATAGATTTCAGTTGAGGCAAGAAGCTTACAAGCGCACAGTCAAAGTGGCCTGAGATTATTCCAATCAGGTCACACTGCAGATGGCTGTCAGCTTGAACAGTCACAAGGTCAGTAGAGTTGCAAGATCTTATCCCAAACCTCCAACAACAAAGTTGTGGCATTTCAATGTCAGCCATGTTGCAGGAGCGCTTTTAAGCGGCTGCAGCAATTGACAACAAATCATGTCCTTGAGAAACCCAACTCATTGCAGCTGGCGTGTTTCTCGGAAGATGGGAAACAGGAGCCAAAAGCACCAAAATCGGAATTGCAGATTAATCTAGGATTAGCAAGGCACTTAACAGGCTGTTAACTGCCTTAAATGCCTGTCCCACCATTTGGTTTCGGGTCAGTTCAGGAGCAGCTGAACAGACACTTACGAAATTAGTGTGGGGGCGGGTTGGAGACGAGTTCGCAGCCAATCGGCACTCTTTCCGATTTTTGCTGCCGACCCGCCTCCAAACCCGCCCTCTAAGGTCCATTAAAATCGAGCCCATAACATTGTTTGGAATGTTTGTTTTGTGGTGGCTTTCATTTGAGCTTTGTGCCCAAGAGGATGCTGTGATGTTCTGTGACAGAAGGATGGTAAGGTGGGGAAGTGTTGAGCAATGGGGATCTGGGGTTTCATTCATTGGAACCGGAATCTGATGATACGCTCACGGACAACCTGTCCAGAATGGGAATTTGCTGCCTGCCTCCTCCCTGCCTCCTCCCTTCCTCCTCATCCTCCTCCTCCTCCTCTTCCTCCTCATCCTGAGGTGTTGCAGAACCCATGGTGGCAAGGACTGCGCCCTCATGATGGCCAATTGTGGAGGATGCAGCAGACCAACATGTAATGGGACACCCGCTCCGGCATGTACTGGAGGGCTCCTCCTGAGTGGTCAAGGCAGCGGTCCGTTGCTTGAGCACCCCAATGGTCTATTCGATGAGGTTTCTCGTGGCGGCATGGCTGTCATTATATGACTGCCGGCCATGAGTAGTGCGGTTGTGGAGGGGAGTCATCAGCCAGGTGTAGAGCGGATAGCCCTTGTTTCCAAGCAGTCACCCTCGGGTTCAACGTGGTGTCTGGAAGATTGCTGGCACAGCGGGCTGGTGCAGGATGAAGGCATCATGACTGCTGCCAGGATACCGGGAATTCACCATCATGATGTGCTGGGTGTGGTCACACACCAACTGCACATTAAGTGAACGGTTGCCTTTGCGGTTGTGGTACATCTCAGCAATGATATGTGGCGCCTGCAAAGCCACATGTGTGCAGTCGATGGCACCCTGCACCATGGGGATGCCCGATATCCTGGCAAAGCCACATGCGCGCTTGTCCTGCTTCTCTCTGTTCAGAGAGAAGACAATGAAGTCCCTTCTCCTGGAGTTCTCCTCTGTAACCTCCCGCATGCAGCGATGGACAGCAAATTGGGAGATGTTAGCTTTGTCACCTGCTCCAGCCTGCGAGGATCCAGTGGCGAAAAAATTCAGGGTCATGGTCACCTTGAGGGCCGCTGGCAGCGCCGACATCGCCCTGCTCTGAGGCTGTAAGATCTGGTTCCAGGAGGTGGCAGAATTCTGTGAGCATCTCCTTGGTGAAGCAGAGCCTCCAAATACATTGCTCCTGGCTTAAGTGCAGGTCGGAGAAGTGCTCCCTGAAGACCCTAGGTTGGTAAATCCTCCTACTGAGAGCCCTCCTGCCCCTCCTCCTCCTACTTCTGCGAGCAGCTTGCCTTTGCTTTCTCTGTTCCATCTCCCTGTCATGCTGCAGCGTGAGGGGGACTGCAACTAGAGCCCCCTTGACTGGTGTAGTCAGAGGCTTTCCTTTAAGAGCCAATGCCTTCCCAACGTCCAGCAGCACTCCCTGCACTCACTGCACACTTTCCCAACTTTTTAAATGCCTTACACCAAGGCACTACTTAAATAAACTGTACAGGAACTAGTACAAATCCAAAAAGCAACTTACCTGCAAGTTGGATGTTTCTCTTTAAATAGCTCTGGTCGGGTGTCCCTCGTGCAGCTGAACACATGTTCAGCCGTATGTGTTTAGGAGAGGATGTACAGTGGAACGGCAACATCCAAAATGGCAGGTCATGCATCAAATCCGTGTTACACACTGATGGACGTCACGATCTGCCTCACTTGAATTCCTCTGCCGCACGCAGGCAACGGCTACGCTACCAAATTGCTCAAAATGGCGTCCGCCGTGTCCTGCGCCGGAAGTGGCAGAAGTGAAGCAGCCGCCATTTTTTTTGCCAAAATTGGCCTTAACTGCCAGCGCTAAGCAGTGGAGTTTGACGGCCCATGTGGTTATGATCTTTCTTAAATTACCAAGCAGAACAAACAATCCTGAATTTGTTTATGATGTTGTTGCATCTCCACTCATTTGCTACTCAACTATTTAAGGAGGGGGTCCCTTGTAAGTTCATGTCAACTTCATCTGAAAGAATAGATAGCATTGTTCAAATTTCCAATGCATGAAAGGAACATTTTTATTCACAAAAGTGTGCTTTGTTACAGGCATTTCTTTGCTAATCTGTATTATACTGAACCTCCTTGATTATGCTAGTTAGGTTTGAGGCCTGTGTACACCCTTGGCTGGCCCCAATATTTGCGGGGAGGCGAGAGGGAGTGAGAGGGGTGGGGTGGGGTGGGGGGGCGGTACAATTTCCAGAGGTCCTGCCGAATTTAGCAGCAGAACCTGATTAACATTTTCTAAATTCGTTTCCTGGCCACAGCCAGCCAGATTGAGACGTTGGCTGGCTGGTGGGCCTGCGGCACCAAGTCAAAGCCGGGGAGCATAGGGGAGAGAGGGAGTGAGAGATCGTGGGTCGGACATTGGGAGGTCCCAGAGAGATCGTGGGTCAGAGATCACGGGTTTCCGATTGTGGTGATGGGGGACATCACCCGATCACAGGGTGGTCAGATCGCGGGGGTTTGATTGCTGGGAGATTAACAGGTTAGCTTGGGGGGTCGGGTGGGAGCACTCCTGCTCCTCCAGGCCCACAAGCAGGCTTCAAAGAAACCAGCCAGTCAGTGTTAAACCTGAAACACAGATAAAATCTTAGGCATGCAACCTCATTAAAATAGTTAAATGGGGGACCTGCCTCCAGAGAGCAGGTTAGTCGTCCAACTTCGAAACAGCCTCCGTTAAATCTGCAAATGGGCACGTTGGAGGCGGTTTGGACACGGGTTTCCCATTTTTCCCTCCACCCACCGCCTCTCCCTCCGCCCGTCCTGGTGTTTAAAATTTCCCCAAGTGTTTGAGCCTGCAGGTCTACCCTGGTGCTACAGGACTATCACAGGACTCTGAGCTCTAGGTCCTGAGGCCACCTTGCTTTGAACTGCACATTCCTTTTTATGGGGTTGGCTGCCCAGCAGTATACTTGATTGAAAACTGGACTGTAAAATGGGTGTTTGCATAAAGAGATCCTGCCCAAGTATGGCGAGTTTCTTTGTGCGGAGCCCAGATATTTATATTCTTTGGCTCCACAGCTCTGTGGCAAATGCCAGAAATCATATTTAATACTTAGCAGCTCGAGAGAAAACAGAAAACCTGTACAATTTCAACAAAGCAAAGTTGATAAAAAATTCCGAGAATGTGTTCATTTATTTATTGACTTAGCTACTTTTGGAGGATGGGAGATTCTTTTCTCCACAAGTATTTCACCCCTCCTTTCTGGAAGACTTTGAATTCTTGCTGGGGTACAATTCCACATGTACTAGTCACCCTCCAGTACCTTGCCCAAATGATCATTATTCATAGGTATGTCTTGATAGAAAGTGTTAGCAGGCTATTTGACCATTAGGTCATCACAGCTGAGCCAGATACTTTCTTATCCAATGTCCATAAAAGCAAACTTCAAACAAGGGTTGCTACATAGCAATTAACAGCCAGAATCTTGGTCAACTTTCACTTCACTAACCCAAGTCCAATTGCAGCATTTCGACCGAGGCCTTAACTGAGACCATCTAACACAGCACAGACCGACGATCAGTGGTGGGACTTCATGGTCTGTGTGGCTCAGCTACTCACTGGGAAAACTCACAGAGCTACTGGAGGACAGAAGCAAAATACTGCAGATGCTGAAAGGTCATCGACCTGAACCGTTGGTCCTGATATTTACTGGGTTGGGATTTCCAAGCAGGTGGGGGTGGGGGGCGAGGGAGGGAGGAGCTCTGGTTGGGGTTGGGGTTTCCCCGAATGGCGTGGAGTTTTAACTCCATGGCATGCGTGTTTTTTTTTAACAGGTTCCCTGCTCAAAAGCCAACTTGATTGAAAGGCTTGGCTCCCTGTCGGGCGGGGAATGCTGCCGAAGAGGCTGCAGCCCAGGAGCAGGTAAGTTTGTGCTGCTCGGGGTAGAGATCACGAGGTGGGGGTTGGTACAACGTGGTTTGGAGGTTCGGGGGTGATAGTGGGGGGTCGAAAAGAGATAGGAGGGAGAGATGGGGGGTTGGGGAGAATCAATGATTGGGGGGGGGGGGGTGGCCAGTGATCATGGGGGTGCCGTTGAACTTTGGAGGTTGGTGATCACCGAGGGGTCCGATCGTGCAAGGGTGTCCGATCGCTGGAGTGGTTAACAGGTTTGCTTGGTGGGCCAGGGGAAAGCACTCCAGTTCCTCCTGGCCTATAAGCAGTGCTGGAAAGGCACTTACCTGTCCCACGCGACAGTCCTTGATCCCTTTAGCTGCCGGGTTTCTCGAGATGGCCAGGGGTAAGCCTGAAACACGGATAATACCTTAGGCACACAGCCTCATTAAAATATTGAAATGAGCGACTCGCTTCCTGGGGTGGGTTGGTTGCCTGTCCCGCCTCCATTAAAACCGGCTGTAGACGGCTACGAGGCAGGTTGGGTTCGGGCTTGAAATTTTTTTACAATTGTACTACCCACCCGATCCAAACCCACCGATTTTGGGGATTAAAATGACCCCTGTTAACTCTGTTGCTCTCTCCACAGATGCTGCCTGATCTGCTGAGTGTTTTTTGAACTGATGAAGGAGCTGTCTAGGAATTTAAAGGAAAGAAGGTGAAGCTTTCAGCCATTTAAACAAAGACAAGCAGTCAGCATAAAAGCAAATATTTTGGTTATTAATTTGGAATTGAAGTGAACAAAAAAATTTGAACTTGTGCTGGGTAGAACTTAAAGTTGGGAGCTTAAACAACACAAATTGCTACAGACTATAAGGAGCATGCTCATAGTCTGATCTGACTGCAATCAATAACAGTGCTGGTTTTAGTGTGGTGCATAGTTCCTTCATGATTAAAAGACAACCACATGTTGCTGCAGGTAGTGAGACATGAATCACCTTTTATTCTGTGCTCAGATAGTGGAAAAGTAAATTTGAAAAGAGATACAGATTATGTTGTGTGGACAGAACAACATTTGCTCGCCAAGAAATACACTGTGGCAGAATTAAATGTAAAAAAAACCACTGTTGTCAGTATTTGCTAAACTTGTTCTCAAAGATCTGTGTTGCTGATTGATGTTTCCAACAAGGGAAACAGAAGATAGTGCCCTTGTGCAATGAGTTACTTCACCAAGCACTTCAGGTTGTCAATAAATTCCTAAAAGAATGACAAATACTATTGTAGGGAAACTGGAGTTGGAAAGTAAAAAACTTTAAATGTGCAAATATGGTTACATATGATGGACAGATCAGTAAAACTATGTTACTCTATGCAGCTGGGCCAGATGGGATTCACCATAAAATCATAAAAGAAATGAGAGAGGAGATCAACAGGTTTTTGGTGAATATTTTTAGGGGCTTTATAAACAGTAATGGAGGATAGCAAATCTTATTGGGACATTCAGAAGAACAGTGTGAGGCGGGAGTAGATTCTAACTTGCGGGCAGAGTGTTCTGGCTGTCTACCCATGCCGGGAGCGAAGAGGCTGGAGCCATTTCTAAGTCTAGACCTCATTAAAATCAAACAAGTGAACTGCCCACCCCACATAGACGTCCCACTGCATCTCACCAGATTCAGGGCTGCTCAATATCAAGCGGTCTGGAGGCCACTTGGCCAAATCAAGGTAAGGCCTGAGGAGGGGTGTTTGTCATCGGAAACAGGGGGAGCCTGGGGCGGCAGCGGCCCTGATTATTTTTGTGGGGCCCAGAGAGGCACTTGTGCTTCTCCTAGCTTCACAAAAATTGTTCTAAATTAACCAATAAAACTGGATGAAGTGTGTACAGTATACATTCCACCTCGTCTTCCCCTAAAATGGCAATCTGGGTCCAATAACAACAACAACAACTTGTATTTATATAGCACCTTTAACGTAGTAAAACATCTCAAGGCGCTGCACAGGAGTATTTTAAGACAAAAAATTTGACACCGATCCACATAAAGATAAATTAGGGCAGATGACCAAAAGCTTGGTCAAAGAGGTAGGTTTTAAGGAGTGTCTTAAAGGAGGAAAGAGAGGTAACGAGGCAGACAGGCTTAGGCAGGGAATTCCAGAGCTTAGGGCCTAGGCAACAGAAGGCACGGCCACCAAAGGTTGAGCGATTATAATCAGGGATGCTCAAGAGGGCAGAATTAGAGGAGCGCAGATATCTCGGGGGGTTGTGGGGCTGAAGGAGATTACAGAGATAGGGAGGGGCGAGGCCATGGAGGGATTTGAAAACAAGGATAAGAATTTTGAAATCGAGGCGCTGCTTAACCGGGAGCCAATGTAGGTCAGCGAGCACAGGGGTGATGGGCGAACGGGACTTGGTGCGAGTTAGGACATGGGCAGCAGAGTTTTGGATGACCTCAAGTTTACGTAAGGTGGAATGTGGAAGGCCAGCCAGGAGTGTGTTAGAAGCATAGAAGATAGGAGCAGGAGTAGGCCATTCGGCCCCTCAAGCCTGCTCTGCCATTTAATGAGATCATGGCTGATCATCCAAATTCAGTACCCTGCCCCTGCTTTCTCCCCATATCCCTTGATCCCTTTAGCCTTAAGAAATATATCTATCTCCTTCTTGAATATATTAATGAATTGGCCTCAACTGCCTTCTGTGGTAGAGAATTCCACAGGTTCACCACTCTCTGGGTGAAGAAATTCCTCCTCATCTCAGTCCTAAATGGCTTACCCCTTATCCTTAGACTGTGACCTCTGGTTCTGGACTCCCCCGCCATCGGGAACATCCTTCCTGCATCTAGTCTGTCTAGTCCTGTTAGAATTTTATAAGTTTCAATGAGATCCCCTCTCATTCTTCTAAACTCTAGCGAATATAAGCCTAATCGACCCAAAAAAGAGGATTTGGGAATCATTAGTGATCATTAACTGAAAATTTAAAATCAGTGTGTGAAGCTTTAATCAACAAAACCAATTGCGTACTATGAGACATTTGGAGAGGATTTTCCTATAAGTTGAAACAAGTTGTGACCTTCTGTGGATTGCTGGTGGGCAATAATTGGAACGTTGCATGCATTTTAGACATGCTGGCTATGAAATTCCCCCTCTTAGTGCTGGCATTTAAAGCCGGTTTCATCAGAAAAATGGCGGCTGCCTCACTTCTGGCCACTTCTGGCGTGGGCGGCAGCGGTCGCCATTTTGGGCAGACCGGTAGCGTAGGAGGGGCAGTAGCGCTCTCAGCAGGAGGCCTTACTCATCTATGGTCCTCCGAGGGCATATCTCCTACCTCCACTTATGCCAGGAGCAATGTATTCGGAGGCTCCGCTTCACCAAGGAGGTGGTCACAGAACGCTGCCTCCTCCTGCAAACAGACCTGTAGCCTCAGAGCAGGTTAACGATGACGCTGCCAGTGGCCCTCAAGGTGACCATGACCCTTAATCTCATCCGAAAGACGGCACCTCCGACAGTGCAGCACTCCCTCAGCACTGCACTGGAGTGTCAGCCTAGCTTTATGTGCTACAAGCCCCTGGAGTGGGACTTGAACCCACAACCTTCTGACTCAGAGGCGAGTGCGCCATAGCTGACACTGAAATCTGACCTGAATGGTCTAAGGTCATGAAGCTTCTTTGGCCACTGGAGCCAGGTCATGGGGGCGACACAGCTGGCAGTGATGACCTCAGTGATCTGGTCGCACATTGTTCTTTCTGGAGGGCCTCCTGACCCCTGTGGGTAGAGGACCTCTCTTGCAGTGTTGACCCCCTGCACAAAGCTGGAGTGCTGTGTGCGAGACCCTGGGTGCCACTTCCCTGGCTTGTTGAGCCATTTGTGTTAGTGCTTAAGCACTTTCACCAGATTTTACATGCAGAAGGCATTTCAGCTTTAAGAGCTGAAAACTGCCATTTTAGAATTATTTAAATGTTTTTTTCAGAAGGCAGTTGAGCTCTAAGGGTTAAAGACTGCCTATTTTTAAATGATTTTTATTTGTTTAAGTTATGAAGGCAGTTCCCCTTTAAGGGCTCGTGACTGCTTTCTAAAATGACAGTCTAGCTTTAAGACAATGCTGCCTTGCTCCAGGGACGCTACGGCCACGTTACATTGGGCCTCCTACTGACCATAGAGTCCGAAACAATGCATTGCATGGTAGGTTCTGCGCTCCGATCATTTAAATCAGCAGCAGCACCAAAACAACGGTGCTGCCTGCAATCTTTTTATGGGCGGGAGTTAACCTCGCCCCGCGGTGGCACCGGCTGTTTCCGCACGTTATTGGATTTCTAGGCCTACATATTTAAAAGGCTGATAGATTGATGCAGATGTAAGGATTCCACTGAACTTGGACTGTAAGTGCAGAAATAGAGGAGACAGACCCAAAATATTAGCAGACCTCAAATGATAATAAAGATTAAAAGATTTTTTTTAAACCACAGACTAGTGGGCATTTGGAAGAGACCTAAGGTGAAAGCAATTGCTATTGTGCTGATTAACCCTTTTAAGAGGCAATTAATTGGGAGAGGGAGCCAGGTTAATTGCAACACGCAAAGGAAGTAGGCCACTTTCAAAAAAATCCTGAAGACAGCTCACACTGAAAATAGATAGTTTGAGGCTTATAAAATGAGTAATAGTCATTCGGACAGTGAAAGATATTGAACACAGTTAGCGTGAGCAAAAAAAAATAGGCCAGCTGAAATTAATCTGGAAAGGAGATAAATTGAACGTAGTCAAAATAATGAGAAAGCAATTTTGTTATTCTTCGGAGTATGAGGTTAGTTAGATAACATGTTGAATTATAAATGATGACAGGGCAGTAGCAAAAGAGTTGACCAGCTACTTTCTATCTGTTTTTAACTGCAAGAGGGTTGGACTGGCCCCTTATGTAGCGGATAAAACTAAAACTCAGATGGGTCGTTTACACATCTCAAGGGAAATGGGGAAGACTAAACCAAAGGAGCTCAAGGTGGAAAAAGCATCAGGGCCAGATTTAATTTATCCTGGGGTACTGAAGGAACAGATAAAGCTGTTGGAGGTCCCTGGTAAATATTTTACATAGTTCACTGAGAACAGGGAACTGATGGTTGGAGGACGATACATGTGGTGCCCTTATTTAGGAAAGGATCAAAATCATAACTGGGTAATTATAAAACCGTGAGTTTAACCTTAGTGGTGGGAAAATTCATGGAAAGCATCTTCAGCGCTGCTATTAATGATCAGCTAGAATGCTCAGGCTTGATAAACCTGATCAAGTTTCGTAAAGAAGTTACTGGAGACGCAGATCAGGAAGGTCCAGTACATGCCATCCACTTCAAAATTTGCAGACGACACCAAATTGGGGTGAGTAGTTAATACAGAGGAGGACTGCGACAAAATAAAGGACAGCAATAATAAACTTGTAGAATGGCGTATAATTCGCAAATTAACTTCAATGTAGAGAACTGTGAGGTGATAGGAAGAATAAGGAGGCCACATACTCCTTGGGGGGGGCGCTAATGGAGCGCTAAGGGGTTAGCGACCGGGCGCGGTGAATGCAGCGAAGCCCGTGAACTTCAGTGCCGGTAACTCTTAACACCTGGGCCTCTAGCACCGGAAATGCTTGGAAGAACTATGACATACGGAATGGATTCCTTATAGAGGACCCCACAGTACAACCTGAAGGATCAAACTTTCCTCGCAAACAGTGGACAACCATCAACCACCTCAGAACCGTCATGCTAGAGGCTGCCACCTTCTCCATAGAAGGAAAATTAAAGCATCCCCATCATGCGACTGTGGAGCTCCTAATCAGACCCTGCAGCACATCAGTGAGCACTGCCCTCAGAGGAAATTCGCAGGCAGCCTACAAGATATCCACGCTGTCACACCGGAAGCTTTGGCCTGGATATCTGACTTAGATATTGACATTTGATTTGATTTGCTACTACCATACGAAAAAAGACTTCCAAAGGTGCACACAAATCTGTCCAAGAACGGAAAGTGTTGGAAATAAAGGTTTCAATGTTTGACAGCACATTAACAGAAATTTTACATGAACATTGGATAAAACACCCAAGTGGCTACCCTTGTGTGTTGTTAGTTGGTATGATTCGACTAGGATGAGGGTGAGTGTGAGGGGTTGCTCGTGAGATGGGGAAGTGATAATGTGGGTAGAGAGAGAGGGATGGGTGGAGGTGCAAGGTAAATTGGTGTGAGTAAGGATGTGCAGGAGTAGGGTAGGGAAGCTAGAGTGATTGGGATGTGATGAGAGGCACAGGAGGATGAAGGTGAGTGCGGCTTTGTACTAACGTTTCATGATCTAATGAGATCATTGAAAGGTTGGCGCCATTGCACCCTGGTCCTCCTGATGACATCCCTACTTGTGTCCTCCTGTGCAATGTGCAACCAGGCTGCGTTGGTCTTCTGGGGAGGTCTCTTCCGCCCATGGGAAGGGAAGAGGACCTCCCTGCGTGCTGTGACTCCCTCCATAAGCATGTGGAGGGAGTCATGGGAGAGCCTGGGTGCAGCCCTGCACCTCTGTGCAGTGCTTGTCAGTGTTTGGATCACCTCAATGCTGTAGACCACTGACAGCACAAATGTCAAAGTAAGGTGACCATGGTCGCTTTAAGGAAACCGGCTCAAGACACATCATGAATGACGTCACCAGACCCGCTCCTTCTAATTGGGCTGGGAATTGCGCTGGGCGGGCTTAACAAGCCCTATCAATGTAAATTCATTTTCCAGAGCAGGATGGAGCCAGCAGCAGGGTCGGGACCCGCCACTGACATCGCCCAGCCCCAACCCGCTGAGGGAGAAAAATCTCGGCCTATGTTTTACTATGTAACTTGGATTTCCAAAAACTTTTGATAAAATACTACATGAAGGTCTCTGTGCTAAAACTGAGGCCTGGAATTTTCAGAGGTAAGACCGGGTGGGTTGCAGGCAAGAGGGAAAGTGAAAGTTATGCAAATGTAAAATCCGGCCCCAACCCGCTTCCAACACACCCACTTTTACTTTTCACTCAGGAGGGACAGGGGGTGCGGGCTGCCAACCCGCTGCCAGGAGGCGGGCTAGCAATTTAAATATGATAATGAGGCCTGAAGCCTCTACTTTAACCTGCTTTGCAGGTTTTACTGCAGGTGGCTGGGGATCCTGGGGCTCGGGATTCCCGGGGGCTGCAACGAGGCGGCCTCAGCCCTGGGAGCAATCCTTGTGGGCCGGGAGGAGCAGGAGTGCTTCCTCCTGGTTTTCCAACATCCCCCACAATCAACCCGCATCCCCCGGGGTCGGGGATCAGACCCCCCACCTGGGCCTGGAACACCGCCACCAGCCCTCCCCGCCCAGCCGAGGATCGCGACTCAGCCCCAGGGTCAGGGATTGGCCCCCTCCCCCGATTATTGTGACTCAGCCCCAGGGTCAGGGATCGGCCCCCTCCCCCGATTATTGTGACTCAGCCCCAGGGTCAGGGATCGGCCCCCTCCCCCGATTATTGTGACTCAGCCCCAGGGTCAGGGATCGGCCCCCTCCCCCGATTATTGTGATTCAGCCCCAGGGTCAGGGACTGGCCCCCTCCCCCGATTATTGTGACTCAGCCCCAGGGTCAGGGATCGGCCCCCTCCCCCGATGATTGTGACTCAGCCCCAGGGTCAGGGATCGGCCCCCTCCCCCGATTATTGTGATTCAGCCCCAGGGTCAGGGATCGGCCCCCTCCCCCGATTATTGTGATTCAGCCCCAGGGTCAGGGATCGGCCCCCTCCCCCGATTATTGTGACTCAGCCCCAGGGTCAGGGATCGGCCCCCTCCCCCGATTATTGTGATTCAGCCCCAGGGTCAGGGATTGGCCCCCTCCCCCGATTATTGTGACTCAGCCCCAGGGTCAGGGATCGGCCCCCTCCCCCGATGATTGTGACTCAGCCCCAGGGTCAGGGATCGGCCCCCTCCCCCGATTATTGTGATTCAGCCCCAGGGTCAGGGATCGGCCCCCTCCCCCGATTATTGTGACTCAGCCCCAGGGTCAGGGATCGGCCCCCTCCCCCGATTATTGTGACTCAGCCCCAGGGTCGAGGATCGGACTCCACCCCTCCGGGGTTCGATCTCACCCCACCCCCTGCGGGTCGGGGATCACACCCCCCCAACCATCCAGGGCACAGCACTTACCTTGTCCTGTGGCCTCCTGGTCCACCTTCCCCGCACAACTGGAAGCCAGCCTGTCAATCAGGCTGACATCCGGGTGGGGAACCCTCGCTTCACGTCGCACGCACGCTGTGGAGTTAAAACTCCACAGCATGCCAGGAAACCCGAACTTCGAGGTGACCATGAAACTATCGGATTCTCGTAAAAACCCATCTGGTTTACTAATGTCTTTTAGGGAAAAAATCTGCCGTCCTTACCTGGCCTGGCCTTTTTGTGACTCCAGACCCACAGCGATGTGGTTGACTCTAAACTGCCTTCTGAAATGGCCTAGCAAGCCACTCAGTTGTAACAAACCGCTACGAAACACAATAATAAGAATGAAACCGGATGGGCCACCCGGCATCGACCTCGGCACTGGCTACGGACACAGCAACAGCACACCCAGCCCAGTCGACCCTGCAAAGTCCTCCTCACCAACACCCCCCAACTTGTGCCAAAATTGCACCACAGGCAGGACAGACCCACCAGGGGTGGCGGCACAGTGGTATACAGTCGGGAAGGAGTGGACCTGGGAGTCCTCAACATTGACTCCAGACCCCATGAAGTCTCATGGCTTCAGGTCAAGCATGGGCAAGGAAACCTCCTGCTGATTACCACCTACCGCCCTCCCTCAGCTGCTGAATCAGTACTCCTCCATGTTGAACACATGGAAGAAGCACTGAGAGTAGCAAGGGCACAGAATATATTCTGGGTGGGGGACTTCAATGTCCATCACCAAGAGTGGCTCGGTAGCCGAATCCTGAAGGACATAGCTGACAGTCTGGTCCTACGACAGGTGGTGAGAGAACCAACACAAGGGAAAACCTACTTGACCTCTTTCTCACCAGTCTACCTGTCGCAGATGCATCTGTCCATGACAGTATTGTTGAGACGAAGTCCCGTCTTCACACTGAGGACACCCTCCATCGTGTTGTGTGTCACTACCACAGTGCTAAATGGGATAGATTCAGAACAGATCTAGCAACTCAAAACTGGGCATCCATGAGGCGCTGTGGGCCATCAGCAGCAGCAGAATTGTATTCGACCACAATATGTAACCTCATGGCCTGGCATATCCCTCACTCTACCATTACCATCAAGTCATAAAGCCAGGAGACCAACCCTGGTTCAATGAGGAGTGTAGAAGAGCATGCCAAGAGCAGCACAAGGCATACCTAACAATGAGGAGCCAAACTGGGGAAGCTGCAACACAGGACTACATGCATGCTAAAAAGTGGAAGCAGCATGCTATAGACAGGGTTAAGCGATCCCACAATCAACAGATCAGATCAAAGCTCTGCAGTCCTGCCACATCCAGTCGTGAATGGTGGTGGACCATTAAACAACTAACGGGAGGAGGAGGCTCCATGAATATTCCCATCCTCAATGATGGAGGAGCCCACCACGTGAGTGCAAAAGACAAGGCTGAAGTGTTTGCAACCATCTTCAGCCAGAAGTGCTGAGTGGATGATCCATACCAGCCTACTCCTGAGGTCCCCAACAGCACAGAAGCCAGTCTTCAGCCAATTCGATTCACTCCACGTGATATCAAGAAACGGCTGAGCGCACTAGATACAGCAAGGGCTATGGGCCCCAACAACATCCCGGCTATCGTGCTGAAGAGTTGTGCTCCAGAAATAGCCGCGCCTCTAGCCAATCTGATCCATTATAGCTGCAACATTAGCATCTATCCGACAATGTGGAAAACTGCCCAGGTATGTCCTGTCCACAAAAAGCAGGACAAATCCAATCTGACCAATTACCGCCCCATCAGTCCACTCTCAATCATCAGCAAAGTGATGGAAGGTGTCAACAACAGTGCTATCAAGCGGCACCTACTCACCAATAACCTGCTCACTGATGCCCAGTTTGGGTTCCGTCAAGACCACTCAGCTCCCGACCTCATTACAGCCTTGGTCCAAACATGGACAAAGGAGTTGAATTCCAGAGGTGAGGTGAGAATGACTGCCCTTGACATCAGGCAGCATTTGACTGAGTGTGGCATCAAGGAGCCCTTGTAAAACTGAAGTCAATGGGAATCGGGGGGAAAAATCTCCACTGGCTGGAGTCATACCTAGCACAAAGGAAGATGGTTGTGGTGGTTGAAGATCAATCATCACAGCCCCAGGACATGGCTGCAGGAGTTCCTCAGGGCAGTGTCCTAGGCCCAACCATCTTCAGCTGCTTCATCAATGACCTTCCCTCCAACATAAGGTCAGAAATGGGGATGTTCGCTGATGACTGCACAGTGTTCAGCACCATTCACAACTCCTCAGATAATGAAGCAGTCCATGCCCACATGCAACAAGACCTGGATGACGTTCAGGCTTGGGCTGATAAGTGGCAGGTAACATTCACGCCACAGAAGTGCCAGGCAATGACTATCTCCAACAAGCGAGAGTCTAAACACTGCCTCTTGACATTCAACAGCATTACCATCGCCGAATCCCCCACCATCAACATCCTGGGGGTCACCATTGACCAGAAACTTAACTGGACCAGCCACAAAAATACTGTGGCAACAAGAGCAGGTCAAAGGCTAGGTATTCTGCAGTGAGTGTCTCATCTCCTGACTCCCCAAAGCCTTTCCACCATCTACAAGGCACAAGTCAAGAGTGTGGTGGAATACTCTCCATTTGCCTGGATGCCTGCAGCTCCAACAACACTCAAGAAGCTCGACACCATCCAGGACAAAGCAGCCCACTTGATTGGCACCCCATCCACCAAATTAAACATTCACTCCCTCCACCAGCGGTGCACCGTGGCTGCAGTGTGTACCATCTACAAGATGCACTGCAGTAACTCGCCAAGGCTTCTTCAGCAGCACGTCCCAAACCTGCGACCTCTTCCACCTAGAAGGACAAGGGCAGCAGGCGCATGGGAACAGCACACCTCAAAGTTCCCCTCCAAGTCACACACTATCCTGACTTAAACTAAAGTGGCAGGGGTTTGGGACCTGAGCAGGGAGACAGAGGAAAGGGAAACAAGGATAAAAGCAAAAGACAGGAAGGAGAAAAACAAAAGTAGAAGGCAACGAACTCAACGGTTTAAATCAAACATGGTCAGAGTAAATAATAATTCATATAGGTCTGAGAGCATTAAAAAAACAAGCCTGAAGGCTTTGGGGTAGAAATTAGGTCGCGCCCCATTTGGGGCGCAAATATCGTCTGGACGCAAATATTAGCGCCTGGCGCTAATTATCGGCACTGACTGGAAACTTCACTTTTACCGCCCTGGGAGGTGAGTGGAGCGCTAAATCAGGCGCTGCACAACTGTCTTAAGGCGCAAAGGCCGAGCAGTGAGGCGCTAACTCAGAGCGCTGGCGAAGCTCATGTAATGTCAGTCAGCAATGGAACACACACACAATGGCACGGGCCAGTTCTTAAAGGGGATGGTTAATCTTGCTTTCCATCCACATCCTGTTCATTGCAGCCTTGAATCTCGGCCTGGAGAGACTTGCACATCAAATGTGCTGGAAAGAACAATGGAGAGTACCAGGCAAAGAGCTCAGAGTGCAGCTCCCACAGTCTCTGCTAAATCGATACAAGGAATGGCAAATCAAAATGAACCTGCAAAGTGCTGCTCAGTACCCAAAACTCCTTCACACAACGTTGAATCTCTCCAGAAGTCTCTCCCTCTCTCTCTCAGAATGCGTAGTTCAAAAATGCCACCAACAATAAAAGACAGGAAGAGGCCCCCTTTAAATAGCGCACCCCCCAGCCCCACAGCGATTGATAGCGTTCCAGTCTTCTGGTCGTTGGATGCGCCAGGCAGTAAGGCAGGGGGCGCAACTCAATTTCCGCTCCGGGGCGCCACAAGGGCGTTGCACCATGGAATGACATCACAATCTGTGCGCGCAGGTGGTCGCAGCGGTAAGTTTTAGCGCCGCCGCACAATGTCAAGTTAAGTTCCCGAGCGGCGCAAACATCGCTGCGCCCGGGCGTTAGCGGCTTTGCGCCCCATTAGCGCCCTCTTAAGGCGCTAACGGGAGGCGCAACCAACTGAATTTTTACCCCTTTGTGTCTTAATGCAAGGAGCATTCGGAACAAGGTGGATGAATTAGCTGCGCAAATAGAGGTAAATGAATAAGATTTGATTGGGATTACAGAAACATGGCTCCAGGGAGGCCAAGGCTGGGAACTCAACATCCAGGGGTATACAATATTTAGGAAAGATAGGCAAAAAAGAAAGGGAAGTGGGGTAGCATTGCTGGTTAAAGAGGGGCTTAACACAATTGAAAGGAAGGATAGTAACTCTGATGATGCGGAATCTGTATGGGTAGAACTGAGAAATAACAAGGGGCAGAAAAAGTTAGTGGGAGTGGTATATAGACCTCCAAACAGTAATACGGAGGTTGGGGACGGCATTAAAAGGGAAATTAGAGAAGCATGCAGTAAGGGCACAGCAGTCATCATGGGTGACTTTAATTTACATATAGTTTGGGCTAACCAAATTAGTAAAAATACTGTGGAGGAGGAATTCCTAGAATGTTTACAGGATGGTTTTCTGGAACAATATGTCGAGGAACCAACCAGAGATCAGGCCATCTTAGACTGGGTATTATGTAACGAGAAAGGATTAATTAGCAATCTTGTTGTACGAGGCCCCTTGGGTCAGAGTGATCATAATATGATAGAATTCTTCATTAGGATGGAGAGTTGAATCAGAGACTAGGGTCCTGAATTTAAATAAAGGGAACTATGATGGTATGAGGCGCGAATTGGGTAGGATTGATTGGGGAATGTCACTCAAAGGGTTGACGGTGGATAGGCAATGGCAAACATTCAAAGACTACATGGATGAACTATAGAATTAGTTCATCCCAGTGTGGCATAAGAATAAAACAAAAAGGGTGACTCAACCGTGGCTAACAAGGGAAATTAGGGATAGTATAAGATCCAAGGAGAGGGCATATACATTGGCCAGAAAAAGCGGTAACCCTGAGGATTGGGAGCAGTGTAGGATTCAACAAAGGAGGACAAAGGGATTAATTAAGAAGGGGAAAATAGAACATGAAAGTAAGCTTGCAGAGAACATAAAAACTGACTGTAAGAGCTTTTATAGATATGTGAAGAGAAAAAGATTAGTGAAATCAAGTGTAGGTCCCTTGCAGTCAGAAGCGGGGGAAGTTATAATGGGGAACAAAGAAATGACAGACCAATTAAATGCATATTTTGGTTCTGTCTTCACAAAGGAGGACACAAATAACCTTCCAGAGATGTTGGAGAACATACGGTCTGATGAAAGGGAGGAACTGAAAGAAATCAGTATTTGCAGGGAAATGGTGTTAGGGAAATTGACGGGATTGAAGGCCGATAAATCCCCAGGGCCTGATAATCTACATCCTAGGGTACTTAAGGAAGTGGCCCTAGAAATAGTAGATGCATTGCTGATCATCTTCCAACATTCGATGGAATCTGGAACTGTACCCATGGATTGGAGGGTAGCTAATGTTACCCCACTATTCAAAAAGGGTGGTAGAGAGAAAGCGGGGAATTACAGACCGGTAAGCCTGACATCGGTAGTGGGGAAAATGCTAGAGTCCATTATAAAGGATGTAATAGCTGAGCACTTGAAAAACAGTGCCAGGATCGGACAAAGTCAACATGGATTTACAAAAGGTAAATCGTGCTTGACTAATCTACTGGAATTTTTTGAGGATGTAACTGGGAAAATAGATAAGGGAGAACCAGTAGATGTGGTGTATTTGGACTTTCAAAAGGCTTTCGATAAGGTCCCGCATAAGAGATTAGCGTGTAAAGTTAAGGCACATGGGATTGGGGGCAAGGTATTGACTTGGATAGAGAACTGGTTGGCGGACAGAAAGCAGAGAGTAGGAATTAATGGTTCTTTTTCCGAGTGGCAGGCAGTGACTAGTGGGGTACCGCAGGGATCGGTCCTTGGACCCCAGCTATTCACAATAAACATTAATGATCTAGATAAAGGAACTAAATGTAATATCTCCAAGTTTGCAGATGACACAAAGCTGGGTGGGCGTGTGTGCTGCGAGGAGGATACTGAGAAACTCCAGGATGATTTGGACAGGTTGGGTGAGTGGGCAGAAGCATGGCAGATGCAATATAACGTGGATAAATGCGAGGTTATCCACTTTGGTGTCAAAAACAGAAAGGCAGAATATTATCTGAATTGCAATAGATTGGGAAAAGGGAAAGTGCAACGAGACCTGGGTGTCCTTGTGCACCAGTCGCTGAAGGTAAGCAAGCAGGTGCAGCAGCCGGTGAAGAAGGCAAATGGTATGTTGGCCTTCATAGCGAAAGGGTTTGAGTATAGGAACAGGGATGTCCTGCTGCAGTTGTACAGGGCCTTGGTGAGACCACACCTTGAGTACTGTGTGCAGTTTTGGTCGCCTTATCTGAGGAAGGATGTTCTTGCCATGGAAGGAGTTCAGTGAAGATTCACAAGGCTGATACCTGGGATGGCAGGAATGACATATGAGGAGAGATTGGGTCGATTGGGCTTATACTCGCTGGAGTATAGAAGAATGAGAGGGGATCTCATCGAAACATATAAAATTCTGACAGGTCTGGACAAACTAGATGCAGGAAGAATGTTCCCGATGGTTGGAGAGTCCAGAGCAGGGGTCATAATCTAAGGATAAGGGGTAAGCCATTTAGGACAGAAATGAGGAGGAATTTCTTCACCCAGAGAGTGGTGAACCTGTGGAATTCTCTACCACAGAAGGTAGTTGAGGCCAAGTCATTAAATATATTCAAGAATGAGTTAGATATATTTCTTAAAGCTAAAGATATCAAGGGATATGGGGAGAAGGCAGGTACAGGGTACTGAGTTTGGATGATCAGCCATGATCTCATCGAATGGCGGAGCAGGCTCGAGGGGCCGAATGGCCTACTCCTGCTCCTATCTTCTATATTTCTATGTTTCTATGTTTCTAGAAGTATATCGCCGATCCTTCATCGTCGCTGGGGCAAAATCCTGGAACTCTCTACCTAACAGCACTGTGGGAGTATCTTCACCACACGGACTGCAGTGGTTCAAGAGTGGAGCTCACCACCACCTTCTTAATGGCAATTAGGGATGGGCAATAAATGCTGTCCTTACCAGCGACGCCCACAACCCATAAACGAAAGGAAAAAAACAACGGGATCTGGATAGATTAGTGAAATTGCAAATGTCCTTTAATGTAGATGAGTGTCAAGGGGTATGGGGAGAGAGCGGGAATATGGTATTGAGATAGAGGATCAGCCATGATCATACTGAATGGTGGAGCAGGCTCGAAGGGCCGAATGGCCTCATCCTGCTCCTATTTTTATTTCTTTTTTTCTAAGTGTGCATTTATGCACAGCATTCAGGTATAGAGTACAATATGGATGGGTATAAGTTAAACGTGACAGGGCAGGAGAGAGACTTCAGCGTAGAGAGATGCTCAGACCTGGAATTTCCTCTGAGCTGTTTCCCCACCTGAAGGAAATTTTGGCTTCGGAGAAGGTACAGAGGAAGTTAATGAGGATGATTCCTGGCCTAAGTGATTTGAACTATGGATATTGACTTCATGACTGGGGTTTGGAATTGCTGGAGGGGTAAATACTTAAAGTGAATCTGATTCTGTTTTTAAACAAATATTAAGGGTCTTCATAACATATAGGTGGAAATCATTGCTTGAGGTGATGTGGCTAAGTAGAACAAGGGGCCCACCATTTAAATTGAAGGAAGTTAGATTAGATGAGCGGATATTTTATTTTTCGCAGAGGGTGATTGAGCAGTGGGTAGCATTCCGGAGGTTGTAGAGAGGACTAACTCTTTTCAGTCCTTCAAGAAGCTTTTCCCTACATTTTTTGGAAAACTACCAAATCACAGAAAAAGGAAGGTAAGATTTTCTGCCATAATCAATGGATTGGGACTCCCTGGGGCTTGCCTGATCATCGGTGAGGGGTTTAACAGGAATTTTTGGCAGAGGATCCTGAATTTGGCAATGGGTCTCTGTGGGAGGAAGGAAGGGTGGGAAGCTGGAGATGAGTTCAGTAAGAAGGGGGCGAGTGTGCATGGGCCTGATTGTCTTTTCTCTTCCTGACATACTATAACATGATAAAAAAGTGTTGGACAAATATCTAGTTGGGAGTAGGATTGGTGGTTATAAGACTGGGCATGAATCTAAATATTCTGCAAGGGATAATAATTTCTGTTCTTGTTTCTGCAATATATGTCTCCCTAGTCAGTCACCCATTGTCTGCGTAAAGTAGTTAAATTTAAACTGTCTGTGCACCTTCACTCCTCCAAGCTTGGGCCCATGCTCCCTAGTTCTATAGTTTGTAGAAATTTCAAACATATTGGCCCGTATTTTCCGATGCCTACGGGTGTGTACAAGCTGTGTACACACCCGTAGGGACATCGGAAATGCCAGTTTCAGGCATGCCAAGCGCATGCGCTGAAAATTGGCATTTCCGATCTGTCAAGAATGCTCTTGACAGATCGGACGCCTGCCCTAGAGAAGGGCCTCTGCGGGCGGATAGTTCCGCTTTCTGCAGAACCTCCGCCCGCTGAAAACCCTTAGAAATCTTATGCCTGGTAAAAGTAGGCGTAAGGCCTGCTTTTACCAGCATAAGATTTGAAAAAAGTAAAAAATAAATTTTCACTCATTTATAAAATACATTAAAAAAGGTAAGTTTATTTTTAGCCCTGTAAAAAACTTCAATTACTTTTTTCAAAAAATTAAATTTTTGTTTAAAATATTTAATTTATTGTAATTTCAACTCATTTTAAAAATGTGTTTTTTAAAAACAAATTATTTAATGTTTTACAGTGTTTTGGGGGTGATCTCCATTCATATATTTGACAGGTCTATCTGCCAAGTGTATGAAGGGAGATTCCCTTCTCCTATTGGCTCCCCATGGCCCACGTGATCCCAGGGATGCTTGCAAACTGCATGCGCCTCTGGGATACGTGGGTCCTGCTCATTTCGAGTTGGAGAGGCCCAGGAACGGAAGTATATGCACCTCGGGAGCCCTCGGGTAAGTCTGTAGGTTTTTTCCAGATCGGAGGCCTCCGCATGCAGGAAGCCTCCGATCGGAAAATACGGCCCATTATTGGGGTCTAATTTATCGATTCCTTTAAGGATCTTGAATCATAGAATGCTTAGTCTCCCCTACAAGTGAGGGCAAACTGAAGGGAGAGTCATCACCAGGCTATTAACATATGCCTCCTAATAACATGCAGAAGAGCAACATTGCTGGAGGCCGAGGAACAAGTTATCCAATCAACACAGGAGGCATTTTGCTTGGAGAAATCTGTACAAGGAGAAAGAATAAGGGACAAATAGAATGATTTATTAGCCTCAAAAACTAAACTTGTAAAAATGATGGTGTGCACACATATCACGTTTTGCATTGCCACATTGAGAAATTATAAGCTCTGAATGTTTTAGCCAACAAAGACTGCCCCCGAAATGGGTGCAAAGTTGATGGAGTGGCCGTGCCATCTGCCCATTCTTGCTGGCATGAGACCCAAGCCATTTTGAAGCCCGAGCCTCATTTAAACGCCACAGGTGACTTATGGGCATTAAGCGGGCTCCCTGCTGTAGGTTGCTGGTTGTGGGACGGCAGGAAATTGGCCAGTTCCCACGGTTCCTCCTGAAAATTGCATCAGCCAGGTCTTGGGCATTAATGGAGTCGCCAAGGTGCCCCCTACATTTCTCAATTGCCAGCCGCCCATTTATCAAGCGACAAGCGGGCGGCGACAGTGGAAAACCACCCCCTTCATGTCTGTTCACATCAGACCAGCTAGTGAAATTTTTAAAAATTGAGAAATTCTTTAATTCTATCAAGTTTTTCTGTGATACATTTATTCTTTTGTGAACATTTGAAGCATCAGAAACTGGAGAGCATGCATAATGCCTGTGAAACTGTATCCCAGCCAGGAGGAAACAACTGTCCTGAGAAGAGAGGGAGAAATGGGGAAGATATAAGTGAAAGGAAATAATATTTACTTGTGTGGCTTCTTTTTACTTTTACATTTCCCAGGCATAAATACCAATTTCTTCATGACAGAGACAAGTGGCTCCTACTGTGTAGCTGAAGCCATAACAACACAGGTAAATTTATCTCCTTTGATTCCTTTTTTTGCCAATTTTCTCCCTCCCTTCCAATTCAGAAAGTGTTTCGTTCTTGCAGGAATAGAGTTTCGCCCACACTGAGTATCTTCCATTATCAAATGCTCAAAAATCTACAAAATAATAAACATCCCTAATGCCTGGGTGATAGTTTTCCAAATTAAAGTTATCAATTAAGTATTTTTTATGGAGGCTGCTTTAACCTGATCGAATATGAAGTATGTGTTGCCTGAAACATTCAGAGCTTATGATTTATTGATTTTCTAATTCTCTACTAATTTTATTTGATTAATATTCTCTTATTTGCTTCTTGGTACAGTAATTAAGTCCAGTAAAAAGAAAAAGTCAGTTGACTTTCCCCATAGACACCTCAGAGGCAGACTTCAAATAAGATGACTATGATTTAATAGAAACTATTACAGCTATATTTTTCCCAGCAGCTCATATTACAATTGAAAATTGGAACTTTTATCTAATCCACAGAGTCAATTTATACTCCACAATGCAGCTATGAAATTATTAATAAAATATTCATGGCTAGAAATATAACATTTTCAGTCCACGTAGTTGAATCTGTCAAAAACATTTAGTCAACAACAAACTGTATTTTACCAGGTCTAGTGCACAGAGGGATAGAGGGATCTCAGAATCACTTTAAAGCTTCAGAAATATTGTAAAAGATACTTCCTATTACTAACTCTGAGAAGTTTCAATGTCATCATCATTCCAAGCTGAAGCACTGTGATAAGGGAACTAACCCTACAGCCAGATACATTTATTTTCATTCAACTTCCTGTGGTAACATATTGGTAAATAAGTAAACTCGGAAAAAGATTCAGATCATGTCTATTGGAGCAGACTGGTGAAAGTATTACTTCCATCTCCACGTTATCACTTGGGAAAATCATATTAGTATTCTAGAGAGCATACTGCTTCCTGCAGGAAGGCAGCTTTGGGAGCTGATTCATGTCTACTGCTTTGAAGACTGCAATACCATTTCAGCACCAAAAATATAACATGATTAACAATTTTCTGTGTGTCTCTCTTCCACTGATCGTGAGAATTAGGAAACCATCTTTGTCTTTCAAAATCTATCCAATTCTACATTTTAATAGGAATTCACAGGGACTGCTTCTTTATAGATATCATATGGAAGAGAAAATTCTTTGAAAGCTGACAAGGTCTCTTGGTATTCCACAGGTTAAAATGGAACCATGTCCATTTTACTGTGGAGTATGCTAATAGGATTCCGGAAGCTTTTGGGAATGCAATGTTATATGGAATGCATTTTGACGATTCTGTATAGATCAAAGTGATGCACTTCAGTAATTCAATTTTCATGTAGATTTTCATTAGCTCTACTGAAATTTCCATACCTTTACAATTTTCAGTAGCATAAGTCTGCACTTAGGTTTAAGGAGAGCTAGATGGAATTAACCTAAATTCTGATATATACTCCTTTTGTAAATCAATCATATTGGTTGTGTTCTGTTTATGAAAAGCCTATGATATGGATGACATGGAAGGGAATGCAGTAAATATTAATATATATTATTCTGATTGGCCAGTGAGAATAACCAGTTTGGATTTGAATGAGCATGAGGACATTGTACCAAATGGTTTGCTGAGGTCTGCAATCAATATTAGACTTCCTAAATAGTTAGAAAAATGCTCACCAATCAGAACGGTATATCTCTTTAACCATTTTCCCCTCATGGGCCATTAGGTCAATCATTTTATAACATGGTTATATAGATGACTTTCAGCTGAATCCACATATATAGTCACAAGAAAATGGCAATAATTATTTTCTGTAACCAAGTGGTTATTCACAGTGATTACTGCAAATTGTCCAAAGAGAAAGGTGTAATAATTCATTCTATTAACAAGAACAGGCAAAATGTTATACATGGTTTCAAAGTTTGGCGTCACAATAAAAACATAAGAAGTCATAAAATAAGACAATTTAATCTATCAAATTGATCCCTTCCACAAACTTTGTAGAGCATTCCCTGTCATGGATTCAACCTGGCTCGTTCATCCTCCTGAGAGAGGCAACCAGCAAGAACCTATAGCGCTTTGAAATTTCTAAAAAGCCTCAAAGGTAATCAAGTAAAATACTTGAATATGAAACAACCTTATAACTCATGCTTATAAATCTGGCCAGATGTATTCGACCCATGAGTCATTCATGGTCCATGAAGTGCGTGAACCATTATATTCCATTCAGTAATTGATCATCTATGTCTATCCATATCCTTTAAATCTTCAATTCCGTTCTTACACAGATATTTACCTCCTCCTTAAAAGGGAATTAATTGACATAACGTTAATTGCTTTTGCTGGGAAGGTATTCCATATATCAACTACTCTAAAAAAAAATCTTTTGAACTCCAGTCTCCCTTGTTGCTTGCTAATTTTGTATTCATATCCTTCAGTTTCAGTTAAGTAACTTGCTTGCATTGACATTATTCACGCTAGTCATTGCTTTAAATTCGTAAATCATGCTCACTCAATCTTCTTTGCTCCACTGAAAACAGAGTAAGTTCTGTAAATCTTTCTTCCTAACGTAGATCACTACCTACTACAATGATCCTATTTGCTAAACTTTTTGCACACAACATTCTAAAAGTGACCTTACATGATTAAAGTGACCTCTTTCAATGTGGAATCAAATGGTCTCGAGATGCACCGTGATATATTATTAGATCTGTTAATAAGAGCTTTCTGATATAAAAAATAATGGGCCAGAAATTCGGCTGTTGTCGGGTGAGTACGCGCTGTGTACTCACCCGTAAGGTTATCTGAAGTGCCGGTTTCTTGCATGCACTGCGCATGCACGGGAAAGCGGAACTTCCGTTCCCCTGAAGGGAGGGGTTCAGAAGTCGAACGCGTGCGCGGGAGAGGCTGCGCGTACGCAGCGAACTTCGATTTTTTTTTCAGGTTTCTCCGGGAAGGTAAGTATGAAGAAGCTGCGCTTTTAAAAAGGAGGTGCAAGGCCTGTTTTTAACAAGGTAAGTGGTTAATTAATTACAATTAAAAAATTTTTCAACAGGTTTATCTTTTTTAGATACTTTAAAGAAAGGTAAGTTTATTTTTAGCACCGTTAAAAAGTATAATTAATTTTTTCAAAAATTTAAATTTTTGTTTAAAGTTGTTACGTAATTTATTTAACTTATAGTTATTTTAAAAATGTGATTTAAAAAAAAAATGTATTTGAAGTTTAAGTGTGGTTTTGGGGCCGATCTCTATTCATAGATTTGACAGGTCTTCCTGTCAAATCTATGAATGAAAATGCCCTGCTAGGATTGGCTCTCCATGGTCCACGTGATCCCAGGGGACGCTTCGAACTAACTGCGCCCCTGGGATACACAAGCACTGCACGCCGGCAGCTGGAGGAGGCCCAGGACCCGAAGTCCTCGTGGGCCCAAAGCACAACTGCAGGCGCGGTAGGCAAGTACGCGCGCGATGCTTGCACCCGCAGGAAGCCTGAAAGCTGAATTTCTGGCCCAATGCCTGGTGAAGGGTTAAAAACCTATTTCTAACTCCCCCTATAACTTACTTGAAAATGGGAGACAAACAGGCCAGAAGGTCCCAAGTTTGATTCCTCATCTGTACTGAGTTAGCTAATCTCAGCTGAGATAGCTATAATTGCCCTCAGTTCCCTTGGGCTAGGAAATAGAAAATCAGCCAGGATCCCTGCTCCTGATTGATGCTCAGTGGCCCCTGCTAGAAATGTGCACATTTTGGGTGAGGACAGAATGAGACTTGGCTGTACTGCTTCTCACTGTCGAGTAGCCCACCTACATTCACTATGTTAAAAATTAGCTGCAGGTATTCTTGCGGCAAATACAAAGCTCTGTGCGCCCAGTACTCATAGAACTATGTCCCAGCAGGAGTAAAAACCTTAAGCAGGGCAGAAAATGAACAAAAATGTAAAAGCTGTTTCCTTCAATAATATTATGATAATACATCTTTAGTTTGCCAACATTCACAATTTTGCTAACAATTTATTGATTCCAGACTTTTGTTTCAATGCACATCATGCGCAGAATGTCACAAAGAAAAATTATTTATTTATCTTCTAGCCCTGTGAATCTCTTACATTAAAAAAGTGAAAAAGTTAATAAATCATTAGTGAATTTGTGGAGCCAATTCAGCAATGCCCTCTCGCTCGAGGCCTTCCAAGACCAGTGGGCACCAGAGGGACTGGAGTGCATCATCACCCCCGTAAATAGAATTGTAATTTAACTTGTTAAAGTTCCTTTTAATTTGTTTTAAGCTACAGTCCTTATTGAGTGTGCCCCTTTAAAAAGGGGGCACATGCTGAACCTTAAATTGGCAATTGCCGCATAAAGAAGAGTCAGCAATGCCCCCTCCCTTCACCCGCAAAAAGCTGCCCGACACAGCCGCACAAGGTTTGTGATGTGCACTGGCTGAACAACAAGCCAATCTCACCAGATGCTGTGATACCATCTCATGAATACTATTTAAATATGTTCCCATAAGCCTTACAAATGGAGCATGATGCAGGGTTTTCTGCTCAAAATTAAAAGGACATAGTCCTTCGAGATAAGTCGCCACATATGGTGATGCAAATAGTGGAGGCTTTTTAAGGCTGTAGAAATGCTTTGGTTACATTTACAGCCTTTACAAAAGTTGTACAGGCAGAAGAAAAGATGGCCAAGAATGAAAAGAGAGAAAACCCAATATGAGGGTCATTGAACTGAGTCTGTGAGCAAGTGGCAAAGCACCACTCTCCCCAGTCCTCCGTTTGATAGCTAGTGAAATGGACAAGCTGCTGCATGAGGATGGTGCTTGGAGAGTTGACCTATTTGGAACTCCTGGTCAGCAAAGTGCCAAGCCTGGCAGGAGGTGGCAGCCAGGCTCAAAGCACTAGCTGCAAGTGTTGGGGAAATATGCAAAAGAAGATGGCACACTTTAGGTAATCAGAAAGGTACGATGTACCAGGTAAATGGCTCAAGATTTTATGTCACAAGGTGTTGCCCATCAGCCTGTTCCATGTCAAGCTCTGACACAAACTTACTGCTCTGTAATTGTGGTTCATGCTTGCCCATACTCCAGCAAAGCACATATTCAAGATGCGACTTACAACTGAAAGCCTTGTTGCACTCACATCTTTCAAGGGCTTCACATATCAAACCGCTGTAACAAAACTTGGTCATTTACAAACACCAAGGATGGGCCACTGGCCCGCATGACTGCCATCTATGACTCCTTCTGCTTTGGGAAAAGCAGCTGTGTAGTGACATTGAGCCTACTATTTAGTGAGAAAGGAAATAAAAGTGCTGGCTATACTGACAGACACAGCCTGTTAGTCGCCTGTTTGATCCATGTGTGGGTGGCACATTACCTGGTATTGAACAGCCAGCCAATAATGAGCATATAAATTGAGGGCAGTGGTGATCTTGCCAACCACAAGCAGTGCAGTCCCTGGGGTCAATTTTAACCATACCCGCCTGGCGGAAACTGGGCGGGAATTGCCCACGTTACTTACACCCAACTACAAATTTAACTCGGCAAGCTCAGTGGGAAGTGTCAGTGAGTTTCCTGCTAGGCCAAACTAGCGTGGAAGTGGATTGGGGCCAGAAGAGGCCCACAAACTTCAGTTAAAACATTTTTTTTTTATGTTCCTTATGGAGCCAAGAGAAGCATGCTCCTCCAGGCTCCCCAAGGAAAGCTTAGGTCCCTCCTGCCATGGACTGCGCCCCCCCCCCCCCCCACCCCCGCCCCACTATTCCACAGTCATGAGCCCCCATGTGATGGTCCCGGCAGCCGATCCCGCCACTTACCTGGTCTCAGTGGGTGGCCACTGGCCCACATGATTTTTGCCGCTTACCATCGATCCAATACTACCAGTTTTACACCCCCGCCAAAGTGGAAAGTTCCACTCAATGCATTTGAGGCACTTCAAGAACAAACTCACTTTAAGGACTAAGAAAAAATGAGTCCCCAAATATGTTTTGGATAAATAAATATAAATAAAAACCTCAGAAATATGACTGTGGTAAATATTACAAAACAAATGTGCCTTAAGAACGCCTTCACCATTGAGCTTCCCTTTGCTCCAACTCTAAATTAGTACACAAGGAAAAAGAACAAACCCGGCACTAATACCACAGAACTGTGCCAGACATTCATTTAAATAAGTGTTCATCAAATCTGGGACCTTAATGAAGCCAAGGCACAAAATGATGGTAAGCACTTCAGCTCATTAAATGCAGGAGAGCACTGAATTGCAGCCTAGCGAGAAATTGGCAAAGGATTGGGAGAGCAGACTCTGTGCTGCCTCTGTGCCCACTGCGCAACTGCTCTGCCACTCAAGGAGCACTCAGTTGGCCTTCATTGGCTGAGTTTGCCCACAAGCATTAATTCTTTGCAAAGAGTTCTGAACCATGGACGTAAAGATACCTAGCATGTAATTGCATTTTGTGACTATAAGGGCTAATTTTTTTTTTACAAGGGCAACTCTATTACTTTTTTGCAGTGCATTCTGGATACAGTATCACTGTGGACTGTTTTACTGCTGCTGGTTGTAATTGTTGTTTGCAATCACGTTTCAGATATATTCTAATGCAGTCATAAATGCAAGTGCTAAGTTGGATAGTTATTTTCCACAACATAACAACAGATGGCCCAGAATACTAGACAGAAGAATGTTTTTATGAATAATGTACAATTAATAAAAATAGATTTGTATTACCCTTAGAGCAAAATTTGAACCTTTATTATAATTAGTAGCCTTTAGAACTATGCAAAAATGTAGAAAGGAATTGCCTTGGGCAATGTCAATTCAGAATCAGAAAAGCATAAACTACTGTAGAATCCCATAATGTGCCATGTACATCATCAAAATGTGCCATATTTGGTATAATTTACAATACCTTCAAAATGTTATACCAAATTGGAGATAGGCCTAAAAGGACAACACTATCTAATGGTTGATTTATAAACTTTGTTTATATTATTTCTATAATGTGATATAAAATGAACTCCATCTAATTATCCCAATTTGCAGACATAAAAGATCTGAAGTAGGAATTATCACATCATTTCTGAAAAGTCATAAATGTAAAGTTGCAGTTCAGTACAAATAATTTGAAGTTTCAATTCAAGCAATAAATAGTTTGTTTTGCAGGTATTTCTGAAAGAAGGAAGGTGATCATATATGCTCATTTACTAAAAGCTTTAGGATCAAAGGAAGTTAAGGAAGGCATTGTTCCATGTTGTTCTCCTTTATGTTTTGAATGATCACTTCAGTGCGGACCTTATAATATCTGCAAATGTTTGTCCCAGAAGGGCTATCCAAAATAGAGGCAAATTAAAACTTATTTCCTTTTGTTCGAAGGAGATTTCATTTTCCTTCTGCTTTTACCAGTTTATATTTCTTCTGTCCACTAGTGTGTCCACCATTTAGTCAAAATATTAAGGGCTCCTCGTGGATATGGTTAGTTTTTATCTGCCATTCGTTTATGCTACATTTGTTCTGTTAGATTAAGGTCAGTTGACTGTCCCATCAAATCAATACTTTTGAGTACAATACTTTTATTGCTTTATTCTTGGAGTTTTTTCTTTTTATTCATTCATGGGATGTGGGCGTCACTGGCAAAGCCAGCATTTATTGCCCATCCCTAGTTGCCCTTGAGAAGATGGTGGTGAGCCGCCTTCTTGAACCGCTGCAGTCAACGTGGTGAAGGTACTGCTGTTAGGGAGGGAGTTCCAGGATCTTGACCCAGCGACGATGAAGGATCAGCAATATATTTCCAAGTCTGGATGGTGTGTGACTTGGAGGGGAACTTGCAGGTGGTGGTGTTCCCATGCGCCTGCTGCCCTTGTGCTTCTAGGTGGTAGAGGTTGCGGGTTTGGGAGGTGCTGTCGAAAAGTCTCGGCGAGTTGCTTCAGTGCATCTTGTAGAGGGTACACACTGCAGCCACAGTACGCGTGGAGGAAGTGAATGTTTAAGGTGTGGATGGGGTGCCAATCAAGTGGGCTGCTTTGTCCTGGATGGTGTCCAGCACCTTGAGTGTTGTTGGAGCTGCACTCATCCAGGCAAGTGGAGAGTATTCCATCACACTCCTGACTTGTGCCTTGTAGATGGTGGAAACACTATGGGGAGTCAGGAGGTGAATCGCTCGCCGCAGAATACCCAGCCTCTGATCTGCTCCTGTAGCCACATTATTTATGTAGCTGGTCCAGTTATGTTTCTGGTCAATGGTGACCCCCAGGATGTTGATGGTGGGAGATTCGGCAATGGTAATGCCGCTAAATGTCAAGGGGAGGTAGTTAGACTCTCTCTTGTTGAGATGGTCATTGCCTGGCACTTCTGTGGCATAAATGTTACTTGCCACTTATCAGCACAAGCCTGAATGTTGTACAGGTTTTGTTGCTTGCGGGCATGGAGTGCTTCATTATCTGAGGAGTTGTGAATGGAACTGAACACTGTGCAGTCATCAGCGAACATCCCCACTTCGGACCTTATGATGGAGGGAAGGTCATTGATGAAGCAGTTGATGATTGTTGGGCCTAGGACACTGCCCTGAGAAACTCCTGCAGCGATGTCCTGGGGCTGAGATGAATGACTGCCAACAAACACAACCATCTTTCATTGTGCTAGGTATGATTGCAGCCAGTAGTGAGTTTTCCCCCTAATTCCCATTGACTTCAATTTTACTAGGGCTCCTTGATGCCACACTGGGTCAAATGCTGCCTTGATGTCAGGAGCAGTTTCTCTTAGCTCACCTCTGGAATTCAGCTCTTTTGTTCATGTTTGGACCAAGGCTGTAATGAGGTCTGGAGTCGAGTAGTCCTGGCGGAACACAAACTGAGCATCAGTGGTAGGTTATTAAAAAAAAAATTTATTGGTGGGTAAGTGTCGCTTGATAGCACTGTCAATGTCACCTTCCATCACTTTGCTGATGATTGAGAGTAGACTGATGGGGCGGTAATTGGCTGCTGCGTAGTTGTGTAGGGACCTCTATCTTCCTAGAAGAATTCAACATCCATTCACTCAAATGGGGGCGATTTTCAGAGGTCTGAGGAGGCAGGTTTGGAGGCGGGAAAGGCGGGAAAATCGGGAAAAATGAGTGCAGGTTCGGAACCCGCCTCCAACCCGCCTCCAACCCGCCTCCGCGGGATTTTGCCAGTGCCGGTTTTGCTGGGCGGGAAACGGTCCCACCTCCAGCTGGCTAGAGAGCTTGTTAAGAGGCTTAAATGCTCATTAAGGGCCTCTCTAAGCCTATTTTGAGAGGCCCTTGTTATTTTTCGACCATTTTGGCGTGTTCTACGACCCTCCTAAACCACGCCAGCTAAACCTGACGGGTTGACAAGTGGGTGGTCTCCTCACAGCTGCAGTTCCACCATTAAATCGGAGATTTCATCAGGGATTAGTTGCAGGTGGCAGAACTTTGCTTTAAAAGGTCTTGGAGCACTTTTAGCAGGCCTTCCGAAGTCGGAGGTGCTGCAGCTTGAATCTATCAACTGTGGGACCTCCTTGGAAGACCCTCTCCCCGCTTGCAATGAGCGCTT
The DNA here is from genome assembly GCA_030390025.1 of Squalus acanthias. Lineage (NCBI taxonomy): Eukaryota > Metazoa > Chordata > Chondrichthyes > Squaliformes > Squalidae > Squalus > Squalus acanthias. The sequence goes on from CM059431.1 coordinate 66,652,232, forward strand.
CCCCAACGGAGGCATCTGCAAGCAGCATGGGAACCATTCATTTCTTTCACCATTGATCTCAGATGAGGAGGAGGAGGAGGATGAGGAGGCTGAGGAGGAGGAGGATCTAGAGGAGGAGCAGGAGGAGGAGGAGGAGCAGGAGGAGGTCAGAGCGCTGTTGTATCAACCAGCAGCAGCGGCAGCACGCAAGCACATGGCTGCCCGTGATGCAAGGGATGAACTTATCCTGGCCAGATTTGCATAGGTTGCCCAAGTTGGCACATGTCCTTGGCTCCACCTTAAGACATCATTGACAATGGACATGACTCTCTGGCCTCCTTTCACTCTGGCCACCAACCTGACAATGCAAGTGTCGCGGAGCCCGCAATGTGGAGCTGCCTAAGGCGAAAGAACAGATGCCATAACGCCAACATTTTGGCATCAAATCACTTTAATGCTTTCCAACAGGGATGGCATTTCATCAATACACATAAACATTCACCCAATCTGCACACAGATCTGGAGGTTATATCCCTTACCAGCTGGACCCACACAGCCTTGGTTCCTTTGGGAGGCCTCTTCCTCCCAGATGAGTGGAAGAGCACCTCCCTGCTAGCTGTCACCCCCTCAACCAACATTTGCAGCACCTCATCTGAGAACCTTGGGGAGGCACTTGCTTTGGAATTGGACATAGTGGTTTCTCAGAAAATGTTGCAGGTGGTGCAGCATAGGCAGAAATCCAGTGGAATGATCCAAGGCCACAAGCAGCCCTAAAATCAGGCTGGAAAAGTGATGTCAGTAGAGGCGAGTTTCAGTCCCAAAACACTAATTGACCAAGGGCAACCCACACCTCTGAAATCAAGCGGCCAATCAGGGGAAAATCGCAATTTTTTGAAAACTATCAGTGGAGGCGGGTTTCAAACCCACCCAAACTGAAACCCGCCTCCATCCCGCCTCCAGTGGGAAAATCTCCCCCAATGTGTTGCATTTATTAATGAATAACAGCTTGGAGCTAAAATTGCATGAATTTATTGTTTGATTTTAAACTTTTGCAAGCAACCAGAATTAGAAATGAGTTAAAAGACATCTTTTCCACCTATAGTTAAAGGTAAAAGAAAAACATAAATGTTGGAAATCTAAATAAAAAGTGAAAATGTTGGATTTGCACAAGATTGTAAAGTTTATTCTTTAGTGCTTCCAGCATGCAGCTTTGTATGGCAATAGTGCATACAGGGAATTTAGGTCCACGCCAGAGATCCTGATATGTGCTTTCAGCTTGAGAAGTGCCTCAGCAGGGGCACTTAAGCTGAAAATTTACCCTCAGCAGATCAGTCAGCTTCTCAGAGAGTGAGATAGGTTAACATTTTGGGTGTGGCCCATCATCAGAACTCAAATGATAGAACCATAGAATCATAGGGCTGGATTTTCCCAGCTGAGGTGGGTTCACAGCGGGAGAGGTAGTTGACGGGTTCCGGTCCCGCTCCTGGCTCCAGCCGCTCTGCCAATACAATTTTGCGATAATTGGGCTTGTTAAGCCCTTGGTGCGCGCTGCCCAGCCCAATCATTAGGTGCGGATCTGTTCAGCTCCTCCGATGACACGTTTGCTGCCATTGTATTTAAGGGGGTCATGTCCACATTTGCTCTCACTTCTACTTCCACACTCCTGATTGCTGCTTGATTGCAAAATGACTGCACAGAGACGGGCTGCGCTACGCTTCAACGATGACTCCCTCCATGTTCTTGTGGAGGGAGTCAGAGGACGCAGGGAGGCTCTGTTACCTGGGAATGGAAGGAGGAGACCTCCTCACCAGACCAAGGCAGCCTGGCTGCAAATAGCTGAGGAGGTCACTGCAAGGCCTGTTGTTGCTCGCACCTGGGTGCAATGCAGGAAGAGGTTCAATGATCTCCTGCATTCAGGAAAAGTGAGTATAAAAGCACACTTACCTTAATTCTGCTGTGCCTGTCATCACATCCCCATCACTCTACATTGCCAACCCTACTCCTGCACATCCTAACTCACCCTAGCATCCCTTGCACCATCACCCATCCCTCTCTCCCTATCTACAGAATCATATCCCCATCTTACTATGCACCCCTCACACTCACCCTCAATGTTATGCAATGACAACAACTAACAACTCAAAAGGAGGCAACTTGGTATTGGCATCCCACTCCATCATAGTCTCCCTCGAAACATCTATGCTATCCATTCTTTATACTCATTCCATCACTCTCACTAAACCTCCACTTCTTTCCCTCATTGCAGGAAAGGAGAGCCCACAATAAGAGGGAGAGAACAGGAGGAGGAGCACCATCGCTGGCTGAGCTCACCAGCGCTGAGGAGGCAGCTCTGGAGATCGCAGGAGAAGTTGAGCAGCCTGAAGTGGGGGACGGAGAGAGGGGCTCATTAGAACAACCTGGTGACAGAATGATTTTCCAGACATCTTATTTTGCAATCATGAGTGACTCAATTGGGATCTGATGTCAATAGAAATTGAATGCTAATCATGTGCACAATGGGATGTGTCTGCAATCTACATATCACATGTCTAACTCCTGTCTTGACTCTCCCACAGGACCATCAAGAGCCCGGCCCCCCATTGTCCAGGAGGAAGAGCAGGAGCACTCCACAGAGGATGCTCCAGCATCTGAGGGAGCAGCGTCAGCAGAAATGAGCATACCCAGCACCAGCGCAGAGACGCACACCTCGATGGGTCCTATGCGAGATAGAGTAGTGTTGTCACCTGGTGTATCACAAATCACAAGTGAGCAAGATCAGATGGTAGAGACAGGGACAGCAGTGGAGACTCCTCGTTGGAGGCCGCAGGAGTCTTCTAGCTCTGCTGAGCTGCATGCAGATGCTGAGCCTCGGGGGCCATCCAGGAAGAAGATGATCCTGGAGCTTCAGGAACAAATTCAGGAGGCTCTGACAGGGTTTGCAACCACGGTGACTGCGAGTGTGCAGAGAATGGAGGAGTCCATCTCAAATATGAGCAATGCCATGGCGCACGCACTGGCAACTGTAGGTTCTGCCATGGAAAGGATGGCAGCCTCCATGGAGGACATAAATCGCCAGACTCAGGAGAACATGGTAACGCTTCTAAATAGATGGTCATCTATGGAGGATAGATGGGCATCTATTGAGGAGAGAAGCGAGAGGTTCATGGACGTCCTTGTTATGAGGAATGTCAGCACAGATATGTGTCCTCATGGCCCCACTGTTGTGCAGCAAGGTGCTCTCCAGCTACTTGCTAGCAGAGAAGTGCGGGTGGCCCATGAGAGGGATGATGGTGGGAGGGGCCATGGAAGTGGGGGGCTCCTCTCCAAGCGCTCCAACTTCCACCCGCCCCCCCTTGCCAACCCCTCGGTCAGAGCCCCAGATGCCTCCCCGAACAGTGATGGCCGAGTCTGCCCCTGCGCAGCTGCAGGAGGAGCAGACTTTGGCGGGGCCCTCAAAGGCTCCAAACCCAGAGGACGACCACCAAAGGCATCTAAGCAGGTGCAGCAGGGAAGTGAGCAGCCTGCCTTTACATCTGGTGAAGCCACAGGGGTAGCACCTCGTAGAAGCATGCGTAAAAGAAAGTTCACATGTAAATAGTCACTAGGGTAGTCACTTGGGTGAATTCCTACAAATGAATGCTAAGTTTCAATTATTTTATTTTGTTGTAATAAAGTAATGTTTTGTGAATGATTTATGTTGTTGCCATATGTGTGGTCACAAATTGAGGTGGCACAGACAAGGGTAAGGGCGCCTTTATTGTCCAGCAATGGTGGTGACAGTGCAAGGATTGAAAAGTTCATTGTAGTGATGCTCTATGGTGTGGCAGTGTGGTAATGCCAGCCATCATGTGTATGTGGCAGTCATATGTCTGTGCTGCATTAAGTTACATGAATCTGGCATTGATTAGGCCATCCCTGGCATCACGGGCAGCAATTTGCTCGCGTGTTGGTCGTACTGGGTCAGCCGCCTCCTCCAGGTCTTCCTCTTGCTGACCCTCATTCTGCTCCTGCTCCTCTTCCTCCTCCTCCTCTGAAGAGGTTGTGTGCTCTGCGCCTTCTTCCTCATGCAGCGCTAATCCTCGCTGCAGTGCGATGTTGTGCAGAGCACAGCAGAGAACAACAATTCTGGAGACCCTGGCTGGTGCGTACTGAAGGGCTCCACCAGATCTGTCCAGGCATCTAAAGCGCATTTTGAGCAACCCTATTGTTTGCTCTGAGTTTGGGTGGAAATGTGGCTTTGCTTGTAGCGCTCCTCAGACTCATTTGATGGCCTCCTCAACGGTGTCATTAGCCATGTCTTCAGGGGATAGCCCTTTTCTCCAAGGAGCCAGCCGGAAAGTTCGTTTGGCAGTGCGAACAGCGGAGGGACAGTGGACTGGCGCAGGATGGAAGAGTCATGGTATCTGCCAGGGAATCTCGCACACACATGCACGATGCTCTTCCTGTGGTTGCACACCAGCTGCATGTTAAGGGAGTGGAAGCCCTTGCGGTTTACAAATGCTGTTGGGTTTTGATGGGGTGCCCTGATGGCCACATGTGTGCAGTCGATGACACTCTGCACCCGTGGGAAGCCAGCCAGATTGACAAAGCCGAGCGCCTGCTCGGTAACACTGGCTTCATCAGTGGAAAACTGGATGTAATTTGCGGACTTGTCAAAGAGGACATCGGTGACCTGCGTGATGCATCTGTGGGCGGCCGACTGGGAGATGTCGCTAATGTCTGCTGCTGATCCCTGGAAGGAGCCTGACGCAAAGAAGTTGAGGGCGGTGGTGACTTTGACAGCCACTGGTAAAGCGTGTCCATCCGCTCCTCTGGGCTGCAGGTCTTGATCGAGCATTGTGCAAATGTCTGCGACTACCTGTCGCGAAAGTCTCCTTTGACACTGCTGCTCAGCCATGTTGAGGAAGCTCATCCTCTGCCTGTAAACCCTGTGTTGGGGGTATCTCCTGCGGCGCGGTGCAGCCCTGTGCTGATGGCCTCTGCCCTGTGCAGCATCAGGTTGTTGAGGAGAAGGTTGGCGCTCTTGTTGTTGGTGCTGCTGGTGAGCCTGGTTCTGCTGCTGCTGCGGATGATCATCTTCCGATTCTGAGGACCAGGGTGAGAGAGTATAAATGGTTCTCATTCTGCTCTTATATATGCCAGTTGAGGATGAGATGGTAGAAGCAATCAGTCAATGGGGAGAGACGCTATTCCAAGGAGGTGAAAGTGCATATAGGGGGCGATTTTCCCACTGAAGGCGAGATGGAGGCAGGTTTCAGTTTGGGTGGGTTTGAAACTCGCCTCCACAGATAGGTTTCAAAAATTTGCGATTTTCCCATGATTGGCCACTTGATTTCAGAGGTGTGGGATGTCCTTGCTCAATTAGTGTTTTGGGACTGAAACTCGCCTCTGTTGACAGCACTTTTCCAGTCTGATTTTATGGCTTCTTGCTCCCTTGGCTCATTCCACAGCATTTCTGCGTCTCCTGCACCACCTCCAACATCTTTTGAGAAACCACTATGTCCAATTCCAAGGCAAGGGCCTACCCAAGGCTCTCGGATGAGGTGCTGCAAATGTTGTTTGTGGGGGTGACAGCTAGCATGGAAGTGCTCTTCCACTCATCTCGGAGAAAGAGGCCTACCAAAGAAACCAAGGCTGTGTGGGTACAGCTGGCAAGGGATATAACCTTCAGATCTGTGTGCAGATTGGGAGACTGTTTCTGTGTATTGATGAAATGCCATCCCTGTTGGAAAGCATTAAAATGATTTGAAGCCAAAATGTTGCCGTTTTGCCATCTGTTCTTTCGCCTTAGGCAGCTCCACATTGCGGGCTCTGCCACATTTGCGTTGTCAGGTTGGTGGCCTGAGTGAAAGGAGGCCAGAGAGTCATGTCCATTGTCAATGATGTCCTAGGATGGAGCCAAGGACATGTGCCAACTTGGGCAACCTATGCAAATCTGGCCATGATAAGTTCATCCCTTGCATCCCGGGCAGCCATGTGCTCGCGTGCTGCCGCTGACGCTGGTCGATACACCGGTGCTCTGACCTCCTCCTGCTCCTCCTCCTCCTCCTCCAGATCCTCCTCCTCCTCCTCCTCATCCTCATCTGAGGTCCATACAGAAAGAAAATGAATGGTTCCCATGCTGCTTGTAGATGCCTCCTTTGGGGAAGCGCTCATTGCAAGCGGGGAGAGGGTCTTCCAAGGAGGTCCCACAGTTGATTGATTCAAGCTGCAGCACCTCTGACTTCGGAAGGCCTTCTAAAAGTGCTCAGAGACCTTTTAAAACCAAGGTCTGGCACCTGCAAGTAATCCTTGCTGCAATATACGATGTCTTGTTAGACCTGCAGCAGTGAGGAGGCCATCTACGAGTCAACTCGGCAGGTTTAGGAGATATGTGGATCATGCTGAAATGCTGGAAAAATCACGAGTGCCTCTCAAAATCGGCTTAGAGAGGCCTTTAACGAGCATTTAAGGATCTTTAATAGCGCAATGGCCAGCTGGAGGCGGGAGCGTTTCCCGACCTCCAAAAGTGGCACTGGCAAAATCCCGCGGAAGCGGGTTGGAGGCGGGTTCCGAACCCGACCTCTTCAATTCCGATTTTCCCGCCTTTCCCGCCTTTCCCGCCTCCAAACCCGCCTCCTCCGACGTCAGAAAATCGCCCCATAGAGTTTACAACATACAATTACAGCCTCAATACAGAACAAATGTGTCTTCCCAATCCTGGAATCAGCAACATTGCAAACTGAACAGATGTGAAAGGTTAGATTTTATACTGTAGTTGCAGCTGGGAACTATTCAGCTCGATTGACCTCCTGACATACTTACCTGACGTGATCGCCGAACGACGTGACGCCCATTGAAAATGTGGGAAAATACAAAGAGGCTGCCAAAATAGTCTTTAACATGCACTTAATAAGAAGTTAAGTATCCTAAATGCCTCCCCCGCTGCTTGGTGTCGGGTCTGTTCTGAAATCGCAGACCTGACGCTTTGGAAACTTCCATGAAGGCGGGTTCGCAGCGGGTTCCCAACCCGCCATCAATCATTGCGTTTTTGACAGCGGACCCGCCTCCGAACCCGCCCTCTGAGCGCCGGCAAAATCGTGGCCATATAATGGTTACAGCACGGAAGAAGGCCATTCGGCCCATCGAGTCCGTGCCGGCTCTCCGCAAGAGCACCTCAGCTAGTCCCACTCCCCCGCCCTTTCCCCGATGATAATGTGAACCAATTTTTCTCTTCCAGCTGCTGATTAATCTGCTGTGTATTTTCAACATTTGTTGCTTTTATTTCATATCTGCAGCTTTCCTAGTTTTTCCTTTTATCTCTATTATTTGATTGACTGCTACTTCTCTTCCAGCTATGCCAGCACTAAAGAAAATCTGTTCATCTCATCGTCATGATTTTATTTTTCCCTTTTGTACTATTCACCGTCAGGGTTGTTCTTTTCACTTCTTGCTGCGACTGTGTACTTGCCAAAATATGGTTCCAGAGCCATATTTCTTTCTTCAGCGCATGCCTCCATCTCCAAATCATTCCTTGTGGATTCCCATTGGAAGTTCACCCGTCCTCTTTCGGTCCATTATGATGACCAATACACCTATAATATTCAAATTCCCTCTGACCACTGTTCCAGCCATTTCATGAAATCCAGTCCCTCTCTCTACTATGGAATTTCTGACCCTGTCCTCCCCTCTTAGGTTTCTTGGACATGTCTTGATTTGTCCTTGTCAATGCTATAAAACTGCTTCTATAACCTGACGCTGCCAGTTCTGATGAATGATCCCTCCCCGAAATGTTAACCTAGTTTTCTCTTTTGTATGCTGGTTGACTTGCTGTGCTTTTCCAGACGTTTTTATTTTTGTTCCTCCTACATTTTGTCTGCCATCAGATATCAAATATAGTTCACTAATTATACATGTTTACTAGGGGGAAAATCAGTGGAGCTGTTAACAGTACATGTACAGAGCTTTAGGGTCACCATCTGCTCCTATCTGGCTGCTCACACTCAAGCATCACAGAAGAATGGCTCTGCATCAGATATTCTGATTCTGTGAAAACAGAACTGAGCGATACCAAATGATTGACGCAAAGCACAATCTTTGCCTGTGACTTCATTAACTCATAGGGCTGGATTTTGTCAGTGTGGGCAGGCTGGGGCGTGTCAGGTGGAAATCGTGTCAGGACCCCGACTCCTAAGTGATGTGTTGAAAAAGTGGGATTTCCCCTAATTGGGCAATTGATTTCCTGCGTGTGGGAACCCTTGGCCCAATGAGTCTGTTCATACAGAAAGTCGCCTCTGATGATGTCATCAATGCTGTTGGATTTAAGGCCTGCAAGCAGCCTTGATTCTTCTGGAGACTGCAAAGGCTCTGCAATTTATATGAAGGAGTTGAATTGTGGAAAATGTCAACAATCAAGCAAAGGTCTGCTCCTCGATTTGATGAGCCCTCCCTCCAAGCTCTGGTGCATGGAGCCAGCTATAATAAGGAGGTGCTGTTCCCTTCCTCAGGGAGAAAAAAAACCACTCCAGCAGACAAAAGCTGTGTGTCTGCAAGTGACCCAGGAGGTCAACTCCATTTCGCTGAGCCGCAGAACCTGGCTGCAGTGCAGGAAGAGGTTTCATGACCTTCTCCGCACAGGAAAAGTGAGTATGACTTTCCCATCACCCTCAATCTGATCCCCATCGCCTCTCCTCACCAGCACTCTGCTTTGCCAAACTCTTCCTCCACATGCCACTTGACACTTACATCCCTGCACCCTTACCCATTCCCTCTCTCTCTATGGTCACATTCACGTAACTATTCTACCATGCAGCCCTCACACTCCCTATCACTGTGATGCCATGAAAACAACAACTTTCAACACACAGGGAGACCCCTTTGTATCCTTCTAAGCATCTATGCTATGGATTCTCTACACTCACTCCTTCATTCTCACTTAAACTCCACTTGTGTCCCTCATTGCAGGAAAATAGAGCCCACAATAAGAGGGAAAGAGCCATGACAGGAGGAGGGCCACCCTCAGTAGCCCAGCTCACCCCCTGGGAGGAGGCAGCCCTGAAAATTGCTGGGATCGAGGAGGATACCCAAGTGGGGGATGGACAGACGGGCGCATCAATGCAAGCTGGTGACAGAATAGTTTGGAATCTCTCTCATTGACATAGCATGAGTCACTGATAATGATTCTGATGCTCTAACAGATTGACTTATGATCATCTGCAATATTCAATGTGCATGCAACCTTGGCCTCACATCTCTAACTCTTTCCTTTACTCCCCCACAGGACCATCGAAAGCCCCCGTCCCCACTATCCAGGAGGAACAGCCTGAGCCTCCAGACTCCTCAGAGGAAGCTGCAACCTCTGAGGGCACAGCGTCAGCAGAATTCAGCGCACCCAGCACCAGCGCAGACACTCACACCTCAGTGGGACCTTCGCGAGATAGAGTAGTGTTGTCACCTGGTGTATCACAGCTCACAAGTGAGCATCAGCAGATGGTGGAGACAGGGACAGCAGTGGAGAGTCCTCATCGGAGGGCGCAGGACTCTGCCAGCTCGGCTCTGCTGCATGTCGACCCTGTGCCTCCGGGTCTATCCAGAAGGAGAGCAGTGCTGGAACTCCAGGAACAGGTGCAGGAGTCTTGGTCAGGTGTTGTCTCCAGGGTCGCTGCGAGTGTGGAGCGAATGGAGGAGTCCATCACTAACATGAGCAGAGCCTTTGTGGAGGCATTGGCGCATGAATGCATCACCACGGAAAGGATGGCAACCTCCGTGGAAAGGATGGCTACCTCCATGGTAAGGCTGGCTACCGTAGAGGAGAGGATGGCTACGGTAGAGGAGAGGATGGCTACATCCATGGAGGAGCTTAGTCACCAGTGTGTTGAAAACATGGTCATTTTCAGAATAGAATGACATCTCTTGAGGAGCGATGGTCAGCTATTGAGCAAACAAACCAGACCTTCATGCAAGTCCTCTGGAGTAGGACTTCCAGTGCAGAAACGGGTCCTCATGGCCCCCTTGCAGTGCAGTAAGGTGCTGTCAAGCCACTTGCTAGCTCTGAAATGGGGCTGACCCATGAGTGGGATGTTGGTGGCAGACAACAAGGAAGTGGGGGCTCCTCTCCAAGCGCTCACACGACCATGCCACAGCAATACCCTCAGTCAGAGCCCCACCAGAGTCCTCACCCAACTGAGATGGGCATCTCAGCCCCTGCACAGCCGTAGGAGCGGCAGACTGTTGGCAAGCCCGCACGGGTTCGCCACCCCAGAGGACGCCCGCCAAAGGCATCGAGACAGGAGGAGCAAGAGAGTGAGCAAGGGGCCTCCACATCTGCTGAAGCCACAGGGGAAGCACAACGTAGGAGCACGCATAAGAGGAAGATAAAGCACAAGTAGTCACAAGGGTAGTCACTTGGGTGCTGTGTTGTTTTGTTTTTGGACCAGCTATCATTGTGATTGTATTATAAACTGTTTTGATGGCAAACTGTTGAAGTTGTGGCCTCTGTCATTTCACAAGTGGGACTTTCACATTGAGGGCTTAGGGCGCCTTGCGATTGTCAGAATGGTGGTCAGAGTGATAGGATTCTGCAGGTGCTTGTCCATTGTCGATGCTCTGGTAAGAAGGAGTGAGACTAAAGTGTTTGATTGTGCAGGCTAAGCAAATCTGGCCAGGATGAGTGCGTCCCTTACATCCCGGGCAGCAATGTTGTCGTGCGCTGACGTCTTCTGGCCTGTGCATCTTCAGGTGGGTGAGCAGCAGCTTGGCACTCCTGTTGATGCTCCTGCTGTTGGTGCTGCTGTTGCTCATGGTTCTGCTGCTGCCGCGGCTGCTCTGCGTCCGAATCTGATGTCCAAGAGGAAAGGAATTAAATGGTCGCCATGCTTCTGGTATATGCCTCAGTTGAGGAAGCGCTTAGTCAAGATGGGGAGAGGGGTTTCCCAGGAGGTCACACTGGAGATGGGTGTCAGGCTGCAAACTTCCACAACACTGAGTATGCCTGCTAAAAGTTCGCCCAGACCTGAAAGAACAAAGTTCTGCCACCTGCAAATGATCATTGGTGAAAACTCCTTTGTAATGGTGGAGCTGCAGCTGTGAATAAGCAATCCACTTGTGAGTCCGCCAGCATTACCTGGCGTGTTCCAGAGGAGGCGTGTAGGATGGGGGGAATGTCTAAAAATCGGAAAGGCCTCTCACAATGGGATTATAGAGGCAATTAAGTGGTTGTTAAGGGCCTTAAGGGCCTATCCTGCCTCTTGGAGGCGGGATGGAAAGGGGGTCAGAAAACACGCATTTGGGAAAATTGCTCGGAGGCGGGATGGAGGCGGGATCAGGCACGCCGCCATTTTTGGCAATTTTAACAACTCACACGCCTCCAATCCCGCCTCCTCGGGCCTGGCAAAATCGAGCCCATATACTTTTCCTGTGCCTTCTTTATATCATGGCTTAGTGGGAGCATTCTCGCCTCTGAGTCAGAAGGTTGCGGGTTAAAATCCCACTTCAGGGACTTGAGCACAAAATCTAAGTTGACACTCCAGTGCAGTACTAAGGGAGGTGCCATCTATCGAATGAGATGTTAAACTGAGGCCCTGTCTGCCCTCTCCCATGGCACTATTTTGAAGAAGTGCAGGGGAGTTCTCCCCTGTTTCCTGGCCAATACTTATCCTTCAATTAACACCTATAAATAGATTATCTGATCATTATCACATTGCTGTTTGTGGGTCCTTGCTATGTGCAAAATTGGCTGCCACATTTCCTACATTGAAACAGTGATTATACTTCATTGGATATAAAGCACTTTTGGACGCTTTGAGGTTATGCAAGTCTTCCTTTCTTTCATACCTGTCATCACTGGAATTCTAGTATTTAACCTTTTTTTCGTTGTCATTGTGGAATAACCTTTTTCCACCAGGCCATTTGGGCCATCATAAAAATTAGAATCATAGAATGGTTACAGCACAGAAGGAGGCCATTCGGCCCGTCGAGCCCATGCCAGCTCTCTGCAAGAGCACTTCAGCTAGTCGCACTCCCCCACCCTTTCCCCGTAGCCTGCAAATGTTTTCTTTCAGGTACTTATCCAATTCCCTTTTGAAAGACATGATTAAATCTGCCTGCACCACCCTTTCAGGCAATGCATTCCAGATCCTAACCACTCGCTGCGTAAAAAAGTTTTCCCTCATGTCGCCTTTGGACCTTCTGCCAATCACCTTATATCTGTGTCCTCTGGTTCTCAACCCTTGCGCCAATGGGAACTGTTTCTCTCTATCTACTCTGTCTAGACCCCTCATGATTTTGAACACCTGTATCAAATCTCCTCTCAATTTTCTCTGCCCTAAAACCCCTGTTTCTCCAGTCTATCCACGTAACTGAAGTCCCTCATCCCCGGATCCATTCTTGTAAATCTTTTCTGCACCCTTGCCGCGATTTTGCCAGTGCTCAGAGGGCGGGTTTGGAGGCGGATCAGAGGTTAAATTCGTTTTGATTGACAGCGGGTTCTGAACCCGCCTTCAACCCGCCTCCACGCAACTTTGCCAAGTGTCGGGTCTGGGAGTCCCGATCAGACTCGCCACTAAGTGGCGGGAGAGGCACTAAAGGCAGTTAACAGCTTGTTAACTGCCTACATAATCCGATTTTACCAGGCTCTTCCCATTTTAGGACATTTTCAGCGTGTTCCACGCCGTTCGCAAAACACGCCAGCTGATTGTGCCGGGTTCAGCAACTACATGAATTCTTGACAGCTGCACCTGCAGCATAAAAGCGGACCTGTAACATGGCTGACTTTCAGATGATAGAACTTTGTGTTTTGAGGTGTTGGAACACTTTTTGCAGGTCTACTGAGCTTGTAAGTGGTTAAGCTGAGATCCATATGAACTGTGACCTCCTTGGAAAACCCTCTCCCCACATTGCCTGAGCACTTATAACATCTATTCCTCAACTGACATATATACCAGTGGAATGGGAACCATTTATACCCTCTCATCCTGGTCCTCAGAATCGGAGGAAGAGCAGCCGCGGCAGCAGCAGAACCAGGCACAACATCAGCAGCAACAACAGGAGCGCCAACCTCCTCCTCACCCAGCTGATGCTGCACAGGACAGAGGGCGTCAGTGCAGGGCTGCACCTCACTGCAGGAGATACCCCCAACACAGGGTTTACAGGCAGAGGATCAGCTTCCTCAACATGACTGAGCAGCAGTGCCAAAGGAGGCTAAGACTTTCATGAGATGTAGTCGCTGACATCTGCACAATACTGCACCAACACCTGGAACCCAGAGGAGCGGGTGGACACTCCTTACCAGTGGCTGTCAAAGTCACTACCGCACTCAACTTCTTTACTTCGGGGTCCTTCCAGGGATCAGCAGCAGCATCTCCCAGTTGGCCGCACACACTTGCATCACGCAGGTTACCGATGGCCTTTTTGCAAAGGCGCACAATTACATCCACTTCTCCACGGATGAAGCAAGTGTAACCGCGCGTGTAGTTGGCTTTGCAAATATGGCAGGCTTGCCAAGGGTACAGTGCGTCGTAGACTGCACACATGTGGCCATTAGGGCACCCCATCACAACCCAGCTGTATTTTTGAACCGCACGGGCTTCCACTCCCTTAACGTCCAGCTGGTGTGTAACCACAGGAAGAACATTATGCATGTTTGCGCCAAGTTCCTTGGCAGTTGCCATGACTCGTTCATCCTGCAACAGTCTACTGTGCCTCAGCTCTTCAACCGCCAACCCAACTTTCCGGATGGCTACTTGGAGACAAGGGCTATCCCCTGAAGACGTGGCTAATGATGCCGTTGAGGAGGCCATCAAACGAAGCTGAGGAGCGCGACAATGAGAGCCACATTTCCACCAGAGCCATCATCGAGCAAACCATCGGCTTGCTCAAAATGCGATTCAGATGCCTCGACAGATCAGGTGGAGCCCTACAGTACTCACCAGCCAGGGTCTCCAGAATCACCGTGGTCTGCTGTGCAGTGCACAACATTGCACAGCAGCATGGCTTACCGCTACCTGAGGAACAAGTGGCTCAGTGCACAGCCTCCTCCTCAGAGGAGGAGGAGGAGGAGGAGGAAGACCTTGCGGAGGCGGATGTGCTAGTTCCAACAGCACGCGAGCACATTGCTGGCCATGATGCAAGGGATGCACTAATCCATGCCAGATTCACTTAAGTTTACGAAGCAAACACATGTGGCTGCCACCTTCTTAACACACCATACACCATCTGTACAATAAACTGTGAGTTCCTATCATTCTCACCACCATCATTACAGATGAAAGGAGCCCTGACACCTCACTTGACACTTCCATTTCTGGGCACACATAGGTCAACTCTTTGAATGTTTGCCATCGTATTTCTTTAATACAGTTGAAATGAAGATGATAATCTTAAATTTGTATTACATCAAAACACTCAAGTAACTACCCTTGTGACTATTTGTGTGTTAATTTTCTCTTACGCATGCTTCTACGTGGTGATTCCCCTGTGGTTTCAGCAGATGTGGAGGCACCTTGTTCACTTTCATGCTGCTCCTGCTTAGACACCTTTGATGGGCGTCCTCTGGGTTTGGAAGCCTGGGAGGGCTCGGCAACAGTCTGCTCCTCCTGCAGCTGTGCAGGGGCTGAAACGGCCATCTCAGTTGGGTGAGGACTCTGGGGCTCTGATCGTAGTGGCATGGGAGTGTGAGCGCTTGGAGAGGAGCTCACACTTCCTTGTTGTCGACCACCAACATCCCTCTCATGGGTCAGCCCCACTTCACTGCTAGCAAGTAGCTGGAGAGCACCTTGCTGCACATCAGTGGGGCCATGTGGACCCGTCTCTATACTGACAGTCCTCATAACGGGGACGTCCATGTACCTCTGGTGTCTCTCCTCAATAGGTGCCCATCTATCCTCCATAGCGGACCATCTATTTAGAAGAGTCACCATGCTCTGCGAGTTATGTCCTCCAAGAAGGTTGCCACCCACTCCATGGTGCCGCGTTCATGCGCCATTGCCTTCAACATGCCATAGCTTATGTTTGAGATGGACTCCTCCATTCTCTGCACACTCGCAATGACCGTGGATGCAAAACCTGTCAGAGACTCCTGCACTTGTTGCTGAAGGTCCAGCACCACTTTCTTTCTGGATGGCCCCAGAGGCACAGGGTCCACATGCAGCTGAGCCGAGCTAGGAGTGTCCTGTGGCCTCCGACGAGGATTCTCCACTGCTGTCCCTGTCTCCACCATCTGCTGAAGCTCACTTGTGAACTGTGATACACCAGGTGACAACACTAATCTATCTTGCGAATGACCCACCGAGGTGTGCGTCTCTGCACTGGTGCTGGGTGCGCTCAATTCTGCTGACACTGCGCCCACAGAGGTTGCAGCTTCCTCTGAGGAGTCTTCCGGCTCTTCCCCCTGGACAGTGGGGTGGGGGGCTCTCGATGGTCCTGTGGGGGAGTAAAGGCATGAGTTAGACATGTGATATTAATGTAGCATGCACATCGAATTGTGCAGATGATCATAACTCAATCTGTATGAACATCAGATGCCATATCAGTCACTCATGCAATCTAAATGAGAGGGCTGCAAATCTATTCTGTCACCAGCTTGCTCTACTGCGTCCGTCTGACCGTCCCCCACTTCCAGATCCTCAGCACCTCTGATGATGTCAAGAGTAGCCTCCTCAGCGGTGGTCAAGTGGGGAATTGAAGGCGGGCCTCCTCCTGTCCTCTCCCTCTCCCTCTTATTGTGGGCTCTCTTCCTGCAATGAGGGACACAAGTGGGGTTTGAGTGAGAATGTTGGAGTGAGTGTAGAGAATCCATAGCATAGATGCTTAGAGGGAGACAAAATGGACTGAGGTGCCAATACCAAGGGCCCTCCCTGTACGTTGTTAGTTGTTGTCATTGCTCAACAGTAATAGCGAGTGTGAGGGGTGCATAGCAGAATAGTGAAGTGATTCTCTACATAGAGAGAGAGGGATGGTTAAGGGTGCAAGGGAAGTAAGGGTAAAGTGGGATGTGCAGGAGTAGGTTGACAATGCAGAGTGCTGGTGATGAGAGGAGATGGGGAGCAGATTGAAGGTAAGTGTGATGTTATACTCACTTTTGCTGTGCGTAGCAGCTCATTGAACCTTTTCCTACACTGCACCCAGGTGCGTGCACACAAAGACCTGCCGCTCACCTCCTCAGCAATTTGCAGCCAGGCTGCTTTGGTTTGCTGAGGCGGCTTCCTCTGTCCATTTGAGGGGAACAGTACCTCTTGGAGTCCTCTCACTCCCTCCACAAGAGCATAGAGGGAGTCATCATCGAATCGTGGAGATGCCTTTGGTCTTGAAGCAGTCATTTTCAGATGTGCCACACCGAGAAGCAGCAGAATAGGAATGAAAAACCACAAGGCTGCATGGGCCCCTTAAATGCAGCTGGCTAAAAGACATCAGCAGAGGCGAGCAGCAGACCCGAGCCCACTGATTGGGCCGGGTAGCGCGCACGACGGGCTTAATCAGCACGCCTCATCAAAAAACTCAATCAATTTTGTTAAACATGATTTGCCTTCAACAAATCCGTGCTGGCTTTCCTTAATTAATCCACACTTGTCCAAGTGACTGTTAGCTTTGTCCCTGATTATCGTTTCTAAAAGCTTCCCCACCACCAAGGTTAAGCTGACAGACCTATAGTTGCTGAGTTTATCCTTACACCCTTTTTTGAAGAAAGGTGTAACATTTGCAATTCTCCAGTCCTCTGGCACCACCCCCATATCCAAGGAGGATTGGAAGATTATGACCAGTACCTCCGCAATTCCCACCTTTACTTCCCTCAGCATCCTAGGATGCATCCCATCCGGCCCTGGTTTAAGTACAGCCAGCCTTTCTAGTACCTCCTCTTTATCAATTTTTATCCCATCCAATTTCTCAACTACCTTCTCTTTCACTATGACTTTGGCAGCTATGCCCTCTGCCGCCATGCGTAGATCGCTATTTTGGTCCCTAATTGGCCCCACCCTCCTCTTACTACCCGTTTACTATTTATATGCCTATAGAAGACTTTTGCATTCCTTTTTATGTTAGCTGCCAGCCTATTCTCATATTCCCTCTTTGCCCCTCTTATTTCCTTTTTCACTTCCCCTCTGAACTTTCTGTATTCAGCGTGTTCTCACTTGTATTCTCAACCTGACATCTCTCATACACCCCTTTTTTCTGCTTTATCTTGCTCTCTATCTCTTTCGTCAGCTCTGGCTTTGGTTGCCCTACCTTTCCCCTTCTTGGGAATGTACCTCGACTGTACCTGAACTATTTCCTCTTTAAAGGCAGCCCATTGTTTGATTACAGTTTTGCCTGCCAATCTTTGATTCCAGTTTACCCGGACCAGCTCTGTTTTCAACCCACTGAAATAGGCCCTCCCCCAGTTAAGTATTTTGATTCCAGATTGCTCTTTGTCCTTTTCCATAGCTAACCTAAACCTTATGATACTATGATCACTGTTCCGTAAATGTTCCCCTAATGAAACGTGATCCACTTGACCCACCTCAGTCCCCAGAACCAGATCCAGCAATGCCTCCTTCCTCATTGGGCCAGAAATGTACTGATCAAGAAAGTTCTCCTGAACAACTTCAGAAATTCTTCCCCCTCTCTGCCCTTTACACTATTACTATCCCAGTCTATATTAAGATAATTGAAGTCCCCCATTATAAACTACTCTATAGTTCTTGCACCTATCTGTAGTTTCCCTGCAAATTTGCTCTTCTCTATTCTTACCACTATTTGGTGGCCTATAGAATACACCTCGTCCTGTAATGGCACCTCTATTGTTTCTTAACTCTAACCAAATAGATTCTGTCCTTGACCCCTTCAGGACATCCTCTCTCTCCAACACTGTAATATTCTCCTTAACCAATACTGCCACCCCACATCCATTCTTTCCTTCCCTATCTTTCCTGAAAACCTGATATCCAGGAATATTTAGTACCCAATCTTGCACTATTTTGACCCAGGTCTCCGTTATCACTACAACATCATATTCCCACATGTCTATTTGTGCCTGCAGCTCACCAACTTTATTTACCACACTTCGTGTGTTTACATACATGGGGGGAAAATGGAGTCGCGCCCCCTTTGGAGCGCTAACTTCGCCGGGGCGCTACAAGTAGCGCCCCGAAAAAATTAGTACCCCCGTGGCCAAAATTCATCGGTAGCACCCTAAGAGGGAAGCAGGGGTGCTACTGGAAGCACCCCGCCTCACTCTTGGGGCGCTGCGAGGGAATATCGCGGTGCTACGTGCCGCAGCGCTCTTAGGGCGCTAACGGGAATGCAAAGCAACCGAATTTTTCCCCCATGGACTGTAAACCTATCTTAGGCAATCTTTCATTTTCTCTTAGTCTGACCCCACCTAATACCGTACTATCTCTTACGCTAGTGTTACCTGTATCTCCCACTCTTTTGTGCACCATGTTTCTCCTTTCTAATGCTACGTCCTGGCACCCATCCCCCTGCCACATTAGTTTAAACCCACCCCAACACCACTAGCAACCCCCTCCCCCTACCAACCCGCCTCCCCCTCCCCCCCAACCCCGCGAGGATATTGGTTCCAGCTCTGTTGAGGTGCAACCCGTCCGGCCTCCTCCAGAATCGGTCCCAATGTTCCAAGAATCTAAAGCCCTCCCTTCTGCACCATTTCTCCAGCCACGTATTCATCTGCTCTATCCTTCTATTTCTATATTCACTCGCGCGTGGCACTGGGAGTAATCCGGAGATTACTACCTTTGAGGTCCTGCTTTTTAATCTATTTCCTAGCTCCCTAAAATCTGCCGGCAGGACCTCATTCCTCTTTCTACCTATGTCGTTGATACCGATATGGACCAGAACCTCTGGCTGTTCACCCTCCCCCTTCAGAGTGTTCTGCAGCCGCTCAGTGACATCCTTGACCCTGGCACCAGGGAGGCAACATACCATCCTGGAATCATGTCTGCAGCCGCAGAAACGCCTGTCTGTTCCCCAAACTATTGAATCCCCTACCACTATTGCTTTCCCGATCTCCCTCCTCCCCCCCTATATAGCTGAGCCACCCGTGGTGCCATGGACTTGGCTCTGGCTGTACTCCCCAGAGGAACCAGCGGTTGAAGAGCGAGATGCACTCAGGGGATTCCTGCACTAACTGCCTCCTTTTCTGTCTGGCGGTCGCCCATTCCCTCTCTGCCTGCACACTCTTACGCTGCAGGGTGACTGATGTAAGAAAACTACGAGGCACTTGGTCTAAGCGTTAAACAAAGCTTTAATCAACTGTTTTTCAACATGGAGATCTAGTTGTGTCCTTCACCAGTTCCTGTTTCTGAATGTCCTGAGCAAGCTGGGCCCATGCCTGAGTATTTATACTCTCCCTGGACAGCGCCACCAGCAGGCCGCCCAGTATTATTTCATAAGCCATTTCCACATGAATGACAAGATTCATGTCAGTGACCACCTCCTGAAACATGCTATCCATGTAGCTCTCAGCCTCACGGATGCACCGCAGTGATGCCAGCTGCTGCTCAAGCTCCAAAACCCGGAGCTTGAGCTCCTCCAGCTGACGACACTTCCTGCACATGTGGTTGTCCAGGACACGAGAAGCGTCCTGGATTTCCCACATGGCACAAGATGTGCATTCCAGATATTATTTGAACAGCTGTGGACTAGTTATTATCGAGGTAGAGCTTCAGTTTCTTCTCAAATCGCGTCAACAACCTTAATGACGTTCTTTACCAATGCCAGACAAAATTCTTAAGCATAGTGACCTTGTCTTTAACAATGTTGACTGCAAACAGCAGAAATAGCAATGACGCATGCCCTTAGTCATGAGCAGACAACATACTTTATTGATAGCTCATTGTAATGCACATTTTTGCAGTTGCTATTTTTGTTATTAAGAATTAGGCCTGATCTGTTCTCACTGTCTTTGTCTGTTTGAGTTAGATATAAACATGGTTAGTATGTTCTTTTCTTTCCCCATACAAGAATGCAAACAATTTCATTATAATTCTTCCTAGCAAAAACAATGTACACAATATGCAATAAAATGTTGGTAATTTATTTCTCACTAGTGGATCTCCTGCGGTATTGCGCACAGGTATTCAGGGGTCTGTGACAGTTGTAATGTTCAACTGCTGAGAGAAAGCTGTATTCACCCTGGATTTCACACAAAGCAAAAAGATTTGTGCCCCACCCCCCACCCCGATGATGTCAAGAGGTATTTACACGAGAGTTTCCTGGGTCAGCTCATTTGTCTATTCATTAGAGTAGTGTTTAGCGTAAATCCCATGCAAAATAGGAGTGAGCTGCTGAGGTACATGGACATTAGAGTGGAGCCTTTAAAAGAAAGCGCTGCCTGAAGACTGCAGTAGCAGTCTGAGGGAGCGGAAGGTAAGTAAGGAACCATGCTTGGCTCATGCAGGGCCAAACAAAACAGGAGGGAACTTTGATTCTGTGTTGGTCCTACAACATGCATAACATTACATCCCCGACCCCACTAACCCCACTATTTCCTCTGGTGGGGGAATCCAGAACAAATGGCCGTAATCTTTAAATTAGAGCTAGGCCACGTAGCAGTGAAATCAGGAGGCACTTTTCACACAAAAGATAGTGGAAATCTGGAACTCGCTCCCCCAAAAGGCTGTGGATGCTGCGTCAATTGAAATTTTCAAGATTGAGATCAATAGAATTTTGCTAAGAAAATTTAAACTATCAACAAAGATCAGAGTTTTCAAAACTCAAATCATTTGGTTTTTTATTTGAAAAAGAAAATTATAAGAGGAAGTACACTATGGGAGTAATCTTAACCTTCAACACGGGCTTTAAACTGGTGGAGTGGATCGCCTGCCTATTATAGCACTCACTGAAGCAGAAGAATGGAGGAGGAAGAGGATGGAAAAGGGGAGAAGGAGAATGTGAGAGACAAGGGGGTGGGAAGGGGAGAAGAATGAGGAAGAAGGGGAGATGAGGGGGAGAGGGAAGAGTGGGAATAGAATCCAGTTTCCGCCCCTGCCACAGTACCGAAACGGCTCTCATCAATGTCACAAATGACATCCTTTGTGACTGACAAAGGTAAACTATCCCTTCTCGTCCTTCTCGACCTGCCTGCAGCCTTTGACACGGTCGACCACTCCATCCTTCTCCAACGCCTCTCCACCGTCGTCCAGCTGGGTGGAACTGCACTTGCCTGGTTCCATTCTTATCTATCTAATCGTAGCCAGAGAATCACCTGCAATCACCTGAAAATCAAAAATCACCTGAAATCACCTCTTCCCACTCCCGCATCATTACCTCTGGGGTCCCCCAAGGATCTATCCTTGGCCCTCTCCTATTTCTCATCTACATGTGGTCCCTTGGCGACTTCATCTGAAAACACAGCGTCAGTGTCCACATGTACGCTGACGACACCCAGCTCGACCTCACTACCTCTTCCCTCGATCCCTCCACGGTCTCTAAATTGTCAGGCTGCTTGTCCGACATCCAGTACTGGATGAGCAGAAACTTTCTCCAATTAAATATTGGGAAGACCAAAGCCATTGTCTTCAGTCCCCGCCACAAACTCCGTTCCCTAGCCACCAACTCCATTCCTCTCCATAACATCTGTCTGAGGCTGAACCACAAGATTCTCAACTTTTATGTCATATTTGACCCTGAAGTGAGCTTCCGACCACGTATCCGCGACATAGCTAAGACCGCCTATTTCCACCTCCGTAGCATCGCCCATCTCCACCTCTGCCTCAGCTCATCTGCTGCTGAAACCCTCATCCATGTCTTTGTTACCTCTAGACTTGACTATTCCAACGCACTCCTGGCTGGCCTCCCATATTCCACCGTACGTAAACTTGAGGTCATCCAAAACTCGGCTGCCCGTGTCCTAACTCGCACCAAGTCCCGTTCACCCATCACCCCTGTGCTCGCTGACCTACCTTGGCTCCCGGTTAAGCAACGCCTCGATTTCAAAATTCTCATCCTTGTTTTCAAATTCCTCCATGGCCTCACCCCTCCCTATCTCTGTAATCTCCTTCAGCCCCACAACCCCCCGAGATATCTGCGCTCCTCTAATTCTGCCCTCTTGAGCATCCCTGATTATAATCGTTCAACCATTGGTGGCCGTGCCTTCAGCTGCCTAGACCTTAAGCTCTGGAATTCCCTGCCTAAACCTCTCTACCTCTCTACCTCTCTTTCTGCCTTTAAGACGCTCCTTAAAACCTACCTCTTTGAACAAGCTTTTGGTCATCTGCCCTAATTTCTTCTTATGTGGCTCGGTGTCAAATTTATATCTTATAACACTCCTGTGAAGCACCTTGGGATGTTTTACTATGTTAAAGGGGCTATATAAATACAAATTGTGGTTGTTGTTGTTGTTGAGGGGTGCATCTAGGCAATAAATTGCTCACTGTGCCAGTTGGTTACAGTTCTTGTTGCAAGAGAGGACACAACACTGCGTTAGCCTACATAGAAAAGGGCAGCCTCCTTATGCACTGCCTCTCAGAGAACTACTGGTATGTAGTCCTGGGCCTATACGCTCTGCTTAGAGGATGAAAAGCTTCATGCAAGCATGTCTCCTTCTCACCTCCATATCCAGCCTCCTCCTTTCTCTCCTCTACTTTTCCTCCTCCCTTGCAGTCCCTCCTCCACTACCATCCCCCCGATCTCTCCACCCTTTACTCTCCATGCCTCCCTTCTTGCCCCTCCCACTTTTAGTGGAGGGGCGTTGGGATGAACGGTGGAAATGCTGATGGGTTGGAAGAGTTGGGATGATGGAAATGTTGCTTAGTGGAGGGGTGTGATTGTGGAGGTGGTAAGGAGTGGAGGCACCATTGGGAAAATGGTGCTTATGGAGGAGACATGTTTGTGCAATTGATGTTCTTTTGCTGGGGTTGCGGTGGGATTGGCAAATTGTTGCACAATTGGGAGAATGGTGGAAGTGTTATGTGATGTGAGAGTCCAAAGCTGAAAATTGTGCTTAGTGAGGGAAGCCTCCAGTTACCACCCAATCTCCTTACTTTGCATGTGTTATAAAGTGCTGGAGAGGCTTCTACTCCACGGACTCTTCCCATCATCGAGCCAACCATTCCTAAGGAGCTAGCGGGCTTCCGGAGCGGCCGGAACTGCTGTGACCAAGTGGTAACTTTAACAACGCACATCGAAGCAGGCTTCCAGCTCCAGCTCAAGACCGCCGTAGCACTCGTGGACCTGTCAGTGGCGTCTGACACCGTATTGAAGCATGGTCTGCTTTTCAAGCTCTCCAACATTTTATCCTGCAGAACAACGATTTATCTTCTCAACTTCATGCTTAGCAACCGATGCTTCCATGTGTACTCTGGCACCCAGAAGAGCAGATATAGGACATTGAACAACAGACTCCCACAAGGTTCTGTCCTGGCACCCACATTATACAACGTTAACACCAGTGACCTGCCCGCAAATTCGTATACGCTGATGACATTGCCTTGGCCACACAAAACATGAATCTGTCCATCCCCGAGGAGACCCTGACCAGTGATTTACAGAGGATGGAGGCCTACTTCTGCCGATGGCAACTTCGGCCAAACCCGCAAAAGACCGTCACCTCGACATTCCAACTTAACACCTATCAAGCAAACCAAGCTTTGAAAGTCTCCTTTTGCGGCGCAAAAGTAAACCAGGCCAAAAAACCCTCCTATTTAGGACTTACGCTCGATCGCACCCTGTCATATAGACAACATCTCCAGAACCTTGGGAAGAAACTAAAGAGTAGGGTCAACTTGATCCAGAAACTCGCCGGAGCCACATGGGGAGCAGTCGCTCAAACCCTCCATACGGCAGCACTCGCCCTGGTGTACTCTACAGCCGACAACCATCAACCACCTCCAGATGATTCAATACCCAACCCTATCCCCAAAACCCACCCCGATACCCACTCCACACCCCCAAACCCACTCCACACCCCCAAACCCCCCCCCAAAGCCCCCCCACACCCCCAAATTGATCATTAGTCCCGGTTGCTCCCCTCACCTTTCAGCTCCAGGGCCCAGTTTCTCCCCTTCAGTCAATCTCCGACCATCCGTTTACCTTCGATGCTAAGTCAAGCACCTTCTCATCAAGCGACCCGTCAAGCTCCAGGGCGAAGATGCTCGGTAGGTCCCCAGCTCCGGGCACACGGCCAGCCAACAGCAGGCTGGACGAGCACGGTGGTAATTCGCAGCGGGAAGTCGAACCCAAGTCCTGTCTGGTGGCGCCTTTCATCATCATTGTCGCTGTGTAAGAGGACGGAGATCCGGCCCTGGCTCCTGGTACTGGTCCTGGCCTGGCCGCGAAGACGGCACCATCGCAAGCGGGCTCAGCCGCCACCACCAGAGCCGACATGATCCGGGGCCTTTCAGGAGGAGGGGGCAAGGCGGGGGGGGGTCCGAGCGTGTCTCATCCCTTTTAGGGTTTTAAACTGAATAAATATCCGCCGGTATAAAATCCAGGCCTGCCCGCCTGGCGGCGGTTTCAAGGCCCCACCCTCCCCAACTTTCAAAATCGCAGGACACATGCGTAGCTTGGAAGAGGCTGAAGTCGCTGAATACGTCATGTCATCTAACTGGAACTGTGCAGGCGCGAGAAATTCTCGAACAAAATCATGACTTTTTACAGTTAACATGTGAGACGGCAGGTTGAGGCAATTAATTATTAAAAATCACATGTGTCATGATTAATTCGTGAGAGTTAGCATTACTGATCTAGGAATGCTGAGGCACTGCCCCGGGCGAGTGGCAGTAGCTCTGTGGAGCAAGAACCTGCTGTCCTCTCTCAGGATGATAGCATTTGTCCTCCCACCACTGCCACTCCGCCAGTGCCCTTGCAGTTGCCTGTCAGCCAGCCAGCCTAGACTGCTGCCGCCCATGCCGAGGTGGTACAGTCCACAGATGGGCCTCCTAGGCCCAGAGCTTTTTGAGGTCGTCCTGCAAGACCATCAGCAGCCTTCCACCAGCCATGCTGCAGCCACTGGGGAAGCACTTCACAGGAACACTAGGACAGGCAAAGGCACACTGAAGGCAGGCACTAAGGGAATGCACAAGGGTAATTAGTTGACTTTGTTATGTAATATTGGATGGATTGATGTATAAAGTTGGATTGGAATGTTTCTTTTGTGGTGGCTTTTATTTCAGCATTGTGGCCAAGAGGATGCTGTGATGGCCAGTAACAGAGGTAAGGTAATGTGTAGGACTATTGTTGAATGGGTAATTGGGGCTGCATTCACGGGTACTGCAGTCGGATGAGTTGACCACAGACAGCCCAGGCAGAAAGGGGCTTTCTGGGTTGCCTCCTTCCTTTTGCTTCCTCCTCTGCCACTTCCTCCTGTTCCATTTCCTCCTCTTCCGCTTCCTCCTCCTCCTCCTCCTTCTCTTCCTCAACTGGTTGTCATATGCCTGGTGCCCTCATGTTGGCAAGGTTGTGGAGCATGCTGCAGACCACGACGAATCTTGAGATGCCAATGGTCTGCTCTATCAGATTCCGTGTGGCAGCATGGCTCTCATTGTATGCATGCTGGTCACATGTGGTTGGGTTGTGGAGCGGAGTCATGAGCCAGGTGGTCAGCGGATAGCCCTTGTCATCCAGTAGCCACCCTCTGGTTCCTCGTGGTGGTTCAAAGACTGAGGGAACAGCGGACTGGTGCAGAATAAAAGCATCATGACTGCTGCCAGGAGACCTGGCATTCACCATCATGATGTGCTGAGCATGGTTGCACACCAGCTGCACATTCAGCGAGTGGTAACCTTTGCAGTTGTGGTACATCTCAGCATTTAGATGCGGCGCCTGCAAAGCCACGTGTGTGGAGTCACCATGGGGAAACCTGCTATTCTGGCAAAGCCACGTGCACGCCCCACCTGCTTCTCTCTGGTCAGAGAGAAGACAATGAATTTCCTTCTCCTGGCATAAAGAGCGTCTGTCACCACTCTTATCGAGCAGTGGATGGCGAGCTGGGAGATGTTGCAGATGTTGCCTGTTCCAGACTGGAAGGATCCTGACACGTGGAAAATCAGTGCCACGGTCACCTTCACAGCCACTGGCAGCGCTGTCCTTGCCCTGGTGTGAGGCTGCAGGTCTGATTGCAAGAGGTGGTAGAGTTCTGTGAGCACCTTTTTCGTAAAGCGCAGATGCCTCACACACTTGGCTTGGGGTGAGGTAAGAGAATTGCTCTCGGAAGACCCTAGTTCGGTAAGGCCTCTTGCTGAGAGCCCTTCTCCCCCTCCTCCTCCTCCCTCTGTAAGCAGCTTGTCCTCCTCTTTACTGCCTCTGCTCCATCTCCCTGTCATGCTGCAGGCCAAGGGGGATGACAACTAGAGCACCCATGACTGGGAGCAAGTGGTCTGACCAGAACCCTTGAAGTCAGAAGCAAGACCTTCTCCACTTGCAGCGCCACTCCTTGTCACCTCACCAACTTTAAACAACTTTGGAAAGCTCCAGACAGTTACACAAACTTTCACAGAGCCAGTAGAAATTAATCAGCAACTAACCTTAGCGTGGTTGCTGATCCCTTTAAATGTCACTGGTGTGGGGTTCTTGCAGTTCAGGTGTGCGAGGTTAAGACAGGGCATTAGCTCCAGCGTTGAGGACAAAAATGGCAGCGCTGGCGTCAATTCGGCGTTGCACACTGATTGATGTCATGATCTGCTGACTCAACATACTTCTGACGCACGCTCGTAACATCCGCCCTACCACCCTCACCAAGATGGTGTCCAGCGCAGCACACACCAGGAATGTGCACGCGAGGCGCGGACGCCATTTCCATCAGAAAATGGCACCTGTAGCTCTGAAAAATCGGGCGCTACGGAGCTGAATTTCTAGCCCTGTATGTTTCTATGAAGAGTAACTATGGAGGAAGTTCTTCTAAAGTTTTATTCAGGAAACCATTTCAGCATTAAATTAAATGAATTGAAACAAATCCCAATAGTCGCAGTGACCCTCTCTCGAATCTACCACGAGATACACTCTAAATAATGAAGGGTATTTGGACATTATGAAAGACTACCAAACCTATCAGTTCCCATTTGATGCTCACTCGTAATGAACTGTACACTGTTGCTAGTGGAGACCATTAAGGAAGGGGAAGAAACTGTCAAAATGAAGTATCATCCTCCTGAAGTAGCACTATTTATCATTGTTGTTGATAACTCTAAATGTCAGTATCAATAAGTGAAGGAGCCCTTGACTGCAGCTTTACTCGGTGAAGCGCGGAGTCCATATATAATGCCTAATTAAGTGTATTAGATTAACTTGCCTTCTTCTACAAATGTTTTTGTTTTCTTTGGTTGACTGGTAGTAATCTCTTCCTGCCACAACTTCCACTGCTCTCTTACATCAGGAGCCTAAAAGGCACTCGAATTCTGAACACATGAATTATTTATTTGCATCTTCAGTATTTAGAACCATGAAATTATATCAAAATGAAGAATGTTATTTAATTACTAAATAACACGGTGACTTAACATATTGCATTTCATCACGGTAACTTCTTAAGCAGATGGCACGCAATCTCTCTCTGTGTAACGATTTATTTTTCTATTATTCGATGAAACATTGTAAATGAAAAAAATCACAAGACTTATTTTCAGAAGGTGTTGTCAAAATAGCTGTGCTGTAACAAATTAATCAGAATATTAGGTGAATTACAAAATTCCACAATACAATGCAACATTTTAGTAAACAACATTTGGCAAATGCCAACTGGTCTCACACCTGTAATAGTGAAGATCTATTTGGCATTGAAAAGTTAGGACTTTGCTGATAGGGCTGTGATATGCTCGGCAACTTCTGAAGGTATCGGCCCAGAAATTGGACTTCGATGGTTGCCGCGGGGGTAAGGATCCCCTGCGATATCGCACTCCGCGCCTACCTTTATGGTTTTGGCCCACACGAACTTCAGTTCCTGGGCCTCTCCCTGGTGCCGGCGCGCAGTGTGTGCGTGTCCCAGAGGCGCAGTTAGTTCGATGCGACCTCTGGGATCACGTGCGCCAGTTAGAGCCAATGGCAGCACACCATCTTTCATTCATAGTTTTGACAGGAGAACTGTCAAAGCTATGAATACAACTTGCCCCCAAAAGAACAGCTAAACCTCAATTAAATAAAAAAAAAACATCACATTAATAAAATAACTATAGTTAAATAAATTAACCACTTTAAACAAAAATTTAAATTTTTGAAAAAATTTTAATTCTTTTTAAAAGTTATAAAAATAAACTTACCTTTCTTTAAAGTCTCTAAAAAAG
The DNA here is from genome assembly GCA_030390025.1 of Squalus acanthias. Classification (NCBI taxonomy): domain Eukaryota; kingdom Metazoa; phylum Chordata; class Chondrichthyes; order Squaliformes; family Squalidae; genus Squalus; species Squalus acanthias. The sequence goes on from CM059431.1 coordinate 66,680,395, forward strand.
ATAAACCTGTTGAAAAATTTTTAAAATAATACTTAATTAACTACTTACCTTGTTAAAAGGGGATCTTACATCCCCTTTCTTCATGTGTAAAATCTTTAACACTTACCTTGGCGTTGAAACCTGAAAAAAAAAACGAAGTGTGCTGCGTGTGCACAGCCTGTAGTGCGCACGTGGTTCACTTAGGAACCGCCCCCTTCGCAATATCGGAAGTGCCGGTTTCCCGCGCATGCGCAGTGCATGCAGGAAACCGGCACTTCGGGACCGAATATGGGTGAGTACACAGTGCGTACTCTCCTGTATTCGGACGAATTTCTGGGCCATCTCCAGTACTACATTCTTATGCATGGAGCACATATTACTATGAAATGGATCTCCTATTGCATTGGGGTTGATTGTCATGTGTGGCAAATATCGGGCGGGCGTTGGGCGGGACATTTGCTCCACCAACCCGATGGTGTCGGCAGGAGGCCCGATCGATTTTCGAACCTCATTTGCATTTGAGTGGTGAGCGGCCAGGTGTGCGGAAACTGCATTGTCGGAGCAGCAGGCACAATATTGATGGCCAGTACAAGCCCCCACCCCCATTTTTGGATAGTGCCATGGAGATGCTTATTGAGCTAGGAAGGGAGTTCTGTTTCCCTCAGATGGCAGATGGGGGCTAGGCCAAATAAGTAAGCAGGTATAGAGAGAGATGGCTAAGCAGATCAGTGCCAGCAGCATCATACAGTCCTGCAACACCACACTCCCCACCCCCCAGAACTACCACTCCTTCCTCCCTGTTGATGTAGAAGCCTCTCCTCCAATCACAACTGGACACTTCACTGCATCGCCACTGCTCTCACTCACTCACACACTCAACACCTGCTACTGTCCTCAATATTGGCATATAAAAAAAAACATTTTGTTATTATTTTGTTTGGACTTGGAAGGATTCAGTTTGGCTCATGTTGCTGATATCCCCTGTTATAGCTTGAAAGGAACCGAAGGCAAAGATGTTCAGGGCTGTAGTGGCCTTGACTGCATCTAGGCAATATTATGCTCGCTGTGGCAGTTGATTGCAGTTCTTGTTGCAGGAGATGTCACAAGTCTGTGATAGCCTCCACAGAAAAGGGCAGCCTCCTTATGCACTGCCTCTCGGAGAACTGCAGGTATGTTGTCCTGGGCCAATACACTCTGCTGAGAGGGTGAAGATTAATGCAAGCATGCCTCCTTCGATTTCGTCTCGCTGCAGCTGCAGCTCAGTGTGGCCCTTCAATGTATTGCTCCTGCTCCTCTTCCTCCAGCCAGAGTAGAATGGCTAAAAGGATTCCCATTTCAGAGAGTATTGCAAATACTTCTTTACGCTTCCTGAAGGTTATCCAGCCACTACAAAAAAAACAGTGATTCTGAAACCAAAAACTTGAAGAGAAATACAAGAATGACATCAGTCCAACATTTACAGTGATTTAAATTAGAGTAGGTAAATGGCCCTTTAAATACCACTGGAACTGGTCGTTTCCCACCCTGCACTGACCTGGGTTTGTGGGCATGTTTAGAAACTAGCGTGGTAGTGCTGGATCTGAAGAAATTGTCATCCAGTTCCTAATCGCGTGACAGGACCCTCATTTACATATATTTCTTAGGCTCTTGCCTGTTTCCAGCGAGAGTGCTGGTCCCCTTAATCAAGGCCCACTCGAAAATCACAACAGGCAGGCCTCTGGCGTGAAAATGCCAATTTGAACATTTTTGGGCACAATAAGACAGCTCAGGGAAAAATAGGACACCAAGGTTCATGCTGAAACCGGGGCAGAAGGGTGATAAAAAGTAGCCCTAATTATTGTTTTAATCAATGATCATTTTGTATCTGCTAAGTACAACTACAACATACATATTCTTTGCAAACAGGCAATGGGGACTATATGAGAGGATTTTGTTTACAAAGCCTCTCTTTTTATCTGAAAATCCTACAATTGTGGAACAGTTAGGCACACAAGAATAGGTTTGCATTATCGTGCGAGACTTAAAAGGAAAACGTTGAGACTGCAGCCTGAACTATAGATGTTTACAGCACAGCAAGAAGCCATTTGGGCCCATTGTCTCTGTGCTAGCTTTTTGATAGAGCAATCCAAAACGAATCTCACCACCCCGGTCTCTCCCATAGGCCTTTACCTTATTTTCTACTTAGTCTTCCCTTAAAAAATACATTGGTCTCCACCTCAACTATTCCTTGCTACAGAGCAATCTGTGCTCCAACAACCCTTTTAGCAATAAAATTTCTCCTAACCTTTCTCTTCATTCTCTCAGTGATAATTTAAAATTAAAGACCCCTTCCCCTTGCACACCAAACCAAGCTTTCCTCAAACTACTCCCCTGTCCTAGCCCTGAACCCTGCATCTTTCTCGAGTTTCTCTCCTTATCTCCCATCATGCCCTATCTGAGCTCATCTTGTTCATGAGATTCATCTCCAGCTCTCTTGACCCAATGCCCACTAAACTGCTGATCACCAACCTTGCTTCCTGGCCCCCATGCTAGCAGCTTTGTAAATAGTCCCCTCTTCAGGTAATATTCCCTTACCTTTCAAATCTGCCGTCAGCCCCCTTCCCCTCCTCAAAAATCCCACTCTTGACACCTCTTCAAGGGGAAACTGGATAGGCACTTGAGGGAAATAAACTTGCAGGGCTAAGGGGACAGAGCGGGGAAATGGGACTGACGGGATTGCTCTACAGAGAGCCGGCACAGACTCGATGGGCGGAATGGTCTCCTTCTGTGCCGTTATGACTCTATGGGGGAGAAATTCAGTATCGCCCCGTTTGGGGCGCGATTATCGACCAGGCACAAAGTTTAGCGCCTGGCGCTAATTATCGCCTCCGACTGCAAACTTGGCTTTTATCGCCCCTGGAGGTGATTGGAGCGCTAAATCAGGCGCTACACACCTCTCTTAAGGCGCTAATGCCGAGGAGTGAGGCGCTACCTCAGAGCGCTGGTGAAGCTCATGTGATGTCAGTCAGCAATGGAACACAGACACACTGGCACTGGCCAGTTCTTAAAGGGGAGGGTCGATCTTGCTCTCCATCCACACCTTGCTCATTGCAGCCTTGAATCTCGGCCTGGAGAGACCTGTACATCAAATCTGCTGGAAAGAACAATGGAGAGGCCCAGGGAAAGATGTCAGAGTGCAGCCCCCATAGTCTCTTCTAAATTGATGCAAGGAAGATCAAATCAAATTGAACCTGCAAAGTGCTGCTCAGTACCCAAAACTCCTCAACGTAGCGTTGAATATCTCCAGAAGTCTCTCTCTCTCACTCAGAATGCGTGGTGCAAAAATGTCGCCGAAAAAAAAGGCAGGAACCGGTCGCCTTTAAATAGCGCTCCCCCAGTCCCTTCCCGACTGCAAAATACTCCCCTCAACCTGTCATTGCTAGCGACAGGCGGTAAGGCAGGGGGCGCCACTCAATATCCGGTCCGGGGCGCTACCGGGGCATTGCACGCTTGACTGACGTCATGATCTGCGGGTGCAGGAGATTGTGGCAGTAGTGTTTAGCGCCGCCGCAAAATGTCTGGTCAATTTCGCGAGCGGCGCAAACATCGCCGCATCCAGGTACGAGTTGCTTTGCGCCCCATTAGCGCCCTCTTAAGGCGCTAACGGGAGGCGCAAACCAACCAAATTTTTCCCCCTATGACTCTGTACTTGCAAAATACTGCTTGATCTCCAACCTCCTTTTCTTCTCCAAAGTCCTTGAACAATCTGTCCCCTCTCAAATCTGTACTGTAGGGATCTTTCTCTTCCCCACCTGGGTTTCAGACACTAGATTTATGATATAAATGAGAGAAAGAAGATTCACACTGCAACCGATTGTTTGGTTCCGTTTAATACGGTAGGTCCTTCATTAAACACACACATACCGTTCATCGAGCGTAAATCTCTAACAGTTTTCTTACTAGTCCCCTTAGTTACTTAGACTATTGTGTGTATACTCACTATCACCAGTCCAGTCGGTCTTCCCCTGGTCGAAGTGATTGTCTGCGAGATGAGCGACCATTCCCACCTCCTGCTTCTTCTGTCTGTCTAGATTAGCAAGTTATCAGCTGAACCTTGGCAACACGGTGGCATAGTGGTTAGCACTGGTGCCTCACAGCGCCAGAGACCCGGGTTCGAATCTGACCTCGGGTGACTGTCTGTGTGGAGTTTGCACATTCTCCCCGTGTCTGCGTGGGTTTCCTCCAAGTGCTCCGGTTTCCTCCCACAGTCCAAAAATGTGTGGGTTAGGTTGATTTGGCCATGATAAATTGACCCTTAGTGTTAGGGGGGATTAAATATGTGGGGTTACGGGGGTAGGGTGGGATATGTGTACTGTGGGGATTAAAGCAGGGACAGGATACTGGATTTGGATGATCAGCCATGATCGTATTGAATGGCGGAGCAGGCTCGATGGGCCGAATGGCCTACTCCTGCTCCTAGATTCTATGTTTCTATGTTTAAATACAGCTCTTCGCGCAAAAGTCAAGTCGCGCCCAGAAAGTTTGTTTTGTTCTCTTCTTTACGTACATTTACAAAACTGCCTGCACTTTGTCCTCAACCGGAATGACTTCACCAGTTCTTATCAGTTGCAGTCCCAGCCGTGATGACTTTACCAGTTCTCAAGACCTTGTTTCTCACAAGCTGGTTCCTGGTTATCGAGTTCCTTTGCTTGCTTAGCAGGATGATGCGGTTAGTCAGATGAACTTGTCTTTCACTCTGGTTCACAGTCAGCACTTTTCCCACCGCTGCTGATCTCAGTTCTTGACCAACTTTCCCATTGTTCCGTTGGTCTCGAGGCATAGCCTGAGCATGTCCTTTTAACAGGGCTGTTAAGTCTCTAGTCAATTTGCTACCTCTACAGTGAGGCCAAAGTCACATTGTAGGCAATTAGGGCCCTTCATTCCCCTCTTTGATACCTCGTGGATCCTCCAGAGGTATCACCAATCGTTTCTTCCTCAGTCGTCTTCGGACCAGTAGGTGACAGTGAGTATCCAGTATTTACTAGAATGTGGTTCACTGAGAAGTGCCCGGAGTAGCGGAGCTACCGGTTTCCCAGCAGCACCCCTGCTTATAGGTCAGTCCTTCTCAAGAAACACACTCGGAATTTAAGCCTATGTACAAGCTGATCCCTTATTTCCCCAACCCCTTATACTCTATTTCTAACGTACCAAGCGCTGATAATCCTCTCCCATTTGTCGCTGCATCGCTTTAACAAGTTCGTTTAGCACGTTTACGCCTACGCCGGTTTCATAAATCACACAACAGATACACAATAATAATCAATTGTACAACACAAGGACATGAGAAACAACACGAATCCACGGATGGATCTGGATAGAGGTTCCAAAGTTCCAAAATTGTTCCCACCAAGTTGTTTCGGGAATTGTCTCGATTGCTTTCTGAATCAATTTATTCTGCTGTTCCAATTGATAGAATACTTTCTGTGAGTGCTTAATTGCCTCACGTAACTTAGCCAGATGTTCTGGGAGCGGGGGAATATCATAGCCAAATTTCTCCACATATTTCCTCAATTGACTCCTAAGATCATCTATAACATTAATTTCCATTAAATTATGGTGATAGATATTAACAATCTCACGTTTTCCGATCTTAACCATTCTCTCTGGGGTAAAGCAAAATGTGGTAACATTTATAGGGTATGTAAGATTTTGACCATACATCATTTCTGTCGCAGAAGTAGTAACGGAGTACTCCAATTCGTATCGGGATTTACCCCCAGTGACTGACTTGGAATCTCCTTTACTAATTGTTTATATAGAGCTCGGGTTTTCTCCCCACACCAGTCTGGTAAAGTAAGGCTGGTTAAGTTTAAGACTATCGGGACTACCTCGTGATGTATGTCGTGATATAGGATTTTACCAGTTGGTATCAATACTAAACCATTACTTGGACCTGGGGTCACAGGTGGACACGACAGTGGGTCCTCATTTCGGGTCGAAGGCGGGGTCGGTTTTGGTTTTTCCGCAGGGGGTGATGGGGTGGGGCAAGAGGTGCATGGGACCCTTATCCCCATATTCCCCAAGGCAGAACAGTCGAGCTGACTCAGGCCACAAGCCATAACAACAGTTTGGTTTATCGTGGCGCAATATTCCCCTTCCCACTGGGAGGACAGTGACCGGGGATCGGATCCTGTTATATCCCACATGTTATAACCGTCGCCACAACCCCCAAAGAACTCCTCGCCCTTATTCGCTTTCCATAGGGACACATCGATGGTGAGGGTTTGATCTTTACACGTAAAAGAGAATTCTTCAACCCCTATAATTGTGGGCTTCTCTCTCCTCCATCTGACTCTTGCTCTATTCTGGGCAGGTCTGGATCTCCTATTCCATCCCCTCGCTACCTTAATCCGAAATGGGCCTCTATCCAAATAAGGACTTGTGTTAAAACATCTCAGTCCTTTACCTACTGCGAGCAGGAAAATACACCGTGGCCTTTCTCCTGGATTTGTGTCATTGCAGCAGCGTCTTTGCTCTACCCAGCCCGTCATTATCCAAGGACGCTGTCCATGGCCAGGAGCGGTGAGATCTCGCTCTGGGAGGCAACACGGGCCCTCCCGGTCTACTCTCAATGAGATGTTATAAGCCGTAGCCATGCTGCAAATCAACCCGGAGAGAAGTATCCAAACGGTCGCCTTTTTCCTGAAAACACAAAGAATAAAACTTACTCTGTGAGGGGTTTTCCCTTCACAGGTGACGTACAAGGTTATTACAGAATATTTACATTACAGATTATGAGTTATCAGTCCTTCTTCTGGTTGTTACCTGCGTGGGGGACGGAGTAGAAGTGGGTCCGGAGGACTTCCACCTTATCGGGATTGCCATAGACGTACCCGAATGTGTATAAGGCACCGTTGGTTTCACCACTCTACCAGACTGGGTTACCCTCGGCTGTCGCCCCCCTAGCCCTGGTGTAGCTGCGGCTCCAGGTGGAGGCAATTAGGTCCCTTCAGTACCCATCTTTCCTGCAACTCCATGTTTTAACTTCTGCAATCAGGTTTATGCCCCTGCCACAGCACTAAAAGGTCTTAAACAAAGTCACAAATTACAGCCTCTGTGAATGTGACTGTGCTGCACTATCCCCCAAACAGTTAGAGGGCGATAGAAGAGCAAATATGCAGGCAAATTTCTCAGACGTGAAAATAAAGGGCAGTAAAAGTAGGGGATTTCAACTTCCCTAATATTAACTGGGATAAAGTTAGTATGAAAGGTATAGAGGGAGCAGAATTCTTAAAATGCATTCAGGAGAACTTTTTTAGCCAGTACGTAGCAAGCCCAACAAGAGAGGGGGCGGTTCTGGAGCTAGTTTTAAGGAATGAAGCTGGGCAGGTGGAAAGGGTATCAGTGGGAGAGCATATTGGTGGTAGTGATCATAAATCAGTTAGATTTAGCGTAGTTATGGAAAAGGACAAGGATACACCAGGAATAAAAGTTCTCAATTGGGGAAAAGCTAATTTTACTAAGCTGAGATGCGATTTAGCCAAAGTGGACTGGAGACAGAAACTTGAAGGTAAATCAGAGTCAGAGCAGTGGGAGGCATTCAAGGAGGAGATAGTGAGGGTTCAGAGCAAGTATGTTCACTTAAAGAAAAAGGGTGGGACTAACAAATCTAGAGATCCCTGGATGTCAAGGGGCATAAAGGGAAGGATAAAGAAAAAAAGGGAAGTTTATGACAGATACCGAGGGCTGAATACTGCAGAAACCCTAGAGGAGTATAGAAAATGCAGGGGTGAAATTAAAAAGGAAATTAAGAAAGCAAAGAGAGGGCATGAAAAAATATTGGCAAGTAAAATCAAGGAAAACCCAAAGATGTTTTATAAATATATTAAGAACAAGAGAATAACTAAAGTAAGAGTAGGGCCTATTAGGGACCATAAAGGTAACCTATGTGTGGAGGCAGAAGACATAGATATGGTTCTTAATGAATACTTTGCGTCTGTTTTCACAAAAGAGAGGGACAATGCCGAAATTGCAATCAGGGAGGAGGAGTATGAAATATTAGATGAAATAAACATAGTGAAAGAGGAAGTATTCAGGGGTTTAGCATCTTTGAAAGTGGATAAATCCCCAGGCCCGGATGAAATGTATCCCAGACTGTTAAGAGAAGTAAGAGAGGAAATAGCAGAGGCCCTGACCATCATTTTCCAAGCCTCTCTGGCTACAGATGTGGTGCCGGAGGACTGGAGGACTGCTAATGTGGTACCGTTGTTTAAAAAGGGAGAAAGGGATAGACCGAATAATTACAGGCCAGTCAGCCTAACCTCGGTGGTGGGAAAATTATTGGAAAAATTTCTGAGGGACAGGATAAATCTTCATTTATAAAGACATGGATTAATCAGGAACAGTCAGCATGGATTTGTTAAGGGAAGGTCGTGTCTGACTAACTTGATTGAATTTTTTGAGGAGGTAACAAGGAGGGTCGATGAGGGTAGTGCATTTGATGTAGTCTATATGGATTTTAGCAATGCTTTTGATAAGGTCCCGCATGGCAGACTGGTCACGAAGGTAAAAGCCCATGGGATCCAAGGCAAAGTGGCAAGTTGGATCAAAATTGGCTCAGAGGCAGGAAACAAAGAGTAATGGTCGAAGGGTGTTTTTGTGACTGGAAGGCTGTTTCCAGTGGTGTTCTGCAGGGCTCACTACTGGGTCCTTTGCTTTTTGTGGTATTATTAATTATTTGGATTTGAATGTAGGAAATATGATTAAGAAGTTTGCAGATAATGTGGTTGATAATGAAGAAGAAAGCTGCAGACTGCAGCAGGACATCAATGGACTGATCAGGTGGGCAGAACAGTGGCAAATGGAATTCAATCTGGAGAAGTGTGAGGTAATGCCTTTGGGGAGGACTAACAAGCCAAGGGAATACACTATAAATGGTAGGACACTGGGAAGTGCAGAAGATCAGAGGGACCTTGGAGTGCAAGTCTACAGATCCCTGAAGGTAGCGGGACAGGTAGATAAGGTGGTTAAGAAGGCATACGGGATACTTGCCTTTATTAGCCGAGGCATTGAATATAAGAGCAGGGAGGTTATGCTTGAACTGTATAAAACACTAGTTAGGCCGTAGCTAGAATACTGCGTGCAGTTCTGGTCACTACATTACAGGAAGGATGTGATTGCACTAGAGGGTGTGCAGCGGAGATTTACGAGGATGTTGCCTGGGCTGGAGAATTTTAGTTATGAGGAAAGATTGGATAGGCTGGGGTTGTTTTCTTTGGAACAGAGGAGGCTGAGGGGGGACCTAATTGACGTGTATAAAGTTATGAGGGGCCTAGAGATAGTGGATAAGAAGGACATATTTCCCTTAGCAGAGAGGGTCAATAACCAGGGGGCATAGCTTTAAAGTAATTGGTCTGAGGTTTAGAGGGGATTCGAGGAGTAATTCTTTCAACCAGAGGGTGGTGGGGGTCTGGAACTCACTGCCTGAAAGGATGGTAGAGGCAGAGACCCTCATCACATTTAAAAAGTACTTGGATATGCACTTGAAGTGCCATAACCTACAAGGCTATGGACGAAGTGCTGGAAAGTGGGATTAGGGTAGATAGCTCTTTGACGGCCGGCACAGACAAGATGGGCCGAATGGCCTCCTTCTGTGCTGTAAATTTCTATGATTCTATGAGTCTATGAAGGGGGCTGAAGACAATGGCTTCGGTCTTCCCAGTGTTTTATTGGAGGAAATTGGAGCTCATCCTTAGGCACCAGCACATTCTTCACCCGTTAAAATGACGAGCTGTACAATTAACCCTACACACTGCACTCTGATTAAAAGGGACACTAAATAGGGCTGTTACAATATTTGTCTCTATCTCCCCAATAGCAATTACTTGCAAATCCTTAAAACACCTTCTTCCACTTTAACAAGTTGATACCCCAAGATCTCTCATATCAGCTATCTCAAGCCACGTGGGAGACAGTCCTCAATTGCCACTCTTCATCTAATTCACTCAAACTTGTTGCAGAAGTAACTTGCACTCAATGTCTGTGAAAGGCAGAGTGCTGGAAGGGGCTATCCATCACAATAAGGAACTCAACTCCTACGAGGAGCAGGCCATCGAACTGCTGGGGAGGCACTTTACTCTTGCTGTGGGAGATGCTTAGGTCAGGGGAACAGTGTCAGCACCAGATTAGTAGTTGTACACCTACACAGTCACTGTGGCATCCCTGTGAAGCAGCATATAGCCATAGGTTTCCACTACCTTCTCTGTCTCCTTAATCCGAAGCTGGTAATGATTACCCATTCTTAGCTTCTACCTTCCTTTACTGTAGATCCATCACAGCAACAGAGGGCAGACAATGAAGAAAAGGAGGAAGATGATAATGATGAAGAGGAGGAGAAGCAGGAGAGAAGGGAGATCAGCCTTGTGGACTATGAAGATGATGTTACCATGGAGGATGATGATGAGGGAGAGGATGTGAAAGTCAAGTCCACGCAGATGTCTTTGGACTGTGGCACATGCTCCAAGGTCACAAGTGCCTCCATCCCAACCCCTGTGCCACTTGCTTTTTCACTCCCATGCATCAACTCAGAGGAATTAGATAGTTTTAGTAAGGATGTGAGTGATTCGCAGAGCATGATATTTTTATCTCACCTAGGCAGTCAGTGGTGTGTATAACAGATTCATTTTCCATTGATGAATCACCAGTGGTACACCTGCAACACTCCACATTTTAACAATTTATTTTTCTATGCTGAACTGAACCATCTAAATTCTACAGTTCACTTCTTAAATTCTCTAAAAAATATGCTTGTTTTAAAATGTCTTTATGAATCAAATCTAAACAGTTTTATTTTTTACAGCATTTTGGTAGCATATAGTCCACTAACCAACCAAAAGCAGGCTTGAGAAACCCACCTTAGTCAAGGACAATTAGTCTACAGCAAAGACATATCGTGAAGAAAAAAGATAAAAGCTAGCCAATTTACATTTCACAATACCAGGAAAATTAACATTTGAAACAAGTTAATATCAATTTCTAAGCCAATTTAGCAATGCAGTGAGCAAATGTGCATCCTCTTGAGATGACAGGAGAGCAGACATTTCAACAGAGAAGATTTAATCATCATTCTCTTATTGCAGAATGTAATTCAACCCAATCATACATAATATAAAGTAGAAACATTCTTCGTTCTTAATGCAAGGCAGAAATTATTTTACTTAGTGTGGCTCGAATGCTTGTTCAACCCGTCATTGATGATTTTTGTTTATTTGGGAGAAACTGAAGCGAGTGGACCATAGTGTACCACAGAGAATAAAATCAGATAGTGGAATTTAATTCGGGCCTCAAAGGATTGTCTCTATTCAAAGGCAAAAAATGTTCAGTAGATTGAACTTCATTATATATTATAATACTTTTATTTAATTGTTTATAGATTATCTGAATATTTTGGCTGCATGCTGAAGAACATTGGCCCAAAAATTAGTCCCGCTACGCGAGAGTACGCACTGCGTACTCTCGCGTATTCTGTCTCCAATTGCCGGTTTTCTGCATGCACTGCGCATGCGCTGAAAACCGGCACTTGGTTTTTGGAAAAGGGGGCGGTTCCTAGGTGCACCGCGTGCGCGCTACAGGCTGCGCGCACGCTGTGCACTTAGTGGTTTCAACGCGCAGGTAAGTACGGAAGATTCTAGACATAAAAAAAGGAGGAGTAAGACCCACTTTTAACAAGGTAAGTAGTGAATTAAGTATTATTTTGAATTTTTTTTAACAGGTATATCTTTTTTAGAGACTTTAAAGACAGGTAAGTTTATTTTTATAACTTTTTAAAAGATTTAAAATTTTTTCAAAAATTTAATTTTTTATTTAAAATGGTTAATTTATTTAACTATACTTATTTTATTAATGTGATGGTTTTTTTTTTAAATTTAATTGAGGTTTAGCGGTTCTTTTGGGGGGCTATAGTATTCATAACTTTCACAGCACGTATGTGAAAGTTATGAATGGAAGATGGTGTGCTGCCATTGGCTCTAACTGAGTCACGTGATCCCACAGCTCGCACGAATTAACTACGCCGGTGGGATACGCAAGCCCAGCACAGCAGCTGTCCAGAACATCAAGTTCGTGCGAGCTGGAACTGAAAAAGCCAACGCGGAGTGAGAGATCGCGGGGAGGCCTTACCCTCGCACGAAGGCTTCCTCACGAATTTTTGGGCCATTATGTCAATTTTTTCAAAATAAAAGCATACGAAGGTGTGCCATGATTTGAAAACAAGGTAATCATTTATGTTATCATATAGAAAGAGCGTCTGAAGAATTTTGAGCATGAATTCTGGACCTTGAACACTGACTGTTGTCGCTATGTTATCCAAAATGTTTTTAGCAGTGATTTGGACTAAAACAAATGTTGTCATTTAACAATGGACATCATTGTCTTCCTTTCACACTTAAAGAAACATCGGCGGAAATTGGGCTCATTAGCAGCCTTTTTTTGGATGCTTCAAGTGCCCTTAGAGCTCCAAAAAGGCGCCCGTGGTGCGCACGCACACTTGTGAGGTGAATCACAGCAGACGCCATATTGGAGCAGGCATTAGCACGCGGGCAGTGCACAGCCGCCGGAAGTATGCAGAGCAGGCAGATCATGACGTCAATCAACGTGCAATGCTGATTTGGCACCAACATTCCTATTTTGGAGCTCAACATTCCACCAACACCCTCTCTTAACCTCACACAGCTGAACATGCGTTCAGCAGCAGGAAGGACCCTCCATTAGTGTATTTAAAGGGATCATTAACTACTTACAGGTTAGTTGCTGGACGATTTCTTTTGGCTGTTGCTATGATTCTACAGGTGTTTGGTGCTTTCTACAGAGGTTTCAAGTTGCCAAAGTCGACAGGGAGTGGTGTGGCAGGTGCTGAAGGACTTTTTGCTGGCTTCAAGTCTTCTGCACAAACCAGATGCTCCCAGACATGGGTGCACTAGTAGGCATTCCCCTTGGAATACAGCATGACTTGGAGAATGAGCAGAGGCCACGCAGAGCAGGTCAAGCTGCTGGAAGAGGGAGGAGGAGGAGGGGGAGAAGGGCACTCAGCAGGAGGCAATATCCACCCGGGGTGTTCAGGGAGCAATTCCATTCCTGAACCTCAGCGACCAACAATGTGTGAGACATCTGCACTTCAATAAGGATGTCCTCACTGAAATCTGCCAGCTGCTGCAGCCACAACTCCAACCTCAGAGCAGGCCAAGGACTGCATTGCCAATGGCTGTGAAGGTGACCGTGGATGTGGTATATTTGGACTTTCAGAAGGCTTTCGATAAAGTCCCGCATAAGAGATTAGCGTGCAAAGTTAAAGCACATGGGATTGGGGGTAAGGTACTGACTTGGATAGAGAACTGGTTGGCAGACAGGAAGCAAAGAGTTGGAATAAACGGATCTTTTTCCGAGTGGCAGGCGGTGACTAGTGGGGTTCCGCAGGGATCGGTGCTAGGACCCCAGCTAGTCACAATATATATTAATGATCTAGACGAGGGAACTAGATGTAATGGCCCAAAAATTAGTGCCTCTACGCGAGAGTACGCACTGTGTACTCTCACGTATTCTGTCTCCAATTGCCGGTTTTCTGCATGCACTGCGCATGCGCTGAAAACCGGCACTTGGTGATTTCAAAAGGGGGCGGTTCCTAGGTGAACCGCGTGCGCGCTACAGGCTGCGCGCACGCAGTGCACTTAGTGCTTTGAACGCGCAGGTAAGCATGGAAGATTTTGCACATAAAGAAAGGAGGCGTAAGACCCTCTTTTAACAAGGTAAGTAATTAATTAAGTATTATTTTGAATTTTTTTCAACAGGTATATCTTTTTTAGAGACTTTAAAGAAAGGTAAGTTTATTTTTATAACTTTTTAAAAGATTTTAAATTTTTTCAAAAATTTAATTTTTTGTTTAAAGTGGTTAATTTATTTAACTATACTTATTTTATTAATGTGATGGTTTTTTTTTTAAATTTAATTGAGGTTTAGCTGTTCTTTTGTGGGGTATAGATTCATAGCTTTCACAGCACTTGATGTGAAAACTATGAATGAAAGATGGTGTGCTGCCATTAGCTCTAACTGAATCACGTGATCCCACAGCTCACATGAATTAACTGCGCCTGTGGGATACGCAAGCACTGCCCAGCTGCTGTCTAGAAAATCAAGTTCGTGCGAGCTCGGAATGAAAAAGCCGGCGCGCAGTGAGATATCGCGGGGAAGCCTTACCCTCGCACGAAGGCTCCCTCTTTAATTTCTGGGCCAATATCTCCAAGTTTGCAGATGACACAAAGCTGGGTGGGCGTGTGTGTTGTGAGGAGGATGCAGAGAAACTCCAGTATGATTTGGACAAGTTGGGTGATTGGGCAGATGCATGGCAGATGCAGTATAATGTGGATAAATGCGAGGTTATCCACTTTGGTGGCAAAAACAGGAAGGCAGATTATTATCTGAACGGCAATAGATTGGGAAAAGGGGAAGTGCAACGAGACCTGGGAGTCCTTGTGCACCAGTCGTTGAAGGTAAGCATGCAGGTGCAGCAGGCGGTTAAGAAGGCTAATGGTATGTTGGCCTTCATAGTGAGAGGATTCGAGTACAGGAGCAAGGATGTCTTGCTGCAGTTGTACAGGGCCTTGGTGAGACCACAGCTTGAGTATTGTGTGCAGTTTTGGTCGCCTTATCTGAGGAAGGATGTTCTTGCCATGGAGGGAGTGCAGCGAAGATTCACCAGACTGATACCTGGGATGGCAGGAATGACGTATGAAGAAAGATTGGGACGATTGGGCTTGTATTCGCTAGAGTTTAGAAGAATGAGAGGGGATCTCATTGAAACTTATAAAATTCTAACAGGACTAGACAGACTAGATGCAGGAAGGATGTTCCTGATGGCGGGGGAGTCCAGAACCAGGGATCACAGTCTAAGGATAAGGGGTAAGCCATTTAGGACTGAGATGAGGAGGAATTTCTTCACCCAGAGAGTGGTGAACCTGTGGAATTCTCTGCCACAGAAGGCAGTTGAGGCCAATTCATTAAATATATTCAAGAAGGAGTTAGATATATTTCTTAAGGCTAAAGGGATCAAGGGATATGGGGAGAAAGCAGGGACAGGGAACTGAATTTGGATGATCATTCATGATCTCATTGAATGGCGGAGCAGGCTCGAGGGGCCGAATGGCCTACTCCTGCTCCTACCTTCTATGTTTCTATGTTTCTATGTTTATGCGTCTGACTCCTTCCAGCCTGGAGCTGGAGTTAGTTGCAACATCTCGCAGATTGCCATTGACTGTTGTGTCACTGAGGCTCCCTATTCAAAGAGAGCTAACTACATTTCATTCTCCCTTGCCAGAGACAAACAGGCGAAGTGAGCATGTGGCTTCGCTAGGATTGTAGGCTGCCCCATGGTACCGGGTGCCATTGCGGGCACGCACATTGCTTTGCAGACGCTGCATGTCAAAAAGGCCCTATATCAGAACTGAAAGGGATTCCACTCCCTCAACGTCCAGCTGATGTGTGACCATAGGCAGTGAATCATGCAGGTCAATGCCTGGTATCCTGGCAGCAGTCATGAGGCTTTCATTCTGCAGCAATCCGCTGTGCCAGCTGCATTTCAGACACTATGGCAAACCAAAGGATGGCTACTGGGCGACAATGGCTCATGATTCTGGTATGCAACCGAAAGACAACTGGGCAGCATGTATACAATGAAAGCCATGCTGCCACACAAAATGTGATAGAGCAGAACATTGGCATGCTGAAACAACGCTTCCCTGCCTGGACCACTTTGGAGGAGCCCTGCAGTACTCGGCAGAGCAGGTGTCAAGATTCATCATGGTCTGCTGCATGCTGCACAACCTAGTCATCATGAGGGCGCAGCCCTTGTACCAGCTTTAAGGCGAGCAGCTGAGGAGCAGGAGCATGAAGAGGAGGACAAAGAAGAAGAGGAGGAAGAGGAAGGGAGGAGGAAACCTAGACAGCCCATTTCTGCCCGGGCTGTTCGTGAAGAACTCATCCTTGTGCGATACCAATAACTGCAACCCCAATTCCCCATTCACCACTAGTCCCATACCTTACCTTTCCCCTGTCACTGACCATCACAGCATTCACTTGGCCACAATTCAAAAATAAAAGCCACCACAAAATAAACATTCCACACCAAATTTATGAATGAAATCATGCCATATTGTATAAAAAAGTCAACTAAACACCCTTGTGCATTCACTTAGTGCCTGTCTTTCATGTGCCTTTGCCTATCCTAGTGCTCCTACGCAGTGCTACCCCAGTGGCTGCAGCATGGCTGGCAGAAAGCTGCTGACTTTCAGTGGAGGAGACTGCAGATGGCCTTGGAGGACGACCTTGAGCAGCTCTGGGCCTAGAAGGCACGGCTGCAGACTACACCATCACAGCATGGGCGGCAGCAATCTGGGCTGGCTGGCTGACAGGCAACAGCAAGGGCACTGGCAAAGTGGCAGAGGTGGGATTTCAAATGCTGTCTTCCCTGAGAGAGAACAGTAGCCTCATGCTCCACGGAGCCACTGCCACTCCCGCGGGGTGGCGTTTCAGCAATCCTAGTAATCTGTTGAAGGACAGATTGCTGGACTGCTGTGACACCCTGCAAGCCCCTTTTCACACTGTAATCCAGAGCCATGATGGCAGTAAGCTGACCTTGCACGACAGAAGTCTGAGCTTCCACTGCAGCACTCAGACATTGGGTGGCTGCTGCTTGTGCTTCAATGGAAGCTGAGACATCGGCCATCAGACGCTGCATCATGGTTGGGTTCACAAGTGTGTAAATGGAGTTGGCCATCACTTCCATGCTGGAAAGGATGGGCACCAAGCTCTGCACAACGCCTTCTACCATTTTGGTGCTGGACTCCTCCATGCTCCTTGACATTAACCGTAGGCTTTCTGGCAGGCCTCCCAATGCACCAAGCATTTTGTTGTGCATACCCATCAGCGTTCTTCTGTAGGCTGCCCCATCAAATTCCTTATCTGAGTCCTCTGCAACGGAATCCATCTGCGACCTCGCCCCCTGACGAGCTGGCACCTGAGCTAACCTTTTCCCCTGCCCTGTCTGCAGCCCACTCATGCCCAGTGTCTCACCATGTGCAGATCCCGCCTCTAATCTATCCTCTAAGATAAGCGCACTGTCAGTATCTGAGCTGATGGCTGCGAGTGTGAAATCAAGTGATGATGCTGTGTCTTCATCATCACTCTGTTCATGGTGTTCCTCCACTGCCTGGCCAGGTTGCACCTCTTGGGTATCTGAAAGGAAAAAGGAACAAGGGAAAAGTTGTGGTGCGTAGAGGGGGAAAGTAAGAGGTGTATGCTTACACCATCTGCAGCTTGTAAATCAGAAGAGATTGTGGGATGAGGGTGAAGTGGGATGTGAGAAGGAGGATTAGGTATGAGGATACCTTCATGTTTGATTGTTTCATCCCTGCCCTTGGTCACAGGCTCAGCAATGGTCATCCCAATAATGGCCAGCACCGTCTCCTCCATGGGGGTTAGGACATGCAGGTGTGCCTGTTCCCCTCCAGTTAGCTCCTGCTGCCTCCTGTTGTGTGCCATCTTATACTGCGTGAGAGAGAAGCAAGTGTGTCAGTGAGTATCATGTAATCTGTTTGGCTGATATGGCTGTCATCGCTGAATGGCTGGCAGTGTGTCCAAGCTGTGAGATGTGGGTGTGAGGCTTGCAGCAGTGATAAGTGTGTGAGGGTGAGGTGAAGCATATGGGGGAAAAATTGCGTATTGCCCATTTTGGGACGCTAATATCGGCCGGGTGCAAAGTTTAGCACCCGGCGCTAATTATCGCCGCCAACCGCAAAATTCGCCTCCATCGCCCCTGGAGGTGATTTAAGCGCTAAAACAAGCGCTACACACGTCTCTTAAGGTGCTAACATTGGAGAGCGAGGCGCTACCTCAAAACGCTACCGAAGCTCAGGCGATGTCAATTACCATGGAACTCAGACAGATTGGCGCCGTCCAGTTCTTAAAGGGGAGGGGCCATCTTGCTGCCCAGCCACACCCTGCTCATTCCAGTCTTGAATCTCAGCCTGGAAAAACCTCTAAAGCAATTGTGTTGGAAGCACTAATGGATAGGCCAGGGAAAGAGCTTGGCGCTTCAGCGACCAGGCATTGGTGGCTCTGGTTGGCGCTGTTGAACGGAGACGGGCAGTGCTGTTTGCTGAGAGTGGCAGGAGGCCATTGCCCCAGGAGTTCCAAAGGGTGTGGAGGGAGGTGGCTCAGCACATCTCCTCAAGGAGCCTGGTGCCAAGGACCCACATTCAATGTCGCAAGAAGTTCAACGACCTCACTCAGGTGGTCAGGGTGAGTACCTGCTTTTCAATACCTCTACATCCCTCCATCTCAACTTCACTCTGTGCCCAGACGGTTTAAAAACCCAAATTTCCAACACTCATCCAACAACTATGGCCATCTCATAACTCACATACACATCCCACACCTTGCACACATTAATGGCTATTCAACTATGGTAGGCACATCTGCCAAACACATGGCTGCACACTCACTCACACGCTGTCCTTTTTCTTGCAGGCCAAGCTGTCTCATAACAGAAGGAAGCAACAATGCAGGGGAGGAGCACAGGCGGACCTACACCCCCTCAATGAGTTGGAGGACAGAGTCCACAGGCTCATTGCCAGCCAGGTCATAGGTGCCATGGCCGGTGGAGAGGTCGACCCCCTTGGGGACAGCAATGGTATGTTCATCAGCTTTCTCTGCTCTCTCATACCACTTCCCCCTCACAACACCAGCCTTTTACACTTTCAATCCAACTCACTGTCTCCAGTCCTTGCTCCCTTCCTGCCCCCCTGCCCTCATGCTAAAGCCACTCTTGTATCTTCCTGCTTTCAGATAGTGAACCACCAGCTGACCAGCCTGTCCCTCAACCTGCCAGTGGCAGTGATGCGCCAGAGGAGTTGGAAGAGGTAGCTGGAGCCTCACCGCCTGCATCTCCCGAGGGTGACACATCCGACACTGGGGCCACGACTTCCCTGGAGGGGAGCAGGGGGTTAGGGTCCGATGTGGGTGAAGCTCCGGGACCCAGTGGGCTGCAGCAACGCCATCGGGGTAGGGAAGCTCAGGGGCCATCTCCCCGGAGGGTGAGTAGGCGCGCGAGTCCTGCTGCACAGGACTCAGATGAGGACCTCGACATCGCGGCCTTGAATATGCAGGCCTTGAGCATGCACACTGAGTGCATGGGTGCAATGGCAAGGGTGCCCGACAGCATGGTTGCACTGGCTAGGAGCGTGGAGGAGTCTGCCGCTAGCACAGCTGTCAGCTGTGCGCAAACCCTTGAACTCATCCTTGCCTCGTTGCAGAGGATGGTTGAATTGCAGGGAGACCGTGGGGAACCAGAACCCATGCCATGTGTAATGGGTGAGGTGTGTAGGCATACACAGACCCTTAATTTTGGTATTTATTGAAATGCTTTGCCAGGCCAAAAAGGTTTTTCGAAGTGAAATAAAGTTGTAACACTTGGTCTTTCACTGATAAGTGGACATGGAATGCGCTTTGATGTACTTTACTGAAAGACAGCAAACATGGTTGTGACTGCAGGGGGTGGTCGTAGACAACAGAGATAAACAAACCCCCCTTATATTTGCAGACATCGTGTCTACAACAAAATAGGCTACAAGATTGTAGAACGATTTTTGGTGGCTAAAGGGGAGGAGTCAAACCTTTGAAAATTTTAAATGCACAATACGACATAACACATGAAATGCAACCAAATGGTTTTCTGCCACTTTTGTAAACTTTTAGGAGTGAATGAACAATTGTGGGCTTTGATAAAGGCAACTAATGAGAAGTCGCACAACACCAGGTTATAGTTTTATTTGAAATCACAAGCTTTCGGAGCTGTTGCTCCTTCGTCGGGTGAAGTAAAGAGATACAGAATCACCAAAGCATATATAGATAGAGAACAATGCATGTGTACCTTACAATGGTAGACAACTAAATTTAATCATCCTGACTGTTTATCTGCCGAGGTGTGACAAAAGGCAATCAGGTCAGCCAGGAAGGTCCCACATCAAAGACATAGCAAGATACAACTGAGACAATGAGGTGGAGTTACAGGGGGTCTAATGTGTCAAAAGCTGCAGTCAGTATGTAAAACGATAAACTTTAAAATTTTTACTTTTTTACTGGGAATCACATCTGTGAACAAGCCAACGACGACTCGAGTCTGGATCACGTCATGTATCGTCACATAAACCCAAGATCCCGGGTAAGTGTTCTCCAAGGCGGCCTTAGAAACACACGACAACGCAAAATCATCGAGCAGAAACTGATAGCCAAGTACCGCACTCATGAGGACGGTCTCAACCGGGATCTTGGGTTTATGTCACGATACATGACGTGATCCAGACTCGAGTCGTCGTTGGCTTGTTCACAGATGTGATTCCCAGTAAAAAAGTAAAAATGTTAAAGTTTATCGTTTTACATACTGACTGCAGCTTTTGACACGTTAGACCCCCTGTAACTCCACCTCATTGTCTCAGTTGTAACTTGCTATGTCTTTGATGTGGGACCTTCCTGGCTGACCTGATTGCCTTTTGTCACACCTCGGCAGATAAACAGTCAGGATGATTAAATTTAGTCATCTACCATTGTAAGGTACACATGCATTGTTCTCTATCTATATATGCTTTGGCGATTCTGTATCTCTTTACTTCACCCGATGAAGGAGCAACAGCTCCGAAAGCTTGTGATTTCAAATAAAACTGTTGGACTATAACCTGGTGTTGTGCGACTTCTCATTTTTGTCCACCCCAGTCCAACACCGGCATCTCCGCATCATGGCAACTAATGGATAGCCACACAGTATGTGTGAGTGTGACAGCTCAAACAACTCAGGTCGAACATTAAAGGAACATTTCACCATTTCTGAATGACTCATTTACTGGAAAAAACAAGGAAAACTATAAAAAACCAGTGACAAAAAATATCGGCACTGCAGTTGGAAGGAGGGGCCTGACTGATCATCTCAAGGCAAAGAGCTGCAGTTGGAAGGACGTGGCCTACAACCAACGCTGGACTGATCCAGTCTCTGGATCCAGTATTCAGCAGCCTTCCGCCAGCCTTGCTGCAGCCACTGGGGCCACATTACGGAAGAGCAGTAGGGTGGGAAGGGGGGGGAAGTACGCAGGGGATGGAGATCACCCTCGAAGGCCCAGAAATAGAATTTTTTAATAAATGGGGGGAGTGTTTGTGGGAAAGTTCGATGTTGATGTTATTATATATGTTTACTGTTTTGCCGCTTATCTCCATGTTGTGAGAACAAGTTTTGTTAGTTCATGAATTGTTGGGTTTGTTTCTAATTGTTTGTCCTGAATAAATGACACAGAGTTTGTAATATAAATTGCTGATTTGACTCATTGCAGCTTTGCCCAGCAATAGGGGATGCAGGATGCTTGCGATGATGTGCTTCTTCATTCCAGCAGCCATCTTCTCTGTAAATGGTTAGATGTGGTGTCTTATCAGCCATTCACGGACAGCCCTTGCAGTGGCAACATTATGCGCCTCCCTCCCATGTTGGTGCTGCTGATCCTTCTCTTCATCCATCTCCTCCGCCTCCTCCTCCTCCTCCTCTCCCTCTTCCTCCTCTTGAGGTGGGGCACCAATCCCTGGTGGCAATGGCTGCAAGGTTGTGAAGCATGCAGCACACAACAATGAAAAGCGAGACTCGCTCGGGAGAGTACTGCAGGGCTCCTCCTGAGTGGTCAAGAGACCGGAACCGTTGCTTCAAGATGCCGATGGTCTGCTCAATGAGGTTCCTGGTGGCGCTATGGCTATCATTGTATTGCAGCTCGGCAAGGGTGTTGGGGTTACGGACCGGTGTCATCAGCCAGGTGCAGAGTGGATAACCTTTGTCCCTGAGGAGCCATCCACTAGGTTGATGCAGTGGTTGGAAGAGGTCTGCGACACCAGTCTGGCGCAGGATAAAAGCATCGTGGCTGCTGCCAGGATAGCGGGCATTGACGGCGAGGATGCGCTGTCTGTGGTCACACACCAACTGGACATTCAGAGAGTGGAAGCCCTTGCGGTTTCGGAACACCTCTGCATTCTCATGATGTGCCCGCAATGCCACATGCGTGCAGTCAATGGCGCCCTGAACCATGGGGAAGCCCGCTATCCTAGCAAAGCCACATGCACATTCGCGCTGTTTGTCCCGGGTCCTGGGGAAAGAGATGTACTGCCGTCTCCTTTTAAACAGAGCATTTGTCACCTCCCGGATGCAACAATGGACAGCGAACTGGGAGATATTCGCTATGTCCCCAGTTGAAGCCTGGAAGGAGCCGCTGCCATAGAAACTCAGAGCCACCGTCACCTTCACTGCCACCGACAGAGACATCCTGGTCCTGAGCTGAGGCTGCAAATCTGGCTGCAGGAGGTGGCAGAGCTCTGTGACCACCTCCTTGCTGAAGCACAGCCTTCAGAAACACTGCTCCTCAGACAAATGAATGTAGGAGAATTGCTCCCGGAATACCGTGGGAGGGTAAGGTCTCCTGTGCAGAGGCCTGTTGGTCCTCCCCACTCTGGCCACGTTTGCCACTCTCTCTCTGCGCTTCTGCTGCCTCCGAAGGTGAAGATGGAGGACGACGCCCCAAATTAGTGCAGCCCCCATAAAAGCTTCTAAATATGCTAAATATGAAGGTCAAATAAATAGGAACCTCAAAAGTGGTGCTGAGGACCAAAACTCCTTAGGACAGCGTTAAATCTCTCCAGACGTCTCTCTTCCTCTCAACCTGCGTGTACCAAAAATTTTGCCGACAAGAAAAAGCAGGAAGTGCATGTCTTTAAATAGCGCTCCCCCAGCCCCTTCCCGACTTGAAAACGTTCCCCTCTACCTGTTGTTCCTAGCGGCAGGCGCTAAGGCAGGGGGGGCACGAATCAATTTATGGTCAAGGGTGCTACCGGGGCATTGCACGCTTGCATGACATCATGATCTGCGGCCACAGGAGATCGTGGCAGTAGTGTTTAGTGCCAGCGCAAAACGACAGGTCAATTTCATGAGCGGCGCTAAAATCGCCGCGCTCGGGCGCTAAGTTGCTAGCGCCCTGTTAGCACCCCTGGAGGCGCTAATGGGAGGCGCTAACCAACCGAATTTTTCCCCCATATGAATGTTAGGTATAAGGTCTGATAGAGATTGTTGGTAGGTGAGTGATGGGGGTGTGGCAATTTGAGCAGTGGCTGAGGCTACTGGTGCAGTTGGTAGGATATGGCATTTGAAGATGCATTCACTGACCTTGACCACTCGTGTGAGGTCATTGAACTTCTTGTGGCACCACATCCAGGTCCTCAGGGCTTGACCCCAGGCATTGACCTCCACGGCTATCTGCTCCCACTGCCTTTTGAACGTGTGTCTGCAGGGCCTCCTTCCCCCCTGCAGATACAGGACCTCTCTCCTCCTTTCCACTTCCTCCATCAAGATCTCCAGTGCAGTGTCCGAAAACCTTGTAGCCCGCTCTCTCCCCTGTTGTGCCATTCTTCACTCTTTCCCAGGTCAGAATCTCTTCAACCACGACTCCCAGCACCAGCTCCAGCCACAATGCACCTCCCCTTTAAGAGGTGCAGTCCAGCTTTAAACAGTACAGGCTAGCTTTAAGTGGTGCTAGCCACTTACGACATTGGCCCCCTGCTAGGGTGTTCAGCCAATGAACAGCGTGGTTATCGCTGGATGCATAGACCATTCAAATGAGCAGGCAGCACGAAGTTGGCATGCTGCCTGCATTGCAATCAATGGGCGCGGGTTAATTGTGCATCGCAATCCCCGCACCCTGTTTTTGGGGGCTATCCAATTTAGCTCCCCATGATTTTTAATCAAGCCAGTCAGATACAATATTAACCTCAAGAGATAAAACATTTGTGTTAATGATTTTGCTTGATAATAAATTGCACTGTCATCTGCATACATTTGTATGTGCATATTATTACAGTTCTATGCAAGGTCATTTTTATTAAGTAAAATCAAGAGGAGAACAGGAATTATGCCCTGGGGAACCATTCCCCTCTGAATCCAAGTAAGCATCCACTTGTTTTTATTTAACTAACTTTGAAGCAAACTCATAAGGGCTGAAAAGAAGAAATATGTATCTCATTTGTTATAAAGAATGTTGATTGAATGTATTCAATTCTCTTTTAACATTTAGGAATGCAGCCCTAACATAGAATAATAGAGCGACACAGCACAAAAACAAGCCATCAGGTCTGTACTAGTGCTTTTCTCCACATGGGCCACCTAGTCCTATTCTACTTTCCTGTTCACTCTCCATATCCGTTAATGTTATTTTTTAAATATCTTTCTAATTTCCTTTTTTTAAAATAATTTATGGACTTTGTTTCAATAATGGTCTGTGGCAGTGAATTCCAAAATCTAACCATTCTGTGTAATTTTTTCTAACCTATTCTCTAATTCTTTTAATTATTATTTTACATTTGTGCTCTTGGCCTAGAAATTCGGATGCTCACCGTAAGGCCCGTCACCTCACTTCTGCCCGCATCTGGCGCGGGACTCGGCGGCCGCCATTTTGGTGAGGGCCATAGTGCTGCCGTTAGTAGCGTGGCCCTAGAAATGCAAAACAGCAGAACGTGACGCCAGTCATCATGCAATGCCAACTTGATGCTACGCTCTGCAAACTTGGACCTTTGTGCTGACTTTAATGCTGCGTCCTAAGTTCGCTCAGAAAAGCAAGTGTACAGCAGACCTACAGAGACGCTGTATCTTTCAGGTAAGTTTGTTTTTAAGTTTTTGGACTGGATTTTTTATATTTTATTGAAGTAGTGGCTTGGTGCAATAGATGTTAAAAGTTTGTTAAGTGTACAGGGAGTGCTGCTGGATGGTTAAGGAAGGCCTCTGAAAAGACAGAAAATGCTGCAAATACTCAGCATGTCAGGCAGCAACCATAAAGAGAGAAACAGTTCACGTCTCAGATCACCTGCTCAGTATTTCCAGAATTTTCTGCTTTTATTTCTGATATCTAGCATCCACTCGCAGAGGGAAGAGGAAGACACAGAACAGAAAGACGCAGAAGAGGAGGAAGCGGAAGGAAGGATGCAATCCAGACAGCCCCTTTCTGGCCTGGATATCCAGGATGAAATCATCCATCTGCGGTACCAGTGACCACAACCCCAATTCCCCTTTAAACATTTGTCCCTCTGTTACTGACCATCACAGTGACCTCTTGGCCACAATGCTGAAATAAAAGCCACTACAAAGCAAACAAAGCAAACTGAGGGACCTTAGAGTGCATGTCCACAGATCCCTGAAGGTAACAGGACAGGTAGATAAGATATATGGGATACTTTCCTTTATTAGCCGAGGCATAGAATAAAAGAGCAGAACTCTATAAAACACTAGTTAGGCCACAGCTAGAATACTGCGTACAGTTCTGGTCATAACATTACAGGAAAGATTGATTGCACTAGAGAGGGTACAGAGAAGATTTATGAGGATGTTGCCAGGACTGGAGAATTTTAGCTATGAGGAAAGATTGGATAGACTGGGGTTATTTTCTTTGGAACAGAGGAGTCTGAGGGGAGACTTGATTGAGGTGTATAAAATTATGAGGGACCTAGATAGAGTGTATAGGGAGCACCTATTTCCCCTAGCAGAGAGGTCAATAACGAGTGGGCATAGATTTAAAGTAATTGGTGGAAGGATTAGAGGGGAGTTGAGGAGAACTTTTTTTACCCAGAGGGTTGTGGGGGTTTGGAACTCACTGCCTGAAAGGGTGGTAGAGGCAGAAACGCTCATCACATTTAAAAAGTACTTGGATATGCAGTGCTGTAACCTACAAGGCTACGGACCAAGAGCAGGAAAGTGGGATTAGACTGGATACCTCTTTTTCGGCCGGCACAGACACAATGGGCTAGATTTTGATACTGGGGCGGGTTGGGGTCGTGTCATCCACTTTTTGTGTTATCCACCCGACTGCAATTGGATGTGGGAGATTGATGCAATTTTCACCTAATTGGGCAATTGAGTTCCAGCATGTGGGAACCCATGACCCAATTAGTGTTTTCAGTCTGAAAGTCGCCTCTGATGATGTCATCATTGCTGCTGCATTGAAGGTCTGCAAAGACTGCCTGGCCTTTGCTGTGAGAGGACCTGGAGGCAAAATGAGCAGCAGCAGCCCTAAGTTTGCTCCCAGATATTTTTACACCACCACAGAGAGAGAGAGAGAGAGAGAGAGAGAAAGAGAGAGAGAGAGAGAAATGTGCTCCCGCCAGGTTTCACAATCGTGTTTCAGAACAGGCGTGCTTCACGTAGAACAAGGGTTAAAATCACAAAGGCCTTTCAAAATGGCATTATAGAGCCAATTTAGTGCTTGTTAAGGGCTTAACAGCCTATCCCGTCTCTTAGAGGCGGGACGGAGTCGGGACCAGCAGACACGATTTAATGAAAATTGCGTGGAGGCGGGATGGAGGCGGACTTGTGCCCGCCCTGCCAGTTTTCACAATTTTAACCCCCCACACGCCTCCAAACCCGCCTCCACGGGTCAATGAAAATCCAGCCCAATGGGTCAAATGGCTTCCTTCTGTGCTGTAAATTTCTATGATTCTATTAAACTTTTTAATCCAACTTTATACATCTATCCATCCAATATGACATCAAGAAATCAACTCATCACCCTTGTACATTCCCTTAGTGATTATGTGTGCCTTTGCCTATCTTACTGATGTCATGCAGTGCTACCCCAGTGGCTACAGCATGGCTGGTGGACGGTTGCTGACTTTCAGTGGGGGACACTGCGGATGGTCTTGCAGATCGACCTCTAAGAGCTGGTGGCTGGGAGTGTGAAATCGAGTGACGGTGTTTCTTCTTCTTCAATCTTCTCTCCCTCTTCTTGGCCAACCACTGGCTGGGCAGACTGCATTTCTTGGGTTTGTGAAATGAGGAAGGCAAAAAGGTGGAGTTGTGGTGAGGGGAGGGGAGGAGAGCAAGAGGTGCATGCGAGAAGGAGGATAACATATGAGGATACCAACCCTGCCACTGGCCAAGCTCTCAGCCATGCCCTTGCCAAGAATTTCCAGCACCATCTCCTCCAAGGGGGTGAGGTGAAGCGAGGAATGGGAGGTGTGCCTCGTGATTGGTACAGATTGTTGGTAGGTGAGTGATGGGGTGGGGCGGTCATGAAATGAGCAGTGTGTGAGGCTAGTGGTGCAGTTGGTAGGAGATGGGTTTTGAAGATGCATTCACTGACCTTGACCACTGGTCTGAGGTCATGAAACTTCTTTGGGCACTGGAGCCAGGTGGTGGGGGTGACACTGCTGGCAGTGATGACCTCAGTGATCTGGTCCCGCATCGTTCTTTCTGGAGGGCCTCCTGGCCCCTGTGGGTAGAGGGCCGCTCTTGCAGTGTTGACCCCCTGCATAAAGCTGGAGTGTTGCATGCGAGACCCTGAGTGCCCTGCCCTGGCTTGTTGAGCCATTTGTGTTAGTGCTGAAGCACTTTTCCCATGTTTTAATTGCGGAAGGGAACTCAGCTTTAAGAGCTGAAGACTGCCATTTGGGAATTATTTTTAATGTTTATTTTTTTTCAGAAGGCAGTTGAGCTCTAAGGGCTAAAGACTGCCTATAATGATTTTTATTTTTTTCATTTTAGAAGATAGTTCCCCTTTAAGAGACCAACACTGCTTTCTAAAATGACAGGCTAGCTTTAAGATGATGCTGTTCTTGCTCCAGGGTCGCTATGGTCATGCTACATTGGAACTCCTCCTGAGAGTAACGCCCGAAAACCAGCCTTACACGGTATGTTTAGCGCTGCGCTAATTTAAATTAGTAGGCAGCACCAAAATACCGGTGCTGCCTCCGCTATTAATTCGGGCAGCCGTTAACTGCGGTCCGCCGTGGCACTGGCAGCTTTTCGGCGCACTGGAATTTCTAGGCCCTCTTGTCTTAACCTTTCATAATCTTGAAGACCACCCCTGTCCTTCTCAGCTCTAGTGGAAATAGTCCTAAACTCTCAAGTGACTATTCATAATTGTAAGCCTGTCTTCCTTTCTTTACAAGCTTTTATTAACAATTGATTTAACCACATCATAAAAATAGATAATAGCAATTTCAGTGGAACGTCTTGCTTTGGACCCAGATTAGAACCTGATACACATTCCCATCTGAATCTAAGAGCAAAGTCATTTATTCATGTGTAACCTTTTCCAGGAACTTGTTCATGACTGGCTTTAACCTTTTTGGGCAGAAGTTGTTTAAATCTGTCGGCTCCCTGGATTTTATATATAGCAATGATTAGTGTCATATTTCATTCATTGGGGAAGGTACAAGCTCTAAATGATTGATTAAACAAATGTGTTAATGAGTTTGCCAAGATATTTCCCATGAGTTTTATCATTTGGAATCCAAGTCAAATGTGCTTTTCCCCACAAGCTGCTCAGTTGCAGTACATACTCTTTTATCTTGTTTCTGTCTTTTGATTTAAATGTTCCATCGTCTTCAAAATATGGTTCAATGAATACCTTAACTTCAGGTGGAGTAAAATCACTGGCCAGATCCTGTTTCAAAGAACATTGGAAGAGTTTACCATTATTTTCTCATCAGTCATGATCATGTTCAAAAAGATCAACGTAGTAAAAAAACAAGTGAACTGGTGAATTAATTAATAACTTTTCATAATTTAATTGAAATGTTCTTTTTGTTATTGGATAGACTAAATTGAAATTTTTTGATTTTATTCTTTTGGATACATTGCTCTTTCTTATAAACTTGGCTATTTGTGCCAGTATGAAATTTACAACGATATTTTATGCGGACAGTCCCTTTAAACCTTTAGCTTGTCACCAGGACCTAATGATCTAGCTGTTTGCAAATTAATTAAGGTATCCTATACAAAGATTTTAACTTAGAAAAAATACATTTTAAATTATTAGTTGATCAAATCATGTCCTATAAATTACAGTTTTTATGAAAATGCATTTCTAATTCAAACTGAGTAATTAATCTTACTCCACCTAATATTCACAACTTCCTCTTGGAGAACACCATCCATTTTTAGCTTTTCTAATTCACAATGGTCCCAAAGTTCATTGGCTGCGATCATTGCAATTGTACCAGGATCACAGCCACCAGTGCCCCCCCCCCAACACTGACCCCCGTTGGAGGTTCAGCCCCCTCAACCTCAGCCACAGCTTCGATCAGCCCTTCTGCACATTATTTTCCTTGTAAGGGACGGACAGAAGTTCTTCCCTTTAAAAGGCAATGTGGAAATTGGCAGAAATGTCAGAGACCCAATATAACTGGTGTCCTCTGTCTCCTTGGGGGTTTCAGTGGTGCTCTGCCAAAGTAACAGAAGTTTTTCCATGCCAAAGAAAGTTGGATGTGGTGTAAAATGGGCTGCTGATTCGCTATGAGCCCATTTCGTACTACAGGCAAAGACCAATTTCAGCCCCAGTGTTTTTTCATGGTTGAAGTAGATCAATTGAAAATAAGCATGTCAACGAGATCAGTGGGTAGCCAAGTCATATTGAGCACATCTGCCACCAACCACATCAATAGGCCTTGACACACCTGCAATTCGCTTTCCAGTAATTTTGCAGACAATATTTGGTTATTTCTATTTCTACAAAATATTCGTTATATGTTCCAATATCAAGAATTTTTTTAAGGAAAATACAAAGCAAAAAATTCAGAGAAAAAAATCTTCAGCAAAAAAAAATATTTGAATGACATTTGAATCAAATTCCTTTACCTGTCAGTTTAACAGAGGCACTAACCCATTTAAAATAACCTCCATTAAAAATAACAGACCAAATGGTCGCAAAGAGCATGGCCAGTCTATCAATCCCAGAAGAACCAGCTCAGTGCTTGCTGGGCCTGTCAACTGGAGAGAGAGGGCCCCCCTGCAATATGCAGGCTAGCACAACTTTTACTATTCGATGAAAACAGTTGCACCTTCCCCTTCTGTGGTGAAGGGTAGTCCTCCCTGCAACAAACTTCTGGCTGAAATACATATGGGCCCTATCCCAACTAGAGCAATCTTTGATCTCCACCTGGAACTGGAGAAATATCCAGCTGTCTGGTATCCATCTTGGAGGCTCATGCAGCACAAGCTGCCCTCCCCCAGTACAGCAACCTACTCACTGACCAGAAAGGAAAAAACCTCAACCAACCAATATGCAAAGCTTTCCACCCCATTGCCATTCCTAATCCTAAGCCACAGAAACCAAGACCAAACAAGTTGCTTCAACCCCTTGACCCATATTGTTCCAACTGCAAGAACAGTCATGCCAAGAAACCCAGATGCATAAATGCATTCCCGCCACAAACATCTTGCAGTCAAAATGTACAATGACTTCATAAAATCTATATATGAATGTCCTTTTTTAAAAATTCAGTATTAGTTAAGAAAGAGAATTTAATATGAATGTGCAAAACAGTTGTACACTAATATTTGAAGAGCCCAGTTTCAAGGCAGAAGCTTTTAATCTTTGTCCAGATTAGATCTGTTCAACTGTTCTGCTTACATAATCTCCTCTTCTTTTTCTCTTCCGTGACTAGTGACACATGAGGTAACTCATTTCTTCCACTGCTTTACTTCCAGCAGATCCTGCTCTGGGTTGTTTTCATAACAAAGTCCCATTTTGCGTGGGTAGGTCGTTAGCCTCACTCACAACAGTCTACCAGGAGAACTGGCTAGATACAATGGAGGGGTCGCCTCTCCACTCCCATCGGGCATGAGTACCCTGCTGCATATCAACCAAGCATTTAGTCTCTCATTCTAATATCTCCTTCTTTGGCTCAGGGTCAATTTCTGTCTGATTATGCTCCTGTGAAGTGCCTTGGGACATTTTCCTACGTTAAAGGCGCTATAGAAATGCAAGTTGTTGTTGTAGGCAAAGCTCCAGGGGTAGATCCTCACTACAGACAAGTGCTGTAGAGGAGGTAGTGCTATAATCACAAAATGACTCCTTATCTGTAACACAGTACTGTGGAAGTTATTCTGAAACCCCCACCAGATAGCTTCTCTCTCTACTGTACATTCACCTTTCATAAAATGCTCTTTAAAAACACTCAATATTGTTATTATAAATAGTCATATCTACATAGTTCTACATTCCTATTTTCTTTAACTTAAGTCAATGGCGACCTTCACTGTTGCTCTAGTACACCTTGTTTCTCCAATATCTTAATAAATAATCTTGTCGGGGCTCTGTGTCTCTTACTTATGGAATGCATTTGAACCTTGCCTGACTGACTCCACTATCTCTTCTGCTGCAATCTGCCAGTGCAAACCATGGTTCCTCATTATTTATGTTTGCAACCACATTCCTATTTCTACCTCATATCAAGAGTGATATGTTTATTTAAATCATGTCAGGAACACTGCACAGTGCTCTCAACTCGTACTCTGCAGTTTATATTATTTTATGCCCTTAAGGTAATAGAGAAAATTGAAATACCACCTATAACTATGAAGATCAGATCAAAACGTGCAAAATATTAAGTTGCCAGACTGGAAGCAATTTCAGATTAAAGTTTAGTTTGCGTACTTACTGAACACTGGGACTGGACCATTTCTCTTTGGTCTTCTAAGCCTGCCACACACAATAATCTAAATTTTACTACTTGACCCCAAATTGCGTTAAATAATTGACAATATGAGCAATTAGTTGTTTCAGGTAAAGAGGCAATTTTGCACCAGATGCAAAGTGGCAGCAGGACCAGAAGTACACAAGCACATCTCATGCTCCATGGGCATAAACTGGACTTCATGACAGTTTGAAATATCCGTTCATTTAGATAATTATTCAAATGCTCCATCTTCAGATCAGACCATGTGCAAAGAGCACAAAATCCACAAGGCTGGATTATCCCGCATTGTTACCTCCGGTGTCCCCCAAGGATCGATCATTGGCCCCCTCCTATTTCTCATCTACATGTTGCCCCTTGGCGACATCATCCGGAAACACAGCGTCAGTTTCCACATGTACGCTGACGACACCCAGCTCTACCTCACTACTTCTTCTTCGACCCCTCCACGGTGTCTAAATTGTTAGACTGCTTGTCCGACATACAGTTCTGGATGAGCAAAAATTTTCTCCAATTAAATACTGGGAAAACCGAAGCCATTGTTTTCAGTCCCCGTCACAAACTCCGTTCCCTAGCCACTGGCTCCATCCCTCTTCCTAACATCTGTCCGAGGCTGAACCACACTGTTCGCAACCTTGATGTCATATTTGACCCTGAAATGAGCTTCCGACCACATATCCGCAGCATAACAAAAATCGCCTACTTCCACCTCTGTAACATTGCCCGTCTCCGCCCTTGCCACAGCTCATCCGCTGCTGAAACCCTCATCCATACCTTTGTTACCTCTAGACTTGACTATTCCAATGCACTCCTGGCTGGCCTCCCACATTCCACCCTACATAATCTTGAGGTCATCTAAAACTCGGCTGCCCGTGTCCTAACTTGCACCAAGTCCCATTCGCCCATCACCCCTGTGCTCGCTGACCTACATTGGCTCTCGGTTAAGCAGCGCCTCGATTTCAAAATTCTTATCCTTGTTTTCAAATCCCTCCATGGCCTCGCCCCTTCCTATCTCTGTAATCTCCTTCAGCCCCACAACCCCCCGAGATATCTGCGCTCCTCCAATTCTGCCCCCTTGAGGATTATAATCGCTCAACCTTTGGTGGCCGTGCCTTCTGTTGCCTAGGCCCTAAGCTCTGAAATTCCCTGCCTAAACCTGTCCGCCTCGCTACCTCTCTTTCCTCCTTTAAGACACTCCTTAAAACCTACCTCTTTGACCAAGTTTTTGGTCACCTGCCCTAATTTATCCTTATGTGGATCGGTGTCAAATTTTTTGTCTTAAAATACTCCTGTGCAGCGCTTTGGGATGTTTTACTACGTTAAAGGCGCTATATAAATATAAGATGTTGTTGTTGTTGTTGTTATCCTGTGGATCATCAGATTGAAAGAGCTGTTGTCCTTTAAAAGGGATGAAATACCATTTGAATTGTACAACTATGGAGCAGAAGAAATTGCACAGTTGGTTGAGCTTAGTGCAAGGGTCTACGGAATAAGGAAGACTGCCCCCTTTACATAGAAATCCCTGGAGGTGATGCTGAAGAAGGTGCAGCAAAGGAGATCTTTGGGTCCAGGGGCACCTTCCTCAAAGGTTTGCCAACCAGGCTACCTGCAAGAAGTTGGCAAAGCAAAGCAGGTGAGTAAGTGTACGTGGCAAGATCCACCCCCACAGATACCTCCACTGACCCAGCCAAAGTTCATGGAGTTTTGAGCGGTCCATTCATTTGATTACCATTGGCGAGTGCCCACCCATTTACAGACCCACCTGAATATTGCAGCAGGCAGGCCTTGTATGTCAAAGGGGCAACCAAGGTGGCCCCACCCTGATTATCAACAGCTGGTCCTCTGTTTTTTAGGCACAAAACAAATGGCTGTGAGTATGAATTTCTCACCCAAAAAGTTGACAGATGGCTACAACGGATATGATGTAGACAACAGACTCGAAAGTCCTGACAAGATGCAAAATTCTATGATAATGATGACATTCAGTGTCGTTTTTAACAGAAGCAGCGGTTAGGTTGCCTTACAATATTGTTGTAACTAGATGAATGCTAAACTATGGCAAAATTGCTAATGCAAAATGATAATCATTTTAAGGTT
Source organism: Squalus acanthias (assembly GCA_030390025.1). Lineage (NCBI taxonomy): Eukaryota > Metazoa > Chordata > Chondrichthyes > Squaliformes > Squalidae > Squalus > Squalus acanthias. Next base: position 66,714,034 of record CM059431.1, read on the forward strand.
TAGTAAAATAAATATTGTTATGCATTAGGTTAAGGAGGTGAATTATTTATGTCTCAGGATTAGGTATATTGAAAAATGTATTAATCATACATATCTAAAATGAGCAGGTGCTTTTTCATAACATGGTACAGTAACACAGTGGTTATGTTACTGCACTAGTAATCCAAAGACCTAAACTAATCCAGAGACTTGAGTTCAAATCCTACCATGGCAGCTGGGGAATTTAAATTCAGTTAATTAAATAAATTAGTAACTACCGGATTGTTGTAAAAACCCATCTGGTTCACTAATGTCCTTCAGGAAAGGAAATCTGCCGTCCTTACCCGGTCTGGTCTATATGTGACTACAGACACACAGCCCTCTGAAATGGCCTAGCAAGACACTCAGTTGTTCCAAACTGCTATGAAACACAAGAATAAAACCGGGCGGCATCAACCTAGGCACCGGATTCAGACAAAGTCGACCCTGCAAAGTCCTCCTCACGAACATCCGGGATTGTGCTAAAATAGTCCCACAAACTAGTCAAGCAATAGCCTGATGTAGTCATACAGAATCATATCAGCCAACATCCCAGACTCCTCCATCACCGTTACAAAAGCAAAATACTGTGGGTCACCATCCCTGCGTATGTCCTGTCCCACCGGCAGGACAGATCCACCCTCCCTTAGTTGATGAATGAGTACATCTCCATGTTGAACACCACTTGGAAGAAGCACTGAGGACAGCAAGGACACAGAATGTACTCTGGGTTGGGGACTTCAATGTCCATCACCAAGAGTGGCTCGGTAGCACCACTACTGACCTAGCAGGCTCAGTCATGAAGGACATAGCTGCCAGACTGGGCTTGTGGCAGAGAAAAATCTACTTGACTTCACCAATCTACCTGTCACAGTTGCATCTGTCCATGACAGCACTGGTAGCAGTGACCACCGCACAGTCCTTGTGGAGACAAAGTCCCGTCTTCACACTGAGGACACCCTCCATCGTGTTGTGTGGCACGACTACCGTGCTAAATGGGATAGATTCAGAACAGATCTAGCAGCTCAAAACTAGGCATCCATGAGGCGCTGTGGGCCATCAGCAGCAGCAGAATTGTATTCCACCACAATCTGTAACCTCATGGCCCTGGTTCAATGAGGAGTGTAGAAGAGTATGCGAGAAGGTGCACCAGGCATACATAAAAATGAGGTGTCAATCTGGTGAAGCTACAACACAGGACTATATGCATGCTAAGCAGATAGAGTTAAGTGATCCCACAACCAACGGATTAGATCAAAGCTCTGCAGTCCTGCCACATCCAGTCGTGAATGGTGGTGGACAATTAAACAACTAACGGGAGGAGGAGGCTCCATGAACATCCCCATCTTCAATGATGGCAGTACCCAGCACTTGAGTGCAAAAGGCAAGGCTGAAGCATTTGCAACCAGCTTCAGCCAGAAGTGCCGAGTGGATGATTCATCTCAGCCTCTTCCTGAGGTCACCACCATCATAGAAGCCAGTCTTCAGCCAATTCGATTCTCTTCACGTGATATCAAGAAACGGCTGAGCGCACTGGATACAGCAAAGACTATGGGCCCCGACAACATCACAGCTGTAGTGCTGAAGACTTTTGCTCTTGTCAAGACTTTTGAGTCTATTCTAGACTTATGCTAGAACTAGCTGCGCCTTTAGCCAAGCTATAGTTACAACAATGGCGTCTAAGTACAGTTACAACACTGACATCTATCCGACAAAGTAGAAAATTGCCCTGTCCACAAAAAGCAGGACAAATCCAATCCGGCCTATTACTGCCCCATTAGCCTACTTTCAATCATCAGTAAAGTTATGGAAGGGGTCGTCGAAGGTGCTGTCAAGCGGCACTTATTCACCAATAACCAATAACCTGCTCACTGATGCTCAGTTTGGGTTCCGCCAGGACCACTTGGCTCCAGACGTCATTACAGCCTTGGTCCAAACATGGACAAAAGAGCTGAATTCCAGAGGTGAGGTGAGAGTGACTGCCCTTGACATCACCGCAGCCCTAGTAAAACTGAAGTCAATGGGAATCAGGAGGAAACCTCTCCACTGGCTGGAATCATACCTAGCACAAAGGAAGGTGGTTGTGGTTGTTGGAGGTCAATCATCTCGGACCCAGGACATTGCTGCAGGAGTTCCTCAGGGCAGTGTCCTAGGCCCAACCATCTTCAGCTGCTTCATCAATCACCTTCCCGCCATCATAAGGTCAGAAGTGGGGACGTTCGCTGATGATTGCACAGTGTTCAATTCCATTCACAACTCCTCAGATAATGAAGCAGTCCATGCCCACATGCAGCAAAACCTGGACAACATTCAGGCTTGAGCTGATAAGTGGCAAGTAACATTCGCGTCACACAAGTACCAGGCAATGACTATCGCCAACAAGAGAGAGTCTAACCACCTCCCCTTGACATTCAATGGCATTACCATTGTCGCATCCCCACTATCAACATCCTGGGGGTCACTACTGACCAGAAACTTAACTGGACCAGCCACATAAATACTGTGGCTACAAGAGCAGGCCAGAGGCTAGGTATTCCACAGTGAGTGACTCACCTTCAGGCTCCCCAAAGCCTTTCCACCATCTACAAGGCACAAGTCAGGAGTGTGATGGAATACTCTCCACTTACGTGGATGAGTGCAGCTCCAACATCACTCAAGAAGCACCTGCTTAATTGGCACCCCAGCCACCACCTTAAATATTCACTCCCTCCACCACCGACGCACCATGGCTGCAGTGTGTACCATCTACAAGATGCACTGAAACAACTCTCCAAGGCTTCTTCAACAGCACCTACCAAACCCACAACCTCCACCGCCTAGAAGGACACGGGCAGCAGGTGCATGGGAACAACACCACCTCCAAGTTCCCCTCCAAGTCACACACCATCCTGGCTTGGAAATATATCGCCATTCCCTCATTGTCACTGGGTCAAAATCCTGGAACTCCCTACCTAACAGTACTATGGGAGTACCTTCATCTCACGGACTGCAGCAGTTCAAGAAGGCGGCTCATCATCGCCTTCTCGAGGACAATTAGGAATGGGCAATAAATGTTGGCCTCGCCTGCGATGACCACAGCCTGTGAATTAATTTTTAAAAAATTGCATATAACTGGAATTTACATATGTGGAGCTGCAAAATCAACCAGCTTTGAAATTAATATGAGAAAATCAAGGGGGCAATTTTCACCGAATACTTTAGATGCTAAAGAGGTAAGCAGGTGGCCAAGATGGGGTCTTAAGCTGAAACGCCAGTTTAGCTCACATTTAGCGAAACGCGCCTTCTTGGTAAAGGATTTAAAGCCAGCGCTAGGAAGGGCCACACAGAGGCTCATTAAATAGTTGATTGCCTCTTAAGATGCCTGCTAGCACTCATTAAAGAGGCTGTATGGCATTTTGGTGGCTAGCGCTTCAACTAACGCCCTCTCCTAACAGCGACCAGCTGTTGGGAGTAACCATGGCGTTGATGTCAATTTCAAGCGCTACTTAAAGGGATACGCACCACTTAAAGGGATACTTACCATTTCATGGTCATTGCTGATGGAGCTATGTAGGGGAGCTCTGAAACACATCGGGATAATTATTGGGACAGTTTGTCAAGACTTCACCAACACTCAAGCAACATTTATTCTGGAAATTCTCTGAGGACTTCACCTAAAAAGATTAAGTGGTGTGCTACTCCACCTTATTGGACACCTTATAGGAGTCAGCAGGAAAAAGGGTGATAGGCATCTTGTTAGGGGTCCCCCTTGGTCTGGACAAGGAATGGGAGGAGGACAGGCAGAGCAGCACCAGCAGAAGAGAGGGACAGAAGGGCGAGGTGGACTCCTTCCCTCCTTCCCCCCGGGTAAAGAACATCCCTCCTCCTCTGGAACTCCTCCAGTGCGGCGTCCGAGAACCTGTGCACCCTCTCCTTCGGTCCCTGAGCCAACCTGAAACCTGCCGCTGTGTGTTAGCCTGAGCACTCCACACTTTCAGCGGAACTGGGTCTGAGGAGCCCACATGTACTGCTCCACGAATCATAGAATCATAGAAATTTACAGCACAGGAGGCCATTCAGCCCATCTTGTCCATGCCGGCCGTCAAAGAGCTATCCACCCTAATCCCACTTTCCAGCACTTGGTCCATAGCCTTGTAGGTTACAGCTCTTCAAGTGCATATCCAAGTACTTTATAAATGTGATGATGGTTTCTGCCTCTACCACCCTTTCAGGCAGTGAGTTCCAGACCCCCACCACCCCCTGGGTGAAAAAATTTCTCCTCAAATTCCCTCTAAACCTCCGACCAATTACTTTAAATCTATGCCCACTGGTTATTGACCCTTCTGCTAAGGAAAATAGGTCCTTCTTATCCACTCTATCTAGGCCCCTCATAACTTTATACACCTCAATTAAATCTCCCCTCAGCCTCCTCTGTTCCAAAGAAAACAACCCCAGCCTATCCAATCTTTCCTCATAGCTAAAATTCCCCAGCCCAGGCAACATCCTCGTAAATCTCCTCTGCACCCTCTCTAGTGCAATCACATCCTTCCTGTAATGTGGTGACCAGAAATGCACGCAGTATTCTAGCTGCGGTCTAACTAGTGTTTTATACAGTTCAAGCATAACCTCCCTGCTCTTATATTCTATGCCTCAGCTAATAAAGGCAAGTATCCCGTATGCGTTCTTAACCACCTTATGTACCTATCCTGCTACATTCAGGGATCTGTGGACATGCACGCAAAGGTCCCTCTGATCCTCCGCACTTCTCAGTATCCTACCATTTATTGTGTATTCCCTTGCCTTGTTAGCTCTCCCCAAATGCATTACCTCACTCTTCTCCGGATTGAATTCCATTTGCCACTGTTCAGCCCACCAGACCAGTTCATTGATATATTCCTGCAGTCCATAGCTTTCTTCTTCATTATCAACCACACGGCCAATTTTTGTATCATCTGCAAACTTCTTAATCATACTTCCTACATTCAAGTCCAAATCATTGATATATACCACAAAAAGCAAAGGACCCAGTACTGAGCCCTGCGGAACCCCACTGGAAACAGCCTTCCAGTCACACAAACACCCTTCGACCATTACCCTTTGTTTTCTGCCTCTGAGCCAATTTTCGATCCAACTTGCCACTTTGCCTTGGATCCCATGGGCTTTTACTTTCATGACCAGTCTGCCATGTGGGACCTTAACAAAAGCCTTGCTAAAATCCATATAGACTACATCAAATGCACTACCCTCATCAACCCTCCTTGTTACCTCCTCAAAAAATTCAATCAAGTTAGTCAAACATGACCCTCCCTTAACAAATCCATGCTGACTGTCCTTGATTAATCCGTATCTTTCTAAATGAAGAGTTAACCTGTTCCTCAGAATTTTTTATAATAATTTTCCCACCACCGAGGTTAGGCTGGCTGGCCTGTAATTACTCGGTCTATCCCATTCTCCCTTTTTAAACAACGGTACCACGTTAGCAGTCCTCCAGTCTTCCGGCACCACACCTGTAGCCAGAGAGTATTGGAAAATGATGGTCAGAGCCTCTGCTATTTCCTCTCTTATTTCTCTTAACAGTCTGGGATACATTTCATCCAGGCCTGGGGATTTATCCACTTTCAAAGATGCTAAACCCCATAATACTTCCTCTTTCACTATGTTTATTTCATCTAATATTTCACAATCCTCCTCCCTGATTGCAATGTCTGCATTGTCCCTCTCTTTTGTGAAAACAGACGCAAAGTATTCATTAAGAACCATACCCATGTCTTCTGCCTCCACACATAGGTTACCTTTATGGTCCCTAATAGGCCCTACTCTTACTTTAGTTATTCTCTTGTTCTTAATATATTTATAAAAACATCTTTGGGTTTTCCTTAATTTTACTTGCCAATATTTTTTCATGCCCTCTCTTTGCTTTCCTAATTTCCTTTTTAATTTCAGCCCTGCACTTTCTATACTCCTCTAGGGTTTCTGCAGTATTAAGTCCTTGGTATCTGTCATAAGCTTCCCCTTGACATCCAGGGAGTTCTAGATTTGTTAGTCCTACCCTTTTTCTTTAAGGGAACATACTTGCTCTGAACCCTCACTATCTCCTCCTTGAATGCCTCCCACTGTTCTGACACCGATTTACCTTCAAGTTTCTGTCTCCAGTCCACTTTAGCTAAATCACATCTCAGTTTAGTAAAATTAGCTTTTCCCCAATTGAGAACTTTTATTCCTGGTCTATCCTTGTCCTTTTCCAAAATTGCATCTAATCACCACTTGAGTGCTAAACCTGCAGTTGTCGGTTTCAACGCCTGCAGACACGTTCATATCATGATAATTATCAATTAACCTATTAACATATGGTAATCGCTCTATTGGAGTGATATTTCAACAGAGTTTTAAATTTAACATCGCATCCACGGGTTTCCTGGGCTTCCTGAAACTCACCATTGAAAGCAAAGCAGGAACACACGGCAATTGAGGGGGCTGATTAAAACTCAAGGAAATACTGCAGCCTCCTAGAAGAAGCCCTGCTCCCTGCTGGACTGGTGGCCACACGTTACCAGTGGCTGTCAACGTGACCATCACCCTCAACTTTTTTGCCTCCAGAACCTTCCAGGTCTCTGCTGGAGACATATCCAGGATCTCCCAGTCGGCAGCCCACAAATGCATAAGACAAGTGACTGATGGCTTGTTTGCCAGGGCCAGCAATTATATGAACTTTGCCTGTGACGACGCCAGTCAGAATGAGCGGGCGCTTGGGTTTGGGTCTCTGGCTTGCTTCCCACAGGAGCAAGGCGTCATCGACTGCACACACGTGGCAATCCGCGCAACCATGAGTATTCCTGAACCGCAAGGGGTTCCACTCCATCAACGTGAAGCTGGTGCGCAACCACTAAAAGATATTTCTGCAGATGTGCGGTAGGTTCCCGGGGAGCAGCCATGATGCTTTCGTCCTGCAGCAGTTCAAGCTCCCTGACATCTTCGGACCTGCAAGCACACTTAAGGGTTGCTGCTAGGAGACAAGGGATACCCACTTCAAACTTGGCTGATGACACCAATCAGATACCCCACCAATGAGGCCCAAAAGCGCTACAATAAATGCCATATGACCACCAGATGTGTGATCACACAAGCCGTCGGCATGCTGAAGATGCTCTTTAAGTGCCCAGATAGATCTGGAGGCGCCCTTCAGTACACACCAGCCAGGGTCTCCAGAATGGTTGTAGTGTGTTGCACTCTGCACAACGTTGCACAGCAGCGTGGTTTGGATCTGCAGGAGGAACAAGCTGCAGAGCACACATCGTCTGCGGACGAATCTGAGGAGGAGGAGGAAGACGTGGAAGAGGAAGATGATGACAGCAATGCAGCAACAGCTGCTCACATTGCTGCCCAAATGCCAGGGATGGCCTTCTTAATGCTAGCTTCAGTTAGGTTGCACCAGTGGGTCAATGTCAGAACCACAGGCAACGTCCACTCGTCATGCACCCCCTAATGCTACTGGCACAAAGCAGTCCTACAAACAACCAACCATGCTTTGCATATCCTTCCATTGGTCCCGGTCAATTCATGTCTTCCCATTCATCATCAAACGAGTTAAAAGGCGACTTGCCACCCAGCACGCAAGCATGGGCAAGAAGGGAAAGTGATGCAAAATAATAAAAATTATGCGATTCTACTAAAGAAAATAAACTTTTAACATAACATTTTCTCATACACCCATTTGTACAACTACAAAGCTTGTTGGGTACTGATTGGGGGGGGGGGGAGTGGGTAACAGGTGAGAAGTGGAAGCATTTTGAGTATTATTCCCATTTCCATTTACCCTTTCGTCATCATCCATCTCATAGGCCAGCAGCACGTCACTCCTACCACTCTGCTGGAGAGTGCTTTGGTGCAGATCTGTGACATGCTGTAAAGGTGTCTGTCATCAAATTGCAAAAGGATCAGGGTGAGTAACAGTGATGGATAGATGTGAGGAAGTGCATAGAAAGAGATGGATGGGTGCGCTTGCCACTTAAGTGGCTGTGAGGAGTGATGTGCTGGAATAGGCCTGAGAAGGCGAGTGAGGGGGTGGGGTAATGTGCACAGCAGGATGTAGGTGAATGTGCAACTGTGCTCACCTTTCCTGACCTGGTTAGGTCATTAAAGCGCTTGCTCCACCGAAGCCATGATCGTGGCACAATGCTCCTGCTGCTGACCTCGTGGGCAACCTCCAGCCGCGCCTTCTTTGTGTCAGCAGCAGGTTTCTTCAACAACAACAACTTATATTTACATATTTATATTTGTATTTATATATATATATATATACATATATATATATATACACATTGCTGGGTAGAGTATCTCTCTCCAGTTCCTCACAGCCCCCAGCAATGCATCAAGAGAGGCATCATTGAAGCGGTACACAGTCTTTGAGCATCCTGAATCCATTGACACACCTTGTCTTCTCTTGTTTCAAACTCCAACTCCTCCAAATTCCATTTTAGGATTAGCCCTTTAAATACTGGAGTTGAGATCGCATCATGCGGGTCCTCACCACGCCCGCTGCCAAACCCAGAAATAAAATGATTATGAGCTGGCTGCATTAAAATGCCACTGACAGAGGTGCTGAACTTACTTCCAGGTTTCCCACACGATATAGAGCCCTCCACCCCCACTCCCAACTCCCCTCTGAGTTAATATAGGGGCCTATGGGGGGAATTTTAACACCTCACGACGGGCAGAAGAGAGGCAAGTGGGATAGATTAATATATTCAAAATCTGTCGCCCGACCCTAAGCCACCTCAAACGTGTCCACTTCCAGTTTTAATGGAGGCGGACTGGGGGGGTGGGCATCTAACCTAGTCTTGAGAGGCTTGTCAGTTATATAAATGTGCTAATGAGGCTGCGTGTCTCAAATTTTAACAGACTTTTAGATTTAATGACCACATTTTCCAATCCCCTTTGGCTACAGGTGTGGTGCCGGAGAAATGGAGGACCGCTAACATTGTACCATTGATTAAAAAGGGAGAAAAGGTTAGGCCGAGTAATTACGGGCCAGTCAGCCTAACCTCAGTGGTAGGCAAATTATTGGAAAAAGTTCTGAGGGACTATATTAATCGTCATTTAGAAAGGCACAGATTAATCAAGGACAGTCAGCATGGATTTGTTAAGGGAAGGTCACGTCTGACTAACTTGATTGAATTTTTTGAGGAGGTACAAGGAGGGTTGATGAGGGTAGCGCGTTTGATGCAGTCTACATGGATTTTAACAAGGCTTTTGACAAGGTCCTACATGGCAGATTGGTCAGAAAAGTAAAAGTCCACGAGACCCAAGGGAAAGTGGCAAGTTGGATCCAAAATTAGCTCAGTGGCAGGAAGCAAACAGTAATCGTTGAGGGGTGTTTTTGTGACTGGAACGCTGTTTCAGTGGGGTTCCACAGGGCTTAGTACTAGGTCTCTTGCTTTTTGTGCTAGGAATTAGTGATTTAGACTTCAATGTAGGGGGCACGATTAAGAGGTTTGCAGATGATACAAAAATTGGCCATGTGGCTGATAGTGAGGAAGAAAGCTGTAGACTGCTGGAAGATATCAATGGACTGGTCTGGTGGGAAGAAAAGTGGCAAATGGAATTCAATCCGGAGAAGTGTGAGGTAATGCATTTGGGGAGGGCTAACAAGACAAGGTAATACACAATAAATGGTAGGATACTGAGAAGTGTAGAGGAACAGAGGGACCTTGGAGTGCATGTCCACAGGTCCCTGAAGGTAGCAGGACAGGTAGATAAGGTAATTAAGAAGGCAAACAGGATACTTTCCTTTATTAGCCAAGGCATAGAATACAAGAGCAGGGAGGTTATTCTTGAACTGTATAAAACACTAGTTAGACCTCAGCTAGAGTACTGCGTACAGTTCTGGCCACCACGTTACAGGAAAGATGTGATTGCACTAGAGAGGGTACAGAGGAAATTTACGAGGATGTTGCCTGGACTGGAGAATTTTAGCTATGAGGAAAGATTGGATAGGCTGTGGTTGTTTTCTTTAGAACAGAGGAGGCTGAGGGGAGACTGAATTGAGGTGTATAGTATATAACATTATGAAGGGCTGAGATAGAGTGGATAGGAAGGACCTATTTCCCTTAGCAGTGCGGTCAATAACCAGGGGGCATAGATTTAAAGTAATTGGTAAAAGGATTAGAGGGGAGTTGAGGAGAACATTTTTCACCCAGAGGGTGGTGGGTGTCTGGAACTCGCTACCTGAAAGGGTGGTTGAGGCAGAAACCCTCATCACATTTAAAAAGTACTTGGATATGCACTTGAAGTGCCATAACCTACAAAGCTACGGACCAAGAGCAGGAAAGTGGGATTAGGCTGGATAGCTCTTTTTCGGCCGGCACAGACACGACGGGCCGAATGGCCTCCTTCTTTGCTGTAAATTTCTATGATTCTTTGATTCAATCTAGCTGGTTGCCAGCCGGAAAACAGATAAAAAACATTAAATGAGGAACTGCTGTTAAATTCGGCAGTACCTGCACGTTACCTGCATTTTCGGGTTTCCCGGCCGCTATGATCCCCGCCCCATTCCAGCCCCGCCTCCCCATAAATATCGGGATCTATGTTGGTGAGATTAAAAATGGCAGGATATAAATCCTGGCTCCAAACAATCCTAATTTTCCTCCTTTCATCTATTCATTGACACTGCTTGTAGTATCCCGGTGATACCTTCAAACCTTCACGCTGCCATATTAGTCCAATGGAGCCTTTCTACCAGCTTTGTTGGTTAAAATTGTATTTTGTGATATTAGTATTGAGCAGGTTAATGCATTTGTATGGAATTCTATAGCTTATTTCAATGAGGATACAAACTCACTTCTTTTAACATGATACTGCACTTCACAATTTCAACCCATTAGTATCCTTGCACTCAAAGTTCCCTTGGAGCAGCACTTTTTCTAGCCCCAGCTACATTATCTATGACAGGGAGGATAAACTGTTTAATTGATTATCAAAAAATTGATAACATTATCACATACATTTCTGACAATCAAAGTAAAATAGCCTTTTGGTTATCAAAGAATTGCCAAAAATGTGAATACGGTTTTAAAAGTCCTACATTTGGTTAGGATTGTCAAACATGCATAAATGATCTGTGACATGTCTAACCAAAACAATTACTGATAAGAGAGCAACAGTGTTATATTCTGATTTATTTGAATAGTTTTATTATTGTAAGATTAATGTTTTTCAATGCCACAGTGCACGAGCTGAAAGTTTAGAAAAGAAATCGACCCAGGGAGGAGAGCAACATTTCCCTAAACCTAACTGCTGTCTAAGGGCTAACGAAGTTCAAAGTTGTACTCACTTTCTTAGAGTGTGCAATTTTTAAACATAGTTTCATTGATTCTTGCAGAAAGCTGCAGTTATAGTTGAAAATCATAACAAGTCTAAAGTTAATTGGATGCACATAGACTAATAATTGGCAACATTGGCAGTTATATCTAGAGATGTCCTTTAGGAAACAGTTTCCACTGAAATAAACAAAGGGTGGAAAATTCTGACTCTTGAAGCATCAACTAATAATACATTTTTCATCCACGCTTCAAATTGGGTAAAGAATTTAATGACACTCTGCATGCTTCGAATTACCTCATAATAGACACTGATCTCTAAACATGTGTTACGGGCTTCAGAACCATTTAAGCTGCAAATGGAATTTGTCCATCTCTCTATTATGACGATTTTATTTAATATAGATGTTATTTCTTGATTCCCTGTGATATTCCAACTCATCTTATTCTTGAAAGCAATCTCTGCTGCATTTATTTGTCTTTTAATTGCTCTTGCTATTATAAGAACATAAGAACATAAGAACATAAGAAATAGGAGCAGGAGTAGGCCAATCGGCCCTTCGAGCCTGCTCCGCCATTCAATAAGATCATGGCTGATCTGATCCTCACCTCAAATCTAAAGAACACAAGAAGTAGGAGCAGGACCCGGCCACTCAGCCCCTGGGCCCGCTACGCCACCCACAGGGCCTCGACCGATCCGAACTCAGCCTCATGTCCAATTTCCCGCCCGCTCCCCGTAACCCCTAATTCCCTTTACTTCTAGGAAACTGTCTATTTCTGTTTTAAATTTATTTAATGAAGTAGCTTCCACAGCTTCCTGGGGCAGCAAATTCCACAGACCTACTACCCTCTGAGTGAAGAAGTTTCTCCTCATCTCAGTTTTGAAAGAGCAGCCCCTTATTCTAAGATTATGCCCCCTAGTTCTAGTTTCACCCATCCTTGGGAACATCCTTACCGCATCCACCCGATCAAGCCCCTTCACAATCTTATATGTTTCAATAAGATCGCCTCTCATTCTTCTGAACTCCAATGAGTAGAGTCCCAATCTACTCAACCTCTCCTCGTATGTCCACCCCCTCATCCCGGGGATTAACCGAGTGAACCTTCTTTGTACTGCCTCAAGAGCAAGTATGTCTTTTCTTAAGTATGGACACCAAAACTGTATGCAGTATTCCAGATGCGGTCTCACCAATACCTTATATAACTGCAGCAATACCTCCCTGTTTTTATAATCTATCCCCCAGCAATAAAAGCCAACATTCCGTTGGCCTTCTTGATCACCTGCTGCACCTGCATACTAACTTTTTGATTTTCTTGCACTAGGACCCCCAGATCCCTTTGTACTGCAGTACTTTCCAGTTTCTCGCCATTAAGATAATAACTTGCTCTCTGATTTTTCCTGCCAAAGTGCATAACCTCACATTTTCCAATATTGTATTGCATCTGCCAAATCTCTGCCCACTCACCCAGCTTGTCTATATCCCCTTGTAGGTTTTTTATGTCCTCCTCACTTTCTACTTTCCCTCCCATCTTTGTATCATCTGCAAACTTTGATATGTTACACTTGGTCCCCTCCTCCAAATCGTTAATATAGATTGTAAAGAGTTGGGGACCCAGCACCGACCCCTGCGGAACACCACTGGCTACTGGTTGCCAGTCCGAGAATGAACCATTTATCCCAACTCTCTGCTTCCTGTTAGATAACCAATCCTCCACCCATGCCAGAATATTCCCCCCAATCCAGTGATTTTTTATCTTGAGCAATAATCTTTTATGTGGCACCTTGTCGAATGCCTTCTGGAAGTCTAAATACACTACGTCCATTGGTTCCCCTTTATCCACCCTGTACGTTATGTCCTCAAAGAACTCAAGCAAATTTGTCAGACATGATTTCCCCTTCATAAAGCCATGCTGACTTTGTCCTATCAAATTATGTTTATCTAAATGTTCCGTTACTGTCTCCTTAATAATAGACTCCAAAATTTTACCCACCACAGATGTTAGACTAACTGGTCTATAATTTCCAGCTTTCTGCCTACTACCCTTTTTAAATAAGGGTGTTACATTAGCAGTTTTCCAATCTGCCGGGACCTTTGCTGATTCCAGGGAATTTTGGAAAATTATTACCAAAGCATCCACAATCCCTATTGCCACTTCCCTCAAGACCCTAGGATGCAAGCCATCAGGTCCAGGGGATCTATCCGCCTTGAGTCCCATTATTTTACTGAGTACCAATTCCTTAGTGATTTTAATCGTATTTAGCTCCTCCCCCCCTAGAGCCCCCTGTTTGTCCAGTGTTGGGATATTCTTAGTGTCCTCTACCGTAAAGACTGAAACAAAATATTTGTTCAGCATTTTTGCCATCTCCATGTTTCCCACTATTAATTTCCCGGTCTCATCCTCTAAGGGACCTACGTTTGCCTTAGCCACCCTTTTTCTTTTTATATAACTATAGAAACTCTTGCTATCTGTTTTTATATTTTTTGTTAATTTATTTTCATAATCTATCTTCCCTTTCTTAATCAATCCTTTAGTTACTTTTTGCTGTCTTTTGAAGACTTCCCAATCTTCTATCCTCCCACTAAGTTTGGCTACCTTATATGTCCTTGTTTTTAGTTGGATACTATCCTTAATTTCTTTACTTAGCCACGGATGGCTGTCATTTCTTTTACACCCTTTTTTCCTCAGTGGAATATATATTTTTTGAAAGTTGTAAAATAACTCCTTAAATGAACACCACTGCTCATGTACCGTCTTACCCTTTAATCTATTTTCCCAGTCCACTTTAATCAATTCCACTCTCATACCATCATAGTCTCCTTTATTCAAGCTCAGTACGCTTGTCTGAGAACCAATCTTCTCACCCTCTAATTGGATATGGAATTCAACCATGTTATGGTCACTCATTCCAAGGGGATCCTTAACTAGGACATTATTAATTAAGACGATAGCAAAATACTGCAGATGCTGGAAATCCGAAATAACAACAGAAAATGCTGGAAAAACTCAGCAGCCAAGGCAACATCCGTGGAGAGAGAAAGAGAGTTAACGTTTCAGGTCGAAACCCTTCGTCGGAACATTATTAATTAATCCTGACTCATTACACAGGACCAGGTCCAAGGTTGCTTGCCCCCTTGTAGGATCAGTTACATACTGCTCAAGAAATCCATCCCTAATACACTCAATAAACTCTTCCTCAAGGCTGCCCTGCCCAATTTGATTTGTCCAGTTAATATGATAGTTAAAATCCCCCATAATTATAGCTGTTCCCTTATTACATGCCCCAACTATTTCCTGATTAATACTTCTTCCAGCAGAGTTGCAACTATTAGGAGGCCTATATACTACTCCCACTAGTGTTTTTTTCCCTTTTTTATTCCTTATCTCCACCCAAACTGTTTCATTATCCTGATCCTTTGACCCAATATCATTTCTCTGTAATACAGTGTTTCCTTCCTTTATTAACATAGCTACCCCACCTCCTCTTCCTTCCTGTCTGTCCTCCTATGAACTAACCATCTCACTGCTTCTAAAAGTCAGTTTAGTTATCAGTTTAATTAATTGACTATTGTTTACTTCCCCAGTTCTTTTTCTTTGTGTCACTATGGTTACAGTATTGATTAGAAGGTTCACTCTAAATCCTTCTCATGCACTCGTTGCAATATCCAAGCTCACTAAAACTAGGTCTGTTTGTGACAGAAAGCTAGAAGATGTGTGAAAGGGAGAAGTATTTGTTCAAAATTGTTAAATTGTTAAATTCGGCAGGACCTCTGCATTCCCAACTTGACAAAAAAAATTCCTTCTCCTCCAAATTAGTTAATTTAAGTAAATAGATAGCTCCTGAATTGAATTTAAGCATTTTGAATGGTCATTTTCTCAGTCACCAATGATGAAACACAGTTCAAAAAGTCAATTTAATTAAAAACAAATAACATATGATAAAATGTATATTTATGGGCTTTGCCAACTCCTGCAGCTATACCCTTATCTTCAGGTCTCCAGCTCTGCCTGATGTGCGAATCACCTTAATATATTTTTCTTAACACTCTAGTGGCTATATGATTAGCTTGCAGCTGCTTTTATCCTTGCTATTGGCAACACAAAAATAAATTAGGGGTAGGATGGTTGTTTCTTCAACTCACCCTCATTTATAATAACATCCTCTCTTCCGCCAGCCCTGTCAGTCAGTCAGTCAGTAGTACTTCAACTCCCATTCCTGCCAGATTGAGATTCATAAAAATGCTGGTGCCATCACTACTCCCATTGAATCTTCATCCTTCATTAACATCTTACACATCCTGCTTGTCCCTAACTTTTCAACTTCACTATATTAAGGAAGCTATTCTAATAACACAGGCATCTTTTCTAACCACATAGGTCTTACAAATGTTCTTATTCATTAGTCTGAGGAAGCTTTGATTGAGAATTAAATATTTTCCAATTTTCACTCTAATCATCAGTCAGCTACAGCAAGGATGGTTAAAATGCTGGGTTTCCTTTCTGGTTATGTTTACCTTCTAGTTCTTCCTGTAGCTCTAATTCTAGAGAGATTTAGATTACATGTAGAGTGGAATCTCCAGCTACATGCATATTATAGACACCTCAGGGAAGGTGATTCCTTCTGAATTAAAACAAGTTCCACTGGGGGGGAATTTTAACCTGGAGCAGTGCGTGGGTTTAGGTGCGGGTGGGGGTTTAAAGCCGGTGGAAATGTCAGCGTGTCCAGAAGCCGGCTCCAACGCACCAACTTCCGGGTTTAACTCAGGCATGTTCAGCTGCATCCACGTAACCCCCTCCGTTGAGGTGGATTAGCAATTTGAATGTTTAAATCACTAAATTGCAGTGATATTTAAACTGGCATTTAGATTTAATGGCCCATGCACAGGTTTCCCGGGCTTCTTGAAACTCACCATTAAAAGCGAGGCGAGAAGAGAACAGCAATTCATGGGGCTCATTAAAAGTCAGGCAACTATAGCAATAAATACTCAGCTGCTTACTTACCTACCAATGGGAAAGTGTTTGTTCAAAGTACTTGTGGTAAGAGGGTAATTTTTGCATTTTGGAGGTATTGGGACTCAAGATCAGGATGGGTGGCAACTTGGCTGCCTTAGATTGGACCTCGGATGAGGAGCAAGATGACCATCAGCAGCAGCAACAGCCTGCTGTGGAGAGACCTGCAGATGGTCAGCGCAGAGGGGAGCAGCAGAGCAGTCGAGCTCACAGGAGGCACTACCCCCATAACAGGGTGTACAGACAGAGGCTCAGAGGTTGTCGAGTCAGGTGGTGGCAGACATCTGCAGCCTGCTAGAAGAAGACCTGCTCCCTGCTGGATCTGGTGGCCTCGCATTAACAGCGGTTGTAAAAGTGACTACCGTCATCAACTTTTTTGCCTCCGGATCCTTCCAGAGCACTACATAGAAACATAGAAAAATAGGAGCAGGAGTAGGCCATTCGGCCCTTCGAGCCTGCTCCGCCATTCAATATGATCATGTCTGATCCTCTGTCTCAATACCATATTCCCGCTCTCTCCCCATACCCCTTGATGCTTTTTGTGTCTAGAAATCTATCTATCTCCTTCTTAAATATATTCAGTGACTTGGCCTCCACAGCCTTCTGTGGTAGAGAATTCCACAGGTTCACCACCCGCTGAGTGAAGAAATTTCTCCTCATCTCAGTCCTACATGTCCTACCCCATATCCTGAGACTGCGACCCCTCGTTCTAGACCCCCCAGCCAGGGGAAACATCCTCCCTGCATCCAGTCTGTCCAGCCCTGTCAGAATTGTATACGTTTCAATGAGATCCCCTCTCATTCTTCTAAACTCTAGTGAATACAGGCCTAGTCGACCCAATCTCTCCTCATACGACAGTCCTGTCATCCCAGGAATCAGTCTGGTGAACCTTCGCTGCACTCCCTCTATGGCAAGTATATCCTTTCTTAGGTAAGGAGACCAAAACTGCACACAGCACTCCAGGTGTGGTCTCACCAAGGCCCTGTACAACTGTAGTAAGACATCCTTGCTCCTGTACTCAAATCCTCTTACAATGAAGGCCAACATACCATTTGCCTTCCTAACTGCTTGCTGCACCTGCATGTTTGCTTTCAGTGACTGGTGTACAAGGACACCCAGGTCCCTTTGTACATCAGCATTTCCCAATCTATCACCATTTAAATAATACTCTACCTTTCTGTTTTTCCTACCGAAGTGGATAACTTCACATTTATCCACGTTATACTGCTCAGCCATGTATTTGCCCATTCACTCAACTTGTCTAAATCGCCCTGAAGCCTCTTTGCATCCTCCTCACAACTCACAATCCCACCTAGTTTTGTGTCATCAGCAAACTTGGAAATATTACATTTGGTTCCCTCATCCAAATCATTGATATATATTGTGAATAGCTGGGGCCCAAGCACTGATCCCTGCGGTACCCCACTAGTCACCGCCTGCCACCCCGAAAAAGACCCATTTATTCCTACTTTCTGTTTCCTGTCTGTTAACCAATTTTCAATCCATGCCAGTATATTACCCCAAATCCCATGTGCTTTAATTTTGCACACTAACCTCTTATGTGGGACTTTATCAAAGACCTTCTGAAAATCCAAATACACCACATCCACTGGTTCTCCCTTATCTATTCTACCAGTTACATCCTCAAAAAACTCCAGTAGGTTTGTCAAACACGATTTCCCTTTCATAAATCCATGTTGACTTTGTCTAATCCCATTGATATTTTCTAAGTGTCGTGTTATCACATCCTTTACAATAGACTCTAGCATTTTCCCCACTACTGATGTTAGGCTAACCGGTCTGCAGTTCCCTGTTTTCTCTCTCCCTCCTTTTTTAAATAGTGGGGTTACATTTGCCACCCTCCAATCTGCAGGAACTGTTCCATGATCTATAGAATTTTGGAAGATGACAACCAATGCATCCACTATTTCCATGGCTACCTCTTTAATACTCTGGGATGCAGATTATCAGGCCCTGGGGATTTATCCACTTTCAGTCCCATTAATTTCTCCAGCACTATTTTTTTACTAATACTAATTTCCTTTAATTCCTCCATCTCACTAGACATTTTGTTCCCTAGCATTTCTTGGAATTTATTTGTGTCCTCTTCCGTGAAGACAGAACCAAAGTATTTGTTTAATTGCCATGCCATTTCCTTGTTCCCATTATAAATTCTCCCGTTTCTGACTGTAAGGGACCTACATTTGTCTTCACTAATCTTTTTCTTTTTACATACTTGTAGAAGCTTTTACAGTCCGCTTTTATTTTCCTTGCAAGTTTACTCTCATTCTATTTTTCCCCTCTTGATCAATCTCTTGGTCCTTTTTTGCTGAATTCTAAACTGTTCCCAATCCTCAGGCTTGCTACTTTTTCTGGGAACTTTATATGACTCCTCTTTGGATCTAATACTATCCTTAGTTTCTTTAGTTAGCCATGGTTGGGCCGCTTTTCCTTTTGTGTTTTTGCACCAGAAAGGAATGTATAACTGTTGCAATTCATGCATTCATTCCTTAAATGTTAGCCATTGCCTATCCACCGTCATGCCTTTTAATGAAGCTCCCCAATCTATCATAGCCAACCTTCATAGTTTCCTTTGTTTAGATTTAGGACCCAAGTTTCGGATCGGACTACTTCACTTTCCATCTTAATGAAGAATTCTATCATGTTATGGTCACTCTTCCCTAAAGGACCCCGCACAACAAGATTATTAATTAGCCCCTTCTCATTGCACAATACCCAATCTAGGATAGCCTGTTCCCTAGTTGGCTCCTCAACGTACTGGTCTAAAAAACCATCTCATACACATTCCAGGAATTCATCCTCCACAGTATTATTGCTAATTTGGTTTGGCCAGTCTATATGTAGATTAAAGTCACCCATGATTACTGTAGTACCCTTATTACATGCATCTCTAATTTCCTGTTTGATGCCGTCCCCTACATTACTACTACTGTTTGGAGGCCTATAAACAACTCCCACCAATGTTTTCTGCCCCTTGGTGCTTCTTAGCTCCACCCAGACTGATTCTACATCTTGATTTTCTGAGCCAATATCCTATCTCAGAAATATTGCTCTGATTTCATCCTTTACTAACAACGCCACCTCACCTCCTTTTCCTTTTTGCCTGTCCTTCCTAAATATCAAATATCCTTGGATATTCAGCTCCCAGCCTTGGTCACCCTGCAGCCATGTCTCTGTAATCGCAATGATATCCATTTAAATCTATTTGCGTTGTTAATTTGTCTACCTTATTATGAATGCTTCATGCATTCAGATACAGTACCTTTAGATTTGTCTTTTAACATTTTTAGACATCTTAACATTTTTTTGTACTATGGCCCTATTTGTCTTATTACCATTTTTTCTTACCCAGACTCTATTTGTTCGTGCACTCTTTTGTTTGTATGCTCTGTCCCTTCCTGACACAATCTGGTTATCCTTACCCCAATCACTTTCCTGCACTGCTTCCTTGTCTTTTCTCTTCAGCATTCTAGATTTCTCTCCACCGGGACCCTCCCCCGCCACCTTATTCAGTTTAAAGCCCTATCTACCTCCCTAGTTATTCAATTCGCTAGAACTCTGGTCCCAGCATGGTACAGGTGTAGTCCGTCCCAACAGAACAGCTCTCTCTTTCCCCAGTACTGGTGCCAGTGCCCCACAAATCGAAACCCACTTCTCCCACACCAATCTTTGAGCCATGCATTCATCTCCCTGATCCTATTGACCCTATGCCAATTTGCTCGTGGCTCAGGTAATAATCCAGAGATTATTACCTTTGTGGTTCGGCTTTTTAATTTAGTCCCTAGCTGCTCAAACGCTCTCAGCAGAACCTCTTTCCTTGTCCTACCTATGTCATTGGTACCTACGTAGACCACGACAACTGGATCCTCCCCCTCCCACTCCCATTTCTTCTCCAGCCCGGAGGAGATGTCCTTTACCCTGGCACCGGGTAGGCAACATAGCCTTCAGGACTCATGCTCCCGGCTGCAGAGAACAGTGTCTATCCCCCAAACTATACTGTCACCTACTACAACCACCTTCCTTTTTACTCCCCCCACTTGAACGGCTTCCTGTACCACGGTGCCGTGGTCAGTTTGCTCGTCCTCCCCGCAGAACCCGCACTTGTCCACAAGGGTTGCAAGAACCTCGAATCTATTGGAAAAGTGCAGGGACTGAGGCTCCTGCAATACTACCTCCTGGATCCCCGTACCTGCCTCACTCGCAGTCACACCCTCCTGTCCCTGACCATGGGCTGGATTTTCCAAGCCCTGAGGAGGCGGGCATGGAGGCGGGGCAGCCGGTAAATTCGGAGAAAGTGGGTGCGGATGGCAAAGCCGCCCCCATCCCGCCTCCGTGCCCTTTTGCCAGGAGGCGGGAAGATGTGCAACTTCGGGTCCCGTCTCCTGAAGGCGGGAAAGGCATTTAATCCTTTTAACTGCCTGTTAACAGGCAGTTAACAGGCAGAAAAAAGGATTAGTGCCATTTTACCTTCACAGGTGAAGGCTTCCCAACCTCGGAGAACCCCACCGGGTTGGAGGAGATGTGGAGGAAGTCTGCAGCGGTCGGAGGCACTTGGAAGTAAGGTGTAGAGGTGAGTGATGGGTGCAAGTGTGGAGTGATAAGTATGCAAGGTGAGTGATAAGTTTTAAAAAGTATTCACTTACCTTGTTTTCTTTCTACAGCTTTCAGCCGCGGTGGATCGGGAGAGCCGACATCCTCCTTGTCAATTTCACAGACTGGCTGTTGGAACCTCCGTACCAACAGCCATGTGAAATTTACACATTTGAAAGATTTGATGAGTCCTGAACACGAGGACTCATCAAACTAAAGAGAATGTCAGTGTTTGACAGCTTCACAGAGCTGTCAAACGCTGACATTTCTTCTTTCAAGAAGTCTTGACAGATAGCACGTCTGACGTTGATGTGCTCTGTCAGTGACTTCTTCCCTAATTGGCCTGCTGAGCCCACAGGGCGGGCTTATCAAGCTCAATCAGGGAAAAATCCCTCTGGTTGGTCAGGCG
Source organism: Squalus acanthias (assembly GCA_030390025.1). Lineage (NCBI taxonomy): Eukaryota > Metazoa > Chordata > Chondrichthyes > Squaliformes > Squalidae > Squalus > Squalus acanthias. Next base: position 66,735,376 of record CM059431.1, read on the forward strand.
AGGATAGAGGCGGGACAATGACATGACAAGCAGCTGTCCTGCCTCCAACTCGCCTCCATTCACAAAATCCAGCCCCATGTGGTCAATTCTAAAGTATTTAATCTAAGGGGTGTGGCTGCCTCCTGGAGCAAAAGGTCCAGGTAACTTTCTCCTTCCCTGATGTCTCGCAATGTCTGCAGCTCGGACTCCAGCTCCTCAACTCGGAGCCGAAGTTCCTCGAGCCGCAGACACTTACCGCAGATGTAATCGCCCTGGACAAAAATGTCCACAAGCTCCCACATATTGCAGCAGCAACACATCTCCTGTTCTCCCATTATTTTATTTATTGAATTAATTAGTTTAGTGTTAATCAAATTATTTACCTCATTTAGTTTATTAAATTAGTTAAATTAAGTTTTGTTTTTTAAAATTTAGTTATATGCTATATGTTAACTTAAAACTTAGCCCACAGTCACTACCAATCACTTAGCTGCCTTACCTGTGATGTCACACTGCAGTTTTCTCTTGTTGTTGCAGGTCTGCTGCTGCTTTTATCCCCGCTCTCGGGCCTCGGTCTGCCCCCGCTCAGGTCCACCGCTGCTCAAACTCCAAGTTGTTCACTCTGTGCCCGCTTCACTCCTCGCAGGTCCGTGCTGTCCCCGGGTCCCGCTCTCTTTATTCTCTGCCGCCTCTACCGCCGACTCCTCACAGGGGCTCCTACCAGAGACATATTCAGGATCACCCAGTCGGCTGCACGTAAATGCATAAGGCAGCTCACTGATGGACTGTTTGCTAGGGCTGGCAATTATGTGAACTTCGCCTGTGATGAAACCAGTCAAAATGAGCGGACGCTCGGCTTTGTGGATCCGGCTGGCATCCCAAAGGCATAGGGTGTCATCAAATGCACACACGTGGCAATCCACGCACCCTCAGATCAACCAGGTGTTTCATAAACCACAAGACGTTCCATTCCATCAATATTCAGCTGGTGTTCAACCACAAGAAAAGGACTATGCAGGTGTGAGCCAGATTCCCGTGGAGCTGACATGATGCTTTCATCCTGCAGAAGTTCACGCTCCCCGACCTCTTTGCAAGCAGACTTAAGGGGTAGCTGTTAGGAAACAAAGGTTACTCCCTTTCAAACTTGGCTGATGACACCCGTGAGAAACCCAACCAATGAAGCCCAAGAGCGGGACGACAAAAGCCATCTGACAACCAGATATGTCATTGAGCAAGCGATCAGCATGTTCAAGATGCGCTTCAGGTACCTGGACTGATCTGGAGGCGCCCTTCGGTTCTCGCCATCAGAGTCTCCTGAATGATTGTGATGTGCTGCACTCTGCACAACAATTGCGCAGCAGAGAGGCTTGGTGCAGCAGGAGGAACAAGGCGCTGAGCACACATCATCTACGAATGAATCTGAAGAGGAGGAGGAGGAAGAGAAGAGGAGGAGGAGGAAGAAGGCGACCCCAATGCAGCACAAGCTGCTCACATTACTGCCTAGGATTCCAGGGATTCCCTTATAGCTGTAAGGTTCAGTTAGTTACCACCACTGGACCGATGTAACAAAACATCCAATGGCCACTCTCCTCCCCCCACCCCCCAATTCCATTGACACAAAGCGATCCTATAACCAATCAACCACTCATTGCACGTCTCCCCATTGGTTCCCGTCAATTCATGTCTTCCCATTCATCATCAAGCAACTGAAAAGGCGAGTTGCCAACCAGCAACCAAGAATGAGCAACACGGGAAAGTGGTGCAAATTAATACATTTTATGTGAGTCTACTGAACAATGGAAACTTAAAAGCAAAATATTTACTCTGAGTGCTGTATGACATGTGGGTCGCTGATAAATTCTGTCACCAGGTAGCTGGGAGGTCCCCATCTCCAGTGGTGAAGGATGCCGAGACACCACTGATCTCCAACGCTTCCTCCTCTGCAGTTATCAGCTGTAAAATCTGTGGAGAACCACATCTGGTTCTTTCCCTCTCCCTAGTGTTCCGTGCTGTCTTTTCCTGCAATGGGGAAAATGTCCGATGGATGCAATGCATTTGGTGAGGGTGACTATCAGGGAGAGGCATCAAATTGTATAAAGATGAGGGTGTGTGGCAGTTGTGGATGGATAGATGGGGATGTGAGGAAGTGCATAGAAAGAGAAGGATGGGTGCGTTTGCAAGGTAAGTGGGTCTGAGGAATAGGCTTAAAAAGGCAGAGTGATGGGGTGGGGTGATGTACTGAGCATGATGTAGGTGAATGTGAAACTGTACTCACCTTTCCTCACCTGGTTAGGTCATTAAAGCACTTCCTGCACTGAATCCAGGAGTGTGGCACAATGCTCCTGCTGCTGACCTCCTCCTCCTGCTCCGAATGTGACTCCGAGTTATTATCGAGGCAACTGTCTCTCAAAATTCCAGTCCTTAGAATTTTTTTTTTTATTTGTTCATGGGATGTGGGCATCGCTGACAAGGCCAGCATTTATTGCCCATCCCGAATTGCTCTTGAGAAGGTGGTGGTGAGCCGCTGCAGTCCATGTTCTTTGCAGCAGTTTTTTACAACTGAGTGGCTTGCTAAGCCAATTCAGAGGACAGTTAAGAGTCAACCACATTGCTGTGGGTCTGGAGTCACATCTAGGCCAGACCAGGTAAGGACGGCAGATTTCTTTTCCTGAAGGACATTAGTGAATCAGATGGGTTTTTATGACTATCCTCGTCACCATTACTAGCTTTTTATTCCATTTAATTAACTGAATTTAAATTCCCCAGCTACCATGGTGGGATTTGAACTCATAGGGCTGGATTTTGTCAATGGGGGCGCGTTGAGGGCAGGACTGCTGGTTGTCAAGTTTTAGTCCAGCCCCCAACGACGTCCGGCCAACCCACGCTATTTTCCCTTGATTGACCTTGTTAAGCCCGCCCTGCGGGCTTAGCCGGCCAATTAAGGGAAAGCCGGTGACAGAGGACATCAGCGTATGACGTTTCATCTGTCAAAAATTGTCAGCGTTTGACAGCTTTGAGAGGTTTGGGAAGCCCGCACTTGCAGGGATAAAATGGGGATAAGCCTCTTAATTGCCTGTTAACTACCTGTTAACAGGCAGTTAATTGGCTGTAATCCCCTTCCCGCCTCGAGGAGATGGGTCCCTGCGCAAGTCGGGGACCCGCCTCCCGGGAAGATGGCACGGAGGCGGGTTGGGAGCGGATTATGTACCCGCTCCCAGTTTGTGCCATTTTCCCGGCAGTCCCGCCTCCATACCCGCCTCCCCAGGGCTGGGAAAATTCCCCCCATAGCTCTGGATCATTCGTCCAGGCCTCTAACCACTATACCGTACCCGTGATATGAGCACGTCTGTTAAAAGACATTGCAACAATGTATTGATTGAGGCCAAATAGCTGTGGAACAAAATGTGAGTGAACAATGCCACTAATAAGTAATGCTTGAAATGCAACTGAAAAACACTTTGGGGGAGAAATTCAGTATCGCCCCATTTGGGGCGCAATTATCGGCCGGGCACAAAGATTAGCGCCTGGCACTAATTATCGCCACCGACTGCAAACTTGACTTTTATCGCCCCTGGAGGTGATTGGAGCGCTAAATCAGGCGCTTCACACCTGTCTTAAGGCGCAAAGGCCGAGGAGCGAGGCGCTACCTCAGAGCGCTGGCGAAGCTCATGTAATGTCAGTCAGCAATGGAACACACACACAATGGCACGGGCCAGTTCTTAAAGGGGATGGTTAATCTCACTTTCCATCCAGATCCTGCTAATTGCAGCCTTGAATCTCGGCCTGGAGAGACCTGCACATCAAATCTGCTGGAAAGAACAATGGAGAGTACCAGGCAAAGAGCTCAGAGTGCAGCCCCCACAGTCTCTTCTAAATCGATACAAGGAATGGCAAATCAAAATGAACCTGCAAAGTGCTGCTCAGTACCCAAAACTCCTTCACACAACGTTGAAACTCTCCAGAAGTCTCTCTCTCTCTCTCTCAGAATGCGTAGTTCAAAAATGGCACCAACAATAAAAGGTAGGAAGCGGTCACCTTTAAATAGCGCTCCCCCTTTCCCTTCATGACTGCAGAACGCTCCACTCAAACTGTCGTTGCTAGCGTCAGGCGGTAAGGCAGGGGGCACCACTCAATATCCGCTCCGGGGCGATACCGGGGCGTTGCGCACTCGACTGACGTCACGATCTGCCGGCGCAGGAGATCGTGGTGGTAGTGTTTAGCGCCGCCTCAAAATGTCTAGTTAATTTCGCGAGCGGCGCAACTTCGCCACGCCTGGGCGCTAGATGCTTTACGCCCCATTAGCGCCCTCTTAAGGCGCTAACGGGAGGCGCAACCAACTGAATTTTTCCCCCTGCATAAATCTTCTCCCATGTGTTGTAATGCAACAGTTCGCTATGGCTTTCTGTTAAGTTCAAGTATAAAGTGAGACTGCTGCCTGCTGAACCAGGGGCATGCTTTGCCAGTGGCTGTGAAAGTCAGCACACCCCTTAACTTCTTTGCCACTGACTACTTTCAGTTTATACAGGGGAAATCAGCCACATCTCCAAGTTTGCAGTACACAGCTGCATTAAGCAAGTCACTGACACTCTGTTCACCAGGGCTGATCATTATATCGCTTTCCCCATTGATCTCAACCTTCAACACGAGAGAGCTTAGTGCTTGGCTTACTTCACGTCCTGAGGGTCAATGACCACACACATGTTGCCACCAAAACACCAGCCAGCAGCATTCGTCAATAGAAAAGGCTACCACTTCTGCACAGCATAGATCTGCTGAAACAGAGGTTTAGTTGTCTCGACAGGCCTGGGGCTCCCGACAATATGCCCCATGAAGAGTCTCATACAGAGAGGCCTGCATTTTGAGGAGGCAGAGCAACAGCAACAGTCCTCATCGGAAAAGGAAGACCAGGGGAAGGCGAGGAAGCAGCAGAAGAAGGAAAGCCGCCTATTAGCCTTGCAACAAGAGATGTGAGGGATTAGCGAATTGCTCAGCGATTCTGGGGACCTGCTCATTCCCCTGCCCTGAAAACCTACACAGAGCTCCGATGGAAATGAGCCCCAGGCATTAAAATCGCCCGGGCCTCATGCTGGCGACATCGTGGGGGCTTCCTGCTGCTCCTGCTCCCTGCCTGCTGGATTTGCACCCTAAGTTAAAATCAGGACTCTTATGTTTCTCATATATTTCAGTATATTATTGTCAGAACAGTAAGTACTAGCTAAAGGACATCATGATCCATCAATCTGATTATGTTCCAATTGAAGAGCTCAGTCTACCACATTTATTTGTTGGCCTGTGCCCAAGATGTTCAAATTGATTTTTCCATTCATTTTTGCCAAATCAATAAAGCTACTCTAACACAGGCAGTACACAACAGCTCAAGCAACTGCTTGCTATCTGCAAAGCCATTATTTTTTGTCTATAAATTAAGGATAGATTGTCACAGCATAAGGCAAACACTAGCTTTAGGATTTAAAATATTTCTGAATTGATGCCCCAGAATGTCTGCACTCTTGTCCCTTGGAAGAAAGCAATGTGAGACTTAAACATATTTAAAGCCAGCCTCACTTTTATCTTTTGTGACTCTATCACAGAGCATGAAGCAAAATCTTGTTTTTCGATTCAAAAATTTAACGGCAATGATTCTAAAAATTCAAACTTGTCTCAATGTTCATTATTCCATTAGCAGTGGCACGAGAAGGCTAGACATTGGGGTGAAAACAGGTAATAGCACATACCCTTCATTTAGAGTGAAAGTGACGGATGAAGAAATGGTGCTGGTGTGCCTGATTTCCTGATATGCGCTCAGAAAATCCAATCTTGAGCTCCTGTTCCCTCCAACTAAAACCCCATATCTAACTTCTCTTTACTCTCCAAGCTCCTTGAACTCATTGGCACTTCCCAGCTCAATTCAAACCTCTCCCAAAATTCCATTCAATCAGACTTCTACCTTGCCCACAGCACCGAGACCACCCAGGTCAAAGTTACCAATGACATCCTCCTCCATCTTCTCTCCTCTGTGCTCCACCACTGGAATGCTGTCTTTACATGGTTCCAACTTCATCTCTTCCTAATAGCCAGCACATCTCCAGCAATTTATTCTCCTCTCAACTGCACTAAGTCACCTCCACACTGCCCCAAGGTTGCATCTGTGGCACCTTCTTTTCTTGGTTACATGCTCCCACCTGGAAATACTGACCTTAAATTTTCTTGGGGAATTTTCTCTCACCGCAACTCTGGCAGGAGACCTGCAGTAGCTACTAGAAAAAGGCAGGGACCTGGTTGTGCAGTATCTCAGCCATTTCCAGGATTTTCCAGCCTGCCTTGTAAGAATGGAACCTCAGCCGTCCCTTTCAAGGCAAATGTTGTCAGGTTTGTGGAGCCAGGACAAGGACTCCCTACCCTGGAAGTTGCCACATCCCTGGCTCATTCGTATGCTAGCATTGTACTGGAAGTCTGTAGCCCAGTGAGATCAGGCATACTGGCCTCCAGATGGGCATAAGTGACTTGGATTCCTGAAGAATGAGCCAACATTTAAAAAAATATTTTTCCCTCTTACACAGTAGGCCAAAAGGGGTCATTGCTAGGTACTGGGAGGGGAGTCTAGGCAACCTGTTGCCCTGCAGTGGAGACATGCTGGATCTTCTAGCTGCATGCATGAGGCAGGCACCAGAGATCTGCTCACAGGTGCCCACCTGACCTATGCAAATTGGGTGACTTCCCATTTGACCCCACAAACTCTGGTTGGGTCAGTGCTGGTAGGCACCGGCATAACCATCAGAATTACAGCTTGCAGATATTCAGGCCGATTATCTTCAAGCACAGGATCATTTTCCATTTGTATGCTGACAACAGCCAGCTCTACCTCTCCATCACCACCCTTAATTCCATGACTACCTCATTGTGTCAGACTGCCTATCTGGCATCAAGTCATTGATGAGCTAGAACATTTTCCAATTGAACAGTGGGAAGACCAAAGCCATTTTATTTCGCTAGCTCCAAAAAATTCTTACCCTTGTCCCAAACACCATCCTCCTACCCTGCTCCTTGTTCAGATTGTGTTTTATTCGACCCTGAGTCCACTAAATATTTGCATTTAATTTTCTTGCACCAGACTCCTGGGACACTGGAGCTTGCTTTGTTTCACCAGGTTTTCATGCTAACCCTCTCCAACTTAGCTAACCTGTTTTAACTGTTCATACGTTCTCTGGATCTCATAAGTGTTTTTTATTTCTCTCATCATACCTTCTTTTGTCTTGCGCTGTTATCACTTCTGTCAGTTAACCATCTCCTGTTCTCCACCGAATCACTTTACAGCTCATTCTTTTTCTTTTCTTGTATCCGTCACCCCCACCTGCTTTCATCACTCTGTTCCTTCTTAAAAGCTGTTCATTTGTAATATCTTCCCGTTCTGATGAAGGACTATGCCTGAAACATTAAGATTTTGCCATGAGATCTTTTACATCCACCTGAGTGGACAGATGGGGCCTCAGTTTAAGGTTTCATCCAAAACACAGCAGCCTACAAATTCATCTTGGGCGGTGGTACAAAATGGGTGGTATCGGATTGGCCACGCGTTATACGCAGCTCCTGATATTCAGTTCCATTGACTGCAATGGAACTGAACAAGACGAATTTCTAGGCCAGCATCTCCAACAATGCAGCACTGAAGTGCTCAAGTCTCTCAAGTGGGACTTGAACCTACATCCTTTTGAGTTAGACATGAGAGTACTACCACTGAGCCAAGGCTGATACAGCATGTGCATTTGTTAAGATTTTCTTTCCAGAGCTTCAGAGCCCAATGAATTACACACATTTTTCCAGAATCCAAGTCAATATGCTCAGCTAGGCTATATTTGTTGAAGTTATTCACTTCAACAAGTTCCTTTTGGACACATTTTGATTAATTGTTAAGAACATCAGTGGGGGGCGGGGGTGGAATTTTAACCCCAGAAAACGGATTGGTTGGGATCGGGTGGGAGGTTAAAGTGTTAAAAAACTGAATCCCGACTCCAACCCGCCCACTTCCGGTTTTAACGGAGGCAAGACGGGGGCGGGCAGCCAATCCGCTCCCAGGAGGCGGGTCATCCATTTAAATATTATAATAAGGCTGCATGACTCATATTTAACTACCATTTTAAATTTAACTCCGGCTGGTCAGGTTTCCCGGGCTTCGGGGAAGCCGCCAGCTAGAGGATGGCGAGGACTGCTGGATCCAGGAAGCATGTGCCTTTATACTCACCTCCGAGATCCAGCGTCCCTGCCTCACGCAACCCTGCGATCAGACACCCTCCCCCGAGGCCTCCGACCTCCCCCACATCATGCGATTATCCCCCGAGCGTCACTCCATGAAGCCTCTGAGTGCCTTCCCGGCCTCCCCCCTCCAGCTCCAATGCTCCTTCGACCGCAATCCTCCCCCCTCCCGATGTTCCTCTGCCCCCGATCCTTCCCCCCCACCCCCCCAGCCCACCGATGCTCCTCCAGTCCTGATCCTCCAGTCCTGAACCTCCCCCTCACCAATGCTCCTCCTGGCCCCGATCCTCTTCCGTCCCCGACCAACCCCGGCCCCCACCCAATCCCTCCCTCCTTCCTCTCTGCGGCCTAGTGTCACAGGCCTACCTGCCTACAGCCAACCAGCCTCTCCATCTGGCTGGCTCTGGGTGGGAAACAGAGCTTTGAAATGTTAATCAGGCCCTGCCATTAAATTCGGCAGGGGCTGCGGGAAATCCATTCTCCTGGGTTCCCAATCACTTTCTATCCCACCACCCCACCACCAACCCCACCCCCCCCACCCCTCCCCAGCCCCCACAGCACCTGTCCCGCCTCCAGATTAGAAATTATGGCAGGTGAATCAAAATAAACTGCAACCACTGCAGATAGGGAATAATACTTTCGAAACCTTTAAATGGCTAGTATAAAGCAAAATTTCAGCTGCCTTTTGTCATGGTTCAGATCCTATGGCACTATTTGAAAAAGAGCAGGGAGGTCTCCTAATGTCCTGGCCAATATTACTTCCTTAGTCGCTGCCACTAAAAAGCAAATGAACTGGCCATTCATGTTGTTGCTCTTTGTGGGGCACTCCTAATGCAGAATGGGTGTTGTATTAATCTACATAACAACAGTTACTGCACTCTAAAAAAGCAATTGATTGCTTGGAGTACTTTGAGATGTTTTAATTTGATAAAGCGCTCTAAAAATACAAGGTTTGTAATGTTATGTGTTTGTAATGTTATTCTTTTCATGAGAGATTTAAACAGCCATAAAGTTGTTCTCACAGTTGTAGCAAATTCCCAGTCCTAATAGATATGCATCCTCTGTATCTCATCAACAAATGACATTTATTGAATAGTACTTTCAACCTGAAACCTATTGATTTTGTAGTCTAACCATTTACTGCAATAGGAACAATCATTACTTTTAACTAAAAGTATACATGTAACAAATCAATAAGAGTTCCTTGGAGGTTTGGTTTAAGTTCCATTCCATAATAATATGGGGTAGCTCGATTGGAAAACACTTTTTTCTGCCAGGTCAGTGTTTCCAGGGCATATCTGATTATCCATAAAGCAATCCTTTTAAATGGTCGTTTCTAAATGTCCTTTTGATCCCAGAAGAGGGCAACAGGTGTTTCACAAAAAATATTAATTATAACATATTCCTATATATGTAAGAGCAGGGAGACCAATATTTATCATCTAACCAACACCACCCAAAACAGATTACCTGGCCATTTATCTCATTGCTGTTTGTGGGACTTTGCCTACAAAAACAACAGTAATTCATTGGCTGTGAAGTGAGGACATGTTAAGGATTATATAAATAGAGCTCTCTCTTTCTTTCCTTCTGCCATTCTCAGCCCACTAAAGACCATCTGATGTGACCTCAACGCCAGATGAGTATGAATGTCATTGTTCATATTTATGTGAAATCCATTTCTATATGTTCTATAAACACCTTGCTTGATAACTAGTTGGTAGAAATTTCTATCATATGATAATTGCTAAGAACGTTAGTTATATTAATTTCAGTAGTAAGGGCTATTGCATGTGCATGATTTTCCAATCATTTAAATTAACAGTCAGGAAGTAGTGTGCAGTGTACATCTAAATTGCCAATGCATTTCCATTGGGCAAGGCTCCCATTTGGGAATGTGAAGTCAGAAAATTACCTTCAGCTGTGCATTTCCTTTATTTCCCCCTATCTTCTCTCTTCTTTTCAATCCTCTCTTTCTCTTCTTTTTTCCTAATTTTAACTTTGCATTTATTTAATTTCTACCTAATCTATTCTATTTTTTTCTTTTTTTACTTTATTCTAAGTTAAATACTTTATTCCTGAGCCTCCCGTGTCCTGTTCATTTTGAGGGTGAGACCTACATCATATAAATTGGTCACTGACTGGTTGTAAACTGGTTTTTAGAGACATTTTTCAACCAGTCAGGATTCAGAACTATAAAGATTAACATTGTCATGGTTCAGTTGGTAACACTCTTGTCTCTGAGTCATGAAGGTTATGAGTTTAAGTCCCACTCCAGGGACTTGAGCACATAATCTAAACTGACAGTGCAGTACTGAGGGAATGCTGCATTGTCAGAAGTGCTGTCTTTCAGGTGAGACATTAAACTGAGACAGTGTCTGCCCTCTCAGGTGGATGTAAAAGATCCCACAACACTATTTTGAAGAAGAGCAAAGGAGTTCCCATCCGATGTCCTGATCAACATTTATCCCTCAACCAACATCACTAAAACAGATTATCTGGTCACTATCTCATTGCTGTGTGTGGGACCTTGCTGTGTGCAAATTGGTTGCTGCATTTCCAACATTACAACAGCAAATACACTTCAAAAAAGTACTTCAATGGATAAAAAGCACTTTGAGATGATCTGAGGTTGTGAAAGGCGCTATATAAATGCAAGTCTTTCTTTCTTTCATTTTGTCATCACAGACTCAACAAGATCAACCTAAGATGTATGTTTCCCTTAATACATATTGAAGTTTTTATTTTTACTTTTCACTCTGGATTATCCTATTTTGGTAATTTTAATATAATTCCATGTTTTCTTTAGTCTTTTAAAATATTGATGGTATTTTAATTTCCTTGTTTAAATGTTTTGGTTTTGAATACCACCTGCTTCTATATGGTATGTATTTAATTTTCTTTCTCTGCAATATAGCCTTGAAAGGATCACAATTTCAAATGGTGTTTTAACTCAATTTATCATTTCCATTTGACCATCTTGACTTCACAATCAGCTTTCCTAAAATAACCAATATTAATTTTCTTAATTGCTGTTACTCATGAAGCAATATCAAATCTAATTACATTATGATTATCGGGGCCCATCTGTTCCCATTCCCTAAATTTTCCACCATACCAGACTCACTGCTAAATAATAATCACCTGTGTCTTTTTTCTTGTCCTGTGTAAAGAAACAGTCCTGAGTTCGTTCATTCTTTGACATTTTGGAATATCCCTTCCCCCCATTCAATTTTAATTGAGAGTAGCTAGAATTTTCTCATAATTACCATCTACCTTTTCCTGATCAATATTTAGCATATATATTCTCTTTTCTTTAACAAAGCAGAATAAATTTCTGTAACCTTATTTCTCCTGAGAGTCTTGTTTTTGCATTATATTTTTTACAACTCGAAAATACTTAATCCAGACAAGAGTACTGTGCTCCACAATAGGATAAAAATTACCCTTGGTGATGTTATCATACGAGCACTTAACATACTCATATCAAATTCCTTTGCCTGCTACTTTAATGGAGGCAGTGACCTGTTTAAAATCAACAGGTTAACGCCTCCATTAAAAAAAGCAGAGAGGAATTTGATACAAGCAAGTCAAGCATTTGCACAATAACACTGCCAACAGAAATTTCCAGGCTTATCTCGCCATGTCAACGTGAATGTTAGACACAACACTGAGCCATGACTCATCTGTCACTATACCAGGTGTTGCATAAAAAATGGGGTCAGGCTCCAGGTAGGTTGGAATGCACAGCTGCAATCTGCTCAATCCACCCACATGCAAAATGGAGTGCAACGTGACTTGGAATTCAGATTAAATTTTTTGAACATCATTTTTATGTTTGATGCATTGCTCATGATAGATGTACAAGGAATAGTCTTAAATTAAGAAATATTACTCCTATAAAATGATACCCTATACTCCAAATTTACAGTCTAAATAGAGGTTTTAACAATAGATGGGTCATTTGGACTATTGTGAGTAAAAGCACTTACATAGTTCAGAGGGTGGTTAGTGAATACATTTACCAGAGAGCCTGAAATCTTGATTACCCATCACATTGTAACTGACTGCCACCAGTAAGTTTAAAAAGTTCAATCATCAGACAGCAACAATTATCCCAGTTGCCTAGCTTATAAAGTTAGAGTTGAAGCCTTTGAGCCCTATAAGTCACTGCATTGTTATACTGCCAGAACAGTTGATTAGAAAATGACAGATTTGTTTAAAACAAGCAGAAATCCAACTTTTTGAGCAATTAATTTATTGCGCATGAGGCTATGGCCAGGAGTTCTGCAATATTTGGATATGCCACAAATTCATGCATAAGGAGAGGAAAGTTTAGTGTGATTGTTCAGTGGTTGAGTACAATCCTAGGAATAAAAGAACCTGGCTCAAGATCTACAACTCACGAATGTAACTTTTACACCACCTCCTTCCCCTGTGACCTCTACCACCGAAAAAGAGCAGAAATGCAGTGGGAACCCTAACACTCCCAAATTCCCCTCCAAGAAACACATCATTCCGATTTTGACATATATTGCCATTCATTCATCATCGCTGGTCAGTATCCTGAAATTCTCTACCTCACACCATTGGGGGAGTACCGTCACCACAAGGACTGCAGTAGCTCAAGAAGGCTCTCCACCACCTTCTCAGGGCAACTAGGGATAGGCAATAAATGAGGCCTCGCTAGCATCACCCACATCTCAATAAAAGATAAGAAAAAACATGATTATCAATGGCAAGATAGGTACCATGAAGATTGCATTCAATTGCCAAGCCACGTGAGATGACAGAAAAGGACTTCAAGGGCTGAAGGAAGTTTCCGATTCAGAGAGAAGTACAACTATGCTCTTTAGAATGCTTAGAATCATTTAGAATCCTTAGTGGATTGTCAGTTTTTAAATGCATGATCTCTTCAACAACCCTTCCTGCACGTGAGCCGACCCATCAGTCATTCCCTATCAGCACCTTCAATCTATGAGTTCCAAGACAGTAGACCAGGTAAATCTCCATTGCCTGTGTCTCCCCTCTGCTCCACACTCCATGGTGCAGTTCTGCTGTTGCTCCTATTGAAAGCATGTCTCTGCTGCCTTCACTCTGCTGACTCTCTGCAGATCCTGTTGATCTTCATCTTCTGCTTGCAAATGTTTCTCTACTGCATCTACCTGCAGCTTCTGTGACCTCCTTACAGGCCATAGCCCTCTCTGTCCTCCCTCATGGTGTCGGACTTATGTTGACATTCTTGCGGACTTTGGACCTTTCTGACCATGCTCACAGACTTTGATCTTCCTCACAAATTCTGGTTTCCTCTAACCTGTCTCACAGATGCTAAACTTCTCTGATCTTCCTTGTTGACCCCAAATTGACCATTGGGCTGATTACCTCTGCTCATGAAGCACCTACTCGAAGGAATTCCTTGCTATGTCTAGCTCTCAGTCTCTTGTCTGCGTAATTTGTTTTCTTATGTCCACTCACATGTGCACATTGATGGTCCCAGAATCGAACACTGCCCCCACTGAAGTATCAGCCATCTGCCTCCGCTTCCCATTACCCCGCTCCCCTTACACACACCTTTCTTTTCTTTCAACAACAAGCCCCTTTGCTTAACTTCACACGATTCAACTCCCTAAATTACCACAAGACCTGCCATCATCTCAGGCTTGAGCCTCTCTTGAAGAGCTCATGGTCTCCCTCTACTCTGATAAGAAACTTCCGAATGTATGTGTGTCCTGGTGAAAATAATTCAATATTTGAAACACAAACTGTCAATAAATAGAAGCAATGTGGTTTTAGATATTTTGCAGCCCAATTTTATACTCTTCTACTCTTGGACCATTTTGAGTCCAAGGCACACTGAACAACAAATACCACAAATTACAATCACTATTTCAGCAAATATTAGCGTAGAGGTTGTAAAGTCTGTACCAACCAGTTTTGCTGTATCACTACCATCCAGATACATAGCTAGCATAAAGGGCGTAATGTGGGAAGGGCAATTCAAGAAATTTGTTTTTGGCAGCCATATCCCATTTGCCTGTGAAACAACAGATGGGGATGAGATTAATGGGAATCTCTTAAGATAAGACAATTGGGACAATTGCAAAGTATGAACGATACGCTTCCTGAGACACATCCTGTTGCTCAACAGAAGCTCAAGGAACAGCACATCAGCTTTTGGCACTTTACAGCGTTCCAAATTTAACATTGAGTTCAACAATTTCAGATCATAACCACTGCTCCCTTTTTTCAGACAGCAGGTGGTGGTAATGATTCTGTTGTTCATTTAATCACTCCTGCCTTCGATCCTATCACAGATCTTCCCTTTTGTTCTTTCCTCCACTATTCCTTTTTCCTGCACCTGTACTTGCTTAACACCTGTTACATCTGTAACATTTTCCACTTCTGACGAAGGGTCACAGACCTGAAACGTTATGGGGAATTTGTCGGGGGGTCAGCGGGCGTGTTTGGTGGCGGGTCGGGTGGGAAAAAAAATTTTTTGACAGCGGGTCGGGACACCGCTATCAACCCGCCACCACGTGACTTTCCCAAATGTTGGGTCTGTCAGGGCTGAACAGACTCAATATGTCGCGGCTGGGGGGGGGCAATTCAGGTCATTATGACCTTGTTAACAGCCCATTAAAAAGTATTTTGAGCTCACCTTACCATTTTATGAGGTCGCCCATGGGGTCCACGCTGCTCAGGGATCATGTCAGGTAAGGAGGCCGGGAGTTGTATGACCATGGGATCATCTGATTTCTTGACAGCTACAAACAGGCTATAAAAGCTCCCATCTCACAGCCGTTCACTTTCCAAGCTCAGAAGCTGTTGCTTACTGCATTTGGAAGTCAGATTGAGCTTTATGCAGGTTGCAAGTGTTTGGAGCAAACTCTCTATCTAGTGTCACCTCATTGGAGCAACCTCTCTCACCATTGACAGAATGCTTCTGTCATCTCAATTTCACCTCCCATCTATTACATCATGATGCGGAGATGCCGGTGTTGGACTGGGGTGGACAAAATTGAGAGGTCGCACAACACCAGGTTATAGTCCAACAGTTTTATTTGAAATCACAAGCTTTCGGAGCTATCGATTGCCCCTTCCTCAGGTGAAGTCTTACTTCACCTGAGGAAGGGGCAATCGATAGCTCCGAAAGCTTGTGATTTCAAATAAAACTGTTGGACTATAACCTGGTGTTGTGCGACCTCTCAATCTAATACATCAGCATTGGTGCCCTTGAAACTATCTCACCTTGGTCCTCAGAATTCCACCACGATCAGCCCCAACACCAGCAGCACTAGGCACACCAGCAGCACCAACAACAACACCAGCCTTCTCTGCAATCAACTGATGCTGCACAGGACACAGGGCATCAGTACCCGAGCACATTGCTGCCCGGGAGGCCAGGGATGGCCTCACCATGGCCAGATTTACTTCACTTGACGTGGTACACCCTGGCTGCCACATGATGCGCCAGGTTGGCACCACCCCACACCAACACCATAAAGCAGCCCTATAATGCCCAAGCCATTCCTTTCACACTCATCACCATTGCGGGGGGTACTGTTAGGTCTCACCATTCACTGCAACTCACTAAGCCACTTCCAAAGGTGCACACAGATCTGTCCAAGAACGCAAAGTGTTCAAAATAAAGGTTTTAATGTTTGACATCACATTAACAGAAATTTTACATGAACATTGCATAAAACATCCAAGTGCCTACCCTTGTGTGTTGTTAGTTGGTATGATTGGATTAGGATGAAGGTGAGTGTGAGGGGTAGCTAGTGAGATGGGGAAGTAATAATGTAGATAGAGAGGGATGGTGGAGGTGCAAGGTAAGTTGGTGTGAGTAAGGATGTGCAGGAGTAGGGTAGGGAAGGCAGAGTGATGGGGATGTGTTGAGTGGCAGAGCAGGATGAGGTTGAGTGTGGCTTTGCAGTAACATTTCATGATCTACTGAGATCATTGAAAGGTTTGTGCCACTGTAGCCTGGTCTCCTGACGACATCCCTGCTTGTGCCCTCCTGTGCAATGTGCAACCAGGCTGCGTGGTCTCCTGGGGAGGTCTCTTCCATCCATTGGCAGGGAAGAGGACCTCCCTGCGTGCTGTGACTCCCTCCATAAGCATATGGAGGGAGTCATGGGAGAGCCTGGGTGCAGCTGCGCACCTCTGTGCAGTGCTTGTCAGTGTTTGCAGCACTTCAATGCTGTAGAACACTGACAGCAGATCTGTCAAAATAAATTTGCGCATGGTCCCTTTAAGGAAACCAGCTGATGATGCGTCATCAAATGATGTCATCAGACCCGCTTCCTTCAATTGGCCGGCAAACGTGCTGGGTGGGCTTAACAAGCCCAATCAACGTAAAATCATTCTACACAGCGGGCTGGAGCCAACAGCAGGGTCGGGACCCGCCATCAACGTCACCCACCACGGACCCGCCGAGGTAGGGGAAATCGCGGCCGTTAGCTCTGTTTCTCACTTCACAGATGCTGCCTGGCCTGCTGAGTATTTTCAGGATTTTCTGTTTATATTTGAAAACCCAGGTGGGTGGGCAGTTCAAGAAGCCCAGGTTATTTACCCAACTCGGAGTTTACCCTGCCAGGAGCCGACTGGTTGCAATATTTACCTGCTCTCCTAAGCAGGTGGCAAGGCACCCACCCAAAGCCAGTGGGGTCCTTTTTCAGCGGGACCCGACTGAAATTTCAGCTTGGCGACCTGAGCGGGAAGCAGCCGTGAGTTTCCCGCCAGGCCAAACCAGCGACGAAGCGGATCAGGGTTAGAAGAAGCCCAAAAAAGTAAGTTTTTATATATTCTTTTCATTTACAAAGTGAGGCCGGGAAGAGCAGGAGTGCTCCTGCAGGTCCCACAAGGAAAGCATCGGCCTTCCCTGCTGCGGATCCCCCCTCCCCAATCGCGAGACCCCGCGTGGGACAGCCCAGCAGCCAATCCTGCCACTTACCAACTGTTGGCGGCAGCAAAAATATGCCCCGGGGTCTCAGGTTAGACACTGGATTCTCTATAGAGAAGTGTTCAGGCAATCTTTGATCTGATACACAGAGATCAAAGAAACAAAGAACTTACATTTATACCGCATCTTTCAGAAGATCAGGATGTCCTAAAGATCTCCGTGGTCAGCCTCACCGACTGGGCGATTCATGCAACCTTTTTCCTCTTTTGAAATCAGATTCTTCGAAAGCATGCTAAGTGTGGTGGCAATGAGTTGCAGCAAACAAGGTGCAGTGAATACTTAGCCTGTAGCACACTGTGAAAAGAAAAAACACAATTTCTCTGTTTTTTGGGAGAGAGGAGGGAGAAGGGAAGTGAGGGGTCAGTGATGCCAGCCCCACCTTCGAATGGTCAACTGTTTTTCCGTGATGTGTATGCAGAATCTATTTTTTTGCTTTTACTCATCAGAATGTCCAAAAACGCTTCACGGCCAATGAAGTACTTTTGAAGTGTAGTCATTGTTGTAAAGTAGGGAAACTTGGCAGCCAATTTGTGCTCAGCGAGGTCCCACAAAAGCAACGAGATAAATTGTCAAGATAATGGGCTGAATTTTAGCATCCAAAAACGGGTGTGTTGGGGTCGGATCAAATGTTAAAATTTTAAAAATCTGAAACCCGACCCAACCAACCACCAACCCGTCCACATCTAGGTTTAACAGAGTTGGGACAAGGGGCAGTCAGGCAACCCACACCCAGGAGGCGGGTTGGCAATTTAAATATATTAATGAGGCTGGCTTTGCAGGTTTTACATTGGGCGGCCGGGTTTCACAGGCCTCGGGAAACCAAGCAGCGGAATGGAGGCGAGGACTGCTTCGGGAAGAAGGTAAGTGCTTTTACAGCACTGCTTGTGGGCCTGGTGGAGCAGGAGTGCTTCCCCCCGACCCCCCAAGCTCCCTCCCCCCATTCAAAAACCACTGGGATCAGACCCCCCCCCTCCCCCGGGGTCAGGGAGCGGATTGCCACCCCTCCCCCGGGATCAGACTCCCTTCCCCTGGGTCATGGATCAGATCTACCTGCTCCTGTGGCTTGCTCTAGAGTCCTCCCCGCCCCACTGGAAGCCAAGCGTGTCAATCAGGCTGACTTCTGGGCAGGGAACCTGTCAAGGAGAAAAGATGCACGCTGTGGAGTTAAAACTACACAGCATGCGGGGAAACCATTCCCGTCCGAAACTCCACCTCTCCCGCCTATGTAACCCGCCCCTGTTAATATCCAGGCCAATATGTTTTTTAGTGATGTTGGTTGAGGAATAAATAATGTCAGTAACACTAGGAGAACTCCCCTGCTCGTCTTTGAATTGGGCCGTGGGATCTTTTACATCTAGCTGAGAGGGCCTCGGTTTAATGTCTCATGCCGAATTAAACCTGTGCTTGGCTCATATATGAGGTAATGTTATGGGATATGTAGTCACTTCTTTAGTCTATAGCCATTGCCTCTGTTATCCCTATCAAGATAGGCCAGGCACATAATACTAATCCAGAATGAAACAGTCATGGAGGTGAATTCCCATGGAGGCTCTCCCATTCGCCCACCATAACTTTAGCAGAAGAGCTGAAAAAGCCCAGGAAATGGCATAAATGCTGTACACCATTCAACAGACTGATAGGGGGCGAATTTCCATGGGGGTTTTCTTATGTCACATTGAAGTATCATCACTATAACCTTTTTCATTTTTGTGAAGAACTCAAAACCCAAAGGCTTAGAAATTCATGTTTGCCACAAATGTTGCCAGTATCACTGGCAACTGGAGTTAACGGCCGCTGAAAATGGCCGCAACGCTAAGGAGAATGAATTCGTCTGGTGGGATGGAGATTGGTGCTGCAGCGCTAACCTTCCGTGCAGCGCCCTCCTGGTGGCGTTAGTGGAGATCTCCAAGGCAAACTTACTGTCCTGAAGCGGTGTTTGAGCTTTGCACAGCCTCTGGGAGTGAGACTGTGGAGCTCGCAAGGAATTGTGGGCAATTAAAAGGGCTATGAATTAAAGGGGAAATGCACTCAGAACTAATACATATTAAAATGCAGTGAAAAAAATGCGGATCTCAGCCCTTACTGCCTTTCAAAAAAAAACATTAAAAAGAAGTCCCAAATGTGATTATTCAGCTCTTAAAGCTGAATTCCCTTCCGAACCTCAAAAAATGGAAAAACTGCTTCAGCACTAACACAAATAGCTCAGTAAGCCAGGGAAGGGGCACCCAGGGTCTCGCACGCAGCACTCCAGCTTTGTGCAAGGGGTCAACACTGCAAGAGAGGTCCTCTACTCACAGGGGCCAGGAGGCCTTCCAGAAAGAACGATGTGTGACCACATCACCAAGGCCATCACTGCCAGCCATGTCGCCCCCCACCACCTGGCTCCAGTGCCCAAAGAAGCTTCATGACCTTAGACCAGTGGTCAAGGTCAGTGAATGCATCTTCAAAAGCCATCTCCTACCAACTGCATCACTAGCCTTGCATACTGCTCAATGCACGACTCCCACCCCCAATCACTCACCTATCAACAATCTGCACCAATCACGAGGCACATCTCCCATTCCTAGCCTCATCTCACCCCCGTGGAGGAGATGGTGCAGGCCATTCTCGGCAGGGGCATAGCTGAGCCCATGGCCAGCGGCGGGCTGAAAGGATAAAATATGCTGGTATCCTCATATGTTAGCCTCCTTCTAGCATGCACCTCTTGCTTTCCTGTCCTCCCGTCACCACAACTCCACCCTTGTGCCTTCCTCATTTCACACACCCAAGAAATGCAGTCTGCCCAGTCAGTGGTTGACCAAGAAGAGGGATAGGAGAGTGAAGAAGAAGAAGAAGAAGAAGAAGAAGAAGAAGAAGAAGCAGCACCGTCACTTGATTTGACACTCCCAGCCACCAGCTCAAGCAAGGCCATTTGCAGTGCCCCCACTGAAAGTCAGCAGCCTTCCACCAGCCATGCTGCATCAACTGGGGTAGCACTGCGTGACATCAGTAGGATAGGCAAATGCACACACAGGACAATCACTAAGAGAATGCATAAAGGTGATGAGTTGATTTCTTGATGTCATATTGGATGGATAGATATATAAAGTTGGATTGGATGGTTTGCTTTGTGGTGGCTTTTATTTCAGCATTGTAGCCAAGAGGATGTTGTGATGGTCAGTAACAGAGGGAAGGTAAGGTGTGGGACAAATGTGAAAAGGGGAATTGGGGTTGTGATCACTGGCAGATGATTCCATCCCGGATATCCCAGCCACAAAAGGGGTGTCTGGGATGCATCCTTCCATCTGCTTCCTCTTCTGCGTCTTCCTCTTCCCTCTGCGAGTGGATGCTGTATATCTGAAATTACATCATAAAATGCTGGAAGTACTAAGCTGGTCAGGCAGCATCTTGACCTGAGACATGAACTCTGTTTCTCTCTCCACAGATGTTGTCTGATCTGCTGAGTATTTGCAGCATTTTCTGTCTTCTCAGAGGGCTTCCTTTCCCATCTGAGGCCTTGCAAGTGTCCAGCAGCAGTCCCTACACACTTAAAAAACTTTTAACATCTATTGCAGCAAGCTGCTACTTCAATAAAATCAAAAAACCCAGTCCAAAATCTTAAATCCAAACTTACCTGAAAAATGTGTGTGTCCCTTTAAGAGGTGCTGACATCGTCACTGTCAGGCTGCTTGCACACTGGGTTAACCTGCCGTGCTTAGGACCCAGCACTGAATTCAGTGCTAGGATTGAAGTTCGGCTTGGTGGCGTTAAGTCGGCATTGCACGCCGATTGACGTCACCATGCCACCATTTTTTTCTAGGGTGCTGCCAGTTACCGGCAGCGCAACGAGAAGGAGGAAACGGCGGTGGCTGCGGGGCTTGCCACCAGCTGGCGAAAGATTTTTTCGCCATTTCATGGCGCTACGGAGTGGCGGTAAGTATATGAATTTCTAGTCCTAAGACTTATCCTTACCAAACCTGGACTAATTATTTCATTTGGGATGATATATTCCTAATTTATGGTGTTCTGGACTAATTTGCATATTTCAACAAATTTTTTGCCTCAGGTACTCAAATGCTACAAGCTATATCTTTATGGCACTTGGAGACTAAGATCATTTGTGCCAACTGGAATAACCTATTCATGAATCATGCTAATTTGAATGATTATCTATATAAATTAGGTTAATTAAAAAATTAAGCCTTTCCTTTCATCCAACATATCTAAATTAAATCTTTATGAAACTTGGAGAATATAATTGTCACACAATAAGGGATAAAATATTCACAAAGTATGCTAATTCGATTGAATTCATATAAGCTAATTATGGCTCGTAATATTCAGAGTGCTGTACACTTCCCACCCAATTGCTGCTGAGTGCAAAATTGCACTTGCAGTGATGAAGGTACTTGCAGTGATTTTATCCTTGATCTAGAATTTCCAGCATGGGTTTAACAGCATGGGTATGCAATTACTGCAGGTGAACTAATAACATTTTAACGACAGTTTCCATCCCCACCAGTGTTATAAGTATCAATTGAACCAGAATTTATTTTGAACCACCAGCCAAACATAGCGGCCCCCAAAATTCCTGGGTCCCCAATGCAGTGGCATAAGAGCAGCAAGGCAACATGTATATCCACCAAAATCCTAGGAAGTTAACCCCATCAGAAATTCTGAGGTCATAATCCTTGTGGGACAGAGATACGAGTTCCACCAGCAGTAGGCCAGATACATCAGGTGTATGCTGCCACCTTCAAATCTCACAACCTAGGTTCATTCCACCTACTATTATCATCATCCATTCCATGAATCATGATAGATTGTGACTACAGGATCTGGAGACTGCAGCAATCAATTAACACAATGTATTCCTCCTGCAGAAGAAGACAGCCCACAATGCCACCAAATGCCAGGTCACTCGGGGAGAAAGTGCACAAATCTGCAATTTAACTAAGAATGAAGAGGAAGAATTGCAATCATAGGATTCAACTCTGGTCTGACAGTTGGGAATGGAGATAATAGAATAAATGTGCCTTCAGTAGGTTCAGGAACACTTACACCTTTTCTTATAATGGGGGTAAATTTCTGTGGGGTTTCTCCCACTCATCCGCTGTAACCTCGGTGGAAGTGTTATTAAAACCCTGGAAAAACTACGTAAACACCATAGAAATTCACCCCCAATGTTTCTATGTATTCTGTAATCTTTCCGTCGGCTAACAGTTTCCTCATAAGAGATCCCCAAAGTAACTATTTAAGATAGAATCCTGTTCACACAATCCCAAGTTAATGGTCCTGCAAACTGGGGAACAGACAAGAAGGATGATGATAAGCAAGAGAATGCAGTCACCTCTCCCTCTGTGAACACTGGCGACCGTTCGCCGACCTCATCATTCACCCGCTCCCTGGCACTCAGTAGCCCAGAGACGTTCACTCAAGGGGTACAAATAGTATAGATAAGGAACTGACATTTAGCAATACACAGAGCACAAAGAAGTCAATGGATGCAGATGTAGAAGTGTAGCCTTTTGTGGCTAAGTGGAGACGTAAGAAGTGTCAGTCCCTGGCTAAAGAGCACGCAGATGATGACTTCAAGGGTGATGCGATGAAACAAATGATGCTAGCAGAGCATCAAACACATATGGAGGTCCTATGTGACCTCTCGTAAGATGTGCCGCAGATGGCTAGGATAAAGTTGGTGTCCAATGACCTGTGTGCCAACATCTGAGAGAGTTTCAATTCATTACAGGTCATCCTTGGAAAGTTGCAGCTGCAGAAACATCTGCAAACCTTCCTCTGCTTCATGAGAGATCCGGGCAAGTCAGCCAATTCAATGCATGGAATGAGGACTACAGGTCTTGGGGGACTGAGAGGTCCATGTCAATTGGATTGCAAAGTATACAGGACAGCTTCTCATAGGACCTAGAGCATATTCAGTTGACTCTCTCTCAGGGATTTAAGGATCTCTGATCCCATGAGGTCCGTATTCCTGCTGATTGCTGGTAACTAGAATCCTGTTCCCAGTACCAGTGAAGTATGTGATGTGCGTGCCAAAAAGGTTGTTTCCCTTTGCAGCAGAGCCACAGATGAACATTCCTTCAGCTCCACAAAGAAGCCTTGATCTTTGCAGGATCCTTTAAAAAAGAGTCAGCTTGTCCTGTATCCTTGGGGGTGCTGAGGTTCATAATATTTTACCAGTATTTTTCTACATCTCAGACCCCAGGCCCTCAACTGGCAGTAAAAGAAATATTAGAATAGGGCAGATGAAAGGTTTTGTGGTCACAAGGGGTGTGCATGGAGGAAAAAAAACAAATATTGTTTTTGTAAATAGTTGCAATAAATCACTGGAATATTTGATGTAAGGATTGCTTGGTGTTTGATTCTCTTGCAGGACAATGGGCTGATGCGGAGGCTAAAGATTATGATGTGATGGCTCACTGTAAGGAGCAAGAATTTACTTTAAACCATAGAGAGATTACTGAGAGAAGGCTGCTCTTTTATTGGCCAAGACCTCTGAACATATATTGCTCTATGCATCTGTCAAGATGTCCCAAATGAGTCTGGCTCTTAGCTGTCTTGCAGCATGAGGCACTGCGCCTGCTTCCAGTTATTCATGGGCCTGGTCTTCCGCATCAGCAGTGTTATCATTTGCCTCTCTGCCATCCTCTGGGGCATCTAACATCAGTCCTTTACTCATTGCAAAGTTATGAAACATACAACATGCCACCACAATTCACGAGATGATGCTGGGTGCATACTGCAAAGCTCCTTGGACCAGAACCTTCCTTTGAGCATCCCAATGGCTTGCTCTGTTTTAATCCTTGTCTTCATGTGTGAATCATTGTAGCGCTCCTCTGTAACACCAGTGGTCCTATGAAGAGGCCTCATGAGTGATGGGAGTAGCGGGTATCCATTATCGCCCAAAAGCCATCTTGCCCTTGCCCCTGCTGTTGAAATGAAGATGGGACACTGGTCTTATGAAGTATAAAAGCATTATGACAGTTCCCAGCACATTCACGTGCCAGAAGTTATGCCTGTCATCGCAAATGATCAACATCGAGAAATGGAAATAATTGCAGTTCATATACATTTGGAGCATGCAATGCCACATGACGCAATCAATACGCCCTACAACCTTTGGGATTTTAACCTGCTCAACTGAGTTGGCGGCAAGGGCTCCCGCCCAAAGCTGGTAGCATCTTATTCTATGTATGGATGTTGGGTCTTGATGCTAACAATGGGACCCGACTGCAATTTTAACTGAGTGGCCTGAGCGTGAAGCCACAGTGAGGTTCCTGCCAGAACAACTTAGCGAGGCAGTGGAGGGGCACCAGAAGGAGTCCCAAAAAGGTAAGTTTTTAAAAGTCCCTTTTCCTTTCCTTGTGGAGCCAGGGGGAGCAGGAATGCTCAGTGAGCTTAGTTCCATTTCTGGGTAATTTAATATTCCTTTGCCTGTGTATCCTATTTTTGCTGAATAAAATTCTGTCAGCTCTCAACATGGGAGTTATTTGTAACAATTTTTCCAGTTCCCAATGTGAGGTTATATAAAATTCCTGTAGCACAACATAACACATTTTAAATTCTATCTAGAATGCATTGACCATTGAGAATTTGTGCTAATTGGTCAGCCAAAGGAATCCCTAGATTTTTATAAAACATCTAATATTAAATATTAAACAGGCCCTTCCATGGTAGACAGGTAGTGACACATATTTTACCACAGCTGCTTTTCCAAAATTAGTTCCTTGGTGTATTGAACAGATACCTGCTCTCTCTGTGGAGCACAATTTTATTTAAATTCCTCTGACAATTGTAACTTTACTGAACTCAACACAATACTCAATAATGAATGAGTACCACAGTTCATAAGTGCCACTGCAGTGCTCACACATTCTGATATATATGCCTATTAAAAAGTAGATATGTTCATGACTTTCCTTTATGTTTTGATAATCCAACACTGGAAACAAAATGGTTTGTTTACTTCAGATGTAATATTAACTTGTCAGATTTCTTTCGCTGGTGCCTTTCATTAAAGTTAAGAAATAATGACAAACTTCACCTGAATCATTCTATTTTAATGTTTCTGTGTCTATTTAAAAGCATTAAATTGTTACAGTATCGAATAAACCCGAACATAAATTGAAACAGAGATACTCATTGAAACTATATTCAAATGCAGCAACCAGACAGATTCTTATTCCTTTGCCAAAACTGAATTGGGCGAGATGTTCCTGCTGGCACAACAAAGTAAATGCAGATAACACCAATGCAAGTAGATTTGTGGCTGAGACTCTGAATCAAATGGAGCTCTTTCCCCAGTGCCACACTTTACACCTCTTGACAACAGTATTGCATTGGAGCTCATATTTACGCAATGTAGAGCGAGTGGTTTGGTCATGAAACGGACAGTTTTCCCTTCCTAAAAAGTTAAAAACCAAAAAAATATATAAATGACTTAAAGATAAAACTAGAGTTAAGAATAAAAAGCTTTTCTTCTGAAATTCCACATGATTTGAGTTCAGTAAAATTAACAGCTAATGTTGGGGGAGGATAACAGGAAATACAATTTTTGCTCTATGTCACAAATTTAACATATTTACATTGGAGTCCGCGCTATCATTTAGGCAGAAAATTTACTCCATTGTGTTTCAGTTCCCTGGTAATTTAGCGTATATAAATTACTAGATGTGCTGATTGGACATAATGGGGTATAAATTTGTTCTGCCAACGCACAGCATAACGCACCATAATTCAGGTAAGCTGCGGGTGCCAATCAGGTGACCCACAGCAGCTCACCTTTCAGGGCCTAAACAATTTCAGTTGGTGCTGAAGCTCACAGTTAAGTCTGAAACAGGCAGAAACCTCATAAATATTCTCAGATCAGGGTCAAGTGATTTCATTATAAAGCCAACACTATTTTCCAACCTCACCATCACTTCCTTCTCTCGCCCACCAACCATGGGTGGAACAAGTCCTGAGGTAACTATTTCAAACATTATTCAAAGATATCCTCAGGTAAAGCTATACAGAGCTTTTGGAGACATTCTTCTTGCAGTAGCTGTTCAAAGTTTTTTTTAGTCACTGTTGTAGGCTCTGAACTGAAAAGGGGCTTTTGACATTACATTTATTACTTTATGCGGTACTTCTAGGAATCCCGTGAGAGGAGGAGGAGGAGGAGTAAACAGAACTGGAGGGAGAGCACATAGAAGGTGGTGTGCTCGGAGGAATCCTTGCCCTCCCAATAGAGTTTATAGGTTCAGTACAACATACCTCAGAGGAACATTGCTTAAGGAAACTTTTATTCTCCATGAAGGCAGTTGTGTCATATCCTGCAAGAAGATCTGCAGCCAATTTGCACAGCTTAACATAGCATTGCTTGTTGCAGCCCTGAACTTCTTTGTCTCCCCTTTAAGCTGCTGTAGGCTTAAGAATCGGCAGCATTTCTCACCTCCTAATCAGCAAGCCGCCTACGGGGAGCGCAGGCAGCTCGCCTCATTCATGCAAATGAGGGGTGACCTGGAAACAGGGACAGGTCCCCCATTGATTTATCTGGGCGACCTTTGCTTTCACCCTGCCCATCGCCACTGGGAGACCAAAATCGACCCCTGGGTCAGTTAAATTGACCTTATATCATAAGATCAATTTTTGAGCTCTGTAAACCTAATCCATAATTTAAAAAACTGAAGTCTGTCTAGGAGGCTGTATTTTTCTGTAAAATTGACACTGACAATTTTAAGCGAGTCACCCCTGACTCATGAATATTGAACTGCCGAGCTTATTTATCAAATTCCCTCTCCAAAAGCTGTTCTATTCAGCATAGATGGGACAATCTGGGCTCCCTAATTCTCCACAGTTCATGTTACTGTCAGCTCATGTTCAGTCATCAGGAGCATCAATTCAAGAAGGGTGTCAGTTGTTCACTTCCTACCAGATGGACCAATATTATCACATGATTCTCAGTCTCACAACTGAAGCCAGACAGTTTTAAAGTGATTGCAAGCTCAGACACTCCAATCTGTGACATTTTTGGTAAGAGTGGAATTCGCTAGATTAGAGAATATATTCAAAATCTAAAATAGGTTTTTTACTTAAAAACTAATAAACACACAAATCTCCTTTGTAATATATTGCTAATAGTAGAATATATTTAACTTAGTACTTTAATTACCTAGAAATTACAATACAGAAACAAGCTGTTTGGCCCAACCAGTATCTGTTGGCTCCCCTTTCCCCAACACCACCACCCACCCCTCCCCCACCCCACCTCCTCCTAGTTTCCCTGCCTTTGTACATGCTTATAAACTGTTACATTTCTAACTTCTTCCAGTTCTGCTGAACGGTCGGCGACCTGAAAGTTTAGCTCTGTTTCTCTCTTCACCGATGCTCCCTGACCGGGTGAGTGTTTTCAGCATTTTCTGTCAGTATTTGTTGGTGTTTACGTTCCACATGAGCCCATGTTCTCGCCCAATCCCATGTCACATATCACTATTCCCCTTTCTTTCAACCACCTATCCTTAAATGTTGACATGGTCTCTGCTTCAATCATTAACACCAATAGTGCATTCAACAGCCTCACAATCCACTGCGTAAAAAAAAATTCTGCTGCTCTCTTAATTTTTTACATTTAATCTTACATCTATGCCCTCTCATTTTACACCCCTCAACCACTGGAAACAGTCTGTAAACAATTTTTAAATGACCCTGTTCATCAGGCAGACAGTGGGCAGAGCAACTTCATTCCTTTATCTCAGTCTTTTCTCTATTTTTTTTATTTGTTCCAGGGATGTGCTCATCACTGGCAAGGCCAGCGTCCCAAATTGCCCTTCAGAAGGTGGTGGTGCGCCACCTCCTTGAACCGCTGCAGTCCGTGTGGTGAAGGTACTCCCACCATAGTGCTGTTAGGGAGGGAGTGCCAGGATTTTGGCTCAGCGACGATGAAGGATCGGCGATATATTTCCAAGTCAGGATGGTGTGTGACTTCGAGGGGAACTTGGAGGTGGTGGTGTTCCCATGCGTCTGCTGCCCTTGTGCTTCCAAGTGGTAGAGGTCGCGGGTTTGTGAGGTGCTGCCGAAGAAGCCTTGGCGAGTTGCTGCAGTGCATCTTGTAGATGGTACACACTGCAACCACGGTACGCCGGTGGTGGAGGGAGTGAATGTTTAAGGTGGTGGATGGGGTGCCAATCAAGCGGGCTGCTTTGTCCTGGATGGTGTCGAGCTTCTTGAGTGTTGTTGGAACTGCACTCATCCAGGCAAGTGGAGAGTATTCCATCACACTCCTTACTTGTGCCTTGTAGATGGTGGAAAGGCTTAGGGGAGTAAGGAGGTGAGGCACTCACCACAGAATACCTAGCCTCTGACCTGCTCTTGCTGCCACAGTATTTATGTGGCTGGTCCAGTTAAGTTTCTGGTCAATGGTGACCCCCAGAATGTTGATGGTGGGGGATTCGGCGATGGTAATGCCATTGAATGTCAAGGGGCGGTGATTAGACTCTCGCTTGTTGGAGATAGTCATTGCCTGGCACTTCTGTGGCGTGAATGTTACCTGCCACTTATCAGCCCAAGCCTGAACGTCGTCCAGGTCTTGTTGCATGCGGGCATGGATTGCTTCATTATCTGAGGAGTTGTGAATGGCACTGACCATTGTGCAGTCATCAGCGAACATCCCCATTTCTGACCTTATGTTGGAAGGAAAGTCATTGATGAAGCAGCTGAAGATGGTTGGGCCCAGGACACTGCCCTGAGGAACTTCTGCAGTGATGTCCTGGGGCTGTGATGATTGACCTTCAACCACCACAATCATCTTCCTTTGTGCTAGGTATGACTCCAGCCAGTGGAGAGTTTTCTCCCCCGATTCCCATTGACTTCAGTTTTACTAGGGTTCCTTGATGCCACACTCGGTCAAATGCTGCCTTGATGTCAAGGGCAGTCACTCTCAGGAGGAGGCCGATATAGATCATCCACTCGGCACTTCTGGCTGAAGATGGTTGCAAACGCTTCAGCCTTGTCTTTTGCACTTGCGTGCTGGGTTCTGCCATCATTGAGGATGGGGATATACATGGAGCCTCCTCCTCCCATTAGTTGTTTAATTGTCCACCACCATTCAGGACTCGGCCAACTCGGTCAGTAGTGGTGCTACCGAGCCACTCTTGGTGATAGGCATTGAAGTTACCCAGCCAGAGTACATTATGTGCCCTTGCTACCCTCAGTGCTTCTTCCAAGTGGTGTTCAACTGGGTTTGCCCTGTCCCACCGGCAGGACAGACCCACCAGAGGTGGCGACACAGTGGTATGCCGTTGGGCGGGAGTGGCCCTGGGAGTCCTCAACATTGACTCCGGACCCCATGAAGTCTCATGGCTTCAGGTCAAGCATGGGTAAGGAAACCGCCTGCTGATTACCACCTACCGCCCTCTCACAGATGATGAATCAGTCCTCCTCCTCCCGTTAGTTGTTTAATTGTCCACCACCATTCACGACTGGGTGTGGCAGGACTGCAGAGCTTTGATCTGTCCATTGATTGTGGATCACTTAGCTCTGTCTATAGCATGGACAGGACATACCCGGGATGGTGATGGAGGAATAACAACAGAAAATGCTGGAAAAACTCAGCAAGCCAGGCAGCATCCGTGGAGAGAGAAACAGAGTTAACGTTTCAGGTCGAAGACCTTTCGTCAGAACTGGAAAAAGCAGGAAATGAAATAGATTTAAAGCAAGTATAAAGCTGGGAAAAGGGGGAGGGGATGAAAGAACAAAAGGAGAGATTAAGAGACATTGAGAGATAATCAAGGCAAGGGCCCCAAACACCCCTTCCAGGTGAAACAGCGATTTACTTGTACTTCCTGCAATTTAGTATACTGTATTCGCTGCTCACGATGTGGTCTCCTCTACATTGGGGAGACCAAACGCAGATTGGGTGACCGCTTTGCGGAACACCTCCGTTCAGTCCGTAAGGGGGACCCCGAGCTCCCGGTGGCCTGTCACTTTAATTCTCCGCTCCACTCCCACTCTGACCTCACTGTCCTCGGCCTATTACACTGTTCCACGGAAGCTCAGCGTAAGCTCAAGGAACAGCACCTCATCTTTTGTTTAGGCACCCTACAGCCCCCTGGACTCAATATCGAGTTCAACAATTTTAGATCATAACCTTGGCCCCCATCACATTTATATTTTATTTTTTCATCCACCCTTTTGTTTGGCCCCCCCTTTTTTTTTCCCTCCCAGAAGCTGGCAGCTGTCCTTCATTCTGCCAGTGCATTTCACACTTCATTTAGCCTCAACCTGTCACATTAACACCTCCTCTTGCCTTGATTATCTCTTAATGTCTCTCAATGTCTCTTAATCTCTCCTTTTGTTCTTTCATCCCCTCCCCCTTTTCCCAGCTTTATACTTGCTTTAAATCTACTTCATTTCCTGCTTTTTTCCAGTTCTGATGAAAGGTCTTCGACCTGAAACGTTAACTCTGTTTCTCTCTCCACGGATGCTGCCTGACCTGCTGAGTTTTTCCAGCGTTTTCTGTTGTTATTTCGGATTTCCAGCATCTGCAGTATTTTGCTATTGTAATGGTGATGGAGGAACCTGGGACATTGGCTGAAAGGTATGATTCTGTGATCTGTCAGTCTGTTGCTTGACTTGTCTGTGGGACAGCTCTCCCAATTTTGGCACAAGTCCCCAGATGTTAGTGAGGAGGACTTTGCAGTGTCAACTGGGCTGGGTGTGCCATTATCGTGTCCGAAGCTGGCGCCTAGGTCGATGCCGGGTGGTCTGTCTCTGACCTTTTATTTCAAAATGGAAGCAGTCCAACAACAAAGCTACATATTAAAAAATATACATTTACAGCAATGTTCCAATCAATGGGAAAGGGTATTGAACTTGCAAGCCATGATTCTCAGTATGCCTATAAATCATAGTGGATAATGTGGCATCGAACACTACAACTTGCTTTAGTCTTAGACTGCAGTCAGGTCCAGATAAATGACTGTCCTCCCTGGCCAATCAGGTTTTTTTTAGTTTCAAATCACATACAATATTTCAGATTTCAAACTACAATTTTGGGATAGAATTGTCACCCAGGCATAAAAGTGACGTAGCAATTCAACTGTCTGTTTTAGAAACTATTTAAAAAAAAATTCTTTAATCTCAATGGAAATGAAACCGTGCGGTTTCTATAAGGGGCAGCTGATCCACAACGTCAGTTTTATGCCCAGGCAGCAAGTTGTAAATCTACCCCATTAACTGTAAACTACATAATTAAACACTTGAGGTGCACGTTTTACTCAAATTAAAAATACTTTTCTTCTTTCTTTCTCTTTCCTATTTTAGCTTTCAATTTGCCTAATTTTAATCTAATTTTAAATATTTTACTTGCCTATTCTCTTTTTCTTCCTGCTTCCCATTAACTTGGAAGTGGGTGAAAATTTTGAAAACACTGGAGGTCATGGGCTGAAAACCAGCTTCAAAGACTTTTGAGCGAAACAACTGACCTGGCCAATTGTTTGCATGTAAAAATGCATCAAAGGAAGGAAAGACTGCTGACAGAGGAATAAACTTGTCAGTGGCTCTCACACCATTTCATACCCAGTTGAGCAAACCCATCCGTGGTATGTTTAGGATTACGTACTATTTTCTCTCCTTTCTCTTTCCTGGAGTCTTCCTACAATTTATACCATCCTTGGGTGAGATAACAAGTTAGGAAGTTGTTCCCAGACATCCAGCAATACTGTTTTGTAGTCAGTTATTAGGAGTCGCACAGAGCAAATCAGAGTTTCTCAACACTCCAGTTTTTTTCATCCCTTTCTCTGATGAAGGTTGTGGTCTCCATTCATAATCTCACAAATAACATTGAAACTGAACAATTCGCAGTGCAGCCATCGACCTGCATCCTACCATCTAGTGCCATAACAGGTTGGAGTACCAAGTAACTGTACCTCCTTGCCATAGGTTTTGTGCTGATCTATGTCACACTAAAGCCAACATTAAAAGGATTTTGTCAGCGTACAGGTTAGGACATATGCGCCTGAAGTAGTGCTGTGGCCAAAGCATAAATGTTAGGACTTTTGGCTTTCAGGTTATATAATATTGATACATTTGATTTATCTTGCTGTTTCAGATAAATATTTAGGATCAATCGCTTAAATTGAAATGACTACATTGAAAGTATAACTTCAGTAATATATTTGATTAAATGCATAATGTATTAATTAGACATCTGCATTGTTTGTACACAGCATGCATGAACCATAGGCTTGGTAATTGGCCAATTACCATAATCACCTCATTAAAAATTAATCACCCTATTTATAATAACTGACTACTTACAGATAATTACTTATTTCACTTCATATTCTTAACATTGACTAATTCAATTTTAGCAACCAAATTTCATCAGTTGGCTATCCTGATTAACATGTGCTAGGTAGTGATATTTAAACTATACCCAGTTCAGCCTTGAAGAGTTTTTTGTACTGTCTCACAACAAAGAAATTAGTATGTTTCATCTGCATATGGTTTTGTGATCATTTACTGCCTATCCTCAAACAACCAAGGAACTGAACAAGCACTGGGTAGGATTTCAACTCTTTGGCAGCAATTACTGGTCCTTGAAGGGTTGATTCGGCCTTGTATCGATTAATCAGCAGCTAGATTTTCTAATTGATGCACACTCAGTTATGACAGAATCACACTGTTCTTCCATAAGTCATGTCCCAGGAAATTGCCAGAGATATTATGCAATAAAACATACACAACAGATCTGGGCCTTCCAGTCCATATTAATGCAAGATACCACATGTTACTTCCTGCAGAATGTCTGAAAAGGGAGATTTGAACACAATATCTTTTAAATTTTCATCAGAATATTTTTAGGGTCTTTTATTTTGAACTGAAAAAATATTACAGACAACATTATTACAGTATCTATAAATTTAGAAGTACAAAATGCCAGTTAACAGAATAATAGCTTAAGTGCATGTTATACTATGAGCATGTTTAAATTAATCTAGAATAATAAGTGGCAGTCATTTAATCACACTTTAATGTGAGCTCTTGATCTTATATTTCTATTAACACGGGCACTTGTCTGTTATTATTTCTTGCCTCCTCGCCCCCTTTATGTTGAAATGCAAGTGAAGCTATTTAATGTGAATTCATGTCTAATGTATTTTTCAGCTGCCAAAAGACGACATGTACCATTTTGCTCATTAATGCAATTATAGAAATGTAAGTCTTCTTTTTCTTTCAGTGAAATTATATTAAAATCTATGAATCATTCACTCTGGTATCTTTTAGAGTTGGCATTTGTACCTGTCTTTAAAGCATGACATACTGATCAAGACAGCTGATCGGCTATCTGCCTCCATTCTTCTGTTTACGTCACACTTTACCTGCCCACTACAAGATACCCGGGTCAGGCACCAAATTAAAAGGGAGATCAAAATAACCAGAACAGATCATATGCGTGGACCTCAACAGTGGACCAAGCCAAGTGGTTGCAGAGACTCCGCTCAACCTTACCATTCTCTATTTTGCTACTGATGAGCACAGACATACCAAACTATGAAAAATATAAATTTGGTCTTGGAACCTTTTCTAAGGCTGGAAATTCCTCGGAACTGCTACCGCTCTGCCAGCGTTACTTTACCAGAAGTGAGGTGGGAACCCCATTTACCGACATTTAGATATTCCTTGTTTATTTTTCTGTCTCTTATAATTTCTGATATGAACAGTGCTATGTGCAGATACAGACTGGCAAGACTCTGACAGTATGTAATATAAAATGACATAAATTGCATATTGGCATAAGATGGTGCAGCAGTATCAAAAAGAAGCAAGGAAAGGTGTAATTATGTCAGAGCAACAATTATTTCTCAATTAATAGACCACACAAATTTAATCTGTCTACAGTTTTGATTATTAGTTGATTGAGCAGCTAATCACAGTGCGTGTATAAAATTACTTACGCTGCAGTAACTGTTTAATGAAATGACTATTTATGTTATAGAAAATTAACAAAATTAAATTCCATCCACAGTTTTTGTATTTTGTTCTATTAACTCCACACAATTGGGAGTAATTTTAAATATGTGTGATAGTGCAAAATGGGTGATAGCGAATCAACAGTCCATTTTACATCTCTTCTGATTTTTATTTCCATTAAAGTCGGGCTAGAAATTTATTATAGCCAAGGAATGGCCGGTGTTTAGACTAAAAATGGTTAAGTAGCGCCAGTTGAAAATCGTCTAGACTGCACGCAAAATTCGTCCTCACTCATTAAAATGATTGCAGTCATGATTCTAGTCTAAAAATCCACGCTCTTTGGTGTTACACTGAAAAGATGGACCAATATCGGGAGTAGTCTAAACGCAAGTAATGATTGCCACAGGCTTTTTTCACTACTTAAAGAGGAGGTCCATTGATGCTGCAGCACCTCATTCTCAGCATTGTTGGGTGTACAGCTGCCTCAACAACCATAAGAATAAGGACAAAGGTAAGGAGCAGTTATTTACAAATGCTGATGGCAGTTTGCTGCCCCAGGGAGAGAGCCTAGGGGGTAGAAATTAGGTCGCGCCCCATTTGGGGCGCAAATATCGTCTGGACGCAAATATTAGCGCCTGGCGCTAATTATCGGCACTGACAGGAAACTTCACTTTTACCGCCCCGGGAGGTGAGTGGAGCGCTAAAGCAAGCGCTGCACACCTGTCTTAAGGCGCAAAGGCCAAGGAGTGAGGCGCTAACTCAGAGCGCTGGCGAAGCTCATGTAATGTCAGTCAGCAATGAAACACACACACAATGGCACGGGCCAGTTCTTAAAGGGGATGGTTAATCTTGCTTTCCATCCACATCCTGTTCATTGCAGCCTTGAATCTCAGCCTGGAGAGACTTGCACATCAAATGTGCTGGAAAGAACAATGGAGAGTACCAGGCAAAGAGCTCAGAGTGCAGCTCCCACAGTCTCTGCTAAATCGATACAAGGAATGGCAAATCAAAATGAACCTGCAAAGTGCTGCTCAGTACCCAAAACTCCTTCACACAACGTTGAATCTCTCCAGAAGTCTCTCCCTCTCTCTCTCAGAATGCGTAGTTCAAAAATGCCACCAACAATAAAAGCCAGGAAGAGGCCCCCTTTAAATAGCGCCACCCCCAGCCCCACAGTGATTGATAGCGTTCCAGTCTTCTGGTCGTTGCATGCGCCAGGCGGTAAGGCAGGGGGCGCCACTCAATTTCCGCTCCGGGGCGCCACAAGGGCGTTGCACCATGGAATGTCGTCACAATCTGCGCGCGCAGGTGGTCGCAGCGGTAAGTTTTAGCGCCGCCGCACAATCTCAAGTTAAGTTCTCGAGCGGCGCAAACATCGCTGCGCACGGGCGTTAGCGGCTTTGCGCCCCATTAGCGCCCTCTTAAGGCGCTAACGGGAGGCGCAACCAAGTGAATTTTTACCCCTAGAGGTTTTCCGAGGAAACTTTGGAGGCATTGGTTTTAGCGGTGTAGTGAGGGTGGGCGGTCCTGTGCCAACTGGCAGGAGGCCCTCGCCACAAGTCTGCCGGACTATGTGGAGGGAGGTGGCACACCACGTCATGGGCAGCACTGTGCTCCCCAGGTCCCACACCCAGTGCAGGAGGAAGTTTAACAAGCTCACACGGGTGGTCAGGGTGAGTGAAGGCTTCAACAAATGCTACATACCACCATCTGTCCCACAAGCTTCACACACTGCTCAATGCACCACACCTCCAGCACTCACCCACCAACAATCTCTACCTAGCAACACTCAAACCCACATCTCACACCTTGGACACAATGACAGCTATTCAACTACAACAGGCACAATGATCATTAGTTATTAGAATTCATGTCATATGTGTGATATATTTATAGATACATTTATTAATGGTGTTTGGAATATTTTGTGGTCTCTCGCATTTCACCTTTGCGCCCAGGAGGACGCTGTGATATGTCATGAGACAGGGATGGTGTGATGGGGATGTAGTGAGCTACAGGGATCTGGGGTTTCATTCATGTGAATCGGAGTCTGATGAGCCGGTCATGGACAGCCCATCCAGAAGGCTAATTGTCTCGCTGCCTCCGCCCTTTCTCCTGTTCCTCCTCCTCCTCATCCTCTTCCTCCTGTTCCTCCTCCTCTTCATGCTCCTCCTCCTCCACGTCCTCCTCTGCCTCGTCGTCCTCCTGAGGTAATCCCGCAATCCCGCAGCCCCCATGACTGTGAGGAATTGTTGTGAGCAGAATTCTTTAACAAATAATGAGTGACTTCTGCACTTGAATGAACACTTGCTGTCACCAAAAAAACTTGAAATAACTAAAGAGAGTTGTTTCAGTTGCTGGAAGTAGCAAACAGGCACTGAAACTGCAAAACCCTGTCAGGTACAGTTGATTGGGGATGGTGCCTTTAAATATCGCTGCTGCAGCCTGCTTTCTGATTGTAGACACCAGCTCTCCCTGTCGTTGTTCTGCGCTGTCGTTAAGGTACGTGGCTAAATCCAATGTTAGAGATCAGGCGTCCAGTGAGCGTTGCACACTCACATTCGTATGTACGGAAACCCCATAAGCACGAATGGGAATACCCAAAAAAATACACCTAGACATCAAATAAATTTAAAAAATCGATCACATATTTAAAATTAATTAAAATGGCATTTAATTAAATATTCAAAACAAAAATTTAATTTTTTTGAAAAATAAATGTACTTGTTTTAAAGGGGCTAAAGGCTTTAAGGTTTTCAAATGAATAAATTATTGATAAAATTTTATTTTTCTGTTTTTTAAAACTCTTACGCTGGTAAAAGCAAGCTTTACGCCTGCTTTTACCAAGCATAAGAATTTCACGGGCATTCGCTGGGCAGAAGTTGCGCAAATAGCCCAACTCTCCACCCGTGGATGCCCTTTTCCTGGTAGAATTCTTGACAGATCGCAATTTCCGGGTTTTAGCGCATGCGCAGCGCATGCCTAAACCTGGAACTTGTGTGGCCCCTACGGGCATGTACACACCTTGTACGCACCCGTAGGGGCCGTAAATTATGGCCCATAACTTATATTTAACTGATGTTCTTCTACAGATGTAGACTGTATACTTTCGCATGGAAAAGTAGTGTTATAATTGCTAATTTATTACACTTTCAACAGTATTTGTGGGTCACTACTATGTAGCAACACTGTGCTGTAGAAACCCACATTTAGACAAGCTGGGAGAGAAATTGGGTCTTGTGCATGATTCTCAGGTGCAAATCAGTGGCAAAAAAGTCCAATTTCGCCAGGCTATGCCCAATGGCATTTAAAATACGTCTGACACCATTTTGGCTCAGTCAATATTCAGGCGTCCCTGGCAGCTGCCTGAAACAGGCATTAGGCCCCTTACATTTGCTAACGCCTGTTTAAGCACCCCTCTTGATAATTGGTCAGCTCCGAGTGGGGCATGCTCTGCTCAGCTTTTCCTGTTCTTGCTGAGGCCTAACCAACCATCCTTAAAAGGATTGCTGTAGGCCACCACCAATGCAGCTTTTGTTTTTACTTACCTTCTTGTGGATTCGGAGCAAACAAGCGTGTCCCTACTGTCTCCATGGTGCTCCTGAGGGCGGATGCTGGCCCGTACTCACCCCTCCCGCCCCGTTCCGCTCCTCCCCAGAATCTACTGGCGGACTGCTGCCAGCATCACAGCAGGCCCAAATTGGTGGGGAGCCAAGCAGCGAGCAGCCTCTGGATGCCTGCCGTCTGCAGCTTGCTGGTATTATGGTGATGAGGCCCAATTTCATATATGACCACACATAATAATGGTAATGATTGTGTAACTGGGTGTGCTATTAATACATTGTCAACAGCTCGATTACAGGCGCAGCAGAAGGCACTGTGTATTTTTGAAATTAGAGCTTACAGTGAGCTTTTGAAGATGTTGAATTCAATTCTGACAGAACCTCAGCTGTGCTAACTGAATTGCCACAGTCATTTTCTTTAGTTATAAAAGCAGCATTCTCTTGGAAATCCACTGAAGCCTGTTCTGATATCTGCATTGCTGTTACTGACTGTGTATTAAAGTTACTATGGCTTTCACAGTCAATAGCAGTGGTACAAACACTGGATCAGTGTAATGGGTATTTGCATTCAGAGTAGTGCTACAACAACAAATATTGTTTAGCATAGGATCAAAATACTGATAGCAATGGTACGTCTGAAGGATTACAACTAGGGCTACGGTAATTTCAATGCAGACTGTGACTCAGGGTGCATCTATGTTGACAGTTTAGTGTTGGTGTGAAATAATTTCCATCTGTACAAACATTAAAACAGAAATGTAGACAGTCAGGACCCGACCTGACTCCGAAATGAAGTGACGTGAGATTCCCTGGAGCAGGCAGTCTCACAGCAGTTCACTTTGACACTGCATGAATTGCACATCCAGTGACATTTCAAACTTGGTTTGCAAAGTCCTCAGTGATCCATTGGGACTTTTTGTAAACTTACCAGACTTTAATTCTGTCCTCCCCATTCTCTAAACATTAAAATTTCTAATTTTCGGTGATAGTTTTTCCCATGCATGTAAACGAGGCATGTGCAGAGCTCGCTCTTAAAAAGGATGAAGTAACAGCATTGATAGGCGCTTTGGGAGCATCTCATCACTCCTGACTTCTGTTCTTGCAGAGAGCAGTGTGAGTGCTGAGGCACAGTCCCGCAAGGGTGGCTCAATGGGAGAGGCACATGCTGTCTTCTCTGAGGATGACAACATGCCTGCTCCCCCAACACACTCTCAACCAGTGCTTTTGTTGGGGCTACGCACCCAGCTGAGCCTGACCGTGACAGCCACTGCTGAGGTACTGCAGTCTGCAGCTGGGCCCTTTACAGCTAGAGCGATTCAAGGTTGTCCTCCACAGCCATCTCAGGATTCCTCAATGGAAGTTTAGCAGCCTTCCACCTCCCTTGCTATAGCCATTAGGGTTGAACCTCATAGGAACACTAGAATAGGCAAGCAACCACATAAGACAGGCACTAGGGCTTTGCACAAGAGTGATTTTTAGTTCTCTATGTTCAGTATAAGAAATTGACAAATGAAGAGTGATTAAGTATCTTGGTATAGTAAACATTTTTGTCTTGGTTGTTTTTGGTCTTGATATTCTTAGTCATGTAAAGGCAACACCTATGAAATTGGACCGTATGAGGACATTCGGATGGTAGTTGTGAGGACTGGGTTAGTGGATGGAGGGACTGTTGTTGCACTGGGGAGGAGAGGGAACATCCAACGAGTTGCTGCTTGAGAGCTCTGGTAGCATTGCTTGCTCTTGCTTTTCCTCTGCAGCCTCCGCTTCCTGATCCCCTTCTTTCTGTTCCTGTTCCTCTTCAACTTCTTCCTGCTCTTGGGGCTCCAACGCTTCCCCCTTTCCAACAACAACTTGCATTTGTATAGCGCCTTTAACATAGTAACACACCCTAAGGTGCATCACAGAAGTGTTATCAAACAAAATTGGTCACTGAGCCACTTATTAGGACGATAACCAAAAGCTTGGTCAAAGATGTAGGTATTACAGAGCATCTTAAAGGAGGAGAGAGAGAGGTATAGAGGCGGAGAGGTTTAGGGAGGGAATTCCAGAGCTTGGGGTCTTGGCAGCCAAGGGGAAGTTGTGCAGCATGCAGCACATAATGACAAATCTTGACTCACTCTGGGCTATACTGGAGCACACCTCCAGATCTGTCGAGGTATCAGAACCTTTCCTTGAGATGCCCGATGGTTTCCTCTATGAGAGCCCTGGTTTTGGCGTGACTCCCATCATATTCATAATGTGCGTCTGTGCCCGGGTTCCTTTAGGAGTCATGAACCAGGTGTTCAGGGGATAGCCCTTATCCCTAAGCAGCCAGCCTGACACCCCATGGTCTGGGTGAAAGAGAGGGGTATTGAGGACTGACACAGGATGAAGGTATCATAGCAAATGCCAGGATACCAGGTACAGATAGACATAATTTGATGCTTATGGTCACAGACTAGTTGCACATTTAAGGAATGGAAGTCCTTCCTGTTGTAACAGGTGGCTTAGTCTTCTACAGGAGCATACAGGGTCATGTAAATGAGTTGTATTTAAATATATATGCAAAAGAACTTGTCCCTTTCTCTTCAG
The DNA here is from genome assembly GCA_030390025.1 of Squalus acanthias. NCBI lineage: Eukaryota > Metazoa > Chordata > Chondrichthyes > Squaliformes > Squalidae > Squalus > Squalus acanthias. The sequence continues at coordinate 66,775,654 of CM059431.1, forward strand.
TCACTGATCTCGGCCTGGACTCCCAGGTGGGCTCCGCTGATGCCAGTTGATACCAGGCGTAGCTCCGTACCTCTGCTGGCTCTATGTCGAACCTTTCTGTGGGCTGGAACACAGGAACTCTCCATGTATGGAATCCCTGCTCCTGGTTCCACCCACTCTTACGCTAATGGTCTCGCTTTGGGTGGGCAAAGGCTCTACCAGTAGGCCATTCCAGAAACTTCATATAAGTCTGGGACCCAGCATATCTGGGTCCCAGCCTGATTTCTATCATTTCCAAGAATAAGGTTATGACAGGAGTGCACCAGAAGGGCTGCAGACAGTTGGTCTCAGGGTTACCAGATCCATTTCGTGATCAAACCCTCCTCCCACTCCACGAAAAGAAGTTTCAGGTACTTACTGCAGCCTCCTCTGTAAAGGTCACCATTTACATATATAAAAAAAAATCTTACCCCCTTTTTCTTCAGGGGTGCAGGCCACAATTCCCAGCTGGAAATTTGGGCAGGTAACTAAAACCTCTTTCTGGAGGCCACAATTTGAAGCCTGGGGAGCAAGGTAAGCAAGCTAGATGTATCCCCAGTTGCGTGGGCATGCACCTCCCCTGACTTCCCAAACTTTGCCTCTACATTAAGATGCGCCCGCCCCCCCCCCCAACATCCCACAGACTTCTGTCCCCACCACGTATACAGCTGCCAACATTTCACTGAGTCTTTATGAAGCTACGAATGTGGGAACGTGGTGGTGTCAGCCGTGACTCAGTGGTGGCACTCTCGCCTCTGAGTCAGAAGGTTGTGGGTTCAAGCCCCACTCCAGAGACTTGAGCACATAATCCAGGCTGGCACTTCAGTGCAGTACTGAGGGAGTATTGCACTGTCGGAGGTGCCATCTTTCAGATGAGACATTAAACTGAGGCCCTACCTGCTCTGTCAGATGACGCAAAAGATCCAATGACACTTTTAGAAGAAGAACAGAGGAGTTATCCTGGTTTTCTGGCCAACATTTATCCCTCAACCAACATTATTAAAGAACAGAGTATCTGGTCATTATCTCAATGCTGTTTGTGGGACCTTACTGAGCACAAGTTGACTGCCGCGTTTCCTATGTTACAACAGTGATTACACTTCAAAAAGTACTTCATTAACTGTAGAGGCCATGGATTTTTGGTCTCCAGATATCTGGGGAGAACATTTTAAGACTCTCCTCAAAGACTTTCAGTAGAAACCAAAATAAAATTCCATGAAGGATTTTAGATGCAGCACCTTGGAGACTTCTTATTGGAAACCAATGAGATCGAGAGTCAAATGAAGGTCAACTTGCTGATAGTGTTTAAAAAGTAATTGAACAAATTCCAAAGTGCAATGTAATATTGTTGATTTGATTTTTTTTCCAATCCTGTAGACTGAGCCATTTTATTAGTTTTTGACATTGGTGAGACAATAAAGGAGGTGATGCTCAGTGTTCTGTATTGCGATTTTGAAATGTTTCTGTTTGGGGACTCTCTGAAAATATTGGCTGCGAGAGACCCCTTGTCCTAACTTTCAAAACATAGCATCAGGTATTCAATGGGAAACAATGTCATCATTGCAGGAAATGTTATAGCATCAGAAATAATGTATTAGTAAGTCAATAAATACAGAAAGATACTGTAAAATATATAGAATACAGATTGCTTGAGACACTGCAGACCTCTTAAATTCCTTTGCAGACTGCTTGCAAACTAGGGTTCAAATTTGAAAACCTATGTCATTTAGTTATGGCAGCATAGTAGATGCATCGGGCAGAATTTTCATTGACCCGTGGAGGTGGGTTTGGAGGCGTGTGGGGGGTTAAAATTGTGAAAACTGGTGGGCGGGCACAAGCCCGCCTCCACGCAATTTTCATTAAATCGTGTCTGCTGGTCCCGCCTCTAAGAGGCGGGATAGTCTGTTAAGGCCCTTAACAAGCACTAAATTGCCTCTATAATGCCATTTTGAAAGGCCTTTGTGATTTTAACCCTTTTTCTACGTGAAGTACGCCTGTTCTGAACCACGAATGTGAAACCTGGCGGTAGCACATTTCGATAGCTGACTATCAGCTGCAGGTCCACTATTACAATGGAGATGTGATGTTGTAGTAGCAGCAGCAGCAGAAGGAGGAGTAGGAGGAGTAGGAGGAGGAGGAGGAGGAGGAGGAGGAGGAGGAGGAGGAGGAGGAGGAGGAGGAGAAGGAGAAGAAGAAGAAGAAGAAGAAGAAGAAGAAGAAGAAGAAGAAGAAGAAGAAGAAGAAGAAGAAATATCTGGGAGTGGTGGTGGTGGTACAAAAATATCTGGGAGCAGACTTAGGGCTGCAGCTGCTCATTTTGCCTCCAGGTCCTCTCACAGCAAAGGCCAGGCAGTCTCTGAAGACCTTCAATGCAGCAGCAATGATGACATCATCAGAGGCGACTTTCAGACTGAAAACACTAATTGGGTCATGGGTTCCCACATGCTGGAACTCAATTGCCCAATTAGGTGAAAATTGCATCAATCTCCCACATCCAATTGCAGTCGGGTGGATAACATGAAAAGTGGATGACACGACCCAAGCCCGCCCCAGTATCAAATCCAGCCCATCATCTTTTCTCCAAACTTAGGAGTTATGGAATTTGTGACCAAGAGGTGGCCAAGTGATACTTCCAGTAAGTTGAATACAGTGACAAGGATTTTTGTTCAAACCCTGGACTCACCACAAAAGCATATTCCAGTTTGTCGGGAATGAGGGCTTGCTTATAGCAGTGGTCTTTGGTGCTTTGCATGAGGAAAAAATCTGAGGTAAAAGTCTAAAGTGTAATAAAGGAAGAAACATAGTGAGCAATTCTACCTTGAGTTGATAGTGTGCAATGGACAATATCAAAATGGCTGCCCAATATATGCCCCGCCTGATATTTCCTTCCATTGACGTCAATGAAAAGGAAAATTGAGTGGTCTATATAATGAGCGGCTAATTTGATATCGCCCATTTTACACCATGGTCCAAAGTTAAAATTAATCCCATAGTGTTCCTTAAAATATGGGGTCAACAGCTGATGTAGGATGTGGGAGGGAATTCAATGTTAAAATAATCATACTGGGCATTTGATGGGCCAGGTTGCCTTTTCTAGCTATGGACTTTCTTATGATCTTGTTAAAGAAAAGCGACTGTAGCAATCATATGTAAACCAAGAAACATTTAAGTGACAAATTCTTCTTTCTGTTAGCTCGTCTGTGCTGAGTTAACTGATCTCAGCTAGAGCAACAGTGTGGGAGCTACAAAAGCAAAATACTGCGGATGCTGGAAATCTGAAATAAAAACAGAAAATGCTGGAAATACTCAGCAGGTCAGGCAGTATCTGTAGAGAGAGAAATAGCATTAACGGCCGGAATTTTCTTTACCTTGGCGGGTCTGGTGCAGTCGGTGTCCATGGCAGGTCGTGACCCCGCTGCTGGCTCCATCCCGCTGTAGAAAATGAACTTACCTTAATGGGACCTATTAAGCCCATCCAGCACGTTACCCAGCCCAATGAGATGGAGCAGGTCTGGTGACATAATTTATGACGCGTTTTCAGCCGGGATCCTTAAAGCGATCCTGGCCACATTAAATTTTCAGTTTAATCTAACATAGTGGGTGTTGAATCTTTACACTACAATAATATAATAAAATTTATATATGAGTGACAAAGAAATATTTAAATAATATGAGCATTAAGTAATATGACGCCATCTACAAATATGATCAAGAACGTAATTAAAAAAGTATATTAATTGGGAAGTTATTGATGCTTTAGTCACAAATCTATAGACTTTTGGTATCAATAACTGGTACAAATAAAAGATGTGTGTGTATAGGTAATATATAAAATTAAGCAGATTTTAAATGTAATTGTAAAGGAGTGGATTTACAATCATATGCCAGTTTAGCGGAAGAGCTGCGGAATCCCTGACAAACAGTGTAAGTGGTGTTTACAATGTGTTTCTGGGATTTCTGCAGCTCTTCCGTTGAAGTTAACAATGGACAAGTGAGAGAACCTCTGCAGAAATTCACCCTAAAGTCTCAGAGTGAAACATTAAATTAGTCATATTCAGGGACTAAAAGCAAATTGAACCAGTGGAATGAGTGATCAAATGAAATTGTTAAGGTTGATGACTTGATTTAATGTGTAACTGGACAATCACAGTATACTGTGAGAAAAACCTGACCAGAAACAACACAAACATTTATTTAAATGGTATATGTCATTTTTTATAGTGCAGATCAATTCACTACAATTACTGTTGAGTTGGAAGGCAACAGCCGAGAATGGCCAGTGAAAAATACATTTCCCTCACCATCCAGGGTAACACTTACATCCCTTCAGGAATTTCTGAATTAACATTTACCAGTAGCTTTTCAAGTTGAAAAGAATCTCCATCAATTTGTTAGCTGATGTAATCAACTTGTTTTTATTTTGGTTTGTTTTCCATGCTGTCAAGTAATAGCTGGAGCAATGGCCACAGAACTCAAGCTTCAGGTTGACAGACGTGATTCCCGAGCTGCATGAATCCTGTGGCCATGTTGGGAAATTTAAAAAGTAAGTGAAAAAAGGCTCTTAAGTGCCTGTCAACTACCTGATGATGATCTTAATTGGGTCCCCTGCCGCTGTGGGAAAGGTGCGTGGGAGCGAGATAACAGTGAGTTCCCAACCTGCTGGCAAAAATAACAACTTTACCACCCGACCCGCCACTGATTGCGCACGATACCACCCTGGAAAATTCAGCCCAACATTTCAGGTTGATGACCTTTCGGTGGGAGCTACAACTGGCCTAAGCACCATTGGCCAAGTAACCGAAAAAATTAGCCATGTTCCTCACTCCAAGTTGCCCACTTAGCCTGCTCCATCCAGAGCTCCTTTCCACACCACCTGTTCATCCACTACTTTAAGGAATACTATGGCTTGGAATTTCCTTGGAGCTGCTCCCGCTCTCCTGCTGTACCTTCACCGGACGTGAGTGCTCCATTGTAGGCATCTCTCCCTCCCATTAGGGTGCATTCTATTACATTCTTTAGGCTTTGGCTCAGTCCTGCTGCTCTTTGGTGCCACTTTAACCTGTCCTCTATTGCTTCAGGCGCTGCTGCAGTACTGGTCTCGCTGCTGCACCAGCAGTATTTTCGGCTTGCTGGTGAGATCCCACCCGAAGCCCACCCTCCTTACGTAATGACCCCTGACTCAGCAAAATGAGTCAGGGTTGTGGCAGGGTCAAGGTGATGAGAAGAAGTCCCACCCAGATGATCCTCCAGTGAGAACTGGAGAATCCAGACTTTAAAACTTTCTTAAACCTTATTCCAATATTTAATCTGAATATCGTTTACTTCTTCCTAGAAAGTATGAACAGTAACTAGAGGCTATGAAGAATAGTTACTTGGGCAAGACAGAAACATAGAAGATAGGAGCAGGAGTAGGCCATTCGGCCCCTCGAGCCTGCTCCGCCATTCGATGAGATCATGGCTGATCATCCAAACTCAGTACCCTGTCCCTGCCTTCTCCCCATATCTCTTGATACCTTTAGCCTTAAGAAATATATCTAACTCCTTCTTGAATATATTTACTGACTGGGCCTCAACTGCCTTCTGTGGTAGAGAATTCCACAGGTTCACCACTCTCTGGGTGAAGAAATTCCTCCTCATCTCTGCCTTAATGGCTTACCCCTTATCTTTAGACTGTGACCTCTTGTTCTGGACTCACCCGCCATCGGGAACATCCTTCCTGCATCCAATCTGTCTAGCCCTGTTAGAATTTTATAAGTTTCAATGCGATCTCCTCTCATTCTTCTAAACTCCAGCAAGTATAAGCCCAATCGACCCAATCTCTCCTCGTATGTCATTCCTGCCATCCCAGGTATAAGTCTGGTGAATCTTCGCTGCACACCCTCCATGGCAAGAACATCCTTCCTCAGATAAGGCGACCAAAACTGCACACAATACTCAAGGCCCTGTACAGCTGCAGCAAGACATCCTTGCTCCTGTACTCAAACCCTCACGCTACGAAGGCCAACATACCATTTGCCTTCTTAACCGCCTGCTGTACCTGCATGCTTACCTTCAGCGACTGGTGCACAAGGACACCCAGGTCTCGTTGCACTTCCCCTTCTCCCAATCTATTGCCGTTCAGATAATAATCTGCCTTTCTGTTTTTGCCACCAAAGTGGAAAACCTCACATTTATCCACATTATACTGCATCTGCCATGCTTCTGCCCAATCACCCAACCTGTCCAAATCATACTGAAGTTTCTCGGCATCCTCCTCGCAGCACACACGCCCACCCAGCTTTGTGTCATCTGCAAACTTGGAGATATTACATCTAGTTCCCTCGTCTAGATCATTAATATATATAGTGAATAGCTGGAGTCCTAGGACCGATCCCTGCGGAACCCCACTAGTCACTGCCTGCCACTCGGAAAAAGACCCGTTTATTCCAACTCTTTGCTTCCTGTCTGCCAACCAGTTCTCTATCCAAGTCAGTACCTTGCCCCCAATCCCATGTGCCTTAACTTTACATGCTAATCTCTTATGCGGGACCTTATCGAAAGCCTTCTGAAAGTCCAAATACACCACATCCTCTGGTTCTCCCTTACCTATTCTATCAGTTACATCCTCAAAAAATTCCAGTAGATTAGTCAAGCACGATTTACCTTTTGTAAATCTATGTTGACTTTGTCCAATCCTGTCACTATTTTCCAAGTGCTCTGCTATTACATCTTTTATAATGGACTCTAGCATTTTCCCCACAACTGATGTCAGGCTATAATTCCTCATATTTTCTTTACCACCTTTTTTGAACAGTGGGGTAACATTAGCTACCCTCCAATCCATGGGAACTGTTCCAGAGTCTATAGAATTTTGGAAAATGACCAGCAATGCATCTACTATTTCTAGGGCCACTTCCTTAAGTACCCTAGGATGTAGATTATCAGGCCCTGGGGATTTATCGGCCTTTAATGCCATCAATTTCCCTAACACCATTTCCCTACAAATACTGATTTCATTCAGTTCCTCCCTCTCATTAGACCCTATGTTCCCCGACATCTCTGGGAGGTTATTTGTGTTCTCCTTTGTGAAGACAGAGCCAAAGTATGTATTTAATTGGTCTGCCATTTATTTGTTCCCCATTATAAATTCCCCTGATTCTGACTGCAAGGGATCTACGCTTGACTTCACCAATCTTTTTCTCTTCACATATTTATAAAAGCTTTTACAATCAGTTTTTATGTTCCCTGCAAGCTTATGCTTGTACTCTATTTTCCCCCTCTTAATTAATCCCTTTGTCCCCCTTTGCTGAATCCTAAACTGCTCCCAATCCTCAGGTTTACTGCTTTTTCTGGCCAATTTATATGTCCTCTCCTTGGATCTTATGCTATCCCTGATTTCCCTTGTCAGCCATGGTTGAGTCAGCTTTTTTGTTTTATTTTTATGCCAGACAGGGATGAACAAATTCTGTAATTCATCCAAGCGATCTTTGAGTGTTTGCCATTGCTTATCCACCGTCAACCCTTTGAGTAACATTCCCCAATCTATCCTACCCAACTCGCGCCTCATACCATCATAGTTTCCTTTATTTAAATTCAGGACCCTAGTCTCAGTCAACTATTTCATTCTCCATCTTAATGAAGAATTCTATTATATTATGATCGCTCCGCCCCAAGGGGCCCCGCACAACAAGATTACTAATTAATCCTTTCTCGTTACATAATACCCAGATGGCCTGGTCTCTAGTTGATTCCTCGACATATTGGTCCAGGAAAACATCCCGTATACACTCCAGGAATTCCTCCTCCACAGTATTGTTACTAATTTGGTTAGCCCAATCTATATGTAGATTAAAGTCACCCATGATAACTGCTGTGCCCTTATTGCACGCGTCTCTAATTTCCTGTTTAATGCTATCCCCAACCTCAGCATTACTGTTTGGGGGTCTGTATACCACTCCCACTAACATTTTCTGCCCCTTGGTATTTCTCTGTTCTACCCATACGGATTCCACATCATCAGAGTTAATATCCTTCCTTACAATTGTGTTAATCCCCTCTTTAACCAGCAATGCTACCCCACCTCCTTTTCCTTTTTGCCTGTCTTTTCTGAATATCGAATACCCCTGGATGTGGAATTCCCAGCCTTGGTCACCCTGGAGCCATGTCTCCGTAATCCCAATCATATCATATCCGTTTACCTCTATTAGCGCAGCTAATTCATCCACCTTATTACGAATGCTCCTCGCATTAAGACATAAAGCCTTCAGGCTTGTTTTTTTAACACTCTTAGACCTTTTAGAATTATTATTTACTGTGGCCATGTTTGATTTAAACTCTTGATTTCTCTGACTGTCACCTTTGCTTTTCCCCTTCCTGTCTTTTGCTTCTATCCTTGTTTCCCTTTCCTCGGTCTCCCTTCTCAGGTTCCCAACCCCCTGCCATTTTAGTTTAAACCCTCCCCCAGAGCACTAGCAAACACTATCAGAGAGCTGCCAGAATCCCTAGAATGATACAAGCAAAAAGCAAAAAACTGCAGATGCTGGCAATCAGAAACAAAATCCCAAAATACTGGAAGCACTCAGCAGCTCAGTCAGTATCTATGGGGAGATCTGACAAGTTAACATTTCATCAGAACTGTTTCACTGGAATGACATCCCAGCTTCAGTCACCACCCTCAGGAGAGGGTGGGACGGGGGGAGAAAACTGGGTGAAAAAATCAAGGTTTAAACCAAAAAAGAGGAAGCAAGAAATATCATCTCTGCTTTCCTTAAACAATTCCAACCATTTATTTCCAGTGCTAGTCACTTATTTTGTGAAACTTCTTTCTGTGTGGCTTATGGTAAAAAAAAACATGTAGCTCTCGTCGCTTGAATAGGTTTACAATCTGTCACTTTTTTTTACTCAAAACCTCACTGTTTCCCCAGATCTGCCGCTGGCAGTACTGCCCACTCCCTGCTGCCGAATCACAGAGCAGTTTTCAGGGTGGTCTCAGAGAAGGCTGTGGCCAGATTGACCTTCCCTCCCAGCTGGAAGACAATGTGTGCTTTTGGGTGTCCTGTAAACTGAAAATGAATCAGCCTGATTTAAAAAATATGCAATAACTATCTACTGTTAGAAAGGAAAAACAACTACATTAAAAATATATTCCAGAAAAGTCCTTGTAACTGACCAAACACAATCAATTAATAGCTAAGAATCTGCTTTGTCACGCAGTAGAGTACACAGTCAATTTTCAAGGTGAATTTCTGATGAAATCATTAAATGCGTTAAAGATCACAAGATAATTACAGATGAGGGAGACCATCAGCCCATCTTTTTGCATCCATCCAGAAAGACCCTAAAGCCACCCATTGTAGCAGTGGTTCATTTCTAAAGTAATTCTAGAGCTTTGTCTCCATTGCTCTGTCCAGGAGTCCATTCCATATATTGATTACTCTTTGTGTGAAGAAAAAATTCCCTATACCAGTCTGGGAAGAGGCAGTGACACAGGAAAAAACGAAGGAAAATCCCTAAGGACTTGGGACCCACTACCATTTGCATATGGTTTGTGGGGAAGTAGCAGCCTGCGATGGTGGAGGGGGATGGACATATCAGTTAAGGCAGTGAAGATGCTGTAGGTCTCACCAACCCATTTTCTCACCATTTCTGCTGTGATCCTGCCCAATTAGGGGTGGAATCTTGGAGGAAATCTCCTCCTTTGTTGTTGTTTGTCTGCTGGTACACTGTTACTAATGCTAAATGCTCCTGAAAAGAATACAAGCAATGCACCATGCCACACTTGTGATAATGCTTCTTTCAAGAATGTAATAGTAAATGAAATCAGCCCCACACATGCACACGAGATGGCACAATTGATGGTATTTTGGTGCCAATGACTTCTAAAAATGAAATGTGCTATGCAGGATAACGTAGCCTCTTTAATGTTCTTACAAGTAAAATCAATTATTAGAACATGTCAAACTTCTTAGCAATGGTCAAGAATAGAATCACATTCTTCAGGTTTACTGGTTGCTAAGGAACCATATTAGTATGCTATCTGTGTAATACTGTGTTTAGCTACATTTTTGGCAGCAGAAGGTGTAGCTGTGATGAACAAGTCAAAGTATCAATAAGAACAACAGCAGGGTTCTGGGATGGCTGAAGTTAGAATAATGGGCGACAACAGTCAGAGTGAAAGAAATAGACCTTATTCAGTACACATGACGAGAGAGAACACGCAATGTCAACACAGAAGCTGGTCCAGTGTTAAAAATACCAGTTGCTGGGATCTGTCTCTCTTCAGACTGAATTCCTGTGGTAAACTAACTAGGCTCCAAAGAAAGCCTTAAAATGGAAAGGTTAAGAGGGATATGCTGAGTTTGAAGACAAGAAACTCCAAACTTTGAAAATATAGCAGCAACAGTGTAAACCTTAATTAAGATGTCTGCAGTCTGACTGATGACCGATTTTTACCAAAATATAAATTCAAGAGAATTACTTTAAAAATACATGTTTCGATTATAACACCCAATTTAGATTGCGTATTGCTTTAGAGTAAATGGGCTGGATTTTGATACTGGGGCAGGCTGGGGTCGTGTAATCCGCATTTCGTGTTAGCCACCCGATTCTAAATCGATGTGGGAGAATGATGCCATTTTAACCTAATTGGCCAATTGAGTTCCAACGTGTGGGAACCCATGGCCAGTGAGTTTTTCCAGTCTGAAAGTTGCCTCCGATGACGTCATCATTGCTGCTGCATTTAAGGTCTGCAACAAGCCTTGCTTCTTCTGCAGACTGCCAAGCTTTTGCCCTTGCATGTTAGAGGCACCTGCAGGAAGAATGGCAAGCCAGAGACCTAGGTCTGCACCCCGCTTTGATGACGTTGCCCTGCAGGCTTTAGTAGAGGGAGAAAGAGCAAAGAGAGTGGTGCTCTTCCCTTCTTCAGGGAGGAAGAAGCCTCCCCAGCAAACCAAGGCTGTGTGGATCCAGGTGGCAGAGGAGGTCAACTCTTTGACAATAACCCGCAGAACCTGGCTTCAGTGCAGGAAGAGGCTTCATGACCTTCTGCGCACTGGAAAAGTGAGTATGAATTTCCCATCACCCTCAATCTGATCCCCATTGCCTCTCCTCTGATCCCCATTGCACTCAGCTTTAGCAATCTCTCCCTCCACATCCCACTTGACACTGACATCCATGCACCCTTACATATTCCCTCTCTCTCTATGGTCACATTCACCTAACTATTCGACTATGCAGCCCTCACACTCCCTATCACTGTGATGCAATTACAACTTACAACACACAGGGAGGGCCCTTGGTCCTGCCACCTCACTCCATCTTTGTCTGCTTCTAAGCATCTATGCTATGGATTCTCTGCACTCACTCCTTCATTCTCACTCAAACTCCACTTGTCTCCCTCATTGCAGGAAAAGAGAGCTCACAATAAGAGGGAAAGAGCGAGGACAGGAGGAGGGCCACCCTCAGTAGCCCAGCTCACCACCTGGGAGGAGGCGGTCCTGGAGATGGTGGGAGTGGAGGAAAATTTCCAAGTGGGGGACGGATAGACGGGCGCATCACAGCAAGCTGGTGACAGAATAGTTTTCCATCTCTCTCAATGACATTGCATGAGTCACTGATAATGATTCTGGACTTATGATCATCTGCAATATGCAATGTGCATGTAACCTTGGCCTCACATCTCTGACTCTTTCCTTTACTTCCCCCCATAACAATCGCAAGCACCCATCCCCACTATCCAGGAGGAAGAGCATGAGCCTCAAGACTCCTCAGAGGAAGCTGCAACCTCTGAGTGCGCAGCATCAGCAGAATTCAGCGCACCCAGCACCAGCGCAGACACTCACACCTCGGAGGGAACATCGCGAGATAGAGTAGTGTTGTCTCCTGGTGTATCACAGCTCACAAGTGAGCATCAGCAGATAGTGGAGACAGGGACAGCAGTGGAGAGTCCTAGTCGGAGGGCACAGGACTCTCCCAGCTCGGCTCAGCTGCATGTCGACCCTCTGCCTTTGGGTCCATCCATAAGATCAGCGGTGCTGGAACTCCAGGAACAGATGCAGGCGTCTCTGGCAGGTTTTGTCTCCAGGGTCGCTGTGAGTGTGGAGCGAATGGAGGAGTCCATTGCGAACATGAGCAGAGCCTTTGTGGAGTCATTGGCACATGAACGCATCACCACGGAAAGGATGGCAACCTCCGTGCAAATGATGGCAACCTCCGTCGAAAGGATGGCTACAGTAGACAAGAGGATGGCTGCGGCCATGGGGGAGATAAGTCGCCAGAGTGCAGAAAACATGGTGAGTGTTCAGAATAGAATGACATCTCTGGAGGAGCGATGGTCATCTATTGAACACAGAAACCAGACCTTCATGGAAGTCCTTCTGAGTAGGACTTCCAGTGCAGATACGGGTCCCCATGGCCCCCTGATGTGCAGCAAGGTGCTCTCAATCCACTTGCAAGCGCTGAGGTGGGGGCTCCTCTCCAAGCGCTCACACTTCCATGCCACTGACAAGTCCTCGGTCAAAGCCCCACCAGAGTCCGCACCCAACTAAGATTGGCGTCTCAACCCCTGCACAGCCGCAGGAGCAGCAGACTGTTGCCGAGCCCTCACAGGTTCGCAACCATAGAGGACACCCGCCAAAGGTGTCAAGACAGGAGCAGCAAGAAAGTGAGCAAGGGGCCTCCACATCTGCTGAAGCCACAGGGGAAGCACCACGTAGGAGCACGCGTAAGAGAAAGATAGTGCACAAATAGTCACAAGGGTAGTCACTTGGGTGAATTTTGATGTTTTATGTTAAAAAGCCATCAGATGATTACTGTAAATAAAAAATCTGATGGATACTGCTGTAGTTGTGGCGTGTGTCATTTCGCGAATGGGACTTCCACATTGAGGGTTTAGGATTACTTGCAATTGTCAGTATGGTGTTCAAATTGCTAGGAATCCGTTGGTTCTTGGCCATTGTCGATGCTCAGGTAAGAAGCTGCGAGGCAGAAGTGCTTGATTGGCTAGGCTAAACAAATCTGGCCAAGATGAGTGCGTTCCTTGCATCCCGGGCAGCAATGTTCTCACGTACTGCTGCCGCTGGTTGATGGGCCTCTGCAAGATGTTCGTTTTCGCTCTCCTCCTCCTCCTCATCTGAGGAGGATATGTGACGAGCCACTTGGTCCTCAGGAATCTGCAAGCCACGACGCTGTGCCATGTTGTGAAGTGCACAGCAAACCACAATGATTCTGGAGACCCTGGCTGCTGAGTACTGCAGGGCTCCACCTGATCTATCCAGGCATCTGAAGCGCATCTTCAGCAAACCAATGGTTTGCTCGATTATGGCTCTGGTGGACATGTGGCTGGAGTTGCAGCTCTCCTCAGCTTCGTTGGATGGGCTCCTCAACGGCGTCATTAGCCACGTCTTCAGGGGATAGCCCTTGTCTCCAAGTAGCCATCCGTTAAGTTGGTCTGGCGGACTGAATAGCGGAGGCACACTAGACTGGCACAGTATGAAGGAGTCATGGCAACTGCCAGGGTACTTGGCACAAACATGCAAAATTTCCTTCTTGTGGTCACACACCAGCTGAATGTTAAGGGAGTGGAAGCCCTTGCGGTTGACAAAAATACCTGGATTGCAATGGGGTGCCTTAAGGGCCAGATTAGCTAATCCAACCGCACGCACCGTGACACTTGCTTGATCCTTGGTGAAATGGATGTGATTGTGTGCGATGGCAAAGAGGGCATCGGTTACCTGTGTGATGCAAGTGTGTGCGGCCGCCTGGGAGATGCCGCTGATGTCTGCTGCTGATCTTTGGAATGAGCCTGAGGCAAAAAAAGTTGAGTGCGGTGGTGACTTTGACGGCCACTGGTAAGGGTTGTCCACCTGGTCCTCTGGGCTCCAGGTCTTGTTGCAGCATTGCGCAGATGTCACCCACTACCTCTTGCGAAAGTCGGAGCCGCCTTTGGCACTGCTGCTCAGACATGTTGAGGTAGCTGACCCTGTGTCTGTAGACCCTGTTTGGGGGGTATCTCCTGCGCCGACAGGCTTCCATGCACTGGCCCCTTCTGGCCTGTGCAGCTTCAGGTGGGTGAGCAGCAGCTTGGCGCTCCTGCTGTTGCTGCTGCTGTTGGTGCTGCTGTTGTTCATGGTTCTGCTGGTGCCGCGGCTGGTCTTCGTCCTCATCTGATGTCCAGAAGGGAAGGAAATAAATGGCTCCCATGCTTCTGGTATATGCCTCAGTTGAGGAAGCGCTCAGTCAAGGTGGCGAGAGGGGTTTCCCAGGAGGTCACACTGGAGATGGATGTCAGGCTCCAAACTTCCACAGCTGTGGTTATGCCTGCTAAAAGTTCCCCCAGACCTGAGACAGAAAAGTCCTGCCACCTGCAAATGATGGCTGATGAAATCTCTTATTTAATGGTTGAGCTGCAGCTGATAGTCAGCAATCCAATTGTGCTACCGCCAGGTTTCACCGTCGTGTTTCAGAGCAGGCGTGCTTCACGTGGGAAAAGGGTTAAAATCACAAAGGCCTATCAAGATGGCATTATAGAGGCAATTTAGTGCTTGTTAAGGGCCTTAACGGCCTATCCCGCCTCTTGGAGGCGGGCCGGAGACAGGACCAGTAGACACGATTTAATGAAAATTGCTTGGAGGCGGGATGGAGGCCCATCAGTTTTTGCAATTTTAACCACCCACACGCCTCCAATCCCGCCTCAATGGCCCGATGAAATTCGAGCCCAATATTTCACCTTTCAAACACCTGTAAAGACTTTGCCCACCCTACCACACAGAAACACACAGATGTATAGACAAAACTTTTTTCCTAACCTAAGATTAGCATGAAAAATTGGAATAACATGCTCTTTCTCTAGGGAAATATGTTTTCCAATCTGTAGGTTGTTTGCCTAATAACTGATGACTAACCATGCTACCTGGTCCAACAGCAGTTGTTGTGGATACCAGAATTTTAAAAAAGCAGTATAAATCACAGTGCTATATCTCAAATGTAAGAATCCCTTCCTGCAAAAGAACATTTGAATCTCAATATTTTTCAGTGCAGGACTGGAGGACGACAGAGATTATATCAGAGAGATTTCTGAACTAATGTAATTTAAACCTGATGAATGGCCTTTTGGGGATAGGCATCTGCCTCTGTTTAGTAGATCTTACCTCAAAAAAAAAACATCATCTGGCTGAGAAGCAGAAGAGATAGAACATCTGGAGGAATACTGAAAACAAAATACTTAAGAGTGACAGAAATCTGTGTCTCAAATTTTTGTCTGTTTTCACTATATTAAATAAAATGATGTGTTTAATCCTTTAAGGTGTAATGCTTGATTTATATTTTCCATCATAGTCTTGCTTCTATATATATATTTATTGTTCCAATATAGAGGTGATATAAATGTCACTTATAGTTAGTCTATGATATTACTTTCAAAGTTTTCACATTGATGGCTGTCAAAGAAATAGAAGTAATTATAGAGTTGGCTGGGACAACCCGGCTCCATCTGTGACATGTTGTTCTGGTTTATTAATGAAGGAAATATTACAGTAACTAAATCTTTATTTTTATTTTTTTTAATATGGAAACTATTTTGAAATTCTTCTGTTGAGTACATTGGGAATAATGAGTATGAGAAACAACCCTTTGTGTTCCTTTGCCATCAAATTCCATTTGCCAACTGAGACTTGTGTGTGTATGTGGGTGGCACATACTTATAAAGCAGTGAGAACGTTGTGTGCAGTAAGTCATATTATATGACATTTATACTAATGAAGCAAAGCGGTTTCAATCACAAAAGTAGTTTTAAGACTTGCCCAAAGATAAATAAAAAGAAAAATTTAGACATAATTTCACAGCCGGAAATTAGTGTGACGATATTTAAAGAGGACTTATAACTATGGAAATAAACTTAATCAGTACTGTCCTATATTTTAAAAATCTACAGATGCTGATTTCGTTTGAGATTTGATATTAAAATTGGCAGCAATATACATTTCTCTCAAGGTTTTTATCAACAACGTGTTCCACTTCTAGAGCCCCCAAAGTCTGCCTTCATAAAGGGTGCAAAACTGCGAAACAAGCAATCAGAACGATTTAAAAGCCATTCCCAGTTTTCTGTCCTGCGAAAAGAAAAGTTATTGATATTAATGCTCAGAAGGGTAATATCAGTGGCAGCACGCCCCACTTCCCCCGAAAGCTGACACTACTGGAAACGTTTGTGGCCCACCCCTCAACACAGAAAGTTCATTTGCCTTTTAAATAACAAAAGCTCAAATGGCAGCTTACCTTGGTTTTGCACTCATTTTAGTCTTCGCAGCTAGCCACTTCAGAAGTGTGGAAGTGGCACAATGGCAGATTTACAGCATGATATATATATATATCTAGTGGAAAACGTGGGATATTTCACTTGAATGTTAATATAATACTGAAAAAAAGCACTAAATATTCCTGCTGGGGTGGTGTTATGAGCAGGGATTTATATGTAAAAGGATCATGAGGCTGCAGGCTGAGCAGTTCTATGTTAGGAAAGCGCCAGGACTGCCAATAATCTAAATGTATGCAAAGTATCTTTAAGAGGTTTTGTTAAGTTTTTTTTAAAAACTGGAATGATTTTATACACAGTGAGAGACTTCCCTCCCTGTAGCTTGAATCACTGACTCTTGGCACTCATGTCACAGTTTCAGTGGCTTGTAAAATCGCTCCAATTTATGTTAAAAACCAAATAAAAGCTTGTAAAATTCTACCTTGATGTCATTCTTTTCATAAATGGCATTGCGGAATCTTTCCTTTTTCTGTAATTACAAGTAGCTTGTCAGAGGTTTCAAGCTTAATAAAATTATAACAGGACAAAACAAACTGGCTGTAGAATTACCTGGCAATTAACTACAAATAATTTTTTGAAAAGCTTTCAGTAATCACACTGTGATCACTAATCTTTTGGCATAGCTATCATTATGATTCAATGACAGCCTGGCAACCTGTCAGGTCAGTATTCTCTCCCACATATTCATTATTTTCTATTTATATCACATCTCATCACCATGAAAAAAAAATATTTTTCAGCTTGAGGAAATAATGTCCATGAAACAATAGTTTGAAGAGAAACACTTGTTCAGTCCGAATGCTAGGAGGATGGGTCACATGACACAGGGGAAGCACTAAACAATTCTTCATGCTTAAAGTTTCTGTGACGATCATTAATCAGAAAAAGACATGTCAGTTGTGAGGTTTTCCTCACTTGTGGGGTAAACCAGTTAGTGCATTGTGTATGCTGTATCCTATATTTCCAATTTTGCAATTGGAGCAAAATCAGGACTGGGCAGGTGGGCTTGCGCCATCAGTGGAAAAGCCTGGCCTGATTAGATATTGCAAGGTCTGGTCCTCCTGCTAACCTAAACAGCTTCCCTGTGTGTGGAAAACAACACAGGAACTTAGCCAATTGGCTGGGAGAGGTAGGGATTCCAGTGCGGCAGCAGTGCATGAAAGGCTACAGTTTGCCCTGCATGGGTTGGGGATTTTTAGCTGGGCCTAACATTGTGCTCCTACTGCAAGAACACAGTGAATAGCCACAGGAAAATTGGAAGAGCTGTATAGGAGAAAAAAAGTGTCTGGAAGCAGAAATCTAAGGAAAAAATTGTTCCATTTAATGGCAGTGCCCTGGGGTTGCAGCATAGAAGGGTGACCCCTTTCTTTGCAGCAGAAGGCTACCTTCCTGAATGCAGAGGGCCAAGATGCCTGAATTGATGTCGACTAGAGAGTCAATGCAATCTTCCAGGTCCAGAGAACCTGAGAGCAAATACAGAAATTGTTTCCTGGTTCTAGAAGGTCTAGCAAGTTAAGTTTACTTACTTATCCATACATTGAAATTCCATACGGTGAGTTGCACTATTTTTCCACCAAGATAAAATGAGTTGTGCATGCTGATGGTCTGGAGAGGTATTTTGATGAGAATTTCCTGGTTCAGCTCATTTGAATATCTATTGGAGCAGTGATTGATGTAAAACTTCTGTAAAACGGGAGTCATCTGCTGGGGTGCATGGGAATTAGAGTGCAGCCTTTAAAAAGTTAGTCCTGGCTGAAGATTGCAGTAGCAGTCTGTGGGAATAGTAGTTAAGTGAGGGTGAGTTGTCGGCTCAGTCCATTTATAGTCAGCTAGCTTGATTGCTGGTCTCATGACCGCTTTTTTGCCATTCTTCAAGAATATCTAACCTAGGAGTAGCTGGTATAGGCACCAAACAAAGAATAATGACACACCACATAAGCATAGAAGAGGATGCCACAATTTCAAGGAACCAGACCTGCAAACCCTCCTGGATGAAATTGAACTCAGCAAACCTGTTACTTGTGCCATGTGGAGGGAGGTGGCTCTGGCACTAAGTGTCAATTCTCTTGCCCATAGACCTGCAGATCTGTACTTCAAACTTCAATGGCCTGACCAGGGCAGGCAATGCAAAGCAATAGCTGCTCTCCCTTTGCTTCGGTGAGCACCTGGAACAGCAGCACACTCTTCATCCTCTGAAAGTACAATTAACCCTTCACAATGGGCACTAACTCAGATCTTACACTATGGCTACCTAGCTCCTCTAACAGTACCTACTTCCATGCACTACCCTAAAACCACTTTAACAGGGTCCCATCATATCTCTTACTTCAGCTCGCCTATGCCCCTTGGCACACACTCCCCAACTTCACCTATTTTAGTTAATATTTTTATAACAAAAAAATGGGCACAATGGCTGCACGAGGCAGGCCATCAGAGGGCACATCCCCAACTTGATGCACTTCATGGAGCTCATGGGGAGGCACTCTGCTCTTGCCGTGGGAGATGGCAAAGTCGGGGGGCATATTGCCAGTGTTAGGTTAGTGACTGAACACCAACACTGTTGCCATGACATCCCGGTGAAGCCACAAGCTTACATCCCCTTTGTTGTCCCCTTAATCCAAATGTTCAACCATTCTTAGCTTGTACCCTCCTTTCTTGTATATCCACCACAGCAATGGGGGAGGGGGGCACAGGAGGAGGAAGAGGAAGAAGATGATGATGAGAAGGAGCAGTAGGGAATATATTTCTTCCTCACTAATTTTGACAATGATGATGATGAGGAACAGGAAGATGAAGATCAGGCCACACAGGACCCCCTTCAGCATGATCCTGCCACGTGACCCTCTGCCCTAACCCTTCAATCCCACCTCCTGTGTCATTTGCTCGCTCATTCCCACACATCAGCTCAGATCCTTTCGCCTGAGGGGAATTAAATTAAGTCAGTGAGGATGTGGCATCAGTTAAACTAACAGAGCACAAGAGAGCCGGAGGAGTGGAAAGTGAGTGAGGATGTGGCCCCTTCCCAGTGGCTGAGAGAAAAAGCTGATCATGGCTTTGGAACCGTGGGACATAGAACTCATGGGTACTCACCTGAAAAGGAGATTCAAGGATCATCGTACCAACGTGCAGGTCTGTCTCCCAGAATGTGCAGCAACTGACAGTTGTGACTCTTCAATCTACAGCGCTCATTTGCAGCAACATCAGGGAAGCTTTTTCTTTATTGCAGACATCAATAAAGCACGTGGCAGACCCTCATATAAGAAGCGGTCAGGAATTGGTTGTCACCGCCAATTCCACGGAAGCACAGACTGCAGCTCTGGTGGCAATAGGGGAAAGAATAGAGAGCATCCTGCATACCGGCTACAAGACCATATTGGGCATGATGAATGCACAAATGAACTTTTGTGATCTGATAGCTGCCATTAGACCAGCCATCCCACTGATCAGTGCAGACACGGATCCTTGGACCAGTGGAATGGTGATGGCGGGAGTCCACCTGCCTGATACTGCCATCTCTCAGGACAGCTGCACATGCCAGGCCTCTGGCTTTCTCCCTCAGAGCATCACACAAGGTGAATGCAGGAGGCAACAACAGGCTGTTGGTGGCGAGGCTCGACACCAGCAGAGGAACCTTGCCAAATCTGAGTTTGCGAGTATTCTTACTCCATTTGCAGTCTTAGCAGGTAATATTATGCAGTATTACCTTGGCATGAAAAATCATTTAATTCTGTGTTCTGGAAAAAAAATCACCTGCCAAAAATCAGTTAAGATTTCCTCCAGCTGCTTTGTTAGCAGCCTCGTAAAGGTCCCGTGAAGATTTCCTTTGTTTGCTATTTCTCACAAAATCATAAAAGCTTTCTTTTTGAAGGAAACCAGAGGAAGCCTTACCCCATTGTGCAAACAATAACTCAAATACTGGAGAGGATGGGGCTTGGTGACATGGGAGCTGGGTCCCGAATAATGGGGATTAAAGTCTCTTTCTGATAACCGTAAAAAGCATACATGACATGATTTTGTGCAATCTCCATGGCTAAGAAAAGAAATTAAAGCTAGTATTAAGTCAAAGGAGGAAGCTTATAAAGTTGCCAGAAAAAGCGGTCAGCCTGAGGATTGGGATCTTTTTAGAAATCAGCAAAGGGGGACCAAGAAATTGATAAAGAAAGGGAAAATGGAATATGAGCACAAACTAGCGAAAAATATAAAAACGGATTGTAAAAGCTTCTATAGGTATATGAAAAGGAAAAGACTGGCGAAGGTAAATGTAAATTCTTTACAGTCAGAGAAGGGAGAATTTATAATGGGGAATGAGGAAATGGCTGGGAGATATTAAATAAATACTTTGTTTCTGTCTTCACGGAGGAAGACACAAAAAGCCTCCCAGAAATACGAGAAAACCAAGGGTGTGGCGAGAATGAGGAACTTAAAGAAATTATTATTAGTTAAAAAAAAACAGTACTAGCAAAATTAATGGGACTAAAAGTTGATAAATCCCAAGGACCGGATGACCTACATCCTAGGGCTTTGAAAGAGGTGGCCATTGGGATAGTGGACGCACTTGTTGTCATCTTCCAAAATTCTATAGATTCTGGAATGGTTCCTGCAGATTGGAGGATAGCAAATGTAACCCTGCTATTTAAGAAAGGAGGGAGAGAGAAAACGGGGAACTACATACCTGTTAGCCTCACAAAAGTTGGGAAAATGCTGGAATCTATTATAAAGGATGCAATAACTGGGCACTTAGAAACGAATAGTAAGATTGGGCAGATTCAACATGGAGTTATGAAAGGGAAATCCTGTTTGACAAACCTATTGGAGTTCTTTGAGGATGTAACTAGTGGAGTAGACAAAGGGGAACTGGTAGATGTGGTGTATTTGGATTTTCAGAAGGCCTTCGATAAGGTCCCACACAAGAGGTTGGTGAACAAAATTAGGGCACATGGAATTGGGGGTAATATACTAGCATGGATTGAGAATTGGTTAACAGACAGAAAACAAAGAGTAGGGATAAGCGGGTCTTTTTCAGGATGGCAGGCTGTGACTAGTGGGGTACCGCAAGGATCGGTGCTTGGGCCCCAGCTATTCACAATCTATATCAATGATTTGGATGAGGTGACTAAATGTAACATTTCCAAATTTGCTGATGATACAAAGCTAGGTGGCAGTGTCAGTTGTGAAGAGGATGTGAAGAGGCTTCAAGGGGATCTCGACAGGCTCAGTGAGTGGGCGAGAACATGGCAGATGGAATATAATGTGGATAAATGTGAAGTTATCCACTTTAGTAGAAAAAACAGAAAGGCAGAGTATTTCCTAAATGGTGAAAGATTGGGGGATGCAGATGCTCAAAGGGACCTGGGTGTCCTTGTACATGAGTCACTGAAAGTGAATGTGCAGGTGCAGCAAGCCATTAGGAAGGCAAATGATATGCTGGCCTTCATTACAAGAGGATTTGAGTACAGGAGTAAAGAAGTCTTACTCCAATTATATAGGGCCTTGGTGAGACCACACCTGGAGTACTGTGTGCAATTTTGGTCTCCTTACCTAAGGAAGGATATACTTGCCATAGAGGGAGTGCAACGAAGGTTCACGAGATTGATTCCTGGGATGGCGGGACTGTCGTATGAGAAGAGATTGAGTAAACTAGGCCTGTATTCTCTTGAATTCAGAAGAATGAGAGGGGATCTCATTGAAGCATACAAAATTATTACAGGGCTTGATAGGGTGGATGCTGGGAGAATGTTTCCCTTGGCTGGGGAGTCTAGAACCAGGGGCCACAGCCTCAGAATAAAGGGGACTGAGATGAGAAGAAATTTCTTCACACAGAGGGTGGTGAATCTTTGGAATTCTCTACCCCAGAGGGCTGTGGAGGCTCAGTCATTGGGTATATTCAAAACAGAAGTCGATAGATTTCTGACTAGCAAGGGCATCAAGGGATATGGCGATAGGGCCGGTGAATGG
The DNA here is from genome assembly GCA_030390025.1 of Squalus acanthias. NCBI lineage: Eukaryota > Metazoa > Chordata > Chondrichthyes > Squaliformes > Squalidae > Squalus > Squalus acanthias. Next base: position 66,797,912 of record CM059431.1, read on the forward strand.
AGTTGAGGCAGAAGATCAGCCATGATCTCATTGAATAGCAGAGCAGGCTCGAAGGGCCGAATGGCCTACTCCTGCTCCTATTTCTTATGCCCACTAGTTCCTATTACGCATACATATGCAGTGCAAATTTACCTACAAGTTATTACAAACTTGCAGTATCACTGAGAGATCAGAATTTGCTGTATCACTAAGGATACCTATTGTGGGAAATTGATACTGATGATATACTAAGGTTAAGGTTGAAGGCACATTATTGAGGCACAACTAAGTGAGTTTTGCCCTGCACCTAAGCACCTAAGCAATGCTACATCTGTTTTAAGAGTGCTTAATGCAGCGCTGACAAATGAGGAGCCCCCCTGGAAGCTCAACCTTCAAAAATTGGACCCTCGCTGCATAGATTAGAGTTAACGTTCTGTTCTCTCACCTTGATGAACACAAAAATGAAGATTGTGAAAGCACATTCCAATTATTCTTTCTTTAACATAAAAGAACTTTGCAATTCACATATCTCTGAGAGCTCTAGACTTCTCACTTTTGCACAATACCCTTTATCGCTTTAAAGTGCTTCTTATTTAATAGGACCTATTCATATGCTTAGGAAGCTGAATAGTGCAGTTATAATACACTGGGCTAACAATCTAGGTATCAATATGTCAAACCATATTCTGCTAGGAGCATTTATAAATATTTTTGTTTAATTCATTAGGGACGGAGAAACTTTTCTGACCCAGGTGATTGAATGGGTAGAGTTCAACGGTAGAGCTGATCGGACATAAGGATCAATTCAATGAAGTTACACTATTGGCCCAGTGTGTCGCTCTATGGAAGCATTAATTGGAGAATTGGGCATGAAGTTCAGTGCATTCAATTCAAGCTACTCCTCATTTTACAGACATGAGTTTAAATTGGGATCATCAGTAACCAGGCATGTTGATCTCTACCTGTCGCTATTTTTACAGCAGCTGATATCAGGGCGTCCAAGTGTCCTGCCACTAAGAGGCGGGACACTTATTAACATATTTAAATTGGCTCCTACAGTGCAACTCGGAGTCCAATTTGAAATGAACTTCTGCTGCACGTGTTTCCAGGAGGTTGGGAAACTCAGCAGTGAAAGGTAAGTGGCTCTTTCAGCACTCCTTGTGGGCCAGGAGAAGCAGGAGTGCTTCCCTCAGGCCCCTCAAGTAAGCTTTTGGCCTCCCCCAGCCCCGACCTCCAGCCTCTCACCCACCAGCCCTCCTGATTGCAGACCTCCCCCACCTCCTGTTTGCCGACCAGAGCTTCCTCTTCTCCCTCCTTCCCGATTGCCAGGGACCGTCCCTAAGGGTCCCCAGCTGTGGCCTTCTGTTGCTAGTGTTCCCTCCTGCCTGCCGGCCCGGCTGTCCATGTGGCCAGCTGTCAAACGGGAGGCGGAGCTATAATATGTTAATGAGGCCCTGCTATTACAATCAGCAGAGTCTCTACGTCTCCGGGTTTGCCTGGTTTTTTGGTTGTTTTCGCCCTCCTCCACCCCCTCCCCATCTCCCTATTAATATCGGGATCAACATCTCTGGGAGCCCATCTGAACCAGTTGTCTTCAACATAAAAAGGTAGAATCAAAAAATGCCACCCAACTCACTTTGTTGTTTAGATTCATGCATAGAATCCACTCAAACTCTTTTTGACTCCCTCCTGTCTTTGTATCAAGCCAATCATTCCTCTCTCCTGATTGCTTCAATAAAGTCTGCTTTTACTCTGCTAGGTGCCAATATAAAAATTAACAATATCCTTTATCTGTTCCATCCCTTCAGATGTGATAAGATTGCTGTTGTTAGGATTCTAAAGAAACTAAATAATGTAGACCAGGACAAGCTGTTTCATCTTGTCCAGATAATAGAACCAGAGGACATGGCCTGTGCTGGAAGGGAGGTAAATTCAAAACTAACATGAGGAAATATTTCCGCGAACGAGTGGTAAATCTATGGAACAGGCAGCCTAGCCAGACGGTGGAAGCAGTTAGTAGTGAGTCATTCAAATGCAAATTAGATGGATTTTTTTCAAAAAATAATATTATGAGTAATTTGATACATGACTTGTGGTAACTGTATGCTTGAGAGGAACAGGTGACTTTGGTCCTATGGTTCCCAAAGCTTTCCTTTGTTACTCCTTTATTACTTTTCCAGTTGAAAGAACAAAGAAAAGAAAGAACTTACATTTATATACCTTTCCTGACCTCAGAATGTCAAAGAGCGCTTGACACCCCATGAAGGAAGTGAAGTCACTTTTGTAATGTAGGGAAACCAATATGTAGCCAATATGCACACAGCAAGATCCCACAACTGCAATGAGGTACACAACCAGATTATCTATTTTCGGTGGTGTTGGTTGAGGGATAAATGTTGGCCAGAACACCGGGAGAACTCCTCTGTTCTTCTTTGAATAGTGCCATAGGATCTTTTATCGCCACCTGACAGGGCAGGCAAAGCCTTAGTTTAACATCTCATCCTAAAGACAGCAGCTCTGGTAGTGCAGCACTGTCTCAGCACTGCACTGAAGAGTTGAACCCATAACCTTCTGACTCAGGAATGAGGGTGCTACCACTAAGCTAAGGCTGACACCAACTAGAGAGGATAAAGAATTTTTACTGACTAACAGACTTCCCATTATAGATGGAATCATGTGGGCATCAGAGCGACACTTATCAACTTAAATGTATACATCAACAGGAAAGGAGTCATAAACGTCCAGGTGGTTTCTCACCAAAGAAAGTGATCCTGCACATTAATAGCCATTATCTAAGGAGCATCCATGATTCTTAAATTATGCAGCAGTCCATGCTGCCTACATTAGTTGAAGGCCCTGAGAGAATGAACACATGGCTGATGGGAGACCAGAGCTACCCAATTAGGAACACTCAGACAGCAGCAGAGGACAGATGCAATGACGCCCATGCCAATACCCGAGATATTATCAAGTATACCACAGGGATACTAAAGCTATAAATCTGTTGTTTGGCCTGCATAGGCAGAGTGCTGCTCTGCAGTCCAGTCTGCCTCCAAAATCATCATTGTCCACTGCATGCTGTACAATTTTGCCATCCAACAAAGAGTGAGCATGCCACAGGGTGACAAGGAGGCCTGACGAAGGGGAGGATGTCACGCTTTTAGATTTTTGATCACTTTTTCTTCATGGAAAAGATTTTGGGATGAGTTATGTTTGAGTGTTGTGTTTTAAAGCAAAGTGAATTTGAACAGGTTTAAAAAAAAACACAGACTGCTGGCATTCAAGACGTGTATTAAAGCCCGATGAGTCCGTTTGTAGCATGAGCTTGGGCTGAAGTTTGCCGGCGCTCAGAGTGCGGGTTTGGAGGCGGGTCCGCTGTCAAAATCAAAAAGATTGACAGCGGGTTGGGAACCCGCTCTAAACCCACCTCCTTGTGAGTTTCCCTAGTGCCGGTTCTGCCTGCGCTTTGCAGACATGGCACTAAGCGGCGGGTCATTCAATTGTGCTCATTAGGAGGGTGTTTAAAGTAATTAAATCCCCATTTTCCCAGTTCCAAAGTATTTTGCCAAGTTTTCCACGAGGTTCCTATCGCTCGGGGATCACGGCAGCTAAGTATGTCGGGTTCTGAACAACTCTCCATTTCTTTCAATAGGTGACAGCTGCAAAAGTGGTTTAAAACCTGCCATTTTACAGCTGGTTAGTTTCCAATCTCAGAAGCTTCAGCCTTCAGTATTTAGAAGCTACTTTTGAGCTTTATGCACTTTTGAAGTGTTTGGAGTAATCTCTCTATCCACTGTCACCTCCTTGGAACAATCTATCTCAACATTGACAGATTAATTCTCAACCTCACCTGCCATCTATTCCATCAGCATCGGTGCCCTCAGAATCCCAAAACGATCAGCCCCAACACCAGCATCACCAGGCACACCAGCAGCACCAACATCCACACCAACCTTCTTGCAATTAACTGATGCTGCACTGGAGACAGGGCAGCAGCACCCGTGCACATTGCTGCCCGGGACGCCAGCGATGGACTCACCATGTCCAGATTAGCTTCACTTAACACTCTACACTCTGGCTGCCACATGATGGACCAGGTTGGCACCACCCCACACCAGCACCATAAAGCATCCCTACAATGTCCAAGCCATTCCTTTCACATGCATCACAAGGGAGTGGGGGGGGGACAACATTATGTCTCAACATTCACTGGAACTCACTAAGACATTTTCAAAGGTGCACGCTAATCTGTCCAAGGCGACAAAGTGGTGACAATAAGGATTTCAATGCTTGACAACACATTAACAGAAAGTTTACATGAACATTGGCTAAAACACCCAAGTGCCTACTCTTGTTATGATTGGACTAGGATGAGGGTGAGTGTGAGGGGTGGCTAGTGAGATGGGGAAGTGATAATGTAGATAGAGAGGGATGGGTGGGGGTGCAAGGTAAGTTGGTGTGAGTAAGGATGTGCAGGGTAGGAAAGCCAGAGTGATGGGGATGTGATGAGTGGCACAGGAGGATGAGGTTGAGTAACGTTTTGTAATCTACTGAGATCATTGAAAGGTTTGCGCTACTGCAGCCTGGTCCCGCTGACCACATCCCTGCTTGTGCCCTCCTGTGCAATGTGCAACCAGGCTGCGTTGGTCTCCTGGGGAGGTCTCTTCCGCCCATGGGAAGGGAAGAGGACCTCCCTGCATGCTGTGACTCCCTCCATGAGCATATGGAGGGAGTCATGGGAGAGCCTGGGTGCAGCCGTGCACCTTTGTGCAGTGCTAGTCAGTGTTTGCAGCACCTCAATGCTGCAGCACACTGACAGAAAAACTGTCAAAATAATTGTGGACATGATCTCTTTAAGGAAACCAGCTGATGACGCATCATCAAATGACGTCATCAGACCTGCTTCCTTTTAATTGGCCGGAAGGCTTGCAGGGCTTAACAAGCCCAATCAGGGGAATATCACTCGGAGGAGGCGGGATGAAGACGGGTGCGAAGTTTGCGGCCGCTATCTGTTCCAGCCGCACCGAACTCGCCACGGCTGGCGAAATCACAGCCCTTGTGTGGTTCCTCCCCACTGCCCCCCCCGCCCCCCGTACCCCCACCCCCACTTCCCAAATTCCCACTGCTCCAGAGAATGCAGGGACTCAATTCCCGTACTGATTGACTAATAGTTGGCTATCAAACCCTCAGCCACCAGTAACCTTTGGTGAGTCAGAAGCAGTGCAATGGTTGGTTTTTGTGACATACTGAGAACCATTGTTAATGGTGACATTTCAAATAATGATTATTTGTTTACTGTGAATGAAAAAGATGACAACCAAGTTACACAAATATCATAAATCAGAAATGTTTACATAATTCTGCCATTTCCAATAAACTGATGAGAATATTTCTGTTAATACAAAAGGTGGTGAAACCCAAACATTTTGGCCTATAAATTCGGCCATATATTTTGGGCGTTAACTGGCTTACTAAGCCCCCAATATGGTGGGCAGGAAGCACGCACACATTTCACCAAACATCTGCAGGAGCGTTATATCATAACTTCAGAGATACATCCACCTGAGATCTCTGCCGCTGATCCTACAAAGTTCATAGGATCTGGGGAAGGTCCATTATTTATATGGCAGTAGTGGGCACCTATGCCATTAGGGGTGCATCTAGGGCATCCACCTGCCAACGAGGCCAGAAAGTCTGACTGAAGAGTGGCCTACTGGGGGAAGAGTGCTGGGTTCCCCCTCCCTCCCAGAAACTTTGCTAAGCTTCCCTGAATAGCAGCGTCTGCTCTGCATACACTACCACCTTTGATATAGCAAGTTTTCATGTCACATTTTACACTTAGCTCTTATAAGATTCTTAAATACTGGGCCAAGAATAACCGTGAAAATGAAACTGATTAAAGAATTGCTTCTTAATGGTTTAGGTACAATACCTTTCTAGTGCGTGATGGCTGAAATGTATTATACACCAACATGTGAGGTAACCCTAGGAAGAGAAATGGAATTGTTGACCTAAGAAGAAAGTAAATATATGTATTATATACATCATAAAAAGGTTACAACATAACCAGAAGTTCCATGCACCAAAAAGTTCTCACACAGTGAGACTTTAGCAGTAGATGGTAGAAGCAAACTTCATTCTGCATTTTCATGTTTTAATGAATCACTTAAAGTTATTACAACATCTCAGTTACAGTCACCTGCTATCCAGTTGCCAATATGGTTTCAACAACAAAGGTTTGATTTTAAAAACTTCAACTCATCCAAGACTTGATGCCATCAGCAATTAAGATACTACAGTAACAGTCCTGGAGCCAAAGGTGGCATTAGAGGTGTGAGGTTGTGTGTCATCAGCACATATGTGGCAGCTTTGCTGTCAGAGCCGTTGAGTTGGATGTCAGCTTGTGGAAGCTCTCTCTGTGCTTGATGTTCTTGAGGGATAACTTTCTTTTTGGTCAGCCAGGTGGCTGAAATCAGCAGACTCATCACCCGGCTTAAGAATGTCCAAACCAAATTACTAAGAAATCAATACAGCTAGAGTTTCTGTTTGCCCAGAATGATAAAGGATTAAATTATGAGGACAGGTTGTATAAATATGGCTTCTATTCCCTTCAGTATAGAAGATTGAGGGGTGATCTAATCTCTAACAAAAGAGAGTCCATCCATCTCCTCTTGACATTCAATGGCATTACTATTGCCGAATCACACACCATCAAAATCCTGGGGTTTGCCATTGATCAGAAACTCAACTGGACCAGCCACATAAATGCCATGGTTACTAGAGTTGGTCAGAGGCGAGTGGCATACCTCTTGATTCCCCAAAGCCTCTCCATCACCTGCACGGCACAAGTCAGTTGCCAAGATGGGTGCAGCTCCAACAACATACAAGAATCTGAAAATCATCCAGGACAAAGCAGTCCGCTTGATGGGCAGCCCATCCATCACTTTCAACATTCACTCACAGAATGTACTCTGGGTGGGGGACTTCAATGTCCATCACCAAGAGTGGCTTGGTAGCACCACTACTGACCGAGCTGGCCGAGTCCTAATGGATATAGCTGCCAGTCTGGGCCTGCGACAGGTGGTAAGAGAACCAACACGAGGGAAAAACCTACTTGACCTCATTCTCACCAATCTACCTGTTGCAGATGCATCTGTCCATGATAGCATTGGTAGCAGTGACCACCGCACAGTTATTGTGGAGACCAAGTCCCGTCTTCATACAGAGGACACCCTCCATCATGTTGTGTGGCACTAACACCATGCTAAATGGGATAGATTCAGAACAGATCTAGCAGCTCAAAACTGGGCATCCATGAGGCGCTGTGGGTCATCAGCAGCAGTGGAATTATATTCCACCACAATCTGTAACCTCATGGCCCGGCATATCCCTCACTCTACCATTACCATCAAGCCAGGGGACCAACCCTGGCTCAATAAGGAGTGTAGAAGAGCATACCAGGAGCAGCACCAGACGTACCTAAAAATGCAGTGCCAACCTGGGGAAGCTGCAACACAGGACTACATGCATGCTAAAAAGTGGAAGCAGCATGCTATGGACAGGGCTAAGCAATCCCACAATCAATGGATCAGATCAAAGCTCTGCAGTCCTACCACATCCAGTCATGAATGGTGGTGGACCATTAAACAACTAACGGGAGGAGGAGGCTCCATGAATATCCCCATCCTCAATGATGGTGGAGCCCAGCACGTGAGTGCTAATGACGAAGCTGAAGCGTTTGCAACCATCTTCAGCCAGAAGTGCAAAGTGGATGATCCATATTGGCCTCCTTCTGAGGTCCCCACCACCACAGTAGCCAGTCTTCAGCCAATTCGATTCACTCCACGTGATATCTAGAAACAGCTGAGCGCACTGGATACAGCAAAGGCTGTGGGCCCCGACAACATCCCGACTGTCGTGCTGAGGACTTGTGCTCCAGAACTAGCTGCGCCTCTAGCCAAGCTGTTCCAGTACAGCTCTAACACTGGCATCTATCCAACAATGTGGAAAACTGCCCAGGTATGTCCTGTCCACAAAAAGCAGGACAAATCCAATCCGGCCAATTACCGCCCCATCAGTCTACTCTCAATCATCAGCAAAGTGATGGAAGGTGTTGTTGACAGTCCTATCAAACGGCCCTTACTCACCAATAACCTGCTCACTGATGCCCAGTTTGGGTTCCACCTGGACCACTCGGTTCCAGACCTCATTACAGCCTTGGTCCAAACATGGACAAAAGAGTTGAATTCCAGAGGTGAGGTGAGACATCAAGGCAACATTTGACTGAGTGTGGCATCAAGGAGCCCTAGTAAAACTGAATTCAATGGGAATCGGGGGGGAAAACTCTCCACTGGCTGGAGTCATACCTAGCACAAAGGAAGGTGGTTGTCGTGATTGGAGGTCAATCATCACAGCCCCAGGACATCGCTGCAGGAGTTCCTCAGGGCAGTGTCCTAGGCCCAACCATCTTCAACTGCTTCATCAATGAAACCTCGCCATCATAAGGTCAGAAGTGGGGATGTTCACTGATGACTGCACAGTCGTCAGTGCCATTCACAACTCCTCAGATAATGAAGCAGTCCATGCCCACATGCAGCAAGACCTGGATGACATTCAGGCTTGGGCTGATAAGTGGCAGGTAACATTCGTGCCACACAAGTGCCAGGCAATGACTATTTCCAACAAGCGAGAGTCTAACCACCGCCCCTTGACATTCAACGGCATTACAATCACCAAATCCCCCACCATCAATATCCTGTGGGTCACCATTGACCAGAAACTTAACTGGACCAGCCGCATAAATACTGTGGCAACAAGAGCAGGTCAGAGGCTGTGTATTCTGCGGTGAGTGTCTCACCTCCTGACTCCCCAGAGCCTTTCCACCATCAACAAGGCACAAGTCAGGAGTGTGATGGAATACTCCACTTGCCAGGATGAGTGCAGCTCCAACAACACTCAAGAAGCTCAACACCATCCAAGACAGAGCAGCCCGCTTGATTGGCACCCCATCCACCACCTTAAACATTCACTCCCTCCACCACCGGCGTACCGTGGCTGCAGTATGTACCATCTACAAGATGCACTGCAGCAACTCACCAAGGCTTCTTCAGCAGCACCTCCCAAACCCACAACCTCTACACCTAGAAGGACAAGGGCAGCAGGAACATCACCACCTCCAATTTCCCCTCCAAGTCGCACACCATCCTGACTTGGAAGTATATCGCTGTTCCTTCATCGTCGCTGGGTGAAAATCCAGGAACTCCCTCCCTAACAGCACTGTGGGAGTACCTTCACCACATGGACTGCAGCGGTTCATGAAGAAGACGGATCACCACCACCTTCTCAAGGGCAATAAATGTTGGCCTTGCTAGTGACTCCCATATCCCGAGAATGAATAAAAAATGTTTTTTTTTAAATAACGAGGGGTTTAACATGATAAAAGAATTCGGTAGGGTAGATATAGACAAACTATTTCATTTGGTGGGGGCATCCAGAATAAGGGGCCATGTTCTTCAACGTAAAACCAGGCCATTCAGGAGTGACATCAGGAAGTACATCTTCGCACAAAGGGTAGTACAAATCTGGAACTCTCTTCCAACCGTAGCTCAGTGGTAGCACTCTCGCCTCTAATCAGAAGGCTGTTGCTTCATGTCCCAGTCCAGAGATGAGCACAAAATCTAGGCTGACACTCCAGTGCAGTACTGAGGGAGTGCTGCACTTTTGGAGGTGCCATCTTTCAGATGAGTCATTAAACCGAGGCCCCGTCTGCCCTCTCAGGTAGACATAAAAGATCCCACGGTACTATTTCTAAGAAGAGCAGAGGAGTTGTCCCCAGTGTCCTGGCTAATATATATCTCTCAACAAATATCATTAAAACAGATTATCTGGTCATTATCACATTGTTGTTTGTGGGACCTCGCTGTTCACAAATTGGCTGCCGCATTTCCTACATTATAACAGGTGACTACACTTCAAAAGTACTTAATATGCTGTAAAGTGCTTTGGGACGTCCCAAGGTTGTGAAAGGCACGATATAAATGCAAGTCTTTCTTTCTTTTCTCAAAAGGCTTTGGATGCTATGCCAATTGAAACTTTCAAGTCTGAGATCAATAGATTTTTGTTAGGGGAAGTTATCAAGGTGCATGGAGCAAAGGTAAATGGAGTTGATGTACAGATTAGCCATGATCTAATTGAATGGTCAAACAGGCTTGAGGCACTGAATTGAATACACCTGTTCCTATGTTGCCAATCTGGAGTGCACACTGTCTCACCATAGGGACACATCCCACTTATCTAAGTCAAGAGAGCTTAAGGGCAGGTCAGCAAGAGCCAAGGCTTATAGATCCCCTTGTGTATATAGAGATTTGTTGGTGGTTAACCAGCTAAAAAACACAGTTTATCAGCACAGAGCACTATTAAGGTTCCTACAACTTGTCCAGCCAGGATCACCCTACCCACTAGGACATTGGCTTGCAGAGTCATCGGAGCGAAGTGGAAAAAATCATAGTTCTCAATGACAGATCCACCCCTCTGGGTCCCATTAATGATGCAGATTAGATGGTCAATCATCAACAGTGCCTTGGAGTACAGCAGACATGTCTGCCTCAAATAATGAGATTTCGAATGGTTGACATTTCCAATCTTCCATCACCAGGTGTGTTATCTTAGAGCCCCCTTAACCCCAAAAAGACATCACTTACCTTCTCCACAAGGAGGATAGTTAGTAGTTAGCCATTCGACAACTGACATGTGTGGGTTTGGGTCCACCCTAGACAGACTGTAAGTACCAAGAGCTACTTGTAAGTGACGTGGTGAGCAGCATCACTCGCCATAAAGTGAGTATATTATCACCATCCCAGCACACTGGCGCACAATATCCCACTGAGATGGAACTGTGAAGCTTCAGTAGTAGCTACGTGTCTGTCATAAATTGAATCATATTAACATGTAGATGGTGAATGAGAGGGGACCAAATATTGAGGCCTGGGGCACACCAGAGACATAGGAGGAACTTAGAGATGATGTATGACTGTGTTGAGCAGGAACATGATGTCACGTTTGAACGTGGCCCATGAGGAGAGGCGATGGAAAAGAATAGAGTGGTCAGCAGTGTCGAAGGCAGCATAGAGATCGAGGAGGATAAGGAGCGACAGTAGTCACAGCCAAACTTTCAAGTGGGTTCTACATAGCACAAAAGGTTAAAAGTGTAATAGAAACAGTAGCTTTGTTTTTATAGGGCAGATGAACAGTATTGCTATCAGCCTCCATTTATATATGGTGTAGTAAGTGTATACATTATCTCTTGGATAGTATATAATATCTTATTGTACAGCATCAAGTTACAGCATTTCTGATCATTCTGAACATTGCAGGCACCTTTAGGTTATCTCTGCCAGGACAAACGAGGAGTGATGTTTCTCGTCCCCGCTCTTAAGCTACATGACCAGCGTGCTGCAAGGTTTGTGTTCACATATATTAAGAATGAGTAGCTCCATCGGATAATCTAGATCAGTTTAATTATCTAATCCACCCGAGCTCCCAGCCTGGATTGTAGCAAACAAAAAAAAATCCAGCATAAAAAGAATGGAAATCAGACATTGAAGTATAAAAGTCCAAATTAAAAATGACACTATCAAAACTCTACCTCTAAAGGATTCTGCAGTTTACCCTGTATCTGGCGACCTGATTGTACAGTGCATTCCTTGTGTGAAATTGGGGAATTGTGCTCCACCTCATTGTTATGCCAGTACCATTTCAAAAAAACCAAGGCCAGCCTAAAAGATCCTGCCGACTATAAAATAGATGCTGGAATGTAAACTGCAGTAAATGAATAAACATCAGGCACAACATTAATTGTTTTGCAAAACCATGACTTCAGCCACACAAACATGGCGAACCAGAACCTGGATCTAACCCATATTCATTTTTATCTGAAGAAAATATGTACTAGCGCAGTAGATCTGACAAAATGTAAGCTGTATAGTACTGATGAAAACAACACAGACCACAGAAAGATGCTGTCTACATTTATTAATCATAACTGAAGGGCACTTTAAAGAAACCGACTAGCATGCCTGGTGCAACAAAAAAAATCTGTCATGGAAATACCTCAGTAATCTAACTGAATTCATGTGGTCCCTGAAGGACTTAATGAGACAGGGGTGCTTTTGCACATTCGAAATGTGAAGATTTCTTCGAAATTCAGTGTTTTAGATCATGTAGGATTATGGAGCCTTAAGAGGTCGTAAATTAAACGCTCTCACTGTTCTTTACAGATCCTGTAGACATTGAGATTTCAACTGGAGACTGGTGCTATTGATACATTGTAACAGGCTGAACCTTAGGAATTATTTAGATGGAAAGGATTATACTTATAGAAGTATAAGATTTTAAAGCTGTGAGGGATTACACTTAAAAGGCATTTCATATTATCAAAGTTAATGTGGAATTTTTGAACTTACACTGATAACTTTTTCTTATTTTATATATTTAGAAGGGTTCAACAATTAGTCCATGTTAAAATTTAGATGGCTTTTCCAAAGGGCATGGAAACTCAATACAATTTGTACAATATTTATATTCTGTGAATGGTGATGCTGGTTGCTTTGTATAGCCCTACATTAACAATAAATACTGACTTGAAATTAAGCCTTTGGATGCGAACATATGAATGATAAACACATACTTGTTTGAAATTCCTTTCTTATTTTAGTGGCAGTGTTAACCCATTTATCTGTAACTAAGTTAACATCTCCGCAAAAATAGTGGAGAAAGGAATTTCAGACAAACTCCACGACCTAGGTTTTCTATTCAACATTTTTGGCATTATAGATTGTTGGAGGGATATTTTAATTCTAGTTTAAATGTGATCTTGCTGCAATCGTGTGAAGTGCCAAAGTGGATGGACACACACATCATGAAAGTTAAAGTGGTCTCCCAGCTCCCGGGAGGATTCAATCCTATAGAGGAAAAGTGCTGATGAGAAAGTTTTCGCAGTCTGGGTCAGCAATCCTGATCCTGTTTCTCTAACACGTAGAAACAGTAACATAGCTCCAGGGTAATCCTATTTGCACTGTCAGAATGAAGTCTATACTTGTACATTCTGTTAAAAAAAAATTGACCATCCTTAACCCCTCTGTAGTAGCAGACATAGAAATTGCGGTCAGCTGCATAGCTAAGGAGTACCAGCCTCTGAACGAAATCCGCACTTGCCTGGTGCAAGGCCCCAAATGAAAACTTACTTTGAAATGCTGCAGAGTTGTGCGCAGCATACTGGCCCACGGATTCCAGGGGCGCACCATGTGCATAAGCGTACCTGGGATCACATGGGGCGGCGCTCCTTTCACTGAGCCAATCAGGAAACAGAAATCTCTGATGCCCGACATCAATCAAATTTTAAATTAAACGGTGTGAATATTTATTTGACAAGTGCAGTACTTGGCTTTAAAAAGCACTGGGAATACTTTGGAGTAATTATAGTTATTTACTGGAAGACTCAATAAGATTTTTAAAAATCTCATCCCTCAAATCGAGCCTTTACAGCTGCCTGGTAGGTTCTTTTACATGTTCGATTTTATTTTATGGCCCTGAAATTGCTAATTTCTCATTTCCCTCCACCCTTACACTGTGCAAACAGGCTCCTGTGCCTGTATGCACAAGCCGTAATTTTTTTTACTGAATTAGTGCATAGTGGTTGGGCAATTAGCCCAAATCTGCACCAGCACATTGATTCCAATGGGCAGCTGAAACATGCAGCGCAGCCGGTGCACTGTTGGAACTTGACAGACTGCAAGTTCGGGATTTAGTGCATGCGGAAATCAAGAACTTGTTAAGTTCAAAGGCGGTATGACGGCCTACTCTGAGAGTACGCCATCATACCGACCGCAAATTCTGGCCCAATATGATAGAGACCCATTATCCCGACTCTCATTCCCCCATCTTGCATAATTATAGTTTTATTGCCTCTTCTATAGGGAGATTCACTCAAACAGACATATTGGGGGAGAAATTTGGGAGCATCCATTTTTGAACCACCCACCCCCGCGGATGGTTATTACCCCGCACACAAATGGTGAGATCCGAGGAGCCCTGGATATTGGGCCTCAGACCTCACTATAATGAAGATGGTGCTGCGGGAGGAGGCTAGGCAGGTAAATACTGCAAGTTCGGTAAGTGATCAGTGGTCGGGGGAGATCATGATCAGGCCTTGGGGGGTTTGGAGAAACGGGCCTTGGGGAGGGGAGGGGAGCAAGATCAGGGGTCTGGGGGGTGCTGGAAGTCAGGGCCGACGGTGGTGGGGGAGAGGAAATTGGAGGTCGGGGTCAGGACCTGGAGGTTGGGGATCTCGGGGCCGGCAGCAGCAAACTTCGGGGTGGTGATTGTGGTAAGTAACTTACCTTTTTTTTAAAATAACAACAGAAAACGCTGGAAAAACTCAGCAGGCCAGGCAGCATCCGTGGAGAGAGAAAGAGAGTTGACGTTTCAGGTCGATGACCTTTCACCTTCTTTTTATGTAGGCGATCTTTAGGGTTAGTTTCCCTCAGTGCAGGCAGCATAAATTTAGCTGAGCAATTTTGCTCTCTAGTCATTTGTATTGGTGCAAAGCATGCCTCCTCTGCACAGCTCTGTTACGTTGCCAGTCAGAGCATTACCGAGCCCTCTGAAAACCAGTCTGAGGCATTATCTAGAGACACAGGAATGTACAAGACTAGAAGAGACCATTGCAGTCCATCTGACCAGTCGCAAAGTTTTAAAAATACCGTACACACTTTTATCTCTCTTTAATCCCTTTATTCTCTTTTTCTACCAAGTATCTATCCAGCTCCCACTTGAATTTGCTGAAACTATCCATCTTCACGAGCTCCCCAGCCAGTCTGTTCCATTTATCCACCATCCCTTGGGTAAAGGAATTAACTGTACACCTTCTCTCTTCCTAGCTTGACCCTGATATATTTGTTTAACATTTTTAATTTATATTGTTTCATCCTACTTTCCTGGATTGTGATTATGTCAAACATATTCGTATTTTTATTTTGTCATCCCAGCAGGGATACTTGCTCATTCAAATCACTATCAGGCAGTCAAGGTTCCCCATCAGCAGCACAGTCAGAAAATTACTCCTATTAATAGGGTTCAATTTATCCATACCCCTTAGTTTCTTGAATATTTTCATAAGATCTCCCTGGCCCTTCTTTATTTTTCCAGTACAAACATTTACTAGCCACAAATATCTCCAGATCCTTCTCTTGTGGTGTGTCCTAGTACCATTTTATCTTATCTTCCTATTCTTATTCCCTTTTACTAATCTCATCACTATGCAATAATCCACATTAAACAACTTCTACCACATGTCTGGGTGATTTCCTAATTAATCCAAATCTCTCTCTATTTGGTTCATTTTTCCAGTTATTTATTCCTCGCCCCAACCAGTTTGATGTCATTGACACATTTAGACAGCTTAGCTTCTATTCCATGTTTTAGATCATATAAGTACATTATAAACAATAACATCACTGATCCCTCCAGCACCTTGCTGGGCACCTACTTCTGTAATGATGCAGCTCCATGTACAGCTCCTCTAATCCAACCAATTTCCAATTCACTTCAGAAATTACCACTCCTTCTGTGCCATCAAACCTTGCAGACCAAGCTCCTCTGTGGCACGGCGTCAGAATCTTTGCTGAAATCTAAATGTATAGGAGTCAATTTTAAAGGCCTGGATACAAAAGTGCAAAGCTACTGTGCTCTAAATTAATATTAACCCCCTCTACACAACCACAATACCATGACCTTAGCATCCGTGCTGACAGCAGGAATGAAAATTCCATGGATACAATTTCTGGCACAAGCTTTCTGACTAAATGGATGATGTAGACCTTAACAGTCTCAGCTGAATGTACAGTATTTGTACTATTTGACCAAAGGTCCATTGCCATCGGTTGCCTGTTTCACTTCGGGCATGTCTTTCTTTCAATTCTATCAGTCTGAACTTTTGATTTCCCCTGGTTCTCCTTGAGCATGTTTGCTATGAATTTGGGAGGGACTGGTGAAAAATCAAACCAGAAATGTCATATACTGTGGTCTTACAGAAGCATACATTGCATGGAATATCCACTTTACTGCAGCTTTCAAAGCAGCAAGGAGCCAGAAATGACTAGTTACTATTATAGTTAATTTAGCCTTCAGCTATGTTTACTAGAAGGCATCAGACTTGAACACTTTTACCTTTGACGTTTTCAATATTCATGTTAGCTCCTCTCACATGCTATCCAGAAGGATGCTATTCTATTAACTCTTTAGTCCTACATTTAATTGTGGAAGTGGTCACAGACCAGCTCTAGGTTTTGGTTTACGTGATTGTCATAATTGTCTTTTAATTTCTAATGAATGTCACCTAACCATTAATGATTAATTTTTCTCCTCTTTGCTTCTACTCTTTTCAACTTCAAGTGGTCTGACCAACATTTATCCTTCAACCACCATCACCAAAACAGATTATCTGGTCATGTATCTCTACTGTTTGTGGGACTTGTTGTCCGCAAATTGGCTGCCACATTTGCCAACAGTGACTACATTTCAAAAGTACTTCATTGGCTGTGAAGGGCTTTGGGACGTCCTGAGGTCATGAAAGACACTTTATAAATGCAAGTTCTTTCTTCTTTTCAAGTTGTCCTGAACTACAAACCTTAGCCCTTCACTTAGGTTCCTTGATAAAAATAAAATTCAACTATGGATTATTATTTGATGAGTTTCCATTGATTAGGTAGAATAGAAAATCTATCAGCATGGACCTTATCATACATACACAAAGTACTATTACCATTGGATCTACCCTGAGAGCTGCTTTTGCAGTAACTCTGAGGAAAACCATCTCCGCAAATTTCACAGTATGGATTATTAAATCATATTCTACAGAGATTTCGAGGCAGTCATCTCATTTGAGGACTCAATTCAAAATTTTAAACTAGCCAGGCTTTGTCTTATACAGGTTAGTGAGACTACTGCCTTGTAATAGCGACGAAGGGGGTGATTTTCTCAATGGGGAGCTTTTGGAGGCGGGACTCCCACTTGTCGGGTTTCAGTCCCGCCTCCATCAACTTCTGGCCAACCCACGCTATTTTCCCTTGATTGACCTTGTTAAGCCCACCCAGCAGGGCTTAGCAGGCCAATTAAGGGAAAGCTGGTTGCAGAGAATGTCAACGTATGACCTTTCATCTGTCAAACATTTTTGACAGCTGAATTGTCATCGTTTGACAGCTCTGTGAAGCTGTCAAACAGTGACATTCTCTATAGTTTGATGAGGTCTTGAATTCAAGACCTCATCAAACTTCTTTCTTTTATAGAAATGAGATGGTTGTTGCATATGAGAATGCAACGGCCATCTGTCATCTGCAACACGGAGGTCCGAGACTCTTCGCATACACACCGACTGCAGCCTACAGGAAGAAACAAAGGTAAGTACACTTGTACTAACACTTTGCACTTACCTCAGATACTCACTCTTGCACCCATCACTTACCTTCACAGCACACTTTTGCACCCCCCCCCCCGACCCCCGCAGACCCACTACTTGCCTCGCTGACCTGGCGGGTTTCGGAGCCTTCGGGAAGCCCGCACTTGTGAGGGCAAAAAGGGGATAATCCTATTTTCTGCCTGTTAATTACCTGTTAACAGGCAGTTAAGTGGCTTTAATACCTTCCCGCCTCCAAGGAGACGGGACCTGGCGCGGAACGGCTTCCCGCCTCCTAGGAAGATGGCATGGGGACGGGTTGGGCACCCGCCCACAAGTTCTGCCACTTTTCCGGCAGTCCCGCCTCCATACCCGCCTCCCCAGGGCTGGCAAAATTGCTCCCCAAGTGTCTATTATTCTCTATCAAATTGTATCTGTTCTATTTGAAAATTGTTGCACAGAGATAGGTATTTTTGCTTTAACAAAAATTAAAGTAACATTGAAAACAGAAATTTGCCACCCTGAGTACATTTTGTTGAAATAATATGTGCAGAATTGTATTCTACTCCTGAATATTTTCACAGAATTAGGAAATATTCAAACCTACACCTTAAGTTGTTGTGCTGCACATTAAACAGATTTTATTTTTATTTTGATACATAGATCCTAATGTGATAAAGGGTTAAGAACTGATCAAGCTCGTAGGAGGCAGCGACGGTGGATGAATTCCACTGAATGCAAATGAAAAATTGACCATTCACAGCAACAGATTTGTTCTAAATAGTCGTCCCCAAAAATGCATTTCATACAGTACATGACTAAGGTCACCCATATCAGGGGCATGTTGCAACACATAAATCAATTGGCAGGATACCGTGACGTGCAAGTGATTCACGTACATCACATCTCTCAAACTGATTGAGTGTTTTGGTATGTCAGCAAGGTGGAAATTGGAATACTGTGAGTTAATTCAAAATTACTTGTGCTCCTCCTGTGAAGTCAATGGGACAAGAACTGAGGGAAGGGAACACATTTCACTTAGTTATCATTAAAGTAATCATGAATCATAAGCATAGGAAATAAGAAATATGTGCATTATTTAAAGTAAATAAGAAATCTTTACATTATTTAAATTTACATTTAATTTTATTTGACTTTTAATTAGTTGCTTCTAAATTGTATATTAATAATTAGAATTATGGTATAATGTAAATAAACATGCTAATGTTTTAACAGCACGATTACAAAAAGTTATTGTGGCAGCAAGTTAATGAATTGAGTACAGAATGCAAGTAAAACTAAAGGTCATCGACCTGAAATGTTAACCCTACTTTCTGTTCTCTACAGATGCTGCCTGACCTGTTAAGTGTTTCTAGCATTTTCTGTTTTTTATGCAAGTACCTCTTACAAAATACAATGGAGCTTCTTCTGTTACATTCTTCTGTCTGTTATACTCAGTCACTATAACTCCTCATCATGTTCCTGACTATATATTTATCTAGCTAGTCGAAGGAATTAATCTGCTCTATGGGGAAAAAATAATTGTCTCCAACCTCACTTGAGGCGTATTCATTATAACCTGTCATCTGCTTCTGTACTCATTCTAAGTCAAATAGTGTGCTTGCATTTTCATAATCTATATCTTCCAGCAGTCCAAAGACCTGGATCATATCTCCCTTCAATCATTGAAACCAAGTTCAACTCTGCAAGATTTTCATAAAGCCAGTGCCTCAGACTTAACTGTAGTGCTACAGGGATCTGTTGTGGAGTAATCATGGCTGCTGATACTCTCGGGAATCGTTTTGGATGTGTGCAGGAAAAATATTTTCAAAATAATCCTATAACATGAAAGGGTTTGCTGTTTTCTGCCCTTAAATGGAAAAGCATTGGGATTTCTATCAATATGGGAATTCTATTGACATTGAATCATTGCATTATAAAGCAGCACTGAATCCAGCCTGAGACTGCATTTGATGAATATTATTTGAGTTCAGTTGCTTTAATACTATTAATTACATTTTAAATTGGTTTAAATTTTAGATACATATACTGTCTTTGCTGCTAACAAGGAATAGCAATTTAAATAATTTTGCATTATTTCATCTCAATGATGAGAAGTGCAAGCAGTGCAATGACATTTTCATAACACAGTGACAAGCCTCAATGTAAACTGGAGCATTATATTGCAGGGTTTGAAATAACAAAAAAACAAATGCTTTTGTTAAAATCTTTTATTCATCACAATTAATAATAATTCCATTCTATTTATTTCTTTTCTCGATATTCAGGTTTGCTCTTACTCTGCGAGTTACCTGTGTCACAGTTAGGGCTTTTTTTCCAACATCTTTTCCTCATGCAAATGGCTTGAAAACAGTTTCCATAAGCAGATGAAGTCTCTTATAAACCAGTGATCTATGGCTCTATTCTCAGCTGTGTTTGAGTTTCCATAGTCTAGGTCTAACAAGTAACTCTAAATTGGCTACTATTATACGATTTTCTTTTCTATTGACTTAAATGGATATAGTGTAAAGCGGCGTGCCGACGCACTATTACCCATTTTGTGCTACCACCCGAGATGAATTTTACTCCCAATCACTCATGGGAGAATATTTAGGATGCCCAGCACATTCTCTCATCAACTTGGAAAGTAAAAAATATCACAGTTAGAGCACTGCGTTCAGGCTAAAACAAATGACCAGATTTACTCTTTACAGTAGTCTCGTGCAAGGTAACAGCTCCTTTGGACAAAACAGCCAGGCTTATTTTCCTTTGTCCACGGTCGATGGGGATGAGATGATGTATATTAAAGGGGGGGTTACACACAAGAGTGTGTTTGTTCGAACAAAAACCTACTGAAAATTACACAATTTATACAGTTAATCTCATTGAGGACACTGTTATCAATCATTGGTAATCACTTGCACAGTACATGAAAATGGTCCTGCAGAATATTAACGGAAGTTCAACATACATTGCTTGGGTCATCAAGCAGCTTTACAGTACACAACACAGATTACACCTAGATCAAAGCAGCTTTATTTTAATCAATTTCCTGATTAATAACTTTGCCTGATTCGTGCAGATGAAATGTCTCCTGTATTCTGATTCATGCAGATGTAGTGGGGTGTATTTTTACCCCCCACAACAGCTGGGAGGGGGTCGGGGGTTGGGGCTAAAAATTAAAAATCGCATAACCCGACCCCAATCCGCTACATGCGCGCCTGCTGCCATTTTTATGGCAGCGGGTTGCGAGGCATGTCCGTGTCCCACTCTCAAGAGGCAGGACAACTCATTAAAAGATTTATACCAGGCTCCCATTGCACAGTTGGGAGCCTGATTTAACACTGGCCGGTGGGTTTCCCAGGGCTCGGGAAACCCAGCAGCTAAAAGGAGGCGGGAGCAGCCGGTTCAGTTTAGTGCTTTTTGTACCACTGCTTGTGTGCCAGAGGAGCAGGGGAGTTCACCCCGGACCCTCAAGCTAATCGCCTGCCGTGATCGGCCGCCACCCTCTCTCCAAAACTGCGATCCAGTGCCTACTGCCCCACGATCTCTCCCTCCCTCCCGATTGCCGGTCCGACAGCCCCCTTCTGCCCCACGATCTCCCCCAGTCCTCCCTCCCTCCCGATTGCTGTTCCGACCCCCCCACTAAACCCCCGATGTTTCCCGGTTGCCTGCGGCCTTCTACCGCTGGTTTTCCCTCCCGGCAGCCGACCAGCCTGTCAAACTGGCCGGCTGCCATGTGGGAAATGGAGTAAAAAAATGATAATGAACTCCCGCCGTTAAATTTGGCAGACCTCCATGTTCCCGGCATTTCCGAGTTTCCCCTCCACAAACACGCGCCCCCCCCCCCGCCCCGCTCCCTCACCGCCTCCCCGTAAATAGCAAGGCCAGTGTGACCTATATCTTGATTCATGCTGATGTAGTGTCTTCTATTATCCAATTTAAAATGTACTGAAAATAAATTAGCCTCCATTTTAACTCTTGCTACCTCAAAATATTTGAAACAGAAATTCCCATTTTTGTTGCAACTGGCTTTACACATTTTACACAAAGCGTGCAGCGAGCAAGTTACAATATTATTTTGTTAAACATAGGGTTAAAATTATATTGTGATGCAGGTTGTGGTGGGTGGAGGGAGACGGGTGCTATAAGCGTCGAAAAAAGGTAAAGAAAGCAAAATGAAAAGAAAGCAGTTGACAGCATCCGTCCTTGTGCGCTCATGACAGGAGGCTATCAATTTGCACCAATTAGTGATGAATTAGGGACAATTTTGTGGTGTGAACTAATGCATGGAAAAGCAGCTTTCTCCTGTGGTGTACTCTGTGAGTGGATTATAAAAACAAGTCTTGGCAAGAAAATTTATGAAAACCCAGAAAATATTAAACAAAAGTATTAATCAAAATAACCTGGTATCAAAATTTAAATTTCCTGCTGTACTGAGAGATTAATTATGAACACACCTGTGCTTGAATATATGGTCTCCTTGGCCATGAGTGCAGCAGTGCACTCACCTAAGCCAAGTAGACTGTATGGAAGGGTTTATAAAATTATTTTTCTGAATTTTCCAACAAAACTTTCAATTTTGATGAAATACGAACTAGTCATGCTTTAAAATGAGCCAAGTTCACCTAAATTTACCGCCCCAGTCAATGAGTCCGGCTGCTAGGCTAGAAACAGAACAAAAATTATCATGAGATCCTGCCATTAAATTTGCGTGTCCCCAACCTCATTGCGTTCCCCAGCCATTTTTTTCCCTCCCCAACACCCCGTGAATATCGGGGCCATTTTATTTGAGATGGAGAGATAAATAATAATTTGATTTCTTTAATAGCAATAGAATCATAGAAATTTACAGCACAGAAGGACGCCATTCTAATGAAGGGTGGGGGGGGGCGGGGGAGGATTCAGGAAAGAGTAAATTTAAAAGCAGCAAGAGAAATGTCAAGGCTCTAGAACAGAGTAGAGTTTTGGGTAAAAATAAGCAGTGTGGGTCAGGAAGGGTCAGAGAGAGTAACAAAGGCATCAGTGACTAAGGTGACAGCAGGGAAAAATAGAAAAAAGCCAAAGCTAAGGGCAATATATCTGAATGCACGAAGCATTTGCAACAAAATAGATGAATTAATAGCGCAGATAGAAATTAATAGGTTTGATCTAATAGCCATTACGGAGACATGGTTGGAAAGTGACCAAGGTTGGGAACTAAATATTCCAGGATACTTAACTTTTAGAAGAGATAGGCAAAATGGAAAAGGAGGAGGGGTAGCCCTGATAATAAAGGATGGGATAAAGACAGTAGAGAGAAAGGGGTAAAAATTCAGTTGGTTGCGCCTCCCGTTAGCGCCTTAAGAGGGCGCTAATGGGGCGCAAAGCCGCTAGCGCCCAGGCGCAGCGATGTTTGCGCCGCTCGGGAACTTAACTAGACATTGTGCGGCGGCGCTAAACTTTACCGCTGCGACCACCTGCGCGCGCAGATTGTGACGTCATTCCATGGTGCAACGCCCTTGTGGTGCCCCGGAGCGGAAATTGAGTGGCGCCCCCTGCCTTACCGCCTGGCGCATCCAACGACCGGAAGACTGGAACGCTATCAATCGCTGTGGGGCTGGGGGGGGTGCTATTTAAAGGGGGCCTCTTCCTGTCTTTTTCTGTGGTTGACATTTTTGCACCACTCGTTCTGAGAGAGAGAGAGAGATTCGGAGAGAGAGAAAGAGAGACTTCTGCATTGAGTCAACGCTTTGTGAGGTAGTTTTACCTACTGATCCTAACTTCGCTGGTACTTTGGTTGCAGTCCTTCATAACTTTGCTTGCAAAGAGACTATGGGGGCTGCACTGAATGGGGGCGTCGTCCTGCTCCAGCTGAATCGGAGGACACAGAGACGCAGAGAGAGAGTGGCAATGATGGCCAGACGGAGGAGGGCCAACAGGCGTATGTACAGGAGAGCTTACCCTCCCAGGGTATATCGTGAACAGCTCTCCTACATTCATTTGTCTGAGGAGCTGTGTTTGCGAAGGCTGCGATTCAGCAAGGAGGTGGTCACTGAGCTCTGCCACCTGCTGCAGCCAGATCTGCAGCCTCAACTGAGGTCCAGGACGTCTCTGTCGGTGGCAGTGAAGGTCACAGTGGCTCTCAACTTCTATGCTACTGGCTCATTTCAAGCTGCTGCTGGGGACCTCGCCAATATCTCCCAGTTCGCGGTGCATTGCTGCATCCGGCAGGTCACAAATGCCCTCTTTAAAAGGAGACGAGAGTTCATCTCTTTCCCCATGACCCCAGACAAGCAGCGTGACCGCGCTCTGGGCTTTGCGAGGATAGCGGGCTTCCCCATGGTGCAGGGCGCCATTGACTGCACGCATGTGGCTTTGCGTGCTCCACATGAGAATGCCGAGGAATTCCGGAACAGAAAGGGGTTCCATTCCTTGAATGTTCAGTTGGTCTGTGACCACAGACAGCTGATACTCGTTGTCAATGCCCACTATCCTGGCAGCTGCCATGATGCTTTCATCCTGCGCCAGACTACTGTGGCAGAACTTTTCGAGGCACCGCATCAGCCAGTTGGTTGGCTTCTCGGGGACAAGGGGTATCCATTGAGCACCTGGCTGATGACACCGCTCCGTACGCCCAACACCCCTGCTGAGCTGCGGTACAACGAGAGCCATCAAGCTACCAGGAACATCATTGAGCGCACAACCGGCGTGCTGAAGCAACGGTTCCGCTGTCTCGACCATTCTGGAGGAGCCCTGCAGTACTCGCCTGAGTGAGTATCCAACTTCGTAGTTGTGTGCTGCATGTTGCATAACATGACAATCGTCAGGACCCAGCCAATGCCACCAGGCCTTGGAGCACCACCAGAGGAGGAGGAGGAAGAGGAGGAAGAGGACGAGGAGGATGATCATCAGCAGCACCAAGGCGGGAGGGCGGCCCACAATGGTGAAACTGCAAGGGCCGTCCGTCAATGGCTGATAGCAAGCCGCTTCTAGGGCCCCTGCTGTGGAAATGGCTTCTGCCATTGCTAACAACATCAATGAACCCAGCACGCAACCCCTAAGCCGGCCAAGGCACCAATGATTCCAAACACCAAACATGTATATTTTGAATACAAAAACTTATTTATTTTACAAACTCTGTGTGTGTCATTTCCTCATGACAAACTCATAGAAATAAACACAAAAAAACAGTCATTAACATAACTGGTTCTCACAACCTGGAGATAATGTCCAAAACACTAGACAAAAGTTGGACCACGAACCTTGGCCTTTAATAAAAAAATGACCAGCATTTTGTCACACCTCCTACTTTTTGCCCTTCGAGGGTGATCTCCTTCCCTTGCGCACTTCCCCCCTTCTAACCCTACTGCTCCTCCGTAATGGGACCTCAGTGGCTGCAGCAAGGCTGGTGGAAGGCTGCAGATTGTCAGACCCTGACACTGCAGATGCCCCTGAAGGACGGCCTCGACCACTTCTGGGCCTGGAGGGCCCGGCTGCAGACTGCAACAACTCTGCATGGGCGGCAGCAGTCTGTCCTACAGGCGGTGGCAAGTGCAGTGGAGAAGTGACAGTGTTGGCAGCAGGAATGCTGTCATCGTGAGAGAGGACAGCAACTCCCTGCTCGCCCGACACACTGGCACTCCCACGGGGCAGCACTTCAGCATCCGGAGCAATCTGCTGGAGCACAGATTGCTGGCCTGCTGCGGCGCGGTGAGAGCCCCGGGGACATGTGAACGAACCATCGAGGTTGGCAGCAGTCAGTGCTCGCGTGGCCTCAATCTGAGTCTGCATGAGAGCAGTCAGAGATGGGATCACGGCAGTCAGTGACTGAATTGCAGCACTAAGCGTTAGTGTGGCATCCACCTGTGCTACAGCGAAGTGCTCCACACTCCTTGCCAGTGACTCAATGCATTCAGGCACCCTTCCCACTGCACCCATGAGCTCAGTGTGCATGCCCACCGCCTGGGTGTTCATTTCTGCGATCAGCCGCTCCTCCTCTGCATCCATTGCAGTAGGAGTCGCTGGCATACTCTCCCTCTGGGGAGAAGGCCCCCGTTCTTCCCTACCCCCATGGCGTTGCTGCAGCCCGCTGGGTCCTGGAGCTTCACCCTCATCAGACCCTTCCCCCCTGCTCCCCTCCAGGGAAGGCGTGTTCCCAGTGTGGGCATGGGCTTCCTCGGGAGAGGGTGGCACTGATGCTCCAGCTTCCTCTTCCTCCTCGGCTGCAGCTTCACTCCCACTGGCAGCTTCAGGGCCCGTCTCCTCAGCTGGTGAATCACCATCTGAAAGCAGGGAGGTACAAGAGTGGCTTTAGCGTGAGGACAGGGTGGCAGTAAGGGAGGAATAAGTGCAGCGAGTTAGCAAGTTGGATTGAAAGTGTCAAAGGCTGGTGTTGTGAGGGACAAGTGGAAGGACAGAGGACAAAAAGGTGATGACCTTACCATTGCTGTCCAGAACGGGGTCGGCGTCTCCAGTGGCGACGGGACCGATCACCCGGCTTGCCACAATCCTGTGGACGCGCTCCTCAAGATCGCTGAGGGGTTGCAGCTGAGGCCGCCCTCCACCTGTCCGTTGCTGCTGTCTCCTATTATGCGCCAGCTTGGCCTGCAAGTAAAAGGACAGCATCTGAGTAAATATACAGCCATGGTCTTGCCTGATGTGCCTCCCATAGGTGAATAGCCCTTACTGTATGCAGCCATGGTCTTGCCTGATGTGCCTCCCATAGGTGAATAGCCCTTACTGTATGCAGCCATGGTCTTGCCTGATGCGCCTCCCATAGGTGAATAGCCCTTACTGTATGCAAAGTGTGGAATGTGTGTGTGTGTTTCATGAAAGGGCCATAGGTGTTGGATGAGTGTTGTGCATTGGGGTTTTAAGACCCTCTGGCCATAGAGTGAGGTTGAGATGGAGGGATGGAGAGGTATTGAGAAAAAGCCACTCACCCTGACGACCCGAGTGAGGTCGTTGAACTTTTTGCGGCATTGAGTATGGGTCCTGGGCACCATGCTCCTGGAGGAGACGCTCTGAGCCACCTCCCTCCACACTCTTCTGAACTCGCGTGGCAAAGGCCTCCTGCCACTCTCAGGGAAGAGTATACATCTTCTGCGCTCCACTGCGCCAACCAGAGCATCCAAGGCCCGCTCGGTGAAGCGCTGAGCTCGTTCTCTCACCCTCTCCATCCTTGGCAGCAAAATGGATTCACAGGTCTCTCCAGGCTGAGATTCAAGGCTGCAATGAGCAGGGTGTGGCTGGGGAGCAAGTTGGCCCCCCCGCTATAAGAACTGGCCGGCGCCAGTGTGTCTGTGTTCCCTCGCTAACTGGCAGCACCTGCGCTGTGCTCGCACGCTGAGTTAGCGCCTCACTGCTCGGCCTTTGCGCCTTAAGACAGGTGTGCAGCGCCTGATTTAGCGCTCAACTCACCTCCCGGGGCGGTAAAAGTGAAGTTTCCAGTCAGTGGCGATAATTAGCGCCAGGCGCTAATTTTTGCGTCCAGACGATATTTGCGCCCCAAACGGGGCGCGACCTAATTTTTCCCCCAAAGGATCTTAGCTCCGAAAATCAAGAAGTAGAATCAGTTTGGGTGGAGCTAAGAAACAGCAAGGGGCAGAAAACATTGGTGGGAGTTGTTTATAGGCCCCCAAACAGTAGTTGTAATGTAGGGCAGAGAAGAATCAGGAAATTAGAGGCGCATGTAACAAGGGTAATACAGTAATCATGGGGGACTTTAATCTACATATAGACTGGGCAAACCAAATTTGCAGTAATAGTGTGGAGGACGAATTCATGGAATGTATGCAAGATAGTTTTCTAGATCAGTATGTTGAGGAACCAACTAGGGGACAGGCTATCTTAGATCTATTATTGTGCAATGAGAAAGGGTTAATTAATAACCTTGTAGTAAAGAGGCCTTTAGGGAAGAGTGACCATAATATGATAGAATTTTATTTAAGTTTGAAAGTGATTTAGTTAAATCCGAAACTAGGGTCTTCAATCTAAACAAAGCAAACTACGTAGGTATGAGGGGTGAGTTGGCTAAGGTAGATTGGGAAACTACATAAAAAGGTATGACAGTAGACGAGCGATGGCTAGCATTTAAAGAATTAATACATAATTTACAACAAATATACATTCCTTTAAGGCACAAAAAACCCACAGGATACTGTGGCTAACAAGAGAAGTTAAAGATAGTATTAGATCAAAGGAAGAGGTTTATAATGTTGCCAAAAAGAGTAGTAAGCCTAAGGATTGGGAGGATTCTAGAATTTAGCAAAGGAGGACCAAGAAATTGATAAGGAAAGAGAAAAAAGAATATGAGAGTAAATTAGCAAGAGACATAAAAACAGATTATAAACATTTCTGTAGTTATGTAAATAGGAAGAGATTAGTGAAAGTAAACGTGGACCCATTAGAGGCAGAGACAGGAGAAATTATAACAGGCAATAAGGAACTGGCAGAGACATTAAACAAATACTTTGGGCTGGATTTTGCCAATGGGGAGCTTTTGGAGGCAGGATTCCACTTGTCGGATTTCAGTCCCGCCTCCATCAGCTTCTGGCCAACCCACACTATTTTCCCCTGATTGACCTTGTTAAGCCCGCCCAGTGGGTTTAGCAGGCCAATTAAGGGAAAGCCGGTTACAGAGAATGTCAGCGTATGACGTTTCATCTGTCAAAATGTTTTGACAGATGAATTGTCATCGTTTGACAGCTCTGTGAAGCTGCCAAATACTGACATTCTCTGTAGTTTGATGAGTTCTTGAATTCAAGACCTCATCAAACCTCTTTCTTATACAGAAAATAGATGGTTGTTGCATTGGAGAATGCAACGGCCATCCGTCATCTCTGCCGCGGAGGTGCGAGACTCTCCGCATACCCACCGACTGAAACCTGCAGGAAGAAACAAAGGTAAGTAAACATTTTCTAGCACTTTCCACTTACCTCATTTACTCACCTCTCCACACTTGCACAAACTCACCTCTCCACACTTGCACAAACTCACCTCTCCACACTTGTACCCATCACTTACCTTCACAGCGCACTTTTGGACCCCGCAGACCCACTACTCACCTCGGTGACCCTGGCGGGTTTCGGAGTATTCGGAAAGCCAGCACTTGGGTGGGCAAAATGGGGATAATCCTCTTATCTGCCTGTTAACTACTTGTTAACAGGCAGTTAAGTGACTGTAATCCCTTCCAAACTCCAAGGAGACGGGACCCGGCGCGGGACGGCTACCCGCCTCCTGGCAAGATGGCACAGAGGCGGTTTGGGCACCTGCCCCCAAAGTATGCTATTTTCCCAGCAGACCCGCCTCCCCAGTGCTGGCAAAATCCAGCCCTTTGTATCTGTCTTCACGGTAGAAAACACAAAAAACATTCTGGAAATAATGGGGAAACATTGGTTTAGAGAGAATGAGGAACTTAAAGAAATCAGTATAATTAAAGACATAGTTGGAGAAATTAATGGGACTAAGTGGCGACAAATCCCCTGGACCTGACGACCTGCATCCTAGGGGCTGGATTTTGATACTGGGGCGGGTTGGGGTCGTGTCATCCACTTTTCATGTTATCCACCCGACTGCAATTGGATGTGGGAGATTGATGCAATTTTCACCTAATTGGGCAATTGAGTTCCAGCATGTGGGAACCCATGAACCAATTAGTGTTTTCAGTTTGGAAGTCGCCTCTGATGATGTCATCATTGCTGCTGCATTGAAGGTCTTCAGAGACTGCCTGGCCTTTGCTGTGAGAGAACCTGGATGCAAAATGAGCAGCAGCAGCCCTAAGTCTGCTCCCAGATATATTTTTACACCACCACTCCCAGATATGTCTCCTCGCCATCCATCCACATACCTATCCATATATGCATCCCCATAGCCAGCCAGCCAGCCAGCCAGCCGTGCTCCCACCAGGTTTCACATTCGTGGTTCAGAACAGGCGTCCTTCACATAGAAAAAGGATTAAAATCACAAAGGCCTTTCAAAATGGCATTATAGAGGCAATTTAGTGCTTGTTAAGGGCCTTAACAGCCTATCCCGCCTCTTGGAGGCGGGACCAGCAGACACGATTTAATGAAAATTGCGTGGAGGCGGGCTTGTGCCCGCCCACCAGTTTTCACAATTTTAACCGCTCACACGCCTCCAAACCCACCTCCACAGGTCAATGAAAATCCAGCCCAATGGTTTTAAAAGAGATAGCTGTAGAGATAGTTGATGCACTAGCATTAATCTTCCAGAATTCCCTAGATTCTAGAACAGTCCCCAAGGATTGAAGATAGCAAACATAACCTCGCTATTTAATAAAGGAGGAAGTGAAAAAACGGGGAACTATAGGACAGTTAGCCTGACATCAGTAGTAGGAAAAATGCTAGAATCTATTATTAGGGACGTGATAACAGGGCACTTAGAAAATAATAATATGATTAGGCAGAGTCAACATAGTTTTATGAAAGGGAAATCGTGTTTGACAAATCTGTTAGAGTTTTTTGAAGATGTAACTAGTAAGATGGATAAGGGGGAACCAGTGGATGTGGTGTATTTGGATTTTCAAAAAGCATTCGATAAGGCTCCACACAAGAGGTTATTACACAAAATTAGGACTCATGGGATTGTGGGTAATATATTAGCATAGATTGAGGATTGGTTAATGGACAGAAAACAGAGTGTAGGAATAAACAGGACCTTTTCAGGTTGGCAGACTGTAACTAGTGGGGTACCGCAAGGATCAGTGCTTGGGCCTCAGCTATTTACAATCTATATTAATGACTTAAATGAAGGGACTGAGTGTAATGTATCCAAGTTTGCTGATGATACAAAGTTAGGTGGGAAAGTAAGCTATGAGGAGGACGCAAAGAGGCTGCAGAGAGATATAGACAGGCTGACTGAGTGGGCAAGAACATGGCAAATGGAATACAATGTGGGGAAGTGTGAAGTTATCCACTTTGGTAGGAAAAACAAAAAAGCAGAATATTTTTTGAATGGTGAGAGACTGGGTAATGTTTGCACTCAGAGGGACCTTGGTGTCCTTGTACATGAATCACAGAAAGTTAACATGCAGGTACAGCAAGCAATTAGGAAAGCAAATGTTATGTTAGCTTTTGTTACAAAGGGATTAGAGTATAAGGGGGAAAAATTCGGTTTCTTTGCACCTCCCGTTAGCGCCCTAAGAGGGGCGCAAAGCAACTAGCGCCCGGGCGCGGCGATGTTTGCGCCGCTCGTGAAATTGACCAGACATTTTGCGGCGGCGTTAAACACTACCGCCACGATCTCCTGCGCCCGCAGATCGTGACGTCAGTCGAGCGTGCAGCGCCCCGGAGCGGATATTGAGTGGCGTCCCCTGCCTTACCGCCTACCGTTAGCAATGACAGGTTGAGGGGAATGTTTTGCAGTCAGGAAGGGACTGGGGGAGCGCTATTTAAAGGCGAACGCTTCCTGCCTTTTTTTGTCGGCGACATTTTTGCACCACGCATTCTGAGAGAGAGAGAGAGAGAGAGAGACTTCTGGAGAGATTCAACGCTGTGAGAAGGAGTTTTGGGTACTGTGCAGCACTTTGAAGGTTCATTTTGATTTGACCTTCCTTGCATCGATTTAGAAGAGACTGTGGGGGCTGCACTCTGAGCTCTTTCCCTGGGCCTCTCCATTGTTCTTTCCAGCAGATTTGATGTACAGGTCTCTCCAGGCCGAGATTCAAGGCTGCAATGAGCAAGGTGTGGATGGAGAGCAAGATCGACCCTCCCCTTTAAGACCTGGCCGGCCCAGTGTGTCTGTGTTCCATTGCTGACTGACATCACATGAGCTTCGCCAGCGCTCTGAGGTAGCGCCTCGCTCCTTGGCGTTAGCGCCTTAAGAGAGGTGTGTAGTGCCTGATTTAGCGCTCCAATCACCTCCAGGGGCGATAGAAGCCAAGTATGCAGTCGGAGGCGATAATTAGCGCCAGGCGCTAAACTTTGCGCCCAGCCGATAATTGTGCCCCAAACGGGGCAATACCGAATTTCTCCCCCTAAGAGTAAAGAAGTCTTACTACAATTATACAGGGCATTGGTGAGGCCACACCTGGACTTTTGTGTACAGTTCTAGTCTCCTTACCTAAGGAAAGACATATTTGCCTTAGAGTGAGTGCAGCAAAGGTTCACTAGACTGGTTCCTGGGATGAGGGGATTGCCCGATGAGAAGGGATTGAGTAGACTAGGCCTATATTCCTTAGAGTTTAGAAGAATGAGAGGTGATCTAATTGAAACATTGAAATTTCTTAAGAGGCTTGACAGGGTAAATGCAGGGAAAATGTTTCCCCTGGCTGGGGAATCTGGGGAGCCCAGCACGTGAGTGCAAAAGACAAAGCTGAAGCATTTGCAACCATCTTCAGGCAGAAGTGCCAAGTGGATGATCCAAATTGGACTTCTCCTGATCCCCACCACCACAGAAGCCAGTCTTCAGCCAATTTGATTCACTCCACGTGATATCAAGAAACGGCTGAGCGCACTGGATACAGCAAAGGCTATGGGCCCCGACAACATCCCGGCTGTCGTGCTGAAGACTTGTGCTCCAGAACTAGCCACGCCTCTAGCCAAGCTGTTCCAGTACAGCTACAGCACTGACATCTATCCGACAATGTGGAAAACTGCCCAGGTATGTCCTGTCCACAAAAAGCAGGACAAATCCAATCCGGCCAATTACCGCCCCATCAGTCTACTCTCAATCATCAACAAAGTGATGGAAGGTGTCGTCGACAGTGCTATCAAGCAGCACTTACTCACCAATAACCTGCTCACTGATACCCAGTTTGTGTTCCATCAGGACCACTCGGCTCCAGACCTCATTACAGCCTTGGTCCAAACATGGACAATACAGCTGAATTCCAGAGGTGAGGTAAGAGTGACTGCCCTTGACATCAAGGCAGCATTTGACCGAGTGTGGCATCAAGTATGCCTAAAACTGAAGTCAATGGGAATCGGGGGGGAAACTCTCCACTGGCTGGAGTCATACCTAGCACAAAGGAAGATGGTTGTGCTGGTTGGAGGTCAATCATCACAGCCCCAGGACATCACTGCAGGAGTTCCTCAGGGCAGTGTCCTAGGCCCAACCATCTTCAGCTGCTTCATCAATGACCTTCCCTCCATCATAAGGTCAGAAGTGGGGATGTTCGCTGATGGCTAGCTACTTACAGCTGCACAGTGTTCAGTGCCTATCGCAACTCCTCAGATAATGAAGCAATCCATGCCCGCATGCAACAAGACCTGGACGACATTCAGGCTTGAGCTGATAAGTTGCAGGTAACGTTCGCGCCACACAAATGCCAGGCAATGACTATCTCCAACAAGCGAGCGTCTAACCACCGCACCTTGACATTCAATGGCATTACCATCGCCAAATCCCCCACCATCAATATACTGGGGGTCACCATTGAACAGAAACTTAACTGGAGCAGCCACATAAATACTGTGGCAGCAAGAGCAGGTCAGAGGCGGTATTCTGCAGCGAATGTCTCAACTCCTGACTCCCCAAAGCCTTTCCACCATCTACAAGGCACAAGTCAGGAGTGTGATGGAATACTCTCCACTTGCCTGGATGAGTGCAGCTCCAACAACACTCAAGAAGCTCGACACCATCCAGGACAAAGCAGCCCACAAGATTGGCACCCCATTCCTTCATCGTTGCTGTCTAAAATCCTGGAACTCCCTACCTAACAGCACTGTGGGAGTACCTTCACCACACAGACTGCAGCGGTTCAAGAAGGCGGCTCACCACCACCTTCTAAGGGCAATTTGGGATGGGCAATAAATGCTGGCCTTGCCAGCGACACCCACATCCCATGAACAAATTTTAAAAAAAACAGTCACAGATTAAGGGGTAGGCCATTTAGGACTGAGATGAGAGATTTCTTCACTCAAAGGGTTGTGAATCTTTGGAATTCTCTACCCTAGAGAGCTCTGGATGCTCAGTCGTTGAGTATATTCAAGACAGAGGTCGATAAATTTTTGGGAACGAAGGGAATTAAGGGATATGGGGATAGTGCAGGAAGGTGGAGTTGAGGTAGAAGATCAGCCATGATCTTGTTGAATGGCGGAGCAGTCTTGAAGGGCCGAATGGCCCACTCCCGCTCCTATTTCTCATGGTCTTATGTTCTTATGATCATATTATCCAACTTACTGAATGCAGCACCATGGAAGATCAACTAGTATATTTTAAAATTGGTTATTAAAAAGTAAAAATCTAAACAAAATTATAGAGATTGCTTATCCTCAGCAATATACCTTGAAAGGTGTTTATGGATATCAATAAGGAACATCACTACTGATTTTTAGTAATATATATTTGTGTGATGTGGTATCATTTTTGCAATTATATTCTAGTATTCAAGTTGCTATTAAAATATAGCAATTTCATCTCTGTAAATTCATCTCTTCTTGTCTGTTGACACGATTATATACCTGGTCTACTGTAATGGCGGGAGAAATTGGCCCATGGCACATCCAATTTCTGAGTACTAAATGAGTGCCGGAGGATGGATTTTGAGCGGTGGTATCCTGCGCCCGATCCCCCGAGAATTGCACTGTCTGCCAAATTGAAAGCCGGTGTCTTCTGAGTGTCCAGGGTACCTTAAACAGGCATTAGGCCTCTGGAATATAGTAATCAGTGCGATGCTTTCGCACCCGGCTGCCAAACTCAGAAGTTTCCTGTTTTTCCAGTTCTACTGCGGCCATACCACGGTCCTTAACGGGAGACTGCTGGAGGCCGCTGTCAAGAAGGTATGCCATTTTTTTTTAATGTACCTTACTGTGGAGTCTGGAGAAGCACTCCTGCTCCTCCTGGCTCCACAACAGCACTGCAGGATGTTGCCAGGCTGGGCTTGCTGCCCTCTCATTTGCCACATTCGTAATGAACTGTCCACTTCCTGCCGGTTTCC
Organism: Squalus acanthias; assembly: GCA_030390025.1. NCBI lineage: Eukaryota > Metazoa > Chordata > Chondrichthyes > Squaliformes > Squalidae > Squalus > Squalus acanthias. The sequence goes on from CM059431.1 coordinate 66,832,219, forward strand.
GGTGCAAAACCAATTTCTTGGCCAAGATCTCTTAAAAATAACCCTTTTTCTATCATTTGACTGAAAACAGTATGGAGATTTTTAGTCACAATTATGGTGAATAGCTCTTGTAAAGGAATATTGGGCCAGATTTTACTGTAAAAATAATGGTGAGCAACTGTGAAAATAGCAGTGAGGGTAACAGGGGTGCTAACAGGGCGCAAATCCCCTAGTGCCCGGGCGCGGCGCCGCTAACGCCTCCCACGGAATTCAGCGGGAGGTTAGTGGTGGCGGTATCCGTTAGCAGCCCATCATCGCCGTGCGCAGCGCTCCGCTTGCGCCCCGGCCGCAAACTTCCCTTGCGCCCCCTGTCCTATCGCCAAACGATATGTGCGACAGGATCAGGGGGCGGTTTGGCAGCGGTAGCACGGCAAGTTAAAGGGGCAGGTGTCGGACGGCCATTTTTATTTTGGCCGACTGCCAGCACCTGCCCCCTTTCACCTTTTGTATGCGGGGTGCCGGCCGGGATCTCCTGTTGAGTGCAGGGCTGTTTTCATGGCACCCCGCGCCCCGGTGGTCCAGCAGGACCCTGGTGCAGGCAGCACTAGGCCCCTCCCCTTTAATCAGGGGAGGAGGCCTGCAATGATGCGGCACTATGTGCCAGTGCGCGTGGACATAGCACCACAAAATTCAGTAGTAGCGCTCCAAGCAGGAGGTGGACTGCTTTCCAGTAGCGACCCACCTCCTGCTTGGGGCGCTACTACTGAACTTACGGCGGGTGGGCGCTAAATTCTCGGGGCGCTAAAATTAATGCCCCAAATGGGGCGCCACCCAATTTTCCCCCCATTTTTTTTTTACTTTTTCCTTCTGCCTCTTTTATCTCTCTGTTAATCGAATCTTTATTTCTCTCTCTTTATTTTGCTTTCTGTACCTGATTTCACATTGAATTCACTATTCTAATTTACACTTCCTGGTTCAGACTCTGCTCTGCTCATTAACAATTCTTCAATCTGATTGGTTAAGGAGATACACAGTTGTTTGACCTATTCACACAGGTCCCACATGCCCTCTGGAGGGTGCCGTGCCATTTGGATCTCCCACTAACAGCAATTTGCCATTTAAATACTCATGGAAATTATACGGGAAAGGGCATGTCTAAAGAACGCAGGGTGCCGTTCGTTTGCCAGCTATAGAATATATACAGTAAATTCTGGCCCATTGTTTTGTTATGCAAACATTTAAAGATTGCATGGATGAACTACAGAATTTGTTCATCCCTGTTTGGCATAAAAATAAAACAAAAAAGGTGACTCAACCGTGGCTAACAAGGGAAATTAGGGATAGCATAAGATCCAAGGAGAGGACATATAAATTGGCCAGAATGGGCAGCGAACCTGAGGATTGGGAGCAGCTTAGGATTCAGCAAAGGAGGACAAAGGGATTAATTAAGAGGGGGACAATAGAGTATGAGAGTAAGCTTTCAGGGAACATAAAAACTGACTGTAAAAACTTCTATAGATATGTGAAGAGAAAAAGATTGGTGAAGTCAAGCATAGGTCCCTTGCAGTCAGAATCAGGGGAATTTATAATGGGAACAAAGAAATGGCAGCCCAATGAAATACATACTTTGGTTCTGTCTTCACAAAGGAGGACACAAATAACCTCCCAGAGATGTCGGGGAACATAGGGTCTCATGAGAGGGCGGAATTGAATGAAATCAGTATTTGTAGGGAAATGGTGTTAGGGAAATTAACGGGATTGAAGGCCGATAAATCCCCAGGGCCTGATAATCTACATCCTAGGGTACTTAAGGAAGTGGCCCTAGAAATAATAGCTGCATTGCTGGTCATCTTTCAAAATTCTATAGACTTTGGAACAGTTCCCATGGATTGGAGGGTAGCTAATGTAACCCCACTATTTAAAAAAGGTGCTGGAGAAAAACCGGGGAATTATAGACCGGTAAGCTTGACATCGGTAGTGGGCAAAATGCTAGAGTCCATTATAAAAGATGTAATAGCAGAGCACTTGGAAAACAGTGACAGGATCGGACAGAGTCAACATGGATTTACAAAAGGTAAATCATGCCTGACTAATCTACTGGAATTTTTTGAGGATGTAACTGATAAAATAGATAAGGGAGAACCAGTGGATGTGGTGTATTTGGACTTTCAGAAGGCTTTCAATAAGGTCCCGCATAAGAGATTAGCATGCAAAGTTAAAGCACATGGGATTGGGGGTAAGGTACTGATTTGGATAGAGAACTGGTTGGCAGACAGGAAGCAAAGAGTTGGAATAAACGGGTCTTTTTCCGAGTGGCAGGCAGTGACTAGTGGGGTACCGCAGGGATCGGTGCTAGGACCCCAGTTATTTACAATATATATTAATGATCTAGACGAGGGAACTAGATGTAATATCTCTAAGTTTGCAGACGAGACAAAGCTGGGTGGGCATGTGTGCTGTGAGGAGGATGCAGAGAAACTCCAGTATGATTTGGACAGGTTGGGTGATTGGGCAGATGCATGGCAGATGCAGTATAATGTGGATAAATGCGAGGTTATCCACTTTGGTGGCAAAAACAGGAAGACAGATTATTATCTGAATGGCAATAGATTGGGAAAAGGGGAAGTGCAACGAGATCTGGGTGTCCTTGTGCACCAGTCGCTGAAGGTAAGCATGCAGGTGCAGCAGGTGGTTAAGAAGGCAAATGGTATGTTGGCCTTCATAGCGAGAGGATTTGAGTACACGAGCAAGGATGTCTTGCTGCAGTTGTACAAGGCCTTGGTGAGACCACACCTTGAGTATTGTGTGCAGTTTTGGTCACCTTATCTGAGGAAGGATGTTCTTGCCATGGAGGGAGTGCAGCGAAGATTTACCAGACTGATACCTGGGATGGTAGGAATGACGTATGAAGAGAGATTGGGTCAATTAGGCTTATATTCGCTAGAGTTTAGAAGAATGAGAGGGGATCTCATTGAAACTTATAAAATTCTAACAGGACTAGACAGACTAGATGTAGGAAGGATGTTCCCGATGGCGGGGGAGTCCAGAACCAGAGGTCACAGTCTAAGGATAAGGGGTAAGCCATTTAGGACTGAGATGAGGAGGAATTTCTTCACCCAGAGAGTGGTGAACCTGTGGAATTCTCTACCACAGAAGGCAGTTGAGGCCAATTCATTAAATATATTCAAGAAGGAGATAGATATATTTCTTAAGGCTAAAGGGATCAAGGGATATGGGGAGAAAGCAGGGACAGGGTACTGAATTTGGATGATCAGCCATGATCTCATTAAATGGCAGAGCAGGCTCGAGGGGCCGAATGGCCTACTCCTGCTCCTATCTTCTATGCTTCTATGCCAAGAGTTTATTTTCTACTTTGTAATCAAAAGTCACAGGTCTGACACAGCTCGCCAGATTAAAGCCTGAAAACCAGGGCAGCAGTGGCCCAGATTATGTTTGTGGGCCCCTGAGAAGCATTCCTTTTTTCCAAGGCCCACAAAAATAATAATTCAAACTTACATTTAGAAGGCCTCTCTCTTCTCTTGCCCATGGAGCCTGCATAGCTCAGGCACTGACCAGATCCTACCTGAAATGGCAATCAAGGTCCTACTTACGTTATAAGATCCCAATTTCCATTTAAAAGGGCCCTATCACCTGAATCAGGTGGGTGCTTTGGACACCTAGTGGGAGGCCCCTTTTACAATGGAACCAACCGCATCGCCAGTGTTAACGGGGCGGTAAGGCTACCGACCCCATTTGGAGGTTGTTATTGTCCTATTAAAGCCAGGTGAAGGCACTCAAGATCAATTCCAATACCTGTTCTTCTCTCTGGCCTTGAAATTGTGCTTTGCGATAACAGCGTATGAAAGTTTATGGCATTTGTATGGACGTACTTCGTCCACAATTTTAAAGGAGACATTATCCTTTTTTTTAGATTAGACTATTTTTAAAGAGTTAATAATTCTTCCAAATTAGTGAGTAAAAGCGGCTGTGATTTTCTACTTCAATGCTCCCGGAGCATGCAGAGAATGCGTATCAGGAAATTCCACATCCCTCATCCCATGAATTTTCTTGCCGTTCATTTCAGTGGCAAAATGTGGTGCAGAATATGATGATATGCACTCCTGGTGGGCACCGAGAATACTGAAGCAGAAAATCCTCGCCAGAAATGTAATAGGAACACATTAATAGACTGATTCATTGATATTAAGGAAATATAAATATATCCCTGCCGGAGGTTTAATAGGAACATATTAAAGGGCTGATTCATTGATCGGATGCTCTTGGTGATCTTTAGTGCTCTCAGGGAGAGCTCGTCAGGAAATCATCTGTCCATTTCTCTGCCCACAATTTCCAAATGAGCACTTCCCCCATGCTAAAAGCACCCAATCAGGGAATCAACCTTCAACTGTTCATATACTGTTACTGCGCAATGTCATTTCAAGGCATATGTAATGAATCATAGTAAAATTAAAATAATTGAAAGCACCTGGGAGACAATGGGAGAACAGATGCAAGCTGGCTTAAGAAGATGAAGATTGAATTTTCTTAGAGTGTTTTTTTCTTTGTTATTCACTTTTCCTTTCTCCCTCCTTTCCTGACGGTACAGACCAATTCGGGGCAGTATCATATGGGCCTGGATTTTGCAGGTGGGTAATGACAGTGAACCGTCCGCGTTCGCCGTCATTACCCCTCTGAAACTGACCACAACTTCATGATTTTAGCGCATGCGCGTCTAAACGCGGAAATCCTGAAGTTGCAGTAAGTCATTCACTGCTCCGATACAGGCTGTGCTGTGGAACTCCTTCCATCCCCTCACCGCCACCCTCCCACCCCGCCGCAAAATATGGTGTATAAAGGAACATGGTTATCAGCATTTCTTTGGAGGGCTCGAAAGATACAGAAACCGAAAAGCCACTCTCTGAGTACAGTTAGGCTGATCACCTGTACTGTGTATCAATAAAATCTGTTCTGTATTCTACATTACGAAGTGTCTCGTGCTTACTCAAAACGTGCTGTTGTGAACCAGAGGAGGAAGGAGGTTGACTGCTAACACACCACTTTGGCTGAATCAGCTAACTCAGCTTCTTTTAAGCTATGAATCTTCCTGTTGTACGCACTGTATAGTTCAGCAAGGTTTCTCACCTGAATAAGGAACAAAGGCCTCGATTGTAATGCTGCCCCCCGCCCCCCCCACCCCCGACAGGCAGGAGAGTGTCGGGGGTGGGGGTTAAATTGTCAGGATCGGGCAAACCGACCCCATTCCTGCCGCTTTATATTTTCAAGTGCAGAAATCAGGCCATGTACGAGGCTTCCGCAAAAGGCAGGCAAGAGGCCTAATTCACATACCAAAGTCACTGCCTGATGACATCATCGGCGCCATGACTTAATTTTAACAAATGTGAGAAGTCGCACAACACCAGGTTATAGTCCAACAGCTTTATTTGAAATCACAAGCTTTCGGAGCGCTGCTCCTTCGTCAGGTGAAGTGAAGAGATGCATATAGGCACAGCATATATAGTCACTTCACCTGACGAAGGAGCAGTGCTCCGAAAGCTTGTGAGTTCAAATAAAGCTGTTGGACCATAACCTAGTGTTGTGCGACTTCTCACATTTGTCCACCCCAGTCCAACATCATTAATTTTAACAGTGAGTGAGGGGAGGCCCGAGCTGTGGAATTCCCAGCAGCTGATCCAAGGCGCCAGCTGTCGACTCCCCCAAGGTAAGTGGCTCTTTTAGCACTCCTTGTGAGCCAGGAGGAACAGGTGTGCTCCCCCAGGCCCCTCAAGGAAATCCTTCAGCCTCCCACAGCCCTGATTGCCTGCCTCCTGATCTCAAACCACCTCCTCATCCTTCCTATCACAGCCCAGAGCTGATGCTCCCTTCCCAGTGCTGGGGATCGTCCACATGGGTCCCCAGCTACGGCATCCTGCCGCTAGTGTTCCCACCCACCCGCCAGCCAGGCTGTCTGCAAGGCCAGCTGCTGGGCAAGAAGCGGCCCTACAATATGCTAATGAGGCCCTGCCATTAAGATCAGCAGGGCCTCCACGTCCCTGGCCTTGCCGGGTTCATTGGCTGATTTCGGCCTCCCCCACATCCTCCCCAATTCCCCATTAATATCGAGGCCACAGAGCTTATTAAGCCATCATACAATAGTCTTGTGTCTTAATAAACATGAGGGTCCCTATTTCTACACTGAACTGCTGATTCATTTACTTTAGATAAATATTTCTGCTTTTCTATTTTTACCATTCACACTAGGGGTTCAAATTCCTCAGTGTGCTATTTTTAACGAGCTACTTAACACATCTGCATCCAGCTCATGTGTGTGCTATTTTAACAAAGGCATCAATCTGTTTAAAGCACAGATGAATTTTAACCTCTTAGTAATTTATAACTTAGCCTTGAGCGTTACAGTTTGCTCTGTTGATTCCTTAAGAATTTAGACCTCTGAGTGTAGATTTTCCTCTGGCCTACTCCTAAATAGTGCTTTCAAAATGGACACAATGCAGAGGAAAAATCCTTCTTCCCCATTGTACGTCTGAATAGTGCTACATCGTAATTTCCACGATGGCTTTTCTGGCATCTGCACCTGACTGTACCTAAAAAGGATGCAGCAATGTAAATTATATGCAGATGAATGGCAAATGGTTCTGCACATAGATTTCCTCTAATAGCACCGAGCACAGAGCAGAGACAGTCGGCCCCATTATCTGTCTGAAAGGGACAGCCTGCTGTTGTCAGGAAAGGTCATTATCTTTGATTTTTGGCATCCAAAATTCTCTTGCAACTTCAGTACTTGTTGGAGAATGATGTTAGTCTATGCTTGTGATGGAGGTTACGTGCAGTATTGTCCAACCCCACCCCTCCACCTCACCCCGTCCCCACCACAATATTTGCAGGTGAATGAGGAACAACAACCACATGTTCACTTGACAACTGCTGAAAAAAATTGCCTGCCCTCTCCTGAGTCACTAACAACTGTTTTTCTACCACAAGGCAAGAATCATTCTTCCCTCTGATCATACAACTACTCCATTCCTCCTCCTTTTCTCACACTGCCATTCTTCATTCACAGACTTGTCTTCCCTATTTATCTATATTCAAAATACACAGATAAAACAAAGTGCTTTTTGAAACAAGTTTATTTGTGGGTGTCTAATGTTCACCTCTGCCATGAGGATTGCCTACCTCAGCCTGCTTTCTGGCTACTGGGCAGTCACAAGTGGGTGGGCAGCGGAGTAGTGTGGAACTCCAGCTACATTGAAGGAGAGCCGGATCTACCGTGACCACCTCTGTCCAGCCCCGGCTATGATTTTCCATGTCACCATGCCCACTGATCTGCAGGTGCGCAGACCCAAAAGTAGCAAGTACATCTTGGAAGCCCGTCTGAATCTTACATTTCATTTAGGCAAGCTCATCAGAAATGCTGCCCAATTATGTGATGAGAGTGCACTTCACCTGCTCCTGTCCACCCATGCTCTCTGAGTCACTCTCTGTGCTACCCTTCTGCTGATTATCTAAACCCTGCAAACAACAGCAACTTGCATTTATATAACATCTTTGACGTAGTAAAACGTCCCAAGGCACTTCACAGGAGTGTTATCAAGCAAATTTAAACATGAGCCACATAAGAAGATATTAGGACAGATGGAAGCAGGTTTTAAGGAGTGTGTTAAAGGAGTAGAGAGGTAGAGAGGCGGAGAGCTTTTAGCGAGGGAATTCCAGAGCTTAGGGCCTAGACAGCTGAAGGGACGGCTGCCAGTGGTGGAACGATTAAAATCAGGGATGCACAAGAGGCCAGATTTGGAGAAGTGCAGAGATCTCGGAAGGTTGTGGGCTGGAGGAGGTTACAGAGATAGGAAGGGGTGAGGCCATAGAAAGATTTGAAAACAAGGATGAGAATTTTAAAATCGAGGCATTGCCGGACTGGGAGACAATGTAGGTCAGTGAGCATAGGGGTGATGGGTGAACAGGACTTGGTGCGATTTAGAATACGGGCAGCAGAGTTTTGGATGAGCTCAAATTTATGAAGGGTGCAAGGTGGGAGGCCGGCCAGAAGAGTATTAGAATAGTTAAGACTAGAGGTAACAAAGGCATGGATGAGGGTTTCAGCAAGATGATGAGCTGAGGCAGGGGAGGAGACGGGTGCTGTTAAGGAGGTGAAAGTCTTGGTGATGGAGAGGATATAGGATTGTATACTCAGCTTAGGGTGAAATAGGACACCAAGGTTGCAAACGGTCTGGTTCAGCCTCAGACAGTTGCCAAGGAGAGGGCTGGAGTCGGTGACTAGGGAACAGAGTTTGTGGCTGTGACCTAAGAAAATGGCTTCAGTCTTCTCAATACTGGATGTCGGACAAACAGTGTGACAAATCAGAGATAGTGGAGGGTTCGTGGTGGTGGTGAGGTAGAGCTTGGTGTCATCAGCATACATGTGGAACCTGACATTGTGTTTTCAGATGATGTCACTGAGCGGCAGTATGTAGATGAGAAATAGGAAGGGGCCAAGGATAGATCCTTGGGGGACTCCAGATGTAACAGTGTGGGAGCGAGAAGAGAAGCCATTGCAGGTGATTCTCTGGCTACAACTGGATAGATAAGAATGGAAACAATCGAGGGCAGTTCCACCCAACTAGACAAAGGAGGAGAGGCGTTGGAGGAGGATGGTGTGGTCAACCATGTCAAATGTTGCATTCACCTCTAGAAGATTAAGGAGGGCTAGTTTACCACAACCACAGTCACATAGGATTTAATTTGTGACTTTGATAAGGGCTGCCTCAGTGCTGCGGCGGGGCGGAAACCTGATTGGAGTTGCAGGCAAGATGGGCACAGAATTGGGCAGCAACAACACATTCAACGACTTTGGAGATGAAAGGGAGGTTGGAGATGGAGCGGTAGTTTGCAAGAGAGGGGTCAATGGTGGATTTTTTGAGGAGGTGCTTGATGGCGACAGATTTGAAGGGGAGGGAGACAGTACCAGCACAGAGGGAACCATTTACAATATCAGCTAACATGGGTGCCAGGAAAGGAAGTTGGGTGGTCAGCTGTTTGGTGGGAATAGGGTTGAGGGAGCAGGAGGTGGGTCACATGGACAAAATAATCTCGGAGAGGGCATGATGGGAGATAGGAGAGAAACAAGAGAAATATGCGAGTTTAGGGCTAGATGCAGGTGGGAACCTTAGGTGAAGGTTGGCTTGGTGGGCATGGGGAAGTTAGGGAAGCAGCAGAGGCAGCTGAATGCATGATCTCAATCTTAGTCACAAAGAATTCCATGAGCTTCTTGCACTTATTGTTCGAGGTGAGGGTGGAGGGGCAGGCGAGAGAGGTTTAAGAGGACGATTTGTAGTAGAGAAGAGAATCAGAGGGTTATCTTTGCATTCCAGGATGTGAGCAGCTTTGGCAGAGGAGAGCAGGACCCGATAGTGTTTTACATGGTCCAGCCAGATCTGGCGAAGAATGGCTAAACCAGTTGCCCGCCACAAACATTCAAGTCTGCGTCCCTTGGACTTAAGGGAGTGGAGATGGGGCCGTGCCAGGGGGAATGACCAGTGTGAGAGAGAGTACTGTTTTAATGGGGACAAAGGCATTAAAGGTGGAGATAAGGGTGTGATTGACCAGATTGGTACCTGCAGAAATGTGTTGAATGGAGGGCCAAAGGCTAGAGAGTTGGGAATCTGAAAGTGCTTTTGTAAGTGACTTGGGAGAGAGTTTTTACCAGAGGTGGACACAGAAGGAAGTGGAGTTGGGAAAGGGAAACGGGATGTGAGTGGAGAGGGATACAAGGAAGTGGCCTTATCTATTATTGACACAATGGGAGGAGAGAGGCCATATGAAATGGCATGGTCGAGAGGATGGCCGAATACGGGTAGGCGAGTTTATATGGAGGTAGAGATTAAGGGAGGATAGGCAGGCAATGAACTCAGAGGAGAGAGGACATGATCAGTTGAGAGGTTGCACTCACCAAAGATGAGAAGTCACTCAGTGCAGAGGCTGAGAGCGAAAAGCAGTGAAGATATCTAGGTTAGAAACATGCCGTGGTACTTGGGCGAGTGGTAGAGAATGAGTATTTTGAAACAGAGGCGAGAGAGGTAGAACGAGGTGAGATACTCAAAGGAGGAGAAGGTACCAGAGGAGTAGGGGGACAGACCAAGGTGTGATGGTGATAATGGCCACACCCCCACCGCAACAGTTTGGGCGGGGCAAGTGGTGGATATTATAGCCAGGCGTCATTAAGGGTCATTACCCATCAGCCAAGTTTCCGTCAAGGCCATAATGTTGATGCAATCATCCACAATAAGCTTACAGAAGACAAAGGCCATGTTCACCATTGAAAGGACATTCAGGAGGGAGATGTGGAGAGGCGCGGTGATAGCTGATCCACTGGCAGAGTCACAGGGTCAGTGCCGGGAGGGGTAAATGGGACGCGAGGGAAATTGGCAAGATTAGCCCCCAGCTGTCGCGCTGGCGGGAAGGTTGGTGAGAGAGTAGGATGGGGTTGCTGCTCGTAAGGAGGCAGCGACGAGTGTCTCGATGGGCCCTTCGGAGGATGCCAAGAGAGGCACAGAGGGAAGCTGTAGGCTTATTCAAGAGGGAGTCAATCCTGGGATGGCGACAGGAGAGTAGGAATGTCAAGGAGTGGTGAAGGGTTTCTAAAGGAATGAGCCATACCTATTCAGAAAAATACACCATCCTATCAACAGAATTCAGACTTTATTAAAATATGACAAACTGGGTTTAAAAATCTGAAAGCCTCAATGACACAAAGCTGTAAATACAGGCTTCTGAGATAAGATGAGTCACAAAGCTGTAAACACCATACAAGCTTTTGAAATGGGAATTGGTTATTGACACTGAGACAAAGGCCTCATTGAAACAGTGAGTTGGAGGTTGCAAGAAGTCTGCAGTTTGGAACCAACACAATAGCTATACCCAGTTTAAAGTGTTAAAAACTAACACTTCGAACAGAAACACAGAACATTAACAAACCATGCGTCTTTGTAAAAGTAACATCAAATAAAAGACAGGAAACATAAGTTTGTAATACAACCAACTAAGATGGCTGGGGAAACAATCAAGTACTCGGCTGAAGTGTTTTTGATTTACATATAGTAAAAGGTACAAACAGAAGACTTTGTAAATATTACATCAATAGATGCACCAAGCAATCACATTGTTTATGTGTTGAACTTGGAACACAAGGAGATGCGAAGTCTGGCTTACAAGAAGTTAAAGTAATTTAAGAATTCAATAGAAGACCTTCCTAAGAATGGCATCAAATAGATAAATCTGTTATAACCATATTTTATGATAACTTTCGAACACCTAAAGTTAGAGACAGAATTCTGCAAGTTAGCAGCTGAATTGACAGTAAGAATAGAAAGAAGTCAACAGAAAGATGACTGAGATAATTAGCTTACATCAACAGAAAACTTCAAAGAATATGCCACTGCAAAAAGAGTATAAAATATGGAGCTTTCAGATAGGAAGTCAGAAGTCGCTGGAAGGGGCAAAGCGATTCTCAACTTCAGAGGCAGGCTCTGTAAGTTTTTAACTCTTTGAGTCTCGGGGATCAAAAGGTACTTTTATTTGATTTTGGTGGATATTCTGGATTAAGAATAAGTAGAAGAGTGAAACTGTAACGAAGTTAAGATTTGAGAATAAGGATCTCTGATAAGAAATGTAAGCTATTTGTATTTTGAACTGTTAAAGTTGCGATTGAATCACCAACTGTTAACTACATGTCGGTTCTTTAATAAATCTATATATTTTTAGAATTGTCTCACAGAGTACTTCTGTATCAAACTCGCGAACTCAATTTCTGTACACTCTTCTGTGAGGAGTTGCAGAATTCTGGGGGGGTTTCCGGACCCTCATAATATCCAGAAGGTTACAGTCTAGTTAAACTTATTAAAAGTGCTATCTGGAGGACGGTAACATCTTCAAGTCATTTCTTTCCTTTAGGGAGAGATAGTCTGACCTTTAGACCCTAATTAAGCGTCTCTAGGATTCGGCTATCTCTAACTTTAGTTGAAGGTGAACGTCTAGGGAATACGCCTGATCTGCAGTAGCCCGAAAAGGGCTAGGACCTAGTAATTACCCCTTCAGGTTGGGGTAGGAACTTGGGGGGCAGTTTACCCGAGAGGGAAGAAATTAAAGCAGGCATGATGTCAGGAGAGAGGGGCCTTGGAGAGGTAAAGAGAATAGAAGAAAAAAGGGAAATAGAAGGGATGGGCTTGAGTCCGGAGCGGCAGCCAAATTGCGCACGTGAATGGACACAGGTAAACTCATGTTACATAGGCATGATTGCAAAGTGGATGTGCCTGAGCCGGTGAGTGGATAAGAAAGATGCTGTGACAGAGTGCTAGGTGTGCTGCTGATGCTTCACAAGGGTTGCTTCCTGCAGAATCTCAATGAAGACAAGAAAAGGACAGTGTTATAAGAAGGAAATTAGATAATAATAGTCTGAATTGGCATAGGCAAGCACATGACATAGTGTAGCTACTCCTGGAAAACCTGTGTGGCGGTCCTTCTAATAGGATGTTAGATTACATTAAACAGAACATTAAAGGCAGCTCGAAAAGCAGGGACATACAAAGCAAAGCTTCTGACAGGCAGCAGTAAATTTTAGTAATTTTAAACCTAGAGGAACATAACAAATCTACTTCCAGGAATCTCACGGCCACAAAAATCTGGCGTTCAACACCAACCTCTGCATGGGCTTGCTTGCGGCTCTAGCTGCACCCGCCCATTTAATGCAGCTGCTGTCTTTAAGGACCTCAAAGTACCTGGACTTCCTTCGCCCTTCAAATCTGCCATCATCACCCCTCTCCTCAGAAAAACAGCCCTTCATCCCTCTGTCCTTGCAAACTACCTCCCCATCTCCAACCTCCCTTTCCTCTCCAAAGTCATTGAACGTGTTGTCGCCTCCCAAATCCGTGCCCGTCTTTCCTGGCATTCCATGTTTGAATCCCTCCGATCAGGTTTCCGACCATGCCACAGTACCGAAACGGCTCTTATCAAAGTCACAAATGACATCCTTTGTGACTCTGACAAAGGTAAACTATCCCTCCTCGTCCTTCTTGACCTGTCTACAGCCTTTGACACGGTTGACCACTCCATCCTCCACCAACGCCTCTCCAATGTCCTCCAGTTGGGTGGGACTGCACCTGCCTGGTTCCATTCTTATCTATCTAATCATAGCCAGAGAATCACCTGCAGTGGCTTCTCATCCCACTCCCGGATCATTACCTCTGGTGTCCCCCAAGGAGCTATCCTTGGCCCCCTGCTATTTCTCATCTACATGCTGCCCCTCGGCAACATCATCCAAAAATACAACGTCAGTTTCTACATGTACGCTGACAACACCCAGCTCTACCTCACCACCACCTCTCTCGAACCCTACACTGTCTCTAAATTGTCAGGCTGCTTGTCTGACAGCCAGTACTGGGTGAGCAGAAATTTTCTCCAACTAAATAATGGGATGACCGAAGCCATTGTCTTCAGTCCCCACCACAAAATCCGCTCCCTTGCCATTGACTCCATACCTCTCCCTGGCAACTGTCTGAGGCTGAACCAGACTGTTCGCAATCTTGGTGTCATATTTGACCCTGAAATGAGTTTCCGACCATATGTCCACACCATCATTAAAACCACCTATTTCCACCTCCAGAACATCGCCCGAGTCCGCCCCTGCCTCAGCTCATCTGCTGCTGAAACCTTCATCCATGCATTTGTTGCCTCTAGATTGACTATTCCAACACACTCCTGGCTGACCTCCCTTTGTAAACTTGAGGTCATCCCAAACTTTGTACCAAGTCCTGTTCATCCATCACCCCTGTGTTTGTTGACCTACATTGGCTCCCGATTAAGCAACACCTCGAATTTAAAATTCTCATCCTTATTTTGAAATCCCTCCATGACCTCGCCCCTCTCTATCTCTGTAATCTCCTCCAGCCCCACAACCCTCCGAAATATCTGCACTCCTCTAATTCTGGCCTCCTGAGCATTCTCGATTTTAATCGCTCCACCATTGGTGGCTGTGCCTTCAGCTGCAAAGGTCCTAAGCTCTGGAATTCCCTCCCTAAACCTCTATGGCTCTCTACCTCTATTTTCTCCTTTAAGATGTGCCTTAAAACCTACCTCTTTGACCAAGTTTTTGGTTATCTGCCCTGAAATCTCCTTATGTGGCTTGGTGTCAAATTTTGTTTTATAATGCTCCTGGGAAATGTTACTATGTTGAAGGTGCTATATAAATACAAGGGGGGTGAAATTTGGTGCCTTTGGGCCTCCTGTTAGCGCCCCGGGCGCAAATGGCTTTGCGACCAGGCACGACGCTGACATCGACTCCCGCCGTATTCAGCAGAAGTTTTGTGGTGGTGCTATGACGTTGCACCCCGATCTCCTTCGCCCGGACATCATGACGTCATCGTCATGCGCATCGCCCCGGTAGCGCCCCGGACCAAAAATTGACTTCCGCCCCCTGCAGCAGCACCGACAGCTGAAGGAGGCGTGCATCGGGCGGCCGGCCGCTTCGGGGGCGATGATTAAAGGCGAGGTAAGTAAAAGAAAAACTTACCTTTCTTGTTCCCGTTTTTTTCGCGGCTTCTTGCCCGCGATCGATCAGCCCCACACTCTGTCTTGGTGGTCCAGTTATTACAGAGCCTGCAATATAGGGAGGGAAGGAGCCTTTGAACGCGCCAGTGCTGCACAGCCCAGTGTGAAGCGCTGCTGAAGTCTTCACCCCGCCTGGTGCTGATTGCGCTCCAAGAAGGAAGTGGAACACTTGATTTAGCGCTCCACTTCCTTCTTGTAGCGCAAAACTGAATTTTTTTAATGTTTAGAAACATTAGCGCCTGTAATTTTCTCAACTTTTAAAATTCATCGCCCAAAACAGGGCTATAATGAATTTCTCCCCCAAGTTGTTGTTGTTGTTGTTGCCCTGTGGGCCTTCACTCAATAGTGTGGCACCATGTGCACCCAATGCCCACCCATTACATTCAAATTAGGACCCAGAGGAAGATCATATGCTAAGATCAAGGGCACAGTAAAGCACAATTCTGCTGCACTTGGCCTAAATCTCCTCCAGACAGCACTTCCATAGTACAATCAGGGCTTTGCTCTTAAACCCAATTACCCATGCCACATATTAGTTACTGCTGAACAAATAAAAATATGGATATTAGTTAACCATGTATGAGCATGGTTACAAAAAACACTATTATGCTACAATAGTGAACTGAGAGCTGCTCGAATCTGCTCCAGTATAAAACACTTTTGGAACATTCATTGCAACCACTCAGTCACTGAACATTCAAAGGAAGTGTATTGATTTTCATTCATGTGGTACTAAGAACAGTAAGGTTCAGACTCTCGCTACAAATGCCACCATCTGTTACATGATATTTTCCATTTTGTAAGCTGTAAACATATATATCAACTTGAGAAACAGACTATCAGAAACAAAGCTCACAATATCAAAAGTCAAATAACAAAAATCAGGGACCAAGAAATTGGTCCGAATAGGCCCAAGACCCACCCGACATTAAGTCACGGGCCTTATTTACATGAGACCGGCAAGCTTTAGACACCTGCTGGTGTCCCCAGGCAGCTCACTGGTGAAGAGGATTTCAATTTCGGGCCACCTCATTGTCGGCAGTGGCCCTCGGGTAAATCCTGGGAGAAGGGGATAAGCGATCGGGAGGGAGGGAGGGAGGGAGGCAGTAATCAGGAGAGGGAGGGGGACAATCAGTAGGGGGGCCAAGCGAGGTCCAGCAACAGTCTTCGGCAATACATTGGAGCTGGGAGGAGCACGCCTGCACCTCCCGGCTCCACATTCAGGTAAGTATTTTTTTAAACTTACCTTTTTGGTGGCAGCCTCTGGACCGCTGGTTAGGCCACATGTCGATCATATGTTCCTGGGCCGGCTGCATTCAGGGTAGCCCAATTTTACAAAGAGGGCCTCTTTGCATATGCAAAGGGACAAATGCCTTTGAAGGCCCTGGACGCCTCATTTTCTGCCTTTATCTGTATGGCAGGTGGTGCACTTTCAGCGCATAATGAGCAAGCGCACCACACCATATTGTATGCACGGGGGCCTGTTTCGTGCTGCGCCCCATATAATTTCTAGGCCAGGAATTCTTCTTTCTGACTGCTAGTTCTACTTTCAACCCTTGAGATCCAAATTTCACATCTATATATAGCAAAAGAATCCACTTGTTAAATCCATAGCTGCTAGAGATTTGAGTCATGTATCACATCAGTTAATGTATAATTTTTCTTCCCTCTTTTTCTCCCCCCGGTGAAGGGTGGGGGGCAAATTGGTTGTGAAAGCTAGTTGATAAATGGATTTGAACTTGGATATCTTAGTTGGGAGGTGAAGACTCTGTAGATACTGAGATGCTCGGTCCACCTGAGATTTTAAATAAAGTGGGAATCGCAATTGATGAAGTGTTGAGTCACTGATGATTGCACAACCTGAGTGCTGATTTAAATAGCTGGTTATAAGGAACAGAACTTTGTGCTAATTTTTCCTATTCTTCTCAAGTAACTCACTTTTATCGAATCAAACAAATGATCTAAAACAAATGAGCTGTTGTGTGCCCATGTGCTATAATAACATATAACTCTGAGCCGCATTTTATTAAGGGTCTTGTTTTCTCCGTCTAAAATTGATGAGACTGTCAGGCAAAGAATACTAGCCATTCACTGTGAAATTTATTACAAGACAAAAGGCCATCATGATAGGAAGCCATTCTGAATTATCATTTTAATAATCAGTCTCAGCATTATTTGTCATGCCTATGTAGCCTTGCTCATTCAGAAGTCTTTTAGTGCCGTTGCTTCTTCCCACTTTCATTTTGTCCCATGAAGCCGGGTAATAAACATTACAGAAAGAACAGTTTCAAAATAATTCACTCGTATCAGACCACATAAATTATGACAATATTCCCAGGCAATTCAACAGTATTTATTTGAGCCCTGGTGGAGTTCTATTTGGAAGAAAATGAGAATGTAAATGAAGCTCAAATTATTTTTTTTACCCTTCCAGAAGTAGTTTGAGAAATTCCTCAGTGCTTGTGGAGATAAAAATGAAATCATCTTCTCTATTGACATGACTCTCCCACCATCACCATCCCCACCCCTTGGTGTCTTGGGAAGCACAATTTATTGTCAAGGTTTGTTCTGGACACTGAGAAGAATATATATTGAGTTAATAAAAGCAGCTTTTAAAACAAGAAATGTTGAAAATTACATGCTCTCCTTTTGTAAATTTTCTTGAATCAATTACAGGAAACTCTTTATTAACCGGCACCGACGGGACCGGCGTGCTGCCGGTTAATCAAAAAGTCCGGATAATGGAGAGTTATATCTCCCAACGTACGAGAGCCCCGTACACACTGACATGCGCCTGCATTCGGAGCTCCGTCTCCCCGGGGACCGCCAGCTGACCATCTGTCGTGTCCGCTGCCTACCCGGGCTGCACATTCCCCTCCCAATCTACACGCTCCGATACAAGGCAAATGCCTCGGGGTTTTGTTTAAAGTTATTTTTAAAGGAGAGATGAAGGAAAACCCCGGTTACCTACTCAAGAATTTTGCCGGTTAAGAGAGATTTCCGGTTATTTGGGTGCCGGTTAAAAGAGAGTTTCCTGTATAGTGATGCTAAAATTGTTTTATTTTAATCTTCAGGCGTTACATACGACACAAATTTTGCCAGTTAGAGAGAGATTTACAGAACCTTTTGTTCGAATATGAACATATCACAGGATCATATTGTTCTAATTATTTGATTATACGAATAATTATAGGAGCCTTGCCATCAGATTATGGTGTTTTCAGGAAGGCTGATTTCCTGCAATAACAAGGAACAACTTGCTCCAAAGATCTGTCCAAATTGCAGTGGTCGAGCTGCCTGAGTAAGTTTGCACTGCCCCTGATATATCTTCTGCAGCAGGATCTTCTGTCAAGTAGTTTCCTTGTATTTGTGTTATTTTATAGTGAAATTATCCTTTTTTTTAGTTAGGAGTGCACATGATAAGCGATCCAATGACATTGAGGTGATTTTCCCCTTTACTGCCTGGGTGTTATGCATTGCCTGGACAGAGCACAGAGAGGAAAAGTTGATTGTGGTCGTCACCTTCCTAGCCACAGACAGAGCAGTGTGAGCAGATGAGCGAAGCTACAGGTCCTCCTGCAGTACGTGATAGCTCTGCTCTATTGCCTCTTTGGTGAAGCATACTCCTTAGAAATGTCTTTATATGAGCTGTGCTGCATTCTATTCTATGAAGGGGGTAATGTCTGGTGGGGTGGACTCTTGTTAAATGCTGCATGGCTCTCCTTTGCTCCATTCTGTGCTGCTGCTCCTCCTCAATGATAATGACATACAAGGATATGCCAATATGGAATACCAGACCTGCTCCTGAGAAGCCCTCGCAGTGGGTAGGGGCTGGTGGAGGGGGGGTGGGGGTAGGTGGGGTTGGGGGGAATGGGGGGGGGAGCAACCTGCCAGTGTCAGAAGCAAGTCCAAGTGTCTATAGGCAGAATGGCAAAACAAATCTCAGCTGCTGAATTCACCATTCAAACTTTCCCTATCTTTCAGACTCCTAAACTTCTGGCTGAAGCATTTGCAACCATCTTCAGCCAGAAGTGTCGAGTGGATGATCCATCTCAGCCTCCTCCTGAGGTCCCCACCATCACAGAAGCCAGTCTTCAGCCAATTCGATTCACTCCACGTGATATCAAGAAACGGCTGAGCGCACTGGATACAGCAAAGGCTGTGGGACCTGACAACATCCCGGCTATCGTGCTGAAGACGTGTGCTCCAGAACTAGCCGCTTCTCTAGCCAAGCTGTTCCAATACAGCTACAACACTGGCATCTATTCGACAATGTGGAAAACTGCCCAGATATGTCCTGTCCACAAAAAGCAGGACAAATCCAATCCGGCCAATTACCGCCTCATCAGTCTACTCTCAATCATCAGCAAGGTGATGGAAGGTGTCGTCGACAGTGCTATCAAGCAGCACTTACTCACCAATAACCTGCTCACTGATGCCCATTTGGCTCCAGACCTCATTACAGCCTTGGTCCAAACATGGACGAAAGAGCAGAATTCCAGAGATGAGGTGAGAGTGACTGCCCTTGACATCAAGGCAGCATTTGACCGAGTGTGGCATCAAGGAGTCCTAGTAAAACTGAAGTCAATGGGAAAACTCTCCACTGGCCGGAGTCATACCTAGCACAAAGGAAGATGGTTATGGTGATTGGAGGTCAATCATCTCAGCCCCAGCACATCGCTGCAGGAGTTCCTCAGGGCAGTGTCCTAGGCCCAACCATCTTCAGCTGCTTCATCAATAACCTTCCCTCCATCATAAGGTCAGAAGTGGGGATGTTTGCTGATGACTGCACAGTATTCAGTGCCATTTGCAACTCCTCAGATAATGAAGCAGTCCATGCCCGCATGCAGCAAGACCTGGACGACATTCAGGCTTGGGCTGATAAGTGGCAGGTAACATTTGCGCCACACAAGTGCCAGACAATGACTATCTCCAACAAGCGAGAATCTAACCACCGCCCCTTGACATTCAACAGCATTACCATCGCCAAATCTCCCACCATCAACATCCTGGGGGTCACCATTGACCAGAAACTTAACTGGACCAGCCACATAAATACTGTGGCACCAAGAACAGGTCAGAGGTTGGGTATTCTGCGGTGAGTGTCTCACCTCCTGACTCCCCAAAGACTTTCCACCATCTACAAGGCACAAATCAGGAGTGTGATGGAATACTTTCCACTTGCCTGGATGAGTGCAGCTCCAACAACACTCAAGAAGCTCAACACCATCCAAGACAAAGCAGCCCGCTTGATTGGCACCCCATCCACCACCTTAAACATTCACTCCCTCCACCATCAGCGTACTGTGGCTGCAGTGTGTACCATCTACAAGATACACTGCACAAACTCACCAGGGCTTCTTCTGCAGCACCTCCCAAACCCGCGACTTCTACCACCTAGAAGGACAAGGGCAGCAGGCGCATGGGAACACCACCACCTCCAAGTTCCCCTCCAAGTCACACACCATCCTGATTTGGAAGTATATCGCCGATCCTTCATCGTCACTGGGTCAAACTCCTGGAACTCCCTCCCTAACAGCACTGTGGGAGTACCTTCACCACACAGACTGCAGCGGTTCAAGAAGGCGGCTCACCACCACCTTCTCAAGGTCAATTAGGGATGGGCAATAAATGTTGGCCTTGCCAGCGATGCCCACTTCCCATGAACGAATAAAAAAAAACTCCTCACTTCCACCTGTCTCAGCTGATCCTGACTTCTGTTGCACTTGATTAATCCCAGTCTAAGTTACCCAGTGTGCATTACGAGAGTAAAACCAGGAAACTCGGAGCTATTGCTCAGTGGCCCTCATTTTGACATATGCAAATGTGGTTAGTCAGGACTCAGTGGGGAGATCGCAGGAAGATTCAAAAAGCTCAAGGGAACTTTGTTAGAAGCGTCTTAATGATGCAAATCAGGTGGAAATAGCTTCTGCCTGGTTTTTCTGCCTAAAAATAATTCCTGCACCGCTAATGCACTGAGAACGGCAAGAAAATTCATCCCCTTTGTCAGGCAAAATTAATTTTTTGAAATGCCTTTTGAAATCATTATCACTTCCTATCATTCTGTAAGTCTACCCTATAAAGTTAGGCATCAGGCATGTATAGAAAATCAGCCGACTATAATTTATTTTCAGTTTTTCATGTTTATCGGAATAACTGGGTGAAGTGGTCTCGCTGATTACATCAATAGTCACATTTAATTTTATTTATTTGTAAAACTTTCATTTTGAATATAAAATAGGGTCGGAGCATCTTATTTTGAACAGCTAAAATGGATAGACAAAATGCCGAAGACTGTACTGGGATCTTATAACATCACATTTAAGAGCTGAGGCCAATTCACCTCTAAGAAAATTAAACCATTTTATCATGCTATCCTATCTTCTCCTTTGTTGTAAAGCTGCGAATAAGAGTGATTTTTTCCAACTCTGTTACACTGTGAAACCACTCATCTCATACATCATACCTGTTAGAAAAAAATTGTAATTAAAATCTGCCATTATGATTTATGTTTACATCTCTTCTGGCTCATAACCAGCAAGATGGGCCAGTGCTCATTTTCCAGAGTCATGGTGCCCTCTGCATTATTGTGGGGCAGAAATTGGACCTCATTACTCCCATTTTAGCGGGTTGAATAGAACTCCACGGTTGTGCACCATCTGCTTTAGCCTGATCAAGTAATTGGGAAAGAGGATCAAGTTGAGGTAAGGATACAGAGTTTTTGTTGGGAACTGAATAAGATGGCTTCAGTCTTCCAATGTTCATTTGAAGGGAATTCTGGCTTCTTCATGACTTAATGCCTAACAACACAGAAGAGGTAGTGGAATTGAGGGGATTGGAGAAGTAGAACTGGATGTAATCACTGCACATATGTGATAGAGATTAAGATTGAAAAATAGTTAAGCATTCCATTTTATACAAACAAATTACTTATATTCTTATACTATATTTCATTTTAGATTATTTCTCTAGTTAAAAAATCTAAAATTGAAAGACTGCAAAAAGGCTGAAAATGTGTCTGTACAGAAGTCATGTGCCGCCTGCTTCTTGGCCAGGTCACACTTTGTTTACATTTAGATTCTCTTTATCACCCCAACCGGAGATTCAATTACACTTTTGTGCCTTGTTAACCCAAACATATTTAGCAGGCCTAAGAACATCTTGATAGGGACTGGTATCAAAAGTGGATAAAGGGTTATGAAATGCAGATGCCTATGGAGTAGTGCAGGCAGAAACAGTGTAAATGGTGTGATATCATAGCCATAGGTTGGGGGATGAAGAAGTAAAGAGTAATTGGAGCATAGCAGGCTGAAATGGACTATTCTTCTTTGGCGGCATCCTACGTAACCTGAGGTGTTGGCCGTGAGTATATGTAACATCTAGGGGGCTAAATTTGATAGCCCCTGAAAACGGGCATGGGGATTGCAATGCACAATTAATCCGCACCCGTTGATTGCAATGCAGGCAGTACACCAACTTCGTGCTGCCTGCTCATTTCCATAATGTCAGCGTGCAACCAGTGCTGACCATGCTGTTCATTGGCTGCACGCATCAGCAGGGGGCCAAAATTCGTTACTTGTTAGCCGCAGTTAAAGCTAGCCTACACTGCTTAAAGCTAGCCTGCACCTCTTAAATGGGGAGGTGCATTGTGGTTGGAGCAGGTGCTAGCAGTCATTCAGGAACTTTATCTGACCTGGGAAACAGTGTAGAATGGCACAACATGGGAGAGAGCGGGCTCCAAGGTTTTCCGATGCAGCACTGGAGGCCTTGGTGGAGGAGGTGGAAACTAACAGGGATGTCCTGTGTCCACTGGGGGTCAGGAGGCCCTCCAGACACATGCTCAGAAGGCAGTGGGAGCAGATAGTCGTGGACGTCAATGCCAGGAGTCAAGCCCCAAGGACCTGGATGCAGTGCCGCAAGAAGTTCAATGACCTCATATGAGGTCAGTGAATTTATGTTTAAATGCCCTATCCTTCCAACTGCACCACTAGCCTCAGCCACTGCTCAATGCACCACACCCCCATTACTCACCTACCAACTATCTCTGTCAATCAGAACTCATAACTAACATTCATAGCTTCATCTCACCCTCACACACTTAGCACTGCTGCGAGCATCACTGCTACAAGCATCTTACAGCTTGCACACACTGCCAGCTATTCAATCATAACAGCCACATCACCCAAACAGATTGCACAACAATCACTGACACACTTCCCTCTCTCTTGCAGGGCAAGGTGGTGCACAACCGGAGGCAGCAGGTGCTAACCGGTGGGGTACAAGCTCGCCTGGATGTCCTAACCCCCATGGAGCAGAAGGTGCTGGCCATTATTGGAATGGCCATTGCTGAGGTCGTGGCCAGTGGCAGGGCTGAATCCATAGAAGATGATGGTATCCCCATACCTAATCTATCTTCTCACATCCCACTTCCGCCTCATCCCACAGCTTAGAGGTGGAATCCGCATGTGGTGAGACAGCGAGCATGAGTGGCCTGCAGCCAGGGCAGGGGTAGCCCAGATGACAACTCGCTGGAGGGCGAGGTCACATACGAGTTCTGCTGCAGAGGACTCAGATGAGCATTTCAAATGGGCGGGCTACAGAAGAAGGCTGATGGGTATGCACAATGAAATGTTTGGTGCATTGGGAAGCCTGCCAGGAAGCCTGCGTTCAATGTCAAGGAGCATAGAGGTGTCCAGCACCAACTTGGCTCAGGGCTTTGTACAGAGCATGGAGCCCATCCTTTCCAGCATGGAAGTGGTGGCCAACTCCATTAGCCCAACCATGATACAGTGCCGATGTCTCAGCTTCCATTGCAGCACAAGCAAAAGCCACCCAACGTCTAGGTGCTGCAGTGGAAGCTCAGACTTCTGCCATGCATGCTCAGACTGCTGCCATCATGGCTGTGGATTACAGTGTTCAAAGGGGCTTCCAGAGTGTCACAGCAGTCCAGCAATCTGTCCTCCCAACAGGTTACTAGGATTGCTGAGGCACCACCCCAGGGGAGTGGTGTCATATTTGACCCTGAAAGGAGCTTCCGACCACATACCCGCAGCATAACTAAGACCGCCTATTTCCACCTCCGTAACATCGCCCGTCTCCGCCCCTGCCTCAGCTCATCCTTCTTTTCAAATCCCTCCATGGCCTCGCCCTTCCCTACCTCAGTAATCTCCTTCAGCCCCACAACCCCCCGAGATATCTACGCTCCTCTAATTCTGCCCTCTTGAGCATCCCTGATTATAATCGCTCAAGCATTGGTGGCCGTGCCTTCTGTTGCCTAGGCCCTAAGCTCTGGAATTCCCTCCCTAAACCTCTCCACCTCTCTATCTCTCTCTCCTCCTTTAAGATGCTCCTTAAACCTACCTCTTTGAACAAGCTTTTGGTCACCTGCCCTAATTTCTCCTTATGTGGCTCAGTGTCAATTTTTTTTTCTTATAACACTCCTGTGAAGCACCTTGGGACATTTTATTATGTTAAAGGTGCTATCTAAATACAAGTTGTTGTTGTTGTTGTTGCTGAAGATGCGCTTCATATGCCTGGACAGATCTGAAGGAGCCCTTAAATATGCACTAGCCAGGGTCTCCAGAATGATCGTGTTATGCTGCACTCTGCACAACAGAGAGCAACAACGCAGATTGAAGCTGCTGGTGGAGCAAAGCACAGAGCCTCTTTGGAGGAACAGGAGGAGAAGGAGGAGGAACTTGATGTGGACATGGCAGCAGCAGCGATGCACATTGCTGCCCAGGATACCCGGGATGTCCTCATAATGGCACAATTTAGTGAGGATGCGCCGTTGCACCCATATGGCACCCAGATGCTGAACCGACTTTCCCCCGGCCCAACCATAAAGCAGGCCTAAGCTGACTAAACCATTCCTGTCACACACACCCATTGCTCGCAGTTACGTCATGTCTTACCATTCATTACAAGTGACAAGGCCACTTACCAGGAAGCAGGCAAAAATAGGCAAGGCGGGAATGTGGTGCAAAGAAGTAATTTTATGTGCGTCCAAATAACATAAACTTAACAGTGAAACATTGCCTAGCACACACATGTGCATACCCTTGTGCATCTAGAATTCTTTTATCTTCCTCTTCCTACCATTTCTACATCATGCAACCCCTGTGGCTTCAGCAGAGGTACAGGCAGGCTGCTCACTTCCCTGCTCTGACTGCTGAGATGCTTTTGGACGACGTTCTCTGGGTTTTGGAGCCCGTGAGGGCCCCGCTAAAGACTGCTCCTCCTGCAGCTGTGCAGGGGCAGACTCGGCCATCGGTAGACGAGGCAGCATGTGGGGCTCTGACTGAGGGAGGATGGGGGGGGGAAGGGCAACAGGGAGAAGTGGAAGCACTTTGAGCAGAGTCCCCACTTCCATGTCCCCTTTCACCATCATCCCTCTCATGGCCCACCCACACTTCCCTGCTAGCAATGAGCTGGAGAGCACTTTGCCACACATCAGTGGGGTGATGAATGGCCAATTCTAGGTTTTTATCCACCCTTGTTAAGGTGGCATTCAGAGTATGTAAGCTGTTGGTGAGAGCAATCATGCACTCATTTAAATGTCACGTTTGATGCTCCATGCAGATGGCCACCCTTTCCTGGACGAACACATCTTAGCCACGGACTGCGACATCATGCCAGTCATGCTGGAGATGGACACCTCCATTCTTCCTGCAAGCGAGCACATTGCGGAAATCCAGCCATAGCCTCATGCATTTTTTGTTGCTCCTCCAGAATCATCCTCTTTGTCGACGGCCCCCGAGGTTCAGCATCTGCGTCCAGCTGAGTAGAGCTTGGAGCGTCCTGCGCCCTCTGACAAGGACTCTCGCTGCTGTCCCTGTCTGCACCATCTGCTCTTGCTCACATGTGATCTGTGAGACACAAGGTGACAACACTACTATCTGACTTAACTGGTCCCACCAACGTGTGTGTATCTGTGCTGGGGCTTGGTGTGCATGTGTCCTGTGATGGTGCACTCTCGGAGTCCGCAACCTCCTCTGAGGAGTCTTTTTTCTCCTCTGCCTGGACTGTCTGGGGGACACTTGATGGGGCTGTGGGTGAGTAAAGACATGAATTAGAACTGTTATGATAAGAATGTTTTAAGTGACCATTATACACATGATCATATTTCACTGGCTGTTGACATCAAGTCAACATGAGTGACTGTTGTATGCCATGTGGCTGTGTGATATTTAATTCTGGCACCAGGTAGCCGGGAGTTCCCCGACTCTTCATCTCCCACCGCCATCAACTCCACTACTCTGCTGATCTCCAGCACCTCCTCCTCTGCTGCAGTCAGTGGTGTTATCACGGGAGGGCCACTTCCGGTTCCCTGCCTCGCCCGGCTGTTCTGTGCTCTTTTCTCCTGCAAGGAGGGAAAAAAGAGATTTTTGAGTGAGAGTGATGGAATGAGTGGAAAGGATGGATGGGTAACATCTGTAGAGGGTGACTATGAGGGGAAGGCGTTAAATTGCATTAAGATGAGGGTGAGTGTCAGTGGTGGATGGTTAGATGGGAATGTGAGGAAGTGCATAGACAGAGAGGGATGGGTGTGCCTGCAAGGCAAGTTGGTGTGAGGAGTGATGTGCAGGAGTAGGCTTGGGAAGGCAGAGTGAGGGGGTTGGGGTGACATGCACATCAGGATGTAGTTGAATGTGGCATTGCACTCACCTTTCCTGACCTCATGAGGTCATTAAAGTGCTTCCTGCACTGTATCCACGACCTGGCTACCACACTCCTGCTGCTCACTTCTGTCACTATCTCCAGCCATGCCTTCTTGGTCTCTGCAGCTGGCCTCTTCCTCCCATCAGCAGGGACTAGGATCTCTCTGTGGGCCCTGACTCCTTGGAGCAGGAGTTCCAGGGAGGCATCACAGAACCTAAGGGCAGCTTTTGGGTGCTGCCCCTGCATTTTTTATTCTGCAGCAGTATAAATCTCTTTAAGAACAAGCAAATCACTATCCACACAAACCATTCTCTTCCCCACCAACCTATCTTGAACCTCCACCAACCTTCATCTGTCATCTTTGCATTGCTCCTTTAAATACCTGAGCTGAATTGGACCCATGTGGACGTCATCATGCCCACTCCCATTAATTGGTCAGGAAACCGGAAGTCAGATTTAAATGCAGCGGCTTTGTTAAAACGTGCTGCTTCAACTTTTGGGTTCCCGACACGAACCAGGGCTCCCCCATTGCTAGCATGTCGCAAAGGTAAAAATTCCAGCCCATCTCCACGGTAACCTTCACAGCCACTGGCAATGCGGTCCTTGCCCTGCTCTAAGGTTGCAGTTGTGGCTGCAGCAGGTGGCAGATTTCAGTGAGGATGTCCTTACTGAAGCGCAGACATCTCACACATTTTTCCTCGCTGAGGTTCAGGGAGAAGAATTACTCCCTGAACACCCTGGGTGGATATGGCCTCCTGCTGAGAGTCCTTCTCCTGCTCCTCCTCCTACGTGTTCTAGCAGCTTGTCCTGCTCTGCATGGCCTCTGTTCATTCTCCTAGTCATGCTGTATTCCAAGGAGATTTCCTACTAGTGCACCCATGTCTGACAGCAAGTGATTTGTGCAGAAGCCTTGAAGTCAGCAAAAAGTCCGTCAGCACCTGCCACACTACTCCCTGTAGACTTTTTCAACTTGAAACAACTATAGAAAGTACAAAACACTTGTAGAATCGTACCAGAAGCCAGATGAAATCAACTAGCAACTAACCTGTAAGTAGTTGATGATCCCTTTAAATACCGCTGGTGAGGGGTCCTTACTGCTGCTGAATGTGTGTTCAGCGGTGCAAGGTTAAGAGAGGGCGTTAGCTGGAGCGTTGAGCGCTGCACATCATGATTGACGTCATGATCCGCCTGTTCTGCATATTTCCAGCAGATGTTCAATTCGCGCACGCTAACGCCCTCACCAATATGGCGTCCGACGCGATTTGTGCGTGCAATGGAGTGAATTGGCCCAATCGTTGCTGCTGAGCTGACAAATGGGAATTTAGTAGTAACATTAAGAAAAGAATTTGTCATTTTATGATAGTAAACTTGGAATAATGGGAGTAGATTTTACCCACAACACCAGTGCTCTGTGCTTTGAACTGTGGTTAATATTAGTTCTGTGCACAAGTACCCATGCTTTGGCATGCACAGGCCATAAGAGCAGGCTGATAGCTTCTCACAGCATGCATACATTTTCCTTTATTAAATTAGGTTTTTTTTGCAGTTCTGAAAATGATCATCATGACATAGGATTACCATGCCCAGAGGAGCACAGAATGGGAGCACCGTGCCAGGAGGAACAGAATTAAATGACCTTGCCAGAAGGAGCAGAAGAAACCATGCCTAGAGGAACAAGTAGTAAGAGGGCCAGATGCTAATTTTTTTTTCTGGTAAGAATCTATTCTAAAGAGGTTATGGGGTTGACTTTTCATGGTGGATAGAGAGGGAAATGTTGCTGTGTAAGTTTTGCATCACCCAAATTACGAACATTCAACCCCAATAAATTTTCCAGGGTCAGATCTAATGACATAATCAATGCAAGCTCCCTGGGAGTAATTCAGCAGTCACAGGCAGCTCACTCATTCAGGGATAGGACATCCAGCCCTGCAGCATCGATTTAAAGGGTTTTCACCACCATTTAAGGAGCAGGTCAATTTTTAGAAGATTTTGTCAGTTTTGTTTAGAATCTATAAACTAACAATGGAGCAATGATAAATCAAAGCCCTCAGAGTTTCAGATATACCTGTAGAACTACTTCTGCAAGAAGTGGAGTAAACAGATTTGTACTGTTTGATACTCCAGGGCATCCCACAGGAAAGTGAACAATAGTGCATGGTGACACAACATGTTAATTTGGCCTGAATTACCCAGTGACACTAGTACCAAATTCTGAAGAAATTTACGGATTAGAGGAAATTAGTCAAGTTAGGGCGACCACCGGTAGTTTATATAAAGTAAATTGGCAAAGTGCACGCCACTAAATGTTTCACTGCATCCTGTTACATAGTGACGCTGTTCTACGCAAAGCAATCAGACTGCCTTGCAGTCTTTTAAATGGCCTTTTTGCAGCAGGTCATAAATTCCACCTATAACTTAGCACGCTGTTAGCATGCTTACATTCTAAAAGAGCAACACTGAAAAGTCCTTCTGACAATACCGACCTGAATCTCACACACATGATGGGCTTTAGCAGGGGTACTGTGGTGAATTTGCTCCTAAGAGTTCCAGCACCTCATAAGAACAGAAGAACTAGGAGCAGGAGTAGGCCATACAGCCCCTCAAGCCTGCTCTGCCAATCAATAAGATCATGGCTGATTTTCTACCTCAACTCCACTTTCCCGCTCTATCTCCATATCCCGTGATTGCCTTAATGTCCAAAATCTAGCGATCTCAGTCTTGATTATACTCAACGACTGACCGTCCAAAGCACTCTGGGGTAGAGAATTCCAAAGATTCACAACCCTCTGAGTGAAGAAATTTCTCCTCATCTCAGTTCTAAATGGCCGACCCCTTATCCTGAGACTATACCCCCTAGTTCTAGACTCTCCAGCCGGGGGAAACAACCGCTCAGCATCTACCCTGTCAAGCCCTTTAAGAATTGTATACGTTTCAATGAGATCACCCAACAATCTTCTGAACTCCAGTGAATATAGGCCCATTCTACTCAATCTCTCCTCATAGGACAACTCTCTCATCCCAGGAATAAATCTAGTGAACCTTTGTTGCACCCCCTCTAATGCAAATATATCCTTCCTTGGGCAAGGAGACCAAAACTGTACACAGTACTCCAGGTGTGGTCTCACCAAAGCCCTATATAATTGCAGAAAGACATCCTTACCTTTATACTCCAACCTCCTTGCAATAAATACTAACATACTTAGCGACAGTACTTCTCTACTTGCAGGATAAGGTGGCAGAAGAGAGTAGGCCAGACTGGAGGAGGGCCCACAGCTATATCTCCTTAAGTGCTTTCAAAGAAGCCACCTTGAAAGTCCTTAGGGTTGAGAACATAGACGGAGTAAGGTGGGTTTAAGCTAGAAGGTTCCCTAAAGCTGAGGGATAGTACCATCCTTCTCATGTTCTTTCTTCTATGCTCACTCCCTAGGTTATTCTCACTGTTGTCCAGGCAGCAGCGGAAAGATGTTCCCTTTTCACCCAGTGGCCATCAAGCCAGCTGAGTTTGGGTCAGTGAACTTGGCAGGAAGTCATGGATCATGTTAATGCCAGCAACACTGTCCAGAAGACCTGAATACAGTGCTGGAAGAAGTTCACTGGTCTTACTAGGAATCACAAGGAAGTGCACAGCACTTTGATCTCAGCAATGCAGTGATGTAACTGTTCCATTTTATTCACACATTCTTACAATATCTAGCTGGCTTCCCAAGGTTGCCTATTAGACAGCATTGTACACTTCCCAGCACCTCCCTTTCCCAGCACCTCCCTTTCCCAGCACCTCCCTTTCCCAGCACCACCTCCTTCATTAGAATCCCAAACCCACGACCTCTACCACCTAGAAGGACAAGGGCAGCAGGTGCATGGGAACACCACCACCTCCAAGTTCCCCTCCAAGACACACATCATCCTGACTTGGAAATATATCACCGTTCCTTCATCGTCACTGAGTCAAAATCCTGGAACTCCCTCCCTATCAGCACTGTGGGAGTACCTTCACCACACGGCCTGCAGTGGTTCAAGAAGGCGGCTCACCACCACCTTTTCAAGGGCAATTAGGGATGGGCAATAAATGTTGGCCCTGCCAGTGATGCCCACATCCCATGAATGAATAAAAGAATTCCTCAACAGTATAACCCTCTACCAACTCCTTCCATGTACAGACTCCACACAACGCACTCTTCTGTTTTCCCAGCACCTATCAATAACACCCTGTTACATAGGTATTGGTGAATGTCATGCCACAAATGTAAACTACTCAATGCATGCTACTAGTTTTGTGAAAAAAAAGAATGCATAACAAGAGAGAGAAGCTGAGAATGGAAGGTGGACCAGCAAACCAGTATCTTCTCTTCATTTTTAAGGAGCAGGTCCTCCAAATGGAACTTTGAAGAATAAGCAGAGTATAGGCAAATAGGAGGCCTGGCACCATCTAAGCATTCATAGAAGAAGAACTTGCATTTAGATAGCACCTTTCATAGGACATCAGAAAGCACTTCACAACCAATAAAGGACTTTTGAAGTGTAGTCACTTTTGTAATGTAAGCAAACAGAGAAGCCAATTTGCACACAGCAATGTCCCATTACAGCAAAGAGATCAATGTGGAGATAATCTGTTTTTTTAATGACATTGGTTGGAGGATATGTGTTGGCCAAGATACCTTATCCTTTTTTAGTCTCCATCCTGTTGAGACATACACTGAAGCATACATTGAACAACAGGTCTATGCCAATATCGTAGATGAGGCTACATGACACCAAGTTGTAATGAGAATGAGGTTGGGGGCACACAGCATATCCCATCACTCCGCCTCATTCTGGCAAGCAGCAGCATAGGTCCATTCATCCCAGGCAATTTAGAAAGTGGACTTGAGAAGAGTGCAGTGGATGAAACGCAGAACACAAGTGAGTAGGAGCAGGTGGAGGTGACACAGGAGGAGGTGGCATAGAAGGAGCAAGAAGCAGCAGGCTGGTGGGTGAGATTGCATCCATCCACAGTCGATGAGGACAGCAACCCTGATCCCTGGGGCCCAGCCTTTAAAATAAGGAAAATAGGGAGCCGCCTTACCAGTGATCATCACATGGCAGCTAGTGTGGAGGAGTTCACAGCCCACATGTTTGGTGTACCAATACACTGGAACAGAAGTCTTCTGTCCACCTTGGTGCATGTGGCAATTCTAGGAACTTCTGCACTGGTGCCCCTTGACAAAGAAAAGAAAGACTTGCATTTATATAGTGCCTTTCACAACTACCGGACGTCCCAAAGCGCTTTACAGCCAATGAAGTACTTTCTGAAGTGTAGTCACTGTTGTAATGTAGGAATTGGCCCTAATGCCAGTCATAGCATCTCTCATGAATACTCAGAATGCTGCCATTCAAGCCTTGGGCATCACTGCCATCCCCTCCTTGGTTTGGTGATTGAATGGAAAGAGCCATAGATAGGGGCTTCACAAATACATTACTGCCTGGGGTCTGTTGGCCCACAGAGCTGAATGAACAATGACACAGAATCTCAAAGCAGCAACAGGTGTAAAATGCAATAGATAATGTTGCAGTATCTCTTGATGAAAATACATTTGTACTATTCCTCCACTCTTCTTCGATGACTTCACATGTTCCAGAAAGTGGGCAGAGCTAGGTTGCATCATCAAATGCATAGAATTACGTAGAATTTACAGCACAGAAACAGGACAATCAACCAACCTCCTACCACCCTGCATCATCTAAACCTATCAGCATTACCTTCTATTTCTTTGTTCCTCATGTACTTATCTAGCTTCCCTTTAAATGCATCTATGCTATTCACCTCACTGCAGAAATGATGCCACCTGCAGCTGGACCATCTTAGGCCCATGGTCACAGAGGTACAGTGCAGCTCAACCTTAGGAGCATCACATGGACACACGGTTGCCAGTCATCTCACATCGATGGGGGTAGGAATGAAAAGAAGCACAAGATTTCAGCAGCACAACACACACAGTTTTAGAAAGGGGAAGTACCATGGTATCAGGCATTAGAATCAGAGACACATAGGGGGCAAAACTGGACAGAGCCCAAAAATGGGTGCAGGGAATGAGATGCAAGATTAAAATATGCCCGTTGCTTCCTATGCAGGTAGCACGCCAACTTCGTGCTGCCTGCTAATTTACATGATAGCAGCGTGTAGCTAGTGCTAATGGCACTGTTGAGTGACTGCCGCCTGAGCAGGGAGTGCAAAATTGTGAGAGGCTAGCACCACTTAAAGCTAGGCTGCACCTCTTAAAGGGGAGGTGCATTGTGGCTGCAGCAGGTGCTGGAAGTCGTTGAGGAAGATATTCTGACTTGGGAAAGACTGAATAAAGTGCAACAGGGGAGAGAGTGTGCTCCAAGAGTCTCGGGCACTGCACTGGAGGCCTTGGTGGAGGATGTGGAAAGTAGCAGAGATGTCTTGCATCCGCAGGGGGTCAGGAGGCCCTCCAGAGACACACTCAGAAGGCAGTGGGACTCGATAGCCGTGGAGGTCAATGCCAGGAGTGAAGCCCCGAGGACCGAGATGCAGTGCCGCCAAAAAGTAGAATGACCTCACTCATGTGGTCAAGGTCAGTGAATGTATCTTCAAATGCCATATCCCACCAACTGCACCACAAGCCTCAGCAATTGCTCAATGCACCACACCCCCATCACTCACCTACCAACAATCTCTATCAATCAGGTTCATACGTAACATTCATAGCTTCACCTCACCCTCACACACTTAGCACTGTTGCAAAGAAAGAAAGACTTGCATTTATATAGCGCCTTCCACGACCACCGGATGTCCCAAAGTGCTTTACAGCCAATGAAGTATTTTTTGATGTGTAGTCACTGTTGTAATGTAGGAAACGCAGCAGCCAATTTGCGCACAGCAAGGTCCCACAAACAGCAATGTGATAATGACCAGATCATCTGTTTTAGATGTTGATTGAGGGATAAATATTGGCTAGGACACTGGGGATAACTCCCCTGCTCTTCTTCTAAATAGTGCCATAGGATCTTTTACTTCCACCTGAGAGGGCAGACGGGGCCTCGGTTTAATGTCTCATCTGAAAGACAGCATCTCCGACAGTACAGCACTCCCTCAGTACTGCACTGGAGTGTCAGGCTAGATTTTTGTGCTCAAGTCTCTGGAGTGGGTCCAGAATCTCCTGAATCAGAGGCAAGAGTGCTACCAACTGAGCCAAAGCTAACACTAAGCCTCACGCCCACATCTCACAGCTTGCACACACTACCAACTATTCAACTATGACAGCCACATCACCCAAACAAAATGCACCACACTCACTTACACACTTCCCTCTCTCTTGCAGGACAAGGTGGTGCATAAACTGAGACAGCAGGACCTAACCAGCGAAGGACAGGCGCGTGCATGTCCTTACCACCATGGAGGAGACGGTGCTCACTATCATTGGAGCGGGCATTGCTGAGGTCATGGCCAGCAGCGGGGCTGAAACAATAGAAGGTGATGGTATCCTCATACCTAATCCACCTTCTCATGACCCACTTCCCCCTCATCCCATAATCTCTTCTGATTTACAAGCTGCGGATTGTGTAAGCATGCACCTCATGCTTTCCCCCTCCTCCCCTTACCACAACCCTTCCCTTGTGCCTTTCTCATTTCAGATACCCAAGAACTGCCACCTGACCAGGCTGTGGTGGAAGAGCAACAGGTGGAAGAGCAATAAGACAGTGATGAAGAAGAAACACCTTCACTCAATTTCACACTCATAACCACCAACTCAGACACTGACACTGCACATACTTTAGAGGAGAGCTTACAGGTGGGATGGGCACCTGTTGAGACACCGGGCATGAGTGGCCTACAGCCAGGGGAGGGGGCAAGCGTAGCACAGATGCCAGCTCTTTGGGGGGTGAGGTCACACACAAGTTCTGCTGCAGAAGACTCAGATGAGCATGTCGATGGGGCAGGCTACAGAAGAAGGCTGATGGGTATGCACAATGAAATGCTTGGTGCATTGGGAGGCCTGCCAGAAATTCTGAGTGCAATGTCAAGGAGCATGGAGGATTCCAGCACCAACCGGGCACAGCGATTTGTGCAGGGATTGGAGTCCATCCTTTCTAGCAGCCAACTCCATTAGCACACTTGTGGACCCAACCATGATGCAGCGTGTGATGTCCAATGTCTCAGCTTCCATTGCAGCAAAAGCAGAAGTGACCCAACATCTGGGTGTTGCAGTGGAAGCTCAGACTTCTGTCATGCAAGGTCGGCTTGCTCCATGCAAGCTCAGCTTGCTGCCTTGCAAGCTCAAATGGCTATCATTGTGGCTATAGGTTATAGTATGCAAAGATGCTTGCAAGGTGTCACAGCAGTCCAGCAATCTGTCCTCCAACAGGTTACTAGGGTTGCTGAGGCTCTGACCCGGGGGAGTGGCAGTGGCTTCTTGGCTCCAGTGCCCTTGCTGTTGCCGGTCAGCCAGCCAGCCCAGACTACTGCCGGCCATGCCGAGATGGTGAAGTCCGAAGCCAGGCCTTCTAGGCCGAAAGCTGCTCAAGGTCATCCTTCAAGGCCATCTACAGTCTTCCCCACTGAAAGTCAGCAGCCTTCCACCAGCCATGCTGCAACCACTGAGGTAATAATTTGTAGGAGCACTAGGACAGGCAAAAGCACACAGAAGACAAGCACTAAGGGAATGCGTAAAGGTGTTTAGTTGATGTTTGTATGCAATATGCCATGGTTTGATATATAAATTTTGTTTGGAATGTTTACTTTGTGTTGGCTTTTATTTTTGCAGTGTGGCCAAGCGGATGGTGTGATGGTCAGTAAAAGAGGGAAGGTAAGGTGTGGGACTGTTGGTGAATGGATAATTGGGGTTCCGTTTACTGGTATCACAGTCAGATGAGTTGTTCACAGACAGCCTGTCCAGAAAGGGGCTGTCTAGGTTTCTTCCTCCCTTCCTCTTCCTCCTCCTCTTCCTCATCTTCCTTCTCCTCCTCCTGCTCCTCAGCCTTTCGCCTGGCGAGGTTGTGCAGCATGCAGCGGACCACCATGAATCCTGACACCCGCTCTGCCGAGTACTGTAGGGCTCCTCCAGAGTGGTCCAGGCAGCAGAAGCATTGTTTCAGCACACCAATGGTCTGCTTTATCACATTTCCTGTGGCCGCATGCTTTTCATTGTATGCATGCTGCTCACATGTGCATGAGTCATTAGCCATGTCGTCAGCGGATAGCCCTTATCAACCAGTAGCCATCCTCTGGTTTGTCGTGGTGATTCAAATGCAGATGGCACAGCAGACTGCCACAGAATGAAGGCATCATGACTGCTGCCAGGATACCAGGCATTCAACTGCACCATTCGCTGCCAATAGTCGCACGCCAGCTGGATGTTGAGCTGGTTGCAGTACATCTCAGAGTTTACATGTGGCACCCGCAAAGCGATATGCGTGCACCCTGCACCATGGGCAAGCCTGTATTCCTCGCAAAAGCTGCAAGCTCGCTCCGCCTGCTGTTGTCTGGCAAGAGAGAATGAATTGTATTCAGCTCTCTTGGAATAGAGAACCTCAGTGACCTCCCTTACGCATGTTGCAAATATCTCCATCTCTAGCCTAGAAGGAGCCTGATGCATAAAGTTCATGGCCACGTTAACCTTCACAGTCACTGGCAATGTGGTCCTCGCCCTGCTCTGAGGATGTAGTTGTGGCTGCAGCAGGTGGCAACTTTCAGTGAGGACGTCCTTACTAAAGGGCAGACATCTCACACACTGCTCCCCGCTGAGGTTCAGGTAAGAGAATTGCTTCATGAACACCCTTGGCGGACATGGCCTCCTGCTGAGAGCACTTCTCCCCTCCTCCTCCTCCTCCCTCTTCTAGCAGCTTGCCCTGCTCTGTGTCACCTCTGCTCATTCTCCCACTCATGCTGTATTCCAAGGGGAATGTCTACCACTGCACCCATGTCTGGGAGCAAGTGGTTTGTGCAGAAGCCTTGAACTCAGGAGAAAGTCCTTCAGCACCTGCTATACCTCTAAGTAGTTGATGATCCCTTTAAATAGCGCTGGTGGGGGTGGGGGGGGGGGGTCCTTCCTGCTGCTGAATGCATGCTCAGTTGTGAGAGAGTGTTAGCTGGAGCATTGAGCTCCAAAATGGCAGCGTGGCATCAAATCAGCATTATGTGCTGATTGACATCATCATCTGCCTACTCTGCATACTTACAACGGACGCTCACTGCGCACGCGCTATCACCCTCACCAATATGGCATCTGGCATGACTCGCACCAGAGCTCTATACCTCTATTTTTGACCTCTAAGGGCACTACGGATCCAAATTTTGCGCTCATAATATTTTGGACAACAATATATGGTGGAACTTGAGTGGCAGCAAAGAGTTTCATTTTAATGGCTCAGGACAATATAAATGCAGTTGAGAGAAATGTTGTGGCTGATCGTTAAGTAGCTCTTCAAATGTAACTGTTGGAGATTTTTTTTCCCAGTGCAAGTGAAAGATGTGAGAGCTGTTCATGCCAG
Organism: Squalus acanthias; assembly: GCA_030390025.1. Taxonomy (NCBI): domain Eukaryota; kingdom Metazoa; phylum Chordata; class Chondrichthyes; order Squaliformes; family Squalidae; genus Squalus; species Squalus acanthias. Next base: position 66,868,957 of record CM059431.1, read on the forward strand.
GGTAGATGGGTAATTGATGGGGTAATTATGAGAAAGTTTTGTCTATAAGAAACTGCCAAATGACTCTCACAATTGGCAAAGCTGTTTGTCCAGCTGAATTCTCTAGGTCCTCAGGCTCCTAAACAATAAAGGCTTGGTGATGTTCAGCACCATGTATACCCAGCTGGTTCATGTTGATTCTTTGTTGAAGAGCGAAGATATGAGGCATGCAGCAGACAATGATGATTCATGACACTTTGGTCAAGATTTATTTTAGGACTGCTCCTGATCAATCCAGGCATCAGAATCTTTGCTTTACTAGGTCTATGGTGTGTTTGGTGTTTTTTTCTGGTGGATGCATGTACCTCATTGCACCTGTGTTCAGCAGCTCGATGGAGCTGCCATAGCTCTGTCCTGCATTGTAGTTGTGCTCTCTTCTTCCAGCTTCCCCCATAAGTGAGAGAAAGAACACTCATCAATGAGAGAGAGCAGCTGCCAAACACAGCATTCAATGTCTGCTTCCTACTCTGAAGAGTACACAGTAAATCCTTGTGGTTAATGAGACCCGACACTTCAAAAACAAATTTCTTTAGCAATCAACTATAGAAATGATCCCTAAAGGTATAGTAAAGGATAGCCTTCATCTCTTCTAGAAGTTAGCTTTGCACTTTTCTTTGCAGATCAAATGAGGGTGGGTGTGAAAGGTGAATGATAAATGGTGGATTGCTTCAAAATGATAGCATCATGAATGCTACAAGGGAAAAAGGCAGTTACCTGCATGATTCTGTGTAGATAGTTGCAGGTTACTAAAATAGTGATAGAAAGATAACTCATTCAGTCCATGAATGTGTAGCAGTGCTACATGTTTACAATCGATGATGCCCTGGGCAATAAGAAATCCAGCCATTTGAAAACTCCTAAGGCTTTCTCGTGCTTTTAACAGTTGTCCACAGGCAAAGTGATGACGTTGCTTGCTGTGTCAAACAACACATCAGTCACCTGCTTAATGCAGCCGTGGTCTGAAGACTGACTGATATTGCTGATGTCCCCTGCGGCAGCCTGGAAAGAGATAGAGGTGAAAAAGTTCAGGGCTAAGGTGACCTTGACAGCCATTGGCAATGCCTTGCCAGCCCCAGAATTTGGCTGTAGATCATCTTGAAATATGCAACTCAACTCTTTCATCACTTCCTTGATGATTCCTTGTTAGCTGACATTGTTAACAGTTCTCTCTCCTCAGGAACTGTCCCCCTCTCCTTCAAATCTGCCGTCATCACCCCTCTCCTCAAAAAAACAACCTTTGACCCCTCCATCCTTGCAAACTACAGTCCCATCTCCAACCTCACTTTCCTCTCCAATGTCCTTGAACATGTTGTCGCCTCACAAATCCATGCCCATTTTCCCCGGAACTCCGTGTTTGAATCCCTCCAATCAGGTTTCGCCCCTGTCACAGTTCCGAAATAGCTCTCAAAGTCACAAATAACATCCTTTGTGACTGCAACAAAAATAAACTATCCCTACTCGTCCTTCTCGACTTGTCTGCAGCCTTTGACATGGTTGACTACTTCATCCTCCTCCAATGCCTCTCCACTGCCATCCAGCTGGGTGGGACTGCACTTGCCTGGTTCCATTCTTATCTATCTAATCGTAGCCAGAAAACCACCTGCAATGGCTTTTCTTCCCGCTCCCACATCATTACCTCTGGTGTCCTCCAAGGATCTATCCTTGGCCCCCTCCTATTTCTCATCTACATGCTGCCCCTTGGCCACATCATCCGAAAACACAGCGTCAGTTTCCACATGTACGCTGATGACACCCAGCTATACATCACCACCACTTCTCTCGACCCCTCCACGGTCTCTAAATTGTCAGATTGATTGTCTGACATCCAGTACTGGATGAGCAGAAATTTCCTCCAATTAAATATTGAGAAGACCGAAGCCATTGTTTTCGGTCCCCGCCACAAACTCTGTTCCCGAGCCATTGACTCCATCCCTCTCCCTAGCATCGGTCTGAGGCTGAAACACACTGTTCGCATCCGTGGTGTCATATTTGACCCTGAAAGGCGCTTCCGACCACATATCCATGCCATAACTAAGACCGCCTATTTCCACTTCCATAAAATCGCCCATCTCCGGCCCTGCCTCAGCTCATCTGCAGCTGAAAACCCTCATCCATGCCTTTGTTACCTGAAGACTTGACTATTCCAACACACTCCTGGCTGGCCTCCCACGTTCTACCCTACTTAAACTTGAGGTCATCCAAAACTTGGCTGCCCGTGTCCTAACTTGCACCAACTCCTGTTCACCCATCACCCCTGTGCTCGCTGACCTACATTGGCTCCCGGTTAAGCAACGCCTCGATTTAAAAATTCTCATCCTTGTTTTCAAATCCCTCCATGGCCTCGCCCCTCCATATCTCTAATCTCTTCCAGCCCCACAACCCCCCGAGATATTTGCGTTCCTCTAATTCTGCCCACTTGAGCATCCCTGATTTTAATCGCTCAACCATTGGCGGCCGTGCCTTCTGTTGCCTAGGCCCTAAGCTCTGAAATTCCCTCCCTAAACCTCTCCGCCTCTCTACCTCTCTTTCCTCCTTTAAGACGCTCCTTAAAACCTACCTCTTTGACCAAGCTTTTGGTCATCTGCCCTAATATCTCCTTATGTGGCTCGGTGTCAAATTTTTTGTCTTATAACACTCCTGTGAAGCGCCTTGGGATGTTTTACTATGTTAAAGACGCTATTTAAATACAAGTTGTTGTTGTTGATGAATCTAAGCTTTTGCTTGTATTGTTCATTGGACAAGTCCAGGCACATTCACTGTTACTAATAAATGTGGTTGGAAAGATAATGGGGGGGGTGCGGTGGGGGGGGTGCGGGGGGTGTGCGGTGGCCGGGGTGGGGGGGGTAAGAGCCATCCTCCTGTAACATAACCTGGATTCCTTTGTACACATGTATTCTCCCTCATCCTCCTCTCCTGCTTCTAAATAACACAATAAAGTGAGACTCCCATAGGAACACATATTATGTGAATGGGTACAGTGAAAGTAACAATGACTAACACAAAAGCTGTTCTATAAAGCTCCTTGATCCATACAGTTGAGCAGAAAGGAAAAAAAATTGTATAAAATAACTCATCCACAGTTGAAGAAATTAAAGTAAGTTGCTGACAGCCTCTTTGTAGCCATCTCATGTAGCAGGAAGTTTGTGTGCTGGAACTAATGGGAGCTTCATAATAGCATCCTGGCATGGATTAGTATGCCTTCCGCATTTTTCTGGCCATCACACCAGTGCAGCATTACTTCCTAATCTTACATATATAAATTGAGTGTTAACAGTTGTTAGGATGCACCTTTACGTAAAAAGGGTGGCTCCAAAATCCATGATGGGGTGCATCTCTGAATAAATGCCGAGATACGCCCACTGGGAACTTTTGCACTGACCTGGGTAGACTTTCCAAGGTCAGGGTAGGATCCCTAAGCCAAGCCGCACTGAGGGCCTGGGACATGGGAACTCTGACTGAGGGAGTCCCCGTCTCTACCCCCACGCCCTCTTACAACCATAGACAAGTTTACCATGAGGTCCCAGCCTAGTTTTCAGCCATTCCCATGGACTTCCACCAAAGTTAGAGTTGGAGTGTGCTGGAATAGCCGAGGATTTTCAGGGCCATTGTGATGGCAAAAGAAATGTGAAAGTAAGCAATGGATTCTGTAGCCAAGTGATGGAGCAGTACGGTGTCCAAACAAACCCCTTATCTGAAGGATGGTGGTGGAGGTGCAGCTGCAGAAGGTGAGTACAAGGAAAGTTGCTCTATTTTCCCCTTAAGGGCACCTTCCAAAGAGGAGTATGTCTGGCAGGAAGTGGCAGCCAGGGTCAATACTGTGCACAGTACTCACAAAATCTAGGAACAAATGTGGAAGAAGGTGGCACAGCTTAAGAAATGGCTACACAACAGCTCCATAAACCAGGTAAGTAACCAAAGAATGCATACTACAAAATGTTGGCTGTTAATAACCTGCTCCTTCTTAACTGCTGGCCAATGTGAAGGCATCAGCCTACCTTATAGCTCTTTCATTGATAACCATGCATACTCATATTCTGCAAATGATAACTGAAAGTTGCGCACACTGACATAATTTGGCCCGTAATTTGCGGTCAGCGGCAATGCAACGGCGATCGCCGCTGACCTCGAAGAAAGCTGTCCGCAGAGATCTCGCAATCTCTGTGGTGAAACCTTGGGGTTTTTTGACGTGCAATTGATTGTAACGCTGTGAACGGTTGTTTAGCAGTCAATACGCTGTTAAAACCCCAGTTACACCTATTCCAATAAGGCTCAACATTTAATTGGGTATTTAACAGCGATATTAGCACAGAAAAGCTCGTGTTTTCATTAGTTCCACTGAGGTTTTTAATATTTTGGTACTGGGGTTTTTTCATACCCCAGTTCACTGGGGTCCACAGTGCAGCCTGTGTCGGAGCCGTGAATGACTGACCGCAACATCAGGATTTCCACGTTTAGATGCGCATGCGCTAAATCCTGAAGTTACGGTCAGTTTCAGAGGGGTAATGACAGCGAACGCTGACAGTTCGACATCATTACCCACCACAAAATCCAGGCCATTCTAAGAGCTTCACAGTCTAATCAGTGGTCCCGATTTTAACACTAGGCCAGTTTTCGGTGGGATAGTCGGCGGAAAATTACACAGCATGACACTATCCATTGACTAGATCAGCTACCAGGCTGTCCCACTGGGGTCTCAATAGAGAGGGGACAAGTTTGTGGCAGGAAAAGCCTAGGCTTTCCTTGTGGGACCCGGAGGAACACTCCTTCACACCTACTGCACTTCCCAGGGCCTACCACCACCTCCACATGTTTTTTCCAGGAAGTAGTGGTAAGTGTGTCAGAGACCAGGAAAGTCCCACCCACCCTCTCTTGCATTTATATATGCCACGCAGGCAGTGGCAGAAAAAAGTGGGGCAGGGAGAGGGATATCCCTGTCGGGCAGTGAGGCAGCTCTCCGCTGCAACCCCATCCGATTTCACAAAGAAGCATGTCCATCTGTAAATTATTTCTTGCTTCGCCAAAACTGCAGTAGAATTCTAGTAGAATCAGGCCCCTGATTTGAAAATTGTGACCATTTCCCTGCACCTGATTGCTGTTCCAAAATTCATTGAAAAAAATTCAGGAAAATGTCTATTGCATTGTTGAGTCAGATCTTACTGGATAAATAATGGCATGTGAACGACGCACCGCTGTATTAATGCACAAATTGGCCAGGAAGTAAGGGGGGTTAAGAGATACACCATAAATTGAGAATCTCCGGAACTTGCTGGTTGATTTATGCCATTCCGTTTCTTTCGCACAAACAGCTTCTCACCCTTAGCCTCCCCATTATTTGTAAGAACTTGTTGGATTTGGACATTAATTGCCCATTAAACTCACCACAGAAAATTAGGGCTGGAACTTAACAGCACAAGTGCCTTTTTAATGACGTGATAATTGTTAATGCAATGCCAATCAATCTCTCTGGCCCAGAAAGGGAACAATTAAAACTGTTCAATCTCATTCCTGCATGTAGTCAATTGTTGTTAGAGATTTTAAAAATGTCAATTTTTTCTTACTTTTCCTTTCTGTCTCTTTCTTCTCTCTCTTAATCCAATCTTTCTTTCCCTCTATTTCTATTTCTGTACCTGATTTGACTCTCACCCATTCTAATTCATCCACCTTCTCCGTTGTTCCTCTGCTTCTTTCTCAATCCTAAAATCTCATTGGTTCAGGAGCTTCACTGTTGGTCCCACTGTTCACTGAGGTCCCAGATGCCCAGTTGCCCTTGCCATGCAATTATCTGCTTGCATTTCTAGCAAGTTATGGCGCTAAAAGAATTCAAGCTGAAGGGTGCAGAAAAGTGTCTAACTCCAGCAAGATTCGGCCCATTGATTTCAATTAATTGTTTTGGGCCGGATTTTGTTGTGAGCAGTGAACGAACGGCGCCAGCCGTTCATTAGACATACACTTGGCCATAGAGTTTCATGCCATGGGGTTTTGCACGGCAAGTTGCTGACAGCGGGACATCTAAAAAGCGCAGCGCCCTCTGCAGGGCATCTGGAATCTGTGTGAACAGGGATAGCAACTGTGTATCTCCTTAACCACTCAGATTGAAGAATTGTTAATGAGCAGCACCAAGTCTGGACCAGGAAGTGAAATTTAGAAAGTGAATTCAATGTCAAATCAGATACAGAAAGTGAAATAAAGAGAGGGAAAGAAAGTTTTGATAAAGAGAGAGATAAAAGAGATGGAAGAAAAAGTTTTTAAAAATGTAGTTAACATCATTTTTTAAATCTCCAACAATAATTAAAATCTGAAGGAATGAGACTCCACACTTGTTAAAGTTAATTTTCAGTGCCAGAAAGGTTGTTTGGCGATAATTAAGACTTACCATGCCATTAAAAAGTGTACTTAGACTGACATGGACAAGCCCTATCTTACTGTAGCGAGTTTAGTCTGTATCTACAATGTAAATGCAGGAACTTCATGCTGTTCAATACATTTGAACGGGGAGCCAGATGGCAAGATGCCGTTTTCGCGAAGCTAACAAAGGAACGGTGCATCTCGGACAGCAACTTAGGGATTATTGCATTCAGCTGCGCATCTGCGCTCGCCAGAAGTTGCTGTCCGATTTGTACATAAATAACGGTGAGCAGTGTTAACTTCATTGTTACTTTCCCAGCAAAATCCGGCCCATAGTTTTGGAGAACATTACTTAATTATTGTGGTAAAGCATACTTTATTATTTGGCAACACAACTTTGCTTGTTAGATGGGGAGATAATGATGTGAAATTCACAGAAATGTCAAGGTGCTCCCCTTGCACATTGCCTAAAATAGTAAGAACTGCAAGATTGATATAAACAACATAGCAACCAGACATGGGTCATGTATCATAAAGAACTGTTGAAATGATGGACGCTTGCTGCATTATATTAACGAAACAGTTTCTCTGTGCTACAGTTCAAAGATGTACAGATTTCATTGCTACAGGACACCATAGGAAATCACAGCAAAATGGGTACAATTCAGATTTATTTTATTGTTACTGCCTTTTTAATTAACTTGATTAAGTCATTCCAAAGCTTTTTAGATTACAGTAATTTACTATATATCAAATATAATTATATATTGGAAGTATTTTAGTATCTGACATGCAGATGCAATGTTACATTTTAGAGGAACTTCTCAGCTTCTTCTTTCCTTGAAGTTTCCTAGAATTGGACCCTATTCACATAATGCCTGTTTGTTTTATTTGTGAACAAAGTAAACAACACTGGCAAGATCATATTTATTGCTCTGATAAGATGGTGGTGGGCCTCCTTCTTGGCCTATTGTAGATATGTGATGATAGTGCTCCCATGATGACGTTAGATTGGGAATTCTCCTCTCCACCTCTTGGCCTTTCCCTAGCTCTTGTCTCTCTTGCCCCATTTGTGCATCTCTAGCCCCCAACCCTTCCCAACTAACGGCTCCACAACCACTTTGTTCCTCAGCCTTTCCCATTACCACTCCTCGGTGCCCATTGACTCCCTCATAATGATTGTCAGTTCCTCCCAGATATTCTCGCGAGTCTCTCCCAGCACTCTGGTATAAATACCATCTATCCTGAGGATATTTTTGTTTGGAGACCATTTAGCCTGTCTTGGACATTCATCAAATTTATAATTGATTTTAATTGGGATATCTTTGTCTGGAGAGGGCATTTATCTCTTGTCTTTCCTTATGGATTCTTGGAGAAAGTAGGCATTCAAAATATTTACTATTTTATTGTCAACCTCAGTTTGAAGCCTGTTTATGTTTTTTAATGGTTTCACCTCTTTTGTTTGCCCTCTTGCTGTTGTGATACTGAAAGCTTTTATTTCACTGTTATGCTTAGCCTCAGCTACTATGCATTTTGTTAGGTCTCTCTTTGCCCCTTTGATCACCTTTTTAACATATGCTGGTAAGCTCCTTCTCCTTTCTTCCTGTAGGATTTGTACAGGCCATTTTTCCTTTTATCTCACTTTCAACTTATTTCTTAATCAATGTACAGTTGCTTGGTCTGAGCTTGTTGTATTTGAATTAAAATATTCTGAGCGCGAAATTTGGTAGCGCCTGGTTTTGGGGCAGTAACGCTGGCGAGGCGGGACATCCTGTGCCCGGCGAGGAAGTCCAGCCCCAGCCACGAAATTCGCCTTGCTGCCCCACCCAGGAAGTGGAGCATAATGTCAGGTGCTCCACTCCCTGGTGGGGCGGTAACCAAGGCAATGTCGGGCCCGATTGGCAGCGAGGCGCCGCGGAATGCTGCCGCATTTCAACGCCCCTCCCCTTCAGTTAAAGGGGAGGGCCGCTGCGCACTCTGCAGGGCATCCGATGGTCCCAACTAGGCCACCAGGTGACAGTACAATCTTACAAACAGTTATATAGTCGATCTTAGGGAAACGAGGAACGAACGGCACAAAGTAAATAGGGGCACACATTACAAATATCCTTAATCCTTAAACCCTCCCCTATCAATATCTATCCTAAACTAGATTCGTAGGATTTCGAGACTCATGCTCACCACTCGTGATAACTCGGAGAAATTCCGAATAGCTGATCGGATGTTTTTCACCGCAGCACCCACGTGTCGGTCAGGAGATCTCCTGGTCCCACTTGTTTACTTGCTTCTGCTGCTCCGGCTAGCAGGCTGGAACGTCTGCTGTGATGAAGATCTATATTGGTTGGTTTAACAGGTACTCTTCGAGCACAGTTGTCGATATCGTCGATACGATATGTTTCCTTGCAAGTTCGAAGAAGTCTTCCTGGCGAGGAAAACTTGGCTAATCGACCTACAGGCGCGGTCGGGATTTACTGACCGTGGCGATGGATATGGTCTTCCTCTCTTCTCATCTCATCTCATCTCATCTCTTCTCGGGCCTTTTGGTTCCGATACCGGTTACCAATATAGGTCTTCGTTACGCGACACGAGGTAGATCCGAACGGATCAGAAAGTTCAACAGTCTTTTCAGAAGAGGCAACAGGCAAGCAGGAGCGAGCCCAACTACGAGTACACAGGAGCAGCCACGAGGTTACGAATCGACCGGATAAGAGCACAGGAGCAGCCACGATGATAAGAGCAGCAAGAGCAGCAAGAGCAGCAAGAGCAGCAAGAGAAAAAATGGACGGTTTGGAGCCTGCAATTATAGTGCAAAATCTTCCGTTTCCCGCCCAACTATAATGTCCATTCTTTTGTTTAGGGTTTGGCGCTCAAATGTCTTGTATGGGTGATCTCCGTTCTTAATGGGTTTCGGGGCTACTCGTAAATGTCTGAGTACCTGTTAATATTTCTCCCATTGTTAAATCGGTCGGTAATCTCCCTGGAGGGGTTTGGGGCTTCCAAGTGTCCTGTATAACTACGGCGTGGTGCCATTGCAGCATCCCAGCGCCAAGATACGATGCCGGATTGCGCGATGGCAGCCAGGACCACACCACGGTACACCACGGAGGGCCAACCTGGAGGTCGGCCTAAAAAAAAAATGGCGGTGCGGCTCCCGGCTGCACCTCCCTTTTAACTACCGCCCCGCGAGTGCAGCCGAGACTGGCGCCAACACCGCCCGTGGGGCGCAGCCGAATTTCTGCTGCAGGACGGTAAGGTGATGCAGAGGGGCGCTAAGGGGTCATCGCACATGGCGATGATGACATCGCCAGAGCCCCGGCGGTCTGTGGTGCTACCGGCAGGGGCGCGGTGCTATCAGGTAGCGCCTCAGCAACGAACCCGCCGAATTTCGCAGGAGGCGCATTTTTCGCGCACCCCGCCCCCGGCGATAACCCCTTTGCATCCCGTTAGCGTCCCCAGAGGCGCTAACGGCAGGCGCAAAGGAGCCGAATTTCGCCTTATCTGTGTAAATATTACCATTTTTATTCTGATTTCAATGCAGTATAAAGCAATTATAATGCAAATCTGCTCTGATTCCAGCATACTACCTAAAATCAAAAATTATTTGAATCAGTCATGTAAATGATGACGCTACTCATTCACTGTACAATACAAATATGTGACTATAGATACCGCCCATCCTCCCAAGTGCTTTGAGGTCAAGCTTTTAAGTGAATACTGAACATTGCTGATTCTGTTGTCATGGTAGGATTTCATTCCTGTTATTTCATAAGGAAATATCATGGAACAATGGTGCTGTTTAGTGGTATTTAACCACATCCAACAAGAAGTCAGCATTTAACGGGCAACGAGTGCTTTTAAATTGCTATAAAATGAATCTGCAATTTAAGTGAAAGGTTTTGTCATGGGTTATTTTCACTTCTCTTTTTTTTCCCAAGTTATTTTTGTAAGTTTTGAGCCAAGATCTTTTGCTGAGATATTCTTAGTTATAGCAATTATAATTTGCAGTACAGGCATTCCAATGATAAACCCATTGTTTCTATGTTATTTGGAGGATGTTCGGCAAGTGAGACTGCACCTGAGATGAACTGTCTGCACCTGTCATTACCCACAGAATCATATCTACAAACAGAGGCAACACTACCTTGACATGTCTAAGGACAAATATCTTCGCAGGCTGCACTTCACTCGAGAGGCAGTGACAGATTTGTGCCAGCTCCTGGAAACTGATCCCCAGGCAATCTCCACCACAGTGCAAGTTGCTGCAGGGAGTATCAGTAACATCAATCAATCTGCGGTTCACATATGTATCATGTAGGTGATTGATGCTTTGCTGCCAAGAATGCGCAATTTCATAATTTTCCCCATGGACAACCTGCAGCAGAATGAGAAGCCACTACATTTTTTTCAAATGGCAGGATTTCCCAAAACTCAGGTGTCATTAACGACATCAATGTGACCCGCCTATGGGCTCCTGCAAACAATGTTTTTGCCTTCATAAATTTGTTCCACTCCATTGACATGCAAGTCATCTGTGACCATTAAAGTAGAATCATTCAAGTGAATGCCTGCTGGCAGCATAATGATGCCTTCATTTTAAGGTATCCCATGGTGCCAGGATTATTCAAGCCACAAAAAAGAATGTAAGGTTGGCTTCTAGGAGACCAAGTCTATCCACTTGAGTCCTGGCTCATTACATCTCAAAGACAGCTATTAACAGCAGGGGAGCATAGATACAGTGAGGCCTATTGAGACATCAGGATCAAGATAGGCATCTTGATGCATGAGCAGATCGGGGGTGTCTACAATACAGGTCCACCTAAGTCTCCAAAATCATTGTCGTGTTCTGCAAAATTTGCCATCCAAAGAAGCATAATCATGGAGAAGCTGGAAAAGAAACATCCCTACTTCCAGCCAGAAACTAAATGAGATGAAAACAAGGAGCCTGAAGACATTATTGTGGAATCATCTTTGCAGGCAGCAGGAGCCATAACAGGGTCTCATATAAAAGACCTCCACCTAAATGTCCTATCCATCCAATGCACAGTTATTTCAATGAACAGTCCTCTCCTTATATGCACCATGTAGTGGTCAAATAAATTTTCCCCAACATGGGCTTTTGCACTTATTGAACTATTACAGATCCTATTCCTTTTACTCAGTAAAACCTTAGGTAACACCATCCCAAGAAAACTATTTGGAAATTGTTGAAATAAATTGTTTTTATGCTTCGTGTGTTTTACCGCAGTGCTCTTCATGGTGAGAGTGTATGGCCAAGAAATTCAATAGTGCCAAAAAACGGGCGCAGGCACTGCGATGCGAGATATGCCAGTGCCAGTTCACAAAGCATAGGCAGCTAATTATCATGATTGTAGCACACAGCCTAGCGTTGACCATGCTGTGCGCTCATCAGGGGGCCGAAGTTCACATTGCTTGAGCGAGGCTAGCTTTACTTAATGCTAGTCTGCTACTCTTAAAGGCAGTCTGCAGCTCTTAAAGCTGAGTTCCCTTCTGCAGATAAATAAAATTTGAATTGCTTCGGCACTAGGCAGTCTGCACCTCCTAAAGCCTTCTGCTGATCAAAAATGGTAAAAGTGCTTCAGCACTAACACAAATGGCTCAACAGGCCAGGGAAAGGGCACCCAAGGTCTCAAACGCAGCACTCAGTGTCACCCCCAGGACCTGGCTCCAGTGCCCAAAGAAGTTTCATGACCTCAAACAAGTGGTAAGTTCAATGAATGCATCTTCAAAAGCCATCTCCTACCAACTGCACCACTAGCCTCACACACTGCTCAATGCATGATCCCCCCACCAGCCCCCCCCCCCCCCGCCCCCGGCATCACTCACCTACCAACAATCTCTACCAAACACGAGACACACCTCACCCCCTTGGAGGAGACGGTGCTGGCCATTCTTGGCAGGGGCATGGCTAAGCCCTTCGCCAGCGGTGGGGCTGAAAGAATACAAGATACCGGTATCCTCATACATTATCCTCCTTCTCACATCCCACTTCCCCCTCATCCCAAATTTCTTCTGATTTACAAGCTGCACATGGTGTAAGCATGCACCTCTTGTTTTCCTGCCCTCCCCTCACCAAACCCTACCCTTGTGCCTTCCTCATTTCAGACACCCAAGTAATCCAGCCGGCCCAGCCAGTGCGTCAACAAAAAGAGGGAGAGGAGAATGAAGAAGAAGAAACACTGTCACTCAGTTTCACACTCCCAGCCACCAGCTCCTCGAGTTCGACCTGCAAGGCCATCTGCAGTGTCCCCCACTGAAAGTCAGCAGCCTTCCACCAGCCATGCTGCAGCCACTGGGGTAGCACTTTGTAGGAGCATTAGGATAGGCAAAGGCACATGCAAGATACTCACTAAGGGAATGCACAAGGGTGATTGTTGATTTTTTGATGTCATATTGGATGCATATATGGATAAAGTAGAATTGGAAAGTTTGCTTTTATTTCAGCATTGTGGCCAAGAGGATGCTGTGATGGTCAGTAACATAGGGAAGGTAAGGCGTGGGACAAATGTTGAAAGAGAATTTGGGTTTGTGTCAGTGGCACCACAGGCAGATGATTCAAACCCGGATATCCCGGCCAGAAAGGTTACCTCCTTCCTTCTGCTAGTTCCTCTTCTGCTATTTCCCTTTCTGATTTTTCCACTTCTGCTTCCTCCTCTTCTGCTTCTTCTTCCTCCTCCTCCTCCTCCCTCTGTAAGCAGCTTGTCCCCTTTGCTGCCTCTGCTCCATCTCCATGTCATGCTCCAGCCCAAGGGGTCTGCAACTGGAGCCCCCAGAACTGAGAGAAAGTCGTGTTCTCAGAGGCCTTACTTTAAGAGCAAAAGCCTTGCAAGCATCCAGCATCACTCCCTACACTCCCTGCACACTTATAACAACTTTTTAAATATATTGCACCAAGCTACTGCTCCAATAAAATGTAAAGAAACCAGTACAAAAGCAAAAATCTAAACTTACCTGAAAGTTGTGTGTGTCCCTTTAAGTACCGCTGCACACACGTTCTGCCGTGTATGGTTATTAAGAGTGGCGATGTCCAAAATCCCAGATCGTGCGTCAATTCAGCATTGCACACTGATTGGCGTCATGATCTGGATCATTTTAATATGTGAAGCAAGCACAGGCAACAGCAGCACTGTCGACTAAAATGGTGGCAGTCACATTCTGCGCCGGAAGCGGGCGGAAGTGAGACAGCCGCCATTTTTTCTTCCAAACCGGCCTTAATGGCCGGCAGAAACGGCTCCAATTTCCCGTCCCAAATTTTTAAGTGTTCCTGTTTCTAATCTTGTGCTCCTTCTTCATGCTTCCTTAGTGGCTGGAGTAGGTGACAAGTTTACTGTTGGGTTTGAGTGAGAGCCGCGTGATTGAGTGGACCATCTGTTTGTGTGTGCTGAGTTCGTGAAACTGGCTCTGCTGTGTCTGCTGCTGTGGTGGTGGCCTATTTCTGCCTGCTTTATGTTGCGTCTTCTATCATTTAAAGAGAGAGGATTGGGCAATATTGCTGAGAGGCAGAAACCTCATTTGTAACTACTCCAGCCATGTCTCTGCTGCTGGGCACTCCCTCAGCATGTGAACTGATCTGCGTGAGGTAGACCTCTGGACAGCTATAGGGGAGGCGAAGTTTTAATCCGATTCCCGAGCAGCTGAACTGGTTTTGAGCACATGACCTCTACAGAGCAATCTAATGAGAGATACTCAGACTGAGTTCAGGATCTCTGGCACTGGGGGCTCCACTGTAATTTACCCTAGAGTTGCCACACAGTCATTGATATACTGTAGTGATGTAGATAGCCACTGACTCCCATCACGGAGGTCTTACTGACAGCAACTCCAGAGCAAACTGTCTGGATTCACTAAGGCTGGCCACTAACAAGATCCATTTTTCTTTATCCATAATCTTCCTAGTAGTTGGACTTTGTAAACCCAGTAAGTTTATTATAGGGCTGTGGCTGGTTTCACAAGACTTGCACATTAGCCAGCTGCATTAATACCCACTAAACCGAATACAAAAGTAGCTTGTAGGTATGTCTATCAACCCTGTGTGCTGGAGATCTGGGCCAATTAAGCAAACTCTTTGCCATATTCCCACACAGTATTTGCAGAGAATGTAAAACCTGGTTGCTGTGTAGTTCTGCACTGATTCTATTCTGATTTGTTTTCTGTATGCATTTGAAGATTCAATGAAAATTTTGAATTGCAAAGATAAAATGGGGACAAAAATACAAATGTTAACTTTTTCAAATTACTTAAAATAATTAACACACCCTGATAATATGACATTCATTTAAGATCTCTACTGCAAGGCTACCGAACTTTATTACCTATTTTTTGGTTTTAGCCTAGAAACTAACGTCTAACTAAATGGGTTAAAGCTTCATTAAAATAGCGCGCAAAAAAATGTTCATGTTAATCATTCGTATACTAACATTGCAAACAACAATTTCAAGGCATTTATTTTTTGTTATGGGACATTTACTACAAAACGCCTTGCATTTTAACAACCAAAGTAATTGGCTGCAAAGTATGGTGCTGTAATGAGCTGGGGTATGCTATCAGTGAAATGAACCTTAACCTTAAACCTTAACCTCTCTGTATCCTCAGGCAAATAAAGCAAACATGAATCTCATCCATCCAGTTCTCTCTCTGATTTACTTGCAGGCCTTCTTATTTCTAGTTCAGTTAATTCATTCTCTGCTGCTTTCCTTCAACTCTTTTTTGTCTTTCCTACTTGATGTGCATGTGAGGATTCGATAAGGTTTCCTTATCTGATGTATACATCTGTGTCCCTATGCTTTAAAATTATTTTTAGATGTTTTAAAGCGTATCCATAATATTAAATTTCATGAAATAATGGTAGTATTTATGGGAATGTTGTTTGTTAAAAATATAAATTTAGAAATCTACAAAACAGACAAGTCTTACATATAAATTGCACCAACCAAATCTTAGAAAAGATGGCAAGAATGCAATCTATTTACCATCCACAGAATATATATGATCAGTAATGAAATTGATGATTAATGTAATCTACACTTAATTTAGACATGTACATATGTTAAGCTATGTGATAAACTTGGTGTAAATTAATCACATGTTCCTGTATACATTCTTGGTTATTTTAAAGTGTGGCATGCAAGTATATAGTACACCACTAATTTTCCCATTCTCTGTGCGAGTATAATTGCTGCTTTGCTGACCCTGAAGTAGTGAATCTATCAAGCGTGCAATTACTGACAAGCTATTGCAGACTGTAAACATTCCCTATCATGGGCTATATTTACCAGGTGCATTATAAGTAGGAAATTGACCACAGATTAGACTGACTGTTCAATGCACATGCAGTGAATAATAATGACCTTGAATGCACCTCTGCAAGTCCCAGAGCTGAATATCGGGGCATTAGATATTAAAGCACTGAGATTGTACCCTACAGATTAGATTCAGTTAATTTTACACTTTTCTTTGTAATTTTAAGAAGTTTCAACGAAACATAATTTCAGTAACTAACTACAATACAATTTTTCTACAGATATGTGAAAATAAATCCTGTCAGAACCAGGCTAACATCCAAGAATGTGCATCCCACAGCAGCTTGGTTTGGTTCAGTTTTGTACATTTTATAACAGAACTCTCTTAGAAAAATCTGTGTTTTAGTTGAGGACAGCAGGGTTGGGTAGCAATGCATTGTGTCATAGATTAGTAGAACACAGTTTTATGCCAATGGTTCTGCAGACTGAAGGACCATTGGCAAGAGACAATTGGAGCACATTTTCTGATCAACCTTTCGGCCAAGATGCTGGAGTGGGGGGAGGGGAAGGGGACCTATAAAGAGTGGAGCGGCAAAGTAAAAAAAACTACTATTATGTTTAAAATGTCTGTTTCAAGATGACAATATAAATGTTTACTTTAAAACTTGCCAATCTTACTGGTTAGCTTACATCCCTAGAATGTCTGTTCAAATTCAAACTTTGAAAGGCTTATTTTTGGACTGTTAGGCATTAGTGCAAGTTAACTTTTACTACAGCAGTAATTTAAGATACCAAGGCCTAGAAATTTGGGAGAGCCCATTTCTTAGGGGCAAAAGATAAGTACCCTGCGCCAGAATGGTAAGGTCCGAGGGTCCCGAAATATTGCGCCTCAGATCTAATTGTCATAGAGCCGGCACGGCACAACGACCCCCCACCCCCGACCCCCGGCAAAGGTCGGACAAAGTGAGAAGAAAATTCATGCTGCACCTAGCACCACAGGTCAGGTCGGGACCAAGGACCTGGAGTCTGCGATCAAAGGTCGGGGGTCGGGGCTGGAGCGGCGACAATAGGGACTGGAGATTGGGGGCAGCAATCAGGTCCTTTAATGTGAGGTGAGGAGGAGCACTCCTGCACCTCCCGGCTTCACGTTCAGGTAAGTTACCTACCTTCTTGGTTGGCAGGCATTCAGTAGGACTGGTTTTCCTTAGTGCAGCCAGTGATGGCGCAAGCTGCCTCAGGGCAAACGTATCCAAAAGCAAAATACTGTGGATGCTGCAAATCTGAAATAAAAACAGAAAATGCTGGATACACTCAGCAGGTCAGGCAGCATCTGTGGAGAGAGAAACAGAGTGAACATTTCAGGTGGATGACCTTTCATCAGAACTGGAAAAACTTCCCAGCCTCTGTACTTGCTTAAAATCTGTTACAGCTCTAACTTTTTCCAATTCTGACCAAAGCTCATTGACCTGAAACATTAACTCTGTTTCTCTCTCCACAGATGCTGCCTGACCTGCTGAGTATTTCCAGCATTTTCTGTTTTTATTTCCGAGCAAACAAAAGATGGAGCGAGGAGCCCAAGCAGGCGTTAGGGCCATTATTTGCATATGCAAAGTGATACACGCCTGCTTCAGATAAGGGTAAAGGACGCCTCTTGTTTGTCCTTACCCATTATGGCAACCGGAGCACTTCATTGATTCAGCATCTATTTTTTTCCTTATGCCTCTGTGAAGCACTTTGGGATATTCTTCCACAACAAAGGTGCTACAAAAATGCAAATTGTTGCTGCTGTGAATAAAAATCAAGTAATTTGACTCTATTTTTAACTACAAATGCCCTAAATTTAGACCATTCATGATAAAGTAGACCCTTTTTGGTGGGTTTTGCTGAGCGTAATTGGATGAACTCATAGGGGTAAAAATTCAGTTGGTTGCGCCTCCCGTTAACGCCTTAAGAGGGCGCTAATGGGGCGCAAAGCCGCTAACGCCCGGGCGCAGCGATGTTTGTGCCGCTCGGGAACTTAACTAGACATTGTGCGGCAGCACTAAACTTTACCGCTGCGACCACCTGCGCGCGCAGATTGTGACGTCATTCCATGGTGCAACGCCCTTGTGGCGCCCCGGAGCGGAAATTGAGTGGCGCCCCCTGCCTTACCGCCTGGCACATCCAACGACCAGAAGACTGGAACGCTATCAATCGCTGTGGGGCTGGGGGGGGCGCTATTTAAAGGGGGCCTCTTCCTGTCTTTTATTGTTGGTGGCATTTTTGAACTACGCATTCTGAGAGAGAGAGGGAGAGACTTCTGGAGAGATTCAACGTTGTGTGAAGGAGTTTTGGGTACTGAGCAGCACTTTGCAGGTTCATTTTGATTTGCCATTCCTTGTATCGATTTAGCAGAGACTGTGGGAGCTGCACTCTGAGCTCTTTGCCTGGTACTCTCCATTGTTCTTTCCAGCACATTTGATGTGCAAGTCTCTCCAGGCCGAGATTCAAGGCTGCAATGAACAGGATGTGGATGGAAAGCAAGATTAACCATCCCCTTTAAGAACTGGCCCGTGCCATTGTGTGTGTGTTCCATTGCTGACTGACATTACATGAGCTTCGCCAGCGCTCTGAGTTAGCGCCTCACTCCTTGGCCTTTGCGCCTTAAGACAGGTGTGCAGCGCCTGATTTAGCGCTCCACTCACCTCCAGGGGCGGTAAAAGTGAAGTTTCCAGTCAGTGCCGATAATTAGCGCCAGGCGCTAATATTTGCGTCCAGACGATATTTGCGCCCCAAATGGGGCGCGACCTAATTTTTCCCCCATAGAGTCATAGGGCTCGATTTTGCCAGTGTGGGCGGGCTGGGATGTGTCAGGTGGGAATCGTGTCAGGACCCCGACTTTGAAGTGAAGTGTTGAAAAATTACGATTTTCCCCTAATTAGGCAATTGATTTCCAGCGTGTGGGAACCCCTGGCCCAATGAGTCCTTTCATACAGAAAGTCACCTCCGATGACATCATCAATGCTGGTGGATTTAAGACCCGCAAGCAGCCTTCCTTCTTCTGGAGACTGGAAATGCTTTGGAAATTGTATGAAGGACTTCATTTACCGACCATGTCCACCAGCAAGCAAAAGTGTGCACCTCGCTTTGATGAGCCCTCCCTCCAAGCTCTGGTGGAGGGAGCAAGATCTAATAAGGAGGTGCTGTTCCCTTCCTCAGGGAGAAAAATGCCACCCCAGCAGCCTAAAGCTGTGTGGCTGCAAGTGACTGAGAAGATCAACTCCATATCAATGAGCCGCAGAACCTGGCTGCAGTGCAGGAAGAGGTTTCATGACCTTCTCCGCACAGGAAAAGTGAGTATGACTTTCCCATCACCCTCAATCAGATCCCCATCACCTCTCCTCACCAGCACTCTGCTTTGCCAAACTTTCCTCCACATCCCACTTGACCCTTACATCCCTGCACCCTTACCCATTGCCTCTCTGTCAATGGTCACATTCACTTAGCTATTCGACCATGTAGCCCTCACACTCCTTATCACTGTGATGCAACAACAACAACAGCTTACAACACACAGGGAGGGCCCTTTGTCTCCTTTTAAGCATCAATGCTGTGCATTCTCTACACTCACTCCTTCATTCTCACTCAAACTCCACTTGTGTCCCTCATTGCAGGAAAAGAGAGCACACAATAAGAGGGAAAGAGCCATGACAGCAGGAGGGCCACCCTCAGTAGCCCAGCTCACTGCCTGGGAGGAGGCGGCCCTGGAAATCGCCGGGATCGAGGAGGATTCCCAAGTGGGGGACGAACAGACGGGCACATCACAGCAAGCTGGTGACAGAATAGTTTGGCATCTCTCTCATTGACATTGCATGAGTCACTGATAATGAATCTGATGCTCTAACAGATTGACTTATGATCATCTGCACTATTCAATGTTCATGTAACCTTGACCTCACATCTCCAACTCTTTCCTTTACTCCCCCACAGGACCATCGAAAGCCCCCGTCCCCACTATCCAGGAGGAACAGCCTGAGCCTCCAGACTCCTCAGAGGAAGCTGCAACCTCTGAGGGCGCAGCATCAGCAGAATTCAGCGCAGCCAGCAGCAGCGCAGACACTCACACCTCGGTGGGACCTTCACGAGATAGAGTAGTGTTGTCACCCGGTGTATCACAGCTCACAAGTGAGCATCAGCAGATGGTGGAGACAGGGACAGCAGTGGAGAGTCGTCGTCGGAGGGCGCAGGACTCTGCCAGCTCGGCTCAGCTGCATGGCGACCCTGAGCCTCCGGGTCCATCCAGAAGGAGAGCGGTGCTGGAACTCCAGGAACAGGTGCAGGAGTCTCTGGCAGGTTTTGTCTCCAGGGTCGCTGTGAGTGTGGAGCGAATGGAGGAGTCCATCACGAACATGAGCAGAGCCGTTGTGGAGGCATTGGCGCATGAATGCATCACCACGGAAAGGATGGCAACCTCTGGAAAGGATGGCTACCGTAGAGGAGAGGATGGCTACAGCCATGGAGGAGCTAAGTCGCCAGAGTGTTGAGAATATGGTAATTGTTCAGAATAGACTGGCATCTCTTGAGGAGCGATGGTCAGCTATTGAGCATAGAAACCAGACCTTCATGAAAGTCCTCTGGATTAGGACTTCCAGTGCAGAAACGGGTCCTCATGGTCCCCCTGAAGTGCAGCAAGGTGCTGTCAAGCTACTTGCTAGCTCTGAAGTGGGGCTGACCCATGAGAGGGATGTTGGTGGCAGACAACAAGGAAGTGGGGGCTCCTCTCCAAACACTCACATGACCATGCCACTGCAAAGCCCTCGGTCAGAGCCCCACCAGAGTCCTCACCCAACTGAGATGGGCGTCTCAGCCCCTGCACAGCCGCAGGAGCAGCAGACTGTTGCCGAGCCCTCACAGGTTCGCAACCCCAGAGGACAGCCGCCAAAGGTGTTGAGACAAGAGCAGCAAGAAAGTGAGCAAGGGGCCTCCACATCTGCTGAAGCCACAGGGGAAGCACCACGTAGGAGCACGCGTAAGAGGAAGATAATGCACAAGTAGTCACAAGGGTAGTCACTTGGGTGTTATGTTGTGTTTATTTTTGAAATGCCATCAGTTGCTTGTTGTGATAAAAATTTCTGTTGAAGTTGTGGCCTGTGTCATTTCGCAAATGGGACTTCCACATTAAGGGCTTAGAGCAACTTGCAATTGTCAGTATGGTGGTCAGAGTGATAGGAATCCGCAGGTTCTTAGCCATTGTCGATGCTCTGGTAAGAAGGTGCGAGGCAAAAGTGTTTGATTGTACAGGCTAAGCAAATCTGGCCAACATGAGTGCGTCCCTTGCATCCGGGCAGCAATGTGGTCGTGCTCTGGCGCCTTCTGGCCTGTGCAGTTTCAGGTGGGTGAGCAGCAACTTGGCGCTCCTGTTGCTCCTGCTGTTGGTGCTGCTGTTGTTCAGGGTTCTGCTGCTGCTGCGGCTGGTTTTCATCCGAATCTGATGTCCAGGAGGAAAGGAAATAAATGGTTACCATGCTTCTGCTATATACCGCAGTTGAGGAAGCGCTCAGTCAAGGTGGGGAGAGGGGTTTCCCAGGAGGTCACACTGGAGATGGGTCTCAGGCTCCAAACTTCCACAACAATGAGTAGGCTTGCTAAAAATTCCCCCAGACCTGAGACAACAAAGTTCTGCCACCTGCGTATGATGATTGCTGAAAACTCCTTTATAATGGTGGAGCTGCAGCTGTTAGTAAGCAATCCACTTGTGAGGCCACCAGGATTACCTGGTGTGTTCCAGAGGAGACGTGTAGGATGGGGGAAATGTCTAAAAATCATAAAGGCCTCTCAAAATTGGATTATAGAGGCAATTAAGTGGTTGTTAATGGCCTCTTGGAGGTGGGATGGAAATGGGGTCTGAAACCCTGATTCTGGGAAAATTGCTCGGAGGCGGGATCGGGCCCACAAGCCATTTTCTGCGATTTTAACACCTCACACGCCTCCAATTCCGCCTCCCTGGCAAAATCGAGCCTATAGAGTCATTACGGCACACAAGGAGGCCATTCGGCCCATCGAGTCCATGCTGGAACTGTACAGTTCTCACCTGTGTAATGCTGGCAGAATATAAATATGAATTTGCAGTATTGAAAAAAACACAATTGTTGCCAACCTGCTTTCTATCTCCTACCATTCCGCCATGGTCTTGCCCTCCCGAGTAGTTTTAATGGCTGCAATTTCACCCACCGAGGCGGGTCCGGTGCTGCCGGGGTCGGTAGCGCGGTCCCAGCCTGCTGCCGGCTCCAGCTCGCTCTGTTGAAGTGATTTTACATTGATTGGGCTTGTTAAGCCTGCCCATCGAGGTTCCCGGCCAATTAAAAGGAAGCGGGTCTGATGATGTCATTTGATGACGCGTCATCAGCCGGTTACCTTAAAGGGGCCATGTCCAAATTGATTTTGACAGTTGTGCTGTCAGTGTTCTACAGTATTGAGGTGCTGCAAACACTGACAAGCACTGCACAAAGGTGCACGGGTGCACCCAGGCTCTCCCTTGACTCCCTCCATATGCTTATGGAGGGAGTCACAGCACGCAGGGAGGTTCTCTTCCCTTCCCATGGGTGGAAGACACCTCCCCAGGAGATTAACGCTGGCATGTGCACTATTTTCAAAATAATATTTCTGCCTTTTATTGGAGTGATTTTAAAATGACTGGAAGATAAATATGATTTCAGGTCATAGCAGTTAAAACCACAAAGCAGAGGAGGAAGACTACTGGAGAAGGAAGAGGAGGAGAATGATATTGTGGTAGTGAGCACATTTTTTTCCCAACGATCTGGACCATGTTTTGTTTCTATCAGTTCCATCAGGGCCATGTCACCAACACAATGTTCAAATCCACTTCCCTAATACAGAACTGACTATAAGTGGAGTTTTAGGTATTAGTACAAAGCAACTCTCTCATCTACTACTATGGAACTTGTCGATTTTATATCTCTAGATTTACCAAATATATTTCCTTCAAGGAATACAATAGATAAATAAGCAAATTCAACAAAGCTACATTGTCATATACAGTAAATCAGAATGATTTCACAACAACATAATGTAGGACTCTTGCTATATTACTGAGGATAAAATAGATACAAAACACAAACAGTCTGTTAAGTTTCATGGGTCTACCCCATCAGCTGGAGAATGTGTTGCAAAGTTACATAAGCCTATTGTCTACAGTAGAGTTACATGTCACAGAAAAGTCAACGGTGTAATTGATTTATAATAGATTTGTGCGCTGTCAACAAAACCAACTTATCTTCAGGCATATAATAGACATATTGAGTACAATTTAAAATCGATGTGCATGTTTAATATTGACAGATCAGTACAGAGTTCCTGCCTGGTTGTCCCAATTATAGAGAAAACAAAATAGGTTTTATTTTTTAAGAAATGCTGCTGCAGGGTAGCGTGACTGCCATGATAATCAATAATCCTACAGCACTATACTGTTCATCATGCCCTTCACAGTGATAATGCTTATTGGAATACTATTGGGTGACATGTACATTTATTAACTTTTTAGTTCTAGTTCACATAAATCAGTTTGTCATTTAATAATTGATTTATGACAGTCAGTGAGTACAGCTACATAAATAATATTTAATAGGACATTTTTCCATTATTGAGAAAGACCTGCTACCCATGTTGTCACTTAAGAACATAAGAACATAAGAAATAGGAGCAGGAGCAGGCCATTTGGCCCCTCAAGCCTGCTCCGCCATTCAATAAGATCATGGCTGGTCTGATCTTGGCCTCAACTCCACTTTTCTGCCTGTTCCCCATAACCCTTGACTCCCCTGTAGTTCAAAAATCTGTCTATCTCAGCCTTGAATATATTCAGTGATTCCACCTCCACAGCTCTCTGGGGTAGAGAATTCCAAAGATTCACGACCCTCTAAGAGAAGAAATTCCTCCTCATCTCCGTTTTAAAGGCCAAGGCTTCTTCGGCAGCACCTCCCAAACACGGGACCTCTTCCACCTAGAAGGACAAGGGCAGCAGGCGCATGGGAACACCACCACCTCCAAGTTCCCCTCCAATGTAACACACCATCCTGACTTAGAAATATATCGACCGATCCTTCATCGTCGCTGGGTCAAATTCCTGGAACTCCCTCCCTAACAGCACTGTGGGAGTACCTTCACCACACGGACTGCAGCGGTTCAAGAAGGCGGCTCACCACCACCTTCTCAAGGGCAATTAGGGATGGGCAATAAATGCTGGCCTTGCCAACGACGCCCACATCCCATGAACGAATAAAAATGGCCGACCCCTTATTCTGAAATTATGCCCCCTAGTTCTAGATTCCCCCACGAGGGGAAACATCCTCTCAGCATCTACCCTGTCAAGCCCCCTCAGAATCTTATATGTTTCAAGAAGATCACCTCTCATTCTTCTAAACTCCAATGAGTATAGGCCCAACCTGCTCAACCTTTCCTCATAAGACAACTCCTTCATCCCAGGAATCAACCTAGTGAACTTTCTCTGAACTGGCTCCAATGCAAGTATATCCCCCCTTAAATAAGGCAACCAAAACTGTACGCAGTACTCTAGGTGTGGTCTCACCAACGACCTGTACTGTTGCAGCAAGACTTCCCTATTTTTATACTCCATCCCCCTTGCAATAAAGGCCAACATTCCATTTGCCTTCCTAATTACTTGTTGCACCTGTATGCTAACTTTTTGTGTTTCATGTACGAGGACACCCAGATCCCTCTGTACTGCAGCATTCTGTAGTCTCTCTCCATTTAAATAATATTTTGCTTTTCTATTCTTCCTACCAAAGTAGATAACCTCACATTTTCCCACATTATACTCCATCTGCCAAAATTTTGCCCACTCACTTAACCTATCTATATCCCTTTGCAGACTCTTTGGGCTCAATTTTTATAGCCCTGAGGAGGCGGGTCAGCTGCGAAAATCGGAAAAAATGGCTTCAGACAACCAACCGGCCTCCACCCCGCTGCCACGCGATTTTCGTGAGTGTCGGGTCAGCCGCTCCCAAACTGACCCGACTCCAACCGGTGGGACAGGTAGTTAAGGCAGTTAAGAGCCTGTTAACTGCCTTGATAATCCTATTTTGATAGAGGTTTCCCATTTTCGTGCCTCTGGCTCCTGTTTCCCATCTTGTCAGAAACAGTCCTGCTGCAAGGAGACGAGTTGGTGGAGGACATGATCTGGAGTCATTGGTGCAGCACTTTAAAAGCGCTCCTGTAACATGGCTGACATTCAAATGCAACAACTTTGTTGTTGGAGGTTTGGGATAAGATTTTGCAACTCTACTGACCTTGTAACTGGTCAAGCTGACACACATCTGCTGTTTGAACTGATTGGAATAATTTCAGGCCACTTTGAATGTGCAGTTGCAAGCTTCTTGCCTCAACTGAAATCTATAACAATGGGATGGGAACCATTTACATCATCTCATCCAGGTCATCAGATTCGGAGGAAGAGCAGCGCGGCTTAGTGCTGCCGGATGAACAAGTGGCTCAGATCACAGCCTCCTTGGAGGAAGAGGTTGAGGAGGAGTACGAGGTGGAGGACGAGGAGGAGGACAGGGAGTGATGTCTTGCGGTGTCGGACGTGGCCAATCCAGCAGCAGGCAACCACATTGATGGCGGTCAGGCAAGGGATGCACTCATCCATGCCAGATTCGCGTAAGCTAACGCTTCAACCACAGGTGGCTGGCACATGGAGATGAATATAAGTCCGGCATTCTCAAAACTCCAGGCTTCATCTGTCCAATAAATGGTGGTTTGCGCTCAGTGTCAGCACCATCATTCTACATGGAAATCACCCTGAGCCCTCACTCTTGAACTTCCATTTCCCAGAACACAGAGGCCACACTTTAGGTGATCTCAGCAGATCATTAAACCATTTTCAACACTAAACCCATCTGCGTCTGCACACAGACCTCGAGCTCACCTCCTCAGCAATTTGCAGCCAAGCTGCCTTGGTTTGCTAAGGAGGCCTCCTCCTTCCATTTCCAGGGAAGAGGACCTCCTGACTTCCTCTAACTCCCTCAACAAGAGCATGGAGGGAGCCCTCATCGAACCTGGGTGCAGCCTTAGTTTTTTGGGGCTGCCATTCCTGCAGCTCCCAGCACCGTTCAGAGAAAAAAGCATTAATATTACTAAGCAAATGATTGGAACACATCTGGCATCTTTTTCATTTCATAGTCAGTTAATAAAGTCATATCAAAAAATCATGCATCTCTTTCTGGAATATTTTGACCAGCAATATCATTCATTAAAGTTTGCTCAGAACAGACACGGTCAACTCCCCTTTCAAGATAATAAAGCACCAAGCCATCCCAATGACATTTGTATGCAAAGGGGACATGGCCCCTTTAAATTTTCAAACAAACAACACATCATCAGACACAAGAAATTGACATCCTCCAAGCAATTGCCTGGAGGGACCCGCACGTCAGCCGTAACGAGACCAATGAAGCCAAAATCAGAAGTGCTGGGAGCCGGCAGCCGGGTGCGGGTCCGAAAGCTGCCGAGCAGCGGGCCCGCCCTCAACCCGCCTCCATTATTAAACTTGTGTCCTCTTCACAACTTGCTTTCCCACCTATCTTTGTATCGTCAGCAAATTTGGCTACAGTGCTCTCGGTCCCTTCATCCAAGTCATTAATATAGATTGTAAATAGTTGAGGCCCCAGCACTGATCCTTTGGCACCCCACTAGTTACAGTTTGCCAACCGGAAAATGACCCATTTATCCCAACTCTCTGTTTCTGTTAGTTAGCCAATTCTCTATCCATGCTAATATATTACCCCCAACTCCGTGAGCTCTTATCTTGTGCAGTAACCTTTTATGTGGCACCTTATCGAATGCCTTTTGGAAATCCAAATACACTACATCCACTGGCTCCCCCTTATCCACCCTACTCGTTACATCCGCAAAGAACTCTAATAAATTTGTCAAACACTATTTTGCTTTCATAAAACCATGTTGACTCTGCTTGATTGTATTATGATTTTCTAAATGTCCTGCTACGACTTCCTTAATAATGGATTCCAGCATTTTCCCAATGACAGATGTTAGGCTAACTGGCTTATAGTTTCCTGCTTTCTGTCTCCCTCCTTTCTTGAATATGGACGTTACATTTACGGTTTTCCAATCCACTGGAACTTTCCAGAGTCTAGGAAATTTTGGAAGATTACAACTAATGCATCCACTATCTCTGCAGCCACTTCTTTTAAGACCCTAGGATGCAAGCCATCAGGTCCAAAGGACTTGTCAGCCTTTAGTCCCATTAGTTTGCCTAGTACTTTTTCTCTAGTGATAGTGATTGTTTTAAGTTCCTCCCTCCCTCTTGCCCCTTGATTTTCCACTATTATTGGGATGCTTTTAGTGTCTTCTACCATAGAGTCACAGAGCCATACAGCACAGAAAGAGGCCCCTCGGCCCATCGTGTCCGCGCCGGCCATCAAGCCCTGTCTATTCTAATCCCATTTTCCAGCACTTGGTCCGTAGCCTTGTATGCTATGGCGTTTCAAGTGCTCATCTAAATGCTTCTTGAATGTTGTGAGGGTTCCTGCCTCTACCACCCTTTCAGGCAGTGAGTTCCAGATTCCAACCACCCTCTGGATGAAAAAGTTTTTCCTCAAATCCCCTCTGAACCTCCTGCCCCTTACCTTGAAACTATGCCCCCTGGTTATTGACCCCTCCACTAAGGGGGAATGTTCCTTTCTATCTACCCTATCTATGCCCCTCATAATTTTGTACACCTCAATCAGGTCCCCCCTCAGCCTTCTCTGCTCTAAGGAAAACAACCCCAGCCTGTCCAGTCTCTCTTCATAGTTGAAGCGCTGCAGCCCAGGTAACATCCTGGTGAATCTCCTCTGCACCCTCTCCAATGCAATCACATCCTTCCTTTAGTGTGGCGACCAGAACTGCACACAGTATTCCAGCTGTGGCCTAACTAGCGTTTTGTACAGCTCCATCATAAACTCCCTGCTCTTATATTCTATGCCTCGGCTAATGAAGGCAAGTATCCCATATGCCTTTTTAACCACCTTAGCTACCTGTCCTGCTGCCTTCAGGGATCTATGTACATGCACACCAAGGTCCCCCTGATCCTTTGTCCTTCCTAGGGTCCTACCATTCATTGTGTATTCCCTTGCCTTGTTAGTCCTCCCAAAATGCATCACCTCACACTTTTCAGGGTTAAATTCCATTTGCCACTGTTCTGCCCATCTGACCAACCCGTCTATATCGTCCTGTAGCCTGAGGCTGCCATCCTCGCTATTTACCACCCCACCAATTTTCGTGTCATCTGCGAACTTACTGATCATACCTCCTACATTCATATCTAAATCATTAATGTACACTGCAAACAGCAAAGGACCCAGCACCGATCCCTGCGGTACACCACTGGACACAGGCTTCCAGTCACAAAAACAACCTTCGACCATCACCCTCTGCCTCCTGCCACTGAGCCAATTTTGGATCCAATGTGCCAAGTTGCCATGAAGAGAGATACAAAATATTTGTTCAAAGTCTCTGCCATTTCCTTGTTCCCATTATTAATTCCCCAGTCTCATCCTCTAAGGGATCAACATTTACTTTAGCCACTCTCGTCCTTTCTTTATATACTTGTAGAAGCTCTTACTGTCTGCTTTTATAATTTCATAATCTATTTTCTCCCTCTTTATTATTTTTTTTGTCATCCTTTGCAAGTTTCTAAAAATTTCCCAATCTTCTGGCCTACCACTAATTTTCGCAATCAGTGTCAGGGCAGTGGGAGGCATTCAAGGAGGAGATCCGAAAGGTTCAGACCAAACATGTGCCCTTAAGGAAAAAAGGTGGGACTAACAAACCTAGAGCCCCCTGGATTTCTAGAGACATACAGGGTAGGATAAAGAAAAAAAGGGAGGCGTATGACAGATACAGAGGGCTAAATACTCCAGAATCTTTAGAGGAGTACAGAAAGTGCAAGGGTGCAATTAAAAATGATATTAGGAAAGCAAAGAGAGAGCATGAAAAATTCTTGGCAAGTAAAATCAAGGAAAACACAAAGATGTTTTATAAATATATTACGAGTAAGAGGATAACTAAAGAAAGGGTAGGGCCTATTAGAGATCATGAGGGTAATCTGTGTGTGGAGGTGGGAGACGTCGGTAGGGTTCTTAATGAATACTTTGCGTCTGTTTTCACAAAGGAGAGGGGTGAAGCAGACATTGCTATCAGGGGGAGAAGTGTGAAATATTAGATGAAATAAACATAGTGAGAGAGGAAGTATTAAGGGGTTTAGCAGCTTTAAAAGTGGATAAATCCCCAGGCCCAGATGAAATGTATCCCAGGCTGTTAAGCGAAGCAAAAGAGGAAATAGCAGAGGCCCTGACCATCATTTTTCAATCCTCTCTGGCTTCAGGTGTGGTGCCGGAGGACTGGAGGACTGCTAATGTGGTACCCTTGTTTAAAAAGGGAGAAAAAGATAGACCGAGTAATTACAGGCCAGTCAGCCTAACCTCGGTGGTGGGAAAATTATTGGAAAGAATTCTGAAGGATGGGATAAATCTTCATTTAGAAAGATACAGATTAATCAAGGATAGTCAGCACGGATTTGTTAAGGGGAAGTCGTGTCTGACAAACTTGATTGAATTTTTTGAGGAGGTAACAAGGAGGGTAGATGAGGGTAGTGCATTTGATGTAGTGTGTATGGACTTTAGCAAGGCTTTAGATAAGGTTCCACATGGCAGACTGGTCACGAAGTTAAAAGCCCATGGGATCCAGGGCAAAGTGTCATGTTGGCTCGGAGACAGGAAGCAGAGGGTAATGGTTGATGGGTGTTTTTGTGACTG
This sequence comes from Squalus acanthias, assembly GCA_030390025.1. Taxonomy (NCBI): domain Eukaryota; kingdom Metazoa; phylum Chordata; class Chondrichthyes; order Squaliformes; family Squalidae; genus Squalus; species Squalus acanthias. Next base: position 66,898,427 of record CM059431.1, read on the forward strand.
GAAGGCTGTTTCCAGTGGGGGTTCCGCAGGGCTCAGTACTAGGTCCCTTGCTTTTTGTAGTATATATCAATGATCTTGACTTGAATATAGGGGGTATAATTAAGAAGTTTGAAGATGATACTAAAATCGGCTGTGTGGTTGATACTGAAGAAGGAAGCTGTAGACTGCAGGAAGATATCAATAAATTGGTCAGGTGGGCAGAACAGTGGCAAATGGAATTCAATCTGGAGAAGTGTGAGGTAATGCATTTGGGAAGGGCTAACAAGGAAAGGGAATACACATTAAATGATAGGACACTGTAGAGGAATAAAGGGACCTTGGAGTGCATGTCCACAGATCCCTGAAGGTAGCAGGCCAGGTAGATAAGGTGGTTAAGAAGGCATACGGAATGCTTGCCTTTATTAGCCATGGCATAGAATACAAGAGCAGGGGGGTTATGCTTCAACTGTATAAAACACTAGTTAGGCCTCAGCTAGAGTACTGCGTGCAGTTCTGGTCACCACATTACAGGAAAGATGTGATTGCACTAGAGAGAGTACAGAGGAGATTTACAAGGATGTTGCCGGGAGTAGAGAATCTTAGCTATGAGGAAAGACTGGATAGGCTGAGTCTGTTTTCCTTGGAACAGAGGAGGCTGAGGGGAGACCTTATTGAGGTGTATAAAATTATGAGGGGCATAGATAAAGTGGATAGAAAGGACCTATTTTCCCTTAGCAGAGGGGTCAAAAACCAGGGGGCACAGATTTAAAGTAATTGGAGGAAGGTTTAGAGGGGATTTGAGGGAAATTTCTTCACCCAGAGGGTTGTGGGGGTCTGGAACTCACTGCCTGAAAGGGTGGTAGAGGCAGGAACCCTAACCACATTTAAAAAGTACTTGGATGTGCACTTGGGATGCTCTAACCTGCAGGGCTATGGACCAAGAGCTGGGAAGTGGGATTAGGCTGGATAGATCTTTGTTGGCCGGCGCGGACACGATGGGCCGAAATGGCCTCCTTCCGTGCTGTAACTTTCTATGATTCTATGAACATTGTATGCCTTTTCTTTCAATTTGATACCATCCTTAACTTCCTTACTAAGCCACAGGTGGTTCATCTTTCTCATAGAGTCTTTCTTTCTCACTGGAAGATATCTTTGTTGAGAGTTATGAAATATCTCCTTAAAAGTCTGCCACTGCTTATCTACCGTCTTAACTTTTAATCTATTTTCCCAGTCCACTTTAGCCAACTCTGTCTTCATACCCTTGTAATTGCCTTTATTTAAGTTTAAGACACTAGTTTCAGACCCAAGTTTCTCACCCTCAAACTGAATGTGAAATTCTATTATGTTATGATCATTCTTCCCTAGAGGATCCTTTACTATGAGATCATTAATTAATCCTGTCTCATTACACATTACCAGATCTAAAATAGCCTGTCCCCTGGTTGGTTCCACAATGTATTGTTCTAAGAAACTGTCCTGAATACACTATGAACTCGTCCTCAAGGCTACCTTTGCCAATTTGATTTGTCCAATCTATATGAAGATTAAAATCACCCACGATTATTGCAGTATCTTTCTTACAAGCCCCCATTATTTCTTGATTTATACTCTGTCTCACAGCGTAGCTACTTTTAGGGAGGGTGTAGACTACTCCCACCAATGACTTCTTTCCCTTATTATTTCTTATCTCCACCCAAACTGATTCTACTCGATCTTCCGAGCCAAGATCATTTCTCACTACTGTACTGATCTCATCCTTTATTAACAGAGCTACCCCACCTCCTTTTCCTTTCTGCCTATCCTTCCGAAATATCAAATACCTCTGAATATTCAGTTCCCAGCCTTGGTCACCTTGCAGCCACGTCTCTGTAATGGCTATCAGATCATACCCATTTATTTCTATTTGTGCCATCAATTCATCTATCTTGTTACGAATGCTGCATACATTCAGATAAAGAGCCTTTAATTTTGTCTTTTTACCATTTTTCCCTACTCTGACCCTAGTTGCTGGTGCTCTCTTATGCTTGTACGCTCTGTCCCTTCCTGTCACACTCTAGTTATCATAACTCCTATCGCTACCCTGCACTATTGCCTTGTCCTTTCTCTTTAACTTTCTAAGTTTCCCCTCACCTGAACCCTCCCCCCCACTACTTAGTTTTCCTTATGTTTGGAAAAAAGTTCAGATGTCCACATTGACTCTATTTATGTGAAGTTGATATTATTGGTTTCATTAGAGATAAACAGAACAACTACAAATTCTGGAATTTGGAAATAGAATTTGAAAATGCTGGAAATGCACAACAAACCAAAAAGCATCTGAAAGTTCAGCCCAGGTGGGATTCCTCATTAGAACTTGAATGGCCATAGAGGGCATTTCTGCTATAGTCAACCTTGTTCTCTTGTTTACTGACTAATTTGAAGCTAGTTGACAAATAGCGGGAAAAATTATTACTGCACCCATTTAATTGTAGTAAAAACAATTGGTTGACATCTTTCAATACTTCTCATAACATTAATTAATTCTAGAACTTTCGAATAGCCGTAAACATGAACCCAGAAAATCCAGTTACTGATGTCTGCCTCCAAGAAAATCTGACCATTATTTTAGCGATTTGTTTCCATGATTATGTACCTAGAATTATAAACACAAACAGCCATATTCTGTTGGCAAATTTGGGACCAATAATTTGTCAACTTGTTTTGAAAATTTATGAGCAAATTCCTCAATATTACCAATTTAACAGCAAAGAAACCAATCTGCTATTGGATTGAATAGCCAGTGAAATAATCAGTAGAACCCCAAATCCATAGGGCAATGTTTAATTCATTGATCTTTCCAATCCAACTCACCTCTCCTCTTACTTTTGGATATGAGTCTTATGTGAAGTGAGTTTGACCCCAGTTTCTAGTGGGTACAGACAAGACAATCCACAATGTGATACAAATTGCCACTAAATTGATAATCATAGGGGTGAATTTTAACCCCAAAAAACAGGTGGGTTGGGGTCGGGTGAGTTGTTAGAATTATAACATTTTCCAACCCGACCCCAACCCGCCTCCAACTCGCCCATGGAGATGGGACAACAGGCGGGCAGCCAACCCATTCCAGGAGGTGGATTGCCTATTTCAATATTTTAATGAGGCTGGCACCCTTAGATTTAACTTGTTTTACAGGTTTAACCCTGGCCGGCTGCATTTCGCAGGCCTCGGGAAACCCAGCAGCTCAGGGGAGGTGAGGACAGCTTCGGGGAGAAGGTAAGTGCCTTTACAGCCCTGTTTGTTGGCCAGGAGGAGCAGGAGTGCATCCCCCCGAACCTCAAGCTTACCTTCTTCCCTTGGATCAGAACCACTCCCCCCATCAGACCCTCCCCCGTACAAACCCCGCCCCCGGGTCAGGGATCGGACCCCCCGAGGTCGGAACCCTCCCCCCCAGGTCTGAGATCGGACCCCTCCCATGCTCCCACTGGCAGCTGTGGGCTCCTTACCCGGGGCTGTGGCCTGCTCCGGAGTGCTTCCCGCCCGACTGGAAGCCAAGCCTGTCAATCAGGCTGACTTCCGGGCGGGGATAGCATGCGGGGAAATCGGTTTTCCTGACCGAAACTCTGCACCCCTGCTTACCAAACCTGCCGCAATCAAGATCAGGGCCTTAGAAAGAATACGATAGCAAAATACTGCGGATGCTGGAAATCCGAAATAACAACAGAAAACGCTGGAAAAACACAGCAGGCCAGGCAACATCCGTGGAGAGAGAAACAGAGTTAACGTTTCAGGTCGAAACCCTTCGTCGGAACTGAGAGAAGAGCAGGAAATTAAACATTTTTGCATTTTTATCTGTTTAATTTCCTGCTCTTCTCTTAGTTCCGACGAAGGGTTTCGACCTGAAACGTTAACTCTGTTTCTCTCTCCACGGATGTTGCCTGGCCTGCTGAGTTTTTCCAGCGTTTTCTGTTGTTATTTCCTTAGAAAGAATAGCTGGGATAAGAGATGGAAAAAAATGCACCAGTCAGGAGTGCACACTGCAGTTGGGGTGAAGTAGCAATGCTGAAATAGCAGGTATCACTTTAACCAGCAGTTGGCTTTCCCATACCTGACTTGGGAGTGCCTGTGGTTGACTTTTGGTAACAAGTAGAAAAAGTTTTCCATTCTCTGACACTCTCATCTTCATTCACAAAACAATTCACCAGTGATATTCAGTAACCATATGATCCATTAATCATAATGAACAAATTTTAAAATTGGGGTTTAGCCTCTAAGTAGAATTTAAATGTATCGTTAAATTACATACAGTTGTTGAACTCTTCAAAAATAAGCTAATAGAATTACAATATTTATATTGAACTTCAAATGAAAGACTTTATCCTAGAAGTGGGGTTCTGTGTTGGAACATTCTATTTAGAATTGGGACAGCTATGTAATTTCATTATACCTTTGTAATTTTAAGGGATTTCCAGGATGGTAGTAGGGGATAGACACCAACAAGTAATAGCTCCAGATATTCAGGACTATAAATTTAAGAAATAAAAATGTTAGAACGAGTACTGCAGTGTCCTTTCACCACTAGAGATCTGGGTTCAAATGCAGCTCACCCTGCATGCAGTAAGGTTTCCAAGTGAAATGTGTTTGGTGGGTCAGCTCAGTTTATGGTTGCAAGGCTACAGGACAATACTTTGCATAATGCAGCACTGATGGGTATTCAATCATTAGTTTCATTCAGAGAGGCCATAAGGGAACTAGAAATGGCACTCCGGTGTTGAAGGAGGTATTCTTATGATGTTTGCATTGTGCTGAGAGTGCTTGATGTTCATACTGGTTTAATATTATGGAAATATATTATTGTCCTCATCAATCATAACTCTCATTTGTGCAATTTTTTTTAAAGTAAACTATTCACCATAGGTGTGCTGTATGCTGTCTGATAAAATCTCAAAAGCAGTGAGATGTTTTGCTTATTTATATTTCTCTTTCAGTTCATGTTTAATCATTTCAAGAACTTAGAACACCTTAAAAACTGTCAAAACACAACTGTGTACAGATGGCTTTCAGCAGTCACATCACTTTGTCTATTTTTATAACTGCTTTAACTGCATAAGAGTTTGAACATGCAATTAGTGTAAAATACAGCTTTAAGATGGATTAAAAGTAGATAGTTTGGGAGGTTTGTTGTTAGTTCTTTGATCTTGATCTTGGTAATGATGCATAACTGTACTGAGCTCAATGTATATCTTGGGAAGCAGAGCAGCCATGGTGGAAAATCTCAAAGTGGTTGAGAGTTTGGCCCTGTGCCTCCCAGATCCACTTTGGTTTGGAAGACTGCAGGCTTATCAATGACTTTCAGTATGAAATAAGTTTTCAGTAAAGTGAGACAAATGGTGTTCCCTTCCAAGGTTAAAGAAAAAAGTTCTGATCCCATAGGACATCTTACTTACCAGCTGTGCTGATAACTAAAGAAAGTCTGTACAGAATACTAAAAATGCCTTCTGTTCAGTGAAAGTCTATAAATGATGTATGGTGCTCAGTCTCTAACAATACAATGGCAAGGTTTTCCCCAAGCACAAGGGTACATATTGTGCGTGAGTAAACATTAATAAAAATTTGTTGTCTGGCATGAGAGATAGTTCATGCCAATCTAAATCAGTATGGAACAGTACTAATGCCTTGCCCACCAATTTTCTCCTGTAGTTTATTTGCAAAGCTTTCTCACTCAGGAAAAAAAGTGCAGAATGCGGATCGGATGTGGGTGTCATGAAATCTGAGTGCGAAGCAGAATCACTTATTTTTATTGAAACCAAACAAGCAAATTTTTACGAATTGGAGTCCTGTTCATATTGCAGCAGGAAAGCATAAATTCACACATTGCCTCAATTTTGCATGGCTCCAGTGGAAACACACAGACTTGGGAGTGAGTGTGGGTTGTGAAATGAAGCGTACCGCAAGCACACCATATTTCATAGGAAACAAAAGTGATTGATAAAAGGATATGGCACTGATGGCAGCACTTATAGCGAGTGCCAGGCTCACTATAATTTGCAATATCAGTTCCCACATTGAAGTCTTGATTTTAACCTAACCCCCTGGCGAGAACTTAGTGAGTTTGGGTCGAACGCCCGTTTTATATTCTGTCCAATTTAACTCTCCATTGAAGTAAAATTGGACGGGGAGTAAAATCGGACGAGGAGTTAAATGGGCACTCAACCTAGACACGCACCGTTCCCACCGGGGAGGTCAGGTTACAATCAGGGCTTGAATTCGATGTTCATTGGGTGAGTTCCACCCCAGTATTCATTTTGCAGGCATAAAATGGGCACCCTACTAATCCTCTAACTTGCCCTCTTAAATTTGAATTCTTGAAGCTATATTTATGCCACCTCCATCACTAAAGATGGTAATTTTATTTCATCCCATTCTGCTATTATTTTCTCCTCCTCTCTCCCTTTCGGCTAATGCAGATTACCCACCTTCCCCTCCCTCCTTCCCTATTTCCAACCTCTTTTCATCATAAATAGAGGAAAACCCTGGACCACATCATTTAATGTTACTGTCCTTTTCAGAAAACATATTTTTACTTATCACATTTTTCCTACAACAGTTTAAATGTTTCTTTGGTTTACATAGGATTACATAGGACATACAGCACAGAAACAGGTCATTCGGCCCAACCAGTCTATGCTGGTGTTTATGCTCCACTCGAGCCTTATCCCGTCTTTCCTCATCTAAATCTATCAGCGTAACCCTCTATTCCCTTCTCCCTCATATGCTTGTCTAGCCTCCCCTTAAATGCATCTATACTATTCGCTTCAACCACTCCCTGTGGTAGTGAGTTCCACATTCTCACCACTCTCTGGGTAAAGAAGTTTCTTCTGAATTCCCTATTGGATTTTTTGGTGACTATCTTATACTGATGGCCTCTAATTTTGCTCTTCCCCACAAGTCGAAACATTCTCTCTGTATCTACTCTATCAAAACCTTTCATGATTTTAAAGACCTCTATTAGGTCACCCCTCAGCCTTCTTTTTTCAAGAGAAAAGAGACCCAGCCTGTTCATCCTTTCCTGATAGGTGTACCCTCGCATTTCTGGTACCATCCTTGTAAATCTTCTCTGCACCCTCTCCAGTGCCCCTATATCCTTTTTATAATATGGCGACCAGAATTGCACACCGTACTCCAAGTGTGATTTAACCAAGATTTGATACAAGTTTAGCATAACTTCACTACTTTTCAATTCTATCCCTCTAGAAATAAATCCTAGTGCTTGGTTTGCTTTTTTATGGCCTTGTTAACCTGTGTTGATACTTTTAGTGATTTGTGTATTTTTACTCCTAGACCCCTTTGTTCCTTAACCTCATTTAGATTCTTATTTTCCAAGTAATAAGTGACCTCTCTATTCTTCCTACCAAAATGTAATACCTCACATTTAGCTGTGTTGAATTTCATTTGCCAATTATATGCCCATTCTGCAAGTTTATTAATGTCTTCTTGTAATTTGTTGCAGTCCTTCTCAGTATTGGCTATCCCCCCCAATTTGGTGTCATCCACAAATTTAGAAATTGTGTTTTTGATTCCAATGTCTAAACCGTTAATATAAATTGTGAACAACAGTGGCCCCAGGACTGATCCTTGTGAAACACCACTTCCCACTTTCTGTCACTCTGAATAGCTACCCTTTACCCCTACTCTCTGCTTTCTGTCTTGAAGCCAGCTAGCTATCCATTCTGCCATTGTCCCCTGACTCCGCATTCCCTAACCTTATTCGTTAGTCTATTATGTGGTACCTTATCGAAGGCCTTTTGAAAATCTAGATAAATTACATCTACTGCATTGCCCTTGTCTATTCTCTCTGTTACCTCTTCAAAAAATTCAATGAGGTTGGTCAAGCAAGACTTTCCCTTTTGAAATCCATGCTGACTATTCATTATTATATTTTTCATTTCTAGATGTTCTTCTATTTTCTCCTTTAGTAGGGATTCCATTATTTTTCCTACCACCAATGTTAAGCTGACTGGCCTATAGTTCCCTGGACATGTTCTATCTCCCTTCTTAAATATAGGTATTATGTTAACTATCCGCCAGTCCTCTGGCACTACACCTTTTTCTAATGAATTACTAAATATGCGTGGTAATGCCTCTGCTATCTCTTCCCTAGATTCTTTTAAAGTGCACAGATATAATCCATCCGGACCAGGGGTTTTATCCTCTTTGAGTTTCATTAATTTATTTAATATTTTTCTTCATTTTATTTTAAATGCAGTTAACTCATTACTAATCTCATCATCCGATGTCATCGCCACCTGTTCTATCTCCCTGGTAAATACTGAAGCAAAGTAATTATTTAATATCTCTGTCATCTCTCTTTTGCTGCCTGTGGTATTATCCTCTCCATCCCTTAGTGGCCCTATTCCCATCCCGACCTTCCATTTTTTATTGATGTGCCTGTAAAATATTTTACTATTTTGTTTATTAATCCTCCTCAGTTGTTCTCCTTTCGACATCCTCATGACTCAACTCTGCATTCCCCTGTCACCACTCCAGCATTCTTCCTCTTACCTGTTAGCAGAAGACTATGGATAGTCTTTTAACATATGGGTAGCACACTCGCCTCTGAGTCAGAAGGTTGTGGTTTCAAGTCCCACTCCAGGGACTTGAGCACATAAAGCTAGGCTGACACTCCAGTGCAGTGCTGAGGGAGCGCTGCACAGTCGGACGTGCCGTCTTTTGGATGAGACGTTAAACCAAGGCCCCGTCTGCTCTCTCAGGTGGACGTAAAAGATCCCATGGCACTATTTTGAAGAAGAGCAGGGGAATTATCCCCGGTGTCCTGGCCAATATTTATCCCTCAACCAACATAACAAAAACAGATTATCTGGTCATTATCACATTGCTGTTTGCGGGAGCTTGCTGTGTGCAAATTGGCTGCCGCGTTTCCACATTACAACAGTGACTCCACTTCAAAAGTATTTCATTGACTGTAAAGCACTTTGAGACGTCCGGTGGTCGTGAAAGGTGCTATATAAATGCAAGTCTTTTTTTTATATCGACCACCTTTCCACATTAATTATGCATTTTAGGTTCAGTACAGTCCGTGCTATTCTGCATTCTTTTCTGGGCATAATCTCAGCAAATGTCCTACTTGTCACAATCTCTACATAATTTCAATATCCCATAGAAAATTAAAAACCTAGGCAAACCCAAATTAATTTTGTTCAGTAGATGTCTCAATCTCCTGACTTGCTGAATCCAGCATTGACCAAATCTTCTATTTTCTTGCACCATTCCAGATTCTATCCTCTCCAATTACCTTTGACACTGGTGACAATATTTATCAGAATCTTTCAACCACTGTAAAGTTAAATCATTACCACTTTTCTTTCTCTTGCCAACAAAGTCTCTACCAGAAATGCATTCATATATACTTCATGCTTCTTTTCAATAAAACAAACCAAAAATACTTTCAAAATCTGTGCATTTTCAAAGTAACCTTCATAGTTGTCATTGTCATCCCAGAAACATGATTAAATAATTCAAGTTGTATGTACAAGGGGGTAGATTTTAACTATCGAATGGCCACATTTATTGTCCATCCCTAGTTCCTTTTCACTACAAAACCTGATCTAATACTTGGGTGAATGTCATGGTTTAATTCTCAATTTGTGACATGTCTCTTGCAGCAGCTGAAGCTTCCCATCAAGGCCAATCTCCTCATGGACATTGCCAGGACATCCTGTAGATGAGTCCAGCAGGGACATCGGAAGCCTGGCAACATAGAAGTGAGCAATATCATTTCATCAGCTGAAGCTTTGAGTTTTTCTATTTTCAATAAATTACTATAAATTTGTAAATTTTATAAAAAGAATATTTGTTTGAGTGCAGTAATTATTTCACCTAAAATATTTTTGAGCTAAACCGCTCACTTAAAAATACAATACCTGTAAAACAATAAGAAGGCAGTAAAACCAAATTTAAAAATGAAACAAAGGAAATAAAATGCAAAACCCTAGTGCTATCACATTTCTGGCCTACTGCCTGGGTCCCTCTGATTTACTTGTCTGTTGTGCTGCCATGCATTTTTGGTTATAAAATAGATGAAGAACACGCCTTTAACATAAATCACAAAATTGCACATAAAATAAAATCTAGGTAGAAATATTTTCATGTCTAAACAACAGTTCAATCGAATGACAAACATTTGCAGAATTTGAAAGTCAATGAAAATATGTTCAGATGCAAATCAAACCAATCAAAATCTGACGTTCTATTTTTTTTTGTTGCTTAAAAACATTGAATATTATTTTTCTTTCAAATGGAGACTTTACACATTCCAATGAAAAATACATTTACAGCACTGGATAGTTAACTTGGAGTAAATCCATGTTGATAAACATTAGTGAGCACAAAGTAAAGATAGCAAAGTAATCTCTCAGCATCAGAGTGTGGTTGTTGAAGTATGGCCCTTGAGAGAGTGCAAACTCGCAATGATAGGCAGATACCATCACTCTGCTTGATTAGTATGGAGGTAAAATGTTCTGAAAATATATGCTGCTAAAGTCAAGTTGATAAGAGCATTGGTGCTGGACTGTTGATCGATAAGAAAATTTACTTTTAAAATATGTGAATTTCATTGAAATGTCAGATGCACACGGGGAGTCCTCTGCATAAAATGTCAAGTTTGTATTTTCAACGTGCTGTAGTGACTTACAATGGTTCTCCAATGTGTCAAATGCATAAACTTCTATGCAGGGGAAAGGTCAATTGTAGTTAGATGTAACAGTGCTATTATCCCACTACAGGGGTATGAACCCTTTCACCAGCATTCATAAAACTATATTTAAGTTTAGACCAAGGATTTCATTCATGTCATACAGATCTTCGGTGAATGAAGTTCTTTTGGAGCAAATGCAATTAAATAGCAAAATATTGGGCCGGATATTCCGATGCCTACGGGTGAGTACGAGCTGTGTACACACCCGTAGGTACATCGGAAATGCCGGTTTCAGGCATGCCAAGCGCATGCGCTGAAAACCGGCATTTCCGATCTGTCAAGAATGCTCTTGACAGATCGGTCGCCTGCCCTGGAGAAGGGCCTCTGCGGGCGGATAGTTCCGCTTTCTGGGGAACCTCCGCCCACAGAAAACCCTTAGAAATCTTACGCGTAAGGCCTGCTTTTACCACCATAAGATTTGAAAAAAAGTAAAAAAAATAAATAAAAATTCAGTCATTTATCATTTAAAAATACTTTTAAAAAGGTAAGTTTATTTTTAGCCCCATAAAAAACGTTAATTATTTTTTTCAAAAAATTAAATTTTTGTTTAAAATATTTAATTTATTGTAATTTCAACTAATTTTAAAAATGTGATTTTTAAAAAAAAAATTATTTAATGTTTTACAGTGTTTTTGGGGTGATCTCCATTCATATATTTGACAGGTCTATCTGTCAAGTGTATGAAGGGAGATTCCCTTCTTTTATGGCTCCCCATGGCCCACGTGATCCCAGGGACGCTTGTGAACTGCATACGCCTCTGGGATACGTGGACCCTGCGCATTTCCAGTTGGAGAGGCCCAGGATCGGAAGTGTCTGGACCTCGGGAGCCCTCAGGTAAGTGCGTAGATTTTTCCAGATCGGAGGCCTCCGCACGCGGGAAGCCTCCGATTGGAAAATACGGCCCAATGTAAATTACTGGATTCTCTAGCACTGTGAGCAGTGTTGAAGCATGTACACTGGGCACAATTTTTACTTTGGGACAGTGGTGTAAATAATGTTTCCACCTGCACTAGCATCTTTGAGCCTAAGGCTGGAGAAGACAAAAAATTTGCTCCAGTGCAGGATGAGGTGATGTCTTTGCTTCTATAACCGCAGCAATTCTTAATAGCTGACAGCTGTGCTATGCAAGTGATGAGGGATAGCTGAAAGCAATGCAAGTCAGCACTTTTCCTTGGACATAATCCTGGTTTCCTAATCAAAATGAATAAAAGGACAGTTATTTTGCTGTCAACCAATAATTGACACTTCTGTGCTGCAACATCCACAAATGTTGGATTACAATAACAACACAGGGCTACATGCATGCTAAACAGTGGAAGAAGCATGCTATAGATAGAGCTAAGCGATCCCACAACCAATGGATCAGGTAAAAGCTCTGCTGTCCTTTCACATCGGGCTCGATTTTGCCAGGCCCGAGGAGGCGGGAATGGAGGCGTGTGGGGTGTTAAAATTGCAAAAAATGGTGGGCGGGCCCGACCCCGCCTCCATCCCGCCTCCGAGCAATTTTCCCAAATGCGTGGTTTCTGATCCCGTCTCTGTCCCGCCTCCAAGAGGCGGGATAGGCCCTTAAGACCCTTAACAACCACTTAATTGCCTCTATAATCCCATTTTGAGAGGCCTTTCTGATTTTAACACTTTTTCGATGTGATGCACGCCTCCTCTGAAACACGACGGGGAAACCTGGTGGTAGCACACTTGGATTGCTGACTATCAGCTGCAGCTCCACCATTAAAAAGGAGATTTGGTCAATCATCATTATGGGGGAACTTTTAGCAGTGGTGGTGGTGGTGGTAAAAAAAAAATCTGGGAGCAGACTTAGGTCTCCTGCTGTTCATTTTGCCTGCAGGCCCCTCTCATAGCAAAGGCCAAAAGGTTGGCAGTCTTTGCAGACCTTAAATGCAGCAGCAATGATGACATCATCAGAGGCGACTTTCAGACTGAAAAAACGAATTGGGTCATGGGTTCCCACATGCTGGAACTCAATTGTCCAATTAGTGGAAAATCGCATAATTCTCCCACATCCAATTGGAGTCGGGTGGCTAACACGAAAAGCGGATGACACGACCCCAGCCCGCCCCAATGACAAAATCGAGCCCATCCAGTCATGAATGGTGGTGGACAATTAAACAACTAACGGGAAGTATTTGCAACCATCTTCAGCCAGAAGTGCCGAGTAGATGATCCTTCTCGGCATCCTCCTGAGGTCCCCACCATCACATTCAATTCACTCCACGTGATATCAAGAAATGGCTGAGTGCGCTGGGCACAGCAAAGCCTACAGGCCCCGACAACATCTCAGCTGTAATACTAAAGACCTTTGCCCCAGAGTTAGCTGCACCTCTAGCCAAGCTGTTCCAGTACAGCTATAACACTGGCGTCTGCCCGACAATATGGAAAATTGTCCAGGTATGTCCTGTCCATAAACAGCAGGACAAATCCAATCTAGCCAGTTACCACCTTGTCAGCCTACTCTCAATCATCACTGATGCTCAGTTTGGATTCCGCCAAAACCACTCGGCTCCAGACCTCATTACAGCCTTGGTCCAAACATGGACATGAACTGCATTCCAGAGGAGAGGTGAGAGTGTTTGCCCTTGACATCAAGGCAGCATTCGACTAAATGTGACACCAAGGAGCCCTAGCAAAACTTAAGTGAAGATTAGAGGAAAAAGTCTCCAGGAGATGCAGTCATACCTACCATAAAGGAAGATAGTTGTGGTTGTTGGAAGCCAATTATCTCAGTCCCTGGGCATCGCTGCAGTTTCTGTGTTTGTTGTCTCAGCTCAGTGTCAGTAATTAAAAACCCTACAATGATCACCAGGGAAATTAGCGACGACGACATTTGAAATTATTTTTCGAGCAAGTTAAACAAAGCATTCCTGAAATATATCAGGAACAAGAGAAAGAGTTACAGGATGTTGGACCATTTTACAGTAGTAGTGGAGAGGTGGTGCCAGAGGATATAGATGTAACAAAATTATTAAATCTTAAAGGTTAATTGTTGTTTTTGGTGTACCTATTTGCAAGTATGTTTCTCTGTTGCATTGCTGTTGTTGGAGAAAAATAGGTAGTAAAACTTCTTGGAACCTTACTGACAGCTTCTTAAAACTGATGTCTAAAAATGTTAAAAAGACAAATCTAAAGGCACTGTATCTGAAAGCACGAAGCATTCGTAATAAGGTAGATGAATTAACAGCGCAAATAGATGAAAACGGATACGGTATAATTGCGATTACACAGACATGGCTGCACGGTGACCAAGGCTGGGAGTTGAATATCCAAGGATATTCGATATTTAGGAAGGACAGGTGAAAAGGAACAGGAGGTGTGGTGGCGTTGTTAGTAAAGGATGAAATCAGAGCAATAGTGAGAAAGGATATTGGCTCAGAAAATCAAGATGTAGAATCAGTCTGGGTGGAGCTAAGAAGAACCAAGGGGCAGAAAACATTGGTGGAAGTTGTCTATAGGCCTCCAAACAGTAGTGGTAATGTAGGGGATGGCATCAAACAGGAAATTAGAGATGCATGTAACAAGGGTACTACAGTAATCATGAATGACGTTAATCGACATATAGACTAGCCAAACCAAATTAGCAATAATACTGTGGAGGATGAATTTCTGGAGTGTGTACGAGATGGTTTTTAAGACCAGTACATTGAGGAGCCAACTAGGGAACAGGCTATCCTAGATTGGGTATTGTGCAAGGAGAAGTGGTTAATTAATAATCTTGTTGTACGGGGTCCTTTAGGGAAGAATGATCATAACATGATAGAATTCTTCATTAAGATGGAAAGTGAAGAAGTCCAATCCGAAAGTAGGGTCCTAAATCTAAACAAAGGAAACTACAAAGCTATGAGGAGTGAGTGGCTATGATAGATTGGGGATTTAATTAAAAGGCATGAAGGTGGATAGGCAATGGCTAACATTTAAGGAACGAATGCATGAATTGCAACAGTTATACATTCCTTTCTGGCGCAAAAACACAAAAGGAAAAGCGGCCCAACCATGGCTAACAAAAGAAATTAAGGAAAGTATTAGATCCAAAGAGGAGTCATATAAAAAGCCAGAAAAAGTAGCAAGCCTGAGGATTGGGAGCAGTTTAGAGTTCAGCAAAAAAGGACCAAGAGGTTGAATAAGAGGGGAAAAATAGAGTCTGAGAGTAAACTTGCAAGGAACATAAAAGTGGACTGTAAATGCTTCTACAAGTATGTAAAAAGAAAAAGATTAGTGAAGACAAATGTAGGTCCCTTACAGTCAGAAACGGAAGAATTTATAATGGGGAACAAGGAAATGGCTGAGCAATTAAACAAATACTTTGGGCTGTATTTTGATACTGGGGCGGGTTGGGGTCGTGTCATCCTCATTTCGTGTTATCCACCCGCCTGCAATTGGATGTGGGAGATTGATGCAATTTTCACTTAATTGGGCAATTGATTTGCAGCATGTGGGAACCCATGAACCAATTAGTGGTTCCAGTCTGAAAGTCGCCTCTGATGATGTCATCATTGCAGGTCAGAGACTGCCTGGTCTCAGAGATTGCCTGGCCTTTGCTGTGAGAGGACCTGGATGCAAAATGAGCAGCATCTCAGAGAGAGAGAGAGAAAGAGAGAGAGAATTTTTTTTGCAACTAAGTCCTCCCAGGCAGTCTCTGAAGACATTCAATGCAGCAGCATCAGAGGCGACTTTCAGACCTAATACTACTACTACCTTCATCACAATACTACTACTACCTTCATCACATCGCCATTGTAATAGTGGACCTGCAGCTGATAGTCAGCTATCCACTTGTGCTCCTGCCAAGTTTCACTGCCGTGTTTCACATCAGGCGTACTTCACGTCGGAAAAGGGTTAAACTAGCTAAAACGTTTCAAAATGGCAATTTAGGGCTTGTTAAGGGCTTTAATGGCCTCTCCCGCCTGTTGGAAGCGGGACGGAGTCAGGAACCCCACGACTGATTTTGTCAAAATGGCATGGAGGTGGAATGGAGTCGGGATGGGGTCGGGACCCCCGAATCTGCAACTTTAACCCCCCACACGCCTCCAAACCCGACTCCATGGGTCATTGAAAATCCAGCCCTTTGGTTCTGTCTTCACGGAAGAGGACACAAATAACTTCCCAGAAATGCTAGGGAACCATGGGTCTAGTGAAAAGGAGGAATTAAAGGAAATTAGTATTAATAAAAAAATAGTGCTGGAGAAATTAATGGGACTGAAAGCCAATAAATCCACAGGGCCTGATAATCTGCATCCCAGAGTACTAAAAGAGGTAGCCATGGAAATAGTGGATGCATTAATTGTCATCTTCCAAATTTCTATAGATTATGGAACAGTTCTGGCAGATTGGAGGGTGGCAAATGTAACCCCACTATTTAAAAAAGGAGGGAGAGAGAAAACAGGGAACTACAGACCGGTTAGCCTAACATCAGTAGTAGGAAAATGCTAGAGCCTATTATAAAGGATGTGATAACAGGACACTTAGAAAATATCAGTGGGATTAGACAAAGTCAACATGGATTTATGAAAGGGGAATCGTGTTTGACAAACCTTCTGGAGTGTTTTGAAGATATAACTGGTAGAATAGATAAGGGAGAACCAGTGGATGTGGTGTATTTGAATTTTCAGAAGGCCTTTGATAAAGTCCCACATAAGAAGTTAGTGTGCAAAATTAAAGCACATGGGATTGCGGGTAATATACTGGCATGGATTGAAAATTGGTTAACAGACAGGAAACAGAGTAGGAATAAATGGCTCTTTTTCGGGGTGGCAGGCGGTGACTAGTGGGGTACCACAGGGATCAGTGCTTGGGCCCCAGATTTTCACAATATATATCAATGATTTGGGTGAGGGAACCAACTGTAATATTTCCAAGTTTGCTGACGACACGAAACTAGGTGGGATTGTGAGTTGTGAGGAGGATGCAAAGAGGCTTCAAGGCGATTTAGACAAGTTGAGTGAGTGGGCAAATACATGGCAGATGCAGTATAAAGTGGATAAATGTGAAGTTATCCACTTCGGTAGGAAAAACAGAAAGGCAGAGTATTATTTAAATGATGATAGATTGGGAAATGTTGCTGTACAGAGGGACCTGGGTGTCCTTGTACACCAGTCACTGAAAGCAAACATGCAGGTGCAGCAAGCAGTTAGGAAGGCAAATGGTATGTTGGCCTTCATTGCAAGAGGATTTGAGTACAGGAGCAAGGATGTCTTACTACAGTTATACAGGGCTTTGGTGAGACCACACCTGGAGTACTGTGTGCAGTTTTGGTCTCCTTACCTAAGAAAGGATATACTTGCCATAGAGGGAGTGCAGCGAAGGTTCACCATTCTGATTCCTGGGATGGCACCACTGTCGTATGAGGAGAGATTGGGTCGACTAGGCCTGTATTCACTAGAGTTTAGAAGAATGAGAGGGGATTTCATTGAAATGTATAAAATTCTGACAGGGCTAGACAGACTGGATGCAGGGAGGATGTTTCCCCTGGCTGCGGTGTTCTAGAACGAGGGGTCACAGTCTCAGGATACGGGGTAGGACATTTAGGACTGAGATGAGGAGAAATTTCTTCACTCAGAGGGTGGTGAACCTGTGGAATTCTCTACCACAGAAGGCTGTGGAGGCCAAGTCACTGAATATATTTAAGAAGGAGATAGATAGATTTCTAGACGCAAAAGGCATCAAGCGGTATGGGGAGAGAGCGGGAATATGGTATTGAGATAGAGGATCAGCCATGATCATATTGAATGGCGGAGCAGGCTCGAAGGGCCGAATGGCCTACTCCTGCTCCTATTTTTCTATGTTACTACATCTGCCCTCTATGCCTGATTCTTCATCAAACAGTCTGTATGTGCAACTTTGAGGGCAGCTGTGAGCATCCCTACTGGCATTCCTTTTTAATTGCAATTTCTGGGCAAAGAGCAGCTGGATCACAGGAGGCACAGCAGATAGATGACTTTACGGGGAAGAAATTCGGTATGGCCCCGTTTCGGGTGCCAAAACTTCAAAAGTTGAAAAATTAGCGCCAGACGCTGATCATTCTCGCCTCCTGCAAAATTCAGTTTTAGCGCTCCAAGAGGGAAATGGAGCGCTAAATCAAGTGCTAACCACTTCTCTTAGGGCGCTAAAGTGTGTGAGAGGAGCGGTAGTGGCAGAGCGCTGAAGAATGTGCAGTGCAGTGCTATCGGCATCAGAGGCTCCTTCCCTCGCTTAAAGGGAAGGGCCAATGATGGTTTGCAACATTCTTCTTCTTAGTTCTGTGGGGCCAGGGGACCTGTGCGACTTCCATTACAGCCCCAACCACTCTCAAAGAGTGGAGGGCTTAGGCATTGCACAGCAATGAGGCTTCAAAAACTTTCAGCAGGCACCAGACTGGTGCGAAGAATAAAGTTTGGGCTTCCTGATCACCACTGCCTTTAATTATCGCTCCCCAAGTGGCCAGCTGAGGTGATAACGCCTGACACCCGGCAATGCAGCAGGGTACGGGAGCGAATTTCACATCCGGGGTGGTAACAGGGTGCTGCGCACTTGATGATGTCACGATCTACGGGGTGCTAGAGACTGAGGCGGTAAGTGTTAGCACCAGCGCAAAACCCCCAGGGCAGTTCACGGGCATCGCTGAATCCGCGGGGCCCAGTCGGTAACCCCTTAGCGCCCTGTTATCGCCCCCCGCAGGCACTAATGGGAGGCGCAAAGCAGCCGAATTTCTAGTCCTATATCTTGGACACTCAATTAGGAACTGTCATTACTCTGTCAACTATGTGCAAAGGGCCAGGCTATCATACTAGAGCATGTACAAAGGCACCTGGATGTGGAGACTACAATTACTGAAGGAGACTATCACAGCACTATGCACATTCCTGCATGCAGACTTCAAAACACCTCCAGGATAGGGACAGCTCTGTCAGTGGCTGTGAAGCTAACAACTGAATTGAATTTTTATGTGGCAAACTCATTCCAAGCAGCCATTAAAGATCTTTGTGAAATCTCCCCACCTTCAGTGTACACTTGCATTAGGGAGTTTACTGATGCATTGTTTACCAGGGCTAGAAAACTCATCAGTTTCCCTTTGACAATAGCCAGCAGGAGGAAAAAGCTCTCCACTTCTACTGTGTGGCAGGATTCTCCAGACTGCAAGGCATTGTTGACTGCATTCATGTGACCATATGTGCCCTTACACCCAGTGCCGTTTCATATATAAACAAAAAGAATTTGCAGGAACAGAATTATGTACATGAATCCCATCACCCTGGCGGCTGCCATAATTGTATTATCCTACAGCAAAATTCAGTGCCACGGCTATTTGAAGGACCAAAAGGACTGCAGGGATAATTGCGGGGGTCCAAAGATATGCACTGCAGGCACGGCTGATGATATCACTGCAAAATCCAAGGACAAGACCTGAGTAGAGGTGCAATCTGGTGTCTGTTTCCACTAGGGTCTTAGCCGAGTACACCATGGCATCCTAAAGCAGCCCAGACAAATCATGATGAATGCTATGTTACAATCTGGCCAAAAATTATTGTAGCCTTCTATGTCTTGCACAGTTTCCCTACAAAGGGGCATACTCATGGAGCAGGCAGGAGACATAATGGAGCAGAGGCAGAAAACGATCCTAACCAGACAGAGAAGACTTGTCTGCAGAACCAACAGCTGACACAGCAAGTCATCAGACAGTCTTCAATAGACCAAACATACAATAAAGTATCTGACATCTTCAATGCACAACAGTTATCTCCACAGATATCCAGTACCCTTGCCATATCAAGCCTTGCCTACATTAGCAACAACCAAAACTCAAGACCCATGAATGCCACACCATGGTCCTCAAAATCTATGGGGTTCTGATGGTTTCCTGCCATACCTCTGGTGGAAGACCACTACAACTCACTGGAAAACAGCGGAATTCTGGTGCGCGGATCTCGATGTTTCCGGAACTTTCCAACATGACTTGCATGCTCCCCGCTGGAGTCAAGCTAATCTACAGAACAAACGGGAAACTGTTCAACCTCCATCGCCTCCCGTCCAGATCCAAGGTCGTCCCATCCTCTGTCATCGAATTACAGTATGCAGATGACGCTTGCGTCTGCGCACACTGAGGCTGAACTCCAAACCATCGTCAACACCTTCACCGAAGCATACGAGAGCATAGGCCTTACACTAAACATCCGTAAGACAAAGGTCCTCTACCAACCTGCCCCCGCCACACAGTACTGCCCCCCGATTATCAAAATCCATGACCACTTTCCATACCTCGGGAGCCTACTGTCAACAAGGGCAGACATCAATGACGAAGTCCAACACCGTCTTCAGTGTGCCAGTGCAGCCTTCGGTCGCCTGAGGAAGACAGTGTTTGAAGACCAGGACCTCAAACCCAGCACCAAGCTCATGGTCTACAGAGCACTAGTGAAACCCGCCCTCCTGTATGCATCAGAGACATGGACCATGTACAGCAGGAACCTCAAAGCACTGGAGAGGTACCACCAATGCTGCCTCCGCAAGATCCTGCAAATCCATTGGCAGGATAGGCGCACCAACGTCAGTGTTCTCGCTCAGGCCAACATCCCCAGCATCGAAGCTTTGACCACGTTCGATCAGCTCCGATGGATGGGCCACATCATCCGCATGTCCGATACGAGACTCCCAAAACAAGCGCTCTATTCGGAGCTCCGACATGGCAAGACAGCCCCAGGTGGGCAGAGGAAACGCTTCAAGGACACCCTCAAAGCCTCCTTCAAAAAGTGCAACATCCCCACCGACACCTGGGAATCCCTGGCCCAAGACCGCACAAAGTGGAGGAGAAGCATCTGGGAAGGTGCCGAATACCTTGAGTCTCTTTGCCGGGAGCAAGCAGAAGCCAAGCGCAGGCAGCGCAAGGAGCGCACGTCAACCCAAGCACCCCACCCACCCGCCCCTTCAATCACCATCTGCCCCACTGTGACAGAGACTGTAGGTCCCGCATTGGACTCATCAGTCACCTGAGAACTTATTTTTAGTGTGGAAGCAAGTCATCCTCGATTCCAAGGAACTGCCTAAGAAGAAGAAACCTATCCCGGAGGGCACCGTAGAGAGCGAGGCGGGAGAAGAGGAGGAGGAAGAACACACCGCGTCACTGCATGTCTCACCCGCAGGCACCAGCTCAGATACTGGCACTACGCGTTCTTTAGAGGCTAGTATAGTAGCGGGATCTGCACAGGGTGATGCACTGGGGACAAGTGGGCTGCATCTCACCCTCAGTAAGCTCCCTGCTGGAGGGGGAAAGGGTAGCTTGGGGGCCAGCTCCATGGAGGGCGAGTTCGCACGCGAGTTCTGCTGCACAGGACTCAGATAAGGTCCTTGATGGGGAGGCGTTTCGAAGAATGGTGATGGGCATGTACACGGAGATGATAGGTGCAATGGCAAGGGTGCCTGAGAGCCTCTCGGCAATGATAAGGTGCGTGGAGGAGTCCACCTCCAACATTGCACAAGGTTCTGTGCACACCATGGAGCCCATCAGTTCCAGTCTGTAAAGGATGGTAGACTCCCAGAGAGACCGTGGCGATCCAGACCTGATGCCGCATGTGATGGGCGATCTGGCAGCTTCCATTGCAGCACAGGCAGAAGCGACGCAACGTCTTAGTGCTGTAATGGAGTTTATGCTTGGTGGCATCCAATCTCAGACTGCTCTCATGCAGTCTCAGCTCGATGCCACGCAAGCTCTGACCGCTGCCATTGTGGCTGGGTCTACCACCATCGAACGGGGCTTTCATGCTGTCGCAGCAGGCCAGCAATCTGTACTCCAATAGGAATGATGAGGTGCTGCCCTGGGGGAGTGGCAGTGGGTCAGTGGAGCAGGAACCTGCTGTCCTCTTTCAGGATGACAGCATTCCTGCTCCCACCACTGCCACTCCGCCATTGCCCTTGTTGCTGCCTGTCATCCAGCCAGCCCAGACTGCTGCCGCCATGCTGAGGTGGTGCAGTCTATAGTCGAGCCTTCCAGGCCCAGAGCTGGTCGAGGGCTTCCTGCAAGGCCATCTGAAGTGTCCCGCACGGACACTCAGCAGCCTTCCACCAGCCCTGCTGCAGCCACTGGGCCAACACTTCATAGGAGCATGAGAGTAGGCAAAAGCACAGTAACGACAGGCATGAAGGGATTGCACAAGGGTGAATAGTTAATATTTTTGTTGTAAATATGTGTTCACTGATTTTTGATAAATTTATTAATTCAGTTTGGATTCTTTTGTGCTGTGTCTCATTTCAGCTTTGCACTGTGATATGGCCTGTAACAGGGGTGAAATGTGGTGAGCAACGGGGATCTGGAGTTTAATTCATTCGAACCCCAGTCTGATGAGGCGATCACGGACCGCCCTTCCAGAAGGCTGATTGAGTGGCTGCCTCTTCCCTCGCTCCTGTTCCTCCTCCTCCTCCTCCTCCTCGTCTTCCTCTTCTTCCTCATGCTCATCCTCCTGCACCTCTCCTTCTTCCTTCTCCTGAGGTGGTCCCGAAATCCCTGGTGGCAAGGGCTGTGCCCTCACGATGGCCAAGTTGTGGAGCATGCAGCAGACCACCACGAATGGGACACCCGCTCAGCCAAGTACTACCGGTCAAGGCAGCAGAACCGTTGCTTCAGCGGGCCGATGGTCTGCTCGATGATGATCCTGGTGGCAACATGGATCTCATGATATGAGTGCTGGGCAGGAGTGTTGAGGTTGCGAATGGGAGTCATGAGCCAGGTGTAGAGCGGATAGCCCTTGTCAGCTGTGAGCTTGACGTGGTGGCTGGAAGAATGCTGGCACATCAGTCTGGTGCAGGATGAAGGCATCATGGCTGCTGCCAGGATAGCATGAAATGACATTGAGGATTCGCTGTCTGTGGTCACACACCAACTGCACATTAAGTGAGTGGTAGCCTTCGCAGTTACGGAAGATCTCAGGATTGTTATGCGGTGCCACGTGGGTGCAGTCAATGGCGCCCTGCACCATGGGGAATCCCGCTATTCTGGCAAAGCCACATGCATGCTTGTCCTGCTTCTCTCTCATGATGGGGAAGGAAATGTAATCCCTTCTCCTACTGTAGAGAGCCTCTGTGATCTCCTAGATGCAGCGATGGACAGCGAACTGCAAAATGTTAGCTATGTCTCCTGTTGCAGACTGGAAGGATCCTCTGGCAAAGAAATTGAGGGTGACGGTGATATTGACTGCCACTGAGAGAGCCATGGTCGCGCTGATCTGAGGCTGGAGGTCTGGTTGCAGTAGGTGGCAGAGTTCTGTGACCACCTCCTTGGTGAAGCGAAGCCTTCTAATACACTGCTCCTTGCTTAATTAGAGGTAGGAGAAGTGCTCTCAGAATACCCGCAGTGGGTAAGGCCTCCTGTTCAGAACCTTGATGGCCATCTTCCTCCCTCTGGGCTCATGTTCCAATCTTTCTCGCTGCCTCCGCTCTCTCCGCCATAGATCCTGGAGGGCAAGGTCGACTGCCAGTACAGCCCCCATTAATGTCATCAAGTGTAGCAGTTTGAATTTTTTAAGAATAAATGTAGCTACTTTTGAGTTGCCGCAACACTCCTGATACAAAAGAACCTTGAAATTACTGAATGAAACTGTCGGAGAATGTGAAACTGACAAGAAATCGCTGAAACTGCACTAACCTGACAGCTGCGAGTCATTATTGATGATCCCTTTAAATAACATCCCTGGAGCCGACTTCCTGGTGCTTAACACCAGCTCCCCCTATCGGTGTTTACTCCAGGTGCTAAGGTGGGTGACGATGATCAATTTTGCATATCAGGCGGTCAGTGAGCATTGCACACTCACTGATGTCATGATTCACCTGGTGTTGACGTTCCTGGCGATAACTCTTACTGGTGACGCTATTGGGGGGGGGTGGGATTTGGCGTGTGGCACTGGATTCGACTTGCCCCGGCTGGCGCTAATGGTAGGCGCTAAGGGGACAAATTTTCCCCCCATAGTTCCTTTTTGCTTTCCTAATTGTTTTTTTAACTTCTTTCCTAACCTCTTTGCATTCCCTTTTGTCACCCTCTCCTTTATTGTCTATGTACTTAGTGTATGCCTTTTTCTTTAGTTTCAATGGCCCGAAAATTAGACCTAATGCGGGAAAGTACGCACTGTGTACTCTCGCGTATTAGGTCCCGAAGTGCCGGTTTCCTGCATGCACTGCGCATGCGCGGGAAACCGGCACTTCGTGTATGGCAAAGGGGGCAGTTCCTAAGTGAACCGCGTGCGTGCTACAGGTTGCGCGCACGCAGCACACTTAGGGCTGGATTTTGTCTTGGGGTCGGGTTGGGGTCGTGTAATCCGCATTTCATGTTTCCCCCCGACTCCAGATTAATGTGGATGAATGATGCAATTTTCACTTAATTGGGCAATTGAGTTCTAACATATGGGAACCATGAACTAATTAGTGTTTTCAGTCTGAAAGTCGCCTCTGATGATGTCATCATTGCTGACTGCCTAGTCTCAGAGACTTTGCTGAGAGAGGACCTGCCTGGCTTGCTTTTGAGTGGACCTCGATGCAAAATAGTGAGGGGGGGAGAGAGAGAGAGAGAGAGAGATATTGATAGAGAGAGATATTGGCCCAAAAATTCGTGAGGGAGCCTTCGTGCGAGGGTAAGGCTTCCCCGCGATCTCTCACTGCGCGCTGGCTTTTTCAGTCCCAGCTCGCACGAACTTGATGTTCTGGACAGCAGCTGTGCAGGGCTTCCGTATCCCACAGGCGTAGTTAATTCGTGCGAGCTGTGGGATCACGTGATTCAGTTAGAGCCAATGGCAGCACACCATCTTTCATTCATAGCTTTCACATAAGTGCTGTGAAAGCTATGAATCTATACCCCCCAAAAGAACAGCTAAACCTCAATTAAATTTTTTTTAAAAACCATCACATTAATAAAATAAGTATAGTTAAATAAATTAACCATTTTAAACAAAAAATTAAATTTTTGAAAATTTTTTAAATCTTTTAAAAAGTTATAAAAATAAACTTACCTGTCTTTAAAGTCTCTAAAAAAGATATACATGTTAAAAAAAATTCAAAATAATACTTAATTAACTACTTACCTTGTTAAAAGAGGGTCTTACGCCTCCTTTCTTTATGTCTAAAATGTTCCATGCTTACCTGCGCGTTCAAAGCACTAAGTGCACTGCGTGCGCGCAGCCTGTAGCGCGCACGCGGTTCACCTAGGAACCGCCCCCTTTTGAATTCACCAAGTGCCGGTTTTCAGTGCATGTGCAGTGCATGCAGAAAACCGGCAATTGGAGACAGAATACGCGAGAGTACACAGTGCGTACTCTCGCGTAGCGGCACTAATTTTTGGGCCATTGATTTTTGCAACCAAGTCCTCCCAGGCACTTTCTGAAGACATTCAATGCAGCAGCATCAGAGGCGACTTTCAGACCTAATAATACTACTACTACCTTCATCACATCTCCGCTGTAATGGTGGACCTGCAGCTGATAGTCAGCTATCCACTTGTGCTCCCGCCAGGTTACACTGGAGTGTTCCACACCAGGCGTGCTTCACGTCAGAAGAGGGTTAAACTAGCTACAGCGTTTCAAAATGGCATTACAGAGCCAATTTAGAGCTTGTTAAGGGCTTTAATGGCCTCTCCTGCCTCTTGAAGGCGGGACGGAGTCGGGAACCCCGCGACTGATTCTGTCAAAATTGCGTGGAGGCGGGATGGAGTCGGGATGGGGTCGGAAACCCCGACCCTGCATATTTAACCCCCCACATGCCTCCAAACCCGACTCCATGTGTCATTCAAAATCCAGCCCTTAGTTTTTTTTTCAGGTTTGAACGCGCAGGTAAATGTTGAAGATTTTACACATAAAGAAAGCAGGCGTAAGACCCCCTTTTAACAAGGTAAGTAGTTAATTAAGTATTATTTTAAATTTTTTTCAACAGGTTTATCTTTTTTAGAGACTTTAAAAAAAGGTAAGTTTATTTTTATAACTTTTAAAAAGAATTAAAAAATTTTCAAAAATTTAAATTTTTGTTTAAAGTGGTTAATTTATTTAACTATAGTTATTTTATTAATGTGATAAGAACATAAGAACATAAGAACATAAGAAATAGGAGCAGGAGTAGACCAATCGGCCCCTCGAGCCTGCTCCGCCATTCAATGAGATCATGGCTGATCTGATCCAACCTCAACTCTAAAGAACACAAGAAGTAGGAGCAGGACCAGGCCACTCGGCCCCTGGGCCCGCTCCGCCACCCACAGGGCCTTGACCGATCCGAACTCAAACTCATGTCCAATTTCCAGCCCGCTCCCCGTAACCCCTGATTCCCTTTACTTCTAGGAAACGGTCTATTTCTGTTTTAAATTTATTTAATGAAGTAGCTTCCACAGCTTCCTGGGGTAGCAACTTCCACAGACCCACTACCCTCTGAGTGAAAAAGTTTCTCCTCATCTCAGTTTTGAAAGAGGAGCCCCTTATTCTAAGATTATGTCCCCTAGTTCTAGTTTCACCCATCATTGGGAACATCCTCACCGCGTCCACCCGATCAAGCCCCTTCACAATCTTATATGTTTCAATAAGATCGCCTCTCATTCTTCTGAACTCCAATGAGTAGAGTCCCAATCTACTCAACCTCTCCTCGTATGTCCACCCCCTCATCCCCGGAATTAACTGAGTGAACCTTCTTTGTACTGCCTCGAGAGCAAGTATGTCTTTTCTTAAGTATGGACACCAAAACTGTATGCAGTACTCCAGGTGCGGTCTCACCAATACCCTATGGCTTTTTTTAAAATTTAATTGAGGTTTAGCTGTTCTTTTGTGGGCTTGTTGTATTCATAGCTTTGACAGCTCTTGCTGTCAAAACTATGAATGAAAGATGGTGTGCTGCCATTGGCTCTAACTGGCCCACGTGATCCCAGAGGTCGCAACGCACTAACTGCGCCTCTGGGACACACACACACTGCGCGCCGGCACCAGGGAGAGGCCCAGGAACTGAAGTTCGTGTGGGCCAAAACCATAAAGGTAGGCACGGAGTGCGATATCGTGGGGGATCCTTACCCCCGAGGCAACCATCGAACTCCAATTTCTGGGCCATTATACTCTTATCGCTTTATTCATCCATGGTGTTTCATTATTGGCTAATTTGTTTTTTTTTTGCGGAATATATTTCTCCTGAACTCTATTGATCACCTTTTTAAAAATTTCCCACTGCTTTCGTATCGCATTGTCTGTCAACATATTATTCCCGTTCCATTCTCATACCCTCAAAATTAGCTTTTTTTGAATCTATTACTTTGGTTCATTGCCCATTACTCGATCCAGCAGTGATTTCTCTCTTGTGGAGCTTCTTATGTACTGAGCAAGAAAGGAGTCCTGAACACATTGTAAAAACTCCATTCCATTTTCCCCTTTCTCTACCTCTTCTTGACAGTTTATTTGGGCATAGTTGGAATCGCCCATGATTATTATTCGATGTCTTTTACCCATTTCATAGATTTGCCTATATATTTCTTCCTACACTTCCCTTCCACTATTAGGTGATCTATA
Organism: Squalus acanthias; assembly: GCA_030390025.1. NCBI lineage: Eukaryota > Metazoa > Chordata > Chondrichthyes > Squaliformes > Squalidae > Squalus > Squalus acanthias. The sequence continues at coordinate 66,925,649 of CM059431.1, forward strand.
GATTACCCCTATTAAGTGACTGATCCCTTCTTATCCTTTATCTCAATCCATATGGATTCTGTTTCTATCTTAACATTAGTTATGTCCCTTTTTCTACTGCATTATGTTATCTCTAATTAGTACAGCTACCCATCCCCTTCTTCATTCCCTACGCATGTGTAGATGTTTTCTACATCTACACAGGGTTATGTGAGGTGCTTGGTTAGGGATGGCCAGTAGGCAGTGGCACTACATCCTTTTGTACACCTACAGGAACAGAACGGAATATCTTATAATGCTGGCAGTAGGACACTCCTTGAAACAAAGCTTCACATAACAACACAGCAGTGTGTTAGGCTGCAATGTTACAATGCATGCCTGTATGTGATGGAGTGAACGAGTGAGTGAGTAACCAGATAAGCAAAAGATACTAGCCATTATATTTAGGGAAATGTCTTTAACCTAACCATCCTCCACTCCCTCTATTTCCTCCAAGTCTAAAATCTCCATTGCCCTCTCATAAGGTATCAAATGTCACTCAAACTTAAGTGACCCTTCCCGCCCCTCCCCCATCCCTGGGTCACAGGGTGACACATTAATATGATAAAATTACACAATGCCCTGATACAACATGAGCATACTTGTGCATTTAAAAAGTATATTAACAGTTGGAAAAGTGTAGTGCATTCACCCTCTGATGATACACCAAGTTTTGAGTGAAGTACAGTTAAGAAGCATTGGAAGCTAGCATTGTAAAATCAAGCCATATGTTAGCATATTTATCTTACATACCTTGTGCAGTCCAGCAAATTTTTTTGTCAGCTGGAACTGGGCACCTCTTGGTCAAAGTCCCAGGAAAATGAGACGGGAGGGCCAGGAACATCCCCTCCCACGTCATTACCATCGTTACGGTGGACCTATATCTATTGCCAGTGCAAGCCCTGCTCTGCCCATTTAGGGAAATCCTGGAAATCCAGGTGAAATGTAAAGGGGGTGGAGGCCAAAAGTAATAGTTCTGCACTCCGTTTACTTTTCTGTAGCACCGGGGAAACTAGTGTTTCTAAGGAGCGACAGAGAGTGCTACTGGAGTCATTGTGTGCGAAGGCAAGTAAAGCCACATGTGTGTCACATGGATAGTTTAGGGAATCCTGCTATTTGAGAATACCTTCTCATGTTGTTGCCAATTGTTAATGGAAAAATTGGTGAAGTAGCTAGCTCTAGCAAAGTATCCATGATTCATTTGCTTGGTATATCCATACACTGCTGATTGGCTGATGTTGCTAATGCCCCCTGTGGCAACCTGGAATTAACCTAAGACATAAAGGCCCAGAAATTAAACAGTGAGGTTTCCCGCGGGGGTAAGGATTCCCCGCGATATCGCACTCCGCGCCTACCTTTTTGCTCCGGGCCCACACGAACTTTAGTTTGAAAGGCTCTCTCTCTTGGAACCGTGCAGTGCTTGCGTGACCCAGAGACGCAATTAGTTCGTGCGAGCTCTGGGATCACGTGATTCAGTTAGAGCCAATGGCAGCACACCATCTTTCATTCATAGTTTTGACAGGAAGACCTGTCAAAGCTATGAATACTACACACCCCCAAAAGAACAGCTAAACCTCAATTAAATTTAAAAAAAAAGCCATCACATTAATAAAATAAGTATAGTTAAATAAATTAACCACTTTAAACAAAAAATAAAATTTTTGAAGAAATTTAAAATCTTTTTAAAAGTTATAAAAATAAACTTACCTTTCTTTAAAGTCTCTAAAAAAGATAAACCTGTTGAAAAAAATTTAAAATAACACTTAATTAACTACTTACCTTGTTAAAAGGGTGTCCTACGCCTGCTTTCTTTATGTGTAAAATCTTCACCACTTACCTGCGCGTTCAAAGCTGAAAAAATAACTAAGTGCACTGCGTGCGCACAGCCTGTAGCGTGCACGCGGTTCACTTAGGAACCGCCCCCTTTTCAATTCACGAAGTGCCGGTTTCCCGCACATGCGCAGTGCATGCAGGAAACCGGCAATTCGGGATCTAATACGCGAGAGTACACAGTGCATACTCTCGCGTATTAGGTTTAATTTTCGGGCCAAAATTTATGTACTGAAGTGGCTTGGACAACCAACTAGTAGTGCCATGCCTATGGTGGAGGTTAGCTACAGGTCAGATTGTAGCAAAGGTCACAACTTTGGGGAACCTCCTGGAAAATCTCAGGGCAACTAGGGACAGTTAATAAATGTGGCCTTGCCAGTGTCAACCATATCCCCAGAACAAGTTAATAAAAATCTTAGATTGTGCATACCTTTTTCCACAGACAAATTAAGGTAAGTATGCTTCTGCCTGTATATAATATTTGGAGGGTAACAGCAGCTACTGCATTCCCTCTCTGGTGCAAGCTCACCTGCCTGGCATTCCTTTGTTTTTCTGCTTACTCCTCCAAATAACATAATTAGACAGTGACTCTTATAGGGACACCCAAGCCTAGATTTTCCTCTGTGGCATGGTTTCCACTGTAAGAGCACCAGACAGGACTCCTGCTTCTCAGTGTACCCCTACTCCAATACCAGCAAATTTCCTGGGGTCAGCCTATTAGTACTCTTCCTTGGAGCTCACCTCGGGGGGAGGTGGGGGAAGAGGAGGGGGGAAATAACTGCGGTCCAGGCGCAGCACAGTGTGGCTTGCAGTGCCAGATGAAGATAAAGCATAATTCTTTGTTTTATTTATTTTAAATCTGCCACGTTGCCTAGGGAAATCAAACAACTGAATGATGTTTTCCGGTCATTACTCTATAATTTGTACACTTGCATTATTCAACATTCGCCGTCACTATCAACAGAAAACCAATGAATTGGTGACAGACACTGGGGAGTCGGCGAAATAGCTCCCTGTCACATTTCCCGCACTTGCCCCCCCAAACTTTCTCCAAAAGGGATGTGAATTCAGAGGCGAATTTGAACCCAATTGTTTCAATTTGTTAGTGGAAAACAAAAATGGCTGTGGCGAAATCTGAGCCACAAAACATTTATCAAAACTGACATGGCTGGAAAAAGGAGCAAAAAAACCTATGGAAAAAAAGCTTGAAGTGAATCATACAAAAGCATGGATTTGGTTCACTGTTTGCCCCTTTAAATTACTTTTAATTTAAAGGCATGGCCTAGCATTCCTGGAGACCTGATTTATATAGGCAAAAATTATAAAATATATGTCTGGCATGATAAACGGGTAACAGAGTGGATGTCAAAATGAGGTCATATCTGCCTTTGTGCGCTGGGATTTCACTGTACCTGGCAAAACGTCATCCAGAAATTCACTTCATGCGCATTATGGGTGGAGTACTGGTGTAAGCGATATCTACCCATATTCTAAACAGTTACACTCCGTTTCTGCAAATTTATAGGCTGAACCAATCAGAAAACTAATTCCACTGTATTTTGTTTTTAAACCTTTTCTGGGAGAAAATGCTTCCCCATACTGACTTTTGTACTTAAATCAACATGGAAAATTTGCATCTAAAGTCCAGCTTCCTTTTAGATTTGACAGGTTGGGCACTTATCCCCCTATGACCTAGATTGGTAAATTCTGCTGGATCAGCTATGAAGGTTGTTATAATCAGACAGCTGGAAGATCTGGAGAATGCTATTGATCTTGAACAAAGTCGATTTCCTTTGTTACCTCTTATTTGTTCAAATATTCTTGACATATCTGCATCCACCCTTGATTCACCTGTTTCATTTATTCCACTACTGTCTCTCTGACTGATGATGTATTCTTCTCCTGAGTTACCTTAAACCTTTTTGTAGCTTTCCCAAGATCTAACAGATGTATAATTATCTGACCCATTTTATTTTAGTATGTCAGGTACTCCTTCTCAAATTGATCTGGATAAATGCACTAAATTGGTTGTAGTGAAGAGGAAACGTTTTCAGAAGCATGGCCTTCCATGAGACAGTAAAGGATAGTGTGACATGTCATATAAAATTTTCCAGACATTCTATTTGTAAGAACTATTGGCCCGGATCTTGCGGTAAAAGTAATGGTGAGGCTTTCAGTGCTCATCATTATTAAAGAGTAAATCGCACAGCAACTTCTGGCATCCACACGTGCACAGTTAAACGTGGAAATCAGGAAGTTGCTGTCCGAGTTGCCCAGCTCCTTCAAAAGCTGCATTAAACCAGTAACTGGCTGAGAGATTCGGCATTCAAATACATGAAACAATACGAAGTTGCTGTACTTGCATGACAGCTACCCACTAAACAGAAAAAGTTAGGGCTTGTCCATTCAACTGTAAATTAATTTTTAATGGTATGGTGTCTTAATTACTGCCAAACAACCTCTCTGGCACTGAAAATTAATTTTTACAAGTGTGGTATCTCATTCCTTCAGATTTTAATTATTGTTGCTATAGATTTTTTTTTAAATTAAAAATAAATAAAACATTCTTTTTTACTTTTTCTTTCTGTCCCTTCTATCACTTTTAATTCCATCTTTCTTTCCCTCTCTTTATTTCACTTTCTATACATGATTTGGCATAATTGTTCTGATGTTTTATGGAGTTCTTAATTGCTATTGGGAGCAGCAGCGAGAGCGGACCGACCTGTGAGGGAACAGGCGAAGGAGGAGCGAGGAAATAAAGCCCGAGGCTCGAGGCCCAGACCGAGGTATTGGGAGCAGCAGCGAGAGCGGACCGAACTGTGAGGGAACAGGCTAAGGAGGAGTGAGGAAATAAAGCACGAGGCTCGAGGCCCAGACTGAGCTATTGGGAGCACCAGCGAGAGCGGACCAAAACAGGCAACACTCAAAAGTGATGTCAGAGATTAAAAGTGACGTCGGCACAAGGGAAGGAGCTGATTGGTAAGTAGGACCTGGTGAGTATTTCTACAGTCCAGTCGTTAAAGTAAAAGTAAGGTCTCTAGTTTAGAGTAGGTAGTGTTTAAAGTGAAGTAAGGTCCCTAGTGTATTTAATATTCTTTAATTTAAAGGAAGTAAAGGGAGAGAATTAAAGGTAGGACATGGCAGGGCAGCTCGGCAGCGTGGAGTCCTCCTCCTGTGCTACGTGGGAAGTCAGGGACACTTTCGGTGTCCAGGGCGAACATGTGTGCAGGAAGTGTCTCCAGCTGCAGCTACTCGAAATCCGCATTTTCGGAACTGGAGCTGCGGCTGGAGTCACTGTGAAGCATCTGAGAGGTTGAGATCTTCGTGGATAGCACGTTTAACGAGGTGGTCACACCGCAGGTAAAGAGTGCACAGGCAGACAGGGAATGCGTGACCGCCTGACAGAGTAAAAGAACTAGGAAGGTAGTGCAGGAGTCCCCTGGGTCCATCTCTCTCTCCAACAGATTTTCCATTTTGGATACTGCTGGGGGAGATGGTTTCTCAGGGGAATGCAGCAAGAGCCAAGTCCGTGGCACTACGAGTGGCTCAGCTGCACAGGAGGGGAGGAAAAAGAGTGAGAGAGCAATAGTGACAGGGGATTCTATCGTAAGGGGAACAGATAGACGTTTCTGTGGCCGCAGACATGACTCCAGGATGGTATATTGCCTCCCTGGTGCCAGGGTCAAGGATGTCACTGAGCGGCTGCAGGACATTCTGAAGGGGGAGGGTGAACAGCCAGAGGTCGTGGTCCATTTCTACCAAAGACATAGGTAGAAAGAGGGACGAGGTCCTGCAAGCAGAATATAGGGAGCTAGAAAATAAATTAAAAAGCAGGACCTCAAAGGTAGTAATCTCAGGATTACTCCCAGTGCCACGTGCTAGCGAGAGCAGAAATAGGAGAATAGCCCAGATGAATGCGTGGCTGGAGAGATGGTGTAGGAGGGAGGGAGGGATTTAAATTCCTGAGGCATTGGGACCGATTCTGGGGAAGGTGGAACCTGTACAAGCTGGACAGGTTACACCTCGGCAGAAACGGGACCAACATCCTCGCAGGGGGGTTTGCTAGTGCTGTTGGGAAGGATTTAAACTAGTTTGTCAGGGGGCTGGAAACCTAAGTGTGGGCCCAGAACGGAGAGAAACAAAGCTGGAAGTGCAAGTTAGAAAAGTAGTCAGCAAAACTAGTAGGGAGCAGAAACAAAGGCCAACAGTAAAGAGGGTCAAAGTGCAGAAAAATATTAAACAGGCAAAGTTGAAGGCACTTTATCTAAATGCTCGTAGCATTCGCAACAAGGTGGATGAATTAATGGCACTAATAGAAGTAAATGGGTATGATGTCATTGCCATTACATAGACATGGTTGCAGGGTAACCAAAACTGGGAACGGAATGTTCCAGGGTACTCAACATTTAGGAAGGACAGACAAAAAGGAAAAGGAGGTGGTGTAGCGCTGTTAATAAAGGATGAGATCGGTACGGTAGAGATAAAAGATCTTGGCTTGGCAGATCGTGATGTAGAATCAGTTTGGGTGGAGCTAAGAAACAGCAAAGGGCGGAAAACATTGGTGGGAGTTGTGTATAGGCCACCAAACAGTAATGGTAATGTAGGGCACAGTACCAATCAAGAGATTAGAAGTGCATGTAACAAGGGCAATACGGTAATCATGGGGGACTTTAATCTACATATTGACTGGGCAAATCAAATTACCACTAATGGTTTGGAGGACGAATTCTTGGAATGCATGCGAGGTGGTTTCCTGGATCAGTATGTGGAGGAACCAACCAGGAAACAGGCTATTCTGGATCTGGTACTGTGTAATGAGAAAGGGCTAATCAATAATCTTGTGGTAAAGGGGCCTTTAGGGACAAGTGACCATAATATGATTGAATTTTACATTAAGTTTGAGAGTGATGTAGTCCAATCTGAAACTAAGGTCTTCAATCTACACAGAGGAAACTACAAGGGTATGAGGGACAAGTTGGCCATGGTAGATTGGGAGACTACACTAAAAGGTATGAAGGTGGACATACAATGGCTAACATTCAAGGAAATAATGAATAATTTGCAACAAACATATATTCCTCTAGGGCATAAAAACCCAAAAGGAAAAGTGATCCAACCATGGCTAACAAAAGAAATTAAAGCTAGTATTAAGTCAAAGGAGGAATCTTATAAAGTTGCCAGAAAAAGCGGTCAGCCTGAGGATTGGGATCTTTTTAGAAATCAGCAAAGGGGGACCAAGAAATTGATAAAGAAAGGGAAAATGGAATATGAGCACAAACTAGCGAAAAATATAAAAACGGATTGTAAAAGCTTCTATAAGTATGTGAAAAGGAAAAGACTGGTGATGGTAAATGTTGGTCCTTTACAGTCAGAGACGGGAGAATTTATAATGGAGAATGAGGAAATGGCAGAGAAATTAAATAAATACTTTGTTTCTGTCTTCACGGAGGAAGACACAAAAAACCTCCCAGAAATACGAGAAAACCAAGGGCGTGACGAGAATGAGGAACTTAAAGAAATTATTATTAGTGAAAAAACAGTACCAGCAAAATTAATGGGACTAAAAGTCGACAAATCCCAAGGAGCAGGTGACCTGCATCCTAGGGTTTTGAAAGAGGTGGCCATTGGAATAGTGGACGCATTGGTTGTCATCTTCCAAAATTCTATAGATTCTGTAACGGTTCCTGCAGATTGGAGGATAGCAAATGTAACCCCGCTATTTAAGAAAGGAGGGAGAGAGAAAACGGGGAACTACAGACCTGTTAGCCTCACGTCAGTAGTTGGGAAAATGCTGGAATCTATTATAAAGGATGCAATAACTGGGCACTTAGAAACTATTAGTAAGATTGGGCAGAGTCAACATGGATTTATGAAAGGGAAATCCTGTTTGACAAACCTATTGGAGTTCTTTGAGGATGTAACTAGTGGAGTAGACAAAGGGGAACCGGTAGATGTGGTGTATCTGGATTTTCAGAAGGCCTTCAATAAGGTCCCACACAAGAGGTTGGTGAACAAAATTAGGGCACATGGAATATACTAGCATGGATTGAGAATTGGTTAACAGACAGAAAACAAAGAATAGGGATAAACGGGGCTTTTTCAGGATAGCAGGCTGTGACTAGTGAGGTACCGCAAGGATCAGTGCTTGGGCCCCAGCTATTCACAATCTATATCAATGATTTGAATGAGGGGACTAAATGTAACATTTCCAAATTTGCTGATGATACAAAGCTAGGTGGCAGTGTCAGTTGCGAAGAGGATGTGAAGAGGCTTCAAGGGGATCTCGACAGGCTCAGTGAGTGGGCGAGAACATGGCAGATGGAATATAATGTGGATAAATGTGAAGTTATCCACTTCGGTAGAAAAAACAGAAAGGCAGAGTATTTCCTAACTGGTGAAAGATTGGGGAATGCAGATGCTCAAAGGGACCTGGGTGTCCTTGTACATGAGTCACTGAAAGTGAATGTGCAGGTGCAGCAAGCCATTAGGAAGGCAAATGGTATGCTGGCCTTCATTACAAGAGGATTTGAGTACAGGAGTAAAGAAGTCTTACTCCAATTATATAGGGCCTTGGTGAGACCACACCTGGAGTACAGTGTACAATTTTGGTCTCCTTACCTAAGGAAGGATATACTTGCCATAGAGGGAGTACAACGAAGGTTCACGAGATTGATTCCTGGGATGGCGGGACTGTCGTATGAGAAGAGATTGAGTAAACTAGGCCTGTATTCTCTTGAATTCAGAAGAATGAGAGGGGATCTCATTGAAGCATACAAAATTATTACAGGGCTTGATAGGATGGATGCTGGGAGAATGTTTCCCTTAGCTGAGGAGTCTAGAACCAGGGGCCACAGCCTCAAGATAAAGGGTAGGTCATTCAGGACTGAGATGAGAAGAAATTTCTTCACACAGAGGGTGGTGAATCTTTGGAATTCTCTACCCCAGAGGGCTGTGGAGGCTCAGTCATTGGGTATATTCAAAACAGAAGTCGATAGATTTCTGACTAGTAAGGGCATCAAGGGATATGGCGATAGGGCCGGTGAATGGAGTTGAGGCAGAAGATCAGCCATGATCTCATTGAATGGTGGAGCAGGCTCGAAGGGCCGAATGGCCTACTCCTGCTCCTATTTCTTATGTTCTTATGTTCTTAATGTTCCTGTAGTGGTTTACTATGCTGTTTCATTAAAATTGCTAAATTTGAGCTGTTGGATAATTTGAATTTTTTCAAGCAAAAAATAGCTTTGAATTAACAGTAGCTTATCACTTCTATACAATTTATTTTATCTTTCACCACTATTCTCCCCTCCATTCCCACTATCTGTTCTATTAATGTGTGTATGTATATGGGGAGAGGCAGGCTTCACCTGTTTTGGTCAATCACCTTCCATTCATATGAGATTCATATGGGAACTAGTTTTCACAATCTCTATAGATAGTTTAGTTATTGAGACATTTAACCACATTTATGCTTAGTGGTAGTATTCCTGCCTCTGAGTCAGAAGGTACAGGGTTTGACCCCTGATCCAGACAGTCCGGTGATTTGAGTCCGGAACTCCGGCTCTGAATTCTCAGTTGACATTGAGTGGGCTACTTGTGTCCGATGGGTGTGCCCCCCCCCCCACCCCGCCCCCACCTCATCATATGGGTTGTGGAAGCCCATAAAACCCTCCCACATTATAGGAATATTCAACCTCTAGGCTGGTATAAAGATGGTTATGGCCATGAAAGAAAGCAGTGTTTGCGTTGTGGCCTGTCAGACTGTTAATGAGCCTGTGAATCCTTCCACCACTTCACACTGTTCTCTAGAGGAAGATACAACAACTACCACATTAATGTCATCAATGAGCCTTAGTATTATAATTATTAATATAACGAACAGTATCATGTCACCCACTAAGCAACTTAGAATACACACAGCCCAGAGTTAAAGCAGGCTAGTAATCTACTTAATTGGTCATGACGGTGTCACCTTTCTTTCAGCTTGCAATTTCTGAGTCAATACTTAATGCCAATTTGTGCTGTACATTCATTACATGTATGTTCATGTCTGTACTTTTACTTTAACATTATTGTCCCATGAGATTATTTGAGATTTGTGCGTTTCAAGTTCTTAATCACTTATCCAAGCAGCATTCCAACTGAACAGAATCTGACATGTGTGCTGGGAGATCCAAAGCAATAGAATCAACCAATGTCAGTAAAAGATCTCTCACACCCTTTGTGCTTTGGTTAGTAAACATCATTTATATAATCTTTTCTAAGTCCTGACTAATACCTACTGATTTGGAGCAGTAACTAGAATAGTATTAGTTGCATAAGACAATCCAATCTTTAAATTACTGTAATATTGATGGTTCACAAACCCTTTAAATATGAATGATAGCAAGACAGAATGGAAAACAGTTTTGTTTCAATTGCTCTGGATTATTAAGGCTTTATGTAAAATTAAGGTTCGTTTTAAAAGTCATCTTGTATATTCTAAAGAGATATTCATCCATATTATTTATTCTATAATTGGATTATAGATCAGTTCCTTTTTAAATGTTCTCATTGATTTTGGGGAGAAATGAGGTTCCAAGTCAATCTGAGGAAATCCATTATACATTCTTCAGACAGCCCCACAGCAACAAAAGATTGAAAGTCTGCACCATTTGAAGTGTTGAGTGGTTGCATATCATCAATCTTTCAAGTCAGTTACCTGATTAGTTCTTGCCTGTAGTGAGGCTTCTAAGAGCTCACTAAGGAAATGTTACTATGTTTTGGTTTTCCTGTCTTTCCGCAGCTGAGCTGGATAACAACTAAAATTATTCATCGACTCTAATAAAATCTGCTGAAGTGTTACATGAAAACAACAGAAAAGCTAATATTTTTTAAATACTGAAACATTTGATATCAATGAAGATTATTTTAGAAGATAGATTTTGTTGATGTATTGAGAACTTGACATATCAGAAGTATCAATTGTTTTTGCTAAATCTTCAACACATTTTCATTAAGGAGTTTACTACTATGCTCATTTTGATATTTTGCTGTATGGTGCTAATGGGCATCAAGAGGTGTTGTTACAAGCTTCTTACAAAGGAATAAGGATCTATTCAATACAACATCTTTTCTTTACGAAACATATGTATTTGGTGAAAATACTGTGTACACTTTTAGGTATTTATGGTTGCGCACAGGTTAGGAACAATATGCTGTTTAGAGGGTAAAGTTGATTCCCGGGTTTAGCTGGGTCAGCCTGATAATTAGAGTCCTACGACATCAAAATAGGTCTGCAAGGGGGTTGCACCATTAACATTTATGGGGCATTAGTAGGGGACTGTTGTTAATTTTTGGTCCCATTCTGAGTTGATCCATTCCTACTTCTTGGAGATTGGCCTGGATGTGTGGGAGAATGTCTGGGTCATGCAGGCTTCGAGGAAAGGCTCCAGATTGTCTGATTCTGCCCAAGCTTCAGCTGGAGTCCATGGGGGTGAAATTAGATAAAGCCTAAAAACAGATATGGGCAGTGCGAAGCGTGATCTGCCCGCGCCTGTTCAAAGTGGTGCAGGCAGCACGCAAAATTTGTGCTGCCTGTTCATTATAATGATTGGAGTGCTGATCTCAGCGTTAAACATGCTGCTGGTTGGCTTAGCACTGAACAGGGGGGCCAATATTGGGTGTAGTCTCCTGGCCAATAACATTTGAGAGGTCGCACAACACCAGGTTATAGTCCAACAGTTTTATTTTAAATCACAAGTTTTCGAGTTACAACTCCTTCGTCGGGTGAAGTGAGGAGATACTATAACCTGGTGTTGTGCGACCTCTCAATTTTGTCCACCCCAGTCCAACACCGGCATCTCCACATAATAACATTTGGCCTAGGCACTCTGCACTACATAAAGGGGAGGTGCTTTGTTGCAGAAGCAAGTCATTGTCACTCTGGATGAAGCCATGGCCCAACAGGAACGAGAGAGGGTGAGGAGGTTTTCTGATGCGGCACTAGAGGCCTTGGTCCTGGTGTCTCACAGACAACGTGGGGTCCTCTAACCGCAGGGAGGCAGGAGGCCTTCCAGGCAGCATGTCAGAAGGCTGTGGGAGGAAATAGCACAAGTTGTCAGTGCCAGGGGTGTTGTCCCCAGGACCTAGATCCAGTGCCGCAAGAAGTTTACTGACCTCACACGAGTGGTCAAGGTGAGTGAATATATCTTTAAATATCCCACAAACTGCACCACTAGCCTCACACACTGCTCAATGCACCACACCCCCATCACTCACCTACCAACAATCTCGAGCAATCACCACTCATACCTCACAATCATAGTTTCACTTCACCTTCACACACTTACCACTGCTGCAAGACTCACACCCACATCTCACACCTTGCACACACTGCCAACTATTCAATCATGACAAGCACATCAACCAAACACATTGCACCACACTCACTGACACACTTCCTTTTCTCTTGCAGGCAAAGGTGGCTCATAACCACCGTGAACAGCAACAGACAGGTGGAGGGGAAGCCCGACTTCACAAGCTCACGGAGCTGGAGGACATAGTGCTGGAGATAATTGGAAGGGCCGTCACTGAGGCCATGCTGAGCGGCGAAGTTGAAAGCATTGCCGATGATGACGGCATCCTCATACCTAATCCTTCTTCTCACATCCCACTTCCCCCTCATCCCACAATCTCTTCTCACTTACAAGCTGCTGATGGTGTATGCAAGAATATCTTGCTTTCCCCCCACCCCGCCTCCCTTCACCACAAGCCGACCCTTGTGCATTTCTCCTTTCAGATACCCAAGAATTCGCACCAGCCCAGCCTGTCCCTGAAGTTATGGAGGAGGAGAGTGAAGGAGAAGAAGAGGCATCATTACGCGATCTGACACTCACAGGCACCAGCTCAGAAAATGACACTGCGCAGACTTTAGAGGGTAGTTTAGAGGTGGGATCTGTACTTGGTGAGTCACCAGGCATGAGTGGGCTGCAGCCAGGCCAGGGGGAAAGAATAGCTGGGGTTCCAGTTCCCAGGAGGCCGAGTTCGTGCATGAATTCTGCTGCACAGGACTCAGATGATGACCTCGATGGGGCGGTCTTCAGAAGAATGGTAATGGGCATGCACACAGATATGCTTGGTGCAATGGCAAACCTGCCAGACAGCCTCTTGTTAGTGTCAAGGAACATGGAGGAGTCCGGCTCCAACATTGGATGGGGCTTTACGCGGAGGTGGGAGCCTATGATTTCCAGAATGGAAATGATTGGCAACTCAATTAGGACACTTGTGGATCCAACCAAGATGCTGGGTGTGTTGGGCAATCTCACAGCTTCCATTGCAGCACAGGCGGAAGCGACCCAACATCCCAGTGCTGTAGTGGAAACTCAGACTTCCGTAATGCAAGCTCGGACTGCTCTCCTGCAGTCTCAGCTTGATGCCACGTAAGATCAGACTGCTGCCATTGTGGCTGGGTTCACGAGTGTGGAAATGGACTTGCAGGATCTCACAGCAGTCCAGAAATCTGTCCTCCAACAGATGGCTAGGACTGCTGAGGTGCCGCCCCGGGGTAGTGGAAGTGTCTCCGTGGAGCAAGAACCTGCTGTCCTCTCTCAGGATGACAGCCTTCCTACTTCCACCACTGCCACTCTGCCAGTGCCCTTGCTTGGTGCCTGTCATCCAGCCAGCCCAGGCTGCTGCCTCCCATGCTAAGGTGGTTCAGCCTACAGCCGGGCCTCCTAGGTCCAGAGCTGCTTGAGGTCATCCTGCAAGGCCATCTGCAGTCTCACCCACGGAAAGTCAGCAGCTTTCCACCAGCCATGCTGCAGCCACTGAGATAGTGCTTTGTAGGCGCATGAGAGTAAGCAAGGAACACAAAAGACAGACACTAAGGGAATGCACAAGGGTGATAAGTTGCCGTTGTGTAATATTGGGATTGATAAATTTATAAATTATATTTGGAATGTTTGTTTTGTGGTGGCTCTCATTTCAGCTTTGTGCCCAGGAGGACGCTGTAATGTTCCGTGACATGGAATGGTAAGGTGGGGAAATAGAGAGCATTGGGGATCTGGGGTTTCACTCATTGGAACCGGAGTCTGATTAGGTACTCATGGACAGACTGTCCAGAACGGGGTTCTGCTGCCTGCCTCCTCCCTTCCTCCTCCTCCTCTTACTCAACCTCCTCCTTCACCTGAGGTGGTCGTGGAACTCGTGGGTTGCACCCTCATGATGGCCAAGTTGTGGAGGATGCAGCAGACCACCACGAAATGGGACACCCGCTCTACTGTGTACTGGAGGGTTCCTGGAGGCAGCGGAACCGTTGCTTCAGAAACCCGATGGTCTGCTCGATGAGGTTCCTAGTGATAGCATGACTGTCATTATATGATTGCTGGCTACGAGTGGTGTGGTTGCGGAGGGGAGTCATCAGCCAGGTGTAGAGCGGATAGCCCTTGTCACCTAGCAGCCACCCTCGGGTTTGATGTGGTGGCTGGAAGATTGCACAGGATGAAGGCATTATGACTGCTGCCAGGATACCGGCATTCACCATCATGATGCTGGACATGGTCGCACACCAACTGCACATTATGTGAGTGGTAGCCTTTGCGGTTATGGAACATCTCAGGATTGATATGTGGTGCCCGCAAAGCCACATGTGTGCAGTCGATGGCGTCCTGCACCATGGGGAAGCCCGAAGTCCTGGCAAAGCCAGATGCATGTCCTCCTGCTTCTCTCTGTTCAGAGAGAAGACAATAAAATCCCTTCTCCTGGAGTACCGAGCCTCTGTGACCGCCCAGATGCAGCGATGGATGGCGAACTGCGAGATGTTAGCTATGTCTCCTGCTCCAGACTGGAAGAATCCGGTGGCACAAAAATTGAGGGTCATGGTGACTTTGAGGCCCTGCTCTGAGGCTGGAGGTCTGGTTCCAGGAGTTGGCAGAGTTCAGTGACCACCTCCATAGAAACATAGAAACATAGAAAATAGGTGCAGGAGTAGACCATTCGGTCCTTCGAGCCTGCACCGCCATTCAATGCGTTCAGGGCTGAACATGCTACCTCAGTACCCCATTCCTGCTTTCTCGCCATACCCCTTGATCCCCCTAGTTGTGAGTATTATATCTAACTCCCTTTTGAATATATTTAGCGAACTGGCCTCAACAACCTTCTGTGGTAGAGAATTCCATAGATTCACCACTCTCTGGGTGAAGAAGTTCCTCCTCATCTCAGTCTTAAATGGCTTCCCCTTTATCCTTAGACTGTGACCCCCTGGTTTTAGTTTTCCCTAACATTGGAAACATTCTGCCCGCATCTAATTTGTCTAAACCAGTCAGGATTTTAAACGTCTCTATAAGATCCCCCCTCATTCTTCTGAACTCCAGAGGATACATGTTCAGTTGATCCAGTCTTTCTTGATATGTCAGTCTGGCCATCCCAGGAATCAATCTAGTGAACCTTTGTTGCACTCCCTCAATAGCAAGAATGTCCTTCCTCAAGTTAGGAGACCAAAACTGCACACAATACTCCAGGTGTGGCCTCACCAAGGCCCTGTACAACTGTAGCATCACCTCCCTACTCCTGTACTCAAATCCCCTTGCTATGAAGGCCATCATGCCGTTTGCTTTCTTGACTGCCTGCTGCACTTGCCTTCCCACCTTCAGTGACTGATGTACCATGATCAGTGACTGAGGTACCATGGTGAAATGGAGCCTCCTAATACACAATTCCTGGCTTAAGTGCAGGTAGGAGAAGTGTTCTCGGAAGACCCGAGGTGGGTAAGGTCTCCTGCTGATTGCCCTCCTGCCCCTCCTCCTCCTCCCTCTGCGAGCAGCTTGTCCTCTTCTTTGCTGCCTCTGCTCCATCTCCCTGACATATTCAAGCATGAGGGAGACTGCAAGTATATCCCCCTTGACTGGGAGCAAGTGGTGTGAGCAGAACCCTTGAAATCAGAAGCAAGGCGTTCTACACTTGCAGCACCACTCACTGTCACCTCAGCAACTTTAAACAACTCTAGAAAGCTCCAAACAATTGCACAAACTTACACAGAGCCATTAGAAATCAAAAAGCAAGTCAGCTGCAAGTTGTTGCCGATCCCTTTAAATAATGCTGGTGGGGGGCCCTTCCTTCTGCTGAACGATTTGACTAATTACCATTTCTCCAGCGAGCGGAGGCAACAGCTGCGCTGCTGACCTACCCAAAATGGCGGGTGCCACGGGACCCTCCGGAAGTGGGCAGAAGTGAGGCGGCCGTCATTTTTTCACCAAAACCGTCCTTATCAACTGGCACAAAGGGGCCCAGATCTTATTAGTTCAAACTAGATGTTTCACCCACATTTTTGTTGTAGGGAAGATTATATTTTCCCGCCGGACTATTGTGGCAAGTAGTGAGAGCTGTACTAGGTTATTCTTGCAGCAGTGCTCAATTGTCAGTAGGTGCAAGGTACAGGCCTTAGTTTACAGGAATTGTGAAGCCTGTCATGTTCCCTGTTGCCTCTTGAACTACTGTCCAAAATGGTTAAATGAGGAGCATGACCAGAACATACGTAGCAGTCTTTAATCGTATTCGAACCCTGGGAACGGTAGCAGAGTGGTTAAGTTACTGGACTAATAATCCAGAGACCTGGACTAATGATCCAAAGACGGGAGTTCAAATCCAACCACGGCAGCTAAATAAATCTGGAATAAAAAGCTAGTATCAGTAATGGTGACCATGAAACAATCGGATTGTCATAAAAACCCATCTGGTTCACTAATGTCTGGTCTATATGTGACTCCAAAGCCACAGCAATGTGGTTGACTCTTAATTGCCCTCTTAAATGGCCTAGCAAGCCACTCAGTTGTAACAAACAGGCAACAACCAGTCGACACTGCAAAGTCCTCTTGTGCCAAAATTGGGAGAGCTGTCCCACAGACTAGTCAAGCAACAGCCTGACATAGTCATACTCACAGAATCATACCTTTCCCAAAATGTCCCCAACTCCTCCATCACCTACCGCCCTGCCTCAGCTGATGAAGCTGTACTCCTTCATGTTGAACACCACTTGGAAGAAGCACTGAGAGCAGCAAGGGCACAGAATGTACTCTGGGTGGGGGACTTCATTGTCCATCACCAAGAGTGGCTCAGTAGCACCACTGCTGGCCGAGTCCTGAAGGACATAACTGCCAGTCTGGGCCTGCAACAGATGGTGAGAGAACCAACATGAGGGAAAAAACCTAATTGACCTCATCCTCACCAATCTACCTGTCGCAGATGCATCTGCCCATGACAGCATTGGTAGCAGTGACCACCGCACAGTCAGTGTGGAGACAAAGTCCCGTCTTCACACTAAGGACACCCTCCATCGTGTTGTGTGGCACTAACACCGTGCAAAATGGGATAGATTCAGAACATATCTAGCAGCTCAAAACTGGGCATTCATGAGGTGCTGTGGGCCATCAGCAGCAGCAGAATTGTATTCCACCACAATCTGTAACCTCATGGCTCGGCAGGGGACCAACCCTGGTTCAATAAGGAGTGTAGAAGAGCATGCCAGGAGCAACACCAGGTGTACCTAAAAATGAGGTGCCAACCTGGGGAAGCTGCAACACAGGACTACATGCATGCTAAAAAGCAGAAGCAGCATGCTATAGACGGGGCGAAGTGATCCCACAATCAACGGATCAGATCAAAGCTCTGCAGTCCTGTCACATTAAACAACTAATGGGAGGAGGAGGTTACATGAATATTCCCATTGTTGAGGGTGCCGCGAAACATGAATTAAGGCTGAATCCATGTGTGGAAAACAAGAGACTTTTTTAATAACTGCATGGTACAAAATGGCTGAACAGACTGCTCTCAGAATTCTCTGGAAAAATCCTGAGGCCCCGCCCACTCCTGCCTTAAAGGTAAGGTGCCTTAAAGGGAAGGTGCTCGATATTTGTCCACAGACAGAAAAGTGGAACATGCTCGTTTAGGTGGCGATCTGCCACACAGCTCCCCCCAGAATCCGCTTAGGAGCTGTGGACGAGACGGTGCGGCGGTCTGATGGGCCGGCCGGAGCGGCTCTTGTAGGACGCCGGTGGACGTGCAACGGTCGGGCGTGGAGCAGCCAGGTGAACCGGCTTGAGGGCAGGTCGGCCGCGTGGAGGTGGACGAGCTACAGGGACCTGCTCACCGGGCTCCGAGTGTGCTGGCTTGAGTCGGTCAACCGACACTTTTTCGGTCCTGTCGCCCACTTGCAGGGTGAAATATTTGTCCCCAGCCTGTAGCACCTTGTAGGGCCCATCGTACAGGGGTTGAAGGGGTCCGCGTTGGGCATCGTGCCGGACGAAAACAAACCGTGCCTGGTGCAGGCTTAGTGGGACGTGTGAGGTGGATTCGCCGTGTCGGGCAATGGGCACCGAGGCGAAGTCATGGCGTTGCTGGTCGGCTGACCAGGGTGTCGTGGCGGTGGGCAGGAACTCGCCGGGTACGCGCAGCGGCTGACCGTACACGAGCTCTGCTGCCGATGCGTGGAGGTCTTCTTTAACCGTGGTGCGCAGGCCGAGGAGGACCCACGGAAGTCGGTCGGTCCAGGCGCCGTCCTGGAGGCTGGCTCGAAGAGATGCCTTCAAGGATCTGTGGAACCGCTCACACAGTCCGTTGGCTTGGGAGTGGTACGCTGTGGTGCGGTGAATGGTCACCCCGAGATTGCGTGCGATGGCGGTCCAGAGTTCAGAGGTAAATTGCGGACCTCTGTCCGACGTCATGTCGGAGGGGACGCCGAACCGTGCGACCCAGGTGCTGACGAAGGCTCTGGCGATGTCGGCGGTGGTGGTAGAGGTCAGTGGAATTGCCTCGGGCCAGCGTGTGGTGCGGTCAACGATGGTCAGCAAGTGCATGTGGCCTTGCGACGGCGGCATGGGCCCGACGATGTCCACGTGGATGTGGTCGAATCTCCGCGAGGGGACGGTAAACTCCTCGAGGGGTGCTTTCGTGTGTTGCTGTACCTTGGCCCGTTGGCAGGCTAGGCAGGAGTTGGCCCAAGTACGCACATCCTTGCGAAGGTCGCGCCAGACGAAGCGATTGGCTACCAATTTGATGGATGCGCGGGTGCCGGGGTGGGAGAGGTTGTGGAGAATGTCGAATACCCGGTGGCGCCAGGACGCTGGGACGACGGGCCGAGGTTGACACAGGGATATGTCGCACTTGACCGTGACTGCGGTCGGGCCACAGGCGACGTCGGCCAGGCGTAGCCCTGGTAGGTTGGTGGGTGCGGAGAGCAGATCAGGGTCGGTGATCTGGTCTGCTGCGAGTTGAGCGTAGTCGACTGCCAGGTGTGCGGCGTGGATGGCGGGGCGGGAGAGGCAGTCGGCTACCACATTGTCTCGGCCGGAGACGTGTTGGATGTCCGTGGTGAACTCGGACACTGCCGCGAGCTGGCGCTGCTGCCTGGCGGACCAGGGGTCGGTTGTCTTTGCCATTGCGAATGTCAGGGGCTTGTGGTCGACAAACGCAGTGAAGGGGTGGCCCTCAAGCAAAAACCGGAAATGGCGGACCACCAGGAACAGCGCGAGGAGCTCGCGGTCGAAGGTGCTGTACTTGACTTCCGGGGGGCGTAGTTGGCGGCTGAAGAAGGCAAGTGGTTGCCAGGCGCCGTCGACCCACTGCTCATACACGGCGCCGACCGCGTGGTCGGAGACGTCCGTGGTGAGCGCTACCCTGGCATTGGGCCGTGGGTGCGCGAGCAGGGTGGCGTTGGCGAGCGCGGTCTTGGTGGAGTCGAAGGCGGCGGACGCGTCTGCCGTCCACTCGACCGCCATCTTGCCGCTCCTGCCCCGGAGGGCTTCATACAGGGGCCTCATGAGTGACGCCGCTTTGGGGATGAAGCGGTTACAGAAATTCACCATCCCGAGGAACTCCTGGAGGCCTTTGATGGTGGTGGGGCGGGGAAATTGTTGGACGGCCTGCACCTTGGTGGGCAGAGGAATGGCCCCAGCATGGGTGATGTGGTGGCCGAAGAAGTCGATCTTGTCCAGGCCAAACTGGCATTTGGCTGGGCTGAGGATGAGCCTGTGGTCGCTGAGGCGCCCGAACAGGATGCGAAGGTGTTCGAGGTGTTCCTGCTTGGAGGAACTGGCTACCAGGATGTCATCCAGGTAGACGAACAGGAACTTCAGGTCCCGAAGGACCGAGTCCATGAGCCGTTGGAATGCCTGGGCCGCGTTTTTGAGGCCGAAAGGCATCCGCAGGAACTCGAACAGGCCGAAGGGGGTGATTACGGCCGTCTTGGGGACGTCCGCGGGGTGGACGGGGACTTGGTGGTAGCCGCGCACCAGGTCGACCTTGGAAAAGACTGAGCGGCCCGCCAGTCTAGCCGAGAAGTCCTGAATGTGCGGCATGGGGTACCGATCAGGGGTGGTGGTGTCGTTGAGGCGGCGGTAATCCCCGCAGGGGCGCCAACCCCCGCCTGGTTTGGGGGCGATGTGGAGTGGGGAGGCCCAGGGACTGTTGGAGCGGCGGATGATGCCGAGCTGTTCCATGGTGGCAAACTCGGTCCGCGTGATCTCCAGTTTGGTCGGGTCCAGCCTGCGGGCGTGGGTGTACACTGGGGGGCCTGTGGTGGGGATGAAGTGTTCCACCCCGTGTTTGGCAGCCTCTACGGAGAAGGTCGGTTTGGTAAGGGCCGGGAATTCGGCCAAGAGTGCCGAGTAGTCATCCGTGGCCCGGGCGTGGCACTGTGACGCCATGTCGGCGGGTTGACGGGGGGCCATGGCGCCCAGGATGGGGGACATGGTGTTCATGTCCACGAGGCGGTGACGGGGGATGTCTACCAGTAGGCCGTGGGCGCACAGGAAATCTGCGCCGATGAGGGGGGAGAGCACCTTGGCAGTGATGAACTCCCATCGGTAGCGGCGACCAGCGAGGTCGAGGGTGACTGTCCGGGTGCCATACGTCCGGATTTCCGAGCCGTCATCAGCAGCCAGCGCCGGTCCTCGTTCGCCCTTTTGGATGTCGAGGGAGGAGGCCGGGATGATGCTGTGCTGAGCCCCAGTGTCGCACAGGAACCGGCGGCCAGTTTTGTCATCCTTGATGAACAGCAGGGAGCCCGCATGGCCCACGGCCATCGTGGGGGCTGGTACGGGGGCGGACTTGAAAGAGCAGGGAGGTGTGCACCGTTGTGCCCTGGCGCCGAACCGTGCGTGGTAGTAACAGTGGCCCGGGTTAGTGGGGCGTGAAGGCCCCATAGGCCTGGTGGCAGGCCCTTGTGGCTGCGTGGTGGCCGGTGAGGGGCGCGCCCAGGCATTGGCTGTCAGGTCCGGAGTGACGTCGCGGCTGGAGTGAGCGGACAGCAGCTTGTCGGCCTCATCGGCCAGGGCTTCCAGGTTCGTGAGGCCGGACGCCACGATCGCTGGGCGGATGCTGAGAGGGAGCTGGCGGATGAACAGCGTGCGGAAGAGGGATCCGGGTGGGTTCTTGTCGTTGAGGGAGAGCATCTGGGAGAGGAGGTCTGACGGTGAGGCATCACCGAGGCCTGGAAGGTCGAGGAGGTGGCAGTTTCGCTGATATGCCGAGACTGTAAATTTTTTAAGGAGCGCTGTCTTGAGATGTGCGTACTTGCCTTCCTCTGGTGGGTTCTGCAGCGCTGTCCAAACCTTGGAAACTGCGGCGCTACCGAGTGATGTGACAAGATAGTCGTACTTCGTCCCATCTGTGGTGATGTTTCGCAGCCGGAAGCGAGATTCAGCTTGGAGAAACCAGGCTTCGGGCTGGTTTTCCCAAAACTCCGGCAGTTTCACGGAAACTGCGTTCGTGTCCGCCATTGCAGTGCTCGGAATACGTTCTGAGCGTCGGGGTCACCAATGTTGAGGCTGCCGCGAAACACGAATTAAGGCTGAATCCATGTGTGGAAAACAAGAGACTTTTTTAATAACTGCATGGTATAAAATGCCTGAACAGACTGCTCCCAGAATTCCCTGGAAAAATCCTGAGGCCCCGTCCACTCGTGCCTTAAAGTTAAGGTGCCTTAAAGGGAAGGTGCTCGATATTTGTCCATGGACGGAAAAGTGGATAATGCCCGTTTAGGTGGCGATCCGCCACACCATCCTCAATGATGGTGGAGCCCAGTGCATGAGTGCAAAAGACAAGGCTGAAGCGTTTGCAACCATCTTCAGCCAAAAGTGCCGAGTGGATGATCCATATCGGCCTCCTCCTGAGGTCCCCACCATCTTGGAAGCCAGTCTTCAGCCAATTCGATCCACTCCATGTTATATCAAGAAACGCCTGAGCGCACTGGATACAGCAAAGGCTGTGGGCCCCGACAACATCCCAACTATCATGCTGAAGACTTGTGCTCCAGAACTAGCAGCATCTCTAGCCAAACTATTCCAGTACAGCTACAACACTGGCATCTATCCGACAATGTGGAAAACTGCCCAGGTATGCCCTGTCCACAGAAAGCAGGACAATCCAATTCGGCCAATTACCACCCCATCAGTCTACTCTCAATCATCAGCAAAGTGATGGAAGGTGTCGTCGACAGTGCTATCAAGCAGCACTTACTCACCAATAACCTGCTCACTGATGCCCAGTTTGGGTACCACCAGGACCACTTGGCTGCAGACCTCATTACAGCCTTGGTCCAAACATGGACAAAGAAGCTGAATTCCAGAGGTGAGGTGAGAGTGAATGCCCTTGACATCAAGGCAGCTTTTGACCGAGTGTGGCATCAAGGAGCCGTAGTAAAACTGAAGTCAATGGGAATCGGGGGAGAAAACTCTCCACTGGCTGGAGTCATACCTAGCACAAAGGAAGATGGTTGTGGTGGTCAGAGGTCAATCATCACAGCCCCAGGATATCGCTGCAGGTGTTCCTCAGGGCAGTGTCCTAGGCCCAACCATTTTCAGCTGCTTCATTAATGACCTTCCCTCCAACATAAGGTCAGAAATGGGGATGTTCGCCGATGACTGCAGTGTTCAGTGCCATTCACAACTCCTCAGATAATGAAGCAGTCGATGCCTGCGTGCAACAAGACCTGAACGACATTCAGGCTTGGGCTGATAAGTGGCAGGTAACATTCGTGCCACAGAAGTGCCAGGCAATGACTATCTCCAACAAACGAGAGTCTAACCACCGCCCCTTGACATTCAATGGCATTACCATCGCCGAATTACCCACCATCAACATCCTGAGGGTCACCATTGACCAGAAACGTAACTGGGCCAGCCACATAAATACTGTGGCAACAAGAGCAGGTCAGAGGCTGGTATTCTGCGGCGAGTGTCTCACCTCTTGACTCTCCAAAGCCTTTCCACCATCTACAAGGGACAAGTAAGGAGTGTGATGGAATACTCTCCACTTGCCTAGATGAGTGCAGCTCCAACAACACTCAAGAAGCGCGGCATCATCCAGGACAAAGCAACCCGCTTGATTGGCACCCCATCCACCACCTTAAACATTCACTCCCTCCACCACCGGCGTACCATGGTTGCAGTGTGTACCATCTACAAGATGCACTGCAGCAACTCGCCAAGGCTTCTTCGGCAGCACCTCCCAAACGTGCGACCTCTACCACCTAGAAGGACAAGGGCAGCAGCTGCATGGGAACACCACCACCTCCAAGTTCCCCTCCAAGTCACACACCATCCTGACTTGGAAGTATATTGCCGTTCCTTCATCATCGCTGGGTCAAAATCCTGGAACTCCCTCCCTAACAGCACTGTGGGAGTACCTTCACCACACGGACTGCAGCGGTTCAAGAAGGCGGCTCACCACCACCTTCTCAAGGGCAACTAGGGATGGACAATAAATGCTGGCCTTGCCAGTGACGCCCACATCCCATGAACGAATAAAAAAACAAAAATCCCATTCTGAATAGCACTCAGCTTTTACAATAGACAGTTTTATTAACTGTCAGTGAGGCAACAGATTTAATTCAACACTAACATGTCAACAAATTCTACTCTGCTGACACCTTAATTAACAAACACAAAACTTATCTAAAAGTACTTTTCCCCAAATGACGGTTAGCATACATAGAAATTATTACCAAATGATTAGAGATTGGTGAACAAGTTAAAGTGGCATTTGCCAGGAATTGAACTCTGGAGGTATAGGCTGCAATTATATCGCACTTTTGCATAATTGAGAAGTAGTTTTAGATGTACATCAGTGTGAAAGTGACTGTACGACTTGTGTGTTAGATCCTGATTTAACCCCAAGCACATTAAGGTCAAGTAGTGTGAGGCCACTCACATTGGTGACTTCTCACCCCACATCGTGCAACTCCAGCTTGGGTCAAAGCAACATTTTAAAAGCTCTCAGTCTGGGTATGCTTTTAATGACACTTCTACTCATGCTTTCTTCACAGTAAAAATTAGAAGCACAGGCAATGTAGCTCTGCGTGTTTCTAAGCACGAATACACAGCTCCTTTCTGGCTGGCCTGGATTGATGTACAGCTAGCAGTAAAATTCCTACCCACCCAACAGCCAGCCAGCCTCTCAATTTGACTAGCTGCGGCTGGGAAACGGATTCCAAAAATGGTAATCAGGTCCTGCCGTTAAATTCGGCTGGACCTCAGGGAAACTCGTTCTTCCGGGTTTCCGGACCGCTAAACTGCACACCCCCCACCCCACTCCCGCCAGCTCCCTCCCCACCTCCCTGTAAATATCGGGGCCTTTGTGTCAGGCTTCACAGTGGAGGAAGAGGATGATATACCTGACATTCCATGGAAACTAATAATAATGAATGGACTTATTACAGTTAACATAAGCAAGAAACGGTATTAGAAAAAATAATGGCACGAAAGACTGTCAAATTCCCAGGACCTGATGGTTTCCACCCTAGGGTTTTAAAAAAAGTATGTGAAGAAATTGCAGATGCTTTAGCCATAATCTTCCAAGGCTCTCTCGATTCAGGAATTGTCTCTTTAGTTTGGAAAATTGCAAATGTAATTCCATTATTTAAGAAAAGTGAGAGACAGAAACCAGGAAATGATAGACCTGTTAGTCTGACATCTGTTGTGGGGAAGTTATTGGAATCTATAATTAAGGACAGAGTGACTGAGCACTTAGACAAATTTGAGTTAATTAGAGAGAGCCAACATGGATATGTAAAGGGTAGGTCGTGTCTAACGAAGCTAATTGAATTTTTTGAGGAAGTAATTGAAGTAGTAGACAGAGGAATGTCTATGGATGTAGTTTATATGGACTTCCAGAAGGCATTCGATAAGATTCCACATAAGAGACTGTTAGCACAAATTAAAGTTCATGGAATTGAAGACAAATTATTGATCTGGTTAGGTGACTGATTACACAGTAGAAGACTGACAGTAGGGATAATTGGTATGTACTCGAATTGGAAGGAAGTAACTAGTGGTGTCCCACAAGGATCTGTGCTGAGGCCTCAATTATTAACTATAATTATTAATGACTTAGATAACGCAATAGAGAACAATATATCCAAGTTTGCCGATGACACAAAGATTGGTGGCATAGTAAATAGTGTAAACGGGAGCCTACAATTACAAAAAGACATTGGTAGATTAAATGAGTGAGGAAAATTGTGGCAAATAGATTTTAACACAGG
Organism: Squalus acanthias; assembly: GCA_030390025.1. NCBI lineage: Eukaryota > Metazoa > Chordata > Chondrichthyes > Squaliformes > Squalidae > Squalus > Squalus acanthias. Next base: position 66,951,009 of record CM059431.1, read on the forward strand.
TAAGTATGAGGTCATCCATTTTGGACCAAAAAAGGATATATACGAGTATTTTTTAAATGGTGAAAAGCTTGGAACAGTTGAGGTCCAAAGAGATTTAGAGGTCCAAAGAAATTTACACAGATCACTAAAATATCGGTGCAAAAAATAATCAAAAAGGCGACTGGAATGCTAGCCTTTATAACTAGAGGGCTAGAATATAGAGGGGAGGAAGTTTTTCTGCTGCTATACAAAACCTTGATTTTACCACATCTGCAGTACTGTGTACAGTTCTGGGCACTGTACCTTACAAAGAATAGATTCCTATCACTCTGACCACCACACTGACAATTGCAAGTTGCCCTAAGCCCTCAATGTGGAAGTCCCATTAGCGAAATGACACACGCCGCAACTGCAACAGTTTGCCATCCGAATTTTTTAAGACAATAAGCAACTGATGGCTTTTCAAAATTAAACACAACATTACACCCAAGTGACTACCCTTGTGACTACTTGTGCTTTATCTTCCTCTTACACATGCTCCTACGTGGTGCTTCCCCTGTGGCTTCAGCAGATGTGGAGGCCCCTTGCTCACTTTCTTGCTGCTCCTGTCTCGACACCTTTCGCGGGCGTCCTCTGGGGTTGTGAACCTGTGAGGGCTCGGCAACAGTCTGCTGCTCCTGCGACTGTGCAGTAGTTGAGACGCCGATCTTAGTTGCGTGAGGACTCTGGTGGGGCTCTGACCGAAGGCTCTGCAGTGGCATGGTCGTGTGAGCGCTTGGAGAGGAGCCCCCACTTCCTTATTGTATGCCACCAACATCCCTCTCATGGGTCAGCCCCACTTCAGAGCTAGCAAGTGGCTGGACAGCACCTTGCTGCACTGCAGGGGGGCCATGAGGACCTGTTTCTGCACTGGAAGTCCTACTCCAGAGGACTTGCATGAAGGTCTGGTTTGTTTGATCAATAGCTGACCATCGCTCCTCAAGAGATGTCAGTCTATTCTGAACAATTACCATGCTTTCCATACCCTGGCGACTAAGCTCCTCCATGGACGTAGCCATCCTCTCCTCTACCGTAGCCATCCTCTCCTCTATGGTCGGCAGCCTTACCATGGAGGTAGCCATCCTTTCCAAGGAGGTTACCATCCTTTCCGTGGTGATGCATTCATGTGCCAATGCCTCCACAAAGGCTCTGCTCATGTTAGCGATGGACTCCTCCATTCGCTCCACACTCACAGCGACCCTGGAGACAAAACCTGCCAGAGACTCCTGCACCTGTTCCTGGAGTTCCAGCACCGCTCTCCTTCTGGATGGACCCGGAGGCACAGGGTCGACATGCCGCGGAGCCAAGCTGGGAGCGTCCTCTCCACTGCGACGAGGACTCTCCACTGCCGTCCCTGTCTCCACCATCTGCTGATGCTCACTTGTGAGCTGTGATACACCAGGTGACAACTCTACTCTATGTCCCGAAGGTCCCACCGAGGTGTGAGTATCTGCGCTGGTGCTGGGTGCACTTAATTCTGCTGACAGAGCGCCCTCAGAGGTTGCAGCTTCCTCTGAGGAGTCTGGAAGCTCAGGCTCTTCCACCTGGGCAGTGGGGACGGGGGCTCTCGATGGTCCTGTGGGGGAGTAAAGGAAAGAGTTAGAGATGTGAGGTAAAGTTTGCATGCACATTGAATTGTGCAGATGATCATAAGTCAATCTGTTAGAGCATCAGAATCATTATCAGTCACTCATGAAATGTCAATGAGAGAGATGCCAAACTATTCTGTCACCAGCTTGCTGTGATGCGCCCGCCTGTCCGACCCCCACTTGGGAATCCTCCTCGATCCCAGAAATTTCCAGGGCCGCCTCCTCCGAGGTGGTGAGCTGGGCTTCTGAGGGTGGCCCTCCTCCTGCCCTCGCTCTTTCCCTCTTATTGTGGGCTATCTTTTCCTGCAATGAGGGACACAAGTGGAATTTGAGTGAGAATGAAGGAGTGATGCTTAGAAGGAGACAAAGGGCCCTCCCTGTGTGTTGTAAGTTGTTGTCATTGCGTCACAGTGATAGGGAGTGTGAGGGTTGCATGGTCGAATAGTTAAGTGAATGTGACCATAGAGAAAGATGGAATGGTAAGGGTACAGGGATGTTAGTGTCAAGTGGGATGTGGAGGAAGAGGTTGGCAAAGCTGAGTGCTGGTGAGGAGAGGCGATGGGGGTCAGATTGAGGGTGATGGGAAAGTCATACTCACTTTTCCTGTGCGGAGAAGGTCATGAAACCTCTTCCTGCACTGCAGCCAGGTTCTGCGGCACATAGAGATGGCATTGAACTCCTGGGCCACTTGCAGCCACACAGCTTTAGTCTGTTGTGGTGGCTTTTTTCTCCCTGAGGAAGGGAAGAGCACTTCCTTATTAGATCTTGCTCCCTGCACCAGAGCTTGGAGGGAGGGCTCATCAAAGCGAGGTGCACACTTTTGCTTGCTGGTGGACATGGTCGGTAAATGAAGTCCTTCATACAATGTCCAAAGCGTTTCCAGTCTCCAGAAGAATCAAGGCCTTAAATCCAACAGCATTGATGACGTCATCGGAGGCGACTTTCTGTATGAAAAGACTCATTGGGCCAGTGATTCCCACACGCAGGAAATCAATTGCCCAATTAGGGGAAAATCCCACTTTTTCAACACATCACTTAGGAGTCGGGGTCCTGACACGATTTCCACCTGACACGCCCCAGCCCACCCCCACTGACAAAATCCAGCCCTTTGTCTGCTGGTGGGAGTGTCTAGGACCAGGGGACATAACCTTAAAATCAGAGACAGGCCATTCAGGAGAGAAGTTAGGAAATACTTCTTCACGCTAAGGGTGGTAGAAGTGTGGAACTCTCTCCCACAAAAAGCAGTAGATACTAGCTCAATTAATAAATTTAAATCTGAGATCAATAAATTTTTGCTAGCCAGGGGTATTAAGGGATGTGGAGCCAAGGCGAGTGGATGGAGTTAGTATACAGATTAGTCATGATCTCACTGAATGGCGAAACAGGCTCGAGGTGCTGAATGGCCTACTCCTGTTCCTATGTTCCACATAAATACTGTGGCTACTAGAGCAGGTCAGAGGCTGGGTATTCTGCAGCGAGTGACTCACCTCCTGACTCCCCAAAGCCACTTCACCACTCACAAGGCACAAGTCATGAATGTGATGCAATACTCTCCATCTCTTTGGATGGATGCAGCTGCAACAACACTCAAGAAGCGTAACACAATTCAGGAAAAGGCAGTCTGCTTGATTGGCAGCTCCTCCACAACCTTAAACATCTACTCCCTCCACCAGCAAAGCACTGTGACTGCAGTGTGTACTATCTACAGGATGAAACTGCAGCAACTTACCAAGACTTCCTCAGCAACACCTCCCAAACCAGCGACCTCCACCACCTAGAAGGACAACGTCAGCAGGTACCTGGGAACACCATCATCTCTAAGTTTCCCTCCAAGTCACACACCATCCCAACTTGGATGATACCAGAACTACGAGGTTATACCTATCAGGAAAGGATGAACAGGCTGGGTCTCTTTTCTCTTGAAAAGAGAAGGCTGAGGCGTGACCTGATAGACGTCTTTAAAATGATGTAAGGTTTTGATAGAGTAGATACAGTGAGAATGTTTCCACTTGTGGGGAAGAGCAAAACTAGAGGCCATTAATATAAGATAGTCATCAAGAAATCAAATAGGGAATTCAGAAGAAACACCTTTACCCAGAGAGTGGTGAGAATGTGGAACTCGCTACCACAGGGAATAGCTGAGGTGAATAGTATAGATGCATTTAAGGGAAAGCTAGATTAGCATATGAGGGAGAAGGGAATAGAGGGTTATGCTGATAGAGTTAGATGAGGAAGGCTGGAAGGAGGCTCTAGTGGAGCATAAACGTCGGTATGGACTGGTTGAGCAGAATGGCCTGTTTCCGTGCTGTATAATCTATGTAATTCTATGAATATATATCCCTGTTCCTTCATCGTTGCTGGGTCAAAATCCTGGAACTCCCTACCTAATAGTACTGTGAGAGTAAATTCACCACATGGACTGCAGCAGTTCAAGAAGAAGGCTCACCACCACCTTCTCAAGAGCAACTAGGGATGGGCAACAAATGCTGGCCTTGCCACCAACACCCACATCCCGAGAAAAAATAAGAAAAAAGTAACAGCTCAGGTTTCCGGTTTATTCAGGCATTTAACAAGTTCTAACATGTGACTCTATTCATGCCTTGTGTTACTGGTGTCTTTATAAAAGAAAATTGAAATAGACTAACTTTTAAAGTGATTAAAATCAAGGATTTTTATTATAAAGTTATTGCAAATGGTTCATGTCAAAATTTATGAAAATGAATCTTAAAGTGACAAGTAATTCTACCATTTAGAAATAACAGTACAAATTTCTTTCATAATAGATTTCAGTCCCAATAAAGAACATGTGAAGCCCTTTCTATATTTTACCTCAAAGAGCCACAAACAATCTTTAAAACATGAAAATTAATATATGCATGCATAATGTAGTGCTGCTAGTGTACAGTTCAAAGGTACATGGAGTGCTACCGTCCTGAGGCTGATTGCCACTTTTAGAATTTGAATCATCAAAGCTGATAAAACACAAAGTCCAAAATAAATTTTAATAGAAATGTATACTAAACAGTAGCATAATGTAATTTGCATCACAAAAAATGTGTAAAGTGTTCTTAATCTTCATGCTATTTTGCAAATTTATTGTAACATTTTATGTTCACTGTCCTCATCATTAAGATACAGTTGTGTATATTTTCATTTAATTAAGAATTCATATTAAAGCAATAATGTAACCAAACGTGACAACAACAAAAATTTGCATTTATATTGCGCCTTTAACATAGTAAAACATCCCAAGGCACTTCACAGGAGCATTATCAAACAAAATTTGACAGCGAGCCACATATGAAGATATATGGGCAGATGAGGTAGATTTTAAGGAGCGCCTTAAAGGAGGAAAGAGAGGTAGAGAGGCGGAGTGGTACCAGGAGGAATTCCAGAGTTTAGGACCTCGGCAGCTGAAGACACGGCCGCCAATGGTGGAGTGATTAAAATCAGGAATGCGCAAGAGGCCAAAATTGGAGGAGCGCAGATATCTCGGAGGGTTGTAGGGCTGGAGGAGGTTACAGAGATAGGGAGGGGCGAGACAAATGCGATGTGGGTGCCAGATATTTAGCCCAAAGTTTACCCCAAACTAAACAATATACAGTTAGATACAGAACAAGACATCCTGAAAGCTCTGCTATGAATTGTTGTTCTACCACTTTAAATTTGCAATATTTAGCATAGCAGCATGGAAGAGAAAGAGCAGGACAGCACTTTTTGAGCACACTAATTAGATGCCTTGCACCAGTAGGTCCTGGCCAGATGACTGGTGTTGGTTGAAGCTCAGGAGCCACCTCTAATCTGTCAGGTGTTAATGTTACACCAGTACACAGCCTATGCAATGAACTTGGAAGCAATTGAAGACATTTTAAGACTTGGGAAGGTTGTCATGGTCAAGGCACTTGGTGTACTTTAGGTATATGGCCTTAAAATAAATGTCTAAAACAGGTCACTGTTACCTTGGTGCTGCATCTGTCATACAAACATTCACTTGGCAAATCCACATGCTGCAGAACACATTTTGTTGGAGGCATATAAATCTGATTCCAATGCTGTATGTAACTGCAAGCTAATAGCACCAATAATGCTGCCAAATCAATATACCTGCATGCTGCTTTGTTGATAGACTGACATTAGATGGCTACAAAGGGTGGCACAGTCTCTGCTTTTCCTCATTCCAAAAATGCCCTCTTTATATCGGCTTACAGGAAAAGGCCACACATACTAGGCAGGAACAGATGAAAATCAAAGAGGAACCTCCCAACATCTTCATCTGTTTCCACCTATTATTGGGCCAGAGGAAATTGGCGCGAGTTAGGTTAGAGGCCTTCTCTAAATTCATGGCTAATACTACCCTTTATTTTTTTATTCTTTCTCCCCATATTCTCTGACACACTGGGATAGATATTGAGTTTGTGCGATAGTGTAAAACAGGTGATAGCAGCCCATTTTACATCTCTCTCGATTTTTATTTCTGTGGACTTCAAAATTAGGCCGTACAGCGCCCGTTTTTCAGGTGCTAACTGGCCTACTGAAGCACCAATATGATGGCAGGAAGCACATATGCATTTCTGGCCGGAGGTAGGCATTTCTGGCCACCTGCCATATTGGTGAAGAAAAACAATAGTGGGGGAAAATTGGGTATCGCCCATTTTGGGGCGTTAATATCGGCCGGGTGCAAATTTTAGCACCCAGCGCTAATTATCGCCGCCAACCACAAAATTCGTCTCTGTCGCCCCTGGAGGTGATTGGAGCGCTAAAGCAAGCGCTACACACCTCTCTTAGGGCGCTAGCGTCAGAGAGCGAGGCGCTACCTCAGAGCGCTACTGAAGCTCAGGCGATGTCAATTACCTTGTACTCAGACAGACTGGCGTCGTCCAGTTCTTAAAGGGCAGGGTCCATCTTGCTGCACAGCCACACCCTGCTCAAGCACCTACAAATATTCCTCAACCATTTCTGATGGACACTCAGAGGCCCAGGGAGAGAGTTCAGCGCTTTAGCGACCAGGCATTGTGGAACAGCGACGGGCAGTGCTCTTTCCAGAGAGTGGCAGGAGGCCATTGCCCCGGGAGTTTAGAAGAGGGCTCATGTTTACAGCATTTGTCATTGAGAAGCCTGGTCCAAAGGATGCATACACAGTGTCATAAGAAGTTCAACGACCTCACTCGGATGGTCAGGGTGAGTACCTGCTTTTCAAAACCTCTACTTCCCACCATCTCAGACTCACTCTGTGCACAGACGGTGAAAATAACCAAATGCCCAACACTCATCCAACAACTATGGCCATCTCATAAAAGTCACATGCACATCCCAAACCTTGCACACATTAACAGCTATTCAACTATGGTAGGCACATCTGCCAAACACATAGCTGCACATTTACTCACATGGTGTCCATTTTCTTGCAGGCCAAGCTTTCACATAACCGCAGAGAGCAACAACTGACAGGAGGAGGATAGGCGGAGCTGCACCCACTCACAGAATTGGAGGAGAGAGTCCACAGACTCATTGCCAGCCATGTAGTCAGTGCTGTGGCCGTTGGAGAGGTCGACCCCCTTGGGGACAGCAACGGTATGTTAATCAGCTTTCTCTCCTCTCTCAGACCACTTCCCCCTCACAACACCAGCCTTTTACACTTTCAATCTAACTAACTGTCTCTAGTCCTTGCTCCATTCCTGTCCCCCTACCCTCACGTTAAAGCCACTCTTGTACCTTCCTGCTTTCAGATAGTCAACCACCAGCTGACCAGCCTGTGCCTCAGCCTGCCAGTGGCAGCGACGTGCCAGAGGAGAAGAAAGAGGAAGCCGGAGCCTCACCGCCTGCGCCTCCCGAGGGTGACACTTCCGACACTGGGGCCATGCGTTCACTGGAGGGGAGCAGGGGGTTTGGATCTGATGTGGGTGAAGCTCCGGGACCCAGTGGGCTGCAGCAACGCCATGGGGGAAGGGAAGCTCGGGGGCCATCTCCCCGGAGGGTGAGTGTGTGCACGAGTTCTGCTGCACAGGACTCGGATGAGGACCTTGATATAGCGGCCATGAATACTCAGGCTCTGAGCATGCATACGGAGCCCATGGGTGGAATGGCAAGGGTGCCCGACAGCATGGATGCACTAGCTAGGAGCGTGGAGGAGTCCGCCGCCAGCACAGCTGTCATCTGTGCGCAAACCCTTGAACCCATCCTTGCCTCATTACAGAGGATGGTTGAATTACAGAGAGACCGTGGGGACCCAGAGCCCATGCTGCGTGTAATGGGTGAGGTGGCAGCATCTATTGCAGCACAGGCCGAGGCAATGCAACAGCTTAGTGATGCAATCGAGTCATTGGCTGGTGTCATCCAGTCTCAGACTGCTCTGACGCAGTCTCAGATTGATGTCACGGAAACGCTGACTGCTGCCATCGTCGCTGGGTCACCCACTGTCCACCGGGGATCTCACGGTGCCGCAGCAGGCCAGCAGTCTGTGCTCTAGCAGATTGCTCCGGATGCTGAGGTTCTGCCCCGGGGGAGTGGCAGTGTGTCAGTCGAGCAGGAAGGTGCTGTCCTCTCTCAGGATGACAGCATTTCTGCTCCCACCACTCCGCCATTGCACTTGCCACTGCCTGTAACACAGCCAGCCCAGACTGCTGCCGCCTATGCTGAGTTGGTGCAGTCTGCAGCCGGGCCCTCCAGGCCCAGAGCTGGTCGAGGGCATCCTGCAAGGCCATCTGCAGTCTCTGGATCCAACATTCAGCAGCCTTCTGCCAGCCTTGCTGCAGCCACTGGGGCCACATTACGGAGGAGCAGTAGGGCGGGAAGGGGGGAAGTGCGCAGGGGATGGAGATCACCCTCGAAGGGTGAAAAGTAAAAATTATCCAATAAATGGGGGGAATGTTTGTGGCAAAGTTTGATGTTCATCTTAATATATTGTTCATTCTGTTGATGCTTATCTCGATGTGTTAAGAATGAGTTTTGTTAGTTAATGAATTGTTGTGTTTCTTTGTTATTGTTTGTGCTGAATAAATAAGACACAGTTTGTCAGATAAATAAAAAATGTTATTGGAACTTTACAACTTTGCTCATTTGACTCATTGGAGCTTTGCCCGGCAATAGGGGCTGCGGGATGCTTGTAATGATGTGCTTGTTCATCCCAGAAGCCATCTTCACTGTCATTCATCAGAAGCGGTGTCTTATCAGGCGTTCACGGACGGCCCTTGCAGAGGCAACATTGAGCGCCTCCCTCCCACGTTGGTGCTGCTCATCCTCCTCTTCATCCTCCTCCTCCTCCTCCTCCTCCTCTCCCTCTTCCTCTTCCTGAGGTGGTCCACCAATCCTTGTTGGCAATGGCTGTGTCCTCATAATTGCGAGGTTGTGAAGTGTGCAGCACACAACAATGAAAAGCGAGACTCGCTCGGGAGAGTACTGCAGGGCTCCTCCAGAGTGCTCAAGAGTCCGGAACCGTTGCTTCAGCACACCGATCGTCTGCTCGATGAGGTTCCTGGTGGCGCTATGGCTCTCATTGTAAGCGAGCTCAGCAGGAGTGTTGGGGTTACGGAGTGGTGCCATCAGCCAGGTGCAGAGTGGATAACCCTTGTCCCTGAGGAGCCAGCCATGAGGTTGATACGGTGGTTGGAAGAGATCTGGGACACCAGCCTGGCGCAGGATGAAAGCATCGTGGCTGCTGCCAGGATAGCGAGCATTGACGGCGAGGATGCGCTGTCTGTGGTCGCACACCAACTGCACGTTCAGAGAATGGAAGCCTTTGTGATTGCGGAACACCTCTGCATTTTCATGAGGTGCCTGCAATGCCACGTGCGTGCAGTCAATGGCGCCCTGAACTATGGGGAAGCCCGCTATCCTAGCGAAGCCACATGCGTGTTCACGCTGTTTGTCCCGGGTCATGGGGAAAGAGATGTACTGCCTTCACCTTTTGTACAGAGCATTTGTGACCTCCCAGATGCAGCAATGGACAGCGAACTGAGAGATATTTGCTATGTCCCCAGTTGAACCCTGGAAGGAGCCGCTGGCATAGAAATGCAGATCCACCGTCACCTTCACAGAGACGTCCTGGTCCTGAGCTGAGGCTGCAGATCTAGTTGCAAGAGGTGGCAGAGCTCAGTGACCACCTCCTTGCTAAAGCACAGCCTTCTGAAACACTGCTCCTCTGACAGATGGATATATGAGAACTGCTCCCGGAATACCGTGGGAGGGTAAGGTCTCCTGTGCAGAGGCCTGTTGGTCCTCCTCCCTCTGGCCACGTTTGCCACTCTCTCTCTGCGCCTCTGCTGCCTCCGAAGGTGAAGCTGGAGGACGGTGCCCCAAGTTAGTACAGCCCCCATTTAATCTTGTAAATGTGGTAAATATGAAGCTCAGAAAAATAGGAACCTGAAAAGTGTTGCTCAAGAACAAAACTCTTGTAGGACAGCATTAAATCTCTCCAGAAGTCGCTCTTCCTCTCAACCTGCTTATGCCAAATATTTTGCTGACAAGAAAAAGCAGGAAGTGCATGCCTTTAAATAGCGCTCCCCCAGCTCCTTGCCGACTGCAAAATGTCCCCCTCTACCTGTCGTTCCTAGCGGCAGGCGCTAAAGCAGGGGGCGAGAATCAATTTCCGGTCTGGGGCGCTACCGGGGCATTGCATGCTTGGATGACATCACGATCTCCGGGCGCAGGAGATCATGGCGGTAGTGTTTAGCGCCATGGCAAAGCGCCAGGTCAATTTTGCGGGTGGCGCTAAAATCGCCACACTCGGGCGGTAAGTCGTTAGCGCCCAGTTAGCACCCCCGGAGGCGTTAACGGGAGGCGCTAACCAACCCAATTTTTCCCCCTAGGTGTCCAGAGTCTACATCTGAATCAAGCGTTATACTCTTTACATATGCAAATAATGAGCCTAGTACCTATCTGAGGCCTCCACTGCAAGATTGGTTTGCCCCGAGACAGTCAGCGCAGGCTTCACTCAGTAACACCAGACCTTTGTTCCACCTATGACCTGCAAGGTGTGTTTTTCAAATTTACTTACCTGAATATGAAAGAAAAGAAAGACTTGCAGTTATATAGCGCCTTTCACGGCCTTAGGAAGTCCCAAAGCGCTTTACAGCCAATTAAATACTTTTGAAGTGTAGTCACTGTTGTAATGTAGGAAATGCAGCAGCCAATTTGCGCAGAGCAATCTCCCACAAACAGCAATGTGATAATGACCAGATAATCTGTTTTAGTGATGTTGATTGAGGGATAAATATTGACCCAGGACACTGGGGAGAACTCCCCTGCTTCTCCTCGACACAGTGCTGTGGGATCCTCTATGTCTGAGCGGGCAGACGGGGCCTCAGTCCAACGTCTCATCCGAAAGACGACGCCTCACATAGTTCAACACTCCCTTAGCACTGCCCCTCCACAGTGCAGCATCTCCACAGCACCGCCCCACCCCCGACAGTGCAGCACCCCCTCAGCACCGACCCTCCGACAGCGCAGCGCTTCCCCAGCACTGCCCCTCGACAGTGCAGAGCTCCCCCAGCACTGCCCCTCGACAGTGCAGCACTCCCCAGCACTGCCCCTCGACAGCGCAGCGCTCTCCCAGCACTGCCCCTCCGACAGTGCAGCGCTCCCCCAGCACTGCCCCTCGACAGCGCAGCGCTCTCCCAGCACTGCCCCTCCGACAGTGCAGCGCTTCCCCAGCACTGCCCCTCCGACAGCGCAGCGCTCCCCCAGCACTGCCCCTCGACAGCGCAGCACTCCCCCAGCACTGCCCCTCCGATAGTGCAGAGCTCCCCCAGCACTGCCCCTCCGATAGTGCAGAGCTCCCCCAGCACTGCCCCTCCGATAGTGCAGAGCTCCCCCAGCACTGCCCCTCCGACAGTGCAGAGCTCCACCAGCACTGCCCCTCCGACAGTGCAGCACTCCCCCAGCAATGCCCCTCCGACAGCGCAGTGCTCCCCCAGCACTGCCCCTCCGACAGTGCAGCGCTCCCCCAGCAATGCCCCTCCGACAGTGCAGCGCTCCCCCAGCAATGCCCCTCCGACAGCGCAGTGCTCCCCCAGCACTGCCCCTCCGACAGTGCAGCGCTCCCCCAGCACTGTCCCTCCGACAGTGCAGCACTCCCCCAGCACTGCTCCTCCGACAGTGCAGCGCTCCCCCAGCACTGCCCCTCCGACAGTGCAGCGCTCCCCCAGCACTGCCCCTCCGATAGTGCAGCGCTCCCCCAGCACTGCCCCTCCGACAGTGCAGAGCTCCCCCAGCACTGCCCCTCCGACAGTGCAGCACTCCCCCAGCACTGCACTTTGAGTGCTGGCCCAGATTCTGTGCTCAAGTCTCTGTAGTGGGACCTGAATCTTGACCTTCTGACTCAGAGGTGAGAGTGCTACCCACTGAGCCACGGCTTAAAATTAAGTAAGAGTGAGAACTGCAAGGAGGTTAGTCCAGGGTTTGACTCTGCTCTGCATTGGGTCTACAAGCTCCGCCTTGAGGTGGTGGTATGGACACTACAAGTGGCCTCGACACCTCTGTGCTCAGAGAGGGGAGAAACCAGCTCATTCCCGTTCTGTCTGTCGAAGTGTATTCATCACGATGAGTGTTGAGAACCAAGATATAGGACAGGAACAGGAGGAGCCCAGTCAGCCCCTCAAGCCTGTACCGTCATTCAATAAGATCATGAGTCATAGGCTTGTATTCCCTTGAGTATAGAAGATTAAGGGGTGATCTGATTAAGGTGTTTAAGATGATTAAAGGATTTGATGGGGTAGATAGAGAGAAACTATTTGCTCTGGTGGAGGAGTCCAGAACAAGGGGGCATAACCTTAAAATTAGAGCTAGGCCATTCAGGAGTGATGTCGGGAAGCACTTCTTCACACAAAGGGTAGTGGAAATCTGGAACTCTCTCCCCCGAAATGAATGTGCCAGGAGGTAGAGGAGTGCTCCGTCCGATGTCACGTTTAAAGAAAACTCACCGATGGTCTTCCCCCAACCCCACCAAACCTGCCCCCCTCCCCACCCACCCCCACGACATTGCCAGGAATACGGTCAATCTGCAAAATTACAGTGCGTCCATATTCTGCTGCCGGTTGTCTGGGAGAAGATGAACTGTGTTGTTTGAGCAAACAATGTAGCTGTAACTTGCTTCACACATCTGCTGATTGGCTGATATCCCCAGTGGCAGCTTGAAATGATCACACTGCTTAATAGTTGAGTGTGGATGTGACATATCCACTGGCAGTGCGGTTGCCGGGTGGCACTTGGCTGCGGAACTGCTTACAGCATTTAGCATAACTCCATAATAGTGAAGTGAAGCTTCCTCAGGCACTGCTTATCAGACAAGTAGAGGCATTGCACCTCTGCCTGTATATTCGAGTATGTGGGTGCCTCAGATGCAGCCTGTCATCAGTCTGTTTTCCTCCAAAAGGCAGGGATATCAGGGAATTCACAATGGGAAAGCTATAGCGGCATTATGGCAGCACCACAGCTGTCGCCATTAAGGCTCTTCAAACACATCAGTGGCAACAGAGCAAAAAAAAAATACAAAAATTGAAACCATTAGAAAAGCTTCAGCAATGGCCTGGCAATGTTACAATCTCAGTACTAGTATCCTGGAACTGATTTCATATGCAGCACTGTGCCCAGCAATGGTTAACACCCAGTTTATCAGGTCAGGCAATAGAACAGAATAAAATGGGCAGAAATTATGGAAAATTGAGCTTATAACATAATAATCCCATTATCTACAGTTATTTGCACCTGCCCACAAAATGGCAAGTGCTTCCTTCTCTCATTTAAATCCCAATCAGAGAATCAAAATGGAGGCAAAATGGGCAGAAACTCAACAGAATGAATCTGCATCCAATTTTTCAATCAGGAATATCCACTCTACACCTGAAAAACTGAGTATTGTCAGTCAGAAAATCGAGGCTTTAGTCTCAGCTGAACAAAAAAAATCATTAAAATTAATTTAGTTTGAAGGGGTCTTTTTTTCTAAGTGAGGAAGAAAGCAGCTAATTATTTGATTATTTTCCAGTATGAACTGATGAATGAAAGTACTTGTTAAGAATGGCTTACATGGCAGAGTACCTCTAAGTCAGGCCCTTTATATACCATCTGATGAAAAAAAGAAAATTGCAGTGGAGGCCTAAATTGTTATCCAAGTAAAATATTTAGTCACATCCCACCATACCAATCTAGATCATTCATATTTTATGGAAGCACAACTTATTTTGACAAAAGAAAACCAGGCCCATATCAAATTCAATTGCTAGTTTGGCAAACTAAACGTGGAGCAGTTATTTCTTCCTTGTTATCAGTGTTTCAGTTATAAGGACATTTCTACAGTAACTAGGCTAAAAATTCAGTTGCGTAGCACCCGTTGTTTAGAACTAGGGGGCATAGTCTCAGGATAAGGCGTCGGCCATTTAAGACTGAGATGAGGAGGAATTTCTTCACTCCGAGGGTTGTGAATCTTTGGAATTCTTTACCCCAAAGGGCTGTGGATGCTGAGTCATTGAGCATATTCAAGGCTGAGAGCGATAGATTTTTAGACTCTAATAGAATAAAAGGATATGGGGATCGGGCGGGAAAGTGGATTTGAGGTCAAAGATCAGCCATGATCTTATTGAATGGCGGAGCAGGCTCAAGGGGTCGTTATGCCTACTCCTGCTCCAAATTCTTATGTTCTTATGTTTGGGCGCTGCGGGTGCCATTTTGGGTCGAAAATGGCATCCGAGCAGCGTGCGCACACTTCTGGTGCGGGCTGCGCCGGACGGCATTTTGGTGAGGGGCTTAGCGTCAGCACTGGGAGCGTGCGCTGGAATTTTGCAATCAGCGTGTAACAGTGATTTGATGCCAGTGCTGCCATTTTCGACCTCAACGCTGGAGCTTAATGCCCTCTCTTAACCTTGCATTCAGCAGCAGGAAGGATACCCCACTAATGCTATTTAAAGGGATCATCACCTACTTACAGGTTAGCTACTGATTGATTTCTACTGGCTGTTGCTGAGTTTGTAGAAGTGTTTGGTATGTTCTAGACTTCTTTAAAGTTGCCTAAAGTCTACAAGGAGTGGTGTGGCACGTGCTCAATGACTTGGTACTGACTTGCAAGGGGTCTGCTCAGACCAGATGCTCCCAGACATGGGTGCAGTAGTTTGCATCCCCCTGCCGCATGATGGAGAATAAGCAGAGGTGACAGAGCAGGACAAGCTGTTATAAGAGGCAGGAGGAGCAGAGGGAGAGAAGCGCTCTCAGCCAGAGGTCATATCCACCCAGTGTCTTCAGGGTGCTATTCTCCTACCTCAACCTCAGCGAGGAACAGTGAATGTGACATCTCCGCTTCACCTAAGGAGGTGTCCACTGAAATCTGCCACCTGCTGCAGGCAGACCTGCAGCCTCAGTCCAGGGCAAGGACAGCATGTGGAGGAGGAAGAGGAGGAAGAGGAGGAGAAGGAAGCAGAAAGGAGGGGGCAACCCTGACAACCCGTTTCTGCCCGGGCTGTCCGTGATCGACTCATCTGACTGCGGTACCAGTGAACGCAATCCCAATTCTCCATTCACCAATAGTCCCACACTTTACCTTCCCTCTGTTACTGACCATCACAGTCTTCTCGTGGCCATAATGCGACATTAAAAGCCACCACAAAACAAACATTCCAAACCAATTTTATGAATCAAACCATTACAATATTTCATTCAAAAGTCATCTAATCACCCTTGTGCATTCCCTTAGTGCCTGTCTTCTGTGTGCCTTTGCCTGTCCTAGTGCTCCTACACAGTGCTACCCCAGTGGCAGCAGTATGGCTGATGGAAGGCTGCTGACTTTCAGTAGGGGAGGCTGCAGATGGCCTTGCAGGACGACCTCGAACAGCTCTGGGCCTAGTAGGCCCTGCTTCAGACTGCACCACCTCAGCATGGGCGGCAGCAGTCTGGGCTGGCTGGCTGAGAGGCAACAGCAAGGGCACTGGCGGAGTGGCAGTGGTGGGAGGACGAATGCTGTCATCCTGAGAGAGAAATGAGAAGTCGCACAACACCAGGTTATAGTCCAACAGTTTTATTTGAAATCACAAGCTTTCGGAGCTTACGTGGCCCCTTCCTCAGGTGAAGTAAAGAAATACAGAATCGACAAAGCATATATAGATAGAGAACAATGCATGTGTAACTTACAATGGCAGACGACTACATTTAAATCATCCTGACTGTTTATCTGCCGAGGTGTGACAAAAGGCAATCAGGTCAGCCAGGAAGGTACCACATCAAAGACATAGCAAGATACAACTGAGACAATGAGGTGGAGTCACAGGGGGTCCAATGTGTCAAAAGCCGCAGTCGGTATGGGAAACGATAAACTTTAAAATGTTTACTTTTTTACTGGGAATCACATCTGTGAACAAGCCAACGACGACTCGAGTCTGGATCACGTCATGTATCGTGACATAAACCCACACCACACAACCCTGCCACGGCAACCTCTGCAAGACATGCCAGATCATCAACACAGATACCATCATCACACGTGAGGACACTACCCACCAGGTACATGGTACATACTCATGTGACTCGGCCAACGTTGTCTACCTCATACGTTGCAGGAAAGAATGCACCGCGGCATGGTACATCGGTGAGACCATGCAGACCCTGAGACAACATATGAACGGACACCGCGCAACAATCACCAGGCAGGAGTGTTCCCTCCCAGTCGGGGAACACTTCAGCAGTCAAGGACATTCAGCCTCGGATCTGCGGGTAAGCGTTCTCCAAGGCGGCCTTAGAAACACACGACAACGCAAAATCATCGAGCAGAAACTGATAGCCAAGTTCCGCACTCATGAGGACGGCCTCAACCGGGATCTTGGGTTTATGTCACGATACATGACGTGATCCAGACTCGAGTCGTCGTTGGCTTGTTCACAGATGTGATTCCCAGTAAAAAAGTAAACATTTTAAAGTTTATCGTTTCCCATACCGACTGCGGCTTTTGACACATTGGACCCCCTGTGACTCCACCTCATTGTCTCAGTTGTATCTTGCTATGTCTTTGATGTGGTACCTTCCTGGCTGACCTGATTGCCTTTTGTCACACCTCAGCAGATAAACAGTCAGGATGATTTAAATGTAGTCGTCTGCCATTGTAAGTTACACATGCATTGTTCTCTATCTATATATGCTTTCTCGATTCTGTATTGCTTTACTTCACCTGAGGAAGGGGCCACGTAAGCTCCGAAAGCTTGTGATTTCAAATAAAACTGTTGGACTATAACCTGGTGTTGTGCGACTTCTCATTTTTGTCCACCCCAGTCCAACACCGGCATCTCCGCATCATGATCCTGAGAGAGGACAGCAGGTTTGTGCTCCATGGAGCCACCGCCACTCCCCCGGGGCAGTGCCTCAGCAATCCTAGTAATCTGCTGGAGGACATATTGCTGGACTGCTGTAACACCCTGCAAGCCCCTTTCAATACTGCTAACCGCAGCCACGATGACAGCAGTCTGTGCTTGTGTGGCAACAAGCTGAGCTTGCATGACTTCAGTCTGAGCTTCCATTGCAGCACTCAGACGTTGGGTGGTTTCTGCTTGTGCTGCAATGGTAGCTGAGACATCGGCCATCAGACGCTGCATGATGGTTGGGTCCACAAGTGCGCTAATGGATCTGCTCACCCCTTCCACGCTGAAAAGGATGGGCTCTAAGTTCTGTGTAAAGCCCTGTGCAAGGTTGGAGCTGGACTCCTCCATGCTCCTTGACATTGCATTCAGGCTTTCTGACAGGCCTGCCAATGCACGAAGCATTTTGTTGTTCATACCCTTCAGCTTTTTTCTGACGGTCTCCCCATCAAACTCCTCATCTGAGTCCTGTGCAGTAGAACTCGTGTGCGGCCTTGCCCTCCGGGGAGCTGACACCTGCACTACCCTTTCCTCCTGCCCTTGCTGCAGCCCACACATGCCCACGTACAGATCCCGCCTCTAAGCTATCCTCTAAAGTCCGCGCAGTGCCAGTATCTGAGCTGGTGGCGGCAAGTGTCAAATCGAGTGATGATGTTTCTTCTTCATCATCACTCTCCTCTTCCTCTTCCACCACCGCCTGGCAGGTTGGATTTCTTGGGTCTCTGAAATGAGAAAGGCACAAGGGTAGGGTTATGGTGAGGGGAGTGGGGGGGAAGCAAGAGGGGCATGCTTACATTGGCCCAGAAATTAAAGACGGAGCCTTCCTGCGGGGGTAAGGCTTCCCCGCGATATCTCACTGCGCGCCTGCCTTTTCCTTCTGAACTCACACGAACTTTAGTTTCAAGGCTGTAGCTGTGCAGTGTGTGCGTATCCCACAGACGCAGTTAATTCGTGCGAGCTGTGGGATCACGTGATTCAGTTAGAGCCAATGGCAGCACACCATCTTTCATTCATAGTTTTGACAGCAAGGGCTGTCAAAGCTATGAATCTATACCCCCCCCAAAAGAACAGCTAAACCTCAATTAAATTTTTTTTAAAACCATCACATTAATAAAATAAGTATAGTTTATTAAATTAACCACTTTAAACAAAAAATTAAATTTTTGAAAAAATTTTAAATCTTTTTAAAAGTTATAAAAATAAACTTACCTTTCTTTAAAGTCTCTAAAAAAGATATACCTGTTGAAAAAAATTTAAAATAATACTTAATTAACTACTTACCTTGTTAAAAGAGGGTCTTACGGCTCCTTTCTTTATGTGCAAAATCTTCCATGCTTACCTGCGCGTTCAAAGCACTAAGTACACTGCGTGCGCGCAGCCTGTAGCGCGCACACGGTTCACTTAGGAACCGCCCCCTTTTGAGTTCGCCAAGTGCCGGTTTTCAGTGCATGCAGAAAACCGGCAATTGGAGACAGAATACGCGAGAGTACACAGTGCGTACTCTCGCGTACTGAGACTAATTTTTGGGCCATTATCTGCAGCTTGTAAGTCACAAGAGATTGTGGGATGAGGGGGAAGTGGGATTTGAGAAGGAGGATTAGGTATACCATTATGTTCAATGGTTTCAGCGCTGCCGCTGGCCACGGCCTCAGTCACAACCACTCTAATTATGCTGAGCACTGTCTCCTTGAGTGGGGTCAGGGTTAGGAGATGCGTCTCTCTCCCTCTGGTTCGCTGCCACTGCCTATGGTTGTGTGCCACCTTGTCCTGCAAGAGAGAGGAAAATGTGTCAATGAGCATGGTTCAATGTGATTGCTGATGTAGCTTTCATAGTTGAATAGCTGGCAGCGTGTGCAAGCTGTGCGATGTGAATGTGAGGCTTGCACCAGTGGTAAGTGTGTGAGGGTGAGCTGGAGCATGTGAATGTGAGGTATGAATCATGATTGATAGAGATAGTTGGTAGGTGAGTAATAGGGGTGTGTGAGGCTCGTGGTGCAGTTTGAGAATATGGCATTTGAAGTTGCATTTACTGACCTTGACCACACACGTGAGTTCATTGAACTTCTTCCGGTACTGCATTCAGATCCTCGGGACAACACTGTTGGCATTGACCTCCATGGCTTTCTGCTCCCACAGCCTTTGCAGTGTCTGTTTGGAGGTCCTCTTGGTCCCCTGTGGAAACAGGACCTCTCTCCTCCTCTTCACCTCCTGTACTAAGGCCTCCAGTGCTGTGTCTGAGAACCTTGGAGTCCTCTCACTGCCCTGCTGTGCCATTGCTGAATGTTTCCCAGTTGAAACTGTCTTCTGGAATGACTTCCAGCACCTGGTCTTGTCAAACTGCACCTCCCTTTAAGAGGTGCAGGCTTGCTTTAAGAAGTGCAAGCTAGCCTCACACAAACCTGGGCTGCATGGTACTACCATTTAAATTAGCAAGCAGCACCAAATTTGTGTGTTGCCTGCATTACTTTGAACAGGTGCCGGTTAACCACGCATCGCAATCCCCATGCCCGTTTTCGGGGCTATCAAATTTTTAGTCCACCATGTTTAACTTGCTCATTTTTCCATGCCTTCTTTGGAATTGTTGCTCCAATAGTAATAAATACCTTGTATTAAGTGTGACATAATTAGGTATGAACAAGTCAAAAAATTAAAGCAATAGGAAAACAGCCTGGTTTCAATACAGTACATTTGATGGAACACATTCCTCCATTGCGTGTCATTGATTTTCGAGTTTTGCACATACCGATGGGGGAGGGTCTATTTGTTCGAGGAATATATAAAAGAAAAAAAGACTTGCATTTATATAGCATCTTTCATGACCTCAGGATGTCCTAAAGCACTTTAAAGCCAATTAAGTACTTTTTTAAGTAGTATGCTGGAGTACAAATTAATATACAGTGTACAATATTTATAAAAACACAACTTTCAATTTACCAGTATAGGAAATCTATGAGATGTCTTAAATTGTCTTTAACACATAAAAGATTTATCATTTTTCAAGGATCACAATGTGCATTTATCTTCCTTTATTACTGACACTCCCTGTTACACACTATGAAGTAGCTGAGCTCTTTCACCCCAGCATTTTGTCATGCAGCATCGAAACTGTTGTCATCTTCAAACTGCTGCCATCACTGATCATAGAGCCACAGAAAACCTCTAAGTAAAGAGGGTGGAAGAGAAGTAATAGTGCTTCACTGAAAAATAAACAGTAAGTGACAGGAGATGCAGATCTCATCAGCCCAACAGAAGAGTGAGTCATGCAGGCCCAACTCACTGGTGGTTTATATTTCACTGATGACCACCAATTACAGTTGATATCATTCTTACCTTTTGAGTCTGAAGGTAGTTCAAGCTCCAGCACTTGAGCACATAATCTGGGTTTACACCACAGTGCAGTATTGAACAAATGTTGCTTTGTTGGAGGTGCTGTACTTTGGAAAAGACAGTAAACCTCATCTGTTATTTCTGGTGAAAGTTAAAGATGATATAACACTATTTGAACCAAGAGCAGGAACTTCTTCTGGTGCTCTAACCACCATTTCACCCACAGCCAACACCGCCAAAAACAGATTAACTGGCTATTCATTTTATTGCTGTTTGTTAGACCCTGTTTTGAGCAAAATGGTTGAGTTTGCCTACATAACAAGAGTCAGCGCACTTCAAAGTAATTCATTATTTGTGAAGCCCTTTCTGACATTTCTGACAGGTACCATATCAATTCAAATACTTATTTCAAAGAATCATAGAATCATAGAAAGTTACAGCACGGAAGGAGGCCATTTCGGCCCATCGTGTCCACGCCGGCCAACAAAGAGCTATCCAGTCTAATCACACTTCCCAGCTCTTGGTCCGTAGCCCTGCAGGTTAGAGCATCCCAAGTGCACATCCAAGTACTTTTTAAATGTGGTTAGGGTTCCTGCCTCTACCACCCTTTCAGGCAGTGAGTTCCAGACCCCCACAACCCTCTGGGTGAAGAAATTTTCCCTCAAATCCCCTCTAAACCTTCCACCAATTACTTTAAATCTGTGCCCCCTGGTTTTTGACCCCTCTGGTAAGGGAAATAGGTCCTTTCTATCCACTTTATCTAGGCCCCTCATAATTTTATACACCTCAATAAGGTCTCCCCTCAGCCTCCTCTGTTCCAAGGAAAACAAACCCAGCCTATCCAGTCTTTCCTCATAGCTAAGATTCTCTACTCCCGGCAACTTCCTTGTAAATCTCCTCTGTACCCTCTCTAGTGCAATCACATCTTTCCTGTAATGTGGTGACCAGAACTGCACGCAGTACTCTAGCTGAGGCCTAACAAGTGTTTTATACAGTTGAAGCATAACCCCCCTGCTCTTGTATTCTATGCCACGGCTAATAAAGGCAAGCATTCCATATGCCATCTTAACCACCTTATCTACCTGGCCTGCTACCTTCAGGGATCTGTGGACATGCACTCCAAGGTCCCTTTGTTCCTCTACACTACTCAGTGTCCTACCATTTAATGTGTATTCCCTTTCCTTGTTAGCCCTCCCCAAATGCATTACCTCACACTTCTCCGGATTGAATTCCATTTGCCACTGTTCTGCCCACCTGACCAATTTATTGATATCTTCCTGCAGTCTACAGCTTCCTTCTTCAGTATCAACCACACAGCCGATTTTAGTATCATCTGCAAACTTCTTAATCATACCCCCTATATTCAAGTCTAGATTATTGATATTCGGAGCTACAAAAACAGCGGGAGCCCAGGAGAGAGCGAGCATTCGGAGCTACAAAAACAGCGGGAGCCTAGGAGAGCGAGAGTTCGGAGCTACAAAAACAGCGGGAGCCCAGGAGAAAGCGAGCATTCAGAGCTACAAAAACAGCGGGAGCCCAGGAGAGAGCGAGAGTTCAGAGCTACAAAAACAGCGGGAGCCCAGGAGAGCGAGAGTTCGGAGCTACTAAAACAGCGGGAGCCCAGGAGAGAGCGAGAGTTCAGAGCTACAAAAACAGCGGGAGCCCAGGAGAGCGAGAGTTCAGAGCTACAAAAACAGCGGGAGCCCAGGAGAGCGAGAGTTCAGAGCTACAAAAACAGCGGGAGCCCAGGAGAGCGAGAGTTCAGAGCTACAAAAACAGCGGGAGCCCAGGAGAGCGAGAGTTCAGAGCTACAAAAACAGCGGGAGCCCAGGTGAGCGAGAGTTCGGAGCTACTAAAACAGCGGGAGCCCAGGAGAGAGCGAGAGTTCGGAGCTACAAAAACAGCGGGAGCCCAGGAGAGAGCGAGAGTTCGGAGCTACTAAAACAGCGGGAGCCCAGGAGAGAGCGAGAGTTCAGAGCTACAAAAACAGCGGGAGCCCAGGAGAGCGAGAGTTCGGAGCTACTAAAACAGCGGGAGCCCAGGAGAGAGCGAGAGTTCGGAGCTACTAAAACAGCGGGAGCCCAGGTGAGCGAGAGTTCGGAGCTACTAAAACAGCGGGAGCCCAGGAGAGCAGCTACAACAGACCGGTGAGTGTAAAGAAGTAAAAGGTAATCGAAGTGTGACGTCACCAGAAACCAGGTAAGTGATTGGTTGGTGAGTATTTCTATATTTCTCGCTTTTTTTCCAAACTTGGGTGTCTAAATTTAAGTGCCTTGGTGTAGATTAAAAGATATACGTGTTCCAAATTTTAAAACTAATTAATTAATTAATTGAGATGGGAGACCAGGCAATGTGTTGTTGTTGTTGCATGTGGGAGCTGGTGGACACCATTGAGGTCCAAGGCGACCACATCTGCAGCAAATGTTGGCTGCTCGAGGAACTTCGGCTCAGAGTTGATGAGCTGGAGTCCGAGATTCAGACACTGCGACACATTAGGGAGGGGGAGCGTTACCTGGACACTAAGTTCCAAGAGGCAGTCACACCCACTAGAGTAATTACTTCCAATTTGGCCCATGGTCAGGGACAGGAGGGTGTGACTACAAGCGAGGCAGGTATTGGGATCCAGGAGGTAGTGATGGAGGAGCCTCAGCCCTTGGCCTTGTCTAACAGGTATGAGATTCTTGCTCCCTGTGTGGACGAGGGCAGGGACTGCAGGGAGGATGAACAATCTGACCACAGCACCGTGGTACAGGGAGCCATTCAAGTGGGGGGAGTAAAAAGACATGTTGTAGTGATAAGGGATAGTATAGTTAGGGGGATAGACACTGTTCTCTGCAGCCGAGAGCGTGAGTCCTGAAGGCTGTGTTGCCTGCCTGGTGCCAGGGTTAAGGACATCTCCTCTGGGCTGGAGAGGAACTTGGAGTGGGAGGGGGAGGATCCAGTTGTCATGGTCCACGTAGGCACCAATGACATAGGTAGGACAAAGAAAGAGGTTCTGCTGAGAGAGTATGAGCAGCTAGGGGCTAAATTAAAAAGCAGAACCACAAAGGTAATAATCTCTGGATTACTACCTGAGCCATGAGCGAATTTGCATAGGGTAAATAAGATCAGAGAAATGAACGAGTCGCTCAAAGACTGGTGTGGGAGAAATGGGTTTCGATTTGTGGGGCACTGGCACCAGTACTGCGATAAGAGGGAGCTGTTCAGTTTGGATGGGCTTCACTTGAACCATGCTGGGGCTAGAGTCCTGGCGAATTGAATAACTAGGGCTGTAAAGAGGGCTTTAAACTAAATAGTGGGGGGGAGGATCCAGGTGAGCAGGAATTTAAAAAGTCAATGAGAAATTAGAAAGCAATAGAGCATGATAGAGATGGGGGAAATAATGACCAGAGTGTGACAGGAAGGGACAGAAGGTTTAAAAATAAGAGTGCAACAGAAAATGGGGCCTGTAAGGGGGGCTCGTGCGAGGTGAGGCTTTCGTTGCCTGTGCTATTGCTTGCTCTGGTCTCCGGCCAGACTTTTGCAATAATCACCTGTGAGTGGTTCGACCCACTCGCCCTTACGGTTCTGACACCTGGACTTAGATGCAAAGGAGCAGTAATGCAGAGAAAGACTCAGATAGACCTGGTTGAATAGCACGAAATGAATGCCTTTATTGTACGGTGTCCAAAATAATGAAATACATGTCATATGCGCAGATCAAAGAAATTACAAGTATACACACGTCTATAAAACTTGGTCTATACAAATGGGGAACACACGACACATAGTAAAAGGGGGAACACATTACACATTAACCCTAGGAGCCACCCTCTCTTAGAATACCTAAACTATGTCTGGATTTGTAGGATCGGAAGTATGCTCACCGCTCGGCTTACTTCGGAATTTAAAATGAGGCTCTCAGCTTTTCGCTGCAGTGCCTGGCTGTCACGTGGCTGTAAGGGTTTCTGCGCCCGACTTGTTTACACTCGCTGCCGCGATGGATCCACTTGAGACAGCCCCGATGAATATTCGTCGCGGATGGCCCAGGCTATCCGCTCAAATAACCAGAGGATAAGCCTGTCTTTCTTGATGTCATGAAATCTTCGGTAGGATTCAAAAGGTGGATTTGAACCTACTTCGTCGTTTATCTTCGGGCGCGGTCAGGGTTTTACTGACCGTGGCGTCTCCCACGTGGAATTTCTTCTCGTCACTCGGGCCTCGCTCGGCCGAGATTCTTGTCTTCTTCGCAACCGGCGGCTGGTCGCTCGGGAACACACCGCTGCGTTGCCCTGATGGATCCGGACACCGTTTACCGACGATCGGGATGGTGTACCCTACTGCCTGCCGTGTCGAGGTGGCTCGTTCTGAGGTTCCGTTTTTGGCCGACACGGACCACGAACAACGAACTCGAACCCGAACTCCACCCAACACTCGAACACCGGACCAGCACAGCGCCGCGGGCAGGACACGCACAAGACACGACTTGATTCCCCTTTTCTCCGTAACTGACCGTAACTCGTCACTGTAACTGTAACTCCAACTCCTGAGGAACATTTGTCCTCTATAGTTATACTGTTTGGCCGGCCTTATCTCCCGCTCAAATCAAGATGTTGTCCTTTGTTTAATTTTGGCGCCCAAAGTTCCCAGCATGGGGTAATTATCTTCTTAACTAGTTTCGGGATCACCCGAAACTGGCCAACTATCCGTTAATGTCTTCTTCATTGTTGAGCTAGGCAGGATGTGTATAAATCGTCTCCTCAACTGGTTTCGGGACCCCCTGAAAACTGGCCCAATCACCCGCCAATGTCTCTCTCATTGTTGAGCTGGGGGGGGTATTTGTGTATTGATGTGTCTGGATGGGCCCCCGATTGTCCAGTTCAATGATTCTTACTGTGCGTATGAAACGATTCAAGCACTTATATCATTGTTTTTGTCCAAAACGCAAATGGGTTGCATCCTGCCTTTCCAATCTGTACCGGGTATGGTCTCATAATGAATGTATATTCAACGCCATCTTGTCTGCCCACTGTGTTCTGGAAACTTCTGCCACGATGCTCGGCAGCCATTTTACAGGCTTCTGTACCCTTTATTTTAAAAGCAGCTTTCCGTTCAATAAAAATGTTCAATTGAACCTGCTTCTCTCATATTATTAGAATCGTGATAATTGTGAAACTCTACAGGCCAAAACAAGGAGAAATGTTCTAAAGACAAAGTTAAAAGCTCTATATCTGAATGCACGCAGCATTTGTAACAAGATAGATGAATTGACGGCACAAATAGATACAAATGGGTATGATCTGATCGCCATTACAGAGACATGGTTGCAAGGTGATCAGGGCTGGGAACTGAATATTCCAGGGTATTTGACAATTCGGAAGGATAGACAGAAAGGAAAGGGAGGTGGGGTGGCTTTGTTGGTAAAGGATGGGATCAGTGCAGTGGTGAGAAGTGATATTGGCTCAGAAGATCAAGATGTAGAATCGGTTTGGGTGGAGATAAAAAATAATAAAGGGAAAAAGTCTCTGGTGGGTGTAGTCTACAGGCCCCCGAACAGTAGCAATACTGTTGGACAGAGTATAAATCAACAAATAATGGAGGCCTGTAAAAAAGGTACGGTAATAATCATGGGTGATTTTAATCTCTATATTGATTGGACAAATCAAATTGGCCATGGTAGCCTTGAGGAGGAGTTCATAGAGTGTATCCGGGATGGTTTCCTAGAACAGTATGTAATGGAACCAACCAGGGAGCAGGCTATCTTGGATCTGGTACTATGTAATGAGACAGAATTAATAAATGATCTCATAGTAAAGGATCCTCTAGGAAAGAGTGATCATAGCATGGTTGAATTTCAAATTTAGTTGGAGGGTGAGAAAGTTGTATCTCAAACCAGTGTCCTGATCTTAAACAAAGGCAATTACAGTGGCATGAGGGCAGAACTGGCTAAAGTGGACTGGAAAAATAAATTAAAGGGTAAGATAGTTGAAATGCAGTGGCGGACATTTAAGGAGATATTTCATAACTCTCAACAAAAATATATTCCAGTGAGAAAGAAAGATTTTAAGAGAAGGGAGCAGCATCCGTAGCTAACTAAGGAAGTAAAGGATGGTATTGACATGAATCTGTCATTCATGAAAGAAAGACTTATGAAATAATACTGAGTGGCCTGCGGGTGGCGCTGTCCAGGGAGAGTATAAATACTCGGGTACGGGCCCAGCTTGCGCAGGACATTCTTAACAGGAACTGGTGAAGGACACAACTAGATCTCCATGTTGTAAAACAGTTGATTAAAGCTTTTTTTAATGCTTAGAACAAGTGCCTAGTAGTTTTCTTACGTCAGGTATCAAATTGAAAGTGAAGGCCTACAATGTTGTCAATTTGGTGGGAGACCAGAGGATTGGGACATTTTTAAAAACCAGCAAAGGATGACTAAAAAAATAATAAAGAGAGAGAAGATGAATTATGAGAGTAAACTGGCAAGAAACATGAAAATAGATAGTATGAGCTTCTACAGGTATATAAAAAGGAAGAGGGTAGCTAAAATAAACGTTGGTCCCTTAGAGGATGAGACTGGGGAATTAATAATGGGGAACGGGAAAATGGCAGTAACTCTGAACAAATATTTTGTATCTGTCTTCACGGTAGAAGACACTAACAACATCCCAATAATGGATAATCAAGAGGCCACAGGGAGGGGGGAACTAAAGACAATCACTATCACTAAGGAAATAGTACTTGGTAAAATAATGGGATTAAAAATGCCAAGTCCCCTGGACCAGATGGCCTGCATCCCAGGGTCTTAAAAGAAGTGGCTGTTGAGATGGTGGATGCATTGGTTGCAATATACCAAAATTCCCTGGATTCTGGAGAGGTCCCAGCAGATTGGAACAATGGAATTGTAACACCCCTATTTAAGAAAGGAGGGAGACAGAAAGCAGGAAACTATAGACCAGTTAGCCTAACATCTGTCGTTGGGAAAATGCTGGAGTCCTTCATTAAGGAAGCAGTAGCAGGGCATTTGGAAAATCATAATGCAGTCAAGCAGAGTCAGCATGGTTTTATGAAAGGGAAATCATGTTTAACAAATTTGCTGGAGTTCTTTGAGGATGTAACGAGCAGAGTGGACAAAGGTGAGCCAGTGGCTGTGGTGTATTTGGATTTCCAGAAGGCATTCGATAAGGTGCCACATAAAAGGTTACTGCATAAGATAAGAGCTCACGGAATTGGGGGTAATATATTAGCATGGATAGAGAATTGGCTAACTACAGAAAGCAGAGAGTCGGGATAAATGGGTCATTTTCCGGTTGGCAAACGGTAACTAGTGGGGTGCCACAGGGATTGGTGCTGGGGCCCCAACTATTTACAATCTACATTAATGACTTGGATGAAGGGACCGAGTGTAATGTAGCCAAGTTTGCAGATGATACAAAGATGGGTGGGAAAGCAAGTTGTGCAGGGGAAGCAAATAACCTGCAAAGGGATATAGACAGGTTAAGTGAGTGGGCAAACATTTGGCAGATGGAGTATAATGTGGGAAAGTGCGAGGTTATACACTTTGGCAGGAAAAATAAAAAAGCAAATTATTATTTAAATGGAGAGAGATTACAAAATGCTACAGTTCAGAAGGACCTGGGGGTCCTTGTGCATGAAACACAAAAAGTTAGCATGCAGGTACAGCAAGTAATCAAAAAGGCAAATGGAATGTTGGCCTTTATTTCAAAGGGGTTGGAGTATAAAAGCAGGGAAGTTCTGCTACAACTGTACAGGGTATTGGTGAGACCACACCTTGAGTATTGCATACAGTTTTGGTCTCCTTATTTAAGGAAGGATATACTTGCATTGGAGGCTGTTCAGAGACGATTCACTAGGTTAATTCCAGAGATGAGGCGGTAAACTTATGAGGAAAGGTTGAGCAGGCTGGGCCTATACTCATTGGAGTTCAGAAGAATGAGAGGTGAACTTATTGAAACATATAAGATACTGAGGGGGCTCGACAAGGTAGATGCAGCGAGGATTTTCCCCTCGTGGGGAAATCTAGAAAGCGGGGGCACAGTTTTAGAATAAAGGGTTGCCCTTTTAGAATTGAGACGAGGAGGAATTTTTTCTCTCAGAGGGTCGTAAATCTGTAGAATTATCTGCCCCAGAGAGCTGTGGAGGCTGGGTCATTAAATACATTTTAAGGTGGAGATAGACAAATTTTTGCAAGATAAGGGAGTGAAGGGTTATGGGGAGCAGGCAGGGAAGTGGCTTGGAGCCCAAGATCAGCCATGATCTTATTGAATGGCGGAGCAGGCTCGAGTGGCCAAGTGGCCTATTCCTGCTACTATTTCTTATGTTCTTATGTTCTTATACCACAAAAAGCAAGGGACCTAGTACTGAGCCCTGTGGAACCCCACTGGAAACAGCCTTCCAGTCACAAAAACACCCATCAACCATTACCCTCTGCTTCCTGCCTCCGAGCCAGTTTTGAATCCAACTTGACACTTTGCCCTGGATCCCATGGGCTTTTAACTTCGTGACCAGTCTGCCATGTGGAACCTTATCAAAAGCCTTGCTAAAGTCCATATACACTACATCAAACGCGCTACCCTCATCTACCCTCCTTGTTACCTGCTCAAAAAATTCAATCAAGTTTGTCAGACACGACCTTCCCTTTACAAATCCGTGCTGACTATCCTTGATTAATCCATGTCTTTCTAAATGAAGATTTATCCCATCCTTCAGAATTCTTTCCAATAATTTTCCCACTACCAAGGTTGGGCTGACTAGCCTGTAATTACTCGGTCTCTCCTTTTCTCCCTTTTTGAACAAAGGTACCACATTAGCAGTCCTCCGGCACCACACCTGAAGCCAGAGAGGATTGGAAAATGATGGTCAGGGCCTCTGCTATTTCCTCTTTTGCTTCGCTTAACAGCCTGGGATACATTTCATCCGGGCCTGGGGATTTATCCACTTTTAAAGCTGCTAAACCCCTTAATACTTCCTCTCTCACTATGTTTATTTCATCTAATATTTCACACTCTTCCTCCCTGATAGCAATGTCTGCTTTGCCCCTCTCCTTTGTGAAAACAGACGCAAAGTATTCATTAAGAACCCTACCGACGTCTCCCGCCTCCACAAACAGATTACCCTCATGATCTCTAATAGGCCCTACCCTTTCTTTAGTTATCCTCTTACTCTTAATATATTTATAAAACATCTTTGGGTTTACCTTGATTTTACTTGCCAAGAATTTTTCATGCTCTCTCTTTGCTTTCCTAATATCCTTTTTAATTGCTCCCCTGCACTTTCTGTACTCCTTTAAAGATTCTGCAGTATTTAGCGCTCGGTATCTGTCATACGCCTCCCTTTTTTTCTTTATCCTACCCTGTATGTCCCTAGACATCCAGGGGGTCTAGATTTGTTAGTCCCACCTTTTTTCTTTAAGTGCACATATTTGGTCTGAACCCTCCGGATCTCCCCCTTGAATGCCTCCCACTGCTCTGACACTGATTTACCTTCAAGTAGCTGTTTCCAGTCCACTATGGCTAAATCCCCTCTGAGCTTAGCAAAATTTGCTTTTCCCCAATTTAGAATTTTTATTCCTGGTCTATCCTTGTCCTTTTCCATAATTACCTTAAATCTAACTGAATTATGGTCACTAGCACCAAAATGCTTCCCCACTGATATGCCTTCTACCTGCCCAGCTTCATTCCCTAAAATTAAGTCCAGAACTGCCCCCTCCCTTGTTGGGCTTGCTACATACTGGCTAAAAAAGTTTTCCTGGATGCATTTTAGGAATTCCGCACCCTCTATACCCTTCACACTAATTTTATCCCAGTTAATATTGGGGTAGTTGAAATCCCCTACTATTACTGCCCTATAGTTCTTGCACTTCTCAGAAACTTGTCCACATATTTGCTCTTCTATCTCCCTCTCACTGTTTGGGGGTCTATAGTACACTCCCAGCAGTGTGATCGCCCCTTTTTTGTTTTTCAAGTTGACCCATATGGCCTCGTTCGATGATCCCTCCAACATATCATCCCTCCTCACAGCTGTAATAGTTTCTTTAATCAACACCACGACCCCCCCTCCCTTTTTACCTCCCTCTCTATCCCGTCTGAAAATCCTGTAACCGGGAATGTTGAGCTGCCATACCTGCCCCTCTTTCAGCCACGTCTCTGTAATAGCTATAATATCATAGTCCCAAGTATCTACCTGCGCCCTCAGCTCATCTCTTGCATTGAAGTATATACCATTTAGTACAGGCAAACCTCCTTGTTGACTACTATCTAGCCCTTGATTCCTCTGTCCTTCCAATTTACTTTCTACGTTTTTGTTTTCCAATTCCAGTTTTTCTTCCCTCCCTACTGACTCTATTCTTAGGTTTCCATCCCCCTGCCAAGCTAGTTTAAACCCTCCCCAACAGCACTAGTAAACCCCCCCCCCCCCTGTGAGGATATTGGTCCCAGTTCTGTTGAGGTGCAACCCGTCTGGCTTGTACAGGTCCCACCTTCCCCAGAAATGGTCCCAATGCCTCAGGAATCTAAAGCCCTCCCTCCTGCACCATCCTTCCAGCCACGCATTCATCTGCTCTATCCTCCTATTTCTGGACTCACTAGCATGTGGCACCAGGAGTAATCCGGAGATTACTACCTTTGAGGTCGTGTTTTTTAATCTAAAGATGTGGGGATAAAATTTGTGAGGTCACAGTGGAGACAACAGAACAAAGTGATGCAGGCTTTATGCTTGCTCAAGTTGAGCATGACTGATTGCATGCTAACTTCAGGGATTCTGCAATTATAATAGTGTGACCTCCTTGCCTGAAATGTGCATGATGGGGTGGAGTCTTGTGCATCTCTGCAGCAATGTCAAGGGCTAGAGGAGCTATTTAAAAGGAAGAAGCCACTTAAAGGTCAATGGCCAAACATCCAAGCAAAAAACTTTTGCTAGGCAGAAGAATCAGGCTGGCAAAAAATTGTGGATGGCAACAAAAATATGGAGTTAGGGCCCAGATTTTCCATTCCCCATAATGGCGTACGCACAGCATACACCGTCGTAAGCCTTGTAAAAGGCCCCGCAAGTTCCGGGTTTCCACGCATGCGCAGCGCAAGTGTGAAAACCCAGAACTTGCAATCTGTCAAGGTTCGTCTTGACAGATCATCCACACCGACTCAAAAATCACTTTCGCTGACACAGAGTTGGGCTGTTTGCCCAACCAATGCCCAGCAAATGCCCACAAAACCCTTACACCTGGTAAAAGCAGAAGTAGGGCCTGCTTTCATCAGAGTAAGGGTTAATATAAATGTTAAATTAATTTTTTTTAAATAAAACTCATACACAAACATTTAACATTTGTTTGTGTAAATTTTGGCATGGATTAAAATGTTTCAAATTATTTTTTTTTTTAATTAAATTTTTATTGTAAATGCTTCATTAAAGGGGCTTTTAATTAGATTTGAAAATGGGAACATTTATTTTTATTCCAGTTGTGTAAATTATTTAATTATTTGGAGATTGGGTTCTTGCACATGGGGATTCCGTTCATAAATAGAATCCCCATAAGCATATGAGGAAACCTCCTTTCTGATAGGAATACCTGGCCCACGTGATCTGAGGGACGCTTCCGAACCGCCTGCGTCCCTGGAATCTGTGGGCCTTTATGCAGGCGTACGCCTGCAGGCCCAGGACCCGAAGTCTCCGAAGCCCAGGAGCCAGCAGGTAGGTGTGGATTTTTTTATCGGGTCAGAGGTGTACTCCAGAGGTACACCTCTGACCGCAAATTCGGCCCAGAGTCTCTGGACAGGTGACGGTGCTGTTACATGAGTTGGATGTGAGGAAGGATGCCCTGTTTGACACTTCAGGACACAATTCCCAGAGGAGCACTGTAGCATGCCTGGCAACAGGTTCAATGCTGGGCATCCTTGCCTGAAAGGGAATCAAGGGAGCGACAGAAGATGAACTTGCAGGACTCCTTCAAACTCAGGGTTAGTACCATTCTAGTCTTATTATGACTTATCCCCCTCTTCACTCACAGGCACACAGAGTCATGCACCCAACCACAAAAAAACCATACAATGTATTTTGTAATGTGAATGATGTTTAAGTGTGTCTCTTCCAGCCATTCCTTTTTTTCACTGCAGGCTAGAAGAGCAACTCATTGCTAGTGGTCCGGAACAAGCTAGCACCTCACAGCACCTGTGCCTTCCTCACCAATGTTTACGAGGAGCAGTACAGCTACACACTTCCCAGAGGATGCAATTAGTTTGCTTGAACAGGTGAGTCAAGTGCACAGACGAGGAGGAGCAAGTGGTGGTGACAGAAATGGAGTAGAAGCCTGTTGCCTAAATGGCCATGTGGATGCCATCAGTGATTCCCTGCAATTTAATTTGGGCAGCTATGCCATGCTGCTGTTGCCATTCAGTGGGAAAGGTGATGAAAATCTTGCTATGTCCAACACTGCATCAGTTACCTGTCTGACGCATCTTTGGACCAACATTGACCGATACTGTTGATATCATCAGTGGTGTTCTGGGAGATAGTGGAGGCATAAATTTGAGGGCCATGGTCAGTTTGTCTGCCAAAAGCAGTGGTGTCCATATAGTGGAGGAGATCTTTCATCTTGTGCCACTTTAACTATTAAATTCTATGATTGAGGCACTTAAAAAGGAACCCCCATTATTAACTTGAACTTAACTTACGAAACAGCATGGAACTCTGTAGCATGCAGTTAGATTTCACGTTGCTAAGTGAGCTGCAGTGAAAGTTTGTATTCTCGGTGCCACTTTTCAGATCTCTTCTGTAAGGATATTCCTACTTACTATTAACCTAAATATTTTCTACATTCTGATCAAAAAAATTACAGGAAAAAATATACATCAAAAAATTCACAACTTCCTCTCCCTCCAAAAAGACTCTGAACCGTTAAGTGCTCCTTTGTACATGGAGGTTCCCTTTACACCCTCTAAATATTGGCACATCCATGATAAAGAACAGAAAAGTGCATGAAGACTTCTTTCAATATAATTAACATGAGATTACATATGGTAATGACAGGGTAGGATGGTGAATTTCAGGCTACATTGTCATGCTTCAGAATTATTCCTTAGGTTCAACTTATTCCAGGAGTACGCTTAATTTATTCGAGGACAGATTTATCTACATTTTCAATTAGAAGTTGGATTTTGGAATTTATTTGGGGTAGAAATTGGACCAATTTTGGGTACCAACGTCCTGCACCCTGAAAAACATCCAACCCGAAATTGGGTTCGGCCATTTTTCAGGCATCCGGGGCAAGCACCTAAAAAGGTATTAAGCCCCTTGTATATGCTAATTTGGAGCCTAACGCTTGTTTTAGGCCCCCTCAGGGAAATTGAGTTGCTCTGAGCAGGCATTGGGTCAGCTCTGCTCAGGTTTTCCAGGCATGAATGTGGCCTAGCAAGCAGGCGCCACCAAAAAGGTAAGTTTAATTTTTGTTTAAATTCACGTGGAGCCAGGAAGACCAGGAGTGCCCTTCCTGGCTCCACCGCACTCCTGCCGCTGCTGCTGGCTGTGATTGGCCCCCCCTCCAGCTGTCCTATCCCCCGGGGCTTACCTGAGGGCTTTTGCCAGCGAGGCAGTCAGCCCCAAAGTTCACTCCTTCAGTCGGGCGAGCAGCCTGTGGGAACACGACAGTTGCCGACAGCTTACCGCAATGATTCAGATGAGGCCTGAGGACCACTTTCTTGTGATCCTCGGGCCTCCATCTTCATGGGCAGGATCTACTCTGATCCAACTAGCAGTGGAAATAGTAACTGTGGCTAATGGAAATAGACTTAGTTGTTCATGACTGTTCAAGACATACCACACATCTGCTCATAACAGTTAGCAGAATGACATGGGCCATTTAGTATCAGTATGAAAATTTATCTACCATATTTACTAAGATGCTGAACACAAAAGAAATAATTTATTCTTATTGATTGTGCCTGGAATCGCCCTGTCAAAGAGTACTACACATATTTACCACTGAGCCATTAGAATGCGTTTTTGCTCATAAATCTTTAATATGTGATGGCATCTTATGCCATTCAATAGCATGGAACTTTTAATAATGCAAATATAAGCATGGTAACAAATGGAAATGATCCAAGTGACTTTTGTTAATGAGTGTGATTTACTTTCTGCTGACAGCAAATGTGGGACCAGGAGATTCATGTATTCTTTCACTAATACATGAATGAATAAATTGAAGGAAAGATTAAAAATGGGCTGGATATGACAGTCATCTGCATATTGAACAGTATGAGTTAAAATAGCCCACAAAATTAACAAAGAGAGATGCAGAAGACTGTAGAAATTGCCTTTTCAGTAGGGTCACATAAATGAAGGTGCCCTCTATCATAGATCTACAAAGAGTGGGCAGAGTGGAATTGCACCCCTGAATAAAATATTAACTGCTGCTGAACAGAAACGGACTTCAGCTTTCAACCCAAGAAGCAAGGAGGACACCATGGACAAATGATTCCTCTAAACACTAGGGCCTAGAAATTGCAACTCGTTGCGCATGTTTTCTGGGTGGTAACAGAGACACAAAAAAGCCAATTTGCTGGGGCTATGTTCCATGCCCCAAAGGTGCCTGAAATACTAACCCTATATTGGATTGAGTGATTTTTAGGCGTCCCAAGCAGCCACCTAAAACAGGCATTAGGCCCTTTTCATTTGTTAATGAGGGGCCTAATGACTTTAAGACCCCTTCCTGATATCGGGCTACTTTGAATGCAGCCGGTGTCGGGCCTGTTGCATTCAGGATAACCAGGTCTACATGTGGCTTAACCAGCGGTCCTTAAAGTTTCTTTAAAATTTTACCTGAATGCAGAGCTAGTGCTCCTCCTGGCTCAGCAGCAGTCCCAAAGACCATTGCCTGCACCCGATCGGCCTCCTCCCAATCGCCTTCCACCCCTTTCAGGATCCACCTGAGATCTGCTGCTGCCGTTGCAGTGGCCCAAAATTGATGTCTGGATCACCGGTGAGTTGCCTGGGGATGTGCAGCAGGCAATCGCAGCTGGCTGGATAATTTAAATGAGGCCCGTGGTCCAATTTCAATCGGGCTTCGAAGCTACCTGTTCTGGTGCCCAGTTTGCACCAGCAGGTTGTCACTATCCAATTTCTTCCCCTAGGTGTAGTGAAATCCCTAATGTGTTTCATAAAGGGCAGGCTTATAATTTTGCTACACCAAACATACAGGGGGAAATCTTTTACTTTAGTTTTTAGATTCTGATAAAAAAAAAGAGTTATTTATCAAGATAAAAATATTAAACTATCATCTACATATTGTAGGAATAGGAATAATGACAGGTGATCATATCCTGTTCTAAACAGAGGAATTCAATGCTGGAATGTAATAATTTGGAACTGAATAATGTTGGATTGGATTTGAAGTTTTTTTAAGCCTTGCTTTAATTCAGGGTGCATTCCCACATTTCTTTCCTGCTTGTTTTTTTGTGATGTTCTCATTACATACTTCACGTCAGACTTTATTAACATTTTTGATTTTGTGCTTATCAAGATGAGTACTAATTAGCCCCAATACTCCGATGGTGGAATTGGGGCTGCACCTGCTCATGGCACAGACAAGCCTGTGCTGGCAATGAGTGGGATTGCGTCAACAGATCTTAAAAGACTGTTGCTTTCCATTAAAGGGAAGGGGAAGCTTTACTACAGTGAAAGTGGCCAAAGGTGCATGTATCCAAAAATATCTACAAACAGGAATGTTTATTGAGAAAGCCTTGAAGATCCTGCTGCAGGAGGTGCAGCAAAGAAAAGAAGAACTCTTGAGCAGAGGACCAGCTAATATCAAAGGAGAGGTGGATAAGAGAATGAATGCAGTTGGTCCTGGGGACAAATTAGGAAGAAGTTTCATGATATCATGAGGAATGTCAAAGTAAGCGTACCTATTTTTGCATATATTATTTTTCTTTTGTGACATAGTTCACAAAGATAAATTAGATTTGTGCACAGCAACATCCTCATGAAATAGCATGCCGAGTATTAGAGATGATTTTCAATACACATTTTTAAGCAGACAATCTGAAGGGACACACAGATAGTTTTCACTGTGATGCATTAATATTGAAAGATGTGCTGTGAACCAACATTGTCATCTGAACCAATATGTATGGTTCATTGCAGTGCATTCACATAATGGGGGATGCGGATTGGTTACGGGTGACTGCCTGGGTACTGAGTGACTTTCTATCATCTGGATGTCTTGTGTGTGCTTCCAGGAGAAGGCCGTTCACAACCATTGTTAGTGGACACCATTAGCAGAGAACTCCCAAAGATGTCCATATTTGAGGTGACAGCTCTAGGCATTTTTGGGCCAAAATCCATTAAATGAATTGGGGAAGGGGCGTTTGAAGGTATGCTGGCACTGACCAGTGAGTATCCTCCTTTTTTGTTCTCATTCATTCACTTATTCAGTATCACAGATACGTTGCACAACAGTAACAGTATATAAATTGATATCTTATGTTTCTTAGAAGGTATTCCATCCTCGAACCCTTGGAACACATCCTTTTCTGTTTCTACAGAGTCTTCTCAATACGAGGCAACAACAGCTGATGACAGCCAGGAACCAAGGAGGATTGCCCAGCATATCTGGCATGGCAGGAGAAGGGACAGATAAGATACATTCATCCAATTCAGCTGTGCCCCTTAAAGGATTGAAGAACTGTAAGTTAGCGGGCAGATGGTGGCAGTCACTTCCTTCTCTCGTTATGCCTCGTTTTGTCTCCTGCGCGTATCACTTCTGTTCTTTAACTGTTTCCTGATGCCCTCACCTTTACAGATCAATCTAAGGCTGGAATTTTCTGGGGTCCGTGCGGGCGTGATCGGAGGTGGGTTGGGTGGGAAATTTGAAATATCTTGCAGTGGGTCGGGAACCTGCCATCGTCCCGCCCCCACGTGCCTTTCCCTCAGGCTCATTTGCCAGCGCGGCAGCAACCTGACCGGCAGAGGCGGGGGAGCTAATTTAAATCATTATTAGGTATTTGTCAGACCCTTAAGAGTCTTTTTAACCCTACCTTTCAAATTTCACTGGATGACCACGGGAATCACGCAGCTCGGGAACCATGTCTGTTAACCTGAGGTGGAAGTTGAGTGGCCATTGATCCAGCTGATTAGTGCACAGCATGGAAAGTACAATAAAAACTCCCACCTCACAGCTGATCAGTTTCCTCGGGCAGAAGCTGTTGCTGACTGCATTGCCACACAAATTTAGCTTTCTACAGATTGCACATGTTTCCAGTAAAGTCGCCATCCAGTGTTGCCTCATTGGTGGAACCTATCACATCTCTACTTGACCTGCCATCTATTCCATCAGCATGGGTGCCGTCTATACTATCTCACCTTGTTCCTCAAAATCCGACCACGATGTGC
Source organism: Squalus acanthias (assembly GCA_030390025.1). NCBI lineage: Eukaryota > Metazoa > Chordata > Chondrichthyes > Squaliformes > Squalidae > Squalus > Squalus acanthias. Next base: position 66,988,645 of record CM059431.1, read on the forward strand.
CCCAACACCACATCACAGGCAGACCAGCAGCACCAACAACAACAACACCAAATTTCTCCTCAACCACCTGATGCTGCACAGGACAGAGGGCATCAGCGCAGGGCTGCACCACGCTGGAGGCAATACCCCCAACACAGGGTATACAGGCAGAGGATGAGCTTCCTCAACATGACTGAGCAGCAGTGCTAAAGGAGGCTCAGGCTATCGCGCCAGGTCATCGCAGACATTTGCACATTGCTGGAACAAGACCTGCAGCCTAGGAGCGGGTGGACGTGCCTTACCACTGGCTGTCAAAGTCACCAGTGCCCTCAACTTCTTCGCCTCAGGCTCCTTCCAGGGATCTGCTGCAGACATTTGCGGCATCTCGCAGTCGGCCGCCCGCAGATGCATCACACAGGTCACCGATGCCCTCTTTGACAAGTCAGCCAATTATATAACTTTGTCACTGATGAAGCCAGTGTTACGGAGCGGGTGCTCAGCTTTGCCGCTCTAGCTGGCTTCCCACAGATGCAGGGTGTCATCGACTGCACACATGTGGCCATCAGGCACCCCATCATAACCTAGGTTTGTTTGTCAGCTGCAAGGGCTTCCACTCCCTCAGTGGGCAGCTCATCTGCAACCATAGGAAGATCATCATGTATGTGTGCGCCAAATTCCCTGGCAGCTGCCATGACTCTTTCATCCTGCGCCAGTCCACCCTCCCTCAGCTCTTTGGTCCTCCAAACAGACTTTCTGGCTGGCTGCTTGGAGACAAGGGCTGTCCACTGAAGATGTGGCTCATGACACCCTTGAGGAGGCCAAGTACTGAGGCCGACGAGAGATATTTCCACCAGATGTGTCATAGAGCAGACAATAGGCATGCTCAAAATGCGCTTCAGATGGCTTGACAGATCTGGAGGAGCCCTTCAGTACGCACCAGCCAGGGTCTCCAGAATCGTTGTGGTCTGCTGCAACATAGCACAGCAACAAGGATTAGCGCTGTATGAGGAGCAAGGCACTGAGCGCACAGCCTCTTCAGAGGAGGAGGACGAGCAAGAGGAACCTACGGTCCAGATCCCACCAGCACCCAAGCACATTGCTGCCCGGGAGGCATGGGATGGCCTCATCATGGCCAGATTTACTTAACTTTACGCAGTACACCCAAGTGGCTGCCACATGCTGCGCCGGGTTGGCACCACCCCACTGCAACACCATAAAGCATCCCTACAATGCCCAATCCATTCCTTTCACACTTACCACCATTGCTGGAGGTAACGTTACGTCTCACCAGTCACTCCAACTCACTAAGCCACTTCCAAAGGTACACACAAATTTGTCCATGACCGGAAAGTGGTGAAAATAAAGATTTTTATGTGTGACATTACAGTAACGAAAACTTTACAGAATCATTTAACAAAACACCCAAGTGGCTGCCCTTGTGAATCTACTTGTGTTTCATCTTTCCCTTATGCGTGCTTCTACGAAGTGCTACCCCTGTGGCTTCAGCAGAGGTAGATGCAGCCTGCTCACTTCCCTGCCGTAACTGCTTAAATGCTTTTAGCGGACGTCCTCTGGGTTTTGGAGCCTGTGATGGCCCCGCCAAAGTCTGCTCCTCCTGCAACTGCAGGGGCAGACTCAGATTGCTATCCAAGGAGGCATCAAGGGCTCTGACTGAGGGGGAGGCAACGGGGGAGAAGTGTAAGCACTTTGAGAGGAGCCCCCACTTCCATGACCCCTCTCACCATCATCCCTCTCATGGGCCACCTGCACTTCCCTGCTAGCAAGTTGCTGGAGAGCACCTTGCTGCACAGCATTGGGGCCATGAGGACCCACGTCTACGTTGACATCCCTCCTAGAGAGGAGGTCTATGAGCTGCTGCCATCTATTCTCCATAGAGACTGTGTGCTCCTGTGAGTGGCACATTAGCTGCTCTATGCAGGTGGCCATCCTTTCCATGGAAGAGCCAACAGTCGCCATTGTCGACGAAACGGTTCTGCTCATGTTAGAGCTGGACTCCTCCATTCTCTGCACATTTGCAGACATCGCACTCGCGAAACCTGTCAAAGCCTCCTGCACTTCTTGCTGCACCTCAAGGAATGCCCTCTTTCTGGATGGCCCCCGAGGCTCAGCGTCTACAGGCAGCTGAGCAGAGCTGGGAGCGTCCTGCGCCCTTCGGCGAGGAGTCTCCACTGCTGTCCCTGTCTCCACCATCTGCTCTTGCTCACTTGTGAGTTGTGAGACACCAGGTGACAACACTACTCTATCTCGTGTGGCACCAGCCGAGGAGTGTGTATCTGCGCTGGTGCTGGGTGCGCTTATGTCTGGTGACGGTGCACCCTCAGAGGCTGGAGGCTCCTCTGAGGAGTCGTCGTGCTCTTCCTCCTGGGCAGTGTGGGGGGTTGGGGGGGCTCTTGATGGACCTGTGGGAGAGTAAAGAGATGAGTTAGATATGTCATATGAAGAATGGGTACAAATACCATTATGCACATGATGACCATTCAGTGGCTGCTAACATCAGTCCCCATATGAGTGACTGATGTATGCCATTTAGCTGTATAAGAACATAAGAAATAGGAGCAGGAGTAGACCAATCGGCCCCTCGAGCCTGCTCCGCCATTCAATGAGATCATGGCTGATCTGTAATTCTGTCACCAGGTTGCTGAGATGATCCCCTCTCTCTGTCTCCTACCTCCAGCTGCTTGGCAACTCCAGAAACTTCCAAGGCAGCCTCCTCTGCTGTTGTAAGGTTTGCAAATGATGGATGGCCACCTCCGGTTCTCTCCCTCTCCCTCTTATTGTGGGCTCTCTTTTCCTGCAAGGAGGGAAAGAAGAGAAGGTTGAGTGAGAGTGATGGAATGAGTGTAAGTAATGGATGGGTTACATCTTTAGAGGGAGACTATAATGGAGTGGGGTGCCAAAGCCAAGTGGCCTCCTTGTGTGTTGTTGGTTGGTTTGATTGCATTAGGATGAGGGTGAGTGTGAGGGGTGGATAGTCAGATGGGGTTCGGTTAATGTAGATAGAGAGAGAGGGATGGGTTGACATGCAAGGTATGTTGGTGTGAGTAAGGATGTGCAGCAGCAGGGTTGGGAAGGCAGAATGATGGGGATGTGATGAGAGGTACAGCAGGATGAAGCTGAGTCTGGCTTTGTACTCAACTTTCCTGATCTAATGAGATCATTGAAACGTTTGTGGCACTGCACCCAGGTCCTCCTGACAACATCCCCGCTGTTTACCTCCTCTGTTATTTCGAGCCAGGCTCCTTTTGGTCTTCTGGGGATGTCTCTTCCACCCATTAGAAGGGAAGAGGCCATGACTCCTTTAAATATCCCGGCTGAAAACGCGTAATCGATGACGTTATCAGACCCACACCATTTAATTGGGCCGGGTAATGCGCAGGGCAGCCTTAATAGGCCCCATTAACGCAAAGTCGATCTGAGGAGCAGCATGGAATCAGGAACGGGGTCACGACCCGCCACGGTGACCGCCCACACCCAACCCACCCAGGTATGGAAAATTCCGGCCAAAGTCTTTTCCCATGTGTGTGTTTTTCCCTCTTTCCCTTGTTCTGTTGCTTCTTAAATTTAATTCATCTGTAATATCTTTCAGTTTTGAGGAAGGGTTTAATACCCGAAACATCAACTGACTCGTGTTTTCTTGACAGTGCTGCCTGACCTGCTGAGCATCTCCAACATTTTCTGTTTTTGTTTCAGATTTCAACATTTGCAGAATTTTGCTTATTTTCGCCCCTCCTCTGCTGTATTCTTCCAGCAATAGCTCTACTGATAGAGGGGCAAATTGGGAATGGATGAGTGGGCAGCCCATGAACAATTTTGCTCCATGTAGCAATGATTTGTAATGCAGTCAAACTGTAATCCACCAAGAATGTCTTCCTTCTTAAACATAAGAACATAAGACATAGAAGTAGGAGTGGGTCATTTTGCCCCTCGAGCCTGCTCCGCCATTCAGTAAGATCATGGCTGATCTGATCTTGGCCTCAACTCCAATTCTCTGCCCACTCCCCATAACCCTTGACTCCCTTATCGTTCAAAAATCTGTCTATCTCCACCTTAAATATATTCAATGACCCAGCCTCCACAGCTCTCTGGGGAAGAGAATTCCAAAGATTCACGACCCTCAGAGAAGAAATTTCTCCTCATTTCTGTTTTAAATGGGTGCCCCCTTATTCTAAAATTATGCCCCCTAGTTCTAGATTCCCCCACGAGGGGAAATCTACCCTGTCAAGCCCCTTCAGAATCTTATATGTTTCAATAAGATCCCCTCTCATTCTTCTAAACTCCAATGAGTATAGGCCCAACCTGCTCAACCTTTCTTCATAAGACAACCCCTTCATCTCCGGAATCAACCTCATGAACCTTCTCTGAACTGTCTCCAATGCAAGTATATCCTTCCTTAAATAAGGAGACCAAAACTGTACGCAGTACTCCAGGTGTGGTCTCACCAACGCCCTGTACAGTTGTAACAGGACTTCCCTATTTTTATACTCCATTCCCTTTGCAATAAAGGCCAACACTCCATTTGCCTTCCTAATTACTTGCTGTACCTGCATGCTAACTTTTTGTGATTCGTGTATAAGGTCCCCCAGATCCCTCTGTACTGTTGGTGCTGACCTTTAAATCCTACTCCCACAATAACGAGCTCATGCATTACACGTGAGGAGCTCATTGCACAGACATAATTTGCTCATATCCTGGAAGATTCGGGTGGGATCAGGCATGCACAACTCTGATGGACACATAGTCCACTGCACTTGGTTCCTATTTGATCCATGAACATTAGAGAATATCTACATTTATATTGAACAATCATGTATTTACTGTGGTATATTTATGCAGACTTTTGTAGTGATATTGATCAAGTTGTAATTTTATATTTTAAGTTAGAAATGTTAAATGTATGTCATTGCTCATAAACAAAGGAACTGCCCCTCACTTCTTGTAACTTTATCCACTTAACTCTAGCTCGTCACTTCTTTCTATCTTCTTCTTGTCTTCTGCTCTATGTAATTCCTCTGTGTCTCTGTATGGCCCTCACACTTTCTAAGGTTGTACCTGTTTCTCTGTATTTGTCTATAAAAAAAATCTCACTCTCTCTTTATGCAAGTCTCTCCTTGTCTCTTAATCCCCTCTCTTCTGTATGTCTCTTACTCTTTTTGTATGCTACTTATATAATATCTATTCTTTCTCTACATATGTCTTTCTGTTTCTCTTTCTATCTGAACGTCTGACACTCTACGCTCACACATGTTCGCCCCGTTTCTCTGGAAGTCTTACACTGCCTCCTTTTCCTACCACCCCTGTCATAGCGACGATGGAGCCAGTCTTGGGCCCCAAACTTCTGATAGCTGAAGAAGTAATTTAATTTCTCTCTAGTAGCAAAGAGCTGGGGCATGCATCATCTTTTTGCTTTCATGTGCGAGAGTAAGAAGACATGAATTGAAAGGGGGAAGTGGGGAGAAACTGGGAATCAGCATCTGGGCTCAAGTGGAGGATGAGGAGGTCATAGGCTGGGGTTTGGAGTGAGTGGAGGGACTCCGGTTTGGAAGCAATGGATGGGCAAGGGTCTACAAGAGTGGGAAGACAGGGGCTTGATAAATTACAAATTGTAATACAGCTAAGGTTTGGGAATTGCTAGCAGATCTGTGCTTCTCCATTTGTGGAAGAGAGAAGCAGATCCTATCATTAGGATTGTGACATATCTGTAAAATTATACTATGAGTTTTAGAGAGAGTGACAAGCATGATGTTATTAATTATAGTAAAGTTATAGTTTCATCTCAGTAAAACCAAAAATGGTGGCAAAGCACAAGCAAGACTAGAAATTAGAAGGGTTTTCCTCACCACAGAATAGGTATGAACAGATTCCTGACAAAACAAGATTAATGTTATGCTGATTAGTTCTTTCAACAAGTAAAACTATATCTGATTATGAAAGAAACTGAGGTTTATCGATATAAATATTGGCACAAATGATTAAGCACGCTATGCAACACAATCAACAAGAAAAGTAATTTTAAAGCACTACATGAGTCACAATGTACAGATGAAGAGGAGCAAGTGGTGGTACTTGAAGAGGAGCAGAAACTTGCTGCCTCAATGGCCACATGTGTATCATCAATGCCCCTGTTTATTTTGAGAAATCTACCACTGCAGGAAAACTGGACAGCCCTGTCATATTCCGGTTGTTAATCAGTGGGATGAAAGTATTGACCCTGTTCAGCAAGGCACAATCAATTGTTTGATACATCTGTGAGCAGAAAATTGACTGATACTCCAGATATTCCAAGTACTCAAATCCCCATGTCTCGCTATGCAATGGCAAGGAAAATATTAAAGGTTTACCTTCACGTCATCCCTTCACAACGCCTAATAAATTGGCCTTTTAAATGATTGATCATAGAAGATGTGGGAAAGTGGGGATATCATGGGGTGCCTAAGTGGGCCAATTTGAATAAAACTTGGCAATCTGACATAAAAGGGAACCCCACCAGCAATTAAGGTCAGTAATCTTGTGCACAACATGAAGCAGATGGTTCGCCGGCAATTTTTCACCTCCTGCTTTAAAATTCGTTTTCAATGTGCACAAGCTTTTGCAGATGACTTGCTGTGCAGGAGGGAGCTCACCTGGAAGAGTAAGTTTATTCAAATTGTGAACTTCTGCCATAAATGACTGTGTGGTAACTCAGTGATATCTCCTACATCGCACTGTTCCCACCAGAAACGCGCACAAACATGCATTTAAGAACATAAGAAATAGGAGCAGGAGTAGGCCATTTGGCCCTTCGAGCCTGCTCCGCCATTCAGTAAGATCATGGCTGATCTTCTACCTCATCTCCACTTTCCTGAACTATCCCCATATCCCTTGATATCCTTAATATTCAAAAATCTATCGATCTCTGTCTTGAATATACTCAATGACTGAGCCTTCACAGCCCTCTGGGGTCAAAAATCCCAAAGATTCACCACCCTCTGAGTGAAGAAATTTCACCTCATCTCAGTCCTAAATGGCCGACCCCTTATTCTGAGACTGTGTCCCCTGGTTCTAGACTCCCCAGCCAGGGGAAACATCCTCCCTGCATCTACCCTGTCAAGCCCTGTAAGAATTTTGTACGTTTCAATGAGATCACCTCTCATTCTTCTAAACTCTAGAGAATATAGGCCTAGTCCACTCAATCTCTCCGCATGAGGACAATCCCCCCCATCCCAGGAACCAGTCTAGTGAACCTTTGTTGCACTCCCTCTATGGCAAATATATCCTTCCTTAGGTAAGGAGACCAAAACTGTACACAATACTCCAGGTGTGGTCTCACCAGGGCCCTATATAATTGCAGTAAGACATCTTTACTCATTCTCAAATCCTCTTGTAATAAAGGCCAACATTCCATTTGCTTTCCTAATTGCTTGCTGTACCTGCATGTTAACTTTGTGATTCATGTACAAGGACACCCAGGTCCCTCTGAACACCAACATTTCCCAATCTCTCACCATTTAAAAAATACTCTGCTTTTGTTTTCTCTTGTGGGAGAATCTAGAACTAGGGGGTCACTGTTTAAAAATATAAGGGGTCACCCATTTAAGACAGATGAGGAGAATTTTTTTCTCAGAGGGTCGTGAGTCTTTGGAACTCTCTTCGTCAGAGGATGGTAGAAGCAGAGTCTTTGAATATTTTTAAGGCAGAGGTAGGTAGATTCTTGATAAGCAAGGGGGTGAAAGGTTATCGGGGGTAGGCAGGAATGTGGAATAATCAGATCAGCCATGATCTTATTGAATGGTGGAGCAGGGCCGAGTGGCCTACTCCTGCTCCTAATTCAAATGTTCGTATGCTTTTCTATTTTTCCTACCAAAGTGGATAACTTCACATTTCTCCACATTATGTTCCATTTGCCATGTTCTTGCCCACTCACTTAGCCTGTCTATATCCCCTTGAAGCCTCCTTGCATCCTCCTCACAACTTATATTCCCACCCAGCATTGTATCATCAGCAAACTTGGATATATTACATTTGGTCCCCTCATCCAAATCATTGATGTAGATTGTGAATAGCTGAGGCCCTTGCGCTACTCCACTAGTTACAGGCTGCCAATCCAAAAATTACCTGTTTATTCCTACTCTCTGTTTTCTGTCCGTTAACCAATCCTCAATCCATGCTGGTATATTACCCCCCCCCCACAATCCCATGAGCCCTAATTTTGTTTAATAATCTCTTGTGTGGCACCTTATCGAATGCCTTCTGAAAATCCAAATACACCACATCCACTGGTTTCCCCTCAACTATTCTGCTAGTTACAACCTCAATAAACCCTAACAGATTTGTCAAACACAATTTCCCTTTCATAAATCCGTGTTGGCTCTGCCCAAACCTATTATTATTTTCTAAGTGCCCTGTAACCATGTCCTTAATAATAGATTCTAGCATTTTCACCACTACTGATGTCAGGCTATCTGGTCTGTAGTTCCCTGTTTTCTCTCTCCCTCCTTTCTTAAATAGTGGGGTTATATTTGCTACCTTCCAATTCGCGGGAACCGTTCTAGAATCTATGGATTTTTGGAAAATGACACCGAATGCATCCACTATCTCTATAGTCAACTCTTTCAAAACCCTAGGATGTAGGCCATCAGGTCCAGGGGATTTATCAGCTTTCAGTCCCATTAATTTCTCCAGTACTACTTTTTTACTAATACTAATATCTTTCAGTTCCTCATTCTCGCTTGACCCTTGGTTGTCCACTATTTCCGGGAAGTTTTTTGCATCTTCTTCCGTGAAGACAGACACAAAGTATTTGTTTAATTTCTCGGCCATTTCCTTATTCCCCATTATAATTTATCCTGTCTCAGCCTTTAAAAGGGACCCACATTTACTTTCGCTAATCTTTTCCTTTTTACATACCAATAGAAGCTTTTACAGTCTGTTTTTATGTCTCTCGCTAGTTTACTCTCTTTCTATTTTCCCTTTCTTTATCAATTTCTTGGTCCTCCTTTGCTGAATTCTAAAATCCTCCCAATCCTCAGGCTTACTACTCTTTTTGGCAGCATTAGAAGCTTCTTCCTTTGATCTAATACTATCTTTAACTTCTCTTGTTAGCCACGGTTGGACCACTTTTTCTGTGGGGTTTTTGTGCCTTAAAAAGGAATGTATATTTGTTGTAAATTAAGTATGAATTCTTTAAATGCTAGCCATTGCTCGTCCACTGTCCTACCTTTTAAATGAAGTTTCCCAATCTGCCTTAGCCAACTCGCCCCTCATACCTACGTAGTTTGCTTTGTTTAGATTGAAGACCCTAGTTTCGGATTAACTAAAATCACTTTTAAACGCAATATAAAATTCTATCGTATTATGGTCACTCTTCCCTAAAGGCCCCTTTACTACAAAGGTTATTAATTAACCCTTTCTCGTTGCAAAATACTAGATCTAAAATAGCCTGTTCCCTAGTTGGTTCCTCAACATACTGAACTACAAAACTATCTTGCATACATTCCATGAATTCGTCCTCCACACTATTACTGCAAATTTGGTTTGCCCAGTCTATATGTAGATTAAAGTCCCCCATGATTACTGTATTACCCTTGTTACATGCACCTCTAATTTCCTGATTCTTCACTGCCCTACATTACAACTACTGTTTGGAGGCCTATAAACAACTCCTGCCAATGTTTTCTGCCCCTTGCTGTTTCTTAGCGCCACCCAAACTGATTCTACTTCTTGATTTTCCTTTCTCTCTACTGTCTTTATCCCATCCTTTATCAGGGCTACCCCTCCTTTGTTTCCATTTTGCCTATCCCTTCTAAAAGTTATGTATCCTGGAATATTTAGTTCCCAACCTTGGCCACTTTGCACCCACGTCGCCATTATGGCTATTAGATCAAACCTGTTAATTTCTATCTGCGCTATTAATTCATCTATTTTGTTGCGAATGCTTCGAGCATTCAGATATATTAACTTTAGCTTTGACTTATTTCTCTTTTTCCCTCATGTCACCTTATTACCTTTGTTACTCTCTCTGTCCTTTCCTGACCCACTCTGTTTATTTTTACCCAAAACTCTACTCTGCTCTAGAGCCTTGACATTTCTCACTGCTTTTAAATTTACTCTTCCCTGAATCATCCCTCCCCCTCAGTAGTTTAAAGCCCTGTCTACTGCCCTAGTTATTCGGTTTGCCAGGACACTGGTCCCAGCCTGGTTTAAGTGGAGCCCGTCCCAATGGAACAGCTCCCTCTTTCCTCAGTACTGGTGCCAGTGCCCCATTATCCGAAACCCCTTCCTCACACACCACTCTTTGAGCCACGCATTTAAACCTCTAATCTATTTGGCCCTATACCAATTTGCGCGTAGCTCAGGTAACAATCCAAAGATTACTACCTTTGAGGTTCTGCTTTTTAATTTGGATCCTAGCTCCCCAAACTCCCTCAGCAGAACCTCATTCCTAGTTCTACCTATGTTGTTGGTTCCTACGTGGACCTCGACAAATGGATCCTCCCCCTCCCACTCCAAGCCGTGAGGAGATGTCTTTAACCCTGGCACCGGGCAGGCAACACAACCTTCGGAACTCCCGGTCACAGCTACAGTGAACAGTATCTATCCCCCTGACTATACTGTCCCCTACCACAACTACATTCCCTTTCACTCCCCCCACTTGAATGGCCTCCTACACCATGGTGAGCCTGCTCACCCATCCTACAGGCTTTTCCCTCATCCACACAGGCAGCAAGAACCTCATACCTGTTGGACAAGGGCAAAGGCGGAGGCTCCTCCAGCACTGCACCTGGCTTCCCCTTACCTGCCTGAGTTGCAATCACACCGTCTTGTCCCTGACCACTAACCAGCCCTGTACCACTACCTAACCCAAGGGGTGTGACTGCCTCCTGGATCAAAGTGTCCAGGTAACTCTCCCCATCCCTGATGCCTCGCAATGTCTGCACTTCAGACTCCAGCTCAAAAACTCTGAGCTGAAGTTCCTCAAGATGCAGGCACTTACTGCAGACGTGGTTGTCTGGGATCACAATGCTCTCCACAAACTCCCACATGCTGCAGTTGTGGCACACCACCTGCACTGCCACCCCTATATGACCTTGATTTATTTAACTAATTTATTAAATTTGTAATTAGGTAACTTAGTTTACAGTGTAGTTTCCTGACTACTTACTTGATCTAGATTAAGTTAAGAGTACTGAAATTAAACATCTACCTGTAACACAAAGCACTACAAGTCGTGTAGGCAAAAATCAACAACTTCTTCCCTCTCTTCTCCGAATTCCCACTCTTTCCAAATTCCCAACCAAAGTACTCTGTTCAATTCCCACCCTTTCCAAATTCCCAACCAAAACACTCTGTTCACATCCACTCCATTTAATCCCATTCTGTGCTCTGCAGAAATGTTTACTTTATGCACTTGCAGCCTCACCCAATTTACAAGTGACGATTCAGCTCCCCTACTTCTGGTGATTAGCGCCTATTGAAGTCAAGCACGTACACCTGACTGACAGTTAACTGCCACTGGCAGTCATCTTCTGTTAACTACAGTTTTTAAAGTTTTAAAGTTCAATGTTAAAATCAAAATCTTAAACTAAATTTCTCCTTTTACAGCTTCTACTTACCCAATGCTTACCAGAAATTCCCACTCTTTCCAAATTCCCAACCAAAGCACTCTGTTCAAGTCCACTCCATTTAATCCTGCTTGGTGCAGATCTTTATTCCGATTGAAAGCATGTGAAATACAATTGACCAAAATTGAACAATTTGAGACTGATATTCTGTTGTTTTGGTTTGCACACTTGGGAGTCTAAAAGAAATTTTAAACTCTCCTTGAAACTGTCTCATATGGTTTTTCTTGTCTACTGAGGGTTTAAGTGAATTAGGAAGAAAGCATAACAGTATAAATTGTCCCTGGTCTATTGGAAAGAGCGAACTTGGTGTGCTGAATTACTTTTTCTAATTATGTAATCGGTATATGAAATGTTTACTTTTTTTTGTTTTCCAGGTTTATCTTCCATTTTACAAATCTTCACATAAAAGTATTCCTGCAGCCAAATTATCCTCCTCTACTAAAATAAAACAACAGACACCACCAGTACTATATTAGGCAAGCTTCGGTGCTGAGGAAAAGTTTGTCTATATAGAATTCCATGGCAACTACAACATGTAGTCATAATCCATGTGTCTAACTGAAGTAAGCCCCCAAAGAGCGGACCAAGTGATATACAAGGTCGACGCTACTGGCTTGTTGAAAGAAAGACAGACCAAGTAATTGAACCTTTTTCTCATATCCCTTTATTCATCTTTCCTTCAACCACTTTCTAACCTATTTTATAAATGTCAACATGGTCTCTGCATCAATCACAAGCTCTGATAGTGCTTTCCACAGCCTCAGAACCCATTGTGTAAAAATGTTTCTCCCGCTCTCTGTCCTAAATCTCTTACATTTAATCTTATCTCAAGACCCCTCGTTCTAAACCCCACAGCCACTGGAAAAGTCTACTTCTAACTACTCTGCCCCATCCTTTCATAACTTTAAACACCTCTATTGTATCACTGCAAACTCCTCTTTTCTAATAAAAACACATCCAATTTATCAAGCATACTCGAGTGAATCTGCATCCGTTGCCTCAATATCCTTCCTATAGTGTGGAGCCCAAAACTGCACACAATACTCCAACTGTGGTCTAAGGTTTTATATAGATTCACAATTACACCTGGACTTTTATATTCTATATCTCTTGTCATAAAATCCAGTATTCCATTAGCTTTTTTAATAGCCTTATCCACTTGAGGTGCTGCTTTTAATATCTTGTAAACCTGAACCCCTAAATCCTTCTGCTCTTCCACATCACCCAACTATCTGCCATACTATTATTTTGTTTTTACCAAAATGTACCACTTCACACTTATTAACATTGAATTCAATCAGCCACTATTTTGCCCCTTCCAGCATCTTATCAATATCCCCTTGCAGCTTCCGATGATCCTCAGAATTATTTGTTGTGCCTCCTATTTTACTATTATCTGCAAGTTTAGACATCACTGCCTCTGGTCCTATATCCAAATCATTGATGTACACAGTAAACAAAATGTGTCCCAGCACAGACTCCGGAGGGACACTGCTACTTACTTCCAACCATTCGGAGAAACTGCCCTTAAATCCTACTCTGTTTCTTCCATTCTAATCAGTTTTTAATCCAGTTTGCTAAACTCACCCTAATTCCATACCCCTTAATCTTCTCCAATAGTCTCCTCTTTGGTACTTTATCAAAGGCTTTCTGGAAGTCGATGTACACCACATTGATTACATTTCATCCATCCACCGCATCTGTCATTTCCTCAAAATAACTCCATCAGATTTGTCAAACTTTCTGTAATCCGTTTTGGCTGCTTCTATTTATTTTACTCCATCTAAATATTTAATAATTTCATCTTTAATTAAAGATTACACAATTTTCTCTACCACATTTACTAAACTATCTGGCCTGTAATTACCCAGATTACTACCTTTCCTGAAATGGGTATTCTTCTTTCAATTAAAAACAGAAACAAACAAAAGTGCCCCCTTTTAAAGGGGCGCAACTAATAAAAAAATTAAATCACTAAAAACAAAGGAAACACATCAAATGAAATAATAATTCTATTATCCATGTCGACTATACGCTCCAGTCCCTATGGTGCCCACCAGTCACGGGAGGCCTCAAGTATACTGGCGGACACCGCGTGCTCCTTCTCCAGGGCCACCAGAGCGCGGACAAAGCCGGGGAAGAGAGGCAGGATGCCAGAGCGACCTTGAAATGGATATTACATTGGCCATTCTTCAATATGTCAGCATACATCCACTCTCAATAGAGCCCTGAAATATAATTTCTAGAACCTCTGCTATTTTTTCCGCTATTTCCCTCAGGATCCTTAGATGTATCCTATCAGGCCTCTGCACTTTGTCCTCCTTTAGCTTAACTTACTTTCTAACGCTTTGCTTTTATGTATTATAATATCTCTCATCTCATTTTTAATCAATTCAATACATTCTTAAAATCTCCCTTCATCTCATGATGAGAAGAAAATAGCCCATTGGCATCCCCAGCCAACGAGAAAAGGGCCTGCTTGCACCACCCTCTCTCTACTGTGGAGAAAATGCCACACACCGGTAACCACACTCGAAGAAATTGGCCCTTCTCTCCCCCTTTCCTCCTCCCTCACTGCCACATCGCTGCCTCATCCTCTTCTCCATGCTCCCACTCTCCTTTACCCTTCTCCATGCTCCTCTCCTCCTTCTTCCATCCTCCCTTTTCTTTTCTTCTCCTCCTTCCCTCTCCTTCTCCCCTCCTCCCTTCCTTTCCCGCTCACTCTCCTTTCCCCATCTCCCTCCGCTTCTCTCCTCCCTCATCGCTCCCTCCCCTTGACCTCTCCCTGTCCACTTCCCCTCCCTCTCTCTCACCTCCTCTTCTCTCCTCTTCCCCTCATCCTCTCTCCAATCTACTCTCTTTTCCCCAACCTCTCTCCTCATTTCTCCCTCTGCCCCTTCCTCCTCTCTCTCTTCCATCTGACACCTCTCCTGTCTTGATTGAATTATCCCCTCGTCCTTTAACCCTGCTTGACCTGAAAAGTGCTCTTGGTCTTGACTGTCCCTGTGCAACAATATGGGATATATGTGTATATAATATATATAATAATGAATTATAAGATATATAAATAAAATAGACATGTGGGAATGGCTTTATGGTTATAATCTGATTGTGTTTAAAAATTGAGGTTTATAATGTCATTTGAATCCCTGGACACCTTGTCTGCATATGCATTGACCCCCAGCTATTATTCTACAGTTGTAAATGCAACAGCAGCTTCATATTTCCATTCACATTTTATGGCTGCTCTACTTGGAAAAAAAATGTTAATTCACAACCCAGAAATTCCTGAAGACACGTGGCCTGTATCAGCTCACTGTGTTGCTTTGGGGCTATTTTACAAACAAAAGTTACAAATAATTGAGGTCTCAGGAACTTTGTGATAACACCAATGCAACAAAACTTTCATATAAAAGCATTTTCAACAATCATAATATGATCCTGCATCACACTGCTGCTGCCACTCCTCTTTGTCAGATTTAGTAAATTGGCAACAAAAAGATATCGTCAATTAAATGCTCAAAAAACATAAACATGGAAATAAAATCAAAGCACCCTAAAAATTACAAAGTACAATATAGTCAAAAATGGTCACCTAATGATCTGCATTCAAGCTCACAACACATATCTTAATTACAAAAATCTGTATAAACTGTATAATCACAGCATGTTACTGCTATATTCCTCCTCAATGACACAAATACAATGTAAATTTTACATTTTTAAAATTAAAACTAAAATTATTTATCAATTGTATAAGTCGAACACCACACTACTTGTGTTGTGATATCACATTTTTCACCAATTTTTCTCTGTAAACTTTTCTCCGCCTGAACACATTGACTTCTGGTATGGTTCCACAAGTGCCAGTTACCCTTTTGTACTTCACTTATGGGGCCATGATTCTTGTGTGAGTCTTGATAGTGAGTGTCGACACACTATTCCATCATGGGAAACATTACAGTTGAGTACGACCCTGTCCTCACTCACTGTCCACATGTAGTTTCCAGCAGGAGTCACTGGATACCAATCAGGAGTAGAAACCTGGCCTAATTTCCCCCAGCTAACACTGGGTCCCTGAGGCCGAGTGTAGCATCCCTGTTGTTGTCTTAGCTGAGCACATGTGCAGAGTGGGGATTAAGCCTATGACCTTCCTGATCTTTAGGGCTCAGCTACTCATTGAAAAACTTCTCCAATCCATCGAAAAGCCATTTGACATTTAAACACTGGCACAGGACTTGATTAATGATGTGTTATGGGAATGGATCTACCCACTCTCTTGAAATGCATCATACCAATACCACTGTGTTTTCTTGTATGTACAAATTTCTGTTGTTTTTGAAAGAAAGACTTGCATATAGATCCTTTCACGACCACCGGACGTCTCGAAGCGCTTTACAGCCAGTGAAGTACTTTTGAAGTGGAGTCACTGTTGTAATGTGGGAAACGCGGCAGCCAATATGCACACAGCAAACTCCCTCAAACAGCAACGTGATAATGACCAGATAATCTGTTTTTTGTTATGTTGGTTGAGGGATAAATATTGGCCAGGACACCGGGGATCATTCCCCTGCTCTTCGAAATAGTGCCCGTGGGATCTTTTACATCCACCTGAGAGAACAGACGGGGCCTCGGTTTAATGTCTCATCTGAAAGATGGCACCGGCGACAGTGCAGCACTCCCTCAGCACTGCACTGGAGTGTCCACGCCTTGGCGTACCATCTTGCCGTCCGGCAGAGGCGGGGGTCCCCAATGGAGGGCTCTCTACGCGGGAGTCCTCCCTTTTTCTATTGGGGACTTGGCCTGGAGGGTGTTGCATGGAGCAGTCCCGTGCAATATGGTTTTAAGTTGGTTCACGGACTCCCGGGCCGCCTGCCTTTTCTGTCCAATGTGAGAGGTTGCAGCCCCTCTTCCATTATTTGAAGGGGCTGCTCCTTGATTTTTGGCTGCACTTCAGTCCCACGCTCCTGATCTTTGGTCACCTGGTGCGGAGGGGAGCGGGCAGATCAGAGGACCTCCTCATTGGACTGCTCCTGGGCCTGGCCAAAGTTGCCATCAACTAGTCCAGGCAGCGGGCGGTCGAGGGGGTCGTTCGGCCCGATTGCCTGACTCTCTTCTGCGGCCACGTTCGCGCCCGGGTGGCCCTGGAGATGGAGCACGCGGTGTCTGCCGGCACGCTCGAGGCCTTCCACGACCAGTGGACGCCGCGGGGACTGGAGTGCATCATCACCCCGGCCAATGAAATTTTAATTTAATTTGTTAAGTTTTATTTAAAGTTTTATTAGTTACAGTTTATTTGTTTATGTACCCATCAAAAGAGTACACTGGAGTGTCAGCCTAGCTTTATGAACCCACAACCTTCTGACTCAGAGGCGAATGTGCTGCCAACTGAGCCACAGCTGACACTTATATAGTGTAGATTCATCTGTTTCTATGTACTGAGGCCCCAGTCACCTCACCCTTGTAGCACCATACTTCACCTTTGCGGAACCAGTGCACCTGTCTCCCATGTGCTACCTTCCGCTTGCAGTAACTAAAGGAATGACTGACAGCACCTGGAGCCAATCAGACGGCGCTGCGGCCTGCGGCCCGCCCTGAGGCCGGTCACCACCAATCACTGCCTCACTCTCCCCAGTCCAGCCTCATCTCAGTGCACAATCGCGCGAGCGAAAGCAGTACTTTGCGCATACCGTTTCAGGTCAAATTCGTGCACGAGTTTTGTTTTCTTGGAGTCTTCTCACTATTTTAAAACAAAATGAACCCGAACATTCAAGAAAGTAGTGACTCGTGTAAACATTCATAGAACCGCCTTTTTGGGTAATGATGTCAAAGGCTAATCTTGAGTAGCGAAAACAGCTTAAATGATGCAAGTGAACCAATTTAGAGCAAGAACAAGCGACTAAACGATGATCATGCGATAAACATAAATAACAACAGAAAATGCTGGAAATATACTTTACTATATGTGATGGATCATTATACACTAATTATATATTACATAATTCTCATTTAACAGCTTGATGTTTTGACTTGCTGGCACTGTCTTGAAGGACTACATTTCCCGTGACGCTGAGACGAGCCTTCCATTGGAGAGAGTGCGAGCACTGGGAGCGGGCTGGCAATGAGTGGCAGGAGCCGGGAGCTGGTGAGGAACGCTTTGCGCTGCCGCTCGCTCAGCACCGACTGATCCCACAGTCTCGGCTGTCCGGCGAGCAGGTCAGTGAGAGTCCCGCCTCTGCTCTCCCTCCGCTGCAGTCTGAGGTGGATGAAAAGGTATTTCGCTGCAGCAGAAATACGAATCGCTGTTACGTCTAAGTTGTTTAAAGAGGAACTAACGCGTGTGGAGTGTTTCAGTGGGCCGGTGAAAACTCTGATGGTTACTGGCAAGTGCAGTGAACTCTGTTCCAACACTGAGCCGGAGTGCGCGGCGCACAGGCTGCGAATGGTTGCTTTCAGCCAGGTTTTAATGAATTTGTGGGGGGTGTCATTCTTGAGAAGTAGAAAAAACGCAGAGGCTGCTTTCTTTTAAACTGATTCTTGGTGTTTCCCCCCATTGGAAATCTGGTAAGGAGGCATCTCATTGATTCCGACACATTTATCTGTTGTTGCTTTTATGTGGCAAAGAATCTGGTGAAATTGATTGACTAAAGTTAGGGAACAAGTTTTTCACATACTGAATATCACGCTGTTCACCTGGCGCGGTTTAAAAATATGCTTGACGGTTGACATTTTTTACACCGTGATCACACCCTGCAGAATGAGTGGACCTTCCTTCCTACTGATCAAACGTAACGAGTAATGGCCTTCAAGACTACATAGTAACCGTTAGATTTTCACATCAGTTGTGTCTTATTTGCTGCTACTTTCTGCGGAAGTCAAAGCGTTTTCCAAGTGAACTATATAATAACCCCATTTCTCTAGGTCAAGGCAACTTCCGAGCATAATGAAAGGGCATAAGGGAGTAATAGTGCACTCGGTATGAATGTGAGGGGGTTAGGTCGCACACCTGATGACCTTAGTCTGCTTAGTTTAGTTTCATGAATTATATGCTATTGAAATAACAACAGAAAATGCTGGAAACACACAGCAGGTCAGGCAGCATCGAGGAGAGAGAAACAGAGTTAACGTTTCGGGTCGATGATCCTTCGTCAGAACTGGAAAAGGTATATGCTAATTTGCTTTGATGTACAGCCAGAAGCACTTTAATTGGCACAGCAGTAGCTGTAAAAATGCACTTACTCTTGCAGCAACCCGGATTACAAGGTAGCTTTGTTTTTGATTTTGTGCTTATGATGTCATTGCAGCTAGGGTAATGTATTAGAAACACAATCTTTTTATTTTCACTATTGATATGTTAATAGGGTGCGATGAAGTAAAATAGGAAGAGGCTTGTGTGGAGCATAAACACTGGTATAGGTCTGTTGTGCTGTAGATACTATATTATGTATACTGTTTTGCTATTCACATTTCATAATAGTTTCACATTTGCAGTTAATTCTCTAATATTTATAGTGTAAATAGAGAGGAGTTAACTATCTTGGCCTTAGTTTGAAAAGAGCAGAGAACTTACATTGGGCCTTTCATAACTTCAGCAAATCACAGCCTATTTTGAAGTGTTGTCATTGTTGTAATGTAGGGAAAAGTGACCGCCTAATTGTGCACAGCGAGGTTCCACAAATTGCAACTAGATAGATGATCAGATAATCTATTTTTATTTTAGTGATGTAGTTTGAGGAATAAATGTTGGCTAGAACACCAGAAGAACTCCCCTGCTCTTCTCTAATTAGTACCACGGGATATTTTATGTCCACCTGAGCGGGCAGACGGGTCTCGGTTTAATGTTTCATCTGAAAGACAGCACCAACGACAGTGCAACATTCCCTTCGTATTGCATTGAAGTGTCAGCCTAGATTGCATGCTCAAGTCTCTGGTGTGGGGCTTGAATCCACAGTCTTCTGACTCAGGTGAGAGTGCTACCACTGAGCGAAGGCTGACACTTGAAGTAAATCTTGTACCTCTAAAGATATTGAAGTTATGTGTGTACAATGGTATTTGTAGTATGTTGGCATAAAAACAATGCAAATTTCTTGTTTAATACCCAAAATAAAACTATGTATGCGTTGGATTGCTAATCTTGCATGTTGTTCATATTGGTGGCCAAGCTGTCAGTGTAGATGTTCTCTAAATCAGTCCAAAAAAACAGTAACACCACTTTAAGAATAGGGGTTCATACAAAGGCAGTGTATTGTAAATTTGTATGTGGATGTAATGGTAAATTAACCTTCAATACCACTGTATTGACATCTTGTGAATGCATCAGTGTTGTGGCTATACCTTGCTAAGACCTAGTAGTCTAAATGAGCAAGCACGCTGTCAAATCCAATATTGTAGATTTAAATACTGATCCTGGATTAAGACACCAGGACTCTTATCAACAGTTATTACAGCTTAATGCATGAACTGAATTTGTGAAGAGTTGAGGATGATGCTGGATTTATATTACAGTGCTGCCACTGGTTATAGTGCTGTGATATAAGTAATATGCACTGGTGGCGCAGAGTATCCCCTTCAAAGTGTTTTCTTTTTACTGATCATAAAGGCCCGTATTTTCCGATCGGAGGCTTCCTGCGTGTGGAGGCCTCCAATCTGGAAAAAATCTACGCCCTTACCTGAGGGCTCCAGAGGTCCATTTCCGCTCCTGGGCCTCTGCTCTACGAAATGCGCAGGGCCCAAGTATCCCAGGGGCGCAGGTGGTTCGCAAGCGCCCCTGGGATCACGTGGGCCATGGGAAACCAATGAAAGAAGGAAATTTCCCTTCATACTTTTGACAGCTTAGACCTGTCAAAAGTATGAATGGAGATCACTCCAAAAACACATCAAAACATTAAATAAATTTTAAAAATCACGTTTTTTAAATTCGTTAAAATTACATTAAATTAAATATTTTGAACAAATTTAATTTATTGAAAAAAATTAAAGTTTTTTACGGGGCTAAAAATAAACTTTTATTTTTAAATTATAAATGAGTGGGGAAATTTTTTTTTTAAAACTTATGCCTGCTTTTACCAGGCGTAAGATTTTTAAGGGAGATTCTGCAGAAAGCGGAACACGCCACCCGCAGAGGCTCTCCTCCAGGGCAGGCGTGCGATCTGTCAAGAGGATTCTTGACAGATCGGAAGTGCCGGTTTTCAGCACTTGCGAGGTCCCTACGGGTGCGTACACAGCTCGTACACACTCGTAGGGATCGGAAAATACGGGCGAATGTTGAAAACATCACCGTTCTCAGCAAACCATAAATTGATGTTGCAAGTGGACAGACAGCTTTAGCCATGGGAAGTCTGAATGCTCTAGTTTTGAATAGCTACCCTGTTAGGACCATCCTTGGTCAATGGGAGTGGTCCATAGCCAAGGATTGAAGTCCTAAATGCAAAGTTTTAACAATTACGCTGGCATTATTTCCTTATCACCATTGGTGCGCTGAGATCTGTCGTCCTCTAAAACTACTAAAAATAGTTCTATAGTATAAAAGCAGCACACATACGGAATGTTTGTTTGGGACTAAACTGATTGTGATCTTGGTGTGTACGTGCAAATGTAGTGGGAATGCTTGAAGTTAATTTAGTCTGCCTTGCCTACCTAATCATGGTGACTGTTTCAAAAGTAATTAATTGTGTGAAGCACTTTGAGGTGTTTTGACATGGAAGGGCAATGCAAATGCAAATATTATTGACCAAATTTAGATCAGTGAAAACCATCTGTAAAAGGAAGTGATTTGAATTAGCTTGGTTGATACTTTGGCCTTAAATCTGACCTAAGTTTGCTACTCAAGTCCTAAACTCTTGTTGCAAATGAGGATGGTAATTTGTGGTCTAGGATCAATTCTGACAAGTGTTAATATTGAGCAGTAACCTGGCAATGGACTTGCTACCAAAACTCCTATTACAGTACTATTCTCCACTTCTTAGTTGTTTTACAACTGTAAAAGATAAAAATGCCTGTGCCAGAAAATATATTTGACATAATTGTTAAATAAAGGAGAAACTGGGTCAGGATGGTGGGGACCTGTGGCCTTTTTAGTGAAGTAGTCCACCTGTTTAAATGGGGAGCTGCAAAAGAACTGGCAGTATTGAATTAAAATGCTAAACATGAATTTTGGCACCTGATCTCAGCATAAACTTACAAATATAAAGCGTATTGATGCTGATCTCCCAGGTTTTTTTGGCAGGCCTGAGAAATAACATTGCTACTGGCTGGGGATGGTATGGGATGAATGCACCTTTCTGCAGAGTTTGGAATATTAAAACAATTATTCCTCTAAAGAGGAAAAATGCATAGCATACAATTTCTAAACAAGCTGTTGATTTGTCTGAAATCAGACCATGTTTTGTGACACCAATGGTAAGAAGTGGACATGTTTCATGGGGCTCTTCTTTGAGATTGAGAGAAATACTGGACTAAGAACTAGGGCCAGTGCCAGTTTGGCACTATCTGACATTACTGAAGCACAGCTGCTCCCCTGAAGGTGCAGTAGATTTATCTTGCACGAGACATTCAGATGAGGAAGATCCCAGGTTGGATTCCTGTTCTTTGATCACTTAGCACAGCTGGGGCAGTAGCAGCTCCCCTGGCTTAGAGAGGAGAAAATTAGTCAGGGTTCCCATTCCTCATTACTAGCCAGAAACTTCTGCTGAAAGTGGTGCGTGTGCGCGTGTATCAGTTAAGGACAGAATCTGGCTTTGCTGTAATGCTCTCGTGGTCATTCACTATCCTGGCTTACATATGAATAATGGCCTACTTGGCTGTGGTACTGCAGGTTGCCTGACAGTCATAGAATTATATCTCCGTAAGAAGTTAACATCAGGAGTGGATAAGAGAACATTACTGGAGTGTGCTTGCTTGCCTTTTCACACCACCTATATTATCTGCAGACCTCCTGAATAAAAGTTCTTTAAACATGATTTTTTTTAAATAGTCATCTTTTCAACCAATCGTATCACTGATTAAAATTCAAAATACTTCGTACTTTTTTGGGAGTTCTGATTATTGGAAGTGTATTCTATTGAACCATCCTAACTCAATGCCAGTGTCTCTTATTGCCACTTTTATAATGCAAGATTGCTTGCAACAACAAAAGGACTATTGGAGGCAGTCCTGCAGTAGAACCAACAGGATGTTCTTGCAGTTAATGATGATGACAAATCTCCTAGAACAGAGTTTTCACTCACGGCTTCCAACTGATGTTGGTGGCAGTAAATATGCACAAACAGGTGCTGGTGACATTTTGGTAGAGTCAGCCATTTTGAGGTCAGAGTCTGGCCCCCGCTACCTATAAAGGCCAGTAGTATGATGTCATGGAAGCATGACAGTTACACTGGCAAAGTTGTGAATGCAGTGTTTTTCATTGTAGAGAAATTGTGTATGTATAAATCTCTCACATTTGAAATGTCCTATTGTTGCTGAACCTGCACTGCAATGTAAAGTGGAACCGTTTGTCACAATAGAATCCGTAATATAAAAAAGCTATTAGTACTCATCAAACAGGTTTCATATTTTAAACTGCTAGTTAGAACATGCACGATGCTACAAAGTGGTTCGATGTTTGATTCCTTCACTTTATTGAGCTCCTCGGATAAGAGCTCACTTGCGGTGTTCTGAGGGGAAAGTAAAACTCCATTGCCTATGTTACTCTAGGAATTCCCCATCATCATGAAAATCAGTCTAAAAGCCACTCGGGATGTTCCATTGCAATTTCTTGCACCGGCAGATGCCTTGGAACTGTCATCGGTCGTCTTGACTTTAGTCAGTACATGGTATATAGAGAGAATAGGGATTGAAAACTACTAGCTAGAAGCAGTCAGAAAACAGCCATTTTGCATAACGTTTCCTCTTGGTATAACTCTGAAGCTCTGCTCTGGGGAATCCATTAATGGGGAATGCAACTTCCGAGAGTGCACTGTCGGCATTAATGATATCACTGAAATGAAAAACCGTAATGTCACTGAAGTGGGGGACTGAACACAAAATGTTCAGTGTTGCGGCAGCTGCTTCTTGCTACTTAGACTGCTTGTTATCTGGTTTAAAACTTAAAACAAACAACTAGGGGATTAGTGAAAGATTAAGTGTGTAGGTATTATACATTTAACTATTTAGGCTCATGTGACAATTCAGTAGCATCTTTAAAGATATATGGAATCTATTATTAAAATAAACTTAAAAGGTTAGCATTTTGACATTGTTTAAAATATATATAGTATTTTGTAGCCCTTTTTATTCCTATTTCCACTGCATCTGCTGTACTGGTGTTTTTGTGGTGTAACATGAATGGGCAGCTACAGTTACACTACCTATTCACATGGCTATGCATGTGCACTCATGGCAGCTTGTACCTCTGCTTGCTGCCGTCAGACTGGATAGTTTCTATTGATTTTAAGCTTCAGCTCAACATCAGAAAGTCTACAGGACTCCTTTCTAACCCAATATGTAAAAAGCCCAACAAGGGAGAATTTGCTATTGGATCTAGTTATGGGGAATGAGCCAGAGCAGATAAGAGCAGTAAAAGGGGAACATATAGGCTGTAGTGACCATGATATAATATGCTTTAAGATGATAATTGAGAAGGACATAATGCGGAGATGCCGGTGTTGGACTGGGGTGGACAAAAGTGAGAAGTCGCACAACACCAGGTTATAGTCCAACAGTTTTATTTGAAATCACAAGCTTTCGGAGCTGCTGCTCTTTCGTCAGGTGAAGTGAAGGAATACAAATTGGCAAAGCATATATAGACAGAGAACAATGCCTGTGTAGCGTACAATGTCAGACGACTACAGTTAATCTTTCTGACTGCCTTTTATCACACCTCGGCAGAGAGACAATCAGGTCAGTCAGGAAGGCATTACATCAAAGACATAGCAAAATACAACTAAGACAATGAGGTGGGGTCACAGGGGGTCTAATGTGTCAAATGTTGCAGTCTGTATGGAAAACCATAAACTTTAAACTTTTTACTTTTTTTTACTGGAAATCACATCTGTGAACAAGCCAATGACGACTCGAGTCTGGATGACTCTACGTCAGGTGGGGTTACATGTAGCGTGACATGAACCCAAGATCCCGGTTGAGGCCGTCCTCATGGGTGCGGAACTTGGCTATCAGTTTCTGCTCGATGATTTTGCGTTGTGTGTCTCGAAGGCCGCCTTGGAGAACGCTTACCCGCAGATCCGAGGCTGAATGTCCTTGACTGCTGAAGTGTTCCCCGACTGGGAGGTAACAATCCTGCCTGCCGATTGTTGCGCGGTGTCCGTTCATACGTTGTCGCAGTGTCTGCATGGTCTCGCCGATGTTCCATGCCCCGGGGCATCCTCTCCTGCAACGTATGAGGTAGACAACATTGGCCGAGTCACATGAGTATGTACCATGTACCTGGTGGGTAGTGTCCTCACGTGTAATGATGGTATCTGTGTTGATGATCTGGCATGTCTTGCAGAGGTTGCCGTGGCAGGGTTGTGTGGTGTCGTGGTCGTTGTTCTCCTGAAAGCTGGGTAATTTGCTGTGAGCGATGGTACTTTTGAGGTTAGGCGGCTGTTTGAAGGCGAGTAGTGGAGGCGTGGGGATGGCCTTAGCGAGGTGTTCGTCATCATCGATGACATGTTGAAGGCTGCGAAGAACATGGTGTAGTTTCTCCACTCCGGGGAAGTACTGGACGACGTAGGGTACTCTGTTGATTGTGTCCCGTGTTCGCCTTCTGAGGAGGTCTATGCGATTTTTCGCTGTGGTCCGTCGGAACTGTCGATCGACGAGTCGAGCGTCATATCCCGTTCTTACGAGGGCGTCTTTCAGCGTCCGTAGGTGTCCATCGCGTTCCTCCTCGTCTGAGCAGATCCTGTGTATTCGCAGGGCTTGTCCATAGGGGATGGCTTCTTTAACGTGGTTAGGGTGGAAGCTGGAGAAGTGGATCGTGAGGTTGTCCGTGGGCTTGCGGTAGAGTGAAGTGCTGAGGTGTCCGTCTTTGATGGAGATTCGTGTGTCCAAGAATGAAACCGATTCTGAGGAGTAGTCCATGGTGAGTTTGATGGTGGGATGGAACTTGTTGATGTTATCGTGTAGTCTTTTCAGTGATCCTTCACCATGGGTCCAAAGGAAGAAAATGTCGTCGATGTATCTGGCGTACAGCGTTGGTTGGAGGTCCTGTGCAGCGAAGAAGTCTTGCTCGAACTTGTGCATGAAGGTGTTGGCGTATTGGGTGCGAATTTGGTCCCCATGGCTGTTCCGTGTGTTTGGGTAAAAAACTGGTTGTCGAAGGTGAAGACATTGTGGTCAAGGATGAAGCGGATGAGTTGTAGGATGGCGTCTGGAGATTGGCTGTTGTTGGTGTTGAGTACTGAGGCTGTCGCAGCGATGCCATCATCGTGGGGGATACTGGTGTAGAGTGCTGATACGTCCATCGTGGCGAGGAGTGTTCCTGGTTCAACTGGTCCATGGGTGCTGAGTTTCTGTAAGAAGTCTGTAGTGTCGCGACAGAAGCTGGGGGTTCCCTGTACGATGGGTTTCAGGATGCCCTCGACGTACCCAGAGAGGTTCTCACACAGGGTTCCGTTGCCTGATACGATAGGACGTCTGGGTATGTTGGCTTTGTGTATCTTTGGGAGGCAGTAGAAGTCTCCTACGTGGGATGAGAGCGCGTAGCATGCTTTGAAGGTCTGGATCGAAGGTCCTGATCAGTCTATTGAGTTGGCGGGTGTGTTCTTTGGTCGATCTGCGGGTAACTGTCTGTAGTGTTCCTGGTTGTCCAGTTGTCGGTATGCTTCTTTGCAATAGTCCATTCTGTTCTGTATGACGATGGCTCCTCCTTTGTCCACTGGTTTGATGACGATGTTGCGGTTGGTCTTGAGAGCGTGGATGGCGTTGCATTGTGCTCGGGTGACATTCTGGACTGTCTTGTGAGTGCGGCTGATGAATCTGGCGTTGATGCATCTCCTGACAACTTGAGCATACATGTCAAGCTTAGGGCAGCGACCCTCCGGAGGGGTCCAATTTGACTCACTCTTCTTCGGTTGCTGCACTGCGGGTCCCTCTGTCTGCTTTTCTGGATCATTGATTGTCTCATTGGGTTTGTTGCTGACATCTTGGGATTTGTGGAAGAATTCCCGGAGCCTCATTCTCCTGATGAATTCCTCTGTGTCTGCCGCGAGACCGATGGGGTCCATTTTGGTGGTGGGGCAGAACTTGAGCCCTCGGCCGAGAACTTCGATTTCGTCTGGTTGAAGGATGTGGTCGGACAAGTTGACTATGGACTTCCCTGTGGTTGCAACCGTGGTACCGGGGGAGGCTTGGTTGCTGCTGGTGGTGATGCCAAGTTTCTCAAGCTTCCTGTTCTTGATGCGCATGTAGGCAGCGTAGTTCTGTTGCCTCGTCTGTTTGGCGGTGTCTCGTAGCTGGTCTGCTGTGTCCTGAGCACAGGCTGAGAGCATGGACTTTATCTTGGTTTCGAGGTTGCGGCGTCTGCTGTAGAGCTGGTGTACGAGATGGTTGAGGAGTGTGCGAGAGGTATGATGGCAGAGTCTCTCAGCGTAGTCTGTGTTGTATGTCGACTTGAGTGGGTTCGTGATCTGTAGTGCTTTCGGGACATAAGTATGACAAAAACCAGGTTAATAGATTGGAGAAAAGCTAATTATGAGGGGCTGAGAATAGAACTTGGGAAGATAAAATGGGCAACAATATTGGCAAACAACGATGTAGAACAACAATGGGAGACATTAAAATGGTGTTCGACAGAGTGCAGGAAAAATATATTCCGCTAAAAGGAAAGAACAAATTAAACACTAATGAGACTCCATGGATGAATAAAGACATAAGGGAACAAATTGAGGGTAAAGAAAGAGGCATACATTAAGTACATAGACAGCAGAGGAGTGCATGATAAGAGAGAATACGAAGGGATTAGGAGAGAAGTCAAAAAAACAATTAGGAAGGCAAAGAGGAACTATGAAATTAAATTATCAAAAACATAAAACAAAATAGTAAAATATTTTACAAGCACATCAATAAAAAAAGGAAGGTTGGGATGGGAATAGGGCCATTAAGGGATAGACCGGACAATACCACAGGTAACGATAGGGAGATGGCAGAAATATTAAATAATTATTTCGCTTCGGTATTTGCCAGGGAGATAGAACAGGTGGACATGACATTGGATGATGAGATGAGTAATGAGATTGTACATTTAAAATAAAAAAGGGGATATATTAAACTAATCAAACTCAAAGAGGATAAAACCCCTTGGATTCCATCCACGCATTTTAAAAGCATCTAGAAGAGACAGCAGAGGCATTACTATGCATATTTAATAATTTGTTAGAAAAGGTGTAGTGCCAGAGGACTAGCAGATAGCTAACATAATACCGATATTTAAGAAGGGGGATAGAACATGTGCAGGGAATTATAGACCAGTCAGCTTAACATCGGTGGCAGGAAAAATAATGGAATCCCTATTAAAGGAGAGAATAGAAGAACATCTAGGAACGAAAAGTATAATAATGAATAGTCAGCATGGATTTCAAAAGGGAAAATCTTGCTTGACCAACTTTATTGAATTTTTTGAAGAGGTAACAGAGAGAGTAGACAATGGTAATGCAGTAGATGTAATTTATCTAGATTTTCAAATGGCCTTTGATAAGGTACCCCATAATAGACTGATGAATAAGGTCAGAGAATGCGGAGTCAGGGGACAAGTAGCAGAATGGATTGCTAGCTGGCTTCAAGACAGAAAGCAGAGAGTGGGAGTAAAGGGTAGCTATTCACAGTGGCAGAAGGTGGGTAGTGGTGTTCCACAAGGATCAGTGCTGGGACCACTGCTGTTCACAACTTACATTAACGATTTAGACTTTGGAATCAAAAACACTATCTAAATTTGTGGATGATACCAAACTGGGGGGGGATAGTCAATACTGAGGAGGACTGCAACAAATGACAGGGGGACATTGATAAACTTGCAGAATGGGCAAATAATTGGCAAATGAAGTTTAACACAGATGAATGTGAGGTATTGCATACATTTTGGTAGGAAGAATAGGGAGGTCACTTATCACTTTGAGGCTGCGAGTCTAGGTGGGGTAGAGGAACAAAGGGATCTCTGAGTACAAATACACAAATCACTAAAAGTTGCACCACAGGTTAGCAAGGCCATAAAAAAGGCAAACCAAGCACTAGGGTTTATTTCTAGAGGGATAGAATTGAAAAGTGGGGAAGTTATGTTAAACCTGTATCGAACCTTGGTTAGACCACACTTGGAGTACTGCGTACAGTTCTGGTTGCCATATTATAAAAAGGATATAGAGGCACAGGAGAGGATGCAGAGAAGATTTACAAGGATGATACCAGAAATGCGAGGGTATACATATCAGGAAAGTATGAACAGGCTGGGTCTCTTTTTTTTCTCTTGGGGGGTGGGGGGGGGGGGAAAGAAGGCTGAGGGGTGACCTAATAGAGGTCTTTAAAGTCATGAAAGGACTTTGTATCCATTCTATCGAGAGAATGTTTCCACTTGTGGGGAAGAGCATAACTCGAGGCCATCAATGTAAGATAGTCACCAAGAAATCCAATAGGGAATTCAGAAGAAACTTCTTTACCCAAAGAGTGGTGAGAATGAGGAACTCGCTACCGCAGGGAGTGGTCGAAGCGAATAGTATAGATGCATTTAAGGGGAGGCTGGACAAGCATATGAGGGAGAAGGGAATAGAGGGTTACGCTGATCGATTTAGATGAGGAAAGATGGGAGGAGGCTCGAGTGGAGCATAAACTGGTTGGGACGAATGGCCTGTTCTGTGCTGTATATCCTATGTAAACCAATGAGTGGACAAGTTAGTCAGCTCTTTTCAGATAGTAGATTTTGAAAGAAGGGCATTTGTTCTGTCGCTGTTTTGAAAGTTTAAAAAGTAGGCTTAACAGTTGAGTGTAAAATTTAAATAGGAAACTATTTTTGGTGGCAGTCTTACTTTCTCTGATACCTTCCCATACTGGCAGCTTTATATTACATTTTTGAACACTTAAAACTAAAAAGAGTGTTCTGCTGTCTGTATTGCTAGAGAGAATTCTGGTACTGCTTTATCTGGCACACCAGTACTTTGGCCATAACTCTCAATTGTCCTATTTCAATTGAAACATGTCAACATCAAACAGCGCCACTGAGAAATGTAGCAAGAGATTAAAAAATAAAAACTCTGCACACTGGGAGTAGGCAACAAAAGCAGAAATTGTTGGAAATGTAAACTGCATCTGTTAATGTTTCAGGTTCATACCTATCATTAAAACGATTTTGACTTCCAAGCTGGCAAGAACAGTTGAATTGACTGGGTTTAAGAACAGCAAGCTCCCATCCAAAGTGTTGACCTGAATTCCAACCTTTCAATATATTGTAGGTTGAGAGGCATTGCTTGTGGGCAACTGGTCCTGTAATTAGATACCTGGCACACATGTTCCAGTGTACTAGTTATAATACTTGCGTTTATATTACTCATTTTGGTGTAACCTATTTGAATGCACAACTCTGTGCAAAGCAAATGGTTTTGGAAGCAGTCCCACTTTTAATGATCATAAATGTCACTTAATATTTCTTCAATATTGTCAATATAGCTCAGTGTATTACAGTTAATTTGCTTTTTGTCATTTGGTAGATTGTATTCTACGGTACATTGCAAACTGAAATTTTAATAGTTTGCAAAACGATTCCTAATGCTGACATCAATGAATAGCTTCTGATTTGTTTCTGCCATAAGTGTAAAACGTATAATGCACTGGCAAATTAACTTGTCAATTATGGAGAAATCCATATGTTCCTTGTTTGTTGCAATAATTTAATTTTCAACAATCTAATCAACTAAATGTGGTAAAACTAAAATAGTTGTCCAGGATTTTTCACTTCTGGTAACCACCTAACCAGTTGTATTGAATCTGATCATTTGATTGAATATTCTTGTTAATACGACCAGATCACTTACTCAAATTACTAGAATTAGTATTACAGCTTTTATTTTTTTTTAAAACTTAGTACCTGAGTGACTCTAAGGCCGCAAATTTAATTGACCTTATGGGGCGGGGTTTGGAGGCGGGTCTGTTGCGAAAAATTGCCGGCAGGCAGCGAACCCGCCGCCATCCTGCCTCCACGCAACTTTAGCAAGTGTCGGGTCAGCCGCTCCTGAACTGACCCGACCCCAAACGGCGGGAGAGGCAGTTAACAGCTTGTTAACTGCCTGGATAATCCTATTTTAAGTGCCTGTTCGGAATATGCAGGTTTTTCATCATGCTGCCCGCCTTCACAAAAACATGCCAGCTGAATCGAGCCGGGTTGAGCGAGGACCTGAATTGTTGCCAGCTAGTTGAACAGCTTAAAAGCAGTCCTGCAGTCTCATTCTTTCACATGCCACAGCTTAGTGCCTTGAGGTTTGGGAGACATTTTTCGGCTCTACTAATGTTGAGTGTTGAGGCTGAAATCCAAGCGCAGCGTGAGCTCCTTGGAATACCCTCTGGCCCCTTTGTCTGAGTGCAAACAACCTCCATTCCTCAACTGAGATATATACCAGTGGTATGGGAACCGTTTATATCCTCTCATCCTGGTCGTCAGATTCGGAGGAAGAGCAGCTGTGGTAGCAGTTCAACCAGGCACAGCAGGAGCGGCAACATTCTCCTCAGCCACCTGATTATGCACAGGGCGTCAGCGCAGGCCTGCACCTCGCCGCAGGAGATACCCCCAACACCGGGTTTACAGGCAGAAACATGAGTGAGCAGCAGTGCCAAAGGAGGCTGAGACTTCCGCGAGACGTAGTCGCTGACATCTGCACAATGCTGCACCAACACCTGGAGCCCAGAGGAGCGTGTGCACACTCCTGACCAGTGGCTGTCAGTCACCACTGCACTCAACTTCTTTGCTTTGGGCTCCTTCCAGGAATCAGATGCACACATCAGTGGCATCTCCCAGTTGGCCCGCACATGCCTGCATCACACAGGCTACCGATGCCCTCTTTGCAAAGGCCCACAATTACATCCACTTCTCCACAGATTGCCAGCGACGCCCAGATCCCATAAGAGAATTTTTTTTTAAAGTGTCACTGCGCATGCGGTTGGCTTTGCAAATATGGCAGGCTTCCCAAGGTGCAGGGTGTCATAGACTGCACACCTGTGGCCATTAGGGCACCCAATCACAACCCAGCTGTTTTTGTCAACCGCAAGGGATTCCACTCCCTTAACGTCCAGCTGGTGTGTAACCACAGGAAAATCATTGCATGTTTGCGCAAAGTACCCTGGTAGTTGCCATGACTCCTTCATCCTGCGGCAATCTAATGTGCTTCAGCTCTTCAATCCGCCAACCCAACTTTCCAGATGGCTACTTGGCGACAAGGGCTATCCCATGAAAAAGTGACTAATGACACCGATGAGGAGGCCATCAAACAAGACTGAGAAGTGGAACAATGTGAGCCACATTTCCACCAGAAGCATCATAGAGCAAACCATCGGCTTGCTCAAAATGCGATTCTGATGCCTCAACAGATCTGGTGGAGCCCTACAGTACGCACCAGCCAGAGTCTCCACAATCATCGTGGTCTGCTGTGCTCTGCACAACATCGCACAGCAGCGTGGCTTAGCGCTGCCTGAGGAACAAGTGGGTTAGTGCAGAGAACCCTTGGAAGAGGGGGGGAGGAGGAGGACGATGACGACTTGGAGGCACGCCTTGCGGCAGCACTCGACCACATTGCTGGCCATCATGCAAGGGATGCACTCATCCATGCCAGATTCGCGTAAGCTTACGCTTTAACCACAGGTGACTGGCATATGGCAATGAATGTGTGGATGACCTACTTAACACGCCATACATCATCTCTCCAATAAATGGTGCTTTCCTATCACTCTCAGCAACATCATTACAAATGCAAGTCACCCTGAGCCCTCAATGTGCAACTTCCATTTCCCAGAACTTCAACTGTTTGTCATCCTTTGTGAGGAGATTAAACAAAAGTGATGGCAATCGAAAATATACAACCGAACAAAACACCCAAGTGACTACCCTAGTGACTATTTGTGTGTTAGCTTCCTCTTACGCGTGCTACGTGGTGCTTCCCCTGTGGCTTCAGCAGATGTAGAGGCACCTTGCTCACTTTGATGCTGCGCCTGCTTAGATGCTTTTGGCGGGCGTCCTCTGGGTTTGGGAGCCTGGGGGACTCTGCAACAGTGTGCTCTTCCTGCGACTGTGCAGGAGTTTGGAGAGGAGCCCACACTTCCTTGTTGTCTGCCACCAACATCCCTTTCATGGGTCACCCGCACTTCACTGCTAGCAAGTGGCTGGAGAGCACCTTGCTGCACATCAGTGGGGCCATGAGGACCCATCTCAGTACTGACGGTCCTCATAACGGGGACGTCCATATACCTCTGGTGTGTCGTCTCAATAGATGCCCATCTATCCTCCAGAGCAGACCATCTATTGAGAAGAGTCACCATGTTCTCGTGTGTCTGGTGACTTATGTCCTCCATGGAGGTTGCCACCCTCTCCATGGTGGCACGTTCATGTGCCATTGCCTCCACAAAGGCACTGGTCATGTTGGAGATGGACTCCTCCATTCTCTCCACACTCGCAGTTACCCTGGAGGCAAACCCTGTCAGAGACTCCTGCACTTGTTCCTGGAGTTCCAGTACCGCTCTCTTTCTGGATGGCCCCAGAGGCACAGCGTCTACATGCAGCTGAGCAGAGCTAGGAGTGTCCTGCGACCTCTGACGAGGACTCTCCACTGCTGTTGCTGTCTCCACCATCTGCTGATGCTCACCTGTGAGCAGTGATACACCAGGTGACAACACTACTCTGTCGCGAAGGCCCCGCGAGGTATGCATTTATGTGCTGGTGCTGGGTGCGCTCGTCCTGGTGACGCTGCTCCCTCAGAAGCTGCAGGTTCCTCTGAGGAGCCCTCTTCCTCCTGGACAGTGGGGAGGGGGGCTCTTGATGGTCCTGTGGGAGAGTAAAGGCATGAGTTAGACATCTGATTGTTAGGTAGCAGACACATCCTATTGTGCAGTTGATCCAAAGTCAATCTCTATGCACATTGCCGTCAATCATGAAATCTAAATGCGAGGGTTGAAAATCTATTGTCACCAGCTTCGTCCAGTGCACCCGTCTCTCCGTCCCCCACTTCCTGCTCCTCACCACCTCCCACGATCTCGTGCGCAGCCTCCTCTGCACTAGTCAAAGTCGCCAGGGATGGTGGGCCTCCTCCTGTCTTCACTCTCTCCCTCTTATTGTGGGCTATCTTTTCCTGCAAGGAGGGACACAAGTGGAGTTTCAGTGAGAGTGATGGAATGACTGTGAAGAATCCATAACATTGAAGCTTAGGGGGAGACCAAGATGGAGTGAGGTTCCAAGAGGAAGCTGCCTCCCTGTGCGTTTAGTTGTTGTCATTGCATAACAGTGAGAGCAAGTGTGAGGGGTGCATAGTAGGATGGTGAAGGGATTCAGTACAGAGAGAGAGATGGATAGGTAAGGGTGCAAGGGAAGTAAGGGTAAGGTGGGATGTGGAGGAGCAGGCTTACAAAGCAGAGTGCTGGTGATGAGAAGAGAAGGGAAGCAGATTGAAGGTAAGTGTGATGTGATACTTTTGATTGCAGATTTCACTAAACTGTTTCCGGCACTGGACCCAGGTGCGTGAACGTAGGGACCTAGTGCTGACCTCCTCAGCATTGTGCAGCCAGGCTGACTTTGTTTGCTGAGGAGGCTTCCTCTGGCCATCGGGAGGGAACAGAATCTCCCTGCGCCCTCTTACTCCCTGCACAAGAGCTTGGCGGGAGACCTCATTAAACCGTGGAGTAGCCTTAGATCTTGCAGCACTCATAGTAGCCTGGGCCCATTCAAAGACGAGCAGAAACAAGAAATGAAAGGTTGAGGCTGCATGGGCCCCTTAAAAACAAATGTAGCAATGACCTCATCAGAGGCGACTAACAGATCCGATCCCACTCATTGGACCAGGCAGTGTGCACAATGAGACTTAATAGGCCACTGAAATTAAAATCACAATTCGGGAGCGGCTGAAACCAGAAGTGGGACCAGAACCCACCCACCAGGCAACCTGACTCCAACCCGCTTCCTAATTAAATTTGCGGCCAATGTTTCTATAAATAGTGTAGGGACCTATAGATGAAAATATATTTTTATGGATGTGAAAATGCAATTTTAGTTAGTCTGAATCAAAAGTCTATTGTATAATTAGAGATGTTGAATCTAAAAGGGAGCTGTCAAAGTGCTTGTCCCACATTCAGTCTTGCATAAGTCACAACCTCCTTTCAGCTCAACATCTGAAAGACCAAAACCATGATCTTTGACTTTCATCACAAACATCACCTCCTTGCCATGGATTCCTTCACCTCCCTGGCCATTTTTCTGGCTCAACCAGACTGTTGGCAACTTCACGCGTCTGCTTGACCCTGTTCTTGCTTTCGGATGTCATATCTTCACTACCACATAGAAAAATTAGCCCACCTCCACAACATTGCTTACCTCTGCTCCCATCTCCAGCCCTCATACACACCTATGTCAGCTCAGGATATGACTACTCAAGCTCTCCTTGCTGACTTCCCTTCCCTATCGTCATCTTTAAAATTTCCCAAAACCTGACCCCACCTTAGCTTTGTAACCTCCTCCAACTCTATATTCCCCTCCCCTGAACCTGACCTTAACTTTTTGTGCTTTCCTTTGTCCTTCTGTTTGGTGGCAGAACCTTCAGCTGCCTGGGGAATTCCCTGCCTTTTAAACTCTCTGTCCCTTCACCATCCCTCTCAAGCTACCTCTCCTCCTTTTAAAACCTCCTCAAAATCATCTTTTCTACTAAGCTTTTCATCACTCCTAACCTCTCCCTTCTTGGCTCGGTGTCTGTTTGATTTGTGCCTTTGTATGAAGTGCCTTGGAATGTTCTTTACATTAAGATGCTGTGTAAATGTTGTTCTTGTTCTTC
Source organism: Squalus acanthias (assembly GCA_030390025.1). Classification (NCBI taxonomy): domain Eukaryota; kingdom Metazoa; phylum Chordata; class Chondrichthyes; order Squaliformes; family Squalidae; genus Squalus; species Squalus acanthias. The sequence goes on from CM059431.1 coordinate 67,024,220, forward strand.
AGTTGCAGGGTATAGTTTCCCAAAAGTGAATTATCAAATGATATAATGCAGTATCTGGATATATTTTTAAAGAAAAACATATTTAGTTGCCTATATTTGAATGGGACTTTTAAAATTTGATAAAATATTAATTATTTTCTCCCCCTCCCCCTTGCCAGTTGTGGTTTCCCTGCAGAAGACCCCATTGCCTCCTGAGCAGGCAGGCAGATAGCCTGCTCCAGTCCTGTTCCATTGCCTTTCTGTGTCTAACTGAAAGGTGCAAATGAGTTGGCTGGCCTGAGAGTACCTTTCATAATTAGCTAAAGCAGTATGGTGAAGTGACTGGCTTCTGTCTGGTGCCTACCATGACACCACAGGTAAAGTTGGTAACTCAGCATATGGGCAATTATGGATGCAAAGTTTTGCCACCCATCCCTTTGCCCAGCATCTTGGAACTCCAGCAGGCTGTGCCAACAAGCCACTGTGAATAGTAGAATTATTATTTTACTCATTTTTAATCATACTCGATTTTCAATTGGAAGTTTCATTGAATATGATGAATAAAAATATTTTTTGCTTAAATAAGTAAAATATTGGAAAGAAAATTTAACATTCAATTAATCACATTGACCTGAATTTTGCATTGATGATGGTGAGGCCAACAGTGCTCACCATTAATATGGAGTAAATCAGACAACAACTTCTGGCGTCCGCACATGCGAAGTTAAACACCGAAATCCGGAAGTTCCTGTCAGATACCCCATTCCTCCACAGGCTGCACTATAACAGTCCTCGCCGATAGACTCGGCACTGAAATCAATGCAATGGCATGAAGTTGTACTTGCCCACGGGTTCCCCACTAAAGACACCAGAAAAAGTTAGGGCTGGTGCATTCAGGAGTAAGTGAATTTTTAACGGCGTGATAAGTGATAATTACTTGAAAACCATCTCTCTGGCCCTGAAAATTTAATTTTACAAGTGTGGAGCCTCATTCCTTCAGAAGTGAATTTGTGTTGGAGATTTTTTTTTACTTTTTCTGTCTCTCTCTTATTTCTTTCTCTTAACAAATTTGCTGGAGTTCTTTGAGGAAGTAACATATAGAGTGGATAAAGGGGAACCAGTGGACGTAGTGTATTTAGACTTCCAAAAGGCATTTGACAAGGTGCCACACAAAAGATTATTGCTTAAGGTAAAAAATCACGGGATTGGGGGTAATATTCTGGCATGGATAGAGGATTGGCTATCCAACAGAAAGCAAAGAGTTGGGATAAATGGTTCATTCTCAGACTGGCAATCAGTAACTAGTGGTGTTCCACAGGGGTCAGTGCTGGGTCCCCAACTCTTTACAATCTATATTAACGATTTGGAGGAAGGGACCAAGTGTAACATATCAAAATTTGCAGATGATACAAAGATGGGAGGGAAAGTAGTGAGTGAGGAGGACATAAAAAACCTGCAAGGGGACATAGACAGGCTAAGTAAGTGGGCAGAGATTTGGCAGATGGAATACAACACTGGAAAGTGTGAGGTGATGCACTTTGGCAGGAAAAATCCTAGAGCAATTTATTATCTTAATGGCAAGAAACTGGAGAGTACTGAAGTGCAAAGGGATCTGGGGGTCCTGGTGCACGAAACTCAAAAGGTTAGTATGCAGGTGCAGCAAGTGATTAAGAAGGCAAATGGAATGTTGGCTTTCATTGCTAGGGGGATAGAATATAAAAATAGGGAGGTATTGCTTCAGTTGTACAAGGTATTGGTGAGACCGCACCTGGAATACTGCATACAGTTTTGGTGTCCTTACTTAAGGAAAGACATCCTTGCTCTCGAGGCAGTGCAAAAAAGGTTCACTCGGTTAATCCCGGGGATGAGGGGGTGGTCATATGAGGAGAGGTTGCGTAGATTGGGACTCTACTCATTGGAGTTCAGAAGAATGAGAGGCGATCTTATTGAAACATATAAGATTGTGAAGGGGTTGGATCGGGTGGATGCGGGGAGGATGTTCCCGATGACGGGTGAGACTAGAACTAGGGGACATAGTCTTAGAATAAGGGGCTGCTCTTTCAAAACTGAGATGAGGAGGAACTACTTCACTCAGAGGGTGGTAGGTCCATGGAATATGCTGCCACAAAAAGCTGTAGAAGCTACAACATTAATTAAATTTAAAACAGAAATAGACAGTTTCCTAGAAGTAAAGGGATTAAGGGTTACGGGGAGCGGGCAGGAATTTGGACATGAGTCTAGGTTCGGATCGGTCATGGCCCTGTGGTAGTGGAGCGGGCCCAGGGACCGTGTAGCCTGATTCTGCTCCTATTTTGTGTGTGCAATTCTGTTAGATGCAGGAGATGGTTCTGTGATAGATAGTAGATTGGCGGTTAGGATCAGATCAGCCATGATCTTATTGAATGGCGGAGCAGGCTCGAGGGGCCGATTGGCCTACTCCTGCTCCTATTTCTTATGTTCTTATGTTCTTAATCCCATCTTCCTTTCGCAATCTTTATTTTGCTTTCTATACATGATTTAAATCTAATTTATATTTCCTGGTTTAGACACTGCGTGTCTCAATGAGGATTCTTCAATTTGATTGGTTGAAGAGCGTCACTGTTTCTTGGCCTGCTCACAGATGCCATAGATCCCCTGTCGAGCCACGCTGGATAAGACACCGGATTAGAGCAAGTCTCTGCTCTGAAGCCTGTGAAAACTTTGTGATCAGCTGTCAGCGAAGTGAATGGCGAGCGCCGTTCCTTCGCTGCTGCCCCCAAATCCGGGCTATAATATACATTTAGAGATATAAAGTTGGGTTAATTGGAGCAGGTTACTTTTTAAAGTCATCTATAGGACTCTATGAATTAACGTAAATTGAAACCTCAGAAGTAGTGACAATCTTAGAACTATATGCAGATATTCTTTCGACTGGATCAGTGACAATCGATACGGTCAAAATATAAGAATTCAACATCCTGGTAACGTGGAGTAAAAATAGCTGTTATCTCCCTTGCTTTTCCTGTCACATGTCCCACTGTGATTGCTCTCGAGTAGCTGCATAGTTCAAGTATCCAAATATAAATGGTGAAACTTGGTGCTGATAGTGGAATATATAAAATTCAGTGGCAATGCTGGGTATTTTTAAATAGTAACTGGTGAGGGGGATCCTGAGCTACAAGTTTGTAACAGTCTTAAAGTTTAGATAACTTTTTAAACGGAAAGAAAGACTTGCATTTCTATAGCGCCTTTCATGACCACCGGATGTCCCAAAGTGCTTTACAGCCAATTAAATACTTTTTTTTGTTGAAGTGGAGTCACTGTTGTAATGTGGGAAACGCGGCAGCCAGTTTGCACACAGCAAGGTCCCACAAACAGCAATGTAATAATGACCAGATAATCTGTTTTTAGTGATGATAATTAAGGGATAAATATTGGCCATAACACTGGGGATAACTCCCCTGCTATTCTTCGAAAAAGTGCCATAGGAACTTTTACGTCCACCTCAGAGAGCAGACGACCTCGGAGGTGCCATCTTTCAGATGAGACATTAATCCAACAGTGCAGCACTCCCTCAGTATTGCACTGGAGTGTCAGCCTAAATTTCTGTGCTCCAGTTTCTGGAGTGGGACTTGAACCCACAACCTTCTGACTCAGGTGAGGGTGCTACCAACTGAGCCACGTTATACTATAGTCTTACAATGAATTTCAAGTTAGTTGAGTGTGATGTGTTGCTAAAGCATTAAGAAATACATTTTATTTCTTCATTTATATATTACATATAAAATGCTTGCGCCAAAAGTGAGGGCAGCTGCAAAATCTTGCCTTGGACAGTATGCCGTGTTAGTTGTGATTGGATTTGCTTTAGTTTGCTTTTGAATTGTTAGCTGTATGTTGTATAACAGAGACTTAAAATTATAGGGCAAACGTTCTCTGAGGGTTCTTGAAAAGGTTGCAAAGTGCTTTAATATAAGTAGCTTTGTGTTTAAGTAGGTCGGTATCATAGTAAGTTATTTTCAAGAATTCATACGTTAACAAGTGTTTAGGAGAGGAAATTGTAGAGTCCATAGGAATTATTGCCTCGATATTAACCCCACCCCCCACGACAGGTGGGAGAAGGTTGGGGGAGTGGGTTAAAGTGTTAAAAACGGCGACATGGCCCCAACCCACATGTGCCCACCGCCTTTTTTACGGCGATGGATATCTGGGCGTCTGATTGTCCCACTGTGGTGAGGTGGGACACTCAATTAACATATTTAAATTGGGCTCCGACAGAGCAATTGGAGCCCAATTTTAAAAATTTGCTATAGCTGCATGGGTTTCCCAGGCGTTGGGAAACCAGGCAATGAAAGAGAGGCGGGAGCTGCCGGCTCCACAAGGTAAGTGCCTTTCTCAGCACTCTGTGGGCGAGGAGGAACAGGAGTGCTCCTCCAGCCCTCCAAGGAAGCCTTTGGCCTCTTTCTGCCCCCCTCCCCCCCCCCCCCCCCCCCACCGGCCGCAATAGTGAGCCTCTTGCTCCGCCCCCCCCCCCCCCCCAGCCCTGCTCACGGGCCTCTTGTGCTCTCTCCCCCTCCCCCCAGTGGGCCTCTCCAACCTCCTGATTGCCGGGGACCGTACTCCTGCTGTTGGTATTTCTCCCGCCCGCCGGACTTCCCATTTGGCTGGCTGCCAGGTGGGAAACAGAGCTAAAAGATGTTAATGAGGTCCTGCCTTTAAGTTCATTAGGATCACCACGTCCCCGGCCTTGCCATGTTCATTGGCCGTTTTCAGCCTCACCCGCGCCTTCCCGTAAATATCGCAGCCCATATTTCAGGGCTCTATTGACTGGATTTGTGCTGGAAGATTGGAGAGTGGCCAATGTAGTACCCACTTTTAAAAAGGGAGATAGACCTAATCTAAGTAATTACAGGTCAGTAAGCTTAACATTTGCAGCAGGGACAATTTTAGAGTCTTTAATTAAAGATGAAATTACCATGCGTCAAGATAGAGAAAATAACTAAAGGGATGCATTTAGATGAAGAGAAATAATTCAACAGGGACAATCGTGCTTGACAATCCTCATAGAATTCTTTGTGGAGGTAACGGACATGGTAGATGGGGAAAATGCAGTGGAATGGCAGATGGAATCCAATATCAGTAAGTGTAAGGTGATGCATTTTGGTTAAAAAAGTAACTATTAATTACTCTCTGGAAGTAGGCTCGATGTGGAAGAGCAGAGGGACTTTGGTGCAGGTTCACAGACTATTAAAGGCAGCACATCAGGCTGATAAGGCTGCAAAAAGAATTATAGGTTTTATCTCAAAAGGTATAGAATTATGAAAGCCAATGAGAAATGATGAACCTATATAAAATCTTTTTAATAAGACCTCCGAGTACTGTATGCATGATTGGGCTCCATGCTAGAGGAAGGATATTGAAACTTTAGAGAAGGTGAAACACAGATTGATTAGGATGTTGCCTGATATGAAGAAATACAATTACAAAGAAATATTTGAAAAGTTGGGTCTTTTTCAGTAGAACAATGGAAACTATGGGGCGATATAATAGTGTTTAAAAATTGTGAAAGTATGGGCAGGGTAGATGGAAGCAGACTGTTTCCTGCAGTTGAGGGGTCAAGAACAAGGGGGACATAGATGGAAAGAAAGAACTTGCATATGTATCGCGTCTTTCATGACCTCCGGACATCCCAAAGCGCTTTACAGCAATGTAGTACTTTTGAAGTGTAATCACTGTTGTAATGTAGGAAACGTGGCAGCCAATTTGTGCCCAGCAAGCTCCCACAAACAGCAATGTGATAACGACCATATAATCTGTTTTAGTGATGTTGATTGAGGGATAAATAATGTCCAGATCACTGGGAGAACTCCCCTGCTCCTCTTCAGAATAGGGCCTGGGATCTTTTACATCCACGCAGGAGGGTAGGCAAGGCCTCGGTTTAATGTCTCATCTGAAAGATGGCACCACCGACAGTACAGCACTCCTTCAATACTACACTGACGTGTCCGCCTATATTTTGTGCTCAAGTCTCTGGAATGGGGCTTGAACCCACAACCTTCTGACTCGGGCCAGAGTTCTACCACTGAGCCATGGCTGACACCTAAATAGGTACAAAATTAAATATGACATTTAGAACAGAGGGCAGGAGAAACATCTTCATGTTGTGAGGCTGTGGAATTCACTTTCAGGGTTAGTGGTTAAGACGGGAATTATGTCAACATTCAAGATTAGGTTGGATAAGGGGATGAAGGAAAGTGGGGTTAAGGGATATTGGAGCAGGATTGGTAAATGTGATTAGAACTATTTGCTTGTATGGAGGATAAAAGCCAGCAAGGACTGGTTGGGTGAAATGACCTGTTTCTGTGTTGTAGCTATGTTGTTTAATTTTAGACCTCCTGTGTGCCTTTACTATATTGCACAGTACAGCAGTTTTGAGCACCGTGGCAGTAATTTGAACCACTCAAATTGATTTGCTGGTTTGAAACATTGAAACGTGAGGTTGCAGCAAATGGCTATACTGATTTGAGTCGCGTAATTTCCTTTGCTTCTTTCCAGTAGCTAAGATGTATTTGCTCGTCTTGTATGTAACAGCTTTTATTCTGTTCTGCATTAGCTTGGCCATTAACCTGAAGAATGTGTATATGTAAGAGTACAAGAATCATTGAAATAGGTCCTGAGATTGATTTGGTAGTTATTGCATTGCAGTTATCTTTGGTTGCGTTGGTTATGCTTTGTTGATTGTGTTGATGAAATACATAATGGAAAAAAAATGTCAGACAGGAAAAGACCCAATGGTCCATCTAGCTTGTCCCATAAGTCATTATGCATCATTATTCAAACATTCCCTACCCACCAGGAGCAATGTAATCTCCTTGGAGAGGCGAAAACCAGATAAAAATCCAAGGACAATTGCTGGGGGTGGGGTGGGGGGTGGAATGTGGAAAATTAATCTATAAACCCCCCTTAGGTGATCAAAACTAGTCCAGGAGAACACATTGCCCATGACTTGAATTACTCGGCACCTACCTTTTGTATGATGTGATCTCTGCAACAGCCAGGAACCAGTCCAGCTGTCTTTTGAAGGTTTATATAGCAAATCGGCACGAGCCGGCAACTTGTACCATAGGACTACTATTCTCTGCAAAAAGAAGAATCGTGTAACATCTAACCTTGCTCCACCCTTGCGTAACTTTAAAACATAGCCCTTGATCCTCCCCTCCATCTAATTGAAATGATTTGTCAATGTGAACACGATCTAGTTCCTTCATTATTTTATAGACCTCAATGAAATCACTCCTGAGGCTTTGCTTTTCTAAAGAACATAAACCCAGCTTTTTAAGCCTACCTGGGTAGTTAAGGTGTTTTAAACTGGGAATCAATCTTGTGGCCATCCTCTGAACCTTTTCCAAAACCTCTATCACCCACCATGTTGAGGAACCAAAACTGGACACCTTATTCTAAAGGAGACTTAACCAAAGTTTTGTACTAGGATAAATGGTATGTTTTATTTTATATTGAATAGCCCTGTAAATGCAGCCTAGTACCCTATTTGCTTTAGTTATAGCTTCACTGTATTGGTTGTGAACCTTTAGAAAGTTATGAACTATGACACCAAGATCTTTTTCTTTCTGCACAGACTTCAGTTCTGTTCCCTGTAAACTGTATGTATACTTAGCGTTGGCCCTGCCCACACTGCACTTGTCAATAAGCGCTTCTTCACAGTATCTGGAATAGTTCTTCCAGGTAGCCTAGGGTAGTGGGGGGGAAAATTATGGAGTCATTGAAGAGGAAGTTGAATGTTGCGATGGAGGAATTGTAAGTTTTTATTGGAAGCTAGTTTGAACAAATGGCCTCTCTCATCTGTACTTATCTATGTGAAAAGGTGAGGAAATGGAAGTCATGCCGCACCAATGAACAAAACTCCTTTATGCAGAATGGAATGACAGAAAAAGGAGGAAGAAATAAAAAAAACATGAACTCGTGTTGGGGGGGGAAGGGACGATTGAGAGGGAATAGTCTTAAAAAGCTGATGGGAATGCATAATATAAACGCATGCAGGTTATTTAACTTAGGAAGTGAGCACAGAACTTGTGACTGGGCAAGAAATTAACCATCCCTAATCAGAGCCGAGATTAGAGTTTTGGATATGTGGAGCTAAGTCCCAGCAAAGCCAATTACAATAATGCAGGTGTTGAATAACAGCTTTTGAAAAAGAATTGGATGAATGTCAAGATTTTCATTGACTATTAGAATGATGAGTTTAAATAAAGATTTTTGACTGGTGTAACATGATGCTTTTACAGATTGTTTGGACTATGGAAATGTCATCCCAAGGAATGCAGCCAGTTAACGATGACCAATGTAGGTTGTGGAATTTGGCTTGATTTACTTTGCAGTAAGGAGAAACCTTGCCAAATCCTCTCTTCTGAGAAAACGTAATTGAGTAGAATCCATAACAGAGCGAATATTGTCTGTGAAGGGATGAGTTTAATGTGCTAAGTGGCGTCTCTTCATTCCCTGCTTTATTATATTCTTGAGATTTTTACACTGGAGGGTACCTTTTAAAGTTTTTATTTTTATGGCAATCTGGTATTTACATTTAAAAAAATAAAATAATTATAGCTTTAAGAACGTGGTGACTTTTCCTGTGGAAACTCAGCCACATTAACGTCCGAGATATTTCAGCAGACAAATCCTTCAAATATTTTACCTATCCTCATTGTCTACTTTAATTCTTTAAATTTATTATACAACATAAATTTCTATAAACCATGTTGTTGGAGTGGATGCAATACTTTGCAATATTGCTTCCTTCTGCCTTGACCTCCGCCCCACCATTGGCAAAACCCTTAGCGATGCCTTTATCATGGCTAGACTTCTCAAAGCGTTCCTTATAGGCCTCCCGACTTTCAGCTTATGTAAACTCAAGTCGTCCAAAGCTCTGGCGCCCATCAGCCCCATCCTTGCTGATCCACGCTATCTATAACACATTGAACTTAAAATGGATTTTTCTTCCCTGTAAATCTCTCCCTGGCCTTACCTAGCCCTACTTCGACAACCTATTCCAGTCTTGTGTCCGCTCTTGTGCCCTCCAGTTCTCTCATTCTGGCTTTCTGTCCATTCCTCCTGCCTCATTTCATCAATAGTGGTAGAACCTTCATCCGTTTTGGCCCCACTTTCTGGAATACCTCCCCTAAAACCCTCTCCATTTCTCCTCTTTCCACCTTCAAATGCCTCCTTAAAGCCATCTCTTCACCTCTCAATACCCCTATGTAGGCTTTGCGTCTGTTCCTTTATATATTTGTGAAATGCTTAGGGGCTTTATTGGTGTAAAAGGTGCTATATAAATGCAAATAATTATTATGGGAAGCTGCCTTTTACAATATTAGTACATCCCAGTCACACTGCAAATGGTTAATTTTTGGTTCATAAGAGATGCAGGCCTACTTATGCCAGTACTTCAGGAAGCACTTCTTCACTCACAGAGTAGTGGAAATCTGGAACTTTTTAAAATCACGTCCTTAATATTCTAGTCTGTTTGTAGCCCCGAGTTCTGATCGTCAAGGTGAAATAATAATGACTTGCACTCATATTCGTGATGCTCATATGTTTTCAGTATTCAGTCACAAATTCAAAGCTTTGCTGCAAGTTATAGAATAGAATCATAGAAATTTACGGCACAGAAGGAGGCCATTCGGCCCATTGTGTCTGTGCCGGCTGAAAAAGAGCTATCCAGCCTAATATCACTTTCCAGCTCTTGGTCCGTAGCCCTGTAGGTTACAGCACTTCAAGTGCATATCCAAGTACTTTTTAAATGCAGTGAGGTTTTCTGCCTCTACCACCCTTTCAGGCAGTGAGTTCCAGATCCCCACCACCCTCTGGGTGAAACAGTGCCACGTGCTAGTCAGAGTAGAAATAGAAGGATATTTCAAATGAATACGTGGCTAGAGGAATGGTGCAAGGGGGAGGGATTCAAATTCCTTGGACATTGGAACCGGTTCTGGGGGAGGTGGGACCAGTACAAACGGGACGGTCTGCACCTGGGCAGGGCTGGGACCGATGTCCTAGGGGGAGTGTTTGCTAGTGCTGTTGGGGAGGGTTTAAACTAAAGTGGCAGGGGGTTGGGAACCTGAGCAGGGAGACAGAGGAAAGGGAAACAAGGATAAAAGCAAAAGACAGGAAGGAGAAAAACAAACGTAGAAGGGAAAGAACTCAACGGTTTAAATCAAACATGGTCACAGTAAATAATAATTCATATAGTCTGAGAGCGTTAAAAAAACAAGCCTGAAGGCTTTGTGTCTTAATGCAAGGAGCATTCAGAACAAGGTGGATGAATTAGCTGCGCAAATAGAGGTAAATGAATACGATTTGATTGGGATTACAGAAACATGGCTCCAGGGTGGCCAAGGCTGGGAACTCAACATCCAGGGGTATTCAATATTTAGGAAAGATAGGCAAAAAAGAAAGGGAGGTGGGGTAGCATTGCTGGTTAAACAGGGGATTAACACAATTGAAAGGAAGGATATTAGCTCTGATGATGCGGAATCTGTATGGGTAGAACTGAGAAATAACAAGGGGCAGAAAAAGTTAGTGGGAGTGGTATATAGACCTCCAAACAGTAATACGGAGGTTGGGGATGGCATTAAAAGGGAAATTAGAGAAGCATGCAGTAAAGGCACAGCAGTCATCATGGGTGACTTTAATTTACATATAGATTGGGCTAACCAAATTAGTAAAAATACTGTGGAGGAGGAATTCCTAGAATGTTTACGGGATGGTTTTCTGGAACAATATGTCGAGGAACCAACCAGGGATCAGGCCATCTTAGACTGGGTATTATGTAACGAGAAAGGATTAATTAGCAATCTTGTTGTACGAGGCCCCTTGGGTCAGAGTGATCATAATATGATAGAATTCTTCATTAGGATGGAGAGTGAAGTAGTTGAATCAGAGACTAGGGTCCGGAATTTAAATAAAGGAAACTACAATGGTATGAGGCGCGAATTGGGTAGGATTGATTGGGGAATGTCACTCAAAGGGTTGACGATGGATAGGCAATGGCAAACATTCAAAGACTGCATGGATGAACTACAGAATTTGTTCATCCCAGTGTGGCATAAGAATAAAACAAAAAGGGTGACTCAACCGTGGCTAACAAGGGAAATTAGGGATAGCTTAAGATCCAAGGAGAGGGCATATACATTGGCCAGAAAAAGCGGTAACCCTGAGGATTGGGAACAGTGTAGGATTCAACAAAGGAGGGCAAAGGGATTAATTAAGAAGGGGAAAATAGAGTATGACAGTAAACTTGCAGGGAACATAAAAACTGACTGTAAGAGCTTTTATAGATATGTGAAGAGAAAAAGATTAGTGAAATCAAGTGTAGGTCCCTTGCAGTCAGAAGCGGGGGAAGTTATAATGGGGAACAAAGAAATGGCACACCAATTAAATGCATATTTTGGTTCTGTCTTCACAAAGGAGGACACAAATAATCTCCCAGAGATGTTGGAGAACATAGGGTCTGATGAAAGGGAGGAACTGAAAGAAATCAGTATTTGCAGGGAAATGGTGTTTGGGAAATTGACGGGATTGAAGGCCGATAAATCCCCAGGGCCTGATAATCTACATCCTAGGGTACTTAAGGAAGTGGCCCTAGAAATAGTAGATGCATTGCTGATCATCTTCCAACATTCGATGGAATCTGGAACTGTACCCATCGATTGGAGGGTAGCTGATGTTACCCCACTATTCAAAAAGGGTGGTAGAGAGAAAGCGGGGAATTACAGACCGGTAAGCCTGACATCGGTAGTGGGGAAAATGCTAGAGTCCATTATAAAGGATGTAATACCTGAGCACTTGAAAAACAGTGACAGGATCGGACAAAGTCAACATGGATTTACAAAAGGTAAATCGTGCTTGACTAATCTACTGGAATTTTTTGAGGATGTAACTGGGAAAATAGATAAGGGAGAACCAGTAGATGTGCTGTATTTGGACTTTCAAAAGGCTTTCGATAAGGTCCCGCATAAGAGATTAGCATGTAAAGTTAAGGCACATGGGATTGGGCATGGTATTGACTTGGATAGAGAACTGGTTGGCGGACAGAAAGCAGAGAGTAGGAATTAATGGGTCTTTTTCCGAGTGGCAGGCAGTGACTAGCCTTGGACCCCAGCTATTCACAATATACATTAATCTAGATAAGGGAACTAAATGTAATATCTCCAAGTTTGCAGATGACACAAAGCTGGGTGGGCATATGTGCTCCGAGGAGGATACTGAGAAACTCCAGGATGATTTGGACAGGTTGGGTGAGTGGGCAGAAGCGTGGGCAGAAACATGGATAAATGCGAGGTTATCCACTTTGGTGTCAAAAACAGAAAGGCAGACTATTATCTGAATGGTAATAGATTGGGAAAAGGGGAAGTGCAACGAGACCTGGGTGTCCTTGTGCACCAGTCGCTGAAGGTAAGCATGCAGGTGCAGCAGGCGGTGAAGAAGGCAAGTGGTATGTTGGCCTTCATAGCGAAAGGGTTTGAGTATAGGAACAGGGATGTCCTGCTGCAGTTGTACAGGGCCTTGGTGAGACCACACCTTGAGTACTGTGTGCAGTTTTGGTCGCCTTATCTGAGGAAGGATGTTCTTGCCATGGAAGGAGTTCAGCGAAGATTCACAAGGCTGATACCTGGGATGGCAGGAATGACATATGCGGAGAGATTGGGTCGATTGGGCTTATACTCGCTGGAGTATAGAAGAATGAGAGGGGATCTCATCGAAACATATAAAATTCTGACAGGTCTGGACAAACTAGATGCAGGAAGAATGTTCCCGATGGTTGGAGAATCCAGAACCAGGGGTCATAATCTAAGGATAAGGGGTAAGCCAATTAGGACAGAAATGAGGAAGAATTTCTTCACCCCGAGAGTGGTGAACCTGTGGAATTCTCTACCACAGAAGGTAGTTGAGGCCAAGTCATTAAATATATTCAAGAATGAGTTAGATATATTTCTTAAAGCTAAAGGTATCAAGGGATATGGGGTGAAGGCAGGTACAGGGTACTGAGTTTGGATGATCAGCCATGATCTCATCGAATGGCGGAGGAGGCTCGAGGGGCCGAATGGCCTACTGCTCCTATCTTCTATGTCTATGTCTATTTCTCCTCCCCGCTAATGCTTCTACCAATTATTTTAAATCTGTGCCCCCTGGTAATCGATCTCTTTGCTAAGGGAAATAGGTCCTTCCTATCCACTCTGTTTAGGCCCCTCATAATTCCTCATTGCTAAAATTGTCCAGTCCTGGCAACCTCCTTGTAAATCTCCTCTTAACTAGTGCAATCACATCTTTCCTGTAATGTCGTGACCAGAACTGTACGTAGTACTCTAGCTGTTTTTTATACAGTTCAAGCATAACCTCCCTGCTCTTGTATTCTATGCCTTGGCTAATAAAGGAAAGTATCCCGTATGCCTTCTTAACCACCTCATCCACATGTCCTGCTACCTTCAGGGATCTGTGGACATGCACTCCAAAATCCCTCTGATCCTTTACACTTCTCAGTATCCTACCATTTATTGTGTAGTCCCTTGCCTTGTTGGCCCTCCCCAAATGCATTACCTCACACTTCTCTGGATTGAATTCCATTTGCCACTTTTCTGTCCACCTCACCAGTCCATCAATATCTTCCTGCAGTCTATAGCTTTCTTCCTCACTTTCAACCACATGGCCAATTTTTGTATCATCTGCAAACTTCTTAATCATGTTCCCTACAATGAAGTCTAAATCATTGATATATACCACAAAAAGGAAGGGTCCTAGTACTGAACCCTGCGAAACCCCACTGGAAATGACCTTCCAGACACACAAACACCCGCCAGCCATTATTCTTTGCTCCCTGCCACTGAGCCAATTTTGGATCCAACTTGCCATTTTCATTTGGATCCCATGGGCTTTTAATTTTCTGACCAGTCTGCCATGTGGGACCTTGTCAAAAGCCTTGCTGAAATCCATGTAGACTATATCAAACACACTACCCTCATCGACCCTCCTTGTTACATCCTCAAAGTTAGTCAAACACTACCTTGCCGTAACAAATCCATGCTGACTGTACTTGATTAATTCGTGCCTTTCCAAATGACAATTAATACTGTCCCTCAGAATTTTTTTCCAATAATGTACCCATCACCAAGGTTAGGCTGACTGGCCTGTAATTACTCGGTTTATCCCTTTTTAAACAATGGTAAATGTTAACAGTCCTCCAGCACCATGTCTGTAGACAGAGAGAATGGAAAAATATGGTCAGAACCTCTAGTATTTCCTCCATTGCTTCTCTTAACAGACTGGGATACATTTCATCCGGGCCTGGCAATTTATCTACTTTCAAAGATGCTAAACCCCTTAATATTTCCTCTCACTGTTTATCCCATCTAATATTTCACACTGCTCCTCCTTAACTAGAATGTTTGCATTGTCCCTCTCTTTTGCAAAGACAGACGCAAAGTATTCATTAAGAACTATACCCACGTCTTCTGGTAAAAATGGTAAGACAAATAGGGCCATAGTACAAAAAAAAGTTTAAGATGTCTAAAAATGTTAAAGGCACTATATCTGAATGCACGAAGCATTCATAAAAACATAAGAACATAAGAAATAGGAGCAGGAGTAGGCCCTTCGAGCCTGCTCCGCCATTCAATGAGATCATGGCTGATCTTCTGCCTCAACTCCATTCACCGGCCCTGTCGCCATACCCTTGATGCCCTTACTAGTCAGAAATCTATCGACTTCTGTTTTGAACATACCCAATGACACAACCTCCACAGCCCTCTGGGTTGAGAATTCCAAAGATTCACCACCCTCTGTGTGAAGAAATTTCTTCTCATCTCAGTCCTGAATGGCCTACCATTTATCCTGAGGCTGTGGCCCCTGGTTCTAGACTCCCCAGCCAAGGGAAACATTCTCCCAGCATCCATCCTATCAAGCCCTGCAAATAATTTTGTATGTTTCAATGAGATCCCCTCTCATTCTTCTGAATTCAAGAGAATACAGGCCTAGTTTACTCAATCTCTTCTCATACGACAGTCCCGCCATCCCAGGAATCAATCTCGTGAACCTTCGTTGCACTCCCTCTATGGCAAGTATATCCTTCCTTAGGTAAGGAGACCAAAATTGTACACAGTACTCCAGGTGTGGTCTCACCAAGGCCCTAATATAATTGGAGTAAGACTTCTTTACTCCTGTACTCAAATCCTCTTGTAATGAAGGCCAGCATACCATTTGCCTTCCTAATAGCTTGCTGCACCTGCACATTCACCCAGGTCACTTTTGAGCATCGCATTCCCCAATCTTTCACCATTTAGGAAATACTCTGGCTTTCTGTTTTTTCTACCAAAGTGGATAACTTCACATTTATCCACATTATATTCCATCTGCCATGTTCTCGCCCACTCACTGAGCCTGTCGAGATCCTCTTGAAGCCTCTTCACACCCGCTTCACAACTGACACTGCCACCTAGCTTTGTATCAGCAGCAAATTTGGAAATGTTACATTTAGTCCCCTCATCCAAATCATTGATATAGATTGTGAATAGCTGGGGCCCAAGCACCGATCCTTGCGGTACCCCACTAGTCACAGCCTGCCATCCTGAAAAAAGCCCCGTTTATCCCTACTCTTTGTTTTCTGTCTGTTAACCAATTCTCAATCCATGCTAGTATTTTACCCCCAATTCCAGGTGCCCTAATTTTGTTCACCAACCTCTTGTGTGGGACCTTCTCGAAGGCCTTCTGAAAATCCAAATACACCACATCTACCGGTTCCCCTTTGTCAACTCCACTAGTTACATCCTCAAAGAACTCCAATAGGTTTGTTAAACAGGATTTCCCTTTCATAAATCCATGTTGACTCTGCCCAATCTTACTATTAGTTTCTAAGTGCCCAGTTATTGCATCCTTTATAATAGATTCCAGCATTTTCCCAACTACTGATGTGAGGCTAACAGGTCTGTAGTTCCCCGTTTTCTCTCTCCCTCCTTTCTTAAATAGCGGGGTTACATTTGCTATCCTCCAATCTGCAGGAACCGTTCCAGAATCTATAGAATTTTGGAATTCTATAGAAATTCGTAATAAGGTAGACGAATTAACAGCGCAAATAGATGAAAATGGATATGATATAATTGCGATTACGGAGACATGGCTGCAGGGTGACCAAGGCTGGGAGCTGAATATCCAAGGATATTTGCTATTTAGGAAGGACCGGCAAAATGGAAAAGGAGGTGGGGTGGCATTGTTAGTAAAGGATGAAATCAGAGCAATAGTGAAAAAGGATATTGGCTCATGAAAATCAAGATGTAGAATCAGTCTGGGTGGAGCTAAGAAGCACCAAGGGGCAGAAAACATTGGTGGGAGTTGTCTATAGGCCTCCAAACAGTAATGGTAATGTAGGGGACGGCATCAAACAGGAAATTAGAGATGCATGTAACAAGGGTACTACAGTAATCATGGGTGACTTTAATCTACATATAGACTGGCCAAACCAAATTAGCAATAATACTGTGGAGGATGAATTTCTGGAGTGTGTACGAGATGTTTTTTTAGACCAGTACGTTGAGGAGCCAACTAGGGAACAGGCTATCCTAGATTGGGTATTGTGCAATGAGAATGGTTTAATTAATAATCTTGTTGTGCGGGGTCCTTTAGGGAAGAGTGACCATAACATGATAGAATTCTTCATTTAGATGGAAAGTGAAGTAGTCCAATCCGAAACTGGGGTCCTAAATCTAAACAAAGGAAACTGTGAAGGTATGAGGAGGGAGTTGGCTTTGATAGATTGGGGAGCTTCATTAAAAGACATGATGGTGGATAGGCAATGGCTAACATTTAAGGAACGAATGCATGAATTGCAACAGTTATACATTTCTTTCTGGCTCAAAAACACAAAAGGAAAAGCGGCCCAACCATGGCTAACAAAATAAATTAAGGATAGTATTAGATCCAAAGAGGAGTCATATAAAGTTGCCAGAAAAAGTAGCAAGCCTGAGGATTGGGAGCAATTTAGAGTTCAGCAAAAAAGGACCAAGAGATTGATTAAGAGGGGAAAAATAGTGTGTGAGAGTAAACTTGCAGGAAAATAAAAGTGGACTGTAAGTTTCTACAAGTATGTAAAAAGAAAAAGATTAGTGAAGACAAATGTAGGTCCCTTACAGTCAGAAACGGGAGAATTTATAATGGAGAACAAGGAAATGGCTGAGCAATTAAACAAATACTTTGGGCTGGATTTTCATTGACCTGTGGAGGCGGGTTTGGAGGCGTGTGGGGGGGTTAAAATTGCGAAAACTGGCGGGCGGGCACAAGTCCGCCTACACGCAATTTTCATGAAATCGTGTCTGCTGGTCGCGACTGCGTCCCGCCTTTAAGAGACGGGCTAGGCTGTTAAGGCCCTTAACAAGCACTAAATTGGCTCTATAATGCCATTTTGAAAGGCCTTTGTGATTTTAACCCTTGTTCTACGTGAAGCACGCCTGTTCGGAACAACGATTGTGAAACCTGGTGGGAGCACATTTGGCTGGATGGATCTCTCTGTCTCTGTGTGTGTGTAAAAATATGCGGTAGCAGATTTCGGGCTGCTGCTGCTCATTTTACCTCCAGGTCCTCTCTCAGCAAAGGTCAGGCAGTCTCTGAAGACCTTCAATGCAGCAGCAATGATGACATCATCAGAGGCGACTTTCAGACTGAAAACACTAATTGGGTCATGGGTTCCCACATGCTGGAACTCAATTGCCCAATTAGGTGAAAATTGCATCAATCTCCCACATCCAATTGCAGTCGGGTGGATGACATGACCCCAACCCGCCCCAGTATCAAAATCCAGCCCTTTGGTTCTGTCTTCACGGAAGAGGACACAAATAACTTCCCAGAAATGCAAAGGAACCAAGGATCTAGTGAGAAGGAAGAATTAAAGGAAATTAGTACTAATAAAAAAATCGTGCTGGAGAAATTAATGGGACTGAAAGCCGATAAATCCCAAGGGCCTGATAATCTGCATCCCAGAGTACTAAAAGGTAGCCATGGAAATAGTGGATGCATTGGTTGTCATCTTCCAAAATTCTATAGATTATGGAACAGTTCCTGCAGATTGGAGGGTGGCAAATGTAACCCCACTATTTAAAAAAGGAGGGAGAGAGAGAGAACAGGGAACTACAGACCGGTTAGCCTAACATCAGTAGTAGGGAAAATGCTAGAGTCTTTTATAAAGGATGTGATAACAGGACACTTAAAATATCAATGGGATTAGACAAAGTCAACATGGATTTATGAAAGGGAAATCGTGTTTGACAAACCTACTGGAGTTTTTTGAGGATGTAACTGGTAGAATAGATAAGGGAGAACCAGTGGATGTGGTGTATTTGGATTTTCAGAAGGCCTTTGATAAAGTCCCACATCAGAAGTTAGTGTGCAAAATTAAAGCACATGGGATTGGGGGTAATATACTGGCATGGATTGAAAATTGGTTAACAGACAGGAAACAGAGAGTAAGAATAAATGGGATTTTTTCGGGGTGGCAGGCTGTGACTAGTGGGGTACCGCAGGGATCAGTGCTTGGGCCCCTGTTATTCACAATATATATCAATGATTTGGATAAGGGAACCAAATGTAATATTTCCAAGTTTGCTGACGACACGAAACTAGGTGGGATTGTGAGTTGTGAGGAGGATGCAAAAAGGCTTCAAGGCGATTTAGACAAGTTGAGTGAGTGGGCAAATACATGGCAGATGCAGTATAAAGTGGATAAATGTGAAGTTATCCACTTTGGTAAGAAAAACAGAAAGGCAGAGTATTATTTAAATAGTGATAGATTGGAAAATGTTGATGTACAAAGGGACCTTGGTGCAGCAAGCAGTTAGGAAGGCAATTGGTATGTTGGCCTTCATTGCAAGAGGATTTGAGTACAGGAGCAAGGATGTCTTACTACAGTTATACAGGGCCTTGGTGAGACCACACCTGGAGTACTGTGTGCAGTTTTGGTCTCCTTACCTAAGAAAGGATATACTTGCCATAGAGGGAGTGCAGCGAAGGTTCACCAGACTGATTCCTGGGATGGCAGGACTGTCTTATGAGGAGAGATTGGGTCGACTAGGCCTGTATTCACTAGAGTTTAGAAGAATGAGAGGGGATCTCATTGAAATGTATAAAATTCTGACCGGGCTAGACAGACTGGATGCAGGGAGGATGTTTCCCCTGGCTGGGGGTCTAGAACGAGGGGTCACAGTCTCAGGATATGGGGTAGGACATTTAGGATTGAGATGAGAAATTTCTTCACTCAGAGGGTGGTGAAACTGTGGAATTCTCTACCGCAGAAGGCTGTGGAGGCCAAGTCACTGAATATATTTAAGAAGAAGATAGATAGATTTCTAGACGCAAAAGGCATCAAGGGGTATGGGGAGAGAGCGGGAATATGGTATTGAGACAGAGGATCAGCCATGATCATATTGAATGGCGGAGCAGGCTTGAAGGGCCGAATGGCCTACTCCTGCTCCTATTTTTCTATGTTTCTGCCTCAACACACAGGTTACCTTTTTGGTCTCTAACAGACCCAACTCTTTCCTTAGTTTTCCTTTTACTCTATGTATTTATAAAACATCTTTGGGTTTTCCTTGATTTTTAATTGCCATTATTTTTTGATGCCCTCTCTTTGATTTCCTAATTTCCTTTTTAATTGCATCCCTGCACTTTCTATACTCCTCTCGGCTTTCTATAGTTTTGAGCTCTCGATATCTGACACAAGCTTCCCTTTTTTCCTTATCCTACCCTGTATGCTCTTTGACATCCAGGGGGCTCAAGATTTGGTAGTCCCACCCTCTTTGTGGGAACACATTTGCTCGGAATCCTCTATCTCCTCCTTGATTGCCTCCCACTGCTCTGTCTCTGATTTACCTTCAAGTAGCTGTTTCCAATCCACCTTTTGCTAATTCACATCCCATCTTAGTAAAAGTGGCCTTTCCCCAATTGAGAATTTTTACTCCTGGTCTGTCTTTGTCCTCTTCCATAACTATGCTACATCTGACTGAATTATGATCATTACCACCAAAATGCTCTCCCACTGATGCCCCTTCCACCTGCCCAGCTTCATTCCCTAAAATTAAGTCCAGAACTCTTTCTCCCCCCACCCCCCCTCTCTCGTTGGGCTTGCTACATACTGGCTAAAACATTCTCCTGAATGCATTTTAAGAATTCTGCGCTCTCTGCACCTTTTAGACTAATTCTATCCCAGTTAATATTAGGTTAGTTGGAACCCCCTACTATTACTACCCTATTATTTTTGCACTTCTCAGAATTTTGTCTGCATATTTGCTCTTGATTTTGCAATGATTTAGACTTGAATGTAGGGGGTATGATTAAGAAGTTTGCAGATAATATCGGCTTTGTGGTTGATAATGAATAAGAAAGCTGTAGACTGCTGGAAGATGTCAATGAACTTGTCAGGTGGGCAGAACAGTGGCAAATGGAATTCAATCTGGAGAAGTGTGAGGTAATGCATTTGGGGAGGGCTAACAAGGCAAGGGAATACACAATAAATGGTAGGACACCTGAAGTGTAGTGGAGCAAAGAGACCTTGAAGTGCATGTCCACAGATCCCTGAAGGTAGCAGGACATGTGGATAAGGTGGTTAAGAAGGCATATGGAATACTTGCCTTTATTAGCCGAGACATAGAATACAAAGGCAGGGAGGTTATGCTTGAACTGCATAAAACACTAGTTAGGCCACAGCTAGAGTACTGTGTGCAGTTCTGGTCACCACATTACAGGAAAGATGTGATTGCACTAGAGAGGGTGCAGAGGAGATTTACAAGGATGTTGACTGGACTGGAGAATTTTAGCTACGAGGAAAGATTGGATAGGCTGGGTTTGTTTTCTTTGGAACAGAGGAGGCTGAGGGGAGACCTTATTGAGGTGTATAAAATTATGAGGGGCCTAGATAGAGTGGACAGGAAGGACCTTTTTCCCTTAGCAGAGGGGTCAACAACCAGGGGGCACAGATTTAAAGTAATTGGTATGAGGTTTAGAGGGGATTTGAGGGGAAATTTCTTCACCCAGAAGGTGGTTGGGGGGTCTGGAACTCACTGCCTTAAAGGCTGGTAGAGGCAGAAACCCTCACCACATTTAAAAAGTGCTTGGATGTGCACTTGAAGTGCCGTAACCTACATGGCTACGGATCAGGAGCTGGAAAGTGGGATTAGGCTGGATAGCTTTGTCGGCTGGTGTGGACACGATGGGCCAAAATGGCCTCTTTCCGTGCTGTAAATTTCTATGATTCTCCTATCTCCCTCTGACTGTTTGGGGGTCTATAGTATACTCCCCAGCAGTGTGAATGCCCCTTTCTTGTTCTTGAGTTCAACCCACATGGCCCCATTTGATGATCTTTCCAACATCATATCCCTCCTGTAATTGTTTCTTTAACCAATATTGCGATTTTCCACCGCCCCACCCACCCAGCTCATCTGAAAACCCTGTAACCAGGAATGTTGAACTGCCGTTCCTGCCCTTTAAGCCATGATATCATACTTAAATGTGTCTGCTGTGCCCTCTGCCTTATTCACAAGACTCCTTGCATTGAAGTATATCCCATTAAGCACTGCCAAACTCCCTTGTTGTCTATTTTCAAGCCTTTGTTTCCTCTGCCTTCCAAATTCGCTTACTAATTTTCTGTCTTCCATTTCCAGCCTTGTTTCTCTCCCTTATGAATCTATGCTCAGGTTCCCATCCCCCTGCCATGGGTATTGGTCCAGGCCCTATTGAGGTGTAGCCTGTCTGGCTTGTACAGGTCCCACCTCCCCCAGAACTGGTCCCAATGCCTAAGAAATCTAAAGCCCTCCCTCCTGCACCATCTCTCCAGCCACTCATTTTATCTGCTCTATCCTCCTATTTCTGTACTCACTAGCGTGTGGCACTGGGAGTAATCCAGAGATTACTACCTTTGAGGTCCTGCTTATTAATCTCTTTCCTAGCTCCCTAAAATCTGCCTGCAGGACCTCATCCCTCTTTCTACCTATATCATTGGTACTGATATGGACCACAACCTCTGGCTGTTTAGCCGCCCCCCTCAGAATGTCCTGCAGCTGCTCAGTGACATCCTTGACCCTGGCACCATGGAGGCAACATACCATCCTGGAGTCACGTCTGAAGCCGCAGAAACAGCTGTCTGTTCCCTTAACTATTGAATCCCCTACCACTATTGCTTTCCTGACCTTCCTCCTTCCCTCCCGTACAGCTGAGCCACCCATGGTGCCGTGGACTTGGCATTGGCTGTACTCCTCAGAGGAACCATCGCCCTCACCAGTATGGTTAGAGAGCGAGATGCACTCTGGACTGCTGCGCTACCTGCCTGGTCCTCCTTGTCTGTCTGGCGGTCACCCATTCCCACTCTGCCTGCACACTCTTAAGCTGTGGGGTGACTACCTCCTGAAACGTGCTATCCACGTAGCTCTCAGCCTCATGGATGCACTGCAATGACATCAGCCGCTGCTCAAGCTCCGAAACCTGGAGTTCGAGCTCCTCTGGCTGATGACACTTCCTGCATATGTGGCTGTCCAGGGTGCCCTGCCATGTCTCTATTTATTAGACTACTAACTAAACTTCTTCATTTAACCCACTGCATAACTTAGAATGAAGAAAGACAATGGTAATACTCACCAACCAATCACCTACCTGCTGTCCTGAGACGTCACTTTCGAGCTTCTGCCTGTGCTCAGCTCAGCTCTCCCGCTCTCGGGCCTCTTTTATCCGCCTCTGATCTTGCTCAGCTCAGCTCTCCCGCCTCACTAATATTTAATTAGTTAAGATTTTTATTCACTTGATTAGTTTTAGATTCATTAACTAATTAGTGGCTTGCTAGGCCATTTCAGAGGGCAGTTAACCACATTGCTGTGGGACTGGAGTTACATATAGCCCAGACTGGGTAAGGGTGGCTGATTTCCTTCCATAAAAGTCATTAGTGAACCAGATGGGTTTTTACAACACTGGTCACCATTACTGATACTAGCTTTTTATTCCAGATTTATTTAATTAACTGAATTTAAATTCCACAGCTGGTGGGATTTGAACACTTGTCTCCAGATTATTAGTCAAGGCGTCTGGATTACTAGTCCAGTAACATAACCACTATGCTGCTGTCCCCAAGTATGTTAAACAGAGGCTACATCCACCTATTCAGATGAATGTAAAAGATCCCATGATACTTTTTTTTGAAGAAGAGCAGGGAGTTCTCCTGGTGTCCTTGCCAGCATTCTTCCCTCAACACCGTCAAGATAGATTAACTGGTCATTTATATGTTTGTGGGACCTTGCTGTGTGCAAATTATTTAATTTTACCTACAAAACAACAATGACTATACTTCAAAAGTAACTCATTGGCTGTGAAGCGCTTGGGGACATCCTGAGAATGTGAAAGGTGCTAAATAAATGTTCTTCCTTTCTTTACGTCTATTCAGCATTTTCCTTGTATGTACTGTTATTTTAAAAACATTTCTATTACATTTTCTTTTTATTGTCTTTTGGATATTGTAAATTTCAAATACAAATGTGTTATAGTTTATTTGATTTTTGCTTTTTCTTGAGTCCTACAGTGTGTCTTTTGGAATCAATTGTACAGTGTTTTAGTTTTTATTGCCTAGCTGTTTATTATTTAACTAACTTTACCCTTTTATTCAGGACAGTTATTGTGATTTTAACCTTGCCTGTCAGCCGGAAAATGGGTGGGTGAGCAGTTACAATTATCCGGAAGGTTTAACTGCTGACATTTCGCTCTGTTCCAGCTGTCTTCTATTTTAACCTGCTCTTCTCAGTAGGCGGCAAAGTCACCTGTGTGAATTCGGTGGGGTCCTTTTTTAAATATGCGGCTCGGGGTGCGATAATGTCATTGGGGCCATACTACAATTTTAACTATGGCCTGAAGAAGGAGGTCTTTGGCTTTTCCGTCAGGTGAAGCTAGCAGGAAAATGAGCTGGGGCTAGAAGCGGCCCAAACGAGAACGTTTTTACTTTTTTTTTTACTAGTCTTGTGAAAATTTAGGCCTCCCGAGCCCGAGGCTTCAACCCTCCCGGCCTCTCTTTTTCTTCTCCCCCAAACCTCAAAACCCTGGAACCATCCCAAAACTCCCTCCTTGAACCTCCTGAAATTGCACTCCCGCTCGCTGGCCAGCTGCCAGTTTGGGCACTGACTGACCAAGGGCATGCACATGAGGCCTGGGAATTAAAATTGCCCAGCCTACACGTTGTCGGTCAGTGGGTTTGGCGCTGGCCTTCACCCCTACCTCTTTCCCACTGCCCAATTCCCATTCCGGGTTAAAACTGGGCTGAGGACTATATGAACAGGAGTAGGTCATTCATCCCTTCAAAGCCTGTTCTACCATTCGATGAGATAATGTTTGACCTGTATCTTAACTCCATTTACCCGTCTTGGTTCCATATCCCTTAATACTCTTGCCTAGCAAAAATCTATCAATCACAGTTTTTAAATTTTTTATTGACCTAGCCTCAATAGCTTTTTGGAGAGTTCCAGATTTCCTCTACCCTTTGTGTGAAGAAAGTTTATGCCCCCTTGTTCTGGACTCCACCCACCCCAACCAACCAACCAGAGGAAATAGTTGCTCTGCCCTATTAAATCCTTTAATCATCATGAACACCAATTACATCATCCCTTAATCTTCTATACTGGATGGAATACAAGCAAACTTTGCTCATCATTTAACATGGGATTGGGGGTAATATACTGGCATGGATTGAAAATTGGTTAACAGAGTAGGGATAAATGGGTCTTTTTCAGGGTGGCAGGTGGTGACTAGTGGGGTACCGCAGGATCAGTGCTTGGGCCCCAGCTATTCACAATATATATCAATGATTTGGATGAGGGAGCCAAATGTAATATTTCCAAGTTTGCTGACGACACGAAACAAGGTGGGGTTGTGAGGAGGATGCAAAGAGGCTTCAAGGCGATTTAGACAAGTTGAGTGAGTGGGCAAATACATGGCAGATGCAGTATAACATGGATAAATGTGAAGTTATCCACTTCGGTAGGAAAAACAGAAAGGTAGAGTATTATTTAAATTGTGCTAGATTGGTAAATGCTGATGTACAAAGGGATCTGGGTGTCCTTGTACACCAGTCACTGAAAGCAAACATGCAGGTGCAGCAAGCAATTAGGAAGGCAAATGGTATTTTGGCCTTCATTGCAAGAGGATTTGAGTACAGGAGCAAGGATGTCTTACTGCAGCTGTACAGGGCCTTGGTGAGACCTTGTGTGCAGTTTTGGTCTCCTTACCTAAGAGAATATACTTGCCATAGAGGGAGTGCAGCGAAGGTTCACCAGACTGATTCCTGGGATGGCAGGACTGTCTTATGAGGAGAGATTGGGTCGACTAGGCCTGTATTCACTAGAGTTTAGAAGAATGAGAGGGGATCTCATTGAAATGTATAAAATTCTGACAGGGCTAGACAGACTGGATGCAGGGAGGATGTTTCCCCTGGCTGGGGGTCTAGAACGAGGGGGTCACAGTCTCAGGATGCGGGTTAGGACATTTAGAACTGAGATAAGGAGAAATTTCTTCACTCAGAGGGTGGTGAACCTGTGGAATTCTCTACCACAGAAGGCTATGGAGGCCAAGTCACTGAATATATTTAAGAAGGAGGTAGAGAGATTTCTAGACACAAAAGGCATCAAGTGGTATGGGGAGAGAGCGGGAATATTGTATTGAGATAGAGGATCAGCCATGATCATATTGAATGGCAGGCTCGAAGGGCCAAATGGCCTACCCCTGCTTCTATTTTTCTATGTTTCTAACTCTTTTAGCCGCGGTATCATTCTGGTGAATCTGCGCTGCACCCCTTCCAAGGCCAATATATCCTTCTGAGGTGTGGTGTCCAGAACTAAAAGCATTACTCCAGATATGGTCTAAACAGAGCCTTGTACAACTGTAGCTTAACTTCCACCCCTTTGCATTCCTTGAGATGAAGGCTAATATATTTTTTGTGCCTGTCCACTAGTCTTTAGTGATTTCAAACTTCTGATGGCCTGTACGCCTACTGTATCTGGATGTGTCTGAAATTTAAAGGGTAAAGCTATAACACCAAGCATAAATGGAAATTAAATTTGTGTTTATTGAACAGCAGGAGGAAGCATGTTTAAGTATATCCAACAACTGGTTTTATCCTATTTCATCAATATACCTCTTACAAAACACAATGTAAAGACAATGAGGGATAGTAAATTGACAAGTTGTGATTATTGTCAGGATACTCGTATATTCTGAGGGGGTACTCCGTGCTGTTGCATATAATTGCTTTTTTGACTTCATTAAAATCCTGATTTTGTTCAATGCTGTTATGTTCATCAAAATGCTAATTTTAATTTCAATGCTTTATAAATTTATGTGTAGACTTGGAGTTGGTCACAAATATAATCAGCCTTAAGCCACTTAAAAGACTTTATGACCAATTTTAACCTCCAAGGTGGACGGCAAACATCTTGCCCTCTGCAGCGTGAGCTCCTGGAGATTTTATGATCTGGGCCTCATCTGCATAGGCCCCATCATCTCCCACCCAAAGCCGGCGGGAAGTGCTAGCTGGCTGATGGGAGGGAGCGGGATATCCGCTCCCTCCCATCAGCAGGAGGCTGCCGCCAGGGACCTGAGGAAATGGTCCTCAGCACTCCGGTAGATGGTTAGGGTTGGTGGTGGTGTCGGGAGGGCATCACGGTTGAGGGAAAGCGAGGAATTCTGGGTCAAAGGAGGCCCAAGGACGTCTTGAGGGGCCCAAAGGAGCACTCCTGCTCCTCCTTTGCCCACAAGGAAACAAAAAATGAACTTGCCTTTCGGCCCCCGCTCCTCTTGCTGCCAGGTTGGCTTGGCGGGGAAACCACAACAGCTTCCCTGCTCACGTTTCAGGTTAAAATTGCAGTCGGGCCCCAATGATGTCATTAGAGCCCAATCTGCATATTTAAAGAAGGAACCCACTGCCTTCCGGCGGGGTGTCCCTCTCGCCTGCTCAAAAGAACGAGTTAAGATTGGAACCTTCACGGGAAGGCTGTGGGATTGGTGGGGTTAAGTTACTGTGATCATTTTAGCTGTCGACCCGGTTGATTTCTGCTGGTTGGGCAGAGTTAAAATCAGCCCGTCTGTCTTTCTCTTTACTGTGGTGGATATCTGAAAGGGTAGTGCTTACTCCTTTATTTACATTGGTTTTTGAAGTGTATACCGGATTACTAGATTGTGCATGCAGTACAATATCTGAAAGCTTTTTTGAAGGTAAATGTTGTCATTTTTTCCTTTTTTAATTGTGTGTGTAATACACGGGCCAGGGAATATCCTTGTCATTCTTACTTGGTTCTTTGATATACTGTAACTTATAACTATAATCCTTAGTTATTTTCTATGAGCAAGCGATACAAAATTAGGTTAGTTGGGCCACATGAAGTTAATATTGCTGCATCATATCAGTTGGGTTAATAGTAGCCATTTGCAGTATATATATTCATAGGGTTTTATTTAGAGTGTGAATATATATTTGCCATATACAGTAAACTCTTGTGTAAATGGCACTTAATCATCCGGAATACTTTAATAACCGGCAAAATAGATAACAGGTAATCTTGCCGAATCCATCCAGCACTCGTTTTGTTGAGTCCGAGTCTCCCGTGGTGGCCGAGTTAGTCAGTGGTTTTTATTTTTGTTTGTGTTAAAAATTGCCTTGGTAGGTATACCTCTCTGTTATCCAGAATTTTTCATCAACCGGCGCCATCCTGGTCCCATAGGTGCCGGATAAGAAAGAGTTTACTGTACATCCACCTAACTCCAAGTAGATAAAATAATAAAAAGATCAGTACTCTAAGAACTGAGCTAATTCTTTGTAAATAACTTTAATAAAAACACATTTCTCCTTTCCTTGAGGAATATCAAACTGGCTATTTCTCTGGATTTCAAACTGTCTCCTAATTGTTTCCTCTCTCGGATATTCCAACTGCCTCAGACTTAAACAGAAGTCTTTTGTATATCTCAGGAAAGTGTTACTGGGACTTTCTGGATTTTGAATATGGGTATAACGGAAGATGGGGGAGAACCTGGTAGAAAGCAGGCGTAAGTTCTGTTATGGGCCTAGTAAAGGCCTCGATGTGAAGGGAGCAGGATGGGATTGACAGCTGCTTTGGGAGTTGCAGAGTAGGGGCCGCTCTGTTGCTGTGAAGCTCCTTGCATGTTACATCTATTGAGTCGGAGTGGCATGGATCTGCTTCAACAGTGTGGTTGTCAGTCAGAGTGGTGCTGCTAATACCCTTGCTCCGACCATGCTAATTGTCCCGTCCTTGCAATTTGGAACGGGTTCAGCAGCCTTCACTTTGGGTGGCACTAGGTTCCACTCTGTCCCACTTTCACTGGTGGAGTGGGCTGATCGGAATCTCAATCTCTTGTGTATTATAATTAGGTTTAAAGGGTCAGCCACTGAAACAACAATAGATTTTTAAAAAATCACTTTTGTCGTTTGGATATACACTATACCTGGTTGACATCTCTGCACTGATGCTTGAGTGTAGAGCCGTCGGCATCAGTGAAGTCTGAGTCATTTCTTCATGGTTATTTTTAACCATTTTCCAAACATGTTAAAACTGGACATGACCTAGTTTGCAAAGTCTCTACATAGCAGTGGGAGCATTCATGAGATATGTTCCTATGTTAGTTATGACTTCTGTAAATGACCTATCAATTGCACTGGCAGGGGGGGGATGTTCAGTGGCAAATTGCATTGCAGACGACTAGTGCTCTCATGACTTCACTCATGAGGTGACCATAAATATCTTGGTGCTGACCTCTCACTCTCCTGATGAAGATCCAATATAATAGGTGTGGGGCAGGTGACTGGTATATAATCCTACTGTTGCCTTGGGGTCAGCCTTGGCTCACTGGTAGCACTCTCGCCTCAAAATCAGTAGGTTGTGGTTTCAAGCCCCACTCCAGAGACCTAAACACGTAATCTCGGCTAATATTTTAGTACCGTACTTAGGGAGGGCTGCACTGTCAGAGGTGTCTTTTTCAGATAAGACATTAAACCAAGGCCTTGTCTGCCCTCTCACATGGATGTAAAAGATCCCACTGCATTATCCCTCAACCAGCACCTAAAAGCAGATAATCTGGTCATTTATTTAATTGCTGTTTGTGGGAGCCTGCTGTGTGCAGATTGGCTGCTGCGTTTCCTACATTGTAACTGTGAGTACACTTTCAAAAGTACTTCTTTAGCTTTGGGGCGTCCTGAGATTGTGAAAAGCACTATATAATTGCAAGTCTTTTTCTCTCTTCAGTAGTTTCTGTTTGAAATAGTTTGTAACCCCACACAATTTAGGAGGGACATTTATTATATTGGATTAACATCCTGTTGGCCCTCATAAACCACTGCTGCTAATTCTCCACATGCTTCCTCCTCTATCACTAGCTACTTCTTCTGTCGTGTGTGTAACTGTGCTGGTGCCTGCTTCATTTCAGGATGGAGACTGTTGGTGCTCAGTGAGTGGTGATTTTTGGGGTTATGTTCTTGCTCTTTCAAGAGAACAGTTGAGGCATTGAGTAAATAGCATATTTATCTATTTGGGCAATGTATTGTCATTACATCTGCTATGTGCTTATGCATAAATCAGTGTGCAATACTGAAATCAAGACGGCATTGACAATTTCAATAATGATGTTTCACGTGCTGCTTCCTTTGCATATTTGGAGCTATTTTCCTCCACAAGAGGATGTGCTGAACTTTGTTGGTAAATTGGGATTTCTTTGCTTGTTGTTTGGCCATTTTTCAAAAAACTGTACTGCACTTATGTACTGGTTAAATGGCATGCTAGTTACATGAGAAGTGTTAAAGAATCATTATTGCAAATGTGTTATGATCAACTTTTTATTTGCTGATAACAAAATCCTCTTCATAGGAAGTGCACATTTCAAAGCTATGTGTTCCCATGATTTTTTTAAGTCGTTTTTAATTGTAATCAATGAACCGTCATTTCTCCCATTTGTCACTAGAAGTAGAATGTTTGCCCATTCTGTTTAGGCTTTACAGACTATAGCAATGCACAAGTACAACACTTCATTCATGAGTACTTTTGTTAGTGATTTCTATTGCAATCATCTCAGTGAGATTCCATCAGCAACTAAGATCCAAAAGAAAATAATCCTAAGACATTTGGCTTTCAGTAACAGTTTTTGTCACAAAGCCAAAAATTAAGATGAGACCCTTCACATACCAGACCTGAAAACTTCCGTTCAGCTTGGTTGGGAGTAGTTTTGTTTCTGTTTAAAATCCACACAAGCGCTTTCACTTGCAAAATAAAAAAAACTAACTGGAGGGCAATTGTCTTTTTATTTTGGTTATATCGATTTGATATTTTTATGATGACCATTACCTATTCTTTCTTCAGAACCTTTGGCAAATTCAGTTGACCTAATAAAGACAGACATTTTTGCATCATATTTGCAGTCTGGATAGATTTGGGTATGGAGCATCAGAACTGAAAAGCTGAGTAGTGCCAGGATTACCTTTTCATCCCTTTTTTTGTTTTTTTATTCCTGTTTATATACAACATCATCATCAACTTGTATTTATGTTCTGCCTTTAATGTAGAAATCATCCCAAGGCTCTTCAGAGATGTATTCGGGGGAAAAGAAGAACATGGATACTGAACCAAAGAAGGAGAAGTTAGGAGGGGTGACAAAGTTTGATCAACAAGTTGGGCTTTAAGAACAGCATAGAGGAGGAAAAGGAGGTGGAGAGGCAAAAGGGTTTAAGGAAAGAAGTGTGGGGCCTAGGTGAATGAAGGCACGGCTGCCAATAGCGAGGTAAAGGGAGGGGAGAATGCACAAGATTCCAGAGTAACAGACAAAGTGTGTGTGCGTGAGTAATCTATAAACTTAAAAAGAACGTGCACTAGCATTCTGCCCTAACAAACTTGGATCTGTTTGATAGACCAGGTAGCACTGGAGTTGTATGAATATCTCCTGAGATATTTGTGGTAATAGATGTGGAACCCAATAGCCACTTCCAGTTCTTAAATATGGAATCTGTGTAATTTTTTAAAATAAGTAAAACTCGTCATTATTCCAGCCCCACTGTCCATTTTTTGATTTCCACAGGTGCAATGACAAGAATGCTCGAATAAAGCCAACTAATGCATTCATACCAGGATACTTTATTTTTAAGAAAAAGAAAAAAATGTAATTAGTCTTGAAGAAAATAATTTGTCTCAAGACATCAGGAAGACAAAAAAAAGCTACATTTTAGAGGCTTATTTCTCATGTATAACTTATTTTGGAGGAAAATACTAAATTTAAACATCTATAATTGTGACTCTCTGAAACCATCATCCTCTCTTAAAACTTTTCTACCTCAAATTCATGTGTACCCAAGAGTGAAGGAAGGTAACACATAAGTTGTTGGTTCTAAAAGACTCCAGTCTTACCCTAGTTCTGACTGTCTTTCAGTCTTGTCTTGTCTTGGCTTTTAAACAATCTGATTGGCTGATATGAACAATAAAGCTGATTTCTATTTTTCTTTTGAAACGCTAACAAGTTGACACAAGGGTTCAACACTGAACACCAATCTAAAAATGATTGGTATGTATGTACATTTGCATTTTGCTCCATCTTCTCAACCCTTAACAATCCCGCATTATATGGTGTTAAGCAGTCACAGCAATCATGGGATCAAGCCAAACGGGAAGCACTATACTTTATATTTTCTTAGGAAGTTCATATTATCTGTGACCCTCAAACTATGCTTCAACCAACTTCTTCCTCTGCCTGTAAAAGGATGTCATGCCATTATCCCAGACCTTTTATGGGTTCCTCAGACATTTTGGGAATACTTCTCCCATGACAAACTCAACATGTCCCATGACTCCCTTCAGTGATGAACAGTTTTTTGGGGCCTGAATGTCATCCTGGCCCACTTCAACTCTTCTTATCTTTCTACACTATAAACATAAGCTGAGCAAAATTATTTTAGTGTTGAATTCAAAGTAGTTTTGATTAATTCCATATTGATGCATTGTTTCTTAACATAAGTTTTGGGTGCTGTGAAGTGTTTGTTTTTCCATTACTGTTATCGTTTTATTTTATGGCTAATGAATATAAGCTTAACCATAAGGGAAAATTAGTTATCTGACACTTTAAAAGTAGTTCTGATTAATTTCAGATTTTGATATTTGCATGATAGATTCTATTAACATAAGGCTGCAAGTCAAAGGATAATGGCCTGGAATTTGTGGTTAGTAGCGAAGCGAAGGTGTTCGCTGCTGGCCCTGAAGTACGCTCCGCACAAGGATCTTGCAATTCCTGTGTCTCGAACTTCGCGTTATCCGACCTTCCATTCAATTCAATGGACTGTACTGGGGATCCCTTTGTGCAAACTGCTGTGATGTCAACAGGCTGTCTTAGCCAATCAAAAGGCAGAATTCTCAGACAGTGAACAAGGAAGTGAATCAGCTCTTTAACTATTTAAAAAAATTTGAATTTTGAGAGCAAAAGAAAGTTTAGGGCTCTCGCATGGGGGAAAAAGGCAAACCTAAATAAAGATGGACAAACTTTTCAAAAAAAGAGTTTTAATTTTTTTTAAAGTTTTTTCATTTTTATTAAAATGGAAAAATTTCACACTGCACAAAGTTAAAATTAGTTTTTCAGACCCATAACCTTTGTTTAACAGTCAATACGCTGTTTAAAACCCCAGTTACACCGAACCCCTTTGGGTCTAAATTTTAGTGGGGAATTTAACCACGTACTTACTGTGGAAGAGCCGATGTTTTCGTCAGTTTAATTGATTTGGCTGATTAACAGATTGGCAGCTCTGTGGGGGGTGGCACAGCGCAGCCTATTTCGGCGCTGTGAATGACTCCAACTGGATGCGCCAAATCCGGAAGTTGCGGTCAGTTTCAAAGGCGGAATGACTGCGAACGCTGCCAGTTCGCCATAATCCCGACGGGAAATTCCGGGCCAATATTTCACAAATTACTGCAAGTAGAATAAACCTCACATTTTTAATGTGTTTGTGGGGCTGATTCACAGTAGAATTGCTGATACAAATATTGGAGATATTGGGAGTAGAGATCACTCCCCATATTAGACATGGCTCTAAATTATAGTTTTTCTGTAAAGCTGATATAATTAGCTTCACTCTGGCACCTGGATTTTATCATCTGCCTCAGAGAAGTGCAAGGCAAGCTAGATTTGGTGGTTTCAGGATAATTTTCTGCAACAATGTCCTAGAACCAACAAGGGGGCAGGCCATATTGGAACAACGACAACATGTATTATATAGTGTGTTTTTTTATATATATTATAATATGTATGTGGTATGTTGTATATGTATGTTTTTTTTATATATATATATATTTTTTTTATATATATTTTTTTTTTTATATATATAATTATAAAGAGGTAGGTTTTAAGGAGTGTTTTAAAGGAGGAAAGAGAGGTTTAAGGAGGGAATTCCAGAGCTTGGGGCCTTGGTAGCTGAAGGCACGGCTGCCAATGGTGGAGCGAATAAAATTGGGGATGCTCAAGAGGCCAGAATTGGAGGAGTGCAGATAATCCGGAGGGTTGTGGAGCTGGAGGAGATTACAGAGCTAGGGAGGTGCGAGGCTTTGGTGGGATTTGAAAATAAGGATGAGAATTTTAAAATCACTGCGTTGCTTAACTGGGAGCCAATGTAGGTTAGTGAGCACAGGGGTGATGGGTGAACGGGAGTTGGTGCGAGTTAGGACACGGACAGCAGAGTTTTGGATGACATCAAGTTTACGGAGAGTAGAAAATGGGAGACTGGCCAGGAGTGCTTTGGAACAAAGGCATGGTTGAGGGTCTTGATTAGATTTAATAATGAATAATGATCCCAATTTAGTTAACAGCCTAACGGTGCATGAACATTTATCTAATAGTAATCATAATATGATCGAGTTCAACATTGTGTTTGAAAAGGAAAAATACAAAACGGCTACCAAGACTCAAGATTTAGGTAAGGCCTACTTCACCGGGATGAGAGAGAGACTGTCCACAGTAAACTGGGCAAATCTGTTAATGGATAAATCGGCTGACGGTCAGTTGGAAGGTGTTCAATAAAGAATTTAACGTGATACCAAACCAGTTTATACCCCAGAGGGGCAAGAGCCCTACTTTCCCAAAAAAACAGCCATGGACGACAAAATAGGTAAGAGACAACATAAAACTAAAAGGAAAAAAATGCAAAAACTAGCACAGATCTTGATGACTGGGAGAGATACAAAGAACAAAAGGTGACAAAACAGATAAGAGTTACAAAAAGGAAATATGAAAAGAAACTTGCAAGGGATGTCAAAATCAAGACTTTTTTACAATTATATTAGGAAAAAGAGGGTGGTCAGGAGCAATGTGGGCCCCTTGAAAACTGATAATGGCGAATGATAAGGAAATGGCGGATATGTTGAATAATTACTTTCCGTCAGTATTTACAGTAGAGGAAGAGGATAGCATGTTGGACATACCAAGGAAACTAATATTGAATCAGGGACGGGGACTCACCAAAATTAATGTAAGCAAAATAACAGTAATGAAGAAAATAGTGGCACTAAGTATGACAAGTCCCCAGGACCAGATGGTTTCCATCCCAGGGTTTTAAAGGAAGTAGGTGAGAACTTTGCAGATGCCCTAACTATAATCTTCCAAATTTCTCTAGAATAAGTTTTTGTTCATTTAAATTGGAAAATTGCACATGTCACTCCACTATTTAAGAAAGGTGAAAAAGGGAAACCAGGGAATTATAGCCCAGTTAGCTTAACATCTGTTGTCGGGAAATTGCTAGAAAACTTTCAGCTGATCAGAGAGGGCCGACATAGATTTTTAAAGGGTAGGTCATGTCTGACTAACCTGATTGGATTTTTTGAAGAGGTGACTAAAGTAGTGGACGAGGGAATGTCTATGGATGTTATTTATATGGACTTCCAGAAGGCATTTGATGATCCTCGTAAGAGAGTGTTAGCTAACGTTGATTGCATGGAATTGTAGGCAAATTATTGACCTGGTTAGGAAATTGGCTGAGCAGCAGGAGACAGAGAGTAGGGACAATGGGCAGATACTCTAATTGGCAGGATGTAAGTGGTGGTGTCCCACAGAGATCTCTGTTTGGGCCTCCACTTTCACCATATGTATTAACGACTTAGATGATGGAATGGAAAGCCACATATCTAAGTTTGCCAATGACACAAAGATTGGCAGTAGCAGTAGCTGGAAGCATAAAATTACAAAGATATTAATAGATTAAGTGAATGGGCAAAACTGTGGCAAATGGATTTCAGTATAGGCAAGTGTGAAGTCATCCACTTTGGACCTAAAAAGGATAAATCAGAGTACTTTCTAAATGGTAAAAAGTTAGAAACAGTGGAGGTCCAAAAAGACTTGGGGGTCCATGTATGTAAATCATTAAAATGTACAAAAAATAATCAAAAAGGTTTTGGAATGCTGGCCTTTATATTTAGAGGAGTAGAATACAAGGGGGTAGAAGTTATGCTACAGATATACAAAGCCCTTGTTAGACCACACCTGGAGTACTGTGTTCAGTTCTGGGCACCAAACTTTAGGAAGGATATATTGGCCTTTGAGGGAGTGCGGTGCAGATTTACCACAATGATACCTGGTCTCCAAGGGTTAAATTACGAGGAGATTACACAAATTAGGGTTGTATTCCCTGGGATATAAAAGGTTAAGGGGTGATTTGATCGAATTTTTCAAGATATTTAGTGGAACTGATAGGACAGATAGAGAGAAACTATTTCCACTGGTTTTGGGAGTCTAGGCCTATGGGACATAGCTGAAAAGTTAGAGCCAGGCCTTTCAGGAGTGAAGTTAGGAAACACTTCTACATGCAAAGGGTGGTAGAAGTATCGACCTCCTCTTCCACAAATGGCAGTTGTTAATTTTAAATGTGATTGATAGATTTTTGTTAACCAAAGGTATTAAGGGATATGGGGCAAAGGTGGGTATATGGACTTGGGTCACAGATTAGCCATGATCTCATTGAATGGTGGAACAGGCTCAAGGGACGAAATGGTCTACTCCTGTTTCTAGGTTCCTATGTTTAAACCTGTATTTTTCTTCCTGCTTGTGTATAGAAACTAAAGAGACTCTTATAAAGAAGACTTTGTCTCTTCCCTTCCCTTTCTCAGAATGAATCTTTTAAAAATATTAAGTACATTTGTGTGTTGACCCAGACCTTTTTACTCACCTTTTCTACCAATTGCAAGGCCAGGAGCCAGCTTGCCCAAAGCAATTTTTCCTACCCTCCCCTGCCCCCCCACTCCAAGTTTATAAATATTTAGCTATATTTTTGTTTCATATATCTAGAGTATTTAGTAGTCCTTGTATTGCTCAGATCTTTTGTGAAGTTGGGGGCATCATAGTCGGATGGTTAGACATAAAGTCAAAATAAGTCACTCCTGTTTCCAGTGGCAGCATGAACGCCTTCATTTTAAAAAAATTATTCGTTCATGAGATGTGGGCGTTGCTGGCAAGGCCAGCATTTATTGCCCATCGCTAGTTGCCCTTGAGAAGGTGGTGGTGAACCACCTTGAACCGCTGCAGTCCGTGTGGTGAAGGTACTCCCACAGTGCTGTTGGGGAGGAAGTTCCAGGATTTTGACCCAGCGACTGCTGCCCTGTCCTTCTAGGTGGTAGAGGTCGCGGGTTTGGGAGGTGCTGCCGAAGAAGCCTTGGCGAGTTGCTGCAGTGTATCTTGTAGATGGTACACACTGCAGCCACGGTACGCTGGTGGTGGAGGGAGTGAATGTTTAAGGTGGTGGATGGGGTGCCAATCAAGCGGGCTGCTTTGTCTTGGACGGTGTCGAGCTTCTTGAGTGTTGTTGGAGCTGCACTCATCCAGGCAAGTGGAGAGTATTCCATCATACTCCTGACTTGTGCCTTTGTAGATGGTGGAAAGGCTTTGGGAGTCAGGAGGTAAGACACTCACCGCAGAATACCCAGCCCCTGACCTGCTCTTGTTGCCACAGTATTTATGTGGCTGGCCCAGTTATGTTTCTGGTCAATGGTGACCCCCAGGATATTGATGGTGGGGGATTCGGCGATAATAATGCCGTTGAATGTCAAGGGGCGATGGGTAGACGCTCGCTTGTTGGCGATGGTCATTGCCCGGCACTTGTGTGGCGCGAATGTTACCTGCCACTTATCAGCCTAAGCCTGAATGTCATCCAGGTCTTGCTGCATGCGGGCATGGACTGCTTCATTATCTGAGGAGTTGCGAATGGAACTGAACACTGTGCAGTCATCGGCGAACATCCCCACTTCTGACCATATGATGGAGGGAAGGTCATTGATGAAGCAGCTGAAGATGGTTGGGCCTAGAACACTGCCCTGAGGAACTCCTGCAGCGATGTCCTGGGGCTGTGATGATTGACCTCCAACCACCACAACCATCTTCCTTTGTGCTAGGTATGACTTCAGCCAGTGGAGGGTTTTCCCCCCTGATTCCCATTGACTTCAGTTTTACTAGGGCTCCTTGATGCCACACTTGGTCAAATGCTCGCCTCACCTCTGGAATTCAGCTCTTTTGTCCATGTTTGGACCAAGGCTGTAATGAGGTCTGGAGCCGAGTGGTCCTGGCGGAACCCAAACTGGACATCAGTGAGTGAGTAAGTGCTGCTTGATAGTACTGTCGACGATGCCTTCCATCACTTTGCTGATGATTGAGAGTAGACTGATGGGGCGGTAATTGGCCGGATAGGATTAGTCCTGCTTTTTATTTTAGTTTTCCAGATTGTCGGATAGATGCCAGTGTTATTGCTGTACTGCAACAACTTGGCTAAAGGCGTGGCTAGTTCTGGAGCACAAATCTTCAGCACGACAGCCGGCATGTTATCGGGGTCCACAGCCTTTGCGGTATCCAGTGCGCTCAGCCGTTTCTTGATCTCACGTGGAGTGAATCGAATTGGCTGAAAACTGGCTTCTGTGGTGGTGGGAGCCTCAGGAGGAGGCCGATATGGATCATCCACTCGGCACTTCTGGCTGAAGATGGTTGCAAACGCTTCAGCTTTGTCTTTTGCACTTACATGCTGGGTTCCACCATCATTGAGGATGGGGATATTCATGGAGCTTACTCCTCCCTTAATGTTCACGACTGGATGTGGCAGGACTGCAGAGCTTTGATCTGATCCATTGTTTGTGGGATTGCTTAGCTCTGTCTATATCATGCTACTGCTTCTTTTTAGCATGCATGTAGTCCTGTGTTGCATCAATTGCAGTAATCAGGTGTTCAATGCCAGAAAATTGAAACTGCTAGCACAATGTTAATGGAGGAGTCACACCAGTGGTAAAATATACTGGCCAGGATAGTAGTTTTAAAAGTTTAAATCTTCCCCACAGTTACTGTTACTTCACGCAGCAGAGGTCCTGCCCAGCTATTTACAGTATTGTTAAAATAAAAGGTTGAATTGTCAAGGGTGTTGTTAATGGTAGGAACATGTTATCTAATACTGCTTCTGATTACAAATCAGAAAATTGAGAGAAGTGATTTCAGGGGATGTGGCAGCATTTTAAATAAAACACTCTACAGTAATTGGTGACCCATTACTACTCCTGGAAAATGTGGTGCTAGACATCAAACAAGTATGGCATACAAAAATGGAGTGGAAATCAAACTGCTTATCCAAATATAGATCTTGTAGTGTCTGATTAAACATTGCAATGTCTGTGTTAAAATAACTGAAAGCTTTGTCATCATTTGGAATTCCAGATACATTTATTTTCGTTAATGTGAGTACATACTTGGGGACTGCTACACAAGCTACAGATGAAGAGCAGGGATTAGGGTTCAACTGCACAGATAAATTGATCCCAGCTGGAAAAAAATCTGCATCTTAATGATTTACATTCTGATGACCTGTAATTCAAGCAAACTCATTTCATTTTTTTAAAATTTAAAGTAAAGAGAGATTAGATGCTCTGTCTCATTCAGCCATGGCACAATTAGTTTTATGCTAAATGATGGGTTCATTTGTGCTGTGGACTTCCATCTACACCGAGAAAGCGTGATTGCGTTCCATCCCACCTGACCACACTCCAGAACTGAATTAGAATCTAATGTCCCAAATGGAAAGATTGGGGGGCAATTGTCTGTGCTGGTAGGGCACACCAAGTAGGACAAAGAAGTCAGTTAACTTTTAATAATCTTGTATTACGTGTAGATTGGCTGATGGGCAGGGAGTGTGGGTGGGTTATCTGGTGAGTCAGCAGTTCTTAAAGGACTGCTGCTTGGAGTTCAAACAGCTACATAGTGAAGAAATGTGAAAGGTTGCTATTACCAATGCAGTATGGAAGCTAGGAGGAACAGGACTGTTCCTTTTGAGGGTGCTGCTCTGACAATGTTACTTCAGGAGGTGCAGCAAAGGAAAGTTGATCTGTTTGGAGCTGTGGGTCACCTTCGATCAAGTTCATTGTAAGGAATACCAAGTCAGAGGTGGCAGAAAGAACACACTTTCCCACGTCTATAGATGAGAAATACATTTTCTAGACTCTGGAAGAATGGCAAGATAAGAATATCCCAAATTTTCCCACTTTTAGCATATGGCCTTAGGATGAATGCCAGCAAGAGTTTGCTCACACCTCAGTGCAGTTTCACTCAGCAACCTTTCAGCTCTTTGCCATACATATGCTTATGTTGCTACAGGGCAGGCTTTGTTGCTAGCACAGAAATATACTTTAATGTCTCTCATAAATCTTGCAAATTAGGATTAACAAGCATGCTCCATCCTAAAATAATTGCATGCTGCATGTTCATGACCTGTACAGTGCTGTGTAGGCTGAGCTTTAGATAATGCTGTCTGCGCTCGAAAATTGCAACGTATATACTTTTTGTATCTGCTAACAAGAATAGACCACACACAATAGGCAAGAACAGCGGCAGACCAAAAAGGGCCCTCCAAACTGTCATTCATTGATTAGTAATGATCCTGGGAACAGTGGTGGTAAAGGGAGTGGGGAGAGTGATGCTGGATACTTCCCCCCCCCCATGCTCAGCTAGAACCATTCCATGATTTTTATTCTTCCCCCTACTCACTTACTTGTTCATTCACACACACATTGCACCAAGGAAGCAGAACACAGAATATCTTGCCAATTAAGCACCATTTGAAGGGATGTCTTACTGCCAGCATATGTTCCTCTTCTACGATAGCAAAATACTGCGGATGCTGGAAATCCGAAATAACAACAGAAAACGCTGGAAAAACTCAGCAGGCCAGGCAGTATCCGTGGAGAGAGAAAGAGAGTTAACGTTTCAGGTCGATGACCTTTCATCAAAACTGGGAAGAGCCGGAAATCAAATAGATTTAAGGCCAGGGTAAAGCTGGGAAAAGGGGGAGGGGATAAAGGAACAAAGGGGGAGATGAAGAGACATTAAGAGACATTAAGAGATATGCAAGGCTAGAGGTGGTGTTAATGTGACAGATTAAGGCTGAATGAAGTGTGAAATCCACTGGCAGAATGAAGGACAGCTGCCAGCTTCTAGGAGGAAAAAAAAAGGTGGGGGGGGGACAAATAAAAGGGTGGATAAAATAAAATATAAATGTGATTGGAGCTGAGTTTATGATCTAAAATTGTTGAACTCGATATTGAGTCCAGAGGGCTGTAGTGTGCCTAAACGAAAGATGAGGTGCTGTTCCTCGAGCTTACGCTGAGCTTCCGTGGAACAGTGTAATAGGCCGAGGACGGTGAGGTCAGAGTGGGAGTGAAGCGGTGAATTAAAGTGACAGGCCACCGGGAGCTCGGGGTCCCCCTTACGGACTGAACGGAGGTGTTCCGCAAAGCGGTCACCCAATCTGCGTTTGGTCTCCCCAATGTAGAGGAGTCCACATCGTGAGCAGCGAATACAGTATACTAAATTGCAGGAAGTACAAGTAAATCGCTGTTTCACCTGGAAGGGGTGTTTGGGGCCCTGGACAGTGGGAAGAGGGGAGGTATAAGGGCATGTGTTGCATCTCCTGCGCGTGCACGGGAAGGTGCCGGGCGAAGGGGAAGGGGTGCTGGGGGTGGTAGAGGAGTGGACTAGGGTGTCGCGGAGGGAGCGGTCCCTACGGAATGCTGAAAGGGGAGGTGAGGGGAAGATGTGTTTGGTGGTGGGATCACGCTGGAGATGGCGGAGGATGATCCGTTGAATGTGGAGGCTGGTGGGGTGAAAGGTGAGGACAAGGGGAACCCTATCGTGGTTCCGGGAGGGAGGGGCAGGGGTGAGGGCAGATGTGCGGGAGATAGAACGGACACGGTCGAGGGCCGTGTCGACCACGGTAGAGGGGAATCCTCGGTTGAGGAAAAAGGAAGACATGTCGGAAGCACTGGTATGGAAGGTGGCATCATCAGAGCAGATGCGGCGGAGACGGAGAAACTGGGAGAATGGAATAGAGTCCTTACAGGAGGCGGGGTGGGAGGAAGTGTAGTCCAGGTAGCTGTGGGAGTCGGTGGGCTTGTAGTGAATGTTAGTCAATAACCTATCCCCAGAGATGGAGATGGAGAAGTCGAGGAAGGGAAGGGAAGAGTCGGAGATAGACCATGTGAAGGTGAGGGAAGGGTGGAAATTGGAAGCATAGTGAATGAAATGTTCTAGTTCAGGGCGAGAGCAGGAGACGGCACCGATACAGTCATCAATGTACCGGAAAAAGAGGTGAGGGAGGGGACCCGAGTAGGACTGGAACAAAGAGTGTTCCACATATCCCACGAAAAGGCAGGCATAGCTAGGACCCATGCGGGTACCCATAGCAACACCTTTAATTTGGAGGAAATGGGTAGAGTCAAAGGAGAAGTTGTTCAATGTGAGAACAAGTTCAGCCAGGCGGAGGAGGGTGGTGGTGGATGGGGACTGGTTGGGCCTCTGTTCAAGGAAGAAGCGGAGCGCCCTCAGGCCATCCTGGTGGGGAATGGAGGTATAGAGGGATTGTACGTCCATAGTGAAGAGGAGACGGTTGGGGCCGGGAAACTGGAAACTGTTAAAATGGCGGAGGGCATCGGAAGAGTCACGGATGTAGGTGGGAAGAGACTGGACAAGGGGAGAAAAAATAGAGTCGAGATAGGAAGAGATAAGTTCTATGGGGCAAGATCAGGCTGAAACGATGGGTCTACCGGGGCAGTCCTGTTTGTGGATCTTGGGAAGGAGGTAGAAGCGGGCTGTGCGGGGTTGGGGAACTATGAGGTTGGCGGCCGTGGGGGGAAGATCTCCAGAGGAGATGAGGTCAGTGACAGTCTTGGACACGGTGGCTTGATGTTCGGTAGTGGGGTCATGGTCCAGGTGGAGGTAGGAGGAGGTGTCAGAGAGTTGGCGTTCAACTTCCGCTAGGTAGAGGTCGGTTCGCCAAACAACAACAGCGCCACCCTTGTCAGCAGGTTTAATGACAATGTCAGGG
Source organism: Squalus acanthias (assembly GCA_030390025.1). NCBI lineage: Eukaryota > Metazoa > Chordata > Chondrichthyes > Squaliformes > Squalidae > Squalus > Squalus acanthias. The sequence continues at coordinate 67,066,605 of CM059431.1, forward strand.
TTGGATCGGAGAGAATGGAGTGCTGCAAGTTCAGAGGGAGGTAGGTTGGAGTGAGTGAGGGGAGCAGAGAAATTGAGCTGGATTTCACACTTCATTCAGCCTTAATCTGTCACATTAACACCACCTCTAGCCTTGCATATCTCTTAATGTCTCTTCATCTCCCCCTTTGTTCCTTTATCCCCTCCCCCTTTTCCCAGCTTTACCCTGGCCTTAAATCTATTTGATTTCCGGCTCTTCCCAGTTCTGACGAAAGGTCATCGACCTGAAACGTTAACTCTCTTTCTCTCTCCACGGATGCTGCCTGGCCTGCTGAGTTTTTCCAGCGTTTTCTGTTGTTATTTTTATGTTCCTCTTCTGTTTGTGTAACTTCTCGAGGAGGAGAACCCAGAGCGCTCAATACCTCACCACCCTGTGTCATTCACTACAACAGTGGGCAATGCCACCAAGGGTACAGCTACTCTACGCATTTAGTGAGTGAGTTTCAGAGGGGAACATGTGGTAAATTACAGAGAAGCAGTGAAGAGGAGCAAAGACCTGCTGTGGGGAGAGCCAGATTGAATTCTTCAGCTGTGGAGCCTAGGAATTGAGAAGTCACATGATCTGCTTACAAAAAGCCTCACATCTGAGAATAAGCATTTCAGGCAGTCGCTTGTGTGTGCCAAGCACCCTCAAGTCTGGGGTGATTATGGAGGAGTTCAATACCTAACAATCACCTAACTGAACTGCAGAAGAGCTCCCAATGATGGAATTTCTAAGCCCAGCTGCAGATTCCCTAATGAATGCGCCAATGAATGATATTCTAATGAACTGTTATGATTTGAGCTTCCGCAGATGCTCTTTTTATTGGCCAGCACAAAAGACAACTCCATTGCCAAGCCTATGCTCCCTATGATCAGAAGTATTGCTTTGCACAAAGTAATTTGTGATGGTGTGCCATGGGCAAGCAATAGATGCATTTAGTGTCTCTAGATTATATGTAACTTTTCCATTATGTGCCTCTGGCATATGAGATGAGGATGATGACGATTAATATCAGTCACACCAGGGTGATGACAGACAAAATTACCAATTTTATTTACTTAGTCATTTCTAGAAAAAAACAGCAACAGCGAGATGTTGAAGTGAGTCCAGGTAACACAGCAGCATTACATAGGATATCCGGCACAGAAACCGGCCATTCGGCCCAACCAGTCATGCCGGCGTTTATGCTCCACACGAGCCTCCCCCCGTCTTTCCTCATCTAAATCTAACAGCGTGTAACCCTCTATTCCCTTTTCCCTCATATGCTTGTCTAGCCTCCCCTTAAATGCATCTATACTATTCGCTTCAACCACTCCCTGTAATAGCGAGTTCCACATTCTCGCCACTCTTTGGGTAAAGAAGTTTCTTCTGAATTCCCTATTTGATTTCTTGGTGACTATCTTATATTGATGGCCTCTAGTTATGCTCTTCCCCACAAGTGAAAACAATCTCTCTGTATCCACTCTATCAAAACCTTTCATAATTTAAAAAACCTCTATTAGGTCACCCCTCAGTCTTTTTTCAAGAGAAAGGGGACCCAGCCTGTTCATCCTTTCCTGATATGTATACCCTCGCATTTCTGGTATCATCCTTGTAAATCTTCTCTGCACCCTCTCCTGTGCCTCTATATCCTTTTTATAATATGGTGACCAGAACTGTACGCAGTACTCCAAGTGTGGTCTAACCAAGGTTCGATACAGGTTTAGCATAATTTCCCTACTTTTCAATCCCTCTAGAAATAAACCCTAGTGCTTGGTTTGTTTTTTTATGGCCTTGCTAATCTGTGTCGCAACTTTTACTGATTTGTGTATTTGTACTCTGAGATCCCTTTGTTCCTCTACCCCACCTAGACTCGCACCCTCCAAGTAATAAATGAACTCCCTATTCTTTCTACCAAAATGTAATACCTCACACTTATCTGTGTTGAACTTTATTTGCCAATGATATGCTCATTCTGCAAGTTTATTAATGTCCTCCTGTAACTTGTTGCAGTCCTCCTCAGTATTGACTATCCCCCCCAATTTGGTGTCATCTGCAAATTTAGAAATTGTGTTTTTGATTCCAAAGCCTAAAACGTTAATGTAAATTGTGACCAACAGTGGTTCCAGCACTGATCCTTGTGGAACACCACTACCCACCTTCTGCCACTGAATAGCTACCCTTTACCCCTACTCTCTGCTTTCTGTCCTGAAGCCAGCTCGCAATCCATTCTGCTACTTGTCCCCTGACTCCGCATTCTCTGACCTTGTTCATCAGTCTATTATGGGGTACCTTATCAAAGGCCTTTTGAAAATCCAGATAAGTTACACTGAACTTGTTCACGAATGATTCAGCCAACAAACCCATCATTTGAGTTTCTTTGGCATTCTTTACAAAATGTTTCAAAAAAAGATTGTCAATTGCTTCTCGGAATTGGAAGAGCTACCTGATTCCTGCCAGATTCTTTGAATTACATAGGTTTCCTACCTACAGAACTGAGTTTTATCTCTGCATTTTGACTAGGTCTGAACCACGACTAACTTGTTACCAAAATGGTTGGCTTCTTTATCCATAAAACTCTTTGATATATGTTTTCACTCTTGAGCAGCTATGTTGTAAATTAAAACCTCAGTCGTACACACATTGTTTCTAATTGCTGAGTGGACTTTGAGTCTTTTTTCACTTGGTAAACAATAAGGTGATGAAGCTTCCTCTCTAACTATCTGTTTGGACCCAGACGTTTCTATTCCCTCGAGCGTATTTAACATCATCAGTTGGGAAATAAAGAAATAGAGTCGCTCCATTTAAATAGCTGTGAGCCACAGATGGTGGGAGTCCTAGTTCAGACAATTTTGTACATTTGAACTAGCCAAACTGTGCTTCGTGTAACCAAATTTGAAGTGGTTAAAATGTTTAGCAGCTTTGAAATTCCATAATGAAATATTAAAACATGGAAACCCAGATTTTCAGCTTGGGTGAAATCTGAGTAGGATCAGGCGTGAATCGTGCTCACCTGATGTCAAGTGCGTTAACCTGCTGTTGTTCCGGGGTAAGCCTAACCCCAGTGTTGTGGATGAGTTCCAGGTGTCAGCAGTGCCATTGATTTAGAGCTAATCTTCTGGAGAGTGGGACCCAGTGTGCTGTTGTGGGATTTTTAAAGGACTGCAGAACCTGAGAGAATGATTTGCAGCAGAGCAGTAAGGTTACTGACAAAATAATGGCCTGGAATTTGTGGTAAGCGGTGAAGTGACGGCGCTCACCTCTGACATCAAAGAAAGCTGCCCACAAAGATCTAGCAGTCTCTGGTGTCAATTTCAGCTCCTGGTGTTAGTTTGAATCTAGCGCCAAATCAAGTGAATCGCCAGCGTCCAGCAACAGTGATGTCATCAAGTTGACTAAGTAGCCAGTCACATTGAATAATTCTCTCAGACAGCAAACCAGGAAGTAAAATGCACAGATTCTAATTTACTTTTTTTTAATTTTACAGAGAGCGAGTTAACAATTGGGACATACACATAGGATTAAAGTAGAAACTGAAATATCATAAACGAAAAAAAAAATACAATTAAAAAAAAAACATGTCATTCTTAATCATATTCATGGAAAAATTTGACATTCCACATGTATAAAATTTGCTTTTCAGGGCCAGAACAGTTGATTGCCGGTACTGGGGAGTTCCACAGCGCAATTTGTGGCAGAGCAATGAATGACCGCACCTTCAGGATTTCCACATTTACCTGTGCATATGCTAAATCCTGAAGTTGCTGCCAGTTTCAGGGGGGTAATGACAGCGAATGCTAATGGTTCCACCGTCATTACCTGTGCAAAATTCAGGCCATTGTCTATCAGGTGGTTGGAGAACAGAGAAGCCCCATGGTTCTCAGATGGAGCTGTTAAAATGTTGCTGGATGAAGGAACTGAGCAGAGGAAGGTCCTGTTTGGCAAGGAGTGATCGTATCCCAAGAAGAGTGGCATAAGGGTAGTTGAAGGAGATGGCCAGAGTAGTGAGTAGCAATTTACAACTTCCCATGCACAACCACTTGGTGCTGAAAAACCCTAATGACCTAATTGGATCTGGCTTGGTAAGGGGAGCCAGTTATTTTACTACCCTCATCCATACCTTTGTTACCTCCAGACATGACTATTCCAATACTGGCCTCCCACTTTCGACCCTCCGTAAATTTGACCTCATCTAAAACTCTGCTGTCGGTATCCTAACTTGCACCAAGTCCCGTTCATCCATCACCCCAGTGCTCGCTGACCTACATTGGCTCCCGGTCTGGCAACGCCTCGATTTTTAAAATTACCATCCTTGTGTTCAAATCCCTTCATGGCGTCGCCCCTCCCTATCTCTCTCCTCCGGTCCTCCAACCCCCTGAGATATTTGCGCTCCTCCAATTCTGGCCTCTTACGCATTCCTGATTTTCATCGCTCCACCATTGGCGGCTGTGCCATCAGATGCCTAGACCCTAAGCTCTGGAATTCCCTCCCTAAACCTCTCCACCTTTCTACCTCTCTTTCCTGCTTTAAGTTGCTCCTTAAAACCTACCTCTTTGACCAAGCTTTTGGTCACCTGTCCGAATAGCTCTTTATGTAGCTTGGTGTCACATTTTGTCTGAACGCTCCTGTGATGTGGCTTAGGACATTTTACTACAATAAAGTCACTATATAAATGCAAGTTGTTGTTGTAAGCATGTCTGCCCCTTGCAATAACTATCCTTCAGTGTTAAAATGCATTAATTGCTTTCCATCAGTTAACGGGAGTTAATGTGGTTCCCTTACACTCCTGCCTTCATCTGAAATTGATCCTTCATTTACAACCTTGCATGCGTTCACTTCATTATAAGCTTCACTGAGAATGTAATTTCTTTGTGCATGCACCTGTCATCACACGCATTATGTGCTGTATGCTGATTCCTGACTTATTTCATGGTAACCAAAGGTAATTCTCACTTTTTTATTCTTTAAAAAGGACAAAATAGCCCATAGAGAGAGAAAGAGAGAGTGATGGGGGAGAGAAGAAGAAGAGAGCTGTGATGGGTGGTAGGTTCACAAACCTCTGTGCTCTCAACCTCTATGTGGAGGAAATTATTCAAATCCAAGGGAGGGAGGCCTTGGAGGGTGTCAGGGATGGGGATGTCAGGGGGCATGTACCAGCTGCCGGTTTATAATCTGCTTCTCTTTCTCATGCTATTATACCGCAGCTGTCATCAAACTATATCATGTAACTCTCATGTCACTCCTACTGAAAGTGACATCTGAACTCTGATCCTCAGCAATCCATTTGAACTTATTTTTCTCTTCCGAATATATTTAAGAAGGAGATAGAGATTTCTAGACACAAAAGGCATCAAGGGGTATGGGGAGAGAGCGGGAATATGGTATTGAGATAGAGGATCAGCCATGATCATATTGAATGGCGGAGCAGGCTCGAAGGGCCGAATAGCCTACTCCTGCTCCTATTTTTCTACATTTCTATCTCTAGAGATGCCTGAAAAATAAGATCCCAATGGATCAGGGTCTGCTGCACTTCAGAGCACATGCCTTCACTCATTCTCTTCCGCAGCAGCAGCAGCAGCAAATAGAAATCCACTCTTGGGGAAGTAGAGCATGAACCAGAGGAGCGTGCACGCATGCAGAGAGCATTATAGAGCAGGAGCACTTGAGGAAGACATTACTGACCATCTGCTGTACCACTTTGGATGGCTTTGCAGCATTATAGTCTGCATTGGAATGTGTGGCAGCTACAGGCACATCTGCAGAGGAGCCCAACCCACCCCACAGCAGCAGCCCTAAGGACAGACTGTTGTTGTTCCATGGATGTTAAGACTACTGCTGTAAAGGTCCAGAGTACCAGATTTGAGAGGGCTGTCCTCTCTGTCAAGGCCATAGCAGACAGTGGTCTACTACTGCACAGATCACTGGAAATACTGAGGGGAGTGCCCAGTATCCCGGGAATGTGTTTAGAAATTGTTTTCTTCATCTGGCACTAATTGTCTGCCAAAAAGAGATATGTTCACCTCTGTGTGCAGATATGGGCGTATGGTTACCAGGGAGGGGGATTTTGGATGTGGGTACTGACAGAGTTGGCACAGAGCACCTTGTGTAGCTTGACCTGCCTGGCATCCCTTTGTTTTTTGTACCATGTCAGATAAGGAGATTCCCATTTTGAAACTAATTGGTGCCAGTAATTGTGCTGGGGGCAAATTATAGATAATTTACAGCAATTATCACAAAGATTCATGAGAATCTAAGTGCTAACAGCAAAAATAAATCAAAAATGAAAAGAAATACTTGACCAATTGCTAAAATATACGTAACTTAAAATGGCTGTGTCATTGAAATGCATTTTCCGCTGTCTAGCAACCTTGAGCTCCTATTTCATTCAGGTGTGATTTACCTCTGATGTGCTGCATGCTACAGTGGTACAAATGATAGCAGGATGTCCCAGCCCTTAAATAAATATTAAAATTTAGTCCCCATCTGTGAGTTGGGCACTTGCATTGGACAGTGAAAAGATAGCAGAAAAGAGAGTGGGCGATATACTGGAACAGTGACCCATTTGTGTTGCTGCTTGTTTGATTGCCACCTCAAAATTGTACAGATGCCGATGGAAAATCTATGCTCGAGTCTTTTATTACTTGTAACATGAACCATTTCCAATCCATCAGAAATGAATGTTCTGCAGTGGTCTGATCCTACACAGATTGCTTTAGACACATTGGGCTCCAATGTTCAGTACCTCTCTTGCCCAGTTTCAACATGCAAGGGATCAGATTGAGAGTGCAATATGCAGGGCTTCAACAACTTGCACACTCGTAACATTTCTGCAGTGGTCTGATCCTACACAGATTGCTTGCTATGCTGAGGGATTGGCCAGCAGCAAGGCAGTGACAGGAGTTAACGTGGTTGATGGAGTTTTGCATGTGATGCTACACCCATCCAATCATGCCACTTCGCTCCGATGACTTGAGGTGCCAGAATGTGTAGATTGAGGCAGTCACTGCAGAATTAGATGTAATGCTAGTCATTGTAGACAGGGGGAGGGATCTACAAGAAATGAAACCAGCTTAAATATAAACAAAACAGGAAAGGAGAGCATAGGAAAGAATAAAGTAAGGGAGGCAATTGATGGCCAGTTATAGAACAGGAATGTAAAAAGATGGTTAACAATAAAGTGCGAGGGATGCTCTTAAAAATGAGTTGAACTGTCTGTACTGCAATGCACACAGTGTCTGTAATAAAACAGGGGCGCTGGAGGCAATAATACGTTGCGAGGAACCAGGCATAGTAGGGATTACTGAGACATGGCTACAGAAAAATCAGGACTGGGAATTAAACATTGCAGGGTATAACACATTTAGAAAAGATAGAGAGGGGGGAAAAGGGGGAGGTGGAGTAGCTGTACTTATTAGGGATAACATAATGGCAGTAGAAAAAAGTGGCGCAGCTATCAACAAGACAAAAATAGAGTCCATGTGGATAGAGATAAAAGATAATAAAGGCTCAATCACACTAATAGGGGTAGTCTACAGACCACCTAATAGTGGAAGGGAGGTGGAGGAAGAAATATGCAAATAAATTAGGGAAATTAGTAAAAAAACATAGAATAATAATCATGGGGGATTTCAACTACCCCGCTTTATTAATTGGCCAGAAGAGGTAGGTAAAGGGGATAAGGGAATGGAGTTCCTACAATGTGTACAGGACTCCTTTCTAACCCAATATGTAAGAAGCCCAACAAGGGATGATTTGCTATTGAATCTAGTAATGGGGAATGAACCAGAGCAGATAAAAGAAGTAAAAGTAGTGGAACATCTAGGCAATAGTGACCACCATATAATATGCTTTAAGATAATAATTGAGAAGGACATGCCTATGACGAAGACCAGGGTGATAGATTGGAGAAAAGCTGATTTTTGTGGGGCTGAGAATAGAACTTGGGGAAAATAAAATGGACAACAATATTGGCAAACGATGCAGAACAGCAGTGGTAAATATTTAAAATGGTGATCAACAGAGTCCGGGAAAAATTCCGCTAAACAACAAGAACAAGCTAAACACTAATGAGACACCATGGATGAATAAAGACACAAGAAAAATTGAGGGTAAGGAAAGAGGCATACACTAAGTACATGGACAGTAGGGGAGAGCATGACTAGAGAGAGTACAAAAAGATTAGACGAGAAGTCAAAAAAACAATTAGAAAGGCAAAAAGGAAATATTAAATTATCAAGGAGCATAAAACAAAATAGTAAAATATTTTACACGCACATAATTTTTTTTTAAAAGGGACGGTCGGGATGGGCATAGGGCCACTAAAGGATGGACAGGATAATACCACAGGTAACAATAGAGAGATGGCAGAAATATTAAATAATTATTTTGCTTCAGTATTTACCAGGGAGACAGAACAGGTGGACATGACATCGGATGATGACATTAGAAATGAGAACTGCATTTAAAATAAAGAGGAGAAATATTAAATAAACTAAAGAAACTCAGAGGATGGATTACATCCACACATTTTAAAAGAATCTAGGAAAGAGATAGCAGAGCATTACTACACATATTTAATAATTCGTTAGAACAAGGTGTAGTGCCAGAAAACTGGCGGATAGCTAACGTAATACCTATATTTTAAGAAGGGAGATAGAACATGTCCAAGGAACTATAGACCAGTCAGCTTAACATCGGTGGTAGGAAAATTAATGGAATCCCTACTAAAGGTGAAAATAAACGAAAATCTAGAAACCAAAAATATAATAGTTGTCAGCATGGATTTCAAAAGAGAAAGTCTTGACCAACCTCTGAATTTTCTGAAGAGGTAGCAGAGAGAGTAGACAAGGGTAATGTAGTAGATGTAATTTATCTAGATTTTCAAAAGGCCTTTGATAAGGTACCACATAATAGAATAATGAATAAGGTCAGAACATGGGAAGTCGGGACAAGTAGCAGGATGGGTAACTAGCTGGCTTCAAGACAGAAAGCAGTGAGTAGGGGTAAAGGGTAGCTATTCAGAGTGGCAGAAGGTGGAAAGTGGTGTTCCACAAGGATCAGTGCTGAGACCACTGTTGTTCACAATTTATATTAATGATTTAGACTTTGGAATCAAAAACACAATTTCTAAATTTGCAGATGACACCAAATTGGAGAGGACAGGGTGGGGGGGGGGGGGGCGGGGATAGTCAATACTGAAGAGGACTGCAACAAATTACAAGAAGACAAACTTGCAGAATGGGCATATAATTGGCAAATGAAATTCAACACAGATAAATGTGAGGTATTACATTTTGGTAAGAAAAATAGGGAGGTCACATATTACTTGGAAAATACAAATCTAAGTGGGGTAGAAGAGCCAAGGGTTCTGAGTACAAATACACAAATCACTGAAAGTAGTGACACAGGTTAACAAGGCCATAAAAAAAGCAAATCAAGCACTAGGGTTTATTTCTAGAAGGATTGAATTGAAAAGTAGAGAAGTTATGCTGAACTTGTATCGAACCTTGGTTAGACCATACTTGGAGTACAGCATACAATTCTGGTTGCCATATTATAAAAAGAATATAGAGGCACTGGAGCGGGTGCAGAGAAGATTTACAAGGATGATACCAAGAATGCGAGCATAAACCTATCAGGAAAGAGAAGGCTGAGGGGTGACCTGATCGAGGTCTTTAAAATTATGAAAGGTTTTGATAGAGTAGATACAGAGAGAGAGTTTCCACTTGTGGGGGAAGAGCAAAACTAGAGGCCATCAATATAAGATAGTCACCAGGAAATCAAATAGGGAATTCAGAAGAAACTTTTTTACTCAGTGGTGAGAATGTGGAACTCGCTACCACAGGGAGTGGTTGAAGCGAATAGTATAGATGCATTTAAGAGGAGGCTTGATGAGCATATGAGGGAAAAGGGAATAGAGGGTTATGCTGGTAGTTAGATGAGGAAAGGTGGGAGGAGGCTCAAGTGGAGCATAAACGCCGGCATGGACTGGTTGGGCCAAATGGCCTGTTTCTGTGCTGTATATCTGATGTAATCCTATGTAAACCATCCCATGACCTGGCCCAAGGAGGTACTGGACCATCTTCATCCTGAAAAACATGCATAAGCATGCAGCAACCAGTCACCACACTTTTTTTTCTCCTGACTGGGGAAGCACTTAAACAGAGCACTATGTTAGGTAGTAGTAGAGAAACACCACTCATTTTCACAAAGGGGAAACACCCACAAAAGGCACACGTGGATTTATTTTATTTCGACTGTGTTCTGAGTTCATTGGGATGGAATAAGATAGCAGCAGAGGAATAGTTTGGTATTTATGGTAGTTGAGGAGTGGCAGAGGCATTGGGGAAAGGTAGTGTTGTGGTCTACTTTACTGTGCATATGTGGGCAGGATTGATTCTGCTTTTTGTGGAACATGCACTTAAGTGAAGGGCTCATCAATTAAACCCTGTCTTAAGACTCCCTACATGCAACTGGGGTTCAGCAGGAATACCTTCAGGATAGAATGACAGAAATTTACGGCACAGAAAGAGGCCATTCGGCCCATCGTATCTGTGCCGGCCGAAAAAGAGCCATCCAGTCTAATCCCACCTTCCAGATCTTGGTCCGTAGCCCTGTCGGTTACGGCACTTAAGTGCATATCCAAGTTCTTTTTAAATGCAATGAGGTTTTCTGCCTCTACCTTCCTTTCAGGCAGTGAGTTCCAGATCCCCACCACCCTCTGGGTGAAAATAGTTCTCCTCAACACCCTCTTAATCCTTCCACTAATTACTTTAAATCTATGCTCCCTGGTTATTGACCTCTCTGCTAAAATAGGTCCTTTCTATCCACTCTATCTAGGCCCCTCATAATTTTATACACCTCAATTAAATCTCCCCTCAGCCTCCTCTGTTCTAAAGAAAACAACCCCAGCCTATCCAATCTTTCCTCATAGCTAGAATTCTCCAGTCCTGGCAACATCCTTGTAAATCTCCTCTGTACCCTCTCTAGTGCAATCACATCATTCCTGTAATATGGTGACCAGAACTGTACGCAGTATTCTAGCTGTGGCCTAACTAGTGTTTTAGACAGTTCAAGCATAACCTCCCTGCTCTTTTTTTCTATGCCTTGGCTAATAAAGGAAAGTATCCCGTATGCCTTCTTAACCACCTTATCTACCTGTCCCGCTACCTTCAGAGATCTGTGCACATGCACTCCAAGGTCCCTCTGTTCCTCTACACTACTCAGTATTCTACCATTTATTGTGTATTCCTTGCCTTGTTGGCCCTCCCCAAATGCATTACCTCACACTTCTCCTGATTGAATTCCATTTGCCACTTTAATGCCCACCTGACCAGTCCATTGATATCTTCCTGCAGTCTACAGCTTTCTTCCTCACTATCAACCACACGGCCAATTTTTGTATCATCTGCAAAATTCTTAATCATGCCCCCTATATTGAAGTCTAAATCATTGATATATATCGCAAAAAGAATGGGACCTAGTACTGAGCCCTGTGGAACCCCACTGGAAACAGCCTTCCAGTCACAAAAACACCCATCGACCATTACCCTTTGGTGCCTGCTATTGAGCCAATTTTGGATCCAACTTGCCACTTTTTCCCTTGGATCTCATGGGCTTTTACTTTCCATGCCATGTGGGACCTTGTCAAAAGCCTTGCTTCAATCCTTGTAGACAACATCAAACGCGCTACCCTCATTGACCCTCCTTGTTACCTCCTCAAAAAATTCAATCAATTTAGTCAGACATGACCTTCCCATAACAAATCCACACTGACTGTCCTTGATTAATCCGTGCCTTTCTAAATGACGATTAATACTGTTCCTCAGAATTTTTTCCAATAATTTGCCCACCACTGAGGTTAGGCTGACTGGCCTGTAATTACTCAGTCTATCCCTTTTTAAATAATGGTACGACGTTAGCAGTCCTTCAGCACCACACCTGTAGCCAGAAAGGATCGAAAAATGATGGTCAGAGCTTCTGCTATTTCCTCCTTTTACTCCTTGTCTATCGTTGTTCCTTTCGTAACTAAGCTAAATCTAACGGAATTATGATCACTATCTCAAAAATGCTCTCCCACTGATACCCCTTCCACCTGCCCAGCTTCATTCCCTAAAACTAAGCCCAGAACCGCCCCCCTCCCTTGTTGGCCTTTCTACGTACTGGCTAAAAATAGCTCTCCTGAATGTATTTTAAGAATTCTGCCCCCTCTGTACCTTTTCAACTGATTCTATCCCAGTTAATATTAGGGTAGTTGAAAACCCCTATTATTACTGCCCTATTGTTTTTGCACTTCAGAAATTTGCCTACATATTTGCCCTTCTATCTCCCTCTGACTATTTGGGGTCTATAGTACACACCCCTTTTTTGATCTTAAGTTCAACCCATATGACCTCATTTGATCCTTCTAAGATATCATCATTTGCCCCCCCCCCCCACAGCTGTAAGTGTTTCTTTAAGCAATAATACGAACCCACTTTTTTTTTAATCCCCCTCTTTCTCGTCTGAAAACCCTGTAATCAGGAAGTTGAGCTGCCATTCCTGGCCGCCTTTCAGCCATGTTTCAGTAATATCTCTGAAAAGATACTTCCATGTGTCTTTCTGTGCCCTCAGCTCATCTGCCTTATTCTCTAGCCTCCTTGCATTGAAGTACATACCATTAAGCACTGCCAAACCCCTTTGTTGTCTATTTTCTAGCCTTTGTTTCCTCTGCCTTCCAAACTCACTAATTTTCTGCCTTCCATTTCCAGCTTTGCTTCTCTCCTTTATGAATCTACGCTCAGATTCCCATCCTCCTGCCACGCTAATTTAAACCCTCCCCAATAGTATTAGCAAACCCCACTGTGAGGATATTGGTGCTGGCCCTGTTGAGGTGCAACCCGTCCGGCTTGTACAGGTCCCACCTCAATGCCTCAGGAATCTAAAGCCCTCCTTCCTGCAACATCTCTCCAGCCACACATTCATCTGCCCTATCTTCCTATTTCTGTACTCCCTAGTGCGTGGCACCAGGAGTAATCCAGAGATTACTACCTTTTGAGGTCCTGCGTATTAGTCTCTTTCCTAGCTCCCTAAAATCTGCCTGCAGGACATCATCCCTCTTTCTACCTATGTCATTGGTACCGATATGGACCACAACCTCTGGCTGTTCACCTGCCCCCCACAGAATGTTCTGTGGCTGCTCAGTGACATCCTTGACCCTGGCACCACGGAGGCAACATACCATCCTGGAATCGTGTTTGCAGCCGCAGAAACGCCTGTTTCTTTCCCTAACTATTGAATCCCCTATCACTATTGCTTTCCTGACTTTCCTCCCCACCCCCGCCACACCATGGTGCCGTGGCTTTGGCTCGGGCTGTATTCCCCAGAGGCTTACAAACTCTTAAGCTGCAGGGTGACCACCTCCTGAAACGTGCTATCCACGTAGCTCTTAGCCTCGCAGAAGCACTGCAGTGATGCCAGCTGCTGCTCAAGCTCCGAAACCCAGCGCTGAGCAGACCCGACATGCAGTGGCAGGGGAGGCAATTGAAATCATTAGTGGCTTGTTTACAGCCACTTTACAATGCTTTTTTCCCCCAGCTTTTTGATTTTGACAGGTCGCCCACCGGTTTCCCGCTGTGCCTAGACCTCGTCCGTGAAGCTGAGGTGGGAGGTGACTTGCCATTCTTTCTGCTGATGAGTTGACAGCTTCAAATGTCAAGTCAAAGCTCCCAGCTGAATCAGATATCTTCCCTTAGCCACTAGCTTCTCTAAACTGCATTTCCACTACAGATTCAAGATGCTGCAAGTCTTTACACAAGTCTCCATCCAGTCTGACCTCATTACCTCTCCCACCATTGACAGATCGCTTATGTCATTTCTTCTTCACCTGCCATCTATTCCATCAGCATCGGTGCCCTTGAAACTATCTCACCTTGGTCCTCTGAATCCCACCACGATCAGCCCCAGCAGCACCAACAACAACACCAACCTTCTCCGCAAGCAACTGATGCTGCACAGGAGCACCCAACCACATTGCTGCCCGGGAGGCCAGGGATGGCCTCTGCATGGCCAGATTTACTTCACTTGACGCTGTACACCCTGGCTGCCACATGATGAGCCAGGTTGGCACCACCCCACACCAACACCAAAAAGCATCCCGACAATGCCTAAGCCATTCCTTTCACACTCATCACCATTGCGGGGGTACCGTTATGTCTCACCATTCATTGCAACTTCACTTCCAAAGGTGCACACACATCTGTCCAAGAATGCAAAGTGTTCAAAATAAAGGTTTCAATGTTTGACACCACATTAACAATCTTTACATGGACATTGCATAACACACCCAAGTGCCTTCCCTTGTGTGTTGTTAGTTGGTCTTATTGCAGTAGGATGAGGGTGAGTGTGAGGGGTGACTAGTGAGATGGGGACGTGATAATGTAGATAGAGAGGGATGGGCGGAGGTGCAAGGTAAGTTGGTGTGAGTAAGGATGTGCAGGAGTAGAGTAGGGAAGGCAGAGTGATGGGGATGTGATGAGTGGCACAGCAGGATGAGGTTGAGTGTGGCTTTGTACTAACGTTTCGTGATCTAATGAGATCATTGAAAGGTTTGCACCACTGCAGCCTGGTCCTCCTGATGACATTCCTGCTTGTGTCCTCCTGTGCAATGTGTAACCAGGCTGCGTTGGTCTCCTGGGGAGGTCTCTTCCGCCCATTGGAAGGGAAGAGAACCTCCCTGCGTGCTGTGACTCCCTCCATAAGCATATGGAGGGAGCCATGGGAGAGCCTGGGTGCAGTGCTTGTCAGTGTTTGCAGCACCTCAATGCTGTAGAACACTGACAGCATAACTGTCAAAATCAATTTACGCATGGTCCCTTTAAGGAAACCGTATGATGACGCGTCAGGAAATTACGTCATCAGACCTGCTTCATTCAATTGATCGGCAAATGCGCTGGGCGGGCTTAACGAGCCCAATCAGGGGAAAATCATTTTGGACAGTGGGCTGGAGCTGGCAACGAGGCCAGGACCTGCCACCGACCCGCCGAGGTTGGTAAAATCCAGCCTTTTGTGCCAACATTGCAGTTGCATGTTCCACCATAATCCTTGTGCTGTGTTACATCATTGTTTAGCACTTGATTATGGCCATCTCAAGGGGGTGATGTCCAGGGCTGAAGAGACTATCCCTGGTCTCCTGAGGAACCATCCATCCAGATTTCCTAGCCCTTCAAATAATGGTGGCACCAGAGATTAATGTAAAATGAAGACACAGCGACTGCTGCCAGGGTAGCAGACATTCATGAGCATAAATTTTGAGTATATGGTTGCAGACTAGCTGTCGATTAATGGAATAAAATTCCCTTCATTTAAAGAAAGAGTCTAAAACTCTCAATGAATGTACATTCAGTTGAGAAATAAAAATTCCATGGGAAAAGTGATCCATCCGTGGCTAACTAAAGAAGTTAAGGATAGTATTAGATTAAAAGAAGAGGCTTATAGTGTTGTGAAGAATAGTAGTAAGCCTGAGAATTGGGAGAGCTTTAGAAACCAGCAAAGGATGACAGAAAAATTGATAAAATGGGAGAAAATAGAATGAGAGTAAACTAGCAAGAAATATAAGAACAGATTGCAAGAGCTTCTACAAGTATGTAAAAAGGAAGAGTAGCAAAAGTAAGTGTTGATCCCTTAGAGGCTGAGACAGGTGAAATAAGGAAATGGCAGAGACTAATATTTTGTATATGTATTCACAGTAGAAGTCACAAAAAGCATACCAAAAATAGTGGGAATCCAAGGGGCTTTTATTTTCGTTCATGGGATGTGGGCATCGCTGGCAAGGCCAGCATTTATTGCCCATCCCTAATTTCCCCTAAGTGAGTGGCTTGCTAAGCCATTTCAGAGGGCAGTTAAGAGTCAATCACATTGGTGTGGGTCTGGAGTTACATATAGGCCAGACCAGGTAAGGACTGCAGATTTCCTTCCCTAAAGGACATTAGTGAACCAGATGGGTTTTTACAATAGTTTCATGGTCACCATTACTGATACTAGCCTTTTATTCCAGATTTATTTGATTAACTGAATTTAAATTCCCCTGTTGCCGTGATGCAATTTGAACTCGTGTCTCCAGATCATTAGTCCAGGCCTCTGGATTACTAGTCCAGAAACATTACTGTACCTCCATGTAAGAATAAGGAACTTAAAGTAATTAATATCAGTAGAGAAAAAGTACTTGAGAAACTAATGGGACTAAAAACCGACAAATCCCCTGGACTTGATGCCTAGGGTTCTAAGAGGTGGCTGCAGAGATAGTGGATACATTGCTTGTGATCTTTCAAAATTCCTTAGATTCTAGAATGGTCCCAGCAGATTGAAAGGTAGCAAATGTAACCTCACTATTCAAGAAAGGAGGGAGAGAGAAAATTACAGGCCAGTTAGCCTGACATCAGTCATCTGGAAAATGCCGGAATCCATTATTAAGGAAGTGGTAACAGGGCACTTAAAAAATCATAATATGATTAGGCAGAGTCAACGTGATTTTACGAAAGGGAAATCGTGTTTAACTAATTTATTAGAGTTTTTTGAGAATGTAACTAGCAGGGTAGATAAAAGGGAACCAGTGGATACAGTATATTTGGATTTACAAAAGGCATTCGATAAGGTGCCACATAAAAGGTTGTTGCGTAAGATAAGGGCTCATGGGGTTGGGGCTAATATATTAGCGTGGAGAGAGGATTGGTTAAATGACAGAAAACAGAGAGTAGGGATAAGTGGGTCATTTTCCGGTTGGCAGGCTGTAATTAGTGGGGCGCCGCAAGGATCAGTGCTTGGGCCTCAGCTAGTTACAATCTCTATTAATGACTTGGATGAAGGGACCGAGTGCAGTGTATCCAAGATTGGTGACGATACAAAGCTAGGTGGGAAAATAAGCTGTGAGGAGGACACAAAGAGCCTGCAAAGGTATATAGACAGGTTAAGTGAGTGGCTAATAAAGTGGCAGATGGAGTATAATGCAAAGAAATGTGAGGTTATTCATTTTGGTAGGAAGAATAGAAAAACAGAATATTTTTAAAATGGTGACAAATTATTAAATGTTGGTGTTCAGAGAGATTTAGGTATCCTCATACAGGAAACACAAAGTTAGCATGCAGGTACAGGAAGCAATTAGGAAGGCAAATAGCATGTTGGCCTTTATTGCAAGGGGGTTATAGTACAAGAGTAAGGAAGTCTTACTACAATTCGTACAGGGCTTTGGTGAGACCATACCTGGAGTACTGTGCACAGTTTTGGTGTCCTTATCTAACGAAGGATATACTTGCCTTAGAGGTGGTGCAACGTAGGTTCACTAGATTGATCCCTGGGATGAGAGGGTTATCCTATGAGGAGAGATTGAATAGATTGGGTCGATACTCTCTGGAGTTTAGAAGAATGAGGGGTGATCTCACTGAAACATATAAGATTCTGCAGGGGACTTGACAGGGTAGATGCTGAGAGGTTGTTCCCCCTGGAGAGTCTAGAACTAGGGGGCATAACCTCAGGATAAGCGTTGGCCATTTAAGACCGAGATGAAGGGAAATTTCTTCACTGAGGGTTGTGAATCTTTGGAATTCTCTACCCCAAAGGGCTGTGGATGAGTATATTCAATGCTGAGAGGGATAGATTTTTGGACTCCTGGGAAATCAAGGGAAGTGGAGTTGAGGTCAAAGATCAGCCATAATCTTATTGAATGGTGGAGCAGGCTCGAAGGGCTGTATGGCCTACTCCTGCTCCTAATTCTTATGTTCTGTTCATGAAGACTATAGGATTGGAAGTAGTGGCCTGTATGGCCACGTGCATGCTGTCAATAATAATGGCCTTGTCACATAGAAAAAAATACTGTGGCCCTCCAGCTGCTGGCTGTTTTCCATGGGGAAAGTAATGAAGGATTTTGCCCTGGTATGCAAGGCATCTCTGACATGTTTTATACTTTGGTGCGCTGCTGACACAGATATTTGACAGAAATCCTTGGCTCTTACTTGGAAATACAGGGCTGTGTAAGACAGGAAAGGAAGATTTTGATCTATTTAACTAGTTCCTGAGTTCAAGCTCTTGTTTAACAAGATTAGGTACGCAAAAGTTCAAAATAGTGGCTGCATGGATTGCCATGGACGTGTCGTGGATCTTGTCTGTCAGACTGGCTTGACGCGATTGCATAATTTCATGACCACTTACCTGGGGAATTATAGGCAGTAAAGGCAGATCTCTTAGATATGCCAAGGTAACTGCAGCTTGTTCTGTATACACTGGAGGTTGGGTAAGGATAGGTGTAGGTTACTTGTCTCGGGTGTAAAAACGCCTTCCTCCCATTATTCTTCAGGTTGTCCACTTCCTCCCACCAAAATGAGCAAATAGAAAGCTTTATTCTGTGGGGTGAGTATGTTCTTAATCCTGGTTACAGCAGTTTAAATTGTAGCTACCAACAAACCACAGATGCAAACTAGAGCACCCCAAAAATTTGGATAAAGGCAAAAATGGGGCCTGCAGTGAAACCAGAAACCTGTACAACTCAAAATATGTAAACGGTTCAATTACAACAAGAACTTGTATTTATATAGTCATTAAATGTCCCAAGGTGCTTCACAGGAGCTTATCAAACAAAATTTGATACTTAGCCACATAAGGACATATTAGGGCAGATTACCAAACACTTGGTCAAAGAGGTAGGTTTTGAGGAGTATCTTAAAGGAGTAAAGAGAGGTAGAGAGATGGTGACATTTAGGGAGGGAATTCCAGAGCTATGGGCCTTGGCAGCTGAAGGCATGGCCACCAATGGTGGAGCGATTAAAATTGGGGATGCGCAAGAGGCCAGAATTGAAGGAGTGCAGATATCTCTGAGGGTTGTAGGGCTGGAGGAGGTTGCAGAGATAGGCAGGATGAGGCCATGGAGGGATTTGAAAACAAGGATGAGAATTTTTAAATCCAGGCGTTGCTTAATCAGGAGCCAATGTAGGTCAGTGAGCACAGGGGTGATGGGTGAACGGGATTTGGTACGAGTTAGGACACGGAGGGTGGAAGATAGGAGGCCGGAGTGTGTTGGAATACTAGAGGTAACAAAAACATCGATGCAGTTAATTAAATAAATCTGGAATTAAAATCTACCATTGGTAATGGTGACTATGAAACGACCTTATTGTTGTAAAAACTCATCTGGTTCACTAATGTCCTTTTAGGGAAGGAAACTTGCTGTCCTTGCCTGGCCGAGATGTGACTCCAGACTCACAGCAATGTGGTTGACTCTTAACTGCCCTCTGAAATGGCCTAGCAAGCAGTTAAACCAAACAACTACAAAGAAGTATACTAAGAATAAAACCAGACCTAGGCACCAGAGACGATGACAGACACACCCAGCTCAGTCGACACTGCAAAGTGCTCCTCACTAACATCTAGGGAATTGTGCCAAAATTGGGAGAGCTGTCCCACAGACTAGTCACACAACAGCCTGACATAGTCATACTCACAGAATCACACCTTTTTCAGTCAACGTCCCAGACTCCTCCATCACCATACCTGGGTGTGCTCTGTCCCACCAGCAGGACAGACTCACCAGAGGTACCGCACAGTTGGGAAGAGTGGCCCTGGGAGTCCTCAACATTGACTCTACACCCCATGAAGTCTCATGGCATCAGGTCAAACATGGTCAAGGAAACCTCCTGCTGATTACCACCTACCGCCCTCACTCAGCTGATGAATCAATAGTCCTCCATGTTGAACACCACTTGGAAGAAGCACTGAGGGTAGCAAGGGCACAAATCGCACTCTGGGTGGGGGACTTCAATGCCCATCACCAAGAGTGGCTTGGTAATACCACTACTGACCAAGCTGGCTGACTCCTGTATGACATAGCTGCCAGACTGGGCCTGCGGCAGATGGTGAGAGAACCAACACGAGGGGAAAAGCCTACTTGACCTCGTCCTCCCCAATCTACTGGTCGCAGATGCATCTGTCCATGACAGTATTGGTAGGAGTGACCACTGCACAGTCCTTGCAGAGATAAAGTCCGTCTTCGCACTGAGGACACTCTCCATCGTGTTGTGTGTCACTACCACCGTGCTAAATGGGACAGATCTAGTAGCTCAAAACTGGGCATCCATGAGGCGCTGTGGGCCAGCAACAGCATCAGAATTTTATTCTACCACAACCTGTAACCTCATGACCCAGCATATCCCTCACTACCATTACCATCAAGCCAGGAGACCAACCCTGGTTCAATGAGGAGTGTAGAAAAGCATGCCAGGAGCAGCACCAGGTGTACATAAAATGAACTGAGCTGCAACACAGGACTACATGCATGCTAAACAGCGGAAGCAGCATGCTATAGACAGAGCTAAGCGATCCCACAATCAATGGATCAGTTCAAAGCTCTGCAGTCCTGCCACATCCCGTCGTGAATGGCGGTGGACTATGAAACAACTAACGAGAGGAGGAGGCTCCATGAACATCCCCTTCCTGAATGATGGTGGAGCCCAGCAGGCGAGTGCAAAAGACAAGGCTGAAGCGTTTGCAACCATCTTCAACCAGAAGTGCCGAATGGATGATCCATATCGGTCTCCTCCTGAGGTCCCCACCATCACAGAAGCCAGTCTTCAGCCAATTCTCTTCACTCCATGTGATATCAAGAAATGGCTGAGCGCACTGGATATAGCAAAGGCTATGGGCCCCGACAACATCCCGGCTATCGTGCTGAAGACTTGTGCTCCAGAACTAACCGCGCCTCTAGCCAAGCTGTTCCAGTACAGCTACAACACTGGCATCTATCTGACAATGTGGAAAACTGCCCAGGTATGTCCTGTCCACAAAAAGCAGGACCAATCCAATCCAGCCAATTACCGCCCCATCAGTCTACACTCAATCATCAGCAAAGTGATGGAAGGTGTCGTTGACAGTGCTATCAAGCGGCATTTACTCACCAATAACCTGCTCACTGATGCTCAGTTTGGGTTCCAATAGGACCAATCGGCTTCAGACCTCATTGCAGCCTTGGTCCAAATATGGACAAAAGAGCTGAATTCCAGAGGTGAGGTGAGAGTGACTGCCCTTGACATCGAGAGCATTTGATCGAGTGTGGCATCAAGGAGTTCCAGTAAACTTGAAGTCAGTGGAAAACGCTCCACTGGCTGGAGTCATGCCTAGCACAAAGGAAGGTGGTTGTTGGAGGCCAATCATCTGGGCCCCAGGGCATCGCTGCTGGAGTTCATCAGGGCAGTGTCCTAGGCCCAACCATCTTCAACTGCTTCATCATAAGGTCTTCCCTCCATCATAAGGTCAGAAGTGGGGATGTTCGCTGATGATTGCAGAGTGTTCCATTCCATTCATAACTCTTCAGATAATGAAGCAGTCCATGCCCGCATGCAGCAAGACCTGGATGACATTCATGCTTGGACTGATAAGTGGCAGGTAACATTCCCGCCACACAAGTGCCAGGCAATAACTATCTCCCAACAAGAGAATCTAACCACCGCTCCCTTGACATTCAACAGCATTACTGTCGCCGAATCCCCCACTATCAACATCCTGGGGGATCACCATTGACCAGAAACTTAAGTGGACCAGCCACCTAAATACCATGGCTGCAGGAGCAGGTCAGAGGCTGGGTATTCTGCAGAGTGTGTCTCACCTCCTGACTCTCCAAAGCCTTTCTGCCATCTACAAGGCACAAGTCAGGAGTGTGATGGAATACTCTCCACTTGCCTGGATGAGTGCAGCTCCAACAACCCAGGAAGCTCTACACCATCCAGCTGCCCGCTTGATTGGCACCCCATCCACCACCTTAAACATTCGCTCCCTCCACCACCGGTGCATCGTAGCTACAGTGTGTACCATCTACAAGATGCACTGCAGCAACTCGCCAAGGCGTCTTCGACAGCACCTCCCAAACCCACGACCTCTACCGCATGCTGCCCTAGAAGGACAAGGGCAGCAGGCGTATGGGAACCCCACCACCTCCAAGTTCCCCTCCAAGTTGCACACCATCCTGATTTGGAAATATATCTCTGTTCCTTCATCGTCGCTGGTTCAAAATCCTGGAACTCCTTCCCCAACAGCACTATGGGAGTACCTCATCATGTGGACTGCAGCAGTTCAAGAAGGCGGCTCACCATCACCACCTTCTCAAGGGCAATTATTGATGGGCAATAAATGCTGCTGTGTTTTTGGATGAAGTCGCTGAGGGGCAGCATGTAGATGTGAAATAGGAGGTGGCGAAGGATAGATCCTTGGGGGACTCCAGAGGGAATGTTGGTGGAGCAGGAAGAGAAGCCATTGCCAGTGGTTCCCTGGCTTTGACTGGATAGATAAGAATGGAACCAAGCGAGTGCAGTCCCACCCAGCTGGACGACGGAGGAGAGGCGTTGGAGGAGGATGGTTTGGTCAACTGTGTCAAAGGCTGCAGACAGGTTGAGAAGGGATAGTTTACCACTGTCACAGTCTGATCGGATGTCATTTGTGACCTTGATAAGAGCAGTTTCGGTACTGTGGTAGGGTCAGAAACCTGATTGGAGGGATTCAAACATGGAATTCCGAGAAAAATGGGCACAGACTTTGGAACTGATCACTGGTAGTAAACTAAATTCCAAAGGAGCTCATCGCATTTACTTTTAGAATGCACTGACTAAAATGGCTGACTTTCCAGTAACTGTTTTCAATGAGCCAAAATAACAGTGAGTTTAATGGCGGTCGTCGTTATTGATGTGTAAATCGTCCAGCAACTTGTGGAGAGAAAGGGATACCTTGTGAATCGCCACAAGTTGCTGGACGATTTGTTCCGTTGGTCTCGAGAAAATGGCATCACGCCCTCAACCTCCCCCATGAATTTTATGAAGTCGCTGCATTTGCACATTAATTGCCCATTAAACTTGCCACACTTAACAGTGTAAGTAGCTTTTTGATGAGATTCATGTGCCTGCAATCCAATCAACCTCTCCAGCACAGAAAGAGAACAATTTAAACTGTGGAGTCTCCATTAATACAGGTAGTAAATTGTTAGAGAAATAAAGAGAGGGAAAGAAATATTGGATTAAGAGAAAAAGATACAGAAAGGAAAGGTAAAACATTTTTTTATATTTAAAAAATCTCTTTCTGTACCCAATTTGACCCTCCTCCGTCATTCTGCTGTTTCTTTCTCCGATCCTTAAATTTCATAGTTTAAGGAGTTAGACTGTTGGTCCCCGATGCCCTGTTGCCCTCGCTGTGCCATTATCGGCGTCCTGCAACTTACAGGGGGATGTTTTTCCAAGCTGAAGGGTGGGGGGAAAAGTCTAACTAATTGGGCATGCCGTGAGATGCCCTGCTCTAGCAAATTCTGGGCCAATGACTTCAGTGTATTTCTGGTGAAAATCTGGGAAATGCTGACGTCAAATTCTTTTACATGAAATTAAATAATAATAATCTGGGCCTTAATGAGGACATTGCCCAAAATAGGCAATAACCCTTCGCATTGAAAATCTACTAATGATGCTCTGCGCATTTGGTGAGAAACAGATGAGCGCTTCCAGTACACTTTTTATTGGGGAAATGGATCTGGAATTTTTTGTTTGTTTATGGGATGTGGGCGTCGCTAGCAAGGCCAGCATTTATTGCCCATCCCTAATTGCTCTCGAAGGTGGTGGTGAGCCGCCTTCTTGAACCGCTGCTAATGTGGTGAAGGTACTCCCACAGTGCTATTAGGGAGGGAGTTCCAGGATTTTGACCCAGCGACGATGAAGGATCAGCGATATACTTCTAAGGCAGGATGGTGTGTAACTTGGAGGTGGTGGTATTCCCATGCGACTGCTGCCCTTGTCCTTCTTGGTGGAAGAGGTCGTGGGTTTGGGAGGTGCTGCTGAAGAAGCCTTGGTGAGTTGCTGCAGTGCATCTTGTAGATGGTACACACTACAGCCACGGTACGCCGGTGGTGGAGGGTGTGAATGTTTAAGGTGGTGGATGGGGTGCCAATCAAGCGGGCTGCTTTGTCCTGGATGGTGTCGAGCTTCGAGTGTTGTTAGAGCTGCACTCATCCAGGCAAGTGGAGAGTATTCCATCACACTCCTTACTTGTGCCTTGTAGATGGTGGAAAGGCTTTGGGAGTCAGGAGGTGAGACACTCGCCGCAGAATACCTAGCCTCTGACCTGCTCTTGTTGTCACAGTATTTATGTGGCTGGTCCAGTTAAGTTTCTGGTCAATGGTGACCCCCAGGGTGATGATGGTAGGTGATTCGGCAATGGTAATGCCGTTGAATGTCATGGGGCGGTGGTTAGACACTCGCTTGTTGGAGATAGTCATTGCCCGGCACTTCTGTGGCGCGAATGTTACCTGCCACTTATCAGCCCAAGCCTGAACGTCGTCCAGGTCTTGTTGCATGCAGGCATCGACTGCTTCATTATCTGAGGAGTTGTGAATGGCGCTGAACACTGTGCAGTCATCAGTAAACATCCCCATTTCTGACCTTATGTTGGAGGGAAGGTCATTGATGAAGCAGCTGAAGATGGTTGGGCTTAGGACACTGCCCTGAGGAACTCTTGCAGCAATGTCCTGGGGCTGTGATGATTGACCTTCAACCACCAGAACCATCTTCCTTTGTGCTAGGTATGACTCCAGCCAGTGGAGCGTTTTCCCCCCCGCACCTCCCCCTGCCCTGATTCCCATTGACTTCAGTTTTACTAGGGCTCTTTGATGCTACACTCGGTCAAATGCTGCCTTGATGTCAAGGGCAGTCGATGCAGTGTCGCCAACATGGTCTGTTAGAGTATATCTGATTTCATGTACAGGTTTATTTGACGATCATCCATCATTGGATTTGGGTATGTAAATTAGGAGTTAGTCAGGTGAGTTCACACAATGTTTCTTTTGTTGCATATAAATGTGCTCGTTCATTTTTGATAAGGGATATGGAACACATTTGCAAATTCCTTTCAAAGTGAATGCTTTTGGTACTGTTTAACCCAGTGCTTTATAAAGCTATAGCAAATGACGGGTTTGCAAGAAGCACTCTGCTGAATCCAGGTTGTCAGAAATTGATGGATTCCAGCTGGAGGGACTAAGCTCTTGGCTGTAAATTTAACCATTATTCATCACTACTAGCCACCAATTTCACATATACAGTACAATTCTTAGCTCCTCATTTATTGATTACAACTTACAAGGAAATAACTGATGACAAAAGTAAATTATCTCTACAGGAGTTCAAAAAAACCTAGTTGCCTTCTTGTTGACCGCAAGGAGAGCAACCCTGGTAAACCAACCTTAAGACTGAATGAGCTGCATGAAAAGTGTAACAGTGGATCTGATAGTGTCTGCCTCGGCAGTGAAGAATGAACTACAGAAATCGTTCATAAAGAATAGTGGAGGAATATTCTCGAATCTCCAATTTGAAGTAAATGTAGAAGGGAGCTTGATGGATTCGTAAAATATAGGGGAAAAACGTGGGCAAAATTGGAAGTGCAGTTCTCCTGTTGTTCCACCAGGGGTTGGCATTTTGAATGTCATTGGACTAAAGCAACCTTGGCTGAATGCTTTAACCCACCTGCGGGCTTGATTTTACAAGCATTTGTATTGTCACACAAGTTATAAGCCCACTATCGTGTCTATCACTCCATCTGGCCCAGACTGAGACACTGAAGGGAAGTAGGACCATCTGGTTTGATCGTCTATCCCTTTAAAAACAAAATGAAAATTTATGGTGAAAACCAGTGTACAGGAAATGAGGGAGAATATATTAAAATTCCATTTCAAGAAGGTTACAGTATTCAGCTTTTTAATATTTCCCATTACTTATTTTGCCCCATAATTTTGGGTATCGGTCAGTCTCTATTCTATAAATATTGGGAAAATTGATTGCAGTGATTGTAAAAAAAAAAACACACTTGCTGGCCAAGGTTCAGTAATTTAAGAAGCCTCAGAAAATAATGTGATTTACTGCAGGTAAAGTCTGTCTAAATTGTGATTTCCATTATTGTGCTCTTATCAATTTTCCAATAATGTGTAAAATGCTGTGAGGTCTTTGGTATGTTGGTTCTGGCCATGACCATGCCTGCAGAGCTCAAAATTGGCAATGTGCCAATATTTCCTTGTAAAAATATTAAAACTGTTGGTATTTGGACCCCCTCCTAGAAATTCATTTTCTTATTCACTGATGACCAAAATGAACTTAGACTTCATAGTCCATGTGTCTCTGGTGAAATTTTTATTTTTATTCGTTCATGGGATGTAGGCACATGAGAAGGTGGTGGTGAGGCATCTTCTTGAACCGCTGCAGTACTTGTGGTGAAGGTACTCCCACAGTGCTGTTAGGGAGGGAATTCCAGGATTTTGACCCAGTGACGATGAAGGAACAGCGATATATTTCCATGTCAGGATGGTGTGTAACTTGGAGGGGAACTTTGAGGTGATGGTGTTCCCATGCGCCTGCTGCCCTTGTCCTTCTAGGTGGTAGAGGTCATGGGTTTGGGTCATGCTGGCGAAGAAGCCTTGGCGAGTTACTGCAGTGCATCATGTAGATGGTACACACTGTAGTCACTGTGCACCGGTGGTGGAGGGAGTGAATGTTTTAGCTGGTGGATGGGGTGCCAATCAAGCGGGCTGCTTTGTCCTGGCTGGTGTCGAGCTTCTTGTGTTTTTGGAGCTGCACTCATCCAGGCAAGTGGAGAGCATTGTGCCTTGTAGATAGTGGAAAGGCTTTGGGGAGTCAGGAGGTGAGACACTCGCTGCAGAATACCCTACCTCTGACCTGCTCTTGTTGCCACAGTATTTATGTAAGAACATAAGAAATAGGAGCAGGAGTAGGCCCTTCGAGCCTGCTCCACCATTCAATAAGATCATGGCTGATCTTCTGCCTCAACTCCATTCACCGGCCCTATCGCCATATCCCTTGATGCCCTTACTAGTCAGAAATCTATCGACTTCTGTTTTGAAAATACCCAATGATTGAGCCTCCACAGCCCTCTGGGGTAGAGAATTCCAAAGATTCACCACCCTCTGAAGAAATTTCTTCTCATCTCAGTCCTGAATGGCCTACCCTTTATCCTGAGGCTGAGGCCCCTGGTTCTAGACTCCCCAGCCAAGGGAAACATTCTCCCAGCATCCACCCTATCAAGCCCTGTAATAATTTTGTATGCTTCAATGAGATCCCCTCTCATTCTTCTGAATTCAAGAGAATACAGGCCTAGTTTACTCAATCTCTTCTCATACGACAGTCCCGCCATCCCAGGAATCAATCTCGTGAACCTTCATTGCACTCCCTCTATGGCAAGTATATCCTTCCTTAGGTAAGGAGACCAAAATTGTACACAGTACTCCAGGTGTGGTCTCACCAAGGCCCTATATAATTGGAGTAAGACTTCTTTACTCCTGTACTCAAATCCTCTTGTAATGAAGGCCAGCATACCATTTGCCTTCCTAATGGCTTGCTGCACCTGCACATTCACTTTCAGTGACTCATGTACAAGGACACCCAGGTCCCTTTGAGCATCTGCATTCCCCAATCTTTCACCATTTAGGAAATACTCTGCCTTTCTGTTTTTTCTACTAAAGTGGATAACTTCACATTTATCCACTTTATATTCCATCTGCCATGTTCTCGTCCACTCACTGAGCCTGTCAAGATCCCCTTGAAGCCTCTTCACATCCTCTTCGCAACTGACACTGCCACCTAGCTTTGTATCATCAGCAAATTTGGAAATGTTACATTTAGTCCCCTCATCCAAATCATTGATATAGATTGTGAATAGCTGGGGCCCAAGCACCGATCCTTGCGGTACCCCACTAGTCACAGCCTGCCATCCTGAAAAAGACCCGTTTATCCCTACTCTTTGTTTTCTGTCTGTTAACCAATTCTCAATCCATGCTAGTATATTACCCCCAATTTTATGTGCCCTAATTTTGTTCACCAACCTCTTGTGTGAGACCTTATCGAAGGCCTTCTGAAAATCCAGATACACCACATTTACTGGTTCCCCTTTGTCTACTCCACTAGTTACATCCTCAAAGAACTCCAATAGGTTTGTCAAACAGGATTTCCCTTTCATAAATCCATGTTGACTCTGCCCAATCTTACTGTTAGTTTCTAAGTGCCCAGCTATTGCATCCTTTGTGAGGCTAACGGGTCTGTAGTTCCCCGTTTTCTCTCTCCCTCCTTTCTTAAATAGTGGGGTTACATTTCCTATCCTCCAATCTGCAGGAACCGTTCCAGAATCTGTAGAATTTTGGAAGATGACAACCAATGCGTCCATAATCCCAATGGCCACCTCTTTCAAAACCCTTTCTTTATCAATTTTTTGGTCCCCCTTTGCTGATTTCTAAAAAGATCCCAATCCTCAGGCTGACCGCTTTTTCTGGCAACTTTATAAGCTTCCTCCTTTGACTTAATACTCGCTTTAATTTCTTTTGTTAGCCATGGTTGGATCACTTTTCTTTTTGGGTTTTTATGCCCCAGAGGAATATATGTTGGTTGCAAATTATGCATTATTTCCTTGAATGTTAGCCATTGTATGTCCACCTTCATACCTTTTTACTGTAGTCTCCCAATCTACCATGGACAACTTGTCCCTCATACCCTTGTAGTTTCCTCTGTGTAGATTGAAGACCTTAGTTTCAGATTGGACTACATCACTCTCAAACTTAATGTAAAATTCAATCATATTATGGTCACTTGTCCCTAAAGGCCCCTTTACCACAAGATTATTGATTAGCCCTTTCTCATTACACAGTACCAGATCCAGAATAGCCTGTTTCCTGGTTGGTTCCTCCACATACTGATCCAGGAAACCATCTCGCATGCATTCCAAGAATTAGTCCTCCAAACCATTAGTGGTAATTTGATTTGCCCAGTCAATATGTAGATTAAAGTCCCCCATGATTACCGTATTGCCCTTGTTACATGCACTTCTAATCTCTTGATTGATACTGTGCCCTACATTACCATTACTGTTTGGTGGCCTATACACAACTCCCACCAATGTTTTCCGCCCTTTGCTGTTTCTTAGCTCCACCCAAACTGATTCCAGTTCTACATCACGATCTGCCAAGCCAAGATTTTTTTATCTCTACCGTACCGATCTCATCCTTTATTAACAGCACTACGCCACCTCCTTTTCCTTTTTGTCTATCCTTCCTAAATGTTGAGTACCCTGGAATATTCCGTTCCCAGCTTTGGTTACCCTGCAGCCATGTCTCTAATGGCAATTACATCATACCCATTTACTTCTATTAGTGCCATTAATTCATCCACCTTGTTGCGAATGCTACGTGCATTTAGATAAAGTGCCTTCAACTTTGCCTGTTTAATATTTTTCTGATGCGGAGATGCCGGTGTTGGACTGGGGTGGACAAAAATGAGAAATTGCACAACACCAGGTTATAGTCCAACAGTTTTATTTGAAATTACGAGCTTTCGGAGCTCTGCTCCTTTGTCAGGTACAGTGAGGGAATACAAATCGATTACAAAGTATATATAGACAGAGAACAATGTGTCTGCAGAGATACAATCCGTCAGGGAGGCATTACATCAAAGACACAGCAGAGTACAGCTAAGACAATGAGGTGGGTCACAGGGGGTCCAACGTGTCAAATGCTGCAGTCTGCAGTTAAGCTTTTAACTTTTTTTTAAAAACTGGAAATCATACCTGTGAACCAGACAATGATGTCGAGTCACGTTCTGTAGCGTGACATGAAACCGAGATCCCGGTTGAGGCCGTCCTCATGGGTGCACAACTTGGCTATCAGTTTCTGCTCAATGATTTTGCGTTGTCGTGTGTCTCGAAGGCCGCCTTGGAGAACGCTAACCCGCAGATCCGAGGCTGAATGTCCTTGACTGCTGAAGTGTTCCTCGACTGGGAGGTAACAATCCTGCCTGGCGATTGTTGCGCGGTGTCCGTTCATACGTTGTCTCAATGTCTGCATGGTCTCGCCGATGTACCATGCCGCGGTGCATTCTTTCCTGCAACGTATGCGGTAGACAACGTTGGCCGAGTCACATGAGTATGTACCATGTACCTGGTGGGTAGTGTCCTCACGTGCGATGATGGTATCTGTGTTGATGATCTGGCATGTCTTGCAGAGGTTGCCGTGGCAGGGTTGTGTGGTGTCGTGGTCGCTGTTCTCCTGACAGCTGGGTAATTTGCTGCGAACGATGGTACTTTTGAGGTTAGGCGGCTGCTTGAAGGCGAGTAGTGGAGGCATGGGGATGGCCTTAGCGAGGTGTTCGTCGTCATCGATGACATGTTAAAGGCTGCGAAGAACATGGCGTAGTTTCTCCGCTCCGGGGAAGTACTGGACGATGTAGGGTACTCTGTTGGTTGTGTCCCGTGTTCGCCTTCTGAGGAGGTCTGCACTTTGACCCTCTTCACTGTTGGCCTTTGTTTCTGCTCCCTACTAGTTTTGCTGACTACTTTTCTAACTTGCACTTCCAGCTTTGTTTCTCTCCGTTCTGGGCCCACACTTGGATTCCCAGCCCCCTGACAAACTAGTTTAAATCCTTCCCAACAGCAATTGCAAACCCCCCCTGCGAGGATGTTGGTCCCGTTTCTGCCGAGGTGTAACCTGTCCAGCTTGTACAGGTCCCACCTTCACCAGAATCTGTCCTAATGCCTCAGGAATTTAAATCTCTCCCTCCTACACCATCTTTCCAGCCACACATTCATCTGGTCTATTCTCTTATTTCTGCTCTCGCTAGCACATGGCACTGGAAGTAATCCTGAGATTACTACCTTTTGAGGTCCTGTTTTTAAATTTATTTCCTAGCTCCCTATATTCTGCTTGCAGGACCTCGTCCCTCTTTCTACCTATGTCGTTGGTACCGATATGGGCCACGACCTCTGGCTGTTCACTCTCCCCCCCCTTCAGAATTTCCTGCAGCCGTTCAGTGACATCCTTGACCCTGGCACCAGGGAGGCAACATACCATCCTGGAGTCACATCTGCGGCCACAGAAACGTCTATCTGTTCCCCTTACGATAGAATCCCCTATCCCTATTGCTCTCTCGCTCTTTTTCCTCCCCTCCTGTGCCGCTGAGCCACTCTTAGTACCACGGACTTGGCTCTTGCTGCATTCCCCTGAGAAACCATCTCCCCCAGCAGTATCCAAAATGGAAAATCTGTTGGAGAGGGAGATGGACCCAAGGGACTCCTGCACTACCTTCCTAGTTCTTTTACTCTGTCAGGCGGTCACCCATTCCCTGTCTGCCTGTGCACTCTTTACCTGCGGTGTGACCACCTCGTTAAACGTGCTATCTGTGAAGATCTCAGCCTCGTGGATGCTCCACAGTGACTCCAGCCGCAGCTCCAGCTCCGAAACGCAGATTTCGAGTAGCTGCAGCTGGAGACACTTCCTGCACACGTGTTCGCCCTGGACACCGAAAGTGTCCCTGACTTCCCACATAGCACAGGAGGAGGACTTCACGCTGCTGAGCTGCCCTGCCATGTCCTACCTTTAATTTGCTTCCTTTAAATTAAAGAATATTAAATACACTAGGGACCTTACTTCACTTTAAACATTACTTACTCTAAACTAGAGACATTACTTTTACTTTAACGACTGGACTGTAGAAATACTCACCAGGTCCTACTTACCAATCAGTTCCTTCCCTTGTGCCGACATCACTTTTAATCTCTGACGTCACTTTCGAATGTTGCCTGTTGAGGTCCGCTCTCGCTGCTGCTCCCAATAGCTCGGTCTGGGCCTCGAGCCTCGGGCTTTATGTGGTTGGTCCAGTTAAGTTTCTGGTCAATGGTGACCCCCAGGATGTTGATGGTGGGGGATTCGGCAATGGTAATGCTGTTGAATATCAAGGGGCGGTGGTTAGACTCTCTCGTTGGAGATAATCATTGCCTGGCACTTGTGTGGCACGAATGTTACTTGCCACTTATTAGCCCAAGCCTGAATGTTCTCCAGGTCTTGCTGCATGTGGGCATGGCCAACTTCTTTATCTGGGGAGGTGCAAATGGAACTGAACACTGTGCAATCATCAGTGAATCTCCCCACTTCTGACTTTATGATGGAGGGAAGGTCATTGATGAAGCAGCTGAAGATGGTTGGGCCTAGGGCACTGCCCTGACGATTCGCCTGCAGTAATGTCCTGGGGCTGAGATGATTGACCTCCAACAGCCACAGCCATCTTCCTTTGTCATAGCTATGATTCCAGCCAGTGGAGCATTTTCCCCCTGATTCCCATTGACTTCAAATTTACTGGAGATGTCAAGGGCAGTCTCTCTCACCTCGCCTCGGAATTCAGCTCTTCTGTCCATGTTTGGACCAAGGCTGTAATGAGGTCTGGAGCTGAGTGGTCCTGTTGGAACCCAAACTGAACATGAGTGAGCAGGTTATTGGTGAGTAAGTGCCTCTTGATAGCACTGTCAACTCCACCTTTCATCACTTTGCTGATGATTGAGAGTAGACTGATGGGGCGGTAATTGGCCGGGTTGGATTTGTCCTGCTTTTTGTGGACAAGACTTACCTGGGCAGTTTTCCACTTTGTCGGGTAGATGCCAGTGATGTAGGTGTACTCGAACAGCTTGGCTAGAGGCACGGCTAGTTCTGGAGCACAAGTCTTCAGCACGACAGCCGGGATGTTGTCGGGGCCCATAGCCTTTGCTGTATCCAGTGCGCTCAGCTTGATATTATGTGGAGTGAATCGAATTGGCTGAAGACTGGCTTCTGCGATGGTGGGGATCTCAGGAGGAGGCTGATATGGATGATCCACTCTGCACTTCTGGTTGAAGATAGTTGTAAATGCTTCAGCCTTGTCTTTTGCACCCGCATACTGTGCTCCGCCATCATTGAGGATGGGGATATTCATGGAGCCTCCTCTTCCCGTTAGTTGTTTAATTGTCTACCACCATTCACGACTGGATGTGGCATTACTGCAGAGCTTTGATCTGATCCATTGATTGTGGGATCACCGTTGCTCTGTTTAGCATGCATGTAGTCCTGTGTTGCAGCTTCCCCAAGTTGCCACCTCATTTTTAGGTACGCCTGGTGCTGTTCCTGGCATGCTCTACTTCACTCCTCATTGAAGCAGGGTTGGTCCCCTGGCTTGATGGTAATGGTAAATTGAGGGATATGCCGGGTCATGAAGTTACAGATTGTGGTAGAGTACAATTCTGCTGCTGCTGATGGCTCACAGCATCTCATGGATGCCCAGTTTTGAGCTGCTAGATCTGTTCTGAATCTATCCCATTTAGCACGGTGGTAGTGCCACACAACACGATGGAGGGTGTCCTCAGTGTGAAGACGGGTCTTCGTTTCCACAAGGACTGTGCGGTGGTCACTGCTACCAATGCTGTCATGGACAGATGCTTCTGCGACAGGTAGATTGGTGAGGATGTGGTCTTATTATTCTTACTGTGAGGATGTGGTCTTATTATTCTTACTGTTTTCTGTAGCTGCTTGTTACAACTGAGTGGCTTGCTAGGCCATTTCAGAGGGTATTTAAGAGTCAACCACATTGCTGTGGGTCCAGAGTCACATACAGGCTAGACCAGGTAAGATTTCCTTTGAACCAGATGGGTTTTTACGACAATCCGATAGTTTAATGGTCACCATTACTGATACTAGCTTTTTATTCCAGATTTATTTAATTAACTGAATTTAAATTCCCCAGCTGCCGTGGTGGGATTTGAACTCACGTCTCTGGATCATTAGTCCAGGCCTCTGGATTATTAGTGCAGTAACATAACCACCATGATACCGTTCCAAGTAAAATGGGCCATATGTGTTCCATAACACACCGTCCTATCACTTAATTAAAAACTGAAAATGTTGCAAATACTCAGCAGGTCAGGCAGCATCTGTGGAGAAAGAAATTAAGTTGTAAGTTAACGTTTCAGGTCGGTGACCTGTTTGCATTATTTTGCTTTTGCTTTCCTATCAGTTAATTACTCAGTACCCTCTTGGAATCACCTTTTGTACAAATGGAAAGAAAGAAAAGAGCTTGCATTTGTATAGCACCTTTTCATGACCTCAAGACATCTAAAGCATTTTACAGCCAATTAAGTACTTTTGAAATGTAGTCATTATGGATTATTTAACTTTCTGAAGATTTTTCCCACAGAGAATGTAATCAAATGGTGCTGTTTTATGACTCTTTAGCAAATTGAACAATGTGAACACCCATTGTTAACGTATAGCAGGGTTAGAAATAGAGAGTGAAACTTCCCCATGCTCTTCCTCAACAATGTACTTTATCCCCGAAGTGAACCCTTACTGTATCAGATTGACATTTTCCATTTCCTTCCAGTGATCGCTCCGATCACAGAGTTGGTATCAATGAGATCACAATTTTTATGCTCTGGACCATTAAATCAATCTCATTCCACATAGGACCCTTACAGCCAGGAGAGAAAGATTAGACTTTCATCCCATGAACTGGGTTGAATTCAAACTGAATCCTAAAAGTGATGACCAGTGCTCAAACCAACTGCACCACCCAATCCCCAATTTTAATAATGGACTTCCCAGCTGTCTTTTACCTGGCTCAAGGTCACTGATATGCACAAATTCATACTTTTCAACAACATAAATTTAAAATTCCTCATGTTTATTGAAGAATGGGACTTAAAAATTCCTTAGGGAAGAGTGACCATAATATGATAGAATTTTAAATTGAGTTTGAAAGTGATTTAGTTAAATCTGAAACTAGGGTCTTAAATCTAAACAAAGCAAACTATGTAGGTGTGAGGCGCGAGTTGGCTAAGGTAAATTGGGAAACTACATTAAAAGGTACGATGGTAGACAAGCAATGGCTATCATTTAAAGAATTAATACATAATTTACAACAAATATACATTCCGTTAAGGCACAAAAACCCCACAAGAAAAGTGGTCCAACCGTGGTTCACGAGAAGTTAAAGATAGTATTAGATCAAAGGAAGCGGTTTATAATGTTGCCAAAAAGCGTAGTAAGCCGGAGGATTGGGAGGATTTTAGAATTCAGCAAAGGAGGGCCAAGAAAATGATAAAGAAAAGGAAATTAGAATATGAGTAAACTAGCGAGAGTCATAAAAACAGACTGTAAAAGCTTCAATAGTTATGTAAAAAGGAAAAGATTAGCGAAAGTAAATGTGGGTCCCTTACAGGTTGAGACAGGAGAAATTATAATGGGGAATAAGGAAATGGCAGAGAAATTAAACAAATATTTTGGGCTGGATTTTACCAGCCCTGAGGAGGCGGGACTGCTGGGAAAGTCAAAAAGAATGGGAGCGGGTCCCGAACCCGCCTCCAACCAATCTTCCCGGGAGTTGGGTCCCCGATTTGCGCAGAAACCCGACCCCTAGTGGTGGGAAGAGGATTATAGCCACTTAACTGCCTGTTAACAGGCAGTTAAGAGGCTTTTTCCAATTTTTAGACTTCTGCTGCGAGCTTCCCGATGTCTGGGAACCCCACCTGGGTAAGTGAGGCGTGCTGTGGGTCTGTTGTAATGTTTGTGTATAGATGACAGCTGCAGAAGTGGTGTGAACAATGCAGTGGGACACTGGTGAGTATCGGAGTTAAGGAAATGTTGGGAAAGTCATTTTTAATGTGTTTAGATTTTTCTGTAGGTGACAAGCTGTTTGTGTGGCCTCACCTCATTGGGAGAAGTGACAGATCGCTTCTGTACCCTCACCTGCAGCTGCCACATGTTTTTTCCTAAGGAGAGAGTCATTGGAGAGCCTGGGGGCAAGGGCTCACCTGTGTACAGTGATTGCCAGTGTTTGACAGCACCTCAATGCTGTCAAACACTGTCAAAAATTTATGGTTCATGTCCCTTTTAAGAAAACCGGCAGATGAAACGTCGTCATCTGACACCGGCTTTCCCTTAATTGGCCAGCAAGCCCACAGGGCGGGCTTTACAAGGCCAATCAGGGTAAAATAGCGTCTGTGCGTCGGACGTCGCTGGGGGGCGGGACTAGATCCCGGAAGGCAGTAGTCCTGCCCCCAACTCGTCTCAGTGAGTAAAATCCAGCCCTTTGTGTCTGTCTTCACGGAAGAAGACACAAAAAACTTCCCGGAAATAGTGGAGAACCAAGGGTCTGGCGAGAATGAGGAACTGAGAGAAATTAGTATTAGTAAAAAAAAAATAAAAAAAATTGTACTGGAGAAATTAATGGAACTGAAAGCCGATAAATCTCCTGGACCTGATGGCCTACATCCTAGGGTTTTGAAACAGGTGGCTATAGAGATAGTGGATGCATTGGTTGTCATTTTCCAAAATTCCATAGATTCTAGAACGGTTCCTGTGGATTGGAAGGTAGCAAATGTAACCCCGCTATTTAAGAAAGGAGGGAGAGTGAAAACTGGGAACTACAGACCAGTTTTTTTGAGGTTGTAACTAGCAGAATAGATAAGGGGAACCAATGGATGTGGTGTATTTGGATTTTCAGAAGGCATTCGATAAGGTGCCACACAAGAGGTTATTAAACAAAAAATTAGGGCTCATGGGATTGGGGGTAATATACTAGCATGGATTGAAGATTGGTTAACGGACAGAAAACAGAGAGTAGGAATAAATGGGTCATTTTCAGGTTGGCAGGCTGTAACTAGTGGGGTACCGCAAGGATTCGTTCTTGGGCCTCAGCTATTTACAATCTACATCAATGATTTGGATGAGGGGACCAAATGTAATATATCCAAGTTTGCTGATGATACAAAGCTGGGTGGGAATGTAAATTGTGAGGCGATATAGACAGGCTAAGTGAGTGGGCAAGAACATGGCAAATGGAATACAATGTGGGGAAATGTTAAGTTATCCACTTACGTAGGAAAAATAGAAAAGCAGAGTATTTTTTAAATGGTGAGAGATTGGGAAATGTTGGTGTTCAGACGGACCTGGGTGTCCTTGTTATCATGCAGGTACAACAAGCAATTTGGAAAGCAAGTGGTATGTTGGCCTTTATTACAAGAGGATTTGAGTACAAGAGTAAAGACGTCTTACTGCAATTATATAGGGCCCTGGTGAGACCACACCTGGAGTATTGTGTACAGTTTTGGTCTCCTTTCCTAAGGAAGGATATACTTGCCATAGAGGGAGTGCAACGAAGGTTCACCAGAC
This sequence comes from Squalus acanthias, assembly GCA_030390025.1. Taxonomy (NCBI): domain Eukaryota; kingdom Metazoa; phylum Chordata; class Chondrichthyes; order Squaliformes; family Squalidae; genus Squalus; species Squalus acanthias. Next base: position 67,103,605 of record CM059431.1, read on the forward strand.
TGGTTCCTGGGATGGGGGGATTGTCCTATGCAGAGAGATTGAGTAGACTAGGCCTATATTCTCTAAAGTTTATAAGAATGAGAGGTGATCTCATTGAAACATACAAAATTCTTACAGGACTTGACAGGGTAGATGCAGGGAGGATGTTTCCCCTGGCTGGAGAGTCTAGAACCAGGGGTCACAGTCTCAGAATAAAGGGTCGGCCATTTAGGACTGAGATGAGGAAAAATTTCTTCTCTCAGAGGGTGGTGAATCTTTGGAATTCTCTACCCCAGAGGGCTGTGGAGGCTCAATTGTTGAGTATATTCAAGACAGAGATCGATAGATTTTATATTAAGGGAATCAAGGCATATGGGGATAGTGCAGGAAAGTGGAGATGAGGTAGAAGATCAGCCATGATCGTATTGAATGGCGGAGCAGGCTCGACGGGCCAAATGGCCTACTCCTGCTCCTATTTCTTATGTTCTTAGGGATGCTCTGTGCTACAGTTATTCAAATGTTGAAGACATACACTTTTGACATAGTGGTATCTGATTTTATTCTCGCTACAACAGTTGCAATCTTTGAACAAAAAAGTCTACATTGTTGTGTATCAAGTTACAGTATAGATTAATTTTCCTAATGACATTGTGAAAGTGAGTATAATGTTCCCACAATAAGACCAGCAAGGCTGCCAGTTTGTATTCTGTTGAGAGGCTAGTTTAAGTTTCCGTGATGGTGAAAAAAGTAACTTTGCTTGGGGGGTGAGATTTATAAACTGTTTCCAATTTTTAAAAATGTGTGTCAACTTAAATTAATTTTGAATAATAGAAAGATATTTCGTCAACCTGGGCTGTGTAAGGAATTTGGATCTAACTTCGCTCCCATACTTGATGGATGATGTCATTCCAGATTCAAATAAATATTTTCCACAACCAATTTGTTTATTGGGGAGGAAGAAGGAGTTATTTGCTAATTTTCCTCTGTGAAGTCAGTGTTGCAATTCATTTGTAGATTGAACCCCATTAGACTTAACCTTATTTGCATGGATAACGAAGTATTATATTCCATTAACAAATGTTACATTTAAAATTGAAAGTGGACAAGTTTCTTTGATGGGATTTCTGTGTGTGATCATTAGTGCTGGAAGGTATGTTACTACTGAACAATGTCAAACGTCAAAGTTTAAAAAAATATTTTTATTTTCTTCCTTTAACACGTTATGCATCTTAGCAACCAGAAGGATGTTCTGGAAACACACTCTCAGTGGTGTTCTATAAGTAATGTATGAGATGATCATAAAGTTCTCCAGTTTTTCTTCAATTATTGTGTGGAAGTGCCTGGTCTGCTACTTGAACCTTTTCTACTCTGGCACAGTTGATTGGTAACTGCAGATTTGCTCATGATGTCATGCAATGTAAGCAGGCAGTATAACTGACCCCTTCTCTCCCCTATAGTTTAGTAGGTGCATTAGATGATGCTGACCTTACGTTTTGGTATTGTATTCTGCTCTATTAATTGCTCAAATCCCAAAGTAAAATATTTGTTAATAGCATGATAACATTTGAATGGCAGATGGTTATAACTGTTTCTCTGCTTGAGGCTTTCCTGAAAGGTATCTGTTTGTCAACAATTTAACACATTTTCTTTAAAAGAAATAATTTCCTTAATTTTTATAGTCTTCACTTCAAACTACCTCTTTAGATCCTCCATCCAGCACCATTCCCTTGTCAAGCCCCTATTGTTTGACTTGATTACTGTGCAAAACATGGGTGTGGGTTGGCATTTGATTTTTTTGTTGAATTTTTAAAGCGCTTAAAACATTAAGGTGACTGCATAGAGAAATAGGTTGGCACACTGTTATTTCACCTCTGGGACCTAACTGATACGGTAGAAGCCTCACATTTTTGCTAGCTGTAGGGTCGCTACACGAAGTGAGTTTGGGCTGTCTCCAGCCACTGCTGAGAAATGCAGGACTTTTTAGCAGCTGTTGGTATTATTAAAATACAAGTTTAATAAGATAAAGAAAGAGCGAGAACTGTTGCCTGAATCTCAGTATTGTAAACAATCCACAGCCAGGATGGCAAAAAGAGAGAGATACAAATCAGAACGAAAGGGAAGTGAGAGCACAAAAATTGAGACAAAAAAGGAGTGAATAGAGACAGAAAACCGGAGCAGACTGTTCCCTTCCCCAATTTATTTTTCTCCTTGCTTTCATGTTGCTGCACTGCACCTTCTCTGAGAAGGTGGCTGCAGACCTAATCCCAGGCTTCAGTTGGAGTCATTGTATAATCAACCAGTCGGATCGTTTGTGCCATTGACTTTGCACCCCGATGCAAAAGACCATCTCATGTAAATTTCCTGGACTTGCGCAAAATATGCATTGGTGTAGACTTGCGCTCTAAACTGTAGCCACAGCACGGCACAGAGTCACCTGATATTGCTGTAACTGAAACTTTTGGAGTTTAATTGCAATTTTTTTAAAGTTCTTAGTAAGACCTGTACTATACTTAAGGAAAGTACTGTCAGGAGGACTAGACAGCTGGAATATGCACTGGGTATACCCATATACTGCAGCATAATGGCAGAGGAAGAGGAACAATAGAGGCAAGAGGCTCTGAGAGTGAGGCGCCATGGCAGAAGACAGCAGTTCCTATTTCCCCTCTTGGTGGTGCTTCATCTGCATTTTTTATTATACCGTTTCTCTACGTTCTGGCATAGTCATAGTCTGCAGGAAATTACAGCAGAAGTTTTCGGCGCAGAAACCAATTTTTTTTGCAAATGTAATCCAGGAAATTCCGTCCTGACATACTTTTCTTCCGCTCCCTGTGCAGGAGTGCTTGACTTCCACTCTGTAACTGCATATGGCAGCACAATGAGATCAGGAGCTCCCTGTGAGCGCAATGCCTTAGCACAGATAGACTTGCTGCTCTGCGGTGCCTCATGTTGTTAAGCAGGGGAGGGAGGTTGTCTATAGTTTGAAGAGTTACATGCAAAGTTACGAATTCTGCTATAGCTCTCCCAATGGCTTTGTTAAAAGAACAGCATGTTACTGAGCTGTACGGACCAGGCTGAATTCTTCCCTTGTTACCTGATCTCATCAGGTTGATAATAGGGGTGCTAATTACTTTTGATTGCGTACTGAAAAAAACTTTTGGATGAAAAGTGTTCACCTGCAAATAATCCCGGGAGATGCCAGGGGCTGTGTGATAAATTGTGACCATCTTTCTGCTGATGTTGTCTTAGTGTGGGTTTAATATTGGTAGAGACTTTGGTATCATAATTGTAAACGAGGTTGTACAGATGGTTTTTCGATTTTAGTTTCTCTGCATTTAGAGGCACATAAATGCTATTTGGAGCTGCTTAATGGAAACATTTGGACAAGGAGAGTATTTTGCTTGTCACATGTTTTCCCATTAAGAGAGGAATTGAGAGGCACCACCTGTATACAAATTAATTTCTGTATAAATAGAAGTTCAGATTGTCAGGTTTCTAGCTGGGCTGTAGTGTTTCATGCTATTTCCAGCTACCTAATGCATATGTTGAATATGCTTTGCTGTGATGAACTTACACCTTAAGTTTAACCTGTTGAAAGAGCGAGTATATTTAGTTGTCCAGTATCCTGAGTGGTGGGCATTGGTTTCAGTACTATTTAAATCCGTCAGTAAAGCTAACAGGAGGTGGGGGAAAATATAAGAATGTTTTTCATTAAATTTATTTCTTTGATTTATGAAGCTAAGCTGTTTCTCTTCAAGTAAATTAATATATTATAGCTAATTTGTTTATTTGAAACAATTGCAGTATTAAATGGAAGCCAGTTACCATACAGCAAGCTAGTGCAGCAACACAGTAATTTGTATCTTAAAAGTAGTTGCAAATTTTCATTTATGGTTTGCATAGTACTTAGTGCAGAACTTCTGTTGCATGATGCATATTTTGCAATGGCAATAACAATTTTAAATAAGGTCCATTTTAAAAATCTGTGTGCCCAATTTCTTTTCCATACAACTTTTTCCAGTTCTGATGAATGGTCATCGTCCTGCAACGTTAACTCTGTTTCTCTCTCCACAGATGCTACCTGACCTGCTGAGGATTTCCAGAAATTTCTGTTTTTATTTCAGATTTCCAGTATCTGCTATATTTTGCTTTTTGTATATAAATGCAAGTCTGTCTCTCTCTCTCTCTCTCTCGTTCTCTCTCGCACACGCTCTCTCCCGTGCGCTCTTTCTCTCTCTCTCTCTCTCTCTCTCTCTTTCTTTCTCTCTCATATAATTTCCACAAAGTGTATTTTTTGCCTGACGACAAAAGGGAAAGTATGTGATAGGTGGAGGGCAGAGTAATTAAATAACAAAAGGGATGATGGTGCAATGCAAAAGGGGGTGGTACTGGGACAAGTAAAGAAATAAAAGATGGAGAGAGGTGTAAATGGTTACAGCAGAATCTTTACCTGCTGTCTGAGAAAATGGGAGGTTATGATCTAAAGTTGTTGAATTTAGTGTTGAGGCTGGAAGGCTTCAAAGTGCCTAATCTAAAGATGAGGAGCTTTTCCGAGAGCTTCCATTGAGCTTCATTGGAACAGTATAGGAGACTGAGGGCAGAGTGGTAGTGGGATGGAGAATTAAAGCGGCAAGCAATTGGAAGCTCAGTGTCATGCTTGCGGACTGAATGGAGGTGTTCCGCAAAGCCATAACCCAATCTGCGTTTGGTCTTCCTAATGTAGAGGAAGACCACATTGTGAGAAGCGAATACTGTATACAGACTACAATATACTAAGTTGGAAGAAGTACAAGTAAATCGCTGTTTCACCTGGAAGGAGTGTTTAGGGCCCTGATCGGTGGGAAGGGAGGAAGTGAATGGGCAGGAGTTGCATCTCCTGTGCTTACATGGGAAAGTGCCAGGTGAAGGGAAGCAGGTGATGGAAGAGTGGACCAGGATGGTCCGGAAGGAAGCTGTTGATTTTGGACAGCTTGGGGACTTGTCTAGAGGTACCAACCTTGGAATATCTATTACTAACTAGGCACGTCTGAAGCACCATCTCTTGTTAAAATCACTGGATTGATTCCAGGGTATACACTGGTTCAAATGCCAGGTCACCACAAGGCTGAAAATATGCTGCTAAGAGAGATTGTAGTATTTTTTTTCCAGAGAAAACACTATCCCTAGTTTATCACTTTCCTTTTTTAAAAAAGAAAAGTACCAGCAGTGTATAAGACTACTAATAAAGATTACTTCCATTTGTCCTTCTCACTACTAATTGGAAAAAAATGTATTATAACGGCTGGGGTGGTCTTAATGCTACCTTGCTCATGATCAAACAGCAATCATTGCTTTTGTAGTCACTGTCTGTGAAATAATACATTTACTACAGCCTACTGTGAAGTCTAGCCTGCTGTTTCTCTAATCAAATTTTGAAATTATGAAATAAATGTTCTTTACTTTGTGGGTTTTATACATGGTTTTTCCCACTTCAACCTGAACTGAACTGTGTGTAGAAATTTTAGTGCATTAAATTTTTATCAGTCAGTTGTACAGAAGATTGCCAAATAAAACGTGGCTCTACTGAAACAAATGGGGATCTGGAGATTGCACCAGGTTAGCTTGGGGGACATGGGGGTGGGGGGGGGGAGCACTCCTGCTCCTCCTGGCCCACAAGCAGTGCTGGAAAAGCACTTACCTGCTGGATCCGGCACTTCTTGCCTCCCTTTAGCTGTCGGGTTTCTTGACCTCTGGGCCTGCAGTTGTTAAATCCACAGACTCTAACATAGTATAATTACTGACCCGCCTCTCGAGAGCAGGTTACTTGCCCGCCCCGGTTAAATAAAACGCGGCAAGTTGGAGTCAGGTTTGCCATTTTGAAGAATCCTGGGGACTTAAAATTCCCCCCAATTTTTCAGGTCGATGACCTTTCATCGAAATTGGACTATTCAGTGGTTCTGCTGTTTTTGTTTGTTTGTTTGTTTGTTTTGCATTTGGCACTCCTGGGGAGAAGAGAAATTGACATTTTGCAAGTGTTCTGATTGTAGTCTGATAAAACTGGTCAGATTTCAATAGGTTTTTGACATTTCAGCATTGTTGAATGTCTAGTCAAGAGGAAAAAGGAAGCGTATGTAAGGATGAGAAAACAAGGTTCAGTTGGGTCGATTGAGGGGTACAAGGTAGCAAGGAATGAGCTAAAAAAAGAGCTTAGGAGAGCTAGGAGGGGGCATGAGAAGTCCTTGGCGGGTCGGATCAAGAAAAACCCCAAGGCCTTTTACTCTTATGTGAGAAATAAAAGAATGACCAGGGTGAGGGTAGGGCCGGTCAAGGACAGTAGTGGGAACTTGTGCATGGAGTCAGAAGAGATAGGAGAGGTGATGAATGAATACTTTTCGTCAGTGTTCACCGAGGAGAGGGGCCATGTTCTTGAGGATGAGAGTGTGATAAAGGTGGATAGGCTGGAGGTGGTAGATGTTCTGAGGGAAGATGTTTTAGCAATTTTGAAGAACCTGAGGGTCGATAAGTCCCCTGGGCCAGAGGGGATATATCCTAGGATTCTTTGGGAGGCAAGGGAGGAGATTGCAGAGCCTCTGGCTTTGATCTTTGGGTCCTCACTGTCCACGGGAATGGTGCCAGAGGACTGGAGAGTGGCGAATGTTGTTCCTCTCTTCAAGAAAGGAAATAGGAATGACCCTGGTAATTATAGGCCGGTTAGTCTTACTTCGGTGGTTGGTAAGATAATGGAAAAGGTCCTGAGGGATAGGATTTATGACCATTTGGAAAGGGGCAACTTAATCAGGGATAGTCAACACGGATTCGTGAAGGGTAAGTCTTGCCTAACAAATTTGATTGAATTCTTTGAGGAGGTAACTAAGTGTGTAGATGAAGGTAGAGCAGTTGATGTCGTATACATGGATTTTAGTAAGGCGTTTGATAAGGTTCCCCATGGTCGGCTCATGAAGAAAGTAAGGAGTTGTGGGATAGAGGGAAATTTGGCCGATTGGATAAGTAACTGGCTATCTCATAGAAGGCAGAGGGTGGTGGTGGATGGAGCATTTTCGGACTGGAGACCAGTTACCAGCGGTGTGCCACAGGGGTCGGTGCTGGGTCCTCTGCTGTTTGTGATTTTTATCAATGACTTGGAGGAGGGGACTGAAGGGTGGATCAGTAAATTTGCTGATGACACCAAGATTGGTGGAGCAGTGGATGAGGTGGAGGGCTGTTGTAGGCTGCAAAGAGACATTGATAGGATGCAGAGCTGGGCCGAAAAATGGCAGATGGAATTTAACCCTGATAAGTGCGAGGTGATTCATTTTGGTAGGGCAAATTTGAATAAGGATTACAGGGTCAACGGCAGGGTTCTGAGGAACGTGGAGGAGCAGAGGGATCTGGGGGTTCATATCCACAGATCTCTGAAGGTTGCCACTCAAGTGGATAGAGCAGTAAAGAAGGCCTATGGTGTGTTGGCGTTTATTAACAGAGGGTTTGAGTTTAAGAACCGTGAGGTTATGCTGCAACTGTACAGGACCTTGGTGAGACCACATTTGGAATATTGTGTGCAGTTCTGGTCACCTCACTATAGGAAGGACGTGGAAGCATTGGAAAGAGTGCAAAGGAGATTTACCAGGATGCTGCCTGGTTTGGGGGGGAGGTCTTATGAGGAAAGATTGAGGGAGTTGGGGCTTTTCTCTTTAGAGCGGAGGAGGATGAGAGGCGACTTAATAGAGGTTTATAAGATGATGAGGGGGATAGATAGAGTGGATGTTCAGAGACTATTTCCTCGGGTAGAGGCAGCTGTTACAAGGGGGCATAACTATAAGGTGCATGGGGGGAGATATAGAAGGGATGTCCGAGGTAGATTCTTTACTCAGAGAGTGGTTGGGGTGTGGAATGGACTGCCTGCTGTGATAGTGGAGTCGGACACTTTAGGAACTTTCAAGCGGTTATTGGATAACCACATGGAGCACACCAGAGTGATGGGGAGTGTGATAGCTTGATCTTGGTCTCTGACAATGCTCGGCACAACATCGACGGCCGAAGGGCCTGTACTGTGCTGTACTGTTCTATGTTCTATGTTCTATGTTCTTAACATCCAGGTCTATATAGAATTTCCAGCACAGAAACAGGCCATATGGCCCAACTGGTCTATGTCGGTGTTTATATTCCACACGAGCCTCCTCCCACTCTTAATTATCTCTTCCTACCCTATCCTGCGGTGTATCTCTATTCCCTTCTCCCTCATGTTTGCATCAACCCTTCCCTTAAATGCATCAATACTATCTGCCTCAGCCACTCCACGTGGCAGAGTGTTCCACATTCTTGTCACTCTGTAAAGAAATTCCTCCCAAATTCTTTATTTGATTTGTTAGTGGCTATCATATATTTATGTCCCTTTGTTCGGGACTCGCACACAATGGGAAACTCTTTCTCCACATCCACTCTGACGAAAACCTTCATAATTTGTAAAGACCTCTATCAGGTCTCTTAGCCTTCTCTTTTCCAGAGAAAAGAAGCCCGGCCTGCACAATCTTCCCTGATAGTTGCCTGCATCGCCGATTCCCCCACATCCTGAGGGGGTCACCATTAACCAGAAACTGAACTGGACCAGCCACATAAATACTGTGGCAACAAAAGCAGGTCAGAGGCTAGGTATTCTGCGGCGAGTGTCTCACCTCCTGACTCCCCAAAGCCTTTCCACCATCTACAAGGCACAAGTAAGGAGTGTGATGGAATACTGTCCACTTACCTGGATGAGTGCAGCTCCAACAACACTCAAGAAGCTCGACACCATCCAGGACAAAGCAGCCCACAAGATTGGCACCCCATCCACCACCTTAAACATTCACTCCCTCCACCACCGGCGTACCGTGTCTGCAGTGTGTACCATCTACAAGATGCACTGCAGCAACTCGCCAAGGCTTCTTCGGCAGCACCTCCCAAGCCCGCGACCTCTTCCACCTAGAAGGACAAGGGCAGCAGGTGCATGGGAACACCACCACCTCCAAGTTCCCCTCCAAGTCACACACCATCCTGACTTAGAAGTATATCGCCGATCCTTCATCGTTGCTGGGTCAAAATCCTGGAACTCCCTACCTAACAGCACTGTGGGAGTACCTTCACCACACGGACTGCAGCGGTTCAAGAAGGCAGCTCACCACCACCTTCTCAAGGGCAACTAGGGATGGGCCATAAATGCTGGCCTTGCCCGTGACGCCCTGATCCCATAAACACATTTTTTTTTAAATCCTCTCAATTATGGTAATGTGCTTGTAGATCTTTTCTGCAGTTTCTCCAGTGCCTCAATATCCTATTTGTAGTATGGAAATCAAAACTGCACGCAGTACTGCAAGTGTAGTCTAACCAAGGTTCTATATAAATGTAATGTTACCTCCTTGCTTTTGTATTCTATTCCTCTAGAAATGTACCCAAGCACTTTGTTTGCAGTTGCGTTTTCATGATAATTGAAGTTTTGCATTTTTGGACTCATTTAAAGCTGCTTTCCCTCACAAGCAGGGGTAGTTTGGCTCAAAGATAATATTGATAATGGGGAACAGATGTTGGGTTCATAATTCAGTAGAGAGCCAAGCTGAATACAAAATGTACATGGGAGAACTGAAAAACAAAATAAGAGGGGCCAAAGAGAGTGTATGATAATAGATTAGTGGGTAACATAAAAGGGAACCCAAAAGTCTTTTATAAGCAAAGAAATAGTAAAAGGCTAGTCAAAGGAAGGATGCGGTCGATTAGGGCCCAAAAACAAGATGATCTTGTCGAGGCAGAGGGCACAGCTAAGGTACTAAAAATGTTTTAATATTAGTTGTTTATGGGATGTGGGCGTTGCTGGCAAGGCCAGCATTTATTGCCCATTCCTACTTGCCCTTGAGAATGTGGTGGTGAGCTGACTTCTTGAATCGCTGCAGTCCGTGTGGTGATACTTCTTTGACAATCCAGAAGTTTCATGGTCACCATTACTGATACTAGCTTTTTATTTAATTAACTGAATTTAAATTCCCCAGCTGCCATGGTGGGATTTGTACTCTAGTCTCCAGATCATTACTCCAGGGCCTGGATTACTAGTCTAGTAACATAACCACTATGCTACCGTTCCTGTTAAATGAGTACTTTGCATCTGTCTTCAGCTAAAGAAGAGGGTGCTGCTAATTTCACAGTAAAGGAGGAGGTAGTAGAGAAATTGGTTAGGATAAAAATAGATAAAGTACTTAAGGGGTACTTAAAAGGTTGGTAGTGCTCAAAGTAGAAAAGCCACCTGGTCTGGATGGGATGCATTCTTTGTTGCTGAGGGAAGTAAGGGTGGAAATTGAGGAGGCTCTGGCCATAATCTGCAAATGCTCCTTGGATTGCAAATGTTACACCCTTGTTCAAAAAATCGGAGAGGGATAAACCTGGCAATTATAGGCCAGTCAGCCTAACGTTGGTGGTGGGGAAACTTTGAGATCTTAATCTGGGATAAAATTAATTGGTACTTGGAAAAATATGGGTTAATAAATGAAAGCCAGCACTCATTTGTTAAAGGCAAATCGTGTGTGACTAACTTGTTTGCGTTCATTGATGAAGTAACGAAGAGGGTTGATTTTGTGTATATGGACTTTCAGAAGGCATTTGATAACATACCACATAATAGACTTGTTCGCAAAATTGAAGCCCGTAGGATTAAAGGGTGTAAGGGGTTTCGGTTCAGGATGCTTGTGCGGGGTTAGGCCTTCGTTGCCTAATACTATTGCTTGCTCTGGTCTCCGGCCAGCCTTGTTGCAATAAGCACCTGTGAGTGGTTCGACCCACTCGCCCTTACGGTTCTAACACTGGACTTAGGTGCGAGAGCAGTAATGCAGAGAAAACTCAAATAGACCCGGTTGAATAGTACGAAATGGAAATCTTTATTGCATAACGTACAAAATCATGAAGTACACATCATAGGCACAAATTAATGACAGTACAAGTATACATACATTCATAAAACTTGGTCTAGGGTAATGAGGAACGCACGGCACATCGTAAAAAGGGGAACACATATTTATCCTTAATAAAACTACCCTCCCCTATCAATACCTACACTAATCTAGATTTGTAGGATCGAGGAAACATGCTCACCACTCGTGATACTTCGGAGAATTTTAAACGAGGCACTCGGCTTGTTTCGCTGCAACACCTGACTGTCACATGTTGGAAGGGGTCTCTGTACCCCACTTGTTTATCTTCTCTGCTCCGGCTAGCAGGCTGGGCTCCCTGTTGTCATGAAGAACTCGACAGTGCTCGGACACGGTTGTAGAAGTCCAGAGAGACAATCAAAAGCTCACCAGTCAAGCGAGTCCATGAAGCGGCAAGCGAATAAGAGTTCAGCAGTCATCAGCCAGATAAGAGAATAATAAGCAAGAGTTCAGCCCGAGTCAAGAGTCGAATCAAGAGGCCGATGGACATTTGTTCACTATAGTTATAGTGCTGTGTTCCCTTATCTCCCGCTCAAATCTTAATGTTTGTCCTTTGTGAAATGCTGGTGCACAAAACTCCCAGCATGGGGCGATTCTTTCCTTTAATGGGTTTCAGTCGCACCTTAAACTGGCCAACTATCCGTTAATGTTTTCCCCATTGTCGAACCGGCTAGGAGTCTCCCTGACTGGTTTTGGGGCCTCCTCGAATACTGACTTAATCACCCGAGAATGGCTCTCTCATTGTAGAGCCGTGGGGAATTTGCGTAGTGATGTATCTGGATGGGCCTTCGATTACCCAGTACAATGGTCCTTACTTGTGCATGGAAAATTATTCCAGCACTTATATCCCTTGCTATTGTGTCGAATGCAGACAGGTTGCATCCTGTCTTTATCAGTGTTTGCTGCGTATTAACCAATCTTATACTGAAATGTTTATTCGAACGCCATCTTGTCTGCCCACTGAAAATTCTGGAAGCTTCTGCCACGAGGCGCGGCGGCCATTTTACAGGCTTCTGTGTGCTGTTCAATCATGACAGCATTTCGTTGAAATAAAACTGATGAAACGAATCTGCTTTATCTCGTTATTTCGAATTGCGATAATTGCGAATTTTACAAGGGGCAGTGTTTGCATGGATATGAAATTGGCAAAGGGACAGAAAGTAGAGAGTAGTGGTGAACGGTTGTTTTTCAGACTGAAGGGAAGTGTGTAGTGCTGTCCCCCAGGCGTGGTGTTGGGACCACTGCTCTTTTTGATGTATTTTAATGACCGGGACTTGGGTATACAGGACATAATTTCAAAGTTTTCAGATGACACAAAACTCGGAAATGTAGTGAAGTGAGGAGGATAGTAATTAACTTCAGGAAGACATAGACTGGTGAAATGGGCAGACACATGGCAGATGACATTTAACGCAGAGAAGTGTGAAGTGATTAATTTTGGTAGGAAGAATGAGGAGAGGCAATATAAACTAAATGGTACAATTTTAAAGTGGGTGCAAGAACAGAAAGACTTGTGGCTGTTCGAACACCAGTCTTTGAGGGTGGCAGGACAAGTTGAGATGGCGGCTGTTAAAAAGGCGTTCAGAATCCTTGGCTTTATAAATGGAATCATAGAGTACAAAAGCTAAACCTTTTATAAAGCACTGGTTATGCCCCAGCTGGAGTACTGTGGCTAATTCCGGGCACCACACTTAGGAAGGTTGTCAAGGCCTTGGAGAGCGTGCAGAGGAGATTTACTATCCGGGATGGAAAATCTTCAGTTATGTGGAGAGACGAGAGAAACTGTGGTTGTGCTCTTGGAGAAGAGAGATTAAGGGGAGATTAGACAGAGGTGTTCAAAATCTTGAAGATTTTTGATAGAGTAAATAAGGAGAAGCTGTTTCCAGTGGCAGAAGGGTCAGTAACCAGAGGACACAGATTTAAGGTAATTGGCAAAAGAACTTGAGGCGACATGAGGGAAAAAAAATCATGCAATGAGTTTTTATGATCTGGAATGCACTGCCTGAAAGGATGGTAGAAGCAGATTCAATAATAACTTTCAAAAGGGAATTGGATAAATACTTGAAGGGAAAAAAATTGCTGGGCTATGGAGAAATAGCTGGGGAGTGGGATTAATTGGATAGCTCTTTCAAAGAGCAGGCACAGGCACGATGAGCCAAATGGCCTCCTTCTGTGCTGTATCATTCTATGATCTGATTATTGTTGAATGATAGTATTGATTTTTTTTTTCAAAGATACTAGTTTGATAAGTGTTGGAACTGAGTGATAGGCTCTCGTATGACAAGTGAGAGTGTTTGAAGCAATTGAACTGGCAGCTGTCTGTCCTGGCAGTTAGTAATAGAGATCAAGCCAGAGTTGTGTATCACACCTACTTTTTACTTCATTAGAAACTGAATCATTTCGAGCTCTGTTCTGGCTCATGAATTGAGAAGTTAAATGTTGTATTTCCAATGCATGGCACATTTCAAAAGGCTTGTTAGATTAATTTTGATGTGAACATTCTGCCTATAAATTTTAAAAATATACTGGTTTTGCCCAAAGCAAAAAAAAAAAATCTTGGCGTGCATCCAGCAGCACTTGAAAAGCTTCATGACATGAAGTATCTTTGGGAGTAGTAAATTCTTTGTGTAAAAACTACAGTCCTGTCCATTAGCGGCACTGTAGATTGTAAAGCAGGTGACATTTGCTATGCTATGTAGCCTAAAAGCAAAAGAAGCATTAAGCAGTAAGGACTGTTTCAAGTATGCAGTTTTTAGAGTTTGGCTGAAAATCAATTAAATAAATAAGTAGACAGTAGCTGTTGGCAGTCTGCATTATTTGACTATGGACTTTCAATTTTGAGAATATTGCTTGTTGCAATTGTGCTTCAGGTTCACATCATTGTGTTAGAAAACTAATTCCAAGGTTAAAATTATGATAAATTTAAATAAATTAACTTGGCAAAAGCACAGAACTACTAAACTGAAAGCTTTCAACATTCAGTCAGAATGCATTTCACATGAATTTTGTTTATTCTTCTCTTCCCACTCCATTCAATTAATCATTCTGTAGCTGAGCGGGTGGGCATCCTGCTCCAGTTGTTTGATAATGCCAGTTTGTCACTGATTATGACAGTGTACAAGTGGTTAAGGGTGACTTATTCTCTTGATTATACATTCTCTTCCCCCCCCCCCCACCACCCCCCGCCCCCCCATTGAGATGTACCTGATTTCTGCTTCTGTCTTAATAGCAAGACTGAGATCAGGGAATCTGCACGTGAACTGTGTATTAATTTACTATGGCAGTGCAACCACACAGCCTTCCCTTTTAAAAAAAAAAAAAAAAAAATCTAAACCCATCCCTCAAGCTGTTTGCTACCTTCCTGATTAAGAGGAATATGCTACTCCTGCTGTTAGGAAATGTTTGAGAGTACTGCAAGTTGAGCAACTCTAATTTTAATACTTCTTCCTAAATGATGTCGTACCTGGCCTTGACTTGGAATGGTCTGAGCTGGAATTGGAAACCTAACGTGAATAATTGTAGAGGACACGAGGATCCGACTGTAATTTATGACCAACAACTGAAGAATGTACAGTGCTAATGCATGGATTGCTAAGAAGCAAGACATGGTATAGATTGATTCTTCTCTCCAATTTTTTGTGAAAAGCATGTCCTCCCTACCTACAGATGAACAACTAGTCTCCACCCAGTACCTCCACAGTGCTACAACAGAAATTAGGTTCTCCATGCTGTGCGGAAACAGAGGCATAAGCCTCTACTCTGACCATTTGGTGACTTAGTGCATTGGAGCCCCACTAGTATTTTTTTTTAATTACCTTTGAATTGCATAGCAACAGCTACAACCCGTAAGGGGCAGATGGAAAGAGCATGGGTATGAAAGTCAGGTCTCCGAAGGATCAGTCCAATAAGAGGGAACAAAAATTTGGGAGAGTGTTGCAAGAAAACATTCAGAGGAAATTTGGAAAATATTAACATGGAAGTAGAATGAGATTTTGGAGTGGGAAGAAGGTGTGGTGAGAGAAATGCAGAGCTCACCAGGGCGCCAACGCCATCAAGTCTAGTCCTGGAGGAACTCCAAGGGTGAATTGTGAACATTGAGACTAGCACAATCGTCCCACCTCATTCCTTTAGCTCAGTAATTCTAAAAGGGAGACTATATGTAAATACATTTGGTCTGAGAAAACTAAGCATAACATATAATTCTAATTAATTGAGCTACCTTCCATAATCATGTTCTACACTGAGTGAGCTGGCATTTCTGTCTGTCTCCAGAGTGCTACAAAGCAATCGTGTACTGCAGTCAGCTGAAGATCCATTCTAGAGTCTACTGGAGCTTTTACAGGCACTCTCAAAATGAAATGAAGTGGGTTGGGTGCAATAGAAATGCACCTGATTTCCTTAAGTGCCATAACCTAACATGACTAGACTAATGGACAGGTGCAGAAGATATTGAGAGAGCTGACTCCTTTCCAACTTTTCCCATAACCTTTGGCTGATCTGTAAGCTTAGGCCATCAATGATGCAACACCATTAGTATGCAATAGATATGGAGAATTTCCCATTGTTCCTCTCGCAACTTAGTTGAAAGCCTAGGCACTGTAGACAAAACAGCCTCAAGTTCCTCATCTGAAATTACAATTAAGATTAGCTACTCAAGTCTCCCAAATGAGAGAAGTTCACCCTGTCCATGGAAATCAATATAGTTTAGAGCTGTGAAATTAACCTCAAATGAACCTAGCTTGAAATTAACCCATCCTCCACAGTTGAACCAATCATTAAAGATTCTAGCCTACACACCTACATGCAAACCTAATATAAGGCTTTCGACATGGGAACAAAATGGCAGTTTTGGAAATATCTTAAAATATACTCATTACCATTTCAGAAAATACTTTTTTCTGGGAAAAAAACCAATTTGATTGTTACCCTCTTAGCAAGTGGGATAACCGTCAAAGTTGCAAATCATAGCAACTATGCAAATCCATTAACACTGAAAGAAGAGATTGAATTTTAATTTGCCGAAATCAGTATTAATGGGGCAGTAACGGCCTCAGAATGAGATTGGTCGGCTTAATGCTCCGTTAATGCAGATGATCGACCTGCTCCCACTTTCACAGGGGTCTCCCACTGGCTGGCCAAACTGCCTGCCTGGTTCAGGCAGTAGACCCTTTTGAATATGCAAATTAATGTCCTATGATGTACATAAGAACATAAGAAATAGGAGCAGGAGTAGGCCCTTCGAGCCTGCTCCGCCATTCAATGAGATCATGGCTAATCATCTGCCTCAATTCCATTCACCGGCCCTATCGCCATATCCCTTGATGCCCTTACCAGTCAGAAATCTATCGACTTCTGTTTTGAATATACCCAATGACTGAGCCTCCACAGCCCTCTGGGGTAGAGAATTCCAAAGATTCACCACCCTCTGTGTGAAGAAATTTCTTCTCATCTCAGTCTTGAATGGCCTACCCTTTATCCTGAGGCTGTGGCCCCTGGTTCTAGACTCCCCAGCCAAGGGAAACATTCTCCCAGCATCCATCCTATCAAGCCCTGTAATAATTTTGTATGCTTCAATGAGATCCCCTCTCATTCTTCTGAATTCAAGAGAATACAGGCCTAGTTTACTCAATCTCTTCTCATACGACAGTCCTGCTATCCCAGGAATCAATCTCGTGAACCTTCGTTGCACTCCCTCTATGGCAAGTATATCCTTCCTTAGGTAAGGAGACCAAAATTATACACAGTACTCCAGGTGTGGTCTCACCAAGGCCCTATATAATTGGAGTAAGACTTCTTTACTCCTGTACTCAAATCCTCTTGTAATGAAGGCCAGCATACCATTTGCCTTCCTAATGGCTTGCTGCACCTGCACATTCACTTTCAGTGACTCATGTACAAGGACATACAGAGGTCCATAGTTGTCATTTTAGGATATAACTGGCTTTATCTACATTAAATTGCTTGGCGAATCCACACACTGACCAAAGAGGCCCTGAAGAAAAGGTAAGTTTTAAATTATTTTTGTGAGGCCGGGAGTAGCACGCGAGCTCCTCCTGGGCCCCACAAAAACAATCTGATCCGCTGCCGCTCCGGGTTCGTCCGACTCTGCGATGCCGACCCCCACCCCTCCTGAAACTTGCCAGAGGCCGCCCGATATCTGGCCGTCTAATATATGGAGCTACATCGGGGCTCCTGTTTGCCATCCACAGCTCGCCGGTTCCATTTAAATGAGACCCATGGCTATGGCCACTTCGCCCCAGAATGGGCGGGCTGCTGGCACGCTCCATCAGCAGCTTTCCAAAAGTTTAAAATCGACCCCAAGGAATTTTGGTGTGTCTGACAGAGTGAAGCAGGCAGGTAGAATATGAAAATAGGAACATATGTTCTATACGACAGCACTGGAATTGGATGAGTCGTAACCGTTGAGTGGACTGATGAGCTCTCCCAAAGTGTAAATGGAGATGGGATGAGATGGCCTATTTGATTTCCATCCATTTTAGAGATCTATGCCAAAAATGAGTGTTGCTATGTAGCCCAAAAATAATTGGGAAGCACCATCCATCATGATTAATTGAACATTGCCGTAGTATTATATCTTATCTGTGGACGCCTTGCACTCCATATGAACTGCAGAGTTTCCAAATTCAGTTCTAAAAATGTGGGACTGGGGAATATGGAAAGGGAACATTTTAAAATTAAACAGTGGAGAATATTCTATTTTTAAAAAACTGACTGTGCCCAAAAGGAAAAGAGATGATACGTCTATCTGTTCATGGCTTAACAAGCCATCCTAAATGTGAGGGCATAGTTAGCATGGTATAAGTATGCAGTACAACATAAGTACAATAGAAATGATAAAAGAAAATTAGTAAGAAAAATAACAAATACTGAAGTGACCTGCAAACCCGCGCCCTCAAAAACAAGATCCAGTCCAGTGAAATCCGAATGATTCCTGAATCACATGGGGTAAAGCCTTTCCCAAGATCACAGAACTTATAAAAGAAAATTGAAGGTTGATGCAAGTTTCTCCAAACCTCATGGCCTCTAGTCTGACCAAATTTCAGAATATAGGAATTTTTTTTAAACAGTTGGGACTTTGGGCCATAATTTGCTGTCAAAATAACAGCAAGGCTTAATGGCACTCGCCGTTATTTATGCACAAATGGTGCAGCAACTTCAGGCAAGGGAAGATGCGAGGTTAAACGTGGAAATCCAAAAGTTGCTATCCGAGATGTGCCGCTCCGCTGTTAGCTTCGCGAAAATGGCATCTCGCTGTCTGCATCACTATTGAAATGCATTGAATGGCGTAAAGTTGATGGCCCAGAAATTCGCGTGTCCGGCTTGCCGCGGGGGTAAGGATCGCGCGCGCTCTTACCCACCGCGCCTGCCGTTGTGTTTTGGGCCCACGGGAACTTCGGGTCCTGGGCCTCTCCCAACTGCCGGCGCGCAGTGCTTGCGTGTCCCAGGGGCGCAGTTAGTGCGATGCGACCCCTGGGATCACGTGGGCCATGGAGAGCCAATGGGAGCAGACCATCTTTCATTTTTAGATTTGACAGGAAGACCTGTCAAATCTGTGAATTGAAATCGGCCCCAAAAGAACAGCTAAACTTAAACTTAAAGTAAATTTTAAAAAAAACCATCACATTTATAAAATAACAATAGTTAAATAAATTAACCACTTTAAACAAAAATTTAAATTTTTGAAAAAATTAAAATACTTTTTAAAAGTTATAAAAATAAACTTACCTTTCTTTAAAGTATCTAAAAAAGATAACCCTGTTGAAAATTTTTTAAAATTATACTTAATTAATCACTTACCTTGTTCAAAAGGGGTCTTACGCCTCCTTTTTATTAGTGTAGTATCTTCAATACTTACCCTCACGTAGAAACCTGAAAAAAAATCTAAGTGTGCTGCGTGCGCGCAGCCTCTAGCGTGCACGCGGTTCACCTAGGAACCGCCCCCTTCACCATACCGGAAGTTCCGGTTTCCCGCGCATGCGCAGTGCATGCAGGAAACCGGCACTTCGGGAAGCAATATGGGTGAGTACGGACTGTGTACTCACCCGGGAAGGGCCGAATTTTTGGGCCAGTTGATGTATTTGCACGTATTTAGATACGAACTAAACTCGCCACAGTAAGGCTTGTCCATTCCAGTCTAAGTACACTTTTAACAACGCAATATGTGTTAATTACTACCAGTCAACCGCTCTGGCACCGAAAATTAACTATTACAAGTGTGGAGTCTCATTCCAACTGGTTTTAATTTTAGGAGATTTAAAAAAAAATTCCTTTCTGTCTTTATTTTTCTCTCTCTTAATCTAGTCTTTCTTCCCCTCTCTCTATTTCTCTTTCTGTACCTGATTTGGCATTGAATTCACCCACTCTAATTTACATTTCCTTCTCCGTCCTTGCGCTGTTAATTTCTCAATCCTTCAGTCTGATTGGTTAAGGAGATAAACAGTTGCTTGCCCTGTTCACTCAGGTCCCAGATGCCCTGCTTCCCTCGCTGCCATGTTATCAGCTCACACTTTCAGCAACTTGCCACACAAAAAATGTAAAAACCTAACCTGCAAGGGCAAGTCTAACTAATGACAGACATGTTAGATTCACTCCTACAGCAAATTATGGCCCATTATCAGAGTACCTTGCACAAATAAAATGTGAACAAGGTGGATTAATTTGGATACCAGAATATAGTGCCTCGTATTTCAGTTATTCTTCCCAATTATCCAAAATTTTAATGGTTAAAACCTTGTGCATAATGCCACCTCATTGCACAGCCCATTAAATTTTCTTTCTCTTGTTATTTGTATTTCATTTTTTTTTACTGATTTTATTTTAGTTATGCTGTACCTGTGACTAGATCATCTAAGCATCTGGGCCTGGAGAATCATTAACCTGCAGAGGGCTTGGTATGATGACAGCACATCCAAAGCCATAAGTCCACTTCATTTAGTGGAAAGTAGCTTTCAGACACGTCTTTGCTCCTGACTTGTACAAGCCTATGGTGATGAGGCCAAATTGTTTGACCCCAACTGCTACCTCAGGAAATCATTGAATCAGAATTTTTCTATAGAAGTTTCATCTGTACATACATTATTTAGGATTTTGGTTAAAAAAAAGTAACAAAATATATTCTTTAAAAAAATAAGATTGACGTTCTTTTAAATTAAAAAGCAATTGCTCCTTGAAGTATGTTTTATATCCTTTGTTTCTTTTCCAGGTCACTTGCCATCGAGCGTCCTAGTCTATCTGAGAGTGAGACCAACCTGAATGTATTTATGATGGTCATCAAATCCTAATCTGTGCTGGTAGGTGCAAATAAAACGGGTTAAACTGGACAGAGATTCATTTCTTCCCTTCCATCCTCTCTTTAGTGTTTTAGGTGTTCCATCTAATTGCCTAGCTGTAAAATAGCATGACAAAGTGGTAGGCAGGTTGGAGTGGTTGACAGTACTGGGGCTTAAACTACAACTTATCTGATCCGATCAGGAGGCAAATGCTACAAATCTACGGCATATCCTACCATGATGAGGAGGAACTACTTCACTCAGAGGGTGGTAGGTCCATGGAATATGCTGCCACAAAAAGCTGTAGAAGCTGCATCATTAAATAAATTTAAAACAGAAATAGACAGTTTCCTAGAAGTAAAGGGCATTAAGGGTTACGGGGAGCGGGCAGGAATTTGGACATGAGTCTAGGTTCGGATCGGTCATGGCCCTGTGGGTAGTGGAGCGGGCCCAGGGACCGTGTAGCCTGATTCTGCTCCTATTTCGTGTGTGCAATTCTGTTAGATGCAGGAGATGGTTCTGTGATAGATAGTAGATTGGCGGTTAGGATCAGATCAGCCATGATCTTATTGAATGGCGGAGCAGGCTCGAGGGGCCGATTGGCCTACTCCTGCTCCTATTTCTTATGTTCTTATGTTCTTATGCTGCCTCCCTTCGATATGGTTTGAAACTACTAACTGCTCATTATTGGTTAGCGTGGAAGAATATTTGGGGCACTGTATCGATGATTTTTTTTCTCCCCTTGTGTTAAAAGTGCACTTATTTATTAGGAGAGCTGCTCCAGAGCATAAACAGAATGCCATGGTACTAAAAACTGTGATTGAAGAGATGAAAACATAATTTATGCAGGTGGTAGTGTTTGAAATTAGAAGTGAAACTACTTTGACGCTTCGCATTTCAGGTAGTTATTAGCTCATAGTCTCGAGAAACAGATGACAAATTGCTCTTGCAATTTCACTTTAGGAACAAAAGAAGAAAATTGATGTCTTATAACTGGGTTAATCTCATCCTGATCATAGTCAAGACTTCTGTATGTTCAGAAACTCTGTCGTCGTATCAGCCAGGCAGTGTTGTGTAAAATTACATTTTTATGGCAACACTGACGTACAGACTTTAGAAAAAAGTCCTCCACTTTGGTAACTGACAGCAGAAAAGAATAGCGAGCACAGGTGCAGCATTTTTCAGTGAGGTGTTGTCATTTTGCTGACAGCAGTACAATGCCACCCAGCACAATTTAGTTCCATGATTGCCAGCTGGAAATAGGATAGAGGGGCAGTTTCAATCAGTAATGTCTTGACTCACTACCCTCTACATACAAATCCTATAAAGTGAGGATTAGTACAACATTTTTAGAACAAAAATCTAATAAATTGTTATGAATAAATTGAGGTCAAGGACCACTTCAGTGGAAATTTAGCTTTGCAGGTAAATCAAGGTTCTGAGGAACCTTATTAACTTGCTAACTGGTGAAACATAGGAAGATAGGAGCAGGAGTAGGCCATTCAGCCCCTCGAGCCTCCTCTGCCATTCAATGCGATCACGGCTGACCATCCAAATTCAGTACCCTGTCCCTGCTTTCTCCCCATATCCGTTGATCCCCTTAGCCTTAAGAAATATATCTAACTCCTTCTTGAATATATTTAATGAATTGGCCTCAACTGCCTTCTGTGGTAGAGAATTCCACAGGTTCACCACTCTCTGGTTGAAGAAATTCCTCCTCATCTCAGTCCGAAATGGCTTACCCCTTATCCTTAGACTGTGACCCCTGGTTCTGGACTCCCCCGCCATTGGGAACAGCCTTCCTGGATCTAGTCTGTCTAGTCCTGTTAGAATTTTATAAGTTTCAATGAGATCCCCTCTCATTCTTCTAAACTCTAGCGAATATAAGCCTAATCGACCCAATCTCTCTTCATACGTCATTCCTGCCATCCCAGGTATCAGTCTGGTGAATCTTCGCTGCACTCCCTCCATGGCAAGAACATCCTTCCTCAGATAAGGCGACCAAAACTGCACACAATACTCAAGGTGTGGTCTCACCAAGGCCCTGTACAACTGCAGCAAGACATCCTTGCTCCTGTACAACATACCATTTGCCTTCTTAACCACCTGCTGCACCTGCATGCTTACCTTCAGTGACTGGTGCACAAGGACACCCAGATCTCGTTGCACTTCCCCTTTTCCCAATCTATTGCCATTCAGATTGCCTTCCTGTTTTTGCCACCAAAGTGGATAACCTCACATTTATCCACATTATACTGCATCTGCCATTCATCTGCCCAAACACCCAATCTGTCCAAATCAGACTGGAGTTTCTCTGCATCCTCCTCACAGCACACACGCCCACCCAGCTTTGTGTTGTCTGCAAACTTGGAGATCTTACCTCTAGTTCCTTTGTCTAGATCATTAATATATATTGTGAATAACTGGGGTCCTAGCACCGATCCCTGCGGTACCCCACTAGTCACTGCCTGCCACTCGGAAAAAGACCCGTTTATTCAAACTCTTTGCTTCCTGCCTGCCAACCAGTTTTCTATCCAAGTCAGTACCTTACCCCCAATCCCATGTGCTTTAACTTTGCACGCTAATCTCTTATGCGGGACCTTCTCGAAAGCTTTCTGAAAGTCCAAATACACCACATCCACTGGTTCTCCCTTATCTATTCTACCAGTTACATCCTCAAAAAATTCCAGTAGATTCGTCAAGCATGATTTACCTTTTGTAAATCCATGTTGACTTTGTCCGATCCTGTCACTGTTTTCCAAGTGCTCTGCTATTGCATCTTTTATAATGGACTCGAGCATTTTCCCCACTACCGATGTCAGGCTTACTGGTCTATAATTCCCCGTTTTCTCTCTACCACCTTTTATAAATAGTGGGGTTAAATTAACTACCCTCCAATCCATGGGAACTGTTCCAGAGTCTATAGAATTTTGGAAGATGACCAGCAATGCATCTACTATTTCTAGGGCCACTTCCTTAAGTACCCTAGGATGTAGATTATCAGGCCCTGGGGATTTATCGGCCTTCAATCCCGTCAATTTCCCTAACACCATTTCCCTACAAATACTGATTTCATTCAGTTCCTCCCTCTCATTAGACCCTATGTTCCCCGACATCTCTGGGAGGTTATTTGTGTCCTCCTTTGTGAAGACAGAACCAAAGTATGTATTTAATTGGTCTGCCATTTCTTTGTTCCCCATTATAAATTCCCCTGATTCTGACTGCAAGGGACCTACGCTTGACTTCACCAATCTTTTTCTCTTCACATATCTATAGAAGCTTTTACAGTCAGTTTTTATGTTCCATGCAAGCTTACTCTCATACTCTATTGTCCCCCTCTTAATTAATCCCTTTGTCCTCCTTTGCTGAATCCTAAACTGCTCCCAATCCTCAGTTTGCTGCTTTTTCTGGCCAATTTATATGTCCTCTCCTTGGATCTTATGCTATCCCTAATTTCCCTTGTTAGCCACGGTTGAGTCACCTTTTTTGTTTTATTTTTATGCCAAACAGGGATGAACAAATTCTGTAGTTCAGCCATGCGATCTTTAAATGTTTGCCATTGCCTATCCACCGTCAACCCTTTAAGTAACATTCCCCAATCCATTCTAGCCAACTCGCACCTCATACCATCGTAGTTTCCTTTATTTAAATTCAGTACCCTAGTCTCTGAGTCAACTACTACTTTACTCTCCATCTTAATGAGGAATTCGATCATATTATGATCGCTCCTCCCCAAGGGGCCTCGCACAACAAGATTGCTAATTAATCCTTTATCATTACATAATACCCAGTCTAAGATGGCCTGATATTTAGTTGGTTCCTCGACATATTGGTCCAGGAAACCATCCCGTATACACTCCAGGAATTCTTCTTCCACAGTATTGTTACTAATTTGGTTAGCCCAATCTATATGTAAATTAAAGTCACCCATGATAACTGCTGTGCCCTTATTGCACGCATCTCTAATTTCCCGTTTAATGCCATCCCCAACCTCAGCATTACTGTTTGGGGGTCTGTATACAACTCCCACTAACGTTTTCTGCCCCATGGTATTTCTCAGCTCTACCCATACAGAATCCACATCATCAGAGCTAATATCCTTCCTTACTATTGTGTTAATCTCCTCTTTAACCAGCAATGCTACCCCACCTCCTTTTCCTTTTTGCCTGTCCTTCCTGAATATTAAATACCCCTGGATGTTGAATTCCCAGCCTTGGCCACCCTGGAGCCATGTCTCCGTAATCCCAATTATATCTCATCCGTTTACATCTATTTGCGCAGCTAATTCATCCACCTTATTACGAATGCTCCTTGCATTAAGACACAAAGCCTTCTGGCTTGTTTTTTTAACACTCTTAGATCTTTTAGAATTATTGTTTACTGTGGCCATGTTTGATTTACACCCTTGATTTCTCTGACTTCCACTTTTGCTTTTCTCCTTCCTGTCTTTTGCTTCTATCCTTGCTTCTCTTTCCTCTGTCTCCCTGCACAGGTTCCCAACCCCCTGCCATTTTAGTTTAAACCCTCCCCAACAGCACTAGCAAACACTCCCCCTAAGACATCGGTCCCGGTCCTGCCCAGGTGCAAACCATCCAGTTTGTACTTGTCCCACCTCCCCCAGAACCAGTTCCAATGTCCCAGGAATTTGAATCTCTCCCCCTTGCACCATTCTTCTAGCCACGTATTCATCTGAAATATCCTTCTATTTCTACTCTGACTAGTACGTCGCACTGGTAGCAATCCTGAGATTACTACCTATGAGGTCCTATTTTTTAATTTACCTCCTAACTCCCTATATTCAGCTTTTAGGACCTCATCCCGTTTTTTACCTGTATCGTTGGTACCTATATGCACCCCGACAACTGGCTGTTCACCCTCCAGAATGCCCTGCAGCCGCTCCGAGACATCCTTGACCCTTGCACCAGGGAGGCAACATACCATCCTGGAGTCTCGTTTGCGGCCTCAGAAACGCCTATCTATTCCCCTTACAATAGAATCCCCTATCACTATAGCTCTCCCGCTCTTTTTCCTCCCATCCTGTGCAGCAGAACCACCCATGGTGCCAGGAAGTTGGTTGCTGCTGCCTTCCTCCGATAAGCCATCCTCCTCAACAATATCAAAAGCGGTATATCTGTTTGAGAGGGGGATGGCCAAAGGGGACCCCTGCACTACCTGCCTGCGCCTACTACTCTGCCTGGCGTCACCCATTCCCTTCCTGCCTGTGCAGCCTTTACCTGCGGTGTGACCAACTCATTAAACGTGATATCCATGACGTCCTCAGCATCGCGAATGCTCCAGTATGTATCCATTCGCAACTCCAGCACCGCAATGCGGTCTGCCAGTAGCTGCAGCTGGATACACTTCCCACACACGTGGTCGTCAGGGACACGGGAAGTGTCCCTGATTTCCCACATAGTACAGGAGGAGCATGCCACGGGGCCGAGCTGTGCTGCCATGACTTACGCTTTAATTAATTTAAATTAAATCAAATCAATACCACAAATTACACAACAATTAAATGATATAGTCAAGGGCCCTTGTTTACTAGCACTCCCCGCTACACAACAGAGACCTTAGAAAGTATAACCACAAAATTATGACCTTCTAAACTTTATAAACTATGGGGGGGAAATTCAGTTGGTTGCGCCTCCCGTTAGCGCCTTAAGAGGGCACTAATGGGGCGCAAAGCAACTAGTGCCCGGGCGCGGCGATGTTTGCGCCGCTCGCAAAATTAAGTGACATTTTGCGGCGGCGCTAAACAGTGCCGCCACGATCTCCTGCGCCGGCAGATCGTGATGTCAGTCGAGTGCGCAGCGCCCTGGACCGGATATTGAGTGGTGCCCCCTGCCTTACCGTCTGACGCTAGCAATGACAGGTTGAGGGGAGCGTTTTGCAGTCAGGAAGGGACTGGGGGAGTGCTATTTAAAGGCGACCGCTTCCTGCCTTTTTTGTTGGCGACATTTTTGAACCACGCATTCTGAGAGAGAGAGACTTCTGCAGAGATTCAACGCTGTGTGAAGGAGTTTTGGGTACTGAACAGCACTTTGCAGGTTCATTTTGATTTGCCCTTCCTTGTATCGATTTAGAAGAGACTGTGGGGGCTGCACTCTGAGCTCTTTCCCTGGGTCTCTGCATTGTTCTTTCCAGCAGATTTGATGTACAGGTCTCTCCAGGCCGAGATTCAAGGCTGCAATGAGCAGGATGTGGGTGGAAAGCAAGATCAACCCTTCCTTTAAGAACTGGCAGGGGCCATTGTGTCTGTGTTCCATTGCTGACTGACATCACCTGCGCTGCGCCCGCGCTCTGAGTTAGCGCCTTGCTCCTCGGCCTTTGCGCCTTAAGACAGGTGTGTAGCGCCTGATTTAGCGCTCCAATCACCTCCAGGGGCGATAAAAGTCAAGTTTGCAGTTGGAGGCGATAATTAGCGCCAGGCGCTAATCTTTGCGCCCGGCCGATAATTGCGCCCCAAACGCGGCAATACTGAATTTTTCCCCCTATTAACCTTAACTGTCAAACTATAGAGTAGTATAAATACTCACCTGGCCGTACTCACCCAATCAGCTGCTTCCTCTTGCCCGCGTCACTTTTTGAATCGTGACGTGGCTCTGGAACGCCGCCGCCGGTCTGCGAGATTGGTAAGCCTCTGAAAAAAAGCCCGCGAAAGTGAGTTTAAATACTCACTGTACCGTTGCTCTCTCCGCTCCCGACACCGAAAGGAAAATGCTTGTTTAGATTTAAGCAAACAATGTAGTCCAGGTGGTATTAAACTATTAAATGTATACACAACTACCTTTATGTCATCGCCTAGTTACCATTTTGTATTATTAATTTCTCAATCACTTGGTTAAGATTTTTAAATCTATTTTGTGGAATTGTAAGCTGTGTAGCATTGCTATATTCATAGGTGGTGTAAGAGCTCAAATATATAGAGCGAAGAAGTAGTGCACGCTTCAAATTTTGTATGCAAAATTAGATTAAAAGGGGATTCAGTCAGGTGTGGTTTGTGAGGTCTTGAAATGATTTCAGCTGTGGTGCTCCGTGTAGCGCATGACAGTTGGACTGATTATCTTGAACTGTGCCTGTGGGAGCCTCGTGCTGGAACCTTGGAGAGAAATTCCTGACCAAGATGTTATCCAGTGGGTATTATACAACTGTAATATATACATTTTCTTATTTTCTTGTAAGATGCAGTGCAATTGGGTTTTATTTTATTGCATTTCAAATCACTTGACACAATAGCACTTCAGTTCAAATCACACGATTTGATTGTGAGAGCCTAATGTCCATTGATATCAGTCATGAGAGCCGATGGCAGCAACAAAGAAAACAAAAACATGTTTCGAAACCGAATAAAACATGTCTTCTCCCAAGAACTGCAATGTGTCTTCATATATATATATTTATACATGAACAATACAGGTTGGTCTATACTTCAGGGATGTAAAACAGGTTGGGGTTCACTTGATGATGTAACTCTTAACCTTCACTTTTGTGGTTTATGGTTACATTTGCGCTTCCTGATGTGGTGTTGCCTTGTAACACACTCCAGTGTATTATTATCCTAACTTGAGGTACAGACTGAACCTGTGGTATTAAATATTCCTTTTAGAATACCTGCTAATTAACATTTTTATTCTTCGTTCGTCTCTCTATGTAGTTACTTTCCAGTTTGTGTCTCTCTGTAGTTATTTACCATTTAAGACATTGGTGAAGCTAAAAAAACAAAATGTTAACCGTTGGAACACAAAAATGTAGTTTGCTGTATATAAAGTTGAATCTACAGTGTAAATAGGTTTTCTTTTGTAATTTCTATGTTGTTATTGATGGCCATCTAGGATTCTTCTAATGGACAGTTCTAGTCATCTTTTGTTAATGACACAGGCATCCCTTTATAGATTTATATGTGGCTTTATGAATTCATTTCAAAATCCTTTATTAAACCACTGACATTGGGAATTTAAGATATTTATCTATAATCTAGTGCTCTTCCTGTAACATTCTTCCATCATGCTGTGGGTGGACTCACACTCTGGAGCATGCACGATGCCGAGAACTCGGTGAATCGCTCATTTAGTGAGTTGTCCACACCGCAGGTAAAGGCTAGGACAGACAGTGAATGGGTGACCAAGAAGCAGGGCAATATCAGGAAGGTAGTGCAGGAGTCCCCTGTGGTCATCTCCCTCCAAAACAGGTATGCCGCTTTGGATACTGTTGGGGGAGATGGCCTACCAGGGGAAGGCACTAGCAGCCAGGTTCATGGCACCATGGCTGGCTCTGCTGCACAGCAGGGCGGGAAAAAGAGTGGTAGGGCTATAGTGATAGGGGACTCAATTGTAAGGGGAATAGACAGGAGTTTCTGTGGCCACAAACGAGATTCCAGGATGGTATGTTGCCTCCCTGGTGCAAGGGTCAAGGATGTCTCGGAGCGGCTGCAGAACATTCTGAAGAGGGAGGGTGAACAGCCAGCTGTCGTGGTGCATGTAGGTACCAACGATATAGGTAAAAAGCGGGAAGAGGTCCTACAAGCAGAATTTAGGGAGCTAGGAGCTAAATTAAAAATTAGGACCTCTAAGGTAGTAATCTCTGGATTGCTACCAGGGCCACGTGCTAATCAGAATAGAGAGAACAGGATAGTGAGATTGAATACGTGGCTTGAGCAGTGGTGCAGGAGGGAGGGATTCAAATTCCTGAGGCATTGGAACCAGTTCTGGGGGAAGTGGGACCTGTACAAAAGGGACGGTCTGCACTTGGGCAGGACTGGAACTGATGTCCTCGGGGTAATATTTGCTAAAGCAGTTTGGGAGGATTTAAACTAATATGGCAGGGGAATGGGAACCTATGTAGCGAAACAGGGGGAAGTAATATGCAGTCAGAAACAAATGTTAGAAGGGTGAGAAACAATAGGGGAAGGCCGAGTAAACAAAGGCAAGAAACACAAAGGGCCATACTAAATCATAAGTCTAAAAGGACAAAGGATGTTAATAAAACAAGCCTAAAGGCTCTGTGTCTTAATGCAAGGAGTATCCGTAATAAGGTGGATGAATTGACTGTGCAAATAGATGTTAACGGATACGATGTGATTGGGATTACAGAGACGTGGCTCCAGAACAATCAAGGCTGGGAACTGAACATCCAGGGGTATTCAACATTTAGAAAGGATAGAATAAAAGGAAAAGGGGGTGGGGTAGCACTGCTGGTTAAAGAGGAGATTAATGCAATAGCTAGGAAGGACATCAGCTTGGAGGATGTGGAATCAATATGGGTTGAGCTGCAGAACACCAAAGGGCAGAAAATGTTAGTGGGAGTTGTGTACAGACCTCCAAACAGCAGTAGTGAGGTGGGGGAGGGTATGAAACAGGAAATCAGAGGTGCGTGCAAAAAAGGCACGGCAGTTATCATGGGTGACTTTAATATGCATATAGAGTGGGCTACTCAAACTGGAAGCAATACGGTGGAGGAGGATTTCCTGGAGTGTTTAAGGGATGGTTTCCTAAACCAATATGTTGAGGAACCAACTCGAGGGGAGGCCATCCTGGACTGGGTGTTGTGTAATGAGGAAGGACTAATCAGCAATCTTGTGGTACGAGGCCCCCTGGGGAAGAGTGACCATAGTATGGTGGAGTTCTACATTAGGATGGAGAAGGAAACAGTTAAGTCAGAGACCATGGTCCAGAACTTAAATAAGGGCAACTTTGAGGGTATGAGGCGTGAATGGTGAGGTTAAATTGGCAAGCGATATTTAAGGGGCTATCAGTGGAAGGGCAATGGCAGACATTTAGAGATCGCATGGATGAACTACAACAATTGTACATCCCGGTCTGGCGTAAAAATAAAAAAGGGAAGGTGGCTCAACCATGGCTAACAAGGGAAATCAGGGATAGTATTAAAACCAAGGAAGTTGCATACAAATTGGCCAGAAGTAGCAGCAAACCCGGGGACTGGGAGAACTTCAAAACTCAGCAGAGGAGGACGAAGGGTTTGATTAGGGCAGGGAAAATAAAATATGAAAGGAAGCTTGCAGAGAACATTAAAATGGACTGCAAAAGCTTCTATAAATATGTAAAAAGAAAGAGGTTAGTAAAAACAAACGTAGGTCCCCTGCAGTCGGAAACAGGGGAAGTCGTAATGGGGAACAAGGAAATGGCAGATCAATTGAACAAGTACTTTGGTTCGGTGTTTACTGTGGAGGACACACACAACCTGCCGGAAATAAAAGGGGTCAGAGGATCTGGTAAGAGGGAGGAGCTGAGGGAAATCCTTATTAATCGGGAAAAGGTATTGGGAAAATTGATGGGACTGAAGGCTGAAAAATCCCCGGGGCCTGATGGTCTGCATCCCAGAGTACTTAAGGAGGTGGCCTTGGAAATAGTGGATGCATTGACGATCATTTTCCAACATTCCTTAGACTCTGGATCAGTTCCGATGGAGTGGAGGGTGGCCAATGTAACCCCTCTTTTTAAAAAAGGAGGGAGGGAGAAAGCAGGGAATTATAGACCGGTCAGCCTGACATCGGTCGTGGGTAAAATGATAGAAGCAATTATTAAAGATGTCATAACAGACCATTTGGAAAGTGGCGACATGATAGGTCCAAGTCAGCATGGATTTGTGAAAGGGAAATCATGCTTGACAAATCTTCTGGAATTTTTTGAGGATGTTTCCAATAGGGTGGACAGGGGGGAACCAGTAGATGTGGTGTATTTGGACTTTCAGAAGGCCTTCGACAAGGTCCCACACAAGAGATTGGTGAGCAAAGTTAAAGCACATCGGATTGGGGGTAATGTGTTGACGTGGATTGAGAACTGGTTGGCACACAGGAAACAAAGAGTAGGAGTAAATGGGTACTTTTCAGAATGGCAGGCAGTGACCAGCGGGGTACCGCAGGGTTCGGTGCTGGGACCCCAGCTGTTTACATTATATATTAATGATTTGGACGAAGGGATTAAATGTAATATCTCCAAATTTGCGGATGACACTAAATTGGGAGGCAGTGTGAACAATGAGGAGGATGCTAGGAGGCTACAGAGTGACTTGGACAGGTTGGGTGAATGGGCAAATGTATGGCAGATGAAGTACAATGTGGATAAATGTGAGGTTATCCACTTTGGTGGTAAAAATAGAGAGGCGGACTATTACCTGAATGGTGGCAGATTAGGGAAAGGGGAGGTGCAACGAGACCTGGGCATCATGGTACATCAGTCACTGAAGGTGGGAATGCAAGTGCAGCAGGCAGTCAAGAAAGCAAACGGAATGATGGCCTTCATAGTAAGGGGATTTGAGTACAGGAGTAGGGAGGTGATGCTGCAGTTGTACAGGGCCTTGGTGAGGCCACACCTGGAGTATTGTGCACAGTTTTGGTCTCCTAACTTAAGGAAGGACATTCTTGCTATTGAGGGAGTGCAGCGAAGGTTCACTAGATTGATTCCTGGGATGGCCGGTCTGACATATCAAGAAAGATTGGGTCAACTGAACTTGTATCCTCTGGAGTTCAGAAGAATGAGGGGGGATCTTATAGAGACATTTAAAATCCTGACTGGTTCAGACAAATTAGATGCGGGCAGAATGTTCCCAATGTTAGGGAAAACTAGAACCAGGGGTCACAGTCTAAGGATTAAGGGGAAGCCATTTAAGACTGAGCTGAGGAGGAACTTCTTCACCCAGAGAGTGGTGAATCTATGGAATTCTCTTCCACAGAAGGTTGTTGAGGCCAGTTCGCTAAATATATTCAAAAGGGAGTTAGATATAACACTCACAACTAGGGGGATCAAGGGGTATGGCGAGAAAGCAGGAATGGGGTACTGAGGTAGCATGTTCAGCCATGAACGCATTGAATGGCGGTGCAGGCTCGAAGGACCGAATGGTCTACTCCTGTACCTATTTTCTATGTTTCTATGTTTTTTCCTTAAACTATTTCCATTACACTGTCTGTCATGCATAATGTGTTTGTCATGTTTGAACATGCCATTTCTAAATCTATTTCTTGTAATTAAATCTGGCTTATTCTTGCCATTTAACTAACTCCAGGTATGATTCTCTTGGCTGCCATTGGTTGTATTGTTCTCTATCACTACACATGCCTGAAGCCTGTGAAGATTGGGCCCCTTGCTCAAGCCAAGCTCCTCTTAGCTTTCCCTGCTCCTGGTCCTGACCACTAACCCCTCCAATCCTGACTCACTCCTACTCTAAGAACCAGTGCCCTATCCTTGTGGCAGCCTCGCCTTTGCTTTATTTACTTTAAGATTGTGGCCGCCTTAGAATAGATTCCAGGTACTTTCTTGGATGAATACAATGACTGCTACCTATTTGAGTTTTAATAAGCTTCCATTGAGAATTAATCAAATCCAAGGCTGCCTGTGTCCTAACTCGCACCAAGTCCTGTTCACCCATCACCCCTGTGCTCGTTGACCTACATTGGCTGCCGGTTAAGCAACGCCTTGATTTCAAAATTCTCATGTTTTCAAATCCCTCCATGGCCTCGCCCCTCCCTATCTATGTACTGTAATCTCATTCAGCCCCACAACCCCACCGAGATATCTGCGCTCTTCTAATTCTGCCATCTTGAGCATCCCTGATTATAATCGCTCAACCATCGGTGGCCGTGCCTTCAGCTGCCTGGACCCTAAGCTCTGGAACTCCCTCCCTAAACCTCTCCGCCTCTCTACCTCTTTCCTCCTTTAAGATGCTCCTTAAAACCTACATCTTTTCTGCCCTCATTTCTTATGTGGCTCGGTGTCAATTTTTTGTCTTTATAACACTCCTGTGAAGCGCCTTGGGACGTTTTACTACGTTAAAGGCGCTATATAAATACAAGTTGTTGTTGTAGGTTCTTTGAAGGAAAACAGGCATTTTATATGATTACTCTGCAATCAGTCATGAAGATGCAGGTGGTGTTTGCAATTGGTATGTCAAATAATGGTGGATGCTCCAGCATCTATTAATTACCTGCTAAATGCAGGTGGTCCTGTGTTCTATGATAGCTAAGCAAATGGAGATCCAGTGTAACATGTGATGCAGGATTGGTGTCAGACACCACTGTTGCTTTGACGGCTAATTCAGTCAAAGCTGATCATTCTCAACAGTCGTATGTATAAATCAAAGAAAGAGCACCCATAAAACCCAGGGACCCTCTTGCATTTATAAGGGCTGTGGAATTGGAACTGAGAGGAATCATCTCTTGTACTTTACCATAAAAGACTGCTACCAGGTATATGCTGAGAAGAGACTGTAAGAATCAGCTTCCTGCAAAGGGTATATTAACCCCATATGGATTGATTCCAGTTCCACTGTCTCTTTGCTTCAGTGTATTTTATCCGTAAATAAATGTGAAAAGGTATTTTGGATTGTATGCAGTCTGATAGCATGTTACTTTTCTGCCTTCTAAGGTGACTGCAGAATATGGTGGGAATCCTATGTAATCTCCAATACGCGTTTTACCATGATTCGGGTTCATTGTTATACCTCAGCTTGTGTTCCATTCAACAGCATTTCCTTCAAACTGGAGTGTCTTTGTTTTTCACTTGAATTATATTTAGCATCACCCTTTATATAGGAACAGGGGTAGGCCATTCAGCCCCTCAAGCCTGTTTCGCCATTCAATTAGATTATGGCTAATCTGCATCTTAACTCCATCTACCCGCCTTGGTTCCGTAACCCTTAATACCCTTTCCTAGCAAAAATCTATCAATCTCAGTTTTGAAATTTTCAATCGACCGAGCCTCAACAGCTTTTTGGGGGAGTGAGTTCCAGATTTCTAATGCCCTCGGTGTGGAAAAAGTTCTTCCTGACCTCACCCCTGAACGGCCTAGCTCTAATTTAAAGGTTATGCCCCCTTGTTCTGAACTCCCCCACGAGAGGAAATAGTTTCCCTTTATCTACCCTATCAACTCCTTTAATTGTATTAAACACCTCAATTAGATCACCACTTAATCTATACTCGAGGGAATACAAGTCTAGTCTATGCAACCTGTCCTCATAATTTAACCCTACTATCATTCTGGTGAATCTCTGCTGTAATCCCTCCAAGGCCAATATATCTTTTTTTATATTCGTTCATGGGATGTGGGCGTCGCTGGCAAGGCTAGCATTTATTGCCCATCCCTAGTTGCCCTTGAGAAGGTGGTGGTGAGCCGCCGCCTTGAACCGCTGCAGTCCGTGTGGTGAAGGTACTCCCACAGTACTGTTAGGGAGGGAGTTCCAGGATTTTGACCCAGCGACGATGAAGGAAAAGCGCTATACTTCCACATCAGGATGGTGTGTGACTTGGAGGGGAACTTGGAGGTGGTGGTGTTCCCATGTGCCTGCTGCCCTTATCCTTCTAGGTGCTTGAGGTCGCGGGTTTGGGGGATGCTGCCGAAGAAGCCTTGGCGAGTTGCTGCAGTGCATCTTGTAGATGGTACACACTGCAGCCACATTACGCCAATGGTGGAGGGAGTGAATGTTTAAGGTGGTGGATGGGGTGCCAATCAAGCGGGCTGCTTTGTCTTGGATGGTGTCGAGCTTCTTGAGTGTTGTTGGAGCTGCACTCTTCCAGGCAAGTGGAAAGTATTCCATCACACTCCTGACTTGTGCCTTGTGGATGGTAGAAAGTCTTTGGCGAGTCAGGAGGTGAGACATTCGCCACAGAATACCCAACCTCTGACCTGCTCTTGTTGCCACAGTATTTGTGGCTGGTCCAGTTAAGTTTCTGGTCAATGGTGACCCCCAGGATGTTGATGGTGGGGTTTCGGCGATGGTAATGCCGTTGAATGTCATGGGGCAGTTGTTAGGCGCTCGCTTGTTGGAGATAGTCATTGCCTGGCACTTGTGTGGTGCGAATGTTACCTGCCACTTATCAGCCCAAGCCTGAATGTCATCCAGGTCTTGCTCCTTCATTATCTGAGGAGTTGCGAATGGCACTGGTGCCCAGAACTGAACACCGTATTCTAAATGGGGTTTAACCAGAGCTTTATATAACTAACATAACTTCCACCTCTTTGTATTCCAGCCCCCTTGAGTTAAAGGCCAACATTCCATTAGCCTTTTTAATTTTTTGTACCGTCTACTAGCTGTGATTTCTGTACTTGGATCCTTAAATCTCTCTGCTCCGCCACAGTTCCTCGCTTTTCACCATTTAGAAAATACTCTGATCTGTCGTTCTTAAAGTTTAACATGAAAACTGACTCAGTTTGGCAGTTTATGCTTAGAAATAGTTATGTCCTTTATGTGTAAAAGAGGGATTTAAGCTGTCTTGGGTACCTGCTGGCCAGTGTCAGATGTTTGTTTGGGTAAGCATTTATTTTCATGGGTTTTAAAACTCTGGATGGTAGTTAATCCATAATCTGACCAAACACCAATGAAATGCTCAATCATCGTAGGGGAAAAATCCAATCCTAACAAAGACCTAGACTAAAGTTGTTTTAGTGCTATCTTCATGTAGAATAGAAGTTTCATGATTAGATAATAAACTTCTCGTACTCTTTGCATCAGTTAGTAGGCAAATGTCGTCAGCTTTTAAATTTTGTAACCCATCACCTTACTTTTATAAATCAAATTGTACATCCTTAAACTGTATTTAATCAAGCAGCTGGGTTAGAACTGGCTGGTACAAGACTTTACTTTTACTGTTCTTGCTGCTTATGTTAGAAATGTCAAAACACATTTTCCAAAGGAGACAACAGCTTGTGATCCGACAATTTGCAGTCTGACACAGTGTATCCTCCTGTTGTCCAGCAGACTGCTTTTAGTACACCTATTTAAAAATGTCAACATTGACCCTGAATTTGTGGTGTCTGTGATGGTGTACTGAGTACGCCATCGTTTTCCCATCCGTGGGCCCCGATAAAGCAATCGCTGGCTCAGAGTTGGGCTATTTGCCCAGCAACTGGCCAGCAATTGCCCACTTAAGTCTTACGGTTGATGCAAGGCTTAAATTAAACATTTCCATATCCAAAATTATGCACATACACTTTATTAAATGAGTTTATGCAAATAATAGCCCGGATTAACGTTTTAATGTATAAAATTATCACATTTTTATTGAGGTTGGTACAATGAAGATACTTATGAATAAAATTCAATTTCTGTAAATTGTATAATTATAGATTTTGGGATTCCATTGCATATCATTAGGGGATTCTCTTCGTAAATGATTGAAATGGCATTCTCCTTTGTCATTGGTGGACTGGGTCCACTTGATCCCAGGTACACTTCCGTACCGCCTGCGTCTGTGGGCCATTACACTGCCCTCCACCTCGAGGCCTGAGACAGCAATGTTTTGCAGCTGAGGCATCAGGAGGTACTTTCGTAATTGTTTTGTGGGTCGGAGGCGTACTCCGACTAACTAACGGGAGCGAGTGTGATGACCTCACGCATGTTTCCAATTCAGCTCCGGTATTTAAAGGAGCAATGCAAAGATTACAGTTGAAGTTTGCTGGAGGTGGGAGAGACCTTTGCTGGGAGACAAGAAAATGCAGTCCCAACATACGAAAGCTGCCCCTCGATTCAGTGGTGCCTCCCTGGACCTCCTGCTACACGAAGTTAGGGCCCGCAGAGAGAGGTGTTAATCCCTGCTGATGGGAGGAAGAAGCCAGCCTGAGTGATCAAGAAGGCATGGCTGGAGATTGCAGTGGAGGTGAGCAGCATGAGTGTGGTGGTGAGGTCCTGGATTCAATGCAGGAAGAGATTTAATGACTTCATGAGGTCAGGAAAGGTAAGTGCAATGCCACATTCAACTACATCCTGATGTGTGTGTCACCCCAACCCCCTTGCTCTACCTTCCCAAGCCTACTCCAGCACATCACTCCTCACACCAACGTATCCTTCAGGTGCACCCATTTCTCTCTGTCTATGCACTTCCTCTCATCCCCATTTGACCATCCACCACTGACACTCACCCTCATAATGCAATGTAACACCTCTCCCTCAGTCACCCTCTGCAGATGTTGCCCATCCATCCGTTCCACTCATTCCATGACTCTCACTAAAATGTCTCTTGTTTCACTCCTTGCAGGAGAAGAGAGCACAGAACAGCCAGGAGAGGCAGAGAACCAGAGGTGGCCCTCCAATCATCGCCACACTGACTGCTGCAGAGGAGGAGGCACTGGAGCTAACTGGAGTATTGGCATTGATGATGGTGGGAGATGGAGAGACGGGGAGCTCCCAGGTACCTGGTGACAGAATTAAATATCACACAGCTACATGGCATACAACCGTCACTCATGTTGACTTAATGTCAGCAGCCAGTGAAATATGATCATGTGCATAATGGTCACTTAAAACATTCTTACCATGACCGTTTTAATTCATGTCTTTACTCTCCCACAAACCCAGCTAGTGGAGCCAGAGGAGGAAGAAGACGCCTCAGAGGAGGTTGCTAACTCGGAGGGT
This sequence comes from Squalus acanthias, assembly GCA_030390025.1. Classification (NCBI taxonomy): domain Eukaryota; kingdom Metazoa; phylum Chordata; class Chondrichthyes; order Squaliformes; family Squalidae; genus Squalus; species Squalus acanthias. Next base: position 67,141,157 of record CM059431.1, read on the forward strand.
GCACCGTCACAGGACGCATGCACACCAAACACCAGTGCAGATACACACACGTCGGTGGGACCATTAAGTTAGATAGTAGTGTTGTCACCTGGTGTCTCTCAGATCACGAGAAAGAGCAGATGATGCAGACAGGGACAGCAGTGGAGAGTCCTCGTTGGAGGGCGCAGGACGCTCCCAGCTGGATGCAGATGCTGAATCTCGGGGGGCCGTTGACGAAGAGGATGATTCTGGAGGAGTAGGAAAGGATGCGTGAGGCTCTAGCAGGATTTCCAGCTGTGATGTGCATGCAAGTACAGAGAATGGAGGAGTCCATCTCGAGCATGATTGGCATGATGTCGCAGGCCATGGCTATGATGTGTTTGTCCATGGAAAGGGTGGCCACCTGCATAGAGCATCAAACACATCAGTTAAACGAGTCCATGCTTGTACTCCCCAATAGCTTGCACGCTCTGAATGCCACCTTACCAAGGATGGATAAAAACCTAGACTTGGCTGTTCATTGCCCCACTGACGTGCAGCAAGGTGCTCTCCAGCTCATTGCTAGCAGGGAAGTGCGGGTGGGCCATCAGAGGGATGATGGCGTAAGGGGACATAGAAGCGGAGACTCTGCTCAAAGTGCTTCCACTTCTCCCTCATTGCCCTCCCTCCGTCAGTGCCCACATGCTGCCTCGTGTCCCGATGGCCAAGTCTGCCCCTGCACAGGTGCAGGAGGAGCAGTCTTTAGTGGGGCCCTTACGGGCTCTAAAACCCAGAGGACGTTGGCCAAAAGCATCTCGGCAGTCAGAGCAGGGAAGTGAGCAGCCTGCCTCTACCTCTGCTGAAGCCACAGGGGTTGCACAACGTAGAAGTGGTAAGAAGAGAAATATGAACAAATTCTAGTTGCACAAGGGTATGCACGTAGTGTGTTCAGCATGTTGCATTGTGAAGGTTATGTTGATATTTGGAGGCACATAAAATTATTTATTTGCACCACTTTCCCTTTTTGCCTGCTGCCTGGCAAGTGACCTTGTCATTTGTAATGAATGGTAAGACATGACTTAACTGTGAGCAATGGGTGTCTGTGAAAGGAATAGTTTGGTCATTGTAGGACTAATTTGTGATTGGGTGGGGAAGTGGATTCAACATCTGGGTGCCAGATGAGTGCACTGGTGCAACCTAACTAAATCATGCCATTGAGGCCATCCCGGGCAGCAATGTGCACAGCTGCTGGTGCCATGTCCACATCAAGTTCCTCCTCCTCCTCCGAAGAGGCTCTGTGCCTTACTCCTCCTGCAGCTCCAATCCTCGCTGCTGCGCTTTGTTGTGCATTGCACAGCATTCGCTATTGGATCTAGTAATGGGGAATGAACCAGAGCAGATAAGAGAAGTAAAAGTAGGGGAACATCCAGGCAATAGTGACCATAATATAATATGCTTTAAGATAATTGAGAAGGACATAAGTATGATTAAAACCAGGTTAATAGATTGGAGAAAAGCTGATTTTGAGGGGCTGAGAATAGAACTTGGTTGGTGGGGGGGGGCGGAGAGAGAATGGGCAACAATATTGGCAAACGACGATGTAGAACAGCAATGGGAAACATTTTGAACCGGTGTTCAACAGAGTGCAGGAAAAATATATTCCGCTGAAAGGAAAGAACAAACTGAACAATGTAACTGCATGGATGAATAAAGCCATAAGGGAACAATTGAGGGTAAGGAAAGAGGCATAAACAGCAGGGGAGTGCATGATAAGGGATTAGGAGAGAAGTAAAAAGACAATTGGAGGCAAAGAGGAAGTATGAAATTAAATTATCACGGAACATAAAACAAAATAGTAAAATAGTTTACAGGCACATCAATAAAAAACGAAGGTTGGGATGGGTATAGGGCCATTAAGGGATAGACAGGATAATACCACAGGTAACGATAGAGAGATGGCAGAAATATTAAATAATTATTTTGCTTTCAGTATTTACCAGGGAGATAGAACAGGTGGACATGACATTGGATGATGAGATTAGTAATGAGATAAGTGCATTTAAAATAAAAAAGGGGATATATTAAATAAACTAATCAAACTCAAAGAGGAAAAACCCTCTGGTCTGGATGTATTGCATCCATGCATTTTAAAAGTATCTAGGGATGGAAAAGGTGTAATGCCAGAGGACTGGTGGATAGCTAATGTAATACTGATATTTAAGAAGAGGGATAGAACATTTCCAGGGAATTATAGACCAGTCAGCTTAACATTGGTGGTAGGAAAAATAATGGAATCCCTACTAAAGGCGAAAATAGAAGAATATCTAGAAAGCAAAAATATAATAATGAATAGTCAGCATGGATTTCAAAAGGGAAAGTCTTGCTTGACCAACCTAATTGAATTTTTGGAAGAGGTAAGAGAGAGAGTAGACAAGGGTAATGCAGTAGATGTAATTTATCTGGATTTTCAAGAGGCCTTCGATAAGGTACCCCATAATAGACTGATGAACAAGTTCACATAATGCAGAGTCAGGGAACAAGTAGCAGAATGGATTGCTAGCTGGCTTCAGCACAGAAAGCAGAGAGTGGGAGTAAAGGGTAGCTATTCAGAGTGGCAGAAGGTGGGGAGTGGTGTTCCACAAGGATCAGTGCTGGGACCACTGCTGTTAGCAATTTACATTAACGATTCAGACTTTGGAATCAAAAACACTTTCTAAATTTGCGGATGACACCAAATTGGGAGTCGATAATGAGGAGGACTGCAACAAATTACAGGAGGACATTAATAAACTTGCAGAATGGGCATATAATTGGCAAATGAAGTTCAACACAGATGAATGTGAGGTATTGCATACATTTTGGTAGGAAGAATAGGGAGTTCGCTTATCACTTGGAGGGTGCGAGTCTAGGTGGGGTAGAGGAACAAAGGGATTTCGGAGTACAAATACACAAATCACTAAAAGTTGCGACACAGGTTAGCAAGGCCATAAAAAAGCAAACCAAGCACTAGGGTTTATTTCTAGAGGGATAGAATTGAAAAGTAGGGAAGTTATGCTAAACCTGTATCGAACCTTGGTTAGACCACACTTGGAGTACTGCGTGCAGTTCTGGTTGCCATATTATAAAAAGGATATAGAGGCACTGGAGAGGGTGCAGAGAAGATTTACAAGGATGATACCAGAAATGTGAGGGTATACATATCAGGAAAGGATGAACAGGCTGGGTCCCCTTTCTCTTGAAAAAAGAAGGCTGAGGGGTGACCTAATAGAGGTCTTTAAAATTATGAAAGGTTTTGATAGAGTGGATACAGAGAGAATGTTTCCACTTGTGGGGAAGAGCAAAACTAGAGACCATCAATATAAGATAGTCACCAAGAAATCCAATAGGGAATTCAGAAGAAACTTCTTTACCCAAAGAGTGGTGAGAATGTGGAACACGCTACCACAGGGAGTGGTTGAAGCGAATAGTATAGATGCATTTAAGGGGAGGCTGGACAAGCATATGAGGGAGAATGGAATAGAGGGTTATGCTGATAGATTTAGATGAGGAAAGACGGGAATAGGCTCGTGTGGAGCATAAACGCCGGCATGATTGGTTGGGCCGAATGGCCTGTTTCTGTGCCATATATCCTACATAATCCTATGCATACCACAATCATTCTGGAGACCCTGGCTGGTGCGTATTTAAAGGCTGCTCCAGATTTGTCCAGACATTTGAAGCGCATCTTCAGCGTCCCAATTGCTTGCTCTATTACACGTCTCGTCCTCATTTGGCCTTGATTGTAGCACTCTTCAGCCTCATTGCTTGGCCTCCTCAAGGGTGTCATCAGCCACGTCTTCAGTGGATACCTCTTGTCTCGAAGGAGCCAGCTGGTATGTCTGGTCAGAGCTGAGGGACGGTGGAATGGTGCAAGATAAATGAATCATGACCGCTCCCTGGGAATCTGGCACACACCTGCATGATGATCTTTTTGTGGTTGCAGACGAGCTGCACATTGAGGGAGTGGAAGCCCTTCCGGTTCACGAACATGCCTGGGTGATCTGGGGGGGGGGTGCCTTGATTGTCACGTGTGCAGTCGATGATGCCCTGCACCTGTGGGAAGCCAGCCAGAGCCGCAAACCCGAGCACCCGCTCATTCTGACTGGCTTCATCAGTGGCAAAGTTTACATAACTGCCTGTCCTGGCAAACATGGCATCGGTCACCTGGGTGATGCATTTGTGGGCAGCCGACTGCAAAATCCTGCAAATGTCTCCTGCAGATCACTGGAAGGCGCCTGAGGCAAAGAGGTTGTGGGCGGTGGTCACTTTGACAGCCACTGGTAACGCGTGTCCACCAGGTACACTTGCCAACAGGTCTTCTTCCTCCAGGCTACAAATGTCTGCCACGACCTGATGCGATAGCCTGAACCTCCTGAGGCACTGGTGTTCAGTCATGTCCAGGAAGCTGATCCTCTGCCTGTATGCCCTGTGTTGGGGGTATCGCCTCCTGCGAGCTGCACCCCTGTGCTCATCACACCCCCCCCTCCCTCCTTTGGATCAGCAGGTCGGTGAGGAGAAGGCTGCTGGTGTTGCTGCTTTTGATGCTCATATTGGTCCTCATCTGAGGTCTAAGGTGAAAAATGAGAAGTCGCACAACACCAGGTTATAGTCCAACAGTTTTATTTGAAATTACGAGCTTTCGGAGCTCTGCTCCTTCTACAGGTACAGTGAGGGAATACAAATCGATTACACAGTATATAGAGACAGAGAACAATGTGTCTGCAGAGATACAATCCGTCAGGGACACATCAAAGACACATCAGAGTACAGCTAAGACAATGAGGTGGGTCACAGGGGGGCCAACGTGTCAAATGCTGCCGTCTGCAGTTTAAGCTTTTAACTTTTTTTTTAAAAACTGGGAAAACAGACAGCGATGTCGAGTCACGTTCTGTAGCATGACATGAACCCGAGATCCCTGTTGAGGCCGTCCTCATGGGTGCGGAATTTGGCTATCAGTTTCTGCTCGATGATTTCGCGTTGTCGTGTGTCTCGAAGGCCGCCTTGGAGAACGCTAACCCGCAGATCCGAGGCTGAATGTCCTTGACTGCCGAAGTGTTCCCTGACTAGGAGGTAACAATCCTGCCTGGCGATTGTTGCGCGGTGGCCATTCATACGTTGTCTCAGTGTCTGCATGGTCTCGCTGATGTACCATGCTGCGGTGCATTCTTTCCTGCAACCGCGCAACAATCGCCAGGCAGGATTGTTACCTCCCAGTCAGGGAACACTTCAGCAGTCAAGGACATTCAGCCTCGGATCTGCGGGTTAGCGTTCTCCAAGGCGGCCTTCGAGACACACGACAACGCAAAATCGTAGAGCAGAAACTGATAGCCAAGTTACGCACCCATGAGGACGGCCTCAACCGGGATCTCGGGTTCATGTCACGCTACAGAACGTGACTCGACATCGCTGTCTGTTTTTCCAGTTTTAAAAAAAAAGTTAAAAGCTTAAACTGCAGACGGCAGCATTTGACATGTTGGCCCCCCTGTGACCCACCTCATTGTCTTAGCTGTACTCTGCTGTGTCTTTGATGTGTCCCTGACGGATTGTATCTCTGCAGACACATTGTTCTCTGTCTCTATATACTGTGTAATCGATTTGTATTCCCTCACTGTACCTGTACCTGAAGAAGGAGTAGAGTTCTGAAAGCTCGTAATTTCAAATAAAACTGTTGGACTATAACCTGGTGTTGTGCGACTTCTCATTTTTGTCCACCCCAGTCCAACACCGGCATCTCCGCATCATGAGGTCTAAGGTGAAACAGCATAAACGGCACCCATGCTGATCTGATATATGACAGATATAAAGTGGAGATCAGATGCACAATCCTCCAGTGTAGTGAGAGTGACCTCCAAAATTGTAGAAATCACCTCAAGTACTGAAAGCAAACTCTCAGAACAAGTGCTGTGAGCAGAAGCCTTTCCCTTCAGCAAGGAAGCAGGTGTGAGGTCTCAGTACTTATCGGATTATTTGACTGTCATTTGATCAGCCCCCTCAATTGGCGCTCTGCTCTTGGCTTGCTGTCACTGGCGATGTCCAGAAAGCCCGGGCATCCTGTGCACACTCGGTAAAAGTTGAAACCTCCGGTAAAAAAAGGCTCTTAACAGCCTCTTAACTAGCTTTAAATTGCTAACCCACCTCCCGATGGGGTTTCTCACTCGCAGCTGAACGCGCTCGAGTTAAATGTAGAAGCCAGCGGGTTGAAGCCGGCTACCCGACACGCTGTGAATTTCAACGCATTTAACCACCCACTTGCTCCCAAAATTCGGGCCAGTGTTTCAGATCGATGACCTTTCGTCAGAACTGGGAAAAGTTAGAGATGTAACAGGTTTTAAGCAAGTATAGAGGCAGGGGAGCGGAGGAAAGAACTAAAGGGAAGGTCTGTGATGGGGTGGAAGGCAGGAGTGATTAAATGACAAAAAGGATGATGGTGCAAGGTGAAAGGAGATGGTAATGGGACAAGTAACAAAACGAAAGATGGGTCTAGAGGAGGTGTAAATGGGAATATCAGAATAATTAGCAACAGCTGCCATTTGAAAAAATGAGGGCAGAGGCTATGATCTGAAATTTTTGAACTGCGTGTTTTGAGTCCGGAAGGTTGTAAAGTGCCTAATAGAAATGAGGTGCTGTTCCTCGAGCTTGTGTTGAGCGTTATTGGAATAGTGTAAGAGGCCAAGGACAGAGAGGTTAGAGTGGGAGTGGTTCGGAGAATTAAAATGATAGGCGACTGGAAGCTCGGGGGTCATGCTTTCAGACTGAATGGAAGTGTTCAGCAAAGCGGTCACCCAATCTGCGTTTGGTCTCCCCAATGTAGAGGAGACTGCATCGTGAGCAGCGCATACACTATACTAAATTGAAAGAAGTACAAGTAAATTGCTCTTTCATCTGGAAGGAGTGTTTGGGGCCCTGGACGGTAGGAAGGGAGGAGGTGAAGGGCAGGTGTTGCATCTCCTGTGCTTGCACTGGAAGATGGAGTGGGTGTTGGGCGTGATAGAGGAGTGGACCAGGGTGTCGTGGAGGGAGTAGTCCCTTCGGAATGCTGAAAGTGGAAGGGAGGGGAAGATGTGTTTGGTGGTGGAATCACGCTGGAAGAGGCGAAAATTGGTCTTACTGGTCCGAATGGCTCAGCTACTTACTGAAACATCTCACTGAGCCAGTGAGATCATAAAGAACTTGCATTGATATAGTGTCTTTCACGTCCTCCGGACATGTCACAGCCAATTCATTATTTTTGAAGTGTAGTCACTGTTGTTTATAGGCAAACACAGTAGCCAATATGTGCACAGCAAGGTCTGACAAATAACAAATGGGGTAAATGACCAGTTAATCTGTTTTGGTGGTGATTGAGGGATAAATATTGGTAAAATTAGTAGGAGATGTCCCTACTCTCTTTTGAACAGTGATTTTTTTTAACTTATACTTGATTGGGCAGATGTGGCCTTGGTTAGCCTCATAGAACAGTACAGCACAGTACAGGCCCTTCGGCCCTCGATGTTGTGCCGAGCATTGTCCGAAACCAAGATCAAGCTATCACACTCCCTATCACTCTGGTGTGCTCCATGTGCTTATCCAATAACCGCTTGAAAGTTCCTAAAGTGTCCGACTCCACTATCACAGCAGGCAGTCCATTCCACACCCCAACCACTCTCTGAGTAAAGAATCTACCTCGGACATCCCTTCTATATCTCCCCCCCATGCACCTTATAGTTATGCCCCCTTGTAACAGCTGCCTCTACCCGAGGAAATAGTCTCTGAACATCCACTCTATCTATCCCCCTCATCATCTTATAAACCTCTATTAAGTCGCCTCTCATCCTCCTCCGCTCTAAAGAGAAAAGCCCTAACTCCCTCAATCTTTCCTCATAAGACCTCCCCCCCAAACCAGGCAGCATCCTGGTAAATCTCCTCTGCGCTCTTTCCAATGCTTCCACGTCCTTCCTATAGTGAGGTGACCAGAACTGCACACAATATTCCAAATGTGGTCTCACCAAGGTCCTGTACAGTTGCAGCATAACCTCACGGTTCTTAAACTCAAACCCCCTGTTAATAAACGCTAACACACCATAGGCCTTCTTCACTGCTCTATCCACTTGAGTGGCAACCTTCAGAGATCTGTGGATACGAACCCCCAGATCCCTCTGTTCCTCCACGTTCCTCAGAACCCTGCCGTTGACCCTGTAATCCTTATTCAAATTTGCCCTACCAAAATGAATCACCTCGCACTTATCAGGGTTAAATTCCATCTGCCATTTTTCGGCCCAGCTCTGCATCCTATCAATGTCTCTTTGCAGCCTACAACAGCCCTCCACCTCATCCACTACTCCACCAATCTTGGTGTCATCAGCAAATTTACTGATCCACCCTTCAGTCCCCTCCTCCAAGTCATTGATAAAAATCACAAACAGCAGAGGACCCAGCACCGACCCCTGTGGCACACCGCTGGCAACTGGTCTCCAGTCCGAAAATTTTCCATCCACCACCACCCTCTGCCTTCTATGAGATAGCCAGTTACCTATCCAATCGGCCAAATTTCCCTCTATCCCACAACTCCTTACTTTCTTCATGAGCCGACCATGGGGAACCTTATCAAACGCCTTACTAAAATCCATGTATACGACATCAACTGCTCTACCTTCATCTACACTCTTAGTTACCTCCTCAAAGAATTCAATCAAATTTGTTAGGCAAGACTTACCCTTCACGAATCCGTGTTGACTATCCCTGATTAAGTTGCCTCTTTCCAAATGGTCATAAATCCTATCCCTCAGGACCTTTTCCATTATCTTACCAACCACCGAAGTAAGACTAACTGGCCTATAATTACCAGGGTCATTCCTATTTCCTTTCTTGAAGAGAGGAACAACATTCGCCACTCTCCAGTCCTCTGGCACCATCCCCGTGGACAGTGAGGACCCAAAGATCAAAGCCAAAGGCTCTGCAATCTCCTCCCCTTGCCTCCCAAAGAATCCTAGGATATATCCCATCTGGCCCAGGGGACTTATCGACCCTCAGGTTCTTCAAAATTGCTAAAACATCTTCCCTCAGAACATCTACCTCCTCCAGCCTATCCACCTTTATCACACTCTCATCCTCAAGAACATGGCCCCTCTCCTCAGTGAACACTGACGAAAAGTATTCATTCATCACCTCTCCTATCTCTTCTGACTCCATGCACAAGTTCCCACTACTGTCCTTGACATCTAAGAGATGATACTTTAATCAATGCAGCAAACCCACAGTACGGCACTGCACTGAAGTTTCAGGCTATTGTTATGTACTCAAGTCCTGTAGTGAGGCTTAAAACCACAATATACTAACTCAGAGGTTATAATGCTACCACTCAGCCAAGCTGGCACTTATTGGAGAAAGGAAAAGAAAATGGGGAGATAATTAACCATTTGCAGAAAGTCTTCAGTCGATGTGAAGCTATTATTAACAAGGCTAAAGAAATACTGGGAAGCACCTCGGGGGCAGTTAATTCTGAGTCAGAGCAGCTTATTTCAATCCTATGTAATTTGTTATTAGGTAATCTTTGGAATACTGTGTGTTTTTTGGTTGTTGAGCTAGCTGCTAAAATTGATGAGTGGAGAAGTATTCCCTCATTTAGATTTGGCTTCTTGGGTCAGCTGAAGTGGTAGATAGGATACTAAGCCAATTGGATCTCTCCTTGTAACATATGTTGCCTGAATGACAGTCAGGCTGCCAGTATATAGTGTAACAGAGTGAAAGAGGGACGATATGTGAGCCATAGACTTTGAGAGCTCTGTATACGTCATAGAGGTACAACTTTAAGAAGTTATGTAAAAGGTCAGAATGACCAAGACAAGGCAATATAGTTTTAAGAAATTGTTATCAGCCATGGCTCAGTGGGTAGCATTCTCATTTCAGAGTCAGAAGGTTGTGGGTTCAAGTCCCACTTCAGAGACATGAGCACAAAATTCTAGACTGACACTCCAGTACAGTACTGAGGGAGTGCTGCACTGTCTGAGGTGCCGTCTTTCAGATGAGACGTTAAACCCTCAGGTGGATGTAAAAGATCCCATGGCACTATTTCAAAGAAGAGCAGAGGAGTTCTCCTAAACGAATATTCCTGCCGAATATTTATCCCTCAATCAACATCACTAAAAATCAGATTATTTGGTCATTATCACATTGCTGTTTGTGGGAGCTTGCTGTGTGCAAATTGGCTGCTGCGCTTCCTACATTACAATACTTCAGAAAGTACTTTGTTGGTTGTAAAGCACTTTGGGACATCCTGAGGTTATGAAGGCGCTATGTAAAATGCAAGTCTTTCTTTAACACCCCAGAGGGCTGTGGATGCTCAGTCGTTGAGTATATTCAAGGCTGAGATCCCTAGATGTTTGGACTCCGAGGGAATCAAGGGATATGGGGATCGGGCGGGAAAGTGGAATTGAGGTTGAAGATCGGCCATGATCTTACTGAATAGCGGAGCAGGCTCGAAGGGCTGTATGGCCTTCTCCTGCTCCTATTTTGTATGTTCTTATAATTGCTTTTAATCAGCAACGACTCCGAGCCTGTAAGGATAAAAGGCAGGGAAATAGTTCAGTTGGAGAGAGGAGTTTTAAGAGGAAGGAACTGAGTGAAAAGGTGTAGGCTAGGATAGTAATCCCTGTTACTCTCTTGTTCGTCACTGCACTTAAAGACACAACTGCCATGGGTGAATAAACCTCACTTGTGTTAAAGTCTTGTCTGCGTGTCTAATTGACCATTGGTCCTGAGCCTGCTTCAGCTTGTTCTAATAGGAATACACAGTCCCAACCTACCCACCATCAGAGTTGTGGCTTTGGTAGCATAGCAGAAACGCTACCCTGCTTATAGTGTGTTTGTTTTCTAAATCCCTCCATGGCCTCGCCTCTCCCTACCTCTCTAACCTCCTCCAGCCCTACAACCTTTCGAGATCATTGCGCTCCTCCAATTCTGGCTTCTTGTGCATCCCCGATTTTCATTGCTCCATCATTGGCATCCGTGCCTTCAGCTGCCTAGGCCTTGAGCTCTGGAGTGCCCTCCCTAAAACTCTCCACCTCTCCAGCTCCCTATCCTCCTTTAAGATGGTCCTAAAAACCTACCTTTTTGATCAAGCTTTTGGTCACCTATCCTAATATCTCCTTATAATAGGAATGCACAGTCACAACCTACCCACCATCAGGAGTTGTGGAATAACAACAGAAAACGCTGGAAAAACTCAGCAGGCCAGGCAGCATCCGTGGAGAGAGAAAGAGAGTTAACGTTTCAGGTCGAAGACCTTTCATCAGAACTGTGAAGAGCCAGAAATCAAATTTGATTTCTGGCTCTTCACAGTTCTGATGAAAGGTCTTCGACCTGAAACGTTAACTCTCTTTCTCTCTCCACGGATGCTGCCTGGCCTGCTGAGTTTTTCCAGCGTTTTCTGTTGTTATTTCAGATTTCCAGCATCCGCAGTATTTTGCTATCGTATCAGGAGTTGTGGCTTTGGTAGCATAGCAGAAACGCTACTCTGCCGCTGCTCGTCCTCTGGGTGCTTCATTGGGGGCCGCGGATGTTTTCAAGGGTTGCGCAGCGCCATCGGGTCCCGGTGCAGAGATCGGGCCCAGCTCGCCGGTCTCCGGGCTGTTCTTGTTGCCCATGTCGGTGAGGCTGTCGCTTAGCGAAGCTCCCCCTCCGCCATCAACACCATCTTCTGCTCTGCTCCTGAGAGGTAGCACTGCACCTGCGCCGCCAACCGCTGCACCCCCCACCAGCCTGCGCGACCCACCCCACCAAAAAAAGTGAGTTGGTGTGATGCACTGAGCATACGCGACTCATGGACCGCTCCTGCCACCGCTGAGTGTTTCCAGCATTTTTTGTTATTTCTAATATCTCCTTATGTTGGCTCGGTGTCAAATTTTGCTTGATAATGCTCCTGTGAGGCGCCTTGGGACGTTTTACTACGTGAAAGGTGCTATATAAATGCAAGTTGTTGCTGTTGTAGTGTTAAAAGAAAATTATTATGTAGCGGATTACAATGTTGATGATTCGGTCACAACTAATGGCAAATAAGGTGCACAACTCCTTTTAAAGTAACAGATATTGCAGTTTGTCCTTGCTTCATAGACCATCACTAAACTGGTAACGGAAAGCAACAAGACATCCCAAGTCTAAAGGGAATGAGATATGAGGAAAGACTTGATAAACCTGAACTTTACAGTCCAGAATGTAAACACTTGAGGAAATTTATGAATGTATATAAAATATTCAAAGGTACAGGTGTCGGTACAAGCACGATGGGCCAAATGGCCGTCTTCTGTGCTGTATGATTCTATGATAAGACAATTATTCTATGATAAGACTATTAAAGACTGTTACTTCAAACTAAACCAGGACCGGAGGTACCAGAGAAGTTGAATGGAAGTGAGTGAAATGTAATACGGAATTGGAAGAACTTCTTTATTCAGAGTGATAAACAAAGAAAAAATAGAAAGAACTTGCATTTATATATGTTAAGAATGGTGTACTAGGCAGGGTAATGGAGATTAAAAACATTGTTCAAAATACAGTTGGATGTTGTGAACAGAATACTAGGGGGATGAGCCAAGTTGCCTTTTCTTAACCCTGACTCTTCATATTTATGGAAATTTCAACATGTAACACTCTCTTATTTGTGAGGGCAGGTATTTTTATATACTTGTATCTCCGGCCAAAATATTACATGTGCATTGATTGGTGGTGTAGAACTTTTATCATTGCAACGTTCAAGAGGCAGTTAGGTGGTTTGATTGGAGGACTGTAGGGATCTATGAAAAATCAGTCCTCCCATCAAATGGTAGAATGGCTTCCCTCATCTGTCCTTATCTTTGTGATTCCTTTTGAGGGTAAATGATCCACAACCATGCATCAGTTCACTTTGTTGTTCTTCTAAAATACATTAGAAGCTACAACTGTCATTTCTTTAGTCTTCAAAGGTTGTTTTTATTAGTCTATTATCTCTCTCCTCTACTCAATGGGTTTAAATCAGTGACTTGGTACGATTAAAGTTAATCTCTTGAGAGCAGGCTAAATGTTACCTTGAAAGGAGATACCAGTAAGCTGTGTTTTATTAAATGAACATTACTGACTATTTGAATAGAAAATATCATCATACCCTTTTTTTAAATGTATTAGTTTATCTCCCATGGCTTTGCAAACTAGGGAGTATAATGGGGGTAGAAAGGTAGGTGGAGTGGGGAGGAAGAGAGGGGAAGAGCATAAGGTTAAAGGAGGAAGAAAGGGGGCAGGTATTTAGTTGATTAGTGATGGTATGGGGGAATAGTTTCCCAGGGCCCATTCTATTGTTCTGTGGGGGTCAGTGGGCCAGCAATGTGGAGTGGAAGGGAGGGAGGTGGCATAGACTAAATTTCTGTTCAGTGCTGGGGACTCAAATACTGGTCATTGGTTGGGGGTAGAGGAACTGGGGGAATTGCTGCTCAATGGAGGTGGCCAAATTTTTGCTCTATCAAGGATGTGGGGCTCTAAATGCTTGATAGCGGGGGATGGGAGGAGGGTGTGTGAAACAGCGAGGTGTAGCTCACAGAATCCGGTAGCAACTAACCAAACAAAGCAGGAGCTGTGGAACGGCTAGCCGAGTGGGGCAGGTGGCAGAAAAGATTAGTGAGTAACCAGCCTGATGAGCAGGCCGGTTGAGACAGGGTCGGTGCAATTGGAAGCTAATGAGGCAAGTGATTGGGCCACCAGCTCGTGTGCCATGGGGTCATGGACTGATCGGGTGTGGTAGTCTGAAGTCTAGGAGAGCTTTAAGGTGGGAACATATTTACAAAAAAATTAAATTTACTTTTAAAGTTTAATGCTTTACTTCCTCTACTTACCTATAGCAACATGGCTGCTAGCTAAGACATGGGGGCTCAAAAACTTAGGCTGCTCAATAGTGACACTTGGTAGCCAGAGCTTGCAACTGCATGCACTCGCAACACTTGGTTTTAGCATGCTAATGTTATGTGACCTTTAACATTGAGAAACCTGTCACAGCACCACCTATAGGCATAACAGATACTGTAGTTAAATATTTATACTTATAATGGAGTTGGATACTTGTCATGGATTTTTGCCACAGAGAGAGCTTGACCTATAAGTTTTCAATAGCCCAAAAATTGTGGTCTGTGGCGTATCTCCGGAGTACGCCATGGACCTGTGAAAAGAATACGCACCTATGTGATGGGGACCCTCATTTGTAAACTTGCTCTCTGACGCAGCGTACTGGAGGGCAGCGTAATGGCCCACGGATCCCAGGGGCGCGGCCTGTGCGGAAACGTACCTGCGATCATGTGGGCCTGGTCCTTCAATCAGGAAACAAAATTAGATTTTACATTATTTCAGAAGGGAATCTCGTAATCAGATTTAATTACAATTACTTTACAGGATTGGAATTTAATTCCTAAATAGCTTCATTCCACCAACTTTGCTACATTTTAGTTCTGTTAGTAAAAAAATTAATTTTGCTGATAATTATTGACATAATTAAAACTCCAATCTTTGCAGAAACAAGAATAACTCATATGATACAATTAAACAATACGATTCCCGAGATGAAAATGGTTAAAGCATGCCTGAGGTATCCCCTTACGCTGATGCAAACAGGTCTTGTGTCTGTTTGCATTAACCGTAAATTTTCGTACGCAATTGGTGGGCAAATAGCCCAACTCTGCAGCAGCAATTGGTTTTTCTTGGGCCGTGTGAATGATCTGTCAATGCATACGTTAATAGATTGCAAGTTCGGGATTTAGGACATGCGCATCCCAAGCTTGCGGGCCATTTCAAAGGCGATATGATGGCGTACTCTGAGTACGCCATCATACCCACCGCAAATTCTGGCCCATTGTATTGTGAAATGGAATGTTGTAACAGACTCAGCAATTATAATTTTAATAGATATAATATTAGGAATCCCCCATGGCATTGCATATGGGGAGTCAGTATCAAGTGTGGTATTAGAGAGTGAAGGATAATTGGACTCGGTTGTGCAGAAATAATTCAGTCCCCATTTTAAAGTCATGCATTCTGTCCTTATTTTTATATTTCCATTTTAAATGCCTACATCCAATTGTCTATGTAAACTTGTCATTCTGTAATTAAGCCCTCCTGCCACTGTTGGCACTACAGTATCTCACTTGGGAGGGGGTAGGGGTTGTAATTACAGCATGACAAATTTTTAGAGGTAAATTTTCATTATAAATGTGGAGGTAGGAATTCATAATGTAAAACATTGACAAGAAGTGCAAGATTTTTAATAAGTCTGTGTATAGCTAGATTTTACTTTGTTCTGTCTTTCCATGTTGCACATATTCCCTAATCAGTAATTGTGAAAACTTGCTCCCAGGGTACTGCTAAAGCCATTCTGTACTTGACTGCTTGCCAGTATAGAGACCCAGTCATCATGAGCTCTTCTCACAATTTTCTTCCTCTTGCTTCCTGTGGAGAAGTATCTCACTTCTGCTTTGTGTCTATTCATGGTAGCATTCTTGGGCTGGAAAGTGCATTGCCTGGTAATTTGTTGATGCTATACTTTGAATTTGCAATGTGCTGTGCCACTTTGTTGTCAGATATGATTATACAGGTTGAGCGTCCAAAATCTGGAGTTCCGGAATTTTCCGGGATCCGGATTCCGGGACGATTGGTGGCAGGGTCATCCGGAATCCGTAAAATGTTCCGGGATCCGGAACTCCGGATTTTGGACGCTCAACCTGTACTTCAAAAAGCCATTAACTTTTGTTGTCTTTTTTTGAAAAATCCTATGAAAAATGCGAGTGATGCAATAAAACTTTAGTGTTGTGTTTTATCCTCCTTAATCTGCACAGCTCCACTAAGTGTTTCCGCCAGGCTGCGGCCATGGCACCACGCCGCCCTGGTGGCCTAGTGTGGGCCATCGGATGCTCTGCAGAGCTCACAGCGTCCCTCCCCTTTAACAGAAGGGGAGGGGTGGAGAAATGCATCAGCGCTACGTGGAACGGCCCAGGCATTTCTGGACTCGGAACGTGTTTCTGATGTCCGAAGTCCGGAAACGCCCGAGCCCAGGTTGCGATATTTCCGGACTTCGGACATCAGAAACACGGTCCGAAGTCTGGAAAAACACGAAAACTGGCTCGGCCTCGGTCCCGAGGTTGCCGGATTCAGGACGCGCAACCTGTATATGAATTCTGCCTGTATCCTCTCGTACTTTTTTAAGTGTTAGCTTAGCTCAGTGATGGTGCCCTGACATCTGGTTCAGAACCCCATTAAAGGACCTGAGAGCACATAATCTAGGCTGACACTTCAGTCCTGAGGGAGCACTGCTTTGTTGGAGGTGCTGTCTTTCAGATGAGATGTTAAACAGAGCACCCATCTGCCTGTTTAGGCGGATATTTAAAAAATCCTATTTCTTCAAAGAATAAGAGGGAGATTTCCAAATGTCCTGGTCAACAGTCATTCCTCAACCATGTATTATTGCTGTTTGTGGAACCTTGCTGTGCTCAAATTGGCTACTGCACTTTGCTACAAAACAGTGACTACACTTCAGAAGTAATTTATTGGCTGTGAAGTGTTTTGGGTCATCCTCAGGACATGAGCAGTGCTGTAGAAATGCTAGTCCGTCTATCCTTACATCTGCATAAAAGTGATTGGAAGCCTTGGGATTCAAATTCACAATTTTTGGGTCAGAAAGCAAGTTTTGTACTATAATCCTGATTCTGACTCTAATTGAAATAACTTACTGGTGAAATGAAGTTTGCAAAAATATTCCATTACCTTGTGATCCAACTTGAGCTTTACATTTTGAGAAAATATTTGTCTTGTTTATAGAGCATTCTAGAATCTTACACCACAGAAGGAGGCCATTCCCCCCATCGTGCCTGTCTCGATTCTTTGAAAGAGCTATCTGATTAGTTCCACTCTCCTGCTCTTTCCTCGTAGCCCTTTTGAAGTATATATCCAATTACCTTTTGAAAGTCACTACTAAATCATTTTCCAACACCTTTTCAGGCATTGCATTCCAGATCATCTTAACTCGCTGCCTAAAAAAAATCTCTTTCTTTAGCCAAGCTTCAAAGTCAAATGACTAAACGTGTTAATCGATGTAATTATTGGTGGGAATAATCAATGACAATGTGGTGGGATCAGTGGAGTTCCAGAAGGACTAATGATTTTTCTGCCTGCATCTGAAAAACATTTGCCCATAAGTGACCCCAAATCTCAATTATTTCGAGAGCAACATGATTTGTACATTAAAATTGAGATTTCTAAGAAGAGATGGAATGGCCTAGAAATTCGCGTGGCCGGCTTGCCGCGGGGGTAAGGATCGCGCGCACTCTTACCCACCGCGCGCGCTCTTACCCACCGCGCCTGCCGTTGTGTTTTGGGCCCACGGGAACTTCGGGTCCTGGGCCTCTCCCAACTGCCGGCGCGCAGTGCTTGCGTGTTCCAGGGGCGCAGTTAGTGCGATGCGACCCCTGGGATCACGTGGGCCATGGAGAGCCAATGGCAGCAGACCATCTTTCATTCATAGATTTGCAGACCTGTCAAATCTGTGAATTGAAATCGGCCCCAAAAGAACAGCTAAACCTCAAATAAATTTTTTTTAAAAACATCACATTTATAAAATAACTATAGTTAAATAAATTAACCACTTTAAACAAAAATTTAAATTTTTGAAAAAATTAAAATACTTTTTAAAAGTTATAAAAATAAACTTACCTTTCTTTAAAGTATCTAAAAAAGATAAACCTGTTGAAAAAAATTTAAAATTCTACTTAATTAACTACTTACCTTGTTCAAAAGGGGTCTTACGCCTCCTTTTTACTAGTGTAGAATCTTCCATACTTACCCTCGCGTTGAAACCTGAAAAAAAATCTAAGTGTGCTGCGTGCGCGCAGCCTGTAGTGCGCACGCGGTTCACCTAGGAACCGCCCCCTTCACCATACCGGAAGTTCCGGTTTCCCGCGCATGCACAGTGCATGCAGGAAACCGGCACTTCGGGAATGAATACGGGTGAGTACGCACTGAGTACTCACCCGAGAACGGCCGAATTTTTGGGCCAATATGATTAGGATTCTGGCACTTCTGAAATATTTCTGCTTTGCAGCGATGCAAAATGTAAAGTATAACTGAAGTCAGGTTTCTGGCTCTGGTGTGAGACCACTCCAGTTGTAGTATGGTGGCAACAGATGTGATGCACACAATGTTTAATTTATTTTTGGAATTCTTGTTGTATGGTTCTATGGGTGTCCAAGTAGCTACTTTTTGTGCCTGAGCAGTGAATGTTGGGAAGCTATGTGAGAAGAGGGGATATCATGACTGAGCCTGATCCTGTCTTCACTTGATATCTACACTCATGCACTTTCCAACATGGGTTATTCAATAGCTATCAAGTGTAATGATCTTGCCTAATTTTTCTCCCTCCCTGATCCAGAAGCATTGAGATATATTTTAGAATCCCTACTACAATCCGGAATGTGATCACCTAATTCAACCTAGTACAGACTGCAAATTAAATCTGGAACTCGACTGGTCTGTGTGGCTCGGCTGCCTATACCAAAGAAGCCACTGGAGAAACAGTCTGCAGGTCTATCCGTAAAATTTTAATGTTGGTAAAGAACTGACTGTCTTGACATTCCTTTCCTAATAATAAAAAAAATCACAGCATTTCAACACCAGTTAGCAGAACACTGCAGACCCTGCTGTTCTCCAATTTGAAAACATTATGGAACTGGAAATATAATCCTCAAAGGTGCCTGCAGTATAGTGGCAGTTTAACCTGAATGCTTCTGAGGCCATTAGTATTACATGTTAATGTACATTTCTTCTTTTTTCATTTTATATATGGGTGTTTTTCCTCTTAAATTCAGATGGAAAGAAAGAACTAGCTCCTATATAGCACCTTAACATTATCTTTAAGATGTCCCAAACTACTTTACAACCAATGGGTTACTATTGAAGTGATTTGTGCTTTTGTAGACAAACATGGCAGTCGGTTTGCACACAGCAAAGTCCCATGAACAACAAATTGATGAATGATTATCTGTTTTTTATGGAGTTAATTGAGGAAAAACTATTGTCTAGGACATGAAAGCTCCCTGCTCTTTCAATAGTGCCATGGGATCAGTTATGTCTACTTGATTTAGAGTTATGGGGTCTCATTTATCTCAACTGAGACAATGGCTGAGATTTTCCACGGGGTCAGCGGGCGGGATCGGTGGCAGGTTGGGTGGGAAAATGTTTTTTTTTTGACAGTGGGTCAGGAACCTGTTGCCACTCGCCTTTCCCAATGTCGGGTCTGTCAGCGCTGAGCAGACCCGACAGGCAGCGGCGGGGGACCCAATTAAACTCATTAGCATCTAGTTGACAGATGATTAACAGGCTTTTATAATTTACCTTTTGACTTTAACTTCATGGCCACGGGAACCACACTGTTCAGGGCCCACGGCTGTCAACCTGAGGCGGGAGTTCAGTGGCCATTGCTCCAGCTGATTACTTGACAGCTTCAAATATACAGTAAAAGCTCCCACCTGACAGATCATCACTTTCCTCAGCCACAAGCTGTTTCTCAGTCCATTTCCAGCACAGATTCTGCAGGCTTTTCACTTTCCACTCTCCATCCACTCTGACCTCATTGGAAGGAAACTCTCACCATTGACACAATGCTTCTATCATCTCTACTTCACCTGCCATCTATTCCATCAACATGGGTGCTCTTTATACTGTCTCACCTTGGTCCTCAGAATCTGACCACGATCAGCCCCTACACCAGCAGCACCAACAACAACACCAACCTTCTCCGCAATCACCTGATGCTGCACAGGACACAGGGCAGCAGTCTCCAAGCACATTGCTGCCCGGGACGCCAGGGATGGCCTCACCATGGCCAGATTTACTTCACTTGACGCTGTACACCCTGGCTGCCACGTGATGTGCCAGATTGGCACCACCCCACACCAACACCATAAAGCATCCGTACAATGTCCAAGTCATTCCTTTCACACTCGCCACCATTGCGGGGAGTACCGTTATGTCACACCATTCACTGCAACTCATTAAGCCACTTCCAAAGGTGCACACGAATCTTTCCAAGAACGGAAAGTGTTGAAAATAAAGGTTTCAATGTTTGACAGCACATGAACAGAAACTTTACATGAGCATTGGATAAAACACCCAAGTGGCTACCCTTGTGTGTTGTTAGTTGGTATGATTGCACTAGGATGAGGGTGAGTGTGAGGGGTGGCTAATGAGATGGGGATGTGATAATGTAAATAGAGAGGGATGGGTGGAGGTCCAAGGTAAGTTGGTGTGAGTAAGGATGTGCAGGAGTAGGATAGGGAAGGCAGAATGATGGGGATGTGATGAGCGGCACAGCAGGATGAAGGTGAGTGTGGCTTTGTACTAACGTTTTGTGATCTAATGAGATAATTGAAAGGTTTGCGCCATTGCACCCTGGTCCTCCTGACTACATCCTTGCTTGTGACCTCCTCTGCAATGTGCAACCAGGCTGTGTTGGTCTCCTGGGGAGGTGTCTTCCGTCCATGGGAAGGGAAGAGGACCTCCCTGCATACTGTGACTCCCTCCATAAGCATATGGAGGGGGTCGTGGGAGAGCCTGGGTGCAGGTGCAGGGCTTCTCAGTGTTTGCAGCAGCTCAATGCTGTAGAACACTGATAGCACAAATTTCAAAATAAAGTTGGCCATGGTCCCTTTTAAGGAAACGGACTAATGACGTGGTCATGAATGACATCACCAGACCTACATCCTCTAATTGGACCGGGAAACACGCTGGGCGGGCTTAACAAGCCCTATCAATGTAAATTCATTTTTCAGAGCAGGATGGAGCTAACAGCGGGGCCGCAGCCCCAAACCGACCCCAGCCACACCAGACCCGCTGTGGTAAAGAAAATCTCGGCCAATAGTTCCGATAATAACTCTGAGGCACGTTCGGACCAGCGGTGTGATATCGGGTGAGAAACCCAGAAGAACTTTCAGCCTGTGCATCTGTGGCATTTTAACACAGCCACCGAATTATAATTTTACTTTTGGGTTTGGCGTTGAATGCACGGCAGTGGGCATGGTGCAGACCTGCATGACGTGATCGCCACTCGAGTATTTATAGGGCCAATCCAAAAATGGAATTTGGAGGAGTTGGTTTTGCATCGAGACAGCAATTTTAGAAGATGGACTCGGTGTACAAAGGCTCCGCCCCACTTTGATGACTCCTCGCTTGATGTAGGCTGGGGGTAGTGAGGAGTCGGAGAGAGATGCTCTTCCCCAGCAACGGGTGGAAGAAACCTACTGCTGTCACAAAGAAGGCATGGCTGGAGGTGGCCGAGGAGGTCAACAGCAGAAGCATTGTGCCACGCTTCTGGATTCAGTGCAGGAAGGGCTTTAATGACATAACCAGGTCAGCAAAGGGGAGTACAGTTTCACATTCACCTACAACCTGTTGTGCACATCACCCACCGTCCACCCCCACCCACTCTGGCCTTGTCAAGCCTACTCCATCACACCACTCCTCACACCCACTTGCTTTGCAAGTGCACCCATCCTCTTTCTACGCACTTCCTCACATTCCCATCAGACGGGGAAAGGCTGTTTCCACTAGTTGATGGTACAAGGACTAGGGAACACAGATTTAAAGTTTTGGACAAGAAATACAGGGGGATGTGAGGAAAAACTTTTTTACGCAGCGAGTGGTGATGTCCTGGAACTCGCTGCCGATGGAAGTGGTGGAAGCAGAGGGACACAATGTTTTCAAGGGGAGACTGGATAGGCACTTGAGGGAAATAAACTTGCAGGGCTACGGGGATAGTGCGGGGGATTGGGACTGACTGAATAGCTCTACAGTGAGCCGGCATGGACTCGATGGGCCGAATGGCCGCCTTCTGTGCCGTTATGACAATCCATCCACCACTGCTGCTCACCCTGATCCTTATGCAATTTCCTGCCTCTCCCTAATAGTCAACTTCACCAAATGCACTGCATCTATTGGGTGAACACATGCCATTACAGTCACTCATAGGTCTGTTCTTTCCTCTGTTGCAGGAGAAGATAGCACAGAACACTAGGGAGAGGGAGAGGACCGGAGGTGGTCCTCCACAAATTTCCCAGTTAACAACTGCAGAGGAGGAAGCGCTGGAGATCAGTGGCATCTCAGCATCCCTGATCATCTGAGTTGGGCCGATTGGGACCTCCCAGCTACCTGGTGACAGAATTAAATACCATTGTCTCACATGTCATCCAACACTGGGCCATGTTGACTTGATTTCAGCAGCGAGTGAAATATGATCATCTTCATAATAAGTTGCAACATTCTTACCTTACCAGTACTAATTCACATCTTTCTCTCTGCTAGGGCCTTCACGTGTACAGCAGCAGCCAGTAGACTAACTCGATGAATACTCAGAGGAGCAGATTCCTCCTGAGGGTGCACCATCACAGGTCTCGTGCTTACCATGCACCAGCGCAGATACTTGCACTTTGGTGGGTCCAGTTAGACAGATAGTTGGGTTATCACCTGGCTACTCAAGTCAACAAGCGCAGACAGTGGTGGCAGGGACAGCAGTGGAAAGTCCACATCGGAGGGCACGGCCCTCTCCAAATTCTGCTGAGTTAGACACAGATGCTGTACCCCGGGCGCCATCAATGAAAAGGATAATCATTGAGAGGCAGCAGAAAATCTACGACATACTGACAGGCCTTCCGTGCACACTGTGCACGATTGCAGAGAGAATGGAGGAGTCCAGCTCAAGCGTGAGTGGGTTGATGTCACCGGATATTGCGAGGATGTCTTCTTCCATTGATAGAGTGGCCAATTCCGTGGAACATCAATCGCAGAAATCAAATGAGTCCATGCTAGCCTTGATGATGGCCATGTAGACTTTGGGTGCCAACATGTCTGCTGCCTTAGATAGGAATATAGACACCTTAGACATGGCCGTACAGCATGTCACTAATCTGCACCAAGCTGCTCTCCAGCAGACTGGTAGGAGTGAAGTACAGTTGGCTCATGAGAGGGATGATGGCAAAAGGGGAAACAAAAGAGGGGACTCCACTCAAAGTGCTCCCACTTGTCACCCGTTGCCCTCCCCTCAGTCAGTACCCGACCTGCTGCCTCCAGTGCCGATGGCCAAATCTGCCCCTACACAGGTGCAGGTGAAGCAGTATTTCATGGGCCCCTCATGGGCTCCAACACCCAGAAGTCATCGGCCAAGAGCATCTCAACAGTCGGAGCAAAGATCTGAGCAGCCTGCCTCTACCTCTGCTGAAGTAACAGGTGTTGCACCACGTAGGAGAGCAGTAGGAAAAGGAAGAACAAAGTTTTGTAGTTGCACAAGGGTGTATGACAAAATGTTATTTTAAGTTTCTGTTTACTACAATCACTTAAAATTTATTCATTTGCTTCATTTTCTGGTGTTGCCCATTCTTGGTTGCTGGGTGGTAACTCACCTTTTCAGTTGCTTATCGATAAATGTGAAGATATAAATTCATGGGAACCAATGGGGGAGTTTGTTGGTTATAGGACCGTTTTGTGACAGTGGAATTGGTGGGGAGAGGGGGCGTAAGGGCTGAGGAGAGTGGCCATTGGATGTGACGACGACTCCTTCCCCACCCCCTTCCTCCTCGTCTTCCTCCTCTTTCCCCACCCCCTTCCTCCTTCACTTCCTCCTCCTCTCTCCCTTCCTCCTCGTCCTCGTCCCAAGTCCAATCTAAGGCAGCCATAGTGCCACCCATGGTGGCCTCACTACAAGTATTCGCAACAAACCCCTTCTCCGTGTTAGACAAGAAAGCAGCTGTGGGCACTGAGTATTTATTGGTGCTGTGTGCCTGACTTTTAATGAGCCTCATGAATTGCCGTTCTCTTCTTGCCTTGGTTTCAATGGCGAGTTTCGGGAAACCTGTGCATGCGGCGTTAAATTTAATTGCCGGTTGAAATATTGCTGCAAATAAGTGATTAACATATTCAATCACTAACCCGCCTCTCCAGTGGGGTTTATCTGCACGCAGCCGAATGCGCCCAAGTTAAACCGGAAGTTGCCGCGTTGGAGCCGGCTTCCAGACGCGATCACATTCTCACCGATTTTAACCCCCCACCCCCACCCACCTGCACCTAAACCCACACGCTTCTCCATGTTAAAATCCCCCCCCCCGGTACCTCTGACAATGTAGCACCTCTACAGGACTACACCGAAGTAGCAACCTGGATCGTGTGCTCAAGTTGATGTGTTGCTGGAACCTAGAATCTTCTGACTCGGAGGGAACATTAATTGTCTCAGACAACAACAACTTGCATTTATATCAAAGCTTTAAAGGCACTTCACAGTGCAAAGAAAATAGATCCTGAGCCGTGAAAGGAAAGATTAGGAGGGGTGACTGAAAGCTTGGTTGAAGATTTGGGTTTTGAAAATATTTTTAAAGGAGGAGAGAGAGGTGTGAAGTTTAGGGAGGGAACTTGAGAGTAGAACCCAGGCGGCTGAAGGCTCTGTCACCAATGGTGGGGTGAAAGCGGCCGGGAGGGGGAGGGTAATGCACAAAAAACTGGAGTTGGAGGAAGGAACTGTTGGGGATGGCAGGGGGAACATAGAGCTGGAGAGGGTTGCCGAGATCGGGTGGAGTGAGAGGGTTGCCGAGATAGTGGCTAGAAAGGGTGAGGGAATCTCAAACAAGGAAAGCGAGAATTTTCAGAATGGCTGAAGGCAATGGCCTGGATTTTGCGGTCGGCGATAAAGGAATGGAGCTCGCCGTTCATTACGCTGACCGCTGACAGCTGCCCACAGACTTTTCGTGGGCTTTTGAGTGGAAGCTTATGTTATTTAGAGATCCTTTTCAGTGCGGCGCCCTCTACAGGGGATCTGGGGCATTTGTGAGCAGGAAAAGCAACTCTTCAACCAGTCAGATTGAAGAATCCTCACTGAGATAGGCAGAGTCTAAACCAGGAAGTATAAATTAGAATATTTAATTCAATCTAAAATCATGCATAAGAAGCAAAATAAAGAGACGGAATGAAAGATCAGACTAGGAGGATTAAGATAAGAGACAAAGAAAAAGTAAAAATATTTTTAATTTAAATTTTTTAAATCTCCAACAATAATTACATTCTGAAGGAATGAGACTCCATGCTTGTAAAATGTAATTTTCAGTGCCAGAGAGGTTGTTTAGCAGTAATTAAGACTTATCACCATTAAAAATTCACTTGCACCTGAATGCACAAGCCCTAACTTTGTCTGGCGTGTTTAGTGGGTAACTAGTGAGTAAGTACAACAACTTCACGCCCTTGCATGTATTTCACTGCCGAACCTCTTGGTACCAGTGTAGCAAATCTTGTGGAAGAGCAGGGCAAATCGGACAGCAACTTCCAAATTTCCGCTTTTAACTGTGCATGTGCGGACGCTGGAAGTTGCTGTCCGATTTACTAAATAATAACGGTGAGTGCTGATAGAAATAAGTGAGGCTATCGCAAAATCCGGGCCAATGACTTCAGTCTTCCCAGTGTTGAACTGGGGAAGTTATGACATCTGGAAACCAAAAATATAATAATGAATAGGCAGCATAAATTTTAAAAGGGAAAGTCTTGCTTGACCAACCTCATTGAATTCTTTGAAGAAGTAACAGAGCGTGCAGACAAGGGTAATGCACCTATTTTTTTCACATGTCATCCCCATTTGCAACATTTAACCACTCCTGCCTTCCACTCTATCACAGACCATTCCTTTTGTTTTTTCCTCTCCTCCCCCCTTTCCCTGCCTTTGCACCTGCTTACAACCTGTTACATCTCTAACTTTTTCCAGTTCTGACGAAGGGTCACAGACCTGAACTGTTAACTCTGTTTCTCTCTCCACGGATGCTGCCTGGCCTGCTGAGTGTTTCCAGCATTTTCTGTTATTTTAGGGTGATGCACTAGATGTAATTTATCTAGATTTCTAAAAGTCCTTCGATAAGGTACCACATAATAGACTAATGAATAATGTCAGAATGCGGAGTCAGGGGACAAGTACTGGAATGGATAGCTAGCTGGCTGCAAGACCAAAAGCAGAGTGTGGGGGTAAATGGTAGCTATTCACAGTGGCAGAAGGTGGGAAGTGATGTTCCACAAGGATCAGTGCTGGGACCACTGTTGTTCATAATTTATATTAACGGTTTAGACTTTGGAATCAAAAACACAATTCCTAAATTTGCAGATGATGCCAAATGGGGTGGGGGGGGTGGGTGGGAAATAGTCAATATTGAGGAGGACTGCAACAAATTACAAGACATTAATAAACTTGCATAATGGGCAAATGAACTTCAACACAAGTGTGAGGTATTACATTTTGGTAAGGAGAATTAGGTCTCATTACTTGGAAAATAAGAATTTAAATGGGGTAGATGAGCAAAGGGATCTGGGAGTTACTAAGGCCATAAAAAAGCAAACCAAACACTAGTGTTTATTTCTAGAGGGATAGAATTGAAAAGTAGAGAAGTTATGCTAAACTTGTATCAAACCTAGGTTGGACCACACTTGGAGTACTGTGGACAATTCTGGTTGCCATATTATAAAAAGCATATGGAGGCACTGGAGAGGGTACAAAAAAGATTTACAAGGATGATACCAGAAATGCAAGATTATACTTATCAGGAAAGGATGAACAGGCTGGGTCTCTCTTTTTTCTTGAAATGAAAAGGCTGAGGGGAGATATAATAGCGGTCTTTAAAAAATTGAAAGATTTTGATAGAGTAGAGAGGGAGTGTTTCCACTTGTGGGGAAGAGCAAAACTAGAGGCCATCAATATAAGATAGTCACCAAGAAATCAAATAGGGAATTCCAAAGAAACTCCTTTACCCAAAGAGTGGTGAGAATGTGGAACTCGCTACCACGGAGTAGTTGAAGCGAATGGTATAGATGCATTTAAGGGGAGGTTGGACAAGCATGTGAGGGAGAAGGGAATAGAGGGTTACGCTGATAGAATTAGATGAGGAAAGAGGGGAGGAGGCTTGACTGGAGCATAAACGCAGCAATGGACTGGTTGGGCCAAATGGCCTGTTTCTGTGCTGTATATTCTGTGTAATTTTATGTAATTCATCCAAGACTGGATGCTGGATAAACAGTCTGACATTGCAGGGGCTGTTTAGTAATTGTGAGAAGAGGCATAAAGTTAGAGCTGGGGGTCATTGGTTCACATGTGGATGTTGGCCAATTATTGACAAAGGAGCTATGCACGTAGAACTTACGGAAGCGTGTGCAGACATCCAATTTCCCAGTGGCTAATTTTTTAATGTTATGAGAGCTTGGGTGGATTGTGCACTTTCTCATCATTTAAAAAAAATGAGAAATAAGTTTATAAAGTCCCAAGAGGTCCAGTAGACTACCTGCCCACTTTTTTTTAAAAAAGGGGTTTCTTACCAGACTGCCATTATACTGCGCCTTAACCAAAACCTACTGCAGGTGGTCTTGTACCAAAAGGTTTCAGAGCACCTGGGAATCCAGTTGATATTTGACTTTCAAGTTATACTCCCACTTTTGTACGGATGCACACTCATGCTTCATGTTGACGCAAACATGACCGTATAACTGCATGCTTATTCTTGGCAGCTGTATATTCTCATTTAAGCCTTTGACCTCTTTTCGTATCACTAAATCACAATGACCAAATATGACTGCTGTATTGGTAGCATTTTATTTTTCTTAAAATGATCACTAAATGAAATTCTCTCTTTTTTACTTGCATTCAACCTTAAAAATATCAAGAAACAAATTTATTCAGACGTTACTTGATAACAAAATATGCACGTTTTGAACAGCCAAATTGAAATCTGTATTCCAAGGTTTAAAGCAAACCGTACTTGGTTGCAAAGAGAGGTAAAACTCCTGTGGCGAAGTTATCACATTACTCAAGCTGCTCTCTGTTTAATTACTGGAAATGTTATCTTTTATATTAGAGTGCTTAGTGCTCACTGAATCATGTTGCATGACATTTTTCTGCTAAGCATTTTGGGTAAGTTTTATCACTGTGGAATTGGTTCCTTTGTCAAGTCTGTGCATATAACAGCATTGCCATTTAAGAATGAAGCTTTATGCTGCAGAGAATGTTTGAATATCAGCGGGTGGCACCACAGAGTGATGGGACATGGCTGCGTGTGCACTTGCAATCCCCAACAGTGTTGAGTGGAGGCTTGCTGCTTTTTATGCTGGGGGTGGGGAAGGGAAAGTTCAGAGGAACAGGAGACGGTGATTTTTTTTTCTGTGCATCTCCTAGAGGTTGATTCAGGAGGGATGTAAGCAGATTATCCACCTGCCCTCTTTGCTGCAGTTTTCTGCATGGTCCCCAAAGCCAATAAAGGAAGTGGGTGGGGGTGGAAATAACGACGGAGGGAGGAATTGAGTATTACACGTGCTAAAAAATATGAATGGGATGAAACTGGGGGGGTACAACTCTGAGAAATTGTATTTATGAACATGGCAGACAGGAAAGGACCAGCTGGTCGATTGAGCCTCTCCCATACAGTCATGTTGCAGTTGGGCATCATCATCTCTGATGCTCCTACACACCAGCAGCTATGTAATCTCCTAAGAGAGGCAAAACAAACTAAAAAATCCTGCTCCAATTCAGGGGAAAAAGAATTCTGGGAAATTCCTCTCCCATACCTATAATTTGTAGGAGGAAAGAGGTCAGTAGAACTCAGGTAGGCTCTGAATGCTGTGGTTTAAGGAATAAGCAATAAGGGGGTGGGGGGTGGAGGGAAGAAAATTAGAGGGTGAGAAATGCATAGTCCTCCATTCTCAATTATACAGTCTGTGTGCTGCATGTATATTTTACGCTGTTTTTAGCTAAAAATGTCACTTCAGACTGACTTTTCAAAGAAAAGTGGGAGCTATAAACACAGCAAGAACTGCGTATCAGCACTGACTTAGCTCCTGTCCCCATTTCTGTAGAATCGGGTCAGTAGTTATATTTAATGGTACTGTGAGGGCACAGTATATCATAATTTCAGTTGTATTTACACAGTTTGAGATTAACATTAATGTGAGAAACCAAGACCAGTACATTTAGTAATAAATTAGTCACCGTGGGAGTCTTACTGTAGTGATGAACCAGTAAATGCATTCCACTGCTAATCCTTCCTCACTGCAATGTACTCCAACATGAAAAAAGCTTCTTTTGTAGGCTTTTTATAAATTAGTTTCATACCATGCAAGGTAATTAGTACACTTTCGGTGTCTGTTATGTTAGGAAGGAGGTTTTTTTCCCTGTAGACTGTTTGTTCGCCACTGATTCTGTGACCCACATATCAAGCTCTGTTGTTTATGGAACCTTAATTATAACAGCGTTACAACGCACAATTTGTCAGGTTTGTCATTGAGTTTCTTGATTGATAACAATTATAGGGATTTAGTGGAAACCCAATTTATCATATATTGTATGTTGTAATTGTAATCTGTTGTACCGGCGGGAACGGTAGCATAGTGGTTTTGTTACCAGACAAGTAATCCAGAGGCCAGGACTAATGTTCAAATCCCACCACGGCAGCTGGGGAATTTAAATTCAGTTAATTAAATAAATCTAGAATAACAAGCTAGTATCAGTAATGGTGACCATTAAACTGTCGTAAAAACCCATCTGGTTCACTAATGTCCTTTAGGGAAGGAAACCTGCCGTTCTTAACTGGTCTGGCCTATGTGACTCCAGACCCACAGCAATGTGGTTGACTCTTAACTGCCCTCTGAAATGGCCTAGCAAGCCATTCAGTTGTAACAAACCGCTACGAAAAACAATAATAAGAATTTAACCGAACGGACCACCCAATACCGGCTATGGACCCGGCTATAGACACGACAATGGTACACCCAACCCAGTCGACCCTGCAAAGTCCTCCTCACCAACATCTGGGGACTTGTGCCAAAATTGGGAGAGCTGTCCCACAGACTAATCAAGCAACAGCCTGACATAGTCATACTCACAGAATCATACCTTTCAGCCAATGTCCCAGACTCCTCCATCACCATCCCTGGGTATGTCCTGTCACACCAGCAGGACAGACCCACCAGAGTAGAGAGGGAGATTCCGATCTAGCAGCTCAAAACTGGGCATCCATGAGGTGCTGTGAGCTATCAGCAGAAGCAGAATTGTATTCCACCACAATCTGTAACCCCATGGACCGGCATATCCCTCACTCTACCATTACCATCAAGCTAGGGGATCAACCCTGGTTAAATGAGGAGTGTAGAAGAGCATGCCAGGAGCAGCACCAGGAATACCTAAAAATAAAGTCCCAATCTGGGGAAGCTGCAACATACGACTACATACATGCTAAACAGCGGAAGCAGCATGTTATAGACAGAGCTAAGCGATCCCACAATCAACAGATCAAATCAAAGCTCTGCAGTCCTGCCACATCTAGTCGTGAATGGTGGTGGACCATTAAACAACTAACTGGAGGAGGAGGCTCCATGATTAACCCCATCCTCAATGATGGCAGAGCCCAGCATGTGAGTGCAAAGGACAAGGCTAAAACGTTTACAACCATCTTCAGCCAGATGTGCCAAGTGGATGATCTGTCTCTGCCTCCTCCCGAGGTCCCCACCATCACAGAAGCCAGTCTTCAGCCAATTTGATTCACTTCACATGAAATCTAGAAACGGCTGAGCGCACTGGATACAGCAAAGGCTATGGGCCCCGACAACATCCCGGCTGTCGTGCTGAAGACTTGTGCTCCAGAAATAGCCGCGCCTCTAGCCAAGCTGTTCCAGCACAGCTATAACACTGGCATCTATCCGACAATGTGGAAAATGGCCCATGTATGTCCTGTCCACAAAAAGCAGGACAAATCCAATCCGTCCAATTACTGCCCTACCAGTCTACTCTCCGTCATCAGCAAAGTGATGGAAGGTGTCATCGGCAATGCTATCAAGCAGCACTTACTCAGAAATAAACTGCTCGCCACTGCACAGTTTGAGTTCCGCCAGGACCACTCGGCTTCAGACCTCATTACAGCCTTGATCCAAACATGGACAAAAGAGCTGAATTCCAGAGGTGAGAGGTGAGTTGTGAGTGACTGCCCTTGACATCAAGGCAGCATTTGACTGAGTGTGGCATCAAAGAGCAATAGTAAAACTGAAGTCAATGGGAATCAGGGTGAAAACTCTCCACTGGCTGGAGTCATACCTAGCACAAAGGAAGATGGTTGTGGTTGTTGGAGGTCACAGTATCAGCCCCAGGACATCGCTGCAGGAGTTCCTCAGGGCAGTGTCCTAGGCCCAACCATCTTCAGCTGCTACATAAATGACCTTCCCTCCATCATAAAGTCAGAAGTGGGGATGTTCGCTGATGATTGCACAGTGTTCAGTTTCATTCGCAACTTCTCAGATAATTAAGCAGTCCATGCCCGCATGCAGCTAAACCTGGACGATATTGAGGCTTGGGCTGATGTGTGGCATGGATGTTACTTGTCACTTAAGTGCCAGGCAATTATTATCTCCAACAAGCGAGAGTCTAACCACCGCCCTTTGACATTCAACAGCATTACCATCGCCGAATCCCCCACCATCAACATCCTCGGGGTAACCATTGACCTGAAACTTAACTGGACCAGCCACATAAATACTGTGGCAACAAGAGTATGTCAGAGGCTGGATATTCTGCGGTGAGGTTCTCACCTTCTGGTTCCTCAAAGCCTTTCCACCATCTACAAGGCACAAGTCAGGAGTGTGATGGAATACTCTCCACTTGCCTGGATGAGTGCGACTCCAACAACTCTCAAGAA
Organism: Squalus acanthias; assembly: GCA_030390025.1. Lineage (NCBI taxonomy): Eukaryota > Metazoa > Chordata > Chondrichthyes > Squaliformes > Squalidae > Squalus > Squalus acanthias. Next base: position 67,172,869 of record CM059431.1, read on the forward strand.
ACTCGACACCATCCAGGAGAAAGCAGCCCACTTGATTGGCACCCCATCCACCACCTTAAGAACATAACATAAGAAATAGAGCAGGGGTGGGCCATTTGGCCCCTCAAGCCTGCTCCGCCATTCAATAAGATCATGGCTGATCTGATCTTGGCCTCAACTCTACTTTCCTGCCTGCTTCCTATAACCCTTGACTCCCCTATAGTTCAAAAACTGTCTATCTCCACCTTAAATATATTCAATGACCCAGCCTCCACAGCTCTCTGGGGTAGAGAATTCCAAAAATTCACGACCCTCTGAGAAGAAATTCCTCTTCATCTCCGTTTGAAATGGGCGACCCCTTATTCTGAAACTATGCCCCCTAGTTCTAGATTCCCCTACGAGGGGAAACATCCTCTCTGCATCTACCCTGTCAAGTCCCCTCAGAATCTTATGTTTCAATAAGATCCCCTCTCATTCTTCTAAACTCCAATGAGTATAGGCTCAACCTTTCTTCATAAGACAGCCCCCTCATCTCAGGAATCAACCTAGTGAACCTTCTCTGAACTGCCTCCAATGCAAGTATATCCCTCCTTAAATAAGGAGATCAAAACTGTACGCAATACTCCAGGTGTGGTCTCACCAGCGCCCTGTACAGTTGTAGCAAGACTTCCCTACTTTTATACTCCAGCCCCTTGCAATAAAAGCCAACATTCTATTTGCCTTCCGAAATTACTTGCTGTACCTGCATGCTATCTTTTTGTGTTTCATGTACACGGACCCCTAGATCCCTCTGTACCGCAGCATTTTGTAGTTTCTCTGCATTTAAATAATAATTGCTTTTTTTATTCTTACTACCAAAGTGGATAACCTCACATTTTCCCACATTATACTTCATCTGCCAAATTTTTGCCCACTCACTTAACCTATCTATATCCATTTGCAGATTCTTTGTGTCCTCCTCACAACTTGCTCCCCCACCTATATTTGTATCATCAGCAAATTTGGCTACTTTACACTCGGTCCCTTCATTCAAATATAGATTGCCAATAGTTGAGGCCCCAGCACTGATCCCTGTGGCACCCCAGTAGTTACAGTTTGTCAACCTGAAAATGACCCATTTATCCCGACTCTCTGCTTTCTGTTAGTTAGCCAATCCTCTATTCATGTATTACTCCCAACCCTGTGAGTTCTTATCTTGTGCAGTAACCTTTTATGTGGCACCTTATCGAATGCCTTTTGGAAATCCAAATACACTACATCTACTGGTTCCCCTTTATCCACCCTGCTCGTTACATCCTTAAAGAACTCTAATAAATTTGTCAAACACAATTTCCCTTTCATACAATCAAGCAGAGTCATCATGGTTTTATTATGATTTTCTAAATGTCCTGCTACTACTTCCTTAATAATGGACTCCAGCATTTTCCCAATGACAGATGTTAGGCTAACTGGTCTATAGTTTCCCGCTTTCTGTTGCCCTCATTTCTTGAATAGGGGCGTTACATTTGCGGTTTTCCAATCCGCTGGGACCTCTCCAGAATCCAGGGAATTTTGGTATATTACAACCAATGCATCCACTATCTCTGCAGCCACTTCTTTTAAGACCCTACCATGCAGGCCATCAGGACCAGGAGACTTGTCCACCTTTAGTCCCATTAGTTTGCCTCGTACTTTTTCTGTAGTGATAGTGATTGTTTTAAGTTCCTCCCTCCATACAGCCCCTTGATTATCTATTATTATTGGGATGCTTTTAGTATCTTCTACCATTTCCCTGTTTCCATTATTAATTCCCCAGTCTCATCCTCTAAGGGACCAACCTTTACTTTAGCTACTCGCTTCCTTTTTATATACCTGTAGAAGCTCTTGCTGTCTGTTTTTATATTTCTTGCTAGTTTACTCTCATGATCTATCTTCTCCCTCTTTATTATTTTTTTAGTCGTCCTTTGCTGGTTTCTAAAAATTTCCCAATCCTCTGGCCTACCACTAACCTTCGCAACATTGTATGCCTTTGTTTTCAATTTGATACCATCCTTAACATCCTTAGTTAGCCATGATGGTTCATCCTTCTTTTAGAGTCTTTCTTTCTCACTGGACTATGTCTTTGCTGAGAGTTATGAAATATCTCCTTAAACGTTCACTCCCTCCCCCACTGGCGCACCGTGGCTGCAGTGTGTACCATCTACAAGATGCACTGCAGCAACGCGCCAAGGCTTCTTCGGCAGCACCTCCCAAACCCTGCGACCTCTACCACCTAGAAGGACAAGGGCAGCAGACGCATCGGAACACCACCACCTGCAAGTTCCCCTCCAAGTTGCACACCATCCTGACTTGGAAGTACATCACCGTTCCTTCATTGTTGCTGGGTCAAAATCCTGGAACTACCTCTCTAACAGCACTGTGGGAGTACCTTCACCACTCGGACTGCAGCGGTTGAAGAAGGCGGCTCATCACAACCTTCTCATGGGCAATAAATGCTGGCATTGCCAGCAACACCCACATCCCATGAACGAATAAAAAAAATTTGGAAAATGTAAGCAAAATTAGAATGTTGTAAACTAGTGATTATTCCAGTGCTAAAACATTTTTCAGTCAATTACCAGCATTCTTGTGTACCACTGACGAGAGGTCAGAAGTTAGGGGAAAGAAAATGAACAGCCCAGGAAATTATTTAAAATACTACTATACATTAGAAAAGTTACTTGAGCCTCCCATTTCACCATTAAACCAACGTGTGGAAGGTATTCTATTGCAGAGACATAATTGGTGTTCTAATTGTTTTGTAAACCTTTGACTTATGTGTGTATATATACCCATGACAAATTCAAGATAATCTGCGTGTTTTTGCCAAGCAATGCATTGTATTATTTATTCTATTATCTTTCATGGCTATAATTGAAGAAATCAAGCCAGATAGAAATTTTACTGAATTCCCTTGTGTCAAACCCACAATAATTTAGCAAGGGTGGTAACATGCAAAGTAAATATTCCCTAAACCCTGCTAAGACATAACAGCCCGTAATTTGCGGTCAGCGGCGAAGCAAAGGTGTTCGCCGCTGGCCCTGAAGAAAGCTGCCCACAAAGATCTCGCAATCTCTGTGGCGAGAAGTTTGCCTTTCTTGACGCGTAAATCATATCAGTGATGTCATGGGGAATCCCATAGTGTGAGCTGCTGCAACGTCAACAAGCTGTCTAAGTAGCCAATCACAATGCCAAATTCTCACAGACGGAACCAGGAAGCGAACAAGTTGATTTTATTCTGACTTTTTAAAAATGTCATAGAGCAAAACAAAGATTGGGGCTTTCATATGGGAAAAGATAACCCTAAAATAAATATGAACAAACTTTTAAAAAGTATAATTTGTTTTTAAAGTTTCTTACATTTCTCCATTATAATAAAAATTACAATTTTTAACACTCTACAAAATTAGAATTCGTTTTTCAGGGCCATAACATTTGTTTAGCAGTCAATACGCTGTTAAAACCCCAGTTACACCTAATCCAACAAGGTCTAACTTTTAATGGGGTATTTAACAGCGATATTAATGCGGAAAAGCCCAAGTTTTTGTCAATTTCCCTGATTACACTGATTGCCAGGGATGGGGGGTCCACAGCGCAGCCAGTATCAGCGCAGTGAATGACTAACTGCAACTTTAGGGTTTCTGCGTTAGCATGCGCATGCGATCCATCCTGAAGTTGCGGTCAGTTTCAAAGGGGTATTAACGGCGAATGCTGTTCATTCGCTGTTACTACCCACCGCAAATTCCAGGCCAACCTGTCTGAAGCTGATTTCATCACTTTGCTCCTGAATTATACTGTATAGTTTTAATTGATGAGAAGCCAAAATGCTTTGGATTGCTATGATCTGTACAATATAACTAGCCTATAAAGCTACCTGGAATGGAATTTTTCTCCATTTATTATGAATTCCACTTCTGAAGAACCTGGCTCTGCAGCTGTTCATTAGACTACATAGATAACCATCTCGGAGTGAATTTTGCCAGAGGAAGACAGTGGCACTAAAGAAACTCCATAAATCAAACAGTGATTTAAAATGATAAGTATCCATGAAAACATGCAGAATATGTAATTTACTACTTTTTCAGAATATTTACATACTATTTATTATTTCATGCGCTATCAGCCATCACTGTCCTGTCGGAATCGCCCTCTACTCCAGGATCATCCTGCAGAGCAAAGGTAACCTCCGGCTCCTTTTCTGCACTACCAATCATAATGGCGAAAGGGGGAGCCGAATTCTACAGATGTACATTAAAATAAAACTTGTCCTTCATATTGATTGGGTAAGGAAATGTGTACCTATGTGCTCTGGTGATTGAGACAAGTTAGCAGCTGACACCCTGCCAAAATGTATACTAGAACGGGGAGTTAAAAATCAGGGGCCAAAGCCTATTGGTGACCACAGACGAGAACAGATACTGCAGTGCTTCAGTTAGTGGGAACATTTGCATCAGTTGAATAGAAAGTTGTTGAGCTCGCATATTTTAGAGCTAGAGAATTCTTGACAAGGGTTCAAGAAGGATGATGATTATGTTTGATTTGTGCAAATAATCCCAGGCTTGCTACTGACAATTGTTTCATGAAGTGAAGCAGCATTCTGTCCTCTATTACTCTGTTAGACAAAAAGGATACTGGCTGTTTATGTAAATAGGCTAAATGTAATGAATATAAAGAGGCAGGCAAAGAGTTTTCTGTATTGTATATCATATATTGAAATATTGTGTGCCTTTTTCAAGCTTTGTAAATGTGAGGCTTAAAATAATTACTTAAAGAACACAGGACTTGTGAAGGATACAGTTAAGTTAGTATTAATATCTAAAGACCCAATGTCACCTGTGATTTTTCTAATGTGAAAACTAGCATTTTCAACTGTCTAATGTAATTACATCACCACTGGATATTGTAATGACATCAGCTTACAGTGTGCGCTCTGAAATGCTGAGTTGACTTTTCATTCCAGTGGAAATGAGATGCATTGTTATTTTGAGTAATTTTTTATTTGTAATATTTGTTATTTTGATTACTATATTTTACTCTCTTTGCAATTTTCCTTATTAACTTCTTGACCATTAAAAATTACCTGTTTTAAGGTTTTTACTTTTTCTGTATATAAAATAAGTAATTGTGCTTGTAACCATGCATTGGAAAGTGCATTGGAATGGCATTTATCAAATTCATGTGCCTTCTATAAACCAGTGGTTTACATTCATTGGTTTATGCTTCCATAATCAACCACCAGAACAGTGTAGATGAGATGGAGGGGAGACTTGTAAACAGTTCAGAGAGATATTTAAGAACGGGGCAATAACATTGGGTGATTTTTAACTATCACAACATAGACTGGGACAAAGATACTGTATGTGTTCAAAGTGGGGAATGTTTTTTAGAATATATCCAGGACTGCTTCCTAGATCAGTATGCATCTAGTCGAACAAACAAAAGCATTGCTTGATTTAATTCTTGGAAATGAAGTAGGACAAATAATTGATGTAAGAGTAGGATAAAAATTGGGAAATATGTTGTTGGATTCAATATGAATATGGAAAAGAATATGGAAAAGAATAATGAAGAATCAAATATAAGGGTGCCGATCTACAAAAAGGTAAACTCCAGTGAGATAAGAAGGGATCGGGTCCATGTTAACGGGACAGAAAGTTTAGCAAACAGGATGATAGATGCCTCTAATCAAAGTCCTAAATGAACTCCGCTGTGACCGTGACTGTGGTGCCTCCTTGCTACTCATTCACCTTGATTTCACTGTGGCCTTTGACAGGGTCGACCACACCATCCTCATCCAATACTTCTCCATTGTCTAGCTCAGTGGGACTTTCTTCGTTTGATTCCACTCTTAACTATCCCATTGTAGCCATAGTAGCTCTTTTTCAATGGCTTCTCTTCCCACCCTCACATCGTTGTCTCTGGAGTCCCCCACGGATCTATATTTGGCCCTCTCCTCTTCCTCATCTACATGCTGTCCCTTGGTGACATCATCCAAAGACATGAGGCTAATTTTATATGCTGACGATACTGAGCCCTACCTCTCCATCACCTCTCTCGACGCCTCCATTGCATCTGCTGTTAAACTGCTTCTCCAACACCCGATCTTGAATGAGTTGCAAGTTTGGCCAGTAAACTACTGGGCAGACTGAAGCTATCACCTTTGCGCCCTGCCACAAACTCGTACCCTTACCACTGATTTCATCAACCTCCTTGGTCACTTTCTTTTCTTCCTTCCTGGGATGTGGGCGTCGCAGGCAAGGCCAGCATTTATTGCCTTTCCCTAATTGCCCTTGAGAAGGTGGTGGTGAGCCGCCGCCTTAAACCACTGCAGTCCTTGTGGTGAAGGTACTCCCACAGTGCTGTTAGGCAGGTGTTCCAGGATTTTGACCCAGCAATAATGAAGGAACGGCGATATATTTCCAAGTCAGCATGGTGTGTAGCTTGGAGGAGAACTTGCAGCTAATGGTGTTCCCATGCGCCTGCAGCCCTTGTCCTTCCAGATGGTAGAGGTGCTGCCAAAGAAGCCTTGGCAAGTTGCTGCAGTGCATCTTGTAGATGGTATACACTGCAGCCACGGTTTGCCGGTGGTGGAGGGAGTGGATGTTTAAGGTGGTAGAGGGGTTGCCAATCAAGCGGGCTGCTTTGTCCTGGATGGTGTCGAGCTTCTTGAGTGTTGTTGGAGCTGCACTCATCCAAGCAAGTGGAGAGTATTCCATCACACTCCTTACTTGTGCCTTGTAGATGGCAGTAAGGCTTTGGGGAGTCAGGAGGTGAGATGCTTGCCGCAGAATACCTAGCCTCTGACCTGCTCTTGTTGCCACAGTATTTATGTGGCTGGTCCAGCTAAGTTTCTGGTTAATGGTGACCCCCCAGGATGTTGATGATTGGGGATTTGGTGATGGTAATGCCGTTGAATGTCGAGGGGTGGTGTTTTGACTCTCGCTTGTTGGGGGTAGGCATTGCCTGGCACTTCTGTGGCGCGAATGTTACCTGCCACTTATCAGCCCAAGCCTGAATGTCGTCCAGGTCTTGTTGCATGCGGGCATGGACAGCGGGTCTTGTTGCATGCGGGCATGGACTGCTTCATTATCTGAGGAGTTGTGAATGGCGCTGAACACTGCAGTCATCAGCGAACATCCCCATTTCTGACCTTATGTTGGAGGAAAGGTCATTGAAGCAGCTGAAGATGGTTGGGCCTAGGACACTGTCCTGAGGAACTCCTGCAGCGATGTCCTGGGGCTGTGCTGATTGACCTTCAATCACCACAACCATCTTCCTTTGTGCTAGGTATGACTCCAGCCAATGGAGAGTTTTTGCCCTGATTCCCATTGACTTCAATTTTACAATGGCTCCTTAATGCCACACTCTGTCAAATGCTGCCTTGATGTCAAGGGCAGTCGCTCTCACCTTACCTCAGGAATTCAACACTTTTGTCCATGTTTGGACTAAGGCTGCAATGAGGTCTGAAGCCGAGTGGTCCTGGCGGAACCCAAACTGGCATTGGTGAGCAGGTTATTGGTGAGTAAGTGCCGCTTGATAGCACTGTCAATGACACCTTCCATCACTTTGCTGATAATTGAGAGTAGACTGATTGGGCGGTAATTGGCTGGATTGGATTTGTCCTGCTTTTTGTGGACAGGACATACTTGGGCAGTTTTCCACATTGTCGGGTAGATGCCAGTGTTACAGCTGTACTGGAACAGCTTGGCTAGAGGCGCGGCTAGTTCTGGAGCACAAGTCTTCAGCACAACAGGCGGAATGTAGTCGGGGCCCATAACCTTTGCTGTATCCAGTGCGCTCAGCCGTTTCTTGATATCAAGTGGAGTGAATCAAATTGGCTGAAGACTGGCTTCTGTGATGGTGGGGACGTCAGGAGGAGGCCGATATGGATCATCCACTTGGCACATCTGGCTGAAGATGGTTGCAAATGCTTCAGCCTTGTCTTTTGCATTTATGTGCTGGGTTCCGTCATCATTGAGGATGGAGATATTCATGGATCCTCCTCCTCCAATTAGTTGTTTAATTGTCCACCACCATTCATGACTGCATGTGGCAGTACTGCAGAGCTTTGATTTGATCCGTTGATTGTGGGATCTCTTAGTCCTGTCTATAGCATGCTGCTTCCGCTGTTTAGGATGCATGTAGTCTTGTGTTGCAGCTTCCCCAGGTTGGCACCTCATTTTTAGATACACCTGGTGCTGCTCCTGGTATGCTCTTCTGCACTTCTCATTTAACCAGGGTTGGTCCCCTGGCTTGATGGTAATGGTAGAGTGAGGGATATGCCGGGTCATGAGGTTACAGATTGTGGTGGAATACAATTCTGCTTCTGCTGATGTCCCACAGCGCCTCATGGATGCCCAGTTTTGAGCTGCTAGATCTGTTCTGAATCTATCCCATTTAGCACGGTGGTAGTGCCACACAACACGATGGCGGGTGTCCTCAGTATGAAGACGGGACTTGTCTCCACAAGGACTGTGCGGTGGTCACTGCTACCAATGCTGTCATGGACAGATGCATCTGCGACAGGTAGATTGGTGAGGATGAGGTCAAGTTGGTTTTTCCCTCGTGTTGGTTCTCTCACCACCTGCTGCATGCCCAGTCTGGCAGCTATGTCCTTCAGAGCTCGGTCAGTAGTGGTGCTACCGAACGAGTCTTGGTGATGGACAATGAAGTCCCCCACCCAGAGTACATTCTGTGCCCTTGCTACCCTCAGTTCTTCTTCAAAGTGGTGTTCAATATGGAGAAGTACTAATTCATCAACTGAGGGAGGGTGGTAGGTGGCAATTAGCAGGAGGTGACCTGAAGCCATGAGCCTTCATAGAAACATAGAAACTAGGAGCAGGAGTAGGCCATTCGGCCCGTCGAGCCTGCTCCACTATTCAATACGATCATGGCTGATCATCCAAATCCAGTACCCTGTCCCTGCTTTCCCACACAGAATCCCCATCGAGCCTGCACCGACACATATCCCACCCTATCTCCGTAACCCCACGTATTTAATTCCCCCTAACACATCCCATCCTATCCCCGTAACCCCACATATTTAATCCCCCCCTAACACTAAGGGTCAATTTATCATAGCCAAATCAACCTAACCCGCACATCATGGGGTCGGGAGTTAATGTTGAGGACTCCCAGGGCCACTCCCTCCCAACTGGATTCCACTGTGCCACCACCTGCGGTGGGCCTGTCCTGTCGGTGGGACAGGACATTCCCAGGGATGGTGATGGAGGTGTCTGGGACATTGGCTGAAAGTTATGATTCTGTGAGTATGTCAGACTGTTGCTTGACTAGTCTGTGGGACAGCTCTCCCAATTTTGGCACAATTCCTCAGATGTTAGTGAGGAGGACTTTGCAGGGTCGACTGGGCTGGGTGAGCCATTGTCGTGTTTGAAGCCGGTGCCGGGTTTCAATGCCAGGTCATCCATCTGGTTTTATTATTCTTGTATAGTGATTGTTACAACTGAGTGGTGTGCTAGGCCATTTCAGAGGGCAGTTAAGAGTCAACCACATTGTTGTGGGTCTGGAGTGACATATAGGCCAGACCAGGTAAGGACGGCAGATTTCCTTCCCTGAAGGACATTAGTGAACCAGATGGGTTTTTACGACAATCCGATAGTTTCATGGTCACCATTACTGATACCAGCTTTTTATTCCAGATTTATTTAACTGAATTATATTCCCCAGCTGCCGTGGTGGGATTTGACCTCACACCTCTGGATCATTAGTCCAGGCCTCTGGATTACTAGTCCAGCAACATAACGACGATGCCACCATTCCCGTTGAACCAGACTGTTCACAACCTCGACATCGTATTCGATCCCAAACTGAGCTTCCGACTTTATATTCTCTGCATCACAAAGACTACCTACTTCCACCTCTGTAACATTGCCCATCTCCTCCCCTGTCTCAGCCCAACTGCTACCAAAACCCTCATCCATGTCTTTGTCAGCTCCAGACTTGACTATCCCAATGATCTCCCGGCTGGCCTCCCACCCTCCATTAATTTCAGCTCATCGAAAACTCTGCCACCCATATCCTAATTCTCATCAAGTCCCATTCCCCTCTGCCACCCATATCCTAACTCGCATCAAGTCCCATTCCCCTCTGCCACCCATATCCTAACTCGCATCAAGTCCCATTCCCCTCTGCCAACCATATCCTAACTCGCATCAAGTCCCATTCCCCTCTGCCACGCATATCCTAACTCGCATCAAGTCCCATTCCCCTCTGCCACCCATATCCTAACTCGCATCAAGTCCCATTCCCCTCTGCCACCCATATCCTAACTCGCATCAAGTCCCATTCCCCTCTGCCACCCATATCCTAACTCGCATCAAGTCCCATTCCCCTCTGCCACCCATATCCTAACTCGCATCAAGTCCCATTCCCCTCTGCCAACCATATCCTAACTCGCATCAAGTCCCATTCCCCTCTGCCACCCATATCCTAACTCGCATCAAGTCCCATTCCCCTCTGCCACCCATATCCTAACTCTCATCAAGTCCCATTCCCCTCTGCCACCCATATCCTAACTCGCATCAAGTCCCATTCCCCTCTGCCACCCATATCCTAACTCGCATCAAGTCCCATTCCCCTCTGCCACCCATATCCTAACTCTCATCAAGTCCCATTCCCCTCTGCCACCCATATCCTAACTCGCATCAAGTCCCATTCCCCTCTGCCAACCATATCCTAACTCGCATCAAGTCCCATTCCCCTCTGCCACCCATATCCTAACTCACATCAAGTCCCATTCCCCTCTCACCCTTTTGTTTACTCACCTATTTTGGACTCCAGGACCCTAATGCCTCCATTTAAAATTCTCATGCTCCTGTTTAAATGCCTTCATGGCCTTACCCCTCATTATCTTTGTACGGTCCATCCCTCTGACTTTGACCTCTTGTGTATACTCCCCTGCATTCAACCCACCATTGGTGGCCATACCTTCAGCTGGCTAGGCCCCATACTCTGGAACTCCCTTTCAATTCTTCTCTACCTCCCTCTCCTCCTTTAAAACCTTTCTTAAAACCCACTTCCTTGATCAAGCTTTTGCTTTCCTCTTCTAATATTTCCTTCTTTATCTTGGCATCCATTTTTGTTTGCTTACACCTCTGTGAAATACCTTGGAACATTTTTCTACATTAAAGGTGCGATATAAGTGCAAATTGTTATTAAAATTGAACAAACTTAAACGAGAGGCGTATGATAAAATTAGGACTAGTAATACTAAAGAAAATCACGATGAATATAAAGTGTTACAGAAAAGTGAAAAGTGAAAAGTGAAGGGCAGCACGGTGGCATAGTGGTTAGCACTGGTGCCTCACAGCGCCAGAGACCCGGGTTCGAATCTGACCTCGGGTGACTGTCTGTGTGGAGTTTGCACATTCTCCCCGTGTCTGCGTGGGTTTCCTCCGGGTGCTCCGGTTTCCTCCCACAGTCCAAAAATGTGCGGGTTAGGTTGATTTGGCTATGATAAATTGACCCTTAGTGTTAGGGGGGGATTAAATATGTGGGGTTATGGGGATAGGATGGGATATGTTAGGGGGAATTAAATACGTGGGATTACGGGGGTAGGGTGGGATATGTGTACTGTGGGGATTAAAGCAGGGACAGGGTACTGGATTTGGATGATCAGCCATGATCGTATTGAATGGTGGAGTAGGCTCGACGGGCCGAATGGCCTACTCCTGCTCCTAGATTCTATGTTTCTATGTTTCTATGTAAGATTAGAAGGGCTAAAAGTGAATGTGATAAGTATCAGAAGATAATATCAAAGGAAATTGTATGGACTTTTATATGCATAATAAAAGTAAAACAATAATTGAAGAGAAAATACAACCACTCAGAGATGAAGGGGTTGCATGAGTGTTTAGAAATGATGGTGGAAGTAAGAATATAGGAGGATGTGGGAAAAATTGTCAGGCATAACTGTACAAAAGGATCTGTCTCTCAAGATGGATAAATCACTGTGTACCTATTGGCATGCATCCTAGGCTGTTAAAGAAAGTCAGAGAGGAAACAGCAGAGGAGCTGGCCATAACTTTTAAAAAGGAAAGGAAAGACTTGTATTCATATAGTGCCTTTCATGACCGCAAGAAGTCCAAAGCGCTTTACAGCCAGTGAAGACTTTTGAAGTGTAGTTACTGTTGTAATGTATGAAATTGCAACAATCCTGGCCAATATTTATCCCTCTAGCAACATTAACTAAAAAACGAATGTAGATATGCAAATTGTACCAGAGACCTGGAGAGTAGCCAATATAACACCCTGTTCAAACCATAACCATAACCATAAACCAGTTTGCATAACATCAGCTGTGGGCAAATTCAGAATTTGAGATCACAAGATAACTATGGGCGAGAGAGGCCGTTTGGGTTATCTTAATTCATCCATTCAGAAGTAACATATGGTTCCTCCTTCCTGCCTTCCCAATGCAGAATCCAATTGTTTCTTAAATAATTCCAGATTTTTTGCCCACACGTTCCATGTGTTGTTTACTCTGTGCGGTAGATTTTGACTTTAGGATGGCCGACCAGTGGAGCGTGCCAGCCAGTTGTCTGTTTAGCAATGAAGAGGTCGCTGTGATTTTGAGGCCCAGGCCTCACTTGAGCCAGTTTGCCATTTGCAGCTCACTGCTATTGGGCCCCAAGAATGTTGGCTGGCTGGACACTGGCAGCCCACAGTATTTTTGTGGGGCCCGGAGGAGCACTCCTGTTCCTCCTGGCCATACAAAAATATGAAATTGACCTTTCTAGGGCCTCTTTAACTCTAACTCCAGTGAAACTTCAACCAATTCTGTCCTTAGATGGTAGTCAAGGTTAATTTTGCCGTTGTATTAGTGTTTCATTCACTACTACTTCCCTTCCAGGAATGCCTACCTTGAAGACGTTCTGCTCTTCTCTCTGACGAGATTTCCGTTTGTCTCTTTTACCTTTTTCACTTTCATTGCTTTCTGTTTCCTTTCTCGTGTTTGATCAGGTATCTCCAAAAAATGCTTTCACAGCCACATCTTTCCTCAGCAGCTGTCTCCGGTCCGACTTATTCCACGTGGATTCCAACTGAAATTCCAACCTTCGTGCTTCGGAACCACCCATGATTACAGATATCTCCATGATACTTAGCATTCATCGAACCACTGCTCTTGCCGCTTCCTGAGATGCACGCTCAACGCCATGTGCTGCCACATGCACGCTCTCGACCTCTCTCTTGTCAGCGCATCGACTCACTCTATCTCAATGCTGTCCTGCTCCGCAGTTCCATTTCATCCTTTGCCTCATCCGACGCTTTAACAAAAAACTTTTTTACATTCTTTCAGGTGTGAAGGACTGCAAGCTTCAACAACTCTTAGATACCTTCGCCCCTCCGGATCCTCCTTCCCCTTCAATTTCCTCTGATCCTATCCCTTCTTCCAATCTCACCCCTTGCCCTGTTTTCACGATCCCCTCTGACTCCGAATGATCAGTCCTTGGCTTCATCCCCTTACACCTTAACCTCATTGAATTTTAAGCTCAGTACGATGCTGAACTCTTCTTCCTTCGCCTCCGTGCCCACTTCTTTGGCCAGCTGTCTTCCCCCTGCACAGCAGACCCTTTCTCCCATCTACAGAATTCTGTTTTCATCTGGAACCCTCCCTCTGACCTCTTACCCTCTCTAGATCTTTTCATTGGGAAATGCCGGCGTGACATCGGCAGTCTCAATTTTTCTACTCCCCTCATTCACTCCAACCTACCTCCCTCGGAACTTGCAGCACTCGGTTAACTTAGGTCCAACCTTTACATTGTCATTAAACCTGCTGACAAGGGTGGCGCTGTTGTTGTTTGGCAAACAGACCTTGTGGAGATAGAGAGGGAAAAAGTTGAGGTGGATAGCTGTACTTGTTAGGGATAACATAATGGCAGTAGAAAAAAGGGACGTAGATATCAGCAAGACAAAAATAGAATCCATATGGATAGAGATAAAGGATCAATCACTCTAATAGGCGTAGTCTACAGACCACCTAATAGTGGAAGGAAGGTGGAGGAAGAAATATGCAGACAAATTGGAGAAATTAGTAAAAAACATAGAATAATAATCATGGGGGATTTCAACTACCCCGATATTAATTGGACAGAAAAGGTAGGTAAAGGGGATAAAGGAATGGAGTTCCTACAATGTCTACAGGTCTCCTTTCCAACCCAATATGTAAAAAGCCCAACAAGGAAGGATTTGCTGTTGGATCTAGTAATGGGGAATGAGCCAGAGCAGATGAGAGAAGTAAAAGTGGGGGAACATATAAGCATTAGTGACCATAATATAATATGCTTTAAGATGATAATAGAGAAGGACATAAGTATGACAAAAAACAGATTAATAGATTGGAGAAAAGCTGATTTTGAGGGGCTGAGAATAGAATTGAGAAAATAAAAAGGGCAACAATATTGGCAAACAACGGTGTAGAACGACAATGGGAAACATTTAAAATGGTGTTCAACAGAGTGCAGGAAAAATATATTCTGCTAAATGGAAAGAGCAAACTAAACACTAATGAGACTCCATGGATGAATAATGACATAAGGGAATAAATTGAGGGTAAGGAAAGAGGCATACATTAAGTACACAGACTGCAGAGGCGTGCATGATAAGAGAGAATACGAAGGAATTAGGAGAGAAGTCAAAAAAACAATTAGGAAGGCAAAGAGGAACTATGAAATTAAGTTATCAAGGAACATAAAACAAAATAGTAAAAATATTTTACAGGCACATCAATAAAAAAAGGAAGGTTGGGATGGGAATAGGGCCATTAAGGGTTAGACAGGACAATACCGCAGGTAACGATAGAGAGATGGCAGAAATATTAAGTCATTATTTCGCTTCGGTATTTACCTCGGAGATAGAACAGGTGGACGTGACATCGGATGATGAGATGAGTGATGAGATAAGTGCATTTAAAATAAAAAAGGAGATATATTAAATAAACTAATCAAACTCAGAGGATAAAACCCCTGGTCCGGATGGATTGCATCCACGCATTTTAAAAGAATCTAGGGACGAGATAGCAGAGATATTACTACACACATTTAATAATTCGTTAGAAAAAGGTGTAATGCCAGAGGACTGGTGGATAGCTAACGTAATACCTATATTTTAGAAGGGGGATAGAACATGTCTAGGGAATTATGGACCAGTCAGCTTAACATCGGTGGCAGGAAAAATAATGGAATCCCTATTAAAGGAGAGAATAGAAGAACATCTAGAAACAAAAAGTATAATAATGAATAGTCAGCATGGATTTCAAAAGGGAAAATCTTGCTTGACCAACCTTATTGAATTTTTTGAAGAGGTAACAGAGAGAGTAGACAATGGTAATGCAGTAGATGTAATTTATCTAGATTTTCAAATGGCCTTTGATAAGGTTACCCCATAATAGACTAATGAATAAGGTCAGAGAATGCGGAGTCAGGGGACAAGTAGCAGAATGGATTGCTGGCTGGCTTCAAGACAGAAAGCAGAGAGTGGGAGTAAAGGGTAGCTATTCACAGTGGCAGAAGGTGGGTAGTGGTGTTCCACAAGGATCAGTGCTGGGACCACTGCTGTTCACAATTTACATTAACGATTTGAAATTAAAAACACAATTTCTAAATTTGCAGATGATACCAAAATACCAAATTGGGGGGGGGGGATGGTCAGTACTGAGGAGGACTGCAAGAAATTACAGGAGGACATTAATAAATTGCTGAATGGGCAAATAATTGGCAAATGAAGTTCAACACGGACAAATGTGAGGTATTACATTTTGGTCGGAAGAATAGGGAGGTCATGTATCACTTGGAGGGTGCGAGTCTAGGTGGGGTAGAGGAACAAAGGAATCTCGGAGTACAAATACACAAATCACAAAGTTGCAAGGCCATTAAAAATGCAAACCAAGCACTAGGGTTTATTTCTAGAGGGATAGAATTGAAAAGTAGGGAAGTTATGCTAAACCTGTATCGAACCTTAGTTAGACCACACTTACACTGCGTACAGTTCTGGTTGCCATATTATAAAAAGGATATAGAGGCACAGGCGAGGGTGCAGAGAAGATTTACAAGGATGATGCCAGAAATGCGAGGGTATACATATCAGGAAAGGATGAACAGGCTGGGTCTCTCTTCTCGAAAAAAGAAGGCTGAGGGGTGACCTAATAGAGGTATTTCAAATGATTTGATAGAGTGGATACAGAGATAATGTTTCCACTTGTGGGGAAGAGCATAACTAGAGGCCATCAATATAAGATAGTCACCAAGAAATCCAATAGGGAATTCAGAAGAAACTTCTTTACCCAAAGAGTGGTGAGAATGTGGAACTCGCTACCACAGGGAGTGGTTGAAGCAAATAGTATAGATGCATTTAAGGGAAGGTGGACAAGCATATGAGGGAGAAGGGAATAGAGGGTTATGCTAATAGATTTAGATGAGGAAAGACTGGAGGAGGCTCGAGTGGAGCATAAACACCGGCATGGACTGTTTGGGCCGAATTACCTGTTTCTGTGCCGTATATCCTATGTAATCCTATGCTGCTTGACTTGCTGAGTATTTGTAGCATTTTCTGTTTATATTTCAGAGTTCCAGCATCTGCAGTATTTTGCCTTTGTACGGTAATCAAGGTCTTCTGTTTGTCTTTAGGACCTACTGCTTGAAGCAGGCAGGCACTTTGACTGCCCAGCGGTAGGCCCGTGAAAGTCACTGCAGGCCAGTTGTCTGGGTTGACGCTGATTTTGGCAGGTTAAAATCGAGACCGGTGTGTGGGAAATTTCCTGATCTTAGTCCTAAATTTGCCTTTTACTAGTTTGAACCTGTGTCCCCCTCATCCTATTCTCGCATTTTACTTGAAAGCAATAATCTGGATTTATCTTTCCATACCCTAAACTATCTTTGTTGCTTACTGCTTGACATGTTAATTGTCGAGTTTGGGAAGACTCGAATGTCGCTTTCAACTTCATACTTAGCTATTTCAATGCCATTCATGGAGAACATGTGTTCTCTTTTCCTTATGATTTGAAGGAAAAAAGAAAGAACTTGCATTTCTATGGTGCCTTTCACAACCTTTTGAAGGATGTCCCAAAGCTCTTTACTAACAATAAAGTAATTTGAAGTCTAGCCACTGTTGTAATGCAGGAACAACATTAATTTACAATAATTTGTACTTGTCCACATTGAATTTTATCTGCCAGTATATTTATTTCATGTAACTCGCTGTAATTTCTGAGCTGCTTCCTCCAATTCCACTGCCTTCCAGTTAATTTGACCACTTTGCATTTAGTTGCTGGGTTCAGGTTATTTATGTAAATAAGAAACAATAGTGGTTTTAACACTGCAGTCAGGTGCAGCCACTCGGTAATCTTTCTCTTCCTCCCTTTCCCCCCACCCCAACATAACCCCTCTAATGAGTACTCAATGGCCCTGAAATTGCGGTCGGCTGTGTAGCTCAGGAATACGCCGCCAACCTCCGAACTAAATCCGCACTTACCTGGTGCGAGGCCCCAAGTGAAAACTTGCTTTGAAATGCTCCAGAGTTGTGCGCAGCGTAGTGGCCCAGGGATCCCAGGGGCGCACCGTTGTGCATAAGTATACCTGGGATCACATGGGGCTGTGCTCCTTTCACCAGCCAATCAGGAAACCTAGAAAGCCCCGTTTGACTAATATGTTTTAAAGGAAGATACAGGTCAGTTGGAATCCAGCCTACAGCAGAGTTAAGCATAGCAACCGGACAGCCTCACTATAAATAATGGCTGGCCTTCACTCTTGGAACGCAAAACCCTCAGAATTGTGACGACCAAACCCTTTTGTCAATGAATGTAAATCTATAGAGTTTTAAAAACTGGCAATACAGTTTTTTGGTTGATATTCAATGTTGCAGAGTCAATCCCCTCATTTCAAGATTAAAAATAAATCAAAGATCTCATCCCTCAAACCGAGCTTTTACAGCTGCCTGGTAAGTTCTTTTACATGTACATTTTTAATTATTATGGCCCTGAAATTGTAATTTTCTCACCCCCCCCCCCCCGTCCCCTTATACTGTGTAAGCAGGCCCCTGCGCCAGCCATAAAATTTTCCAGCGTAATTGATGCACGGTTGGTGGGCAATTAGCCGAACATTTTCCTAGCAATGAGGATTTGAAAGTCGCAGTGGATCATGTTTCTATTCGGAACTTGATAGATCGCAAGTTCGGGTTTCAGCACATGCACTTGGAAATCCCAAACTTGCGGTGAATTTCAAAGGCACTATGACGGCGTGCTTGTACTCTGAGAGTACGCCGTCTTACCAACCGCAAATTCAGGGCCAATTATTTTCTGCACTTTCCTCCCTCCCCCCTCCATCACTCCCACTTGTTCCCATAAGGGTTGAGTGCCCTCCCCTCCCCTCTTATCTGTTTCCCTCAAAGGATTTGTTTGTTTTCATAATTCAACTTTTTTTTGAAAAGAAATTAAATTAGAATTAGCAAAAAATTGCTTGTCTGCCTTTCTCTTTCTCTCCTTCTTTGTTTCTCTCCTTTCTCTCCCTTCTCTCCATCCACATTAGCAGTAATGTGCGCTTCAAAAGTTAAAGACAATTTGTTGTGAGCTTGATTATCTTGTGTCTGAAACCATAAGACTCCTACTATTAGTCAGTGAAAGATTCTGCTGGACACTTGCCAGTTGTCGTTAGCTGAGGTGCTTTAACCTGGGAAAGTGTCTGCCATTAACAATTAGTCTGTTGCGAGGTACATTTGCAACCATTATAAGAATAACTAGCAATTGCAGGGTATTATAATTCTGTGACTGAATTAAGATTGAAATTAATATAAGTGAATTTTAGGTGTTAATTTTGGAGTATATGGAACAGTAATAATAATTAAACCATTTGATTTTGAGGAACATGTTTTATTAATGGTATGTTCCAAGACATAGTTTATCTAATAAATAGGATATATAATGGATTAAGATTGGGATAGAATACATGGACAAAGTCACAATAGTAAGAAACAGGGAGTAGAACTGTTGTTAAAAATGAAGAACAAAATTGGACATGGACAGAAAAAGTCGAGGTATTTGTAGCCTTTTAAACTCTTGAGGAATGTGCTAGTACCTGACTGTATTTTCTAAATCTTGCTCATCTTTACATGCTGCAATAGCAAGAGTAGTTTTGTAGAAGATGCAGAGAACTGATTTCAGATTCTATACTAGACCGGGGATCAGACAGCTGATTAAGACGTAGAGAGGGAGGGAGAGTTGCACACATGCACATATTACACTAAACCTTGGATTGAACAAACTGGCACAAAGAGTGCTTATCTGTGTTGCTTTTTTCTAAACTCATTCATACTGCTTTTAGATTGGATTTAGTGGGGTGCTAGAGCTGCTGGCAACTCTAAGGTAAACTTGCTGAATTCTATAAGGCTGATGGCTGGGGAGACCTGGCCATTAGACCAGGATTCATCAGATAGTGAAGATACAAAGTGAGAGTGTCTCCACCTGTGTGTGTGTGAAGGGGATTTTCCCTTTCTCTCTTACAGGTTTTGCCAGCCAAGGTTAATGATTCCTCAAGGTTTACCTTTGAGTTGCGGCTGGCTATGCAAGACCCATGCATTGGGAATTGGCAGTGCTGCCATTGGTCTCGCATAAAGGCAGCTTTTGTTTCATTGCACTCTGTTTTGAAGGAGGGGAAAATTCCATTTTATTTTTTGCAGCTAAGGATTTGGGAACATCCTTCGGGGTTAAGAGAACTATAAGAGAAAGTACACTCCATCAGTTTAAAATTTCAAATTGAGGTTTCTATCACAAGTGCTGATTTGGAGATGACCTGATATGTTGCAACTAGAGAATAAAAATTGTAATGCAATCTTAGCAGTCTGGCATTCTACCACATCTCATCCCTAGAGCTAGGGGATTCATTGTAGTATGAAACAAATATCCCCACAGTGTAAATGTTTGCCCAGAGTAACTCCAGAAAATGCCTGCGTTGCCAAGCAGCACAGGATGCTATTGTGAAGAATTGTCACTGCATTACCATTTGTCTTTTTCACACACACAATTGGACTCTTAAGGTCTGAAGTCTGCTGCAGTACAAACTGCATACTTTCGATATCATTTTGGAAATCGTAGAAGCCTAAAAGTCCCTGGAGTTGGAAACAATTACCAATAAATCCATAATAAAAACTTATCTTTGGTTTCTCACCATTTTAGTCTTAACCTCAAATGCCCAGGGTGATCTGTCAGTCACTCAAATCTGATGTTTAATTTTTTTTTACAAAACGGTGTTCAAAAATGCTTTATTGTGTTTGTGTTGAATTTAGGTTTATTATTTGTACCACAAGTGGAGAGAAAGTTATGCAACTCTTTTTTTTATCAGGGATTTTCCTTTTTCATCATTATAGTGATAACATTACTATATTCGATTGTGCCCATGTTTAAATGACAGCTTTTAGGAGAGTTACATAGAACATACAGCACAGATAGGCCATTCGGCCCAATTAGTCCGTGCTGGTGTTTATACTCCACACAAGTCTCCTCCCATTCCATCTACCTCATCTCAGCTTTTCAGCATATCTTTCTACTCCCTTTTCTGTCCTGTATTCGTGAGTTTCCTTTTGAAAGCATCTTAAGCTATTTGCTTCAACCACTTCCTGTGGTAGCGAGTTTCACCATTCTAACCATTCTGAGTAAAGAAACTTCTCCTCATTTCCCTATTGGATTTATTGGTAACTATCTTGTATTTATGGCCCCTAGTTTTGGATTCCTCCACAAGTGGAGACATTCTCTGCACATCTACCGCAACCCATTCAGAATTTTAAAGACCTCTATCAGGTTTCCTCTAAGTCTTTTCTTTTCTAAAGAAAAAAGACCCAACCTGTTCAATCTTTCCTTATTGTTGTAACCTCTCAGTTCTAGTACTATCCTTGTAAATTTTTTTTGCACTTTCCCCAATGCTTCTATGTCCTTTTCTGTAGTATGGAGACCAGAACTGTGCACAGTACTCCCAAGTGTGGCCTGACCAGGGTCCGATACAAGTCTAACATAACTTCACTACTTTTGAATTCTATACCCCTAGAAATAAATCCCAGTGATTTGTTGGCATTTTTAATTGTTTTTCTGATCTATGATGCTGCTTTTAATGATTTGTTCACCTGTATCCCTAGATTCCTTTGCACTTCTACCCCATTCAGTTTCTTATTTTCTAAAGTGTAGGTAATGTTTCCATTTTTCTTACCAAAGTGCATTACCTCCCATTTATCTATGTTGATGTTAATTTGCTGCTTAATTGTCCAGTCTGTAATTTTTCTAATGTCTTCGTACATTATGTTGCATTCTTCCTCAGTGTTAACTATACCCCCCAGTTTGGTATCATCTGCAAATTTTGCTAGAGTTGGTTGCTCCTAAGTCAAAATCATTAATGTACGTACACATGCACACACACACCTTTTAGTTTTGCTAGTTTGTCAATTATTTTCTCTCTTTCTGTCCCAACTGTATCAATATTTTTTAGCTCCTCCTCTAGTGAGTGTCTATTTCAGTATCTTCTTCAGTAAAAATTGAGGCGAGGTAGTTATTCAATATTTCTGCCATTTCTCTGTCATTACCTGAGAGTTTATTTTGCTCATCCTTTAGTGACCCTATTCCTACTTCAATTTTCCTTTTGTTATTTATGTGTCTATAGAACACTTTATTATTTCTTTTTATAATCGCAGAATCACAGAATCCCCACAGTGCAGATAGAGGCCATTTCGGCCCATCGAGCCTGCACCGACACATATCCCACCCTATCCCTGTAACCCCACGTATTTAATCCCCCTAACACTAAGGGTCAATTTATCATAGCCAAATCAACCTAACCTGCACATCTTTAGACTGTGGGAAGAAACCGGAGCACCCGGAGGAAACCCACGCAGACACGGGGAGAATGTGCAAACTCCACACAGACAGTCACCTGAGGCCGGATTCGAACCCGGGTCCCTGGAGCTGTGAGGCAACAGTGCTATAACCACTATGCCAATTTGATTTTGTAATTTCTTTTTGCCTTCCTGAGTTTTTTTTAAACTTCTCTCCTAAGTTCTTCATATTCCCTTTTGTCCTCTCATTTAGCATCTAAGTACTTCTTGTATGTCTTTTTCTTTAGATTCAATTTTCCCTTAGTCCTTTTATCATTCACAGTGCCCCATAATTAGCTTGCTTGTTTTATGGCTTTTAGTGGAATACATTTCTCTTGACCTCCATTGAGTTCCCACTGTTTTTCTGTCTCTTTTTTTTTCAAAATTTTCACCCAGTTTACCATCTTTAGTTTCACCCTCATTTCCTCATAATTTGTTCTTTTCTGATCTATTACCTTAGTCTTTGTCCTACTTATGTCACTGTCGATCCTAATCTTGAACCTTACGATGTTGTGATCACTGCTACTATATTGCTCTCCTCTTCTCACTTCTCCTATCTGTTATGGTTCATTACCCATTACAAGATTTAGCAGTGATTCTTTTTTGTTGGACTTCTTGCTTACTGAGTGAGAAAGGAGTCCTGTATACACTGTAAAAACTTGATTTGTTTTTCTCCTTTCGCTACTTCTTGCCAGTTTATTTGGGGTAGTTGAAATCTCCCATGATTATTATTCTATGCCTGCTACTCCCCTCGTAGATTTGTCTACATATTTCTTCCTCCGATTCCCTTCCACTATTTGGTGGTCTATAGTATATCCCTCTTAGGGTGATGGATCCCTTCCTTTTAACCCAATCCATATAGATTATCTATCTTCCTGCTAGCAATACAGCCTAAAATCTTAATTATGTTCCCAATGACCACTTCACACTGCTTGTGGACCTTCAATGATTTATAAACTCTTGCTCTGTGACTTTTGCTGGGACTCCTGTGTTATGTACATATGCCTGAAGTTTCCTAGATACAAATGCATATTGCCGCACTTATCCACATTGAAAGACATTTGCCACACACACAGGCCCATTCTCCTAACTTATCTGCAACCTATTTAATGCTACATAAACTCATTTTTGTATTACCTGTAAACTAGTAAATGGTTCCAGTAATACCCTCTATTAGTTACATCAGAAATCAGAAAAGATTAAAAGCCATAACAATTTATGAAGATGATGATCAGCAATGGTCTCAGCATGAAGCCTTGCAGGACTCCAATCATGACCTGGCCCATTGATGATGACTGTTTGCCCGAGATTGCAACCAATTTTCTATCCAGCATAATATCTGATTGCCAGCCCCATGTGATGAAATCTTTCCCAATAGCTGTCTATCTGGTACTTTATCACCCACTAATTTAGTCACTTCCTCAAATAACTTAATGAGGTTAATGAGGCAGGATTTCCATTTCTGAAAACCGTACTGGAATTTTCTAATAGCTGCAACCCCTCCCCAGGCAATCATAAATCATATCCCTTATTATGCCTTCCATCATTATCCCTACAACTGTTGTCAAACTAACAGGCCTATAATTCCCAGGGCCCAATTTCTTTGAGACTTTGAGCCTCCGTCAAGTCTATTTGAAGAAAGTCAGACCTGGAAGAGCTAGCCAATGACTCACATAATGCATCTCCCATTTCCTTCAGCACTTTGAGCTGCTAGATCTGATGCCATTTAACCCAATCAGCATTAATGTCTTCACCCTAGTTAAGACTATTTCTGCATTTAAGACTAGAATCTCAAAAAGGAGCATTTGATATCCCTGGCACCTTAAACACAATCTTCACAATCCTATATTCCAATACCTTTTTAGTATTTCTATTTGTGACTTTAGTTATCCTCATCTGTATTTTATACCTATCCCTACATTTTTTACTATTGTTTCATTCATGCCTAGTGAAATATTTTTCCAGTGAAACTCTCAGTTAAGCCACTTAGGCTGCACTTTACCATGTACAGGAAACTCTTGTTTAACCGGCACCTAAATATCCGGAATTCTCTCTAAACCGGCAAAAATTATACTCCGAAAACTCCTCTCAAATAACCGGCAATGTTGCCGAGTCCGAGTCCAAGTCTCCCACGAATGCCGAGTTAGTCAGTGGGGGTAGTTCTCCAAAGTGCCACTACTCGGCCTCCTGGCGCTGTCGGAAGTCCGAACACTGCAGTAACAGGAGTCTGATTCTCCCGCGCTGCCGGGAGTCTCACTTACTGTTAAGTAATTAAAGAGTTATGGATTACCCTCAACTGGCAGTACTGTACTTAATCAAGCATCTTCCACCATCCATTTAACACAACATTCTGTAGGTGAGTACCCAAATACTGTATACTGCACATTTCTTGATTTTTTAATTTTTGTTTGTTAAAAATAGCCTCGGTAGATATACCTCTCCGTTATCCGGAACTTTTGATCAACCGGCACCATCCCGGTCCCGTCGGTGCCGGATACGAAAGAGTTTCCTGTACCTTCCTTTTTATCCAAGACACATGCAAACTTTTGCTGTCCATAGTATAGATCTAGCAACCTCCATTTTTCTTACCACAAATATTTCTGACTAGCAACATATCTCAATCTACCGCAAATAATCCTTCATACTTGAGAATTGAGCCCCCCCTGAAATTTGGTACTAATATTGAGCATCAACAGCTATTTCTGCCTTACCTCCTCGTAGACTTGGCAGCCTCTCATCAGTCCATTTAGTGGTTAGATAGCACTCCATCGCACATTGAGCTTCTCTTGCACCCGTTCAACTGGGCTTTGTGGAGGAAAAAATGCAATTCTGGAAACTATTTTTCAGGTATTTATTTCAATATTTTTACATACATTCTGCAGCCTTAATGAAGCTATGACACAAAATGTGTACACTAACTATAGTATGGAAAATTGCAGGCAAAAAGAACTGGCTGTAAAAGATCTCTAATTTTCCGATTTCCGTCTGCACCTGCACAACTGATGCAGATGACTCAAAAGTCTACTCTTTTATGTGGAACATAAAACTGGTGCAAAGTTGTTCAAATTGAATTTAGGAAAGCAGATCTCTACTTAAAAAAAAATTGATCAAACCTTGCTTTAGATTTACATCAGTTGTGGTATAACTGCAATTTGCGCAGGGCAATTTTTAAAATCTTCACCTTTTTAACATTAACAAATTGCCTACTGTCCCACCAGCTCTTTAAAATGTAACTGCAGGTGTGCAGAGCATCTCATGTACATGTAAGATCTGATATTCTTGACCCGAGTGTAATCTGAAAGCAGTCGTACACCTCTTGCCTGCCTGCCTTGCACTGCTCTAAGCTGGTTCCAGTTTTACAATTTGTCCTTACAGTTTGATAAACTGAGAGATTCAATGAAAATGTACAAGTTTAATACATGCTGAATGATTTTAATTTCCAGTGCCATGAGGTTTTAGCTTTACAGTTTGAGACTGTCTGTGCTGGAGGTGATTTAACAGATGCTATAGTTACTATAAACTGTTAGACACTTCCCAATATAGCACAAATGCCCACTTTTCCAATGAATTGGCGTAAGCGTTCATTATAAGTAATGTGGACAAGGATGCAATAAATTCAGTTGACAAAGAGGTGCGATGGGATTGAAGCATCTTTGCGGGGTTGTGTAAATGGTAATTATATAAACTCGGTGTGCTTATATGGTGGTGCCATTGTGGAGGGCTCCAGAAATGCCAAGAAGGCTAAAACAGTACTGATAATTTTAAAGCTAATTTCCTTCCTTCTATAGAAATTGTACTTGTATAAAATAAATTCAAATGGCACCATTCCAGATTGAAAAGAAATCTTTTCATAACTGAATATTTTTTCTTATGTAGTGGCTCTGGTTTCATGTTACTGTTGTAGTGGGGTTAGCAGTGGGAGAAGAAAGAGCAGCATTTAAAGTTTCATGATGTAGAAAGAAAACTTGTGGTACTAAATACAATTAATCCAATAGCAAAAAGAGTAGAATCTTCCTTTTTGTGTACTAATGTTATGATTTGGCAAATCTACTTTTTAAGCACACAAAGGAGCTGTTCAGGGAAACTTCCAGATTTGCTGGTCATCACACAAATGGAGCAACGTAAGTGAATCATTGCTGGGGAAAGACGGCCCCCAAAAATGCGAAGGAGACAATTAGCATGACAGGAAGTCACAGATAAAGTCAACATGATCTCAGAAGAAGTTGCATGACATTAAAAAGGACTACAAAGGCAAGGCTTTAATATTAAAGCAAAATACTGCGGATGCTGGAAATCTGAAATAAAAACAGAAAATGCTGGAAATACTCAGCAGGTCAAGGCAGCATCTGTGGAGAGAGAAACAAAGTTAACGTTTCAGGTCTATGACCTTTCAACAAAACTGGAAAAAGTTAGAGATTAACACGTTTTAAGCAACTACAGAGGCAGGGAAAGAGGAAGGGGAGGAAAGAACAAAAGGGAAGGTCTGAGAGGATGGATTGCAGGAGAGATTAAATCGCAAAAGGGATGGTGGTGCAAGGCAAAAGGGTGTGGTAATGGGACAATAAAAGAAACACAAGATGGGTCTAGAGGAGCTGAAAATGACAAAAGCAGAATCATTACCCCAGTAACTGCTGTCCGAAAAAATGGGAGCAGTGGTTATGATCTGAAATTGTTGAACTCCGTGTTGAGTCTGGAAGGCTGTAAAGTGTCTAATTGAAAGATGAGGTGCTGTTCTTTGAGCTTCTGTTTAGCTTCATTAGAACAGTGTAGGAGGCCGAGGTCAGAGTGGGAGTGGGGCGGAGAGTTAAAATGACAAGCGACCGGAAGCTCAGGGTCATGCTTTTGGACTGAAAAGAGGTGTTCCGCAAAGTGATCACCCAATCTCAGTTTGGTCCCCCCAATCTAGAGGAAACCACATCGTGAACAGCGAATACAGTATACTAAATTGAAATAAGTACAAGTAAATTGCCTGTAATACTATAAAGTTGGAGCACAGGACATAAAAGAAAGTAGGAAGTGTTAAAGATATAGCTAAAAAAATTCTGATGGAGAAGCATTAGAAAGGATATAGCAAATATGTTACCATAGCTGAAAATATAGTGATGCAAATGATTGATAATATATTAAAATTGTATTTGTACGTACTTCCTGTCAAGTTCCCCATATAAATTCTAAGGTCCACATTTATAATGGAAACTGCCTTTGTAAACTTGTGTTGCTGCAATTGCACCCTGTCCCTAGTGGAGGTACTGCAGTCCCACCACTGGTGGGAGGATGTATCACAAGTTTACCTGT
Organism: Squalus acanthias; assembly: GCA_030390025.1. Lineage (NCBI taxonomy): Eukaryota > Metazoa > Chordata > Chondrichthyes > Squaliformes > Squalidae > Squalus > Squalus acanthias. The sequence goes on from CM059431.1 coordinate 67,200,025, forward strand.
TATAAATGCGGACATGAGACTTTATAATGTCCATATTTTTATATTACAAGATTGCAAGATTTTAAGATGGGATTAAAGTACTTGTGTGCTTCAGGTCCAATTATTCCCGCCATCTAATCTCACTTCACCTGGTCTTGAGGGAGAACTTGGAAAGAAAGGACCATTTTGGAGTTTGAAGGACTGTACAGAACTCATCATATTATACAGATTATGTGCACAAGCAGATAATAGTGCATGTAATGAGAATACAGCAGCCAAATGGATTGGTGCTTATTTATTTATAGTATGTCGTCATATGTCTTCACAGATTAAGAATAACGTAGTCAATTTCAAGCTAAATCAAAAGTGCGCCAATCATCAGCACCACCACTTGAAATAGACACCAGTAAAGATTCACACAGGAGATTTTGATACTGATGTTGAGAAGGGAGCAAAGGATGAATCGCTGAGCACTGGTGAGGAAGAGGAGCCATTGGTAGAGGTAGTTAAGGGGCTAGGTGGTGTAGGGCAGGGGTGGAGCATGCTGTTTGTTCTTCAAGTTACATGTGGATGCAGGCATAAGTGGGACTGTTTTCATTCTACAGCAGAAGTCCCATATTGACTCACTTGCATCATTGCACATCATAGTGGGAAGTGGTTTGGGTCATGAGGGTATGACACGGAGATATCCACTTTTACAGGGACTATATTCATCTCTTATGAATGTTACCAAAGATGCAACAGAGGCTTTTGAAGTCAAAATGCCAAGCTGCAGTCATGACTGGCTCAAACTCAGTTTGAGCACTGTTGCAGGCAACCAAAAGGGAGGGATGTGGAGACCTTGTAGTACTTTCTGAGAGATAACTTGAGTGTAGCCCTCCAGTGGCACATATGGAGTGGTACAGGAGCAGTCCTGTCAGTGTTAGTTCCGCACTCGTGCATCAATGTTACTTTCAGATATAGGTATCTAGCTACCCACCAGTGGTACTCCTTAAACAAAGAGAGCACATAGTAATAGGGCATACAAACAATCAGAAGTTAACAGCATACACGTATGCACTGAAACACAAAGTAAATGAATTCACTTTCACTGAATCTTGCAGCCATCTGTAATTCTTTCATGGTATGGTGCAGAAAAGAAAGCATCAGTGGCTCAAAAGCCAAACAAAGTGGCTGGCTCTTGACATGACCACTGGGTGCTTGGAGGGTCCCTGATGTATAAAGTTGAAACAAATGGTGGCCTTTTCACTGCTACTGGTTATGTATAACAGATGGCTGACTGCCCTTCCAGGTTTTCATGGATCAGGTGGTGCACCTCAGTCATAGCCTCCCTGCTGATCCAGAACTGCCTCATGCATTGCTACTCTGCCAAGGTAGCTGACTCTGTTGTGCAGGACTCATTAGCTTGGGTGGTACCAGCTGTGAGCTGTGTTCCTGTATTGCCATCTCAGTCTGTCCTCTCCTCTTTGTGGTCCATTATGATATACCCATCAATGGTAGCTGACCCCAATGCTCTCCCACAAAACAGATACTATTCATCTTGGTCACTGCTCTGCTGAAGGTACCACGTCTTTTTAAGCTAATTAATTCCAGGTTTGAAAAGGTGTAAAATTCTGGCTTTCTGATTTGACTGGGCAGCTGCATGAGTTTCTCCGCAGTAACCTTTACAAAGCCTTTTTCCCTAACTTTTTGCGAATGTTCATAAATCAAGTTTTGGAGGGACGGGAATATCCAGAGCAGCACCAAATATGAACTAATAGTTTTAGAATTTTCTGTGGATAGTGCATTACAATTCTCATGCATCTTTTTTTGGCTAAAATTACTACACAGAGGAAAATGAGGTCCTGACAACATGTTTCTTCGCTGAGTTAAGTGTTTTTTTTCATGGGATTTTTCTGAATCAGTACAGCAGTCTGAATCTCCCCAGAAGTGGCATTGAACACAGAGAGGCATGGAATGTTCACTTAGTACTGTAAATTGTCGATGAAATAAAGGCTCATAATCATGTTTGAGAAAAGAGCGGAATTGGTTCTTTAAAATTTATGTGGCTCTTTACAGTGAAGATTAAAAAAGTTGTATTTCTTGTAAATATTTTTAATGACTTTATTGGGAGAGAATTTATATTGTGCAATATTTAACAAATTGTTCAGTTATCAGTGCACAAAAAAAGACAATCTGCCATTGTGCACTAGGATTTCCAACAATGGCTAAGAGGGGCAGCTCCATGACAAAGTGATACTCTGGTGCTATTGCTTCATGTTTCATTGTACAGCACCAGAGATTCTCTTAACATTACAGTAATGCTTTCAGTAATTAAAGGGGAATGTTCATGCTGGAGCAACTACTTTCAAAATACTTATCTTTGTGTATATACTTCATTCAAAAATCATCTTCATCTTCCCATTAGAATTATTTTACTGAGTAACTGCCCTGCAGCTGTTGGTCAGACAGCATTTTTATTTAACTGGAAGTGGAAAAATGGTGTTACTGATGGGATTGGCATGGAGGCTGTCTGTCTGGAAGTATTACATTTCAATATCTCCATGGTGATTAGGAGCTGTCTGCCTTTTAAAGCAGTCGCAATGAGTTTTGTTGGGCCACTGTTTCTAGATGGACACCCCCCATGCAGCTCCTCCTTAGCGACGTTGTCTTTCCTCTAACTGTTAATGAAAATGCAGTCTCGCCAACGGCAGCAGAGCTGCTATTCACAAGAATTCCCTTGAGAGAAGTTTTAAAATGCAATCTGTATGAGACATAAGGGAACAAGTACTTTGTAGTGCAGCTACTTTTCTTTGCACCGACGTTCCCCTTAATTATGCAATATATGTGGTTATATGGCTTGCATAAAACATCAGTGGTGATGCTTTTTGAGCCAGCATGTAGAAAGTCCTACAAGAGAAGGGGCGGTACTGGACCTAATTCTAGGGAATGTAGCCGGGCAAGTGGTAGAAGTGTCAGTAGGAGAGATTTTGGTGACAGTGACCATAATTCGGTGAGATTTAAGGTAGTCATGGAAAAGGACAAAGATGGACCGGAAATAAAGGTTCTAAATTGGGGGAAGGCCAATTTTAATATGATAAGGCAGGCTCTGGCCAAAGTGGACAGGGATCAGCTACTTGTAGGAAAATCCACATCAGAGCAGTGAGAGTCTTTCAGAAAGGAAATAGAAAGAGTACAACGGCAACATGTTCCCGTAAAGGTCAAGGGTTGTTCCAACAAGCCCAGGGAACCCTGGATGTCAAGGGATAGACAAGAATGGATTAGGAAAAAAAGGGAGGCTTTTGGCAGATACAAAGGACTAAAGACAGTGGAAGCCCTAGAGGAGTATAGAAAGTGCAGAGGGGTACTTAAAAAAGAAATTAGGAGAGCGAAGAGGGATATGAAAAAACACTGGCGGGCAAAATAAAGGAAAATCCCAAGGAGTTTTATAAGTATATTAAGGGCAAGAGGATAACCAGGGAAAGAGTAGGGCCCATTAGGGACCAAAGTGGCAATCTGTGCGTAGAGCCGGAAGATGTAGGTGAGGTTTTAAATGAATATTTTGCATCTGTGTTCACTATGGAGAAGGACGATGTAGGCATAGAAATCAGGCAGGGGGATTGTGATATACTTGAACAAATTAGTATTGAGAGGGAGGAGGTTTTAGCGGGCTTAAAAGTGGATAAATCCCCAGGCCCTAACGAGATGTATCCCAGGCTGCTGTGTAAGGCAAGAGAGGAGATTGCAGGGGCTCTGACACAAATTTTCAGAACCTCTCTGGCCACAGGGGAGGTGCCAGAGGACTGGAGAACAGCTAATGTAGTACCATTGTTCAAGAAGGTTAGTAGGGATAAACTAGGGAATTACAGGCCAGTGAGCCTAACATCAGTGGTAGGGAAATTATTGGAAAAAATTCTGAGGGACAGAATTAGTCTCCACTTGGAGTGGCAGGGACAGTCAGCATGGCTTTGTCAGGGGGCAATCATGTCTGACCAATTTGATTGAATTTTTCGAGGGGGTGACTAGGTGTGTGGATGAGGGTAGTGCAGTTGATGTAGTCTACATGGACTTCAGTAAGGCTTTTGACAAAGTCCCGCATGGGAGACTGGTCAAGAAGGTAAGAGCCCATGGGATCCAGGGCAATTTGGCACATTGGATCCAAAATTGGCTTAGTGGCAGGAGGCAGAGGGTGATGGTCGAAGGTTGTTTTTGTGACCAGAAGCCTGTGTCCAGTGGTGTACCGCAGGGATCGGTGCTGGGTCCTTTGCTGTTTGTAGTGTACATTAATGATTTAGATATGAATGTAGGAGGTATGATCAGTAAGTTCGCAGATGACACGAAAATTGGTGCAGTGATAATTAGCGAGGAGGGAAGCCTTAGGCTACAGGACGATATAGACGGGATGGTTAGATGGGCAGAACAGTGGCAATTGGAATTTAACCCTGAAAAGTGTGAGGTGATGCATTTTGGGAGGACTAACAAGGCAAGGGAATACACAATGAATGGTAGGACCCTAGGAAGGACAGAGGATCAGAGGGACCTTGGTGTGCATGTATATAGATCCCTGAAGGCAGCAGGACAGGTAGATAAGGTGGTTAAAAAGGCATATGGGATACTTGCCTTCATTAGCCGAGGCATAGAATATAAGAGCAGGGAGGTTATGATGGAGCTGTACAAAACGCTAGTTAGGCCACAGCTGGAATACTGTGTGCAGTTCTGGTCGCCACACTATAGGAGGGATGTGATTGCATTGGAGAGGGTGCAGAGGAGATTCACCAGGATGTTACCTGGGCTGGAGCGCTTCAGCTATGAAGAGAGAGTGGACAGGCTGGGGTTGTTTTCCTTAGAGCAGAGAAGGCTGAGGGGGGATCTGATTGAGGTGTACAAAATTATGAGGGGCATAGATAGGGTAGATAGAAAGGAACTTTTCCCCTTAGTAGAGGGGTCAATAACCAGGGGGCATAGTTTCAAGGTAAGGGGCAGGAGGTTTAGAGGGGATTTGAGGAAAAACTTTTTCACCCAGAGGGTGGTTGGAATCTGGAACTCACTGCCTGAAAGGGTGGTGGAGGCAGGAACCCTCAACATTCAAGAAGCATTTAGATGAGCACTTGAAACACCATAGCATACAAGGCTACGGACCAAGTGCTGGAAAATGGGATTAGAATAGACAGGGCTTGATGGCTGGCGCGGACACGATGGGCCAAAGGGCCTCTTTCTGTGCTGTATAACTTTAATACTCTATGGGGTAAAAATTCAGTTGGTTGCGCCTCCCGTTAGCGCCTTAAAAGGGCGCTAATGGGGCGTTAAGGCGCTAACGCCCGGGCGCAGCGCTGTTTGCGCCGCTCGAGAACTTAACTTGAGATTGTGCGGCGGCGCTAAAGCTTACCGCTGCGACCACCTGCGCGCGCAGATTGTGACGTCATTCCGTGGTGCAACGCCCTTGGGGCGCCCCGGAGCGGAAATTGAGTGGCGCCCCCTGCCTTACCGCCTGGCGCTTCCAACGACCGGAAGACTGGAACGTTATCAATCGGTGTGGGGCTGGGGGGGGCGCTATTTAAAGGGGGCCTCTTCCTGTCTTTTTCTGTGGTCGACATTTATGCACCACTCGTTCTGAGAGAGAGAGAGAGATTCGGAGAGAGAGAGAGAGAGACTTCTACATTGACTCAACGCTTTGTGAGGTAGTTTTGCCTAGTTCATCCTAACTTTGCTGCTACTTTCGTTGCTGTACCTCATTACTTTTCTGGCAAAGAGAATATGGGGGCTGCAATGATTGGGGGCGTCGTCCTGCTCCAGCTCAATCGGAGGATAGTGAGACGCAGACAGAGAGTGGCAATGATGGCCAGACGGAGGAGGGCCATCAGGCGCATGTACAGGAGAGCTTACCCTCCCAGGGTATATCGTGAACAGCTCTCCTACATCCACATGTCCGAGGAGCTGTGTTTGCGAAGGCTGCGATTCAGCAAGGAGGTGGTCACTGAGCTCTGCCACCTGCTGCAGCCAGATCTGCAGCCTCAGCTGAGGTCCAGGACGTCTCTGTCGGTGGCAGTGAAGGTCACAGTGGCTTTGAACTTCTACGCCACTGGCTCATTCCAAGCTGCTGTTGGGGACCTCGCCAATATCTCCCAGTTTGCGGTGCATCGCTGCATCCGGCAGGTCACCAATGCCCTCTTCACAAGGAGACGAGACTTCATCTCCTTCCCTATGACCCCAGACAAGCAGCATGACCGTGCTATGGGCTTTGCGAGGGTAGCGGGCTTCCCCATGGTGCAGGGCGCCATTGACTGCACGCATGTGGCTTTGCGTGCTCCGCGAGAGAATGCAGAGGAGTTCCGGAACAGAAAGGGGTTCCATTCCTTGAATGTGCAGTTGGTCTGTGACCACAGACAGGTGATTCTCGCTGTCAATGCCCACTATCCGGGCAGCTGCCACGATGCTTTCATCCTGCGCCAGAGTACTGTGGCAGAAATTTTCGAGGCACCGCATCAGCCAGTTGGTTGGCTTCTGGGGGACAAGGGGTACGCATTGAGCACTTGGCTGATGACACCGCTCCGTGCGCCAAACACCCCTGCTGAGCTGCGGTACCAGGAAAGCCAACAAGCAACCAGGAACATTATTGAGCGCACAATCGGCGTGCTCAAACAACGATTCCGCTGTCTGGACCATTCCGGAGGAGCCCTGCAGTACTCGCCTGAGCAAGTTTCCAAATTCGTAGTGGTGTGCTGCATGTTGCACAACATGGCAATCCTCAGGACGCAGCCAATGCCACCAGGCCTTGCAGCACCACAAGAGGAGGAGGAGGAAGAGGAGGAACAGGCCGAGGACGATGATCAGCAGCAGCACCAAGGCAGGAGGGCGGCCCACAATGGTCAAACTGCAAGGGCCATCCGTCAACGACTAATAGCAAGCCGCTTCTAGGGCCCCTGCCATTGCTACAAACACGAATCAACCCAGCACGCAACCCCTAAGCCGGCCAAGGCACCAATAATTCCAACCACCAGCCATGTATATTTTGAATACAGAAACTTATTTATTGTACAAACTCTGTGTGTGTCAATTCCTCATGACAAACTCATAGAAATAAACACAAAAAAACAGTCAATAACATAACTGGTTCTCACAACCTGGAGATAATGTCCAAAACACTAAACAAAAGTTGGGCCATGAACCTCGGCCTTTAATAAAAAAATGACCAGCATTTTGGCACACCTCCTACTTTTTGCCCTTCGAGGGTGATCTCCTTCCCTTACGCACTTCCCCCCTTCTAACCCTACTGCTCCTCCGTAATGGGACCTCAGTGGCTGCAGCAAGGCTGGTGGAAGGCTGCTGCTTGTCAGACCCTGACACTGCAGATGCCCCTGAAGGACGGCCTCGACCACTTCTGGGCCTGGAGGGCCCGGCTGCAGACTGCACCAACTCTGCATGGGCGGCAGCAGTCTGTCCTACAGGCGGTGGCAAGTGCAGTGGAGAAGTGACAGTGTTGGCAGCAGGAATGCTGTCATCGTGAGAGAGGACAGCAACTCCCTGCTCGCCCGACACACTGGCACTCCCACGGGGCAGCACTTCAGCATCCGGAGCAATTTGCCGGAGAACAGATTGCTGGCCTGCTGCGGCGCGGTGACAGCCCCGGGGACATGTGCACGAACCATCGAGGATGGCAGCAGTCAGTGCTCGCGTGGCCTCAATCTGAGTCTGCATGAGAGCAGTCTCAGATGGGTTCCTGGCAGCCAGTGACTGAATTGCAGCACTAAGCTTTAGTAAGGCATCCGCCTGTGCTACAGCGAAGTGCTCCACACTCCTTGCCAGTGCCTCAATGCATTCGGGCACCCTTCCCACTGCACCCATGAGCTCAGTGTGCATGCCCACCGCCTGGCTGTTCATTTCTGCAATCAGCCGCTCCTCCTCTGCGTCCATTGCATTAGGAGTGTCTGGCATACTCTCCCTCTGGGGAGAAGGCTCCCGTTCTTCCCTCCCCACCCCCATGGCGTGGCTGCAGCCCGCTGGGTCCTGGAGCTTCACCATCATCAGCCCCTTCCCCCCTGCTCCCCCGTTCTTCCCTCCCCCCCCAATGGCGTTGCTGCAGCCCGCTGGGTCCTGGAACTTCACCATCATCAGCCCCTTCCCCCCTGCTCCCCTCCGGGGAAGGCGTGTTCCCAGTGTGGCCATGGGCTTCCTCGGGAGAGGGTGGCACTGATGCTCCGGCTTCCTCTTCCTCCTCAGCTGCAGCATCACTCCCAGTGGCAGCTTCAGGGACCATCTCCTCAGCTGGTGAATCACCATCTGAAAGCAGGGAGGTACAAGAGTGGCTTTAGCGTGAGGACAGGGTGGCAGTAAGGGAGGAATAAGTGCAGCGAGTTAGCACGTTGGATTGAAAGTGTCAAAGGCTGGTATTGTGAGGGACAAGTGGAAGGACAGAGGACAAAAAGGTGATGACCTTACCATTGCTGTCCACAACGGGGTCGGCGTCCCCAGTGGCGACGGGACCGATCACCCGGTTTGCCACAATCCTGTGGACGCGCTCCTCCAGATCGCTGAGGGGTTGCAGCTGAAGCCGCCCTCCACCCGTCCGTTGCTGCTGTCTCCGATTATGAGCCAGCTTAGCCTGCAAGAAAAAGGACAGCATCTGAGTCAATATACAGCCATGGTCTTGCCTGATGTGCCTCCCATAGGTGAATAGCCCTTACAATATGCAGCCATGGTCTTGCCTGATGTGCCTCCCATAGGTGAATAGCCCTTACTGTATGCAAAGTGTGGAATGTGTGTGTGTGTTTGATGAAAGGGCCATAGGTGTTGCATGAGTGTTGTGCATTGGGGTTTTAAGACCCTCTGGCCATAGAGTGAGGTTGAGATGGAGGGATGGAGAGGTATTGAGAAAAAGCCACTCACCCTGACGACCCGAGTGAGGTCGTTGAACTTTTTGCGGCACTGAACATGGGTCCTGGGCACCATGCTCCTGGAGGAGACGCTCTGAGCCACCTCCCTCCACACTCTTCTGAACTCGCGTGGCAAAGGCCTCCTGCCACTCTCCGGGAACAGCATGCATCGTCTGCGCTCCACTGCGTCAACCAGAGCATCCAAGGCCCGCTCGGTGAAGCGATGAGCGCGTTCTCTCACCCTCTCCATGCTTGGCAGCAAAATGGATTACAGGTCTCTCCAGGCTGAGATTCAAGGCTGCAATGAGCAGGGTGTGGCTGGGGAGCAAGTGGCCCCCCCCGCTTTAAGAAGTGTCCGGCGCCAGTGTGTCTGTGTTCCCTCGCTAACTGGCAGCAGCTGCGCTGCGCTCGTGCGCTGAGGTAGCGCCTCACTCCTAGGCCTTTGCGCCTTAAGAGAGGTGTGCAGCGCCTAATTTAGCGCTCCACTCACCTCCCGGGGCGGTAAAAGTGAAGTTTCCTGTCAGTGCCGATAATTAGCGCCAGGCGCTAATATTTGCACGCGGACGATATTTGCGCCCCAAATGGGGCGCGACCTAATTTCTACCCCAATGACTATGACTCTATTAAGCTCTGGAATGATTTTTTACCAGTTTAGTACTATATCAGCCCAGACTTCAACTTTACTTATCTGCTGTTGATTTGCCCTATCATGGAAACTTAGTAAAATTTAATTGATTATGCATTCTCGTCTTTCCTCATACCCATGCTGTACTACTTCACCGAGAACGTGGAATGGTCCACTCTGTGGTCATACCCATCGACACCATCACTGTTTTGTCATCATACCAGGAGGTGCTCTTGAACAGTTCAGTAGGGCACCTTTTCTCTCCATGAGAAAACCGAAGCTTGAAGGCCAGTTAATATTTAAACTCAAGCTTCCTTTCTAAGAGTCCTGCACCCTAGCATTGTAGATACTGCATTTTTGAATGCTTTTTTTCTTACAAACTGACCATTTTGTCACTTGTGGGGTAAAAGTGATATTCTGGAAGTATCGATTGAGTGTCCTTTAGCTTCTCTATTAGTGTGGAGATGTGTAGAATGGAGCAGAATGTTGTGCTGTGGATCCTCCCCAGGCCAGGAGCTGCTATTGCAGCAGTGAGAAGCCATTACCCCTAAATACAGGTTAACTTTTGTGCTATTTAGCATCAAGCTTACTTGTGTAATATATGGAATATTGCAGCTTTACAGCAATTATTTAAAAAAACTGCATTTTTAATAGATACATTTTTAAATAATTAGTATTCAATAATTTCAAGTGTATTTCTCTATGGTATTGCCTTGTTGATCGTATCGCAATACAGCAAAATGTCTCAATATTTTCTCTAATGTTCAATAAGTTGTAGCGCACATTATAATTGTATTTTTTTTAAAAAAGAGTAAAATGGAAATAGCGACCAGAAGCTCCACTTTATAAGACCAGCATGTCATTCGCATTCATCCAGTCGTATGATTCAGCTATAGTGTCATCTATCGTTTCTGAACATTGTATGGAGGTAAAAATTTGCCTCAGTTCATAGCTGTTGGCAATTTACACATTTGAACCTGTTGCTGTACGTAATTAATGAGAATTATTTCAGACATGATACTGCATATGAGAAGAAAGCACAGGTGGAGATGCATAGTACATTTTTCTGTACATTGATTGGCAAGCCAGCTGGCATGTATTTTGAAATTCATTGCACATAAATCTTCTAGTAGTTATTACGAGAAATATTCTTCAGTGTGTTAGAGTGAATTAACTCCCTGAGAACTGATTTTTTTTGTTGTTGCAGCTTTTACAATATTACCTACACGTTTTCTAGAACAGAAAAAACAAAATTGTGTTCCAGCAATTTTTGAACTGCAAGGATTATTGCGGCACAGAACAAGGGAATATGTTTTATCGAAAAGAAAATTTCTAACATGAAATTTTCTTTCTTTCTAAAATCTATGCCTAGAAAATGTTCCACGCAGGCGCTACTTGGATTACAAAGACCCCAATATTGCGGGCAAAAAACGAGTGCACATTTCAGGCTGGAAGTGTGCCGCACACCATATTGGGTAAGGGCAAACGAGGCGCCCTTTACCCACACCTGAAACAAGCGTTGGTCCCTTTGCATATGCAAATGAGGGGCCTAATGCCTGTTTGAGGTCCCTTCTCTAAGGTTAGTTTGCTTTGAGGCAGCCAGTGCCATTGTTGGCTGCATTCAGGGAAACCAGACCTAGGGATCCCATGCAACCAAGAAGATATGTAACTCGATCGCCACTCCTGGAAACCGCCCCCCCACCCCCCATCACCAGCACGCCCGGCCCGATGCCATCTCCGCGGGCTGTTGTGCCATGTGGGATCCATTTATAATGAAGCCCAAGGCCCAATATCTAGGGAGCTGTGGTGCAGGGAATGTACTCCGCACACCCAAAAATGGCATGCCTGAATTTCTGGGCCATTGTGTAGTGTTCAAAGAATTGAGATGATGGTAATTTCACAGCCCCTCAAACATGGTGAGAATTCTTCAGGTTTTCATTAAATACAGATTTCTGCAGTGCCATAGTTATTTCTCTGTTTCACAGTAAATGGGCAATTCTGTTCCCTTAGCAGTTTAAACATGTAAACTCTCTTCTGTTCATGCAAGCATTGTGTTCTGTGTTGAGACTTGGGGAAATGTAGGCACTAGAAACACATTTTTAACGTTCAAGTTCAGTGTACACGTGATCACCTTGAGCTTCCCTAATTAGAAGCTTTGTGTTGAGCCGTGGGGAGTTTGAATGATTGTAGTAACAATTTAGAACCGCCTAAAGTGTTACCATAGAGATTGAGGTATAATCTATAATTGCTGTAGGAATGTAAATCTGTTGCGTTCTTTGTAAAATTGTAAAGTCCGTATAATAGCTCTTCCAAAGTATAACAAAATGTTTGTAGATTTTTCTATCATTATCTTTAAATTCTCTAAATTGTTAACAAAAATAACATGGGAGCAGAGGACAGAAATTCCTTTGCATCTTGCAACAAATCAATAGAGAATGAACAATGGAATACCAATGGGACATGTAGCGGGGGGGTGGGGGGGTGGGGCGGGGAGTGGGTGGGTGTCTTCACGCGCTCTCTCTTTCTCTCTTTCTGTCTCTTCCTCAGTCTCCCTTGTTTCACGCACGCACACACCATGTGCATTAAAGCACTCATGATTTATGAAGGGCTTGCTCACGAGACGGATTACCTGTCATGGAGTGCTTATACCATATTGGCTTTACTTTAATTATAAACCTTGCTTTCACACTGACTTCCCTAGTATGGTATGCATGTGCAAATCATCTTTATTGTCAATTCTAACGTGGTATTTCTTTAATGTTCCCTCTTCTGGATATCTGTAGCAGTAAATAACCAACTGATTTATTTTTACTGTTTCACTTCATAAGGATCTGAGTGCAAGTTCAGTACAAAACAACTGTACACTCGCATTGATAAATTGACTGAGAACATCTAATTTTCCAGTATAATCTCAAAGCATGCCTGGAGGGAGGAGCTACGTGGCTTCCCATCCTGTCGCATTCAAATATTGAGTGTGCCTGGTCATTCGCTACCAGTTACTGTCTTTAACAAGCCCTGCTGAACAGGCTGTGGTTGATGCTCATTATGGCTTTCAGGGAATGTTAAAGCTGCTAGCAAGAGCACTGACTGTATTGGAAAGGGGGAGGGGAATTTATTTGAACATGCCCTCGGGCTGCATTGCTTAATAAGACTTGTTAATTTAACCCTCGTGGTCCCCTGGTTACATTTTACACACAGATTCAGTGTGAAAGATTCTATTGCACTTATTGGTTGCCTTCTTTCATCACAGTGAAAGTGTATGTGGTTTATCCTGCAGTTTAAGAGTGGTTAAAGGTATGTTGAGGTTCTTTATATTTGCATTGAAAGGTTTAATATCATAAATCACCTCAATTTGTCCTGCACAATTCTTCAATTTAGGTTTCAGTGCAGTGTTTAAACAGTGAAATTAGTGTCTTCCTAATTAAAATTGGTCGTCAATATAGTAAGCTTAAGAAAGCACTGTCTACGTCGAGGCAGGGAGATGAAATATATTGTTCATAAAAAGAAGATAGCCAGGAAGGGGTGGCTAGGTATGGTGTTAATTGGGCCCAACTGGAATTGAAAACTCTTGGGACTTCAATTGTCAGCAGTAAAACCTTAAAGCTGTGAGGCAGCGCAGTCCAGTAGACAAACTCTGTTAATCTTTATGAATGTGAGCAGTTTCTGTCCATGTGGCAAAGCTCTGGTGAGTTTATTTAGAATGTGGAACAGAATCCTTTTGTCTTTTTGGTTATTTGACCTTGGTAACTTTTTTTTCACTGCCAGCGCTGTGAGGCTCAGTTTATGAATGCAGCTGCCCAGAGTGCTGTTGGCTGGCTGGTCTGCCGGTATTGTTCTAATGCTCATTCCATATGTATGTCACATCACACTACTCCCCTTACCTCCCTCCTTCTCCTCCCTCCCCCTCCCCATACACACCCTTTTTCAAGCACATCCGTTTGGTTTCTTATCTGGGAAGATTGAATTCTTTCTCTGTTGTAAACTGCAAATTTCAAAGTTGAAAAACTGGAGCTCAGCTGTGCCTTGTGTAGCCCCAGGCGGACGGACAGCACCAAGAGCTTGCACTGAATATCTTCATGTCTCTTTTTTCTCTCTCCTGATTTTGGACTCCTTGAAGTCTAAAGAACTAATCTTGGCAGCTGCCTGGCTTTTTACCGTTACCGTGGTAGCGGCTGCAATGCATTATAATGGAGCAGGCAGGCCGGAGTTCTTGTGCCTTATGTTTTTCGGATTGTCAGTGGAGACTTTAGGGAAAGCTTACAACAGATATGAGCAACTATTTTTGTGCTTTCCTATTTCATTCCTTCTTGTTAAGGTAGGATTTGTTCATACAATTTAAGGACCATTTTACTGCTAATTCAAGTCATTTTTTTTAATTGGGTGTGGGGGTGGGAGAGTTACAGAACAAGGGGTCGGCCTCGATGTTAATTTGTTTTATTCCAGTTTTGTACTGCGTACCTGAATAAAGCAATGATGAGCCAATTAATTGGGGAGATGGCTGTAAATTTTATTCATACAGTGCTACAATCAAGTGTATTTCTTCTGTTTAAAAGATGCTAGTTTTCATTCGATCATTTCTCATTCATACTCTAGTTATATGTACTTGTCGGGTGGGATTAATGGCACAGCTGTACCAAATAATCAAAAAACTTCATTTTTTATTAAAACTTAGGTTTTAATACTCGAGAAACAATGCAGAATTCTAAAGCATGTAGGAAATCAACGAGACTTTTGTTTTGCCTTGGTGTTCTCTGGTGTGATGCAGTTTAACATACTAATTTACTGTGATTGTATACTTTTTCTAGTGGAACATAAGATTAAGATTGGCAGTACTGTAAACATGGTTAATCATTTTGTGGCAGCGGGGAAGTGTTAGCCTCATACTGTAAATACATAAATAGCAAAAGATAAGGAAAATTGGTATTTCCTTATTGCTTAATAATAGTTTAGTTTCAGTACAAGCATGCAACTCCAGTTCAAATTGTTACTTTTGAAGTTTTAAATAATTAAAGTACTATTTTGAAAAGTGAAGCATTGTACAGTACACAGCAGATATTGATCCCTCTCAATGTGTGGGCAATGCTTTTTGCAAAAGCAGTTCTAGTACATCTCTTGAAATGTTGCATATTTGTTTCCCTATCTTGGCTATACTGTATGATCTCAGTGCCTCAAAATATTACCTTTGCTTGTGATACCAGTACTATTTATAAATTTTGAAGATTAAACGCACAATAATATTTTGAGCATTAAGGTGGCTCTATTATATAAGTTGATGGCAAAACTGATGTCGTCATAGTTGAAGGAGGTATTGTCTTTCAAGGCATGATTTTAAAAATTAACTGTTAATTAAATGCATAGACTGCCTTTTAAACTGGCATGAACATCATAATGATGTGTAGCATGGTATGGTGGCTCAGGAGGCCAGCAGAACAGGAGATGTAACGTTGTTGGAAACATTGCCTAATGCTGGCAAATAATTCCTTGGAACAGGCAGGTGTGTGTTGTTGAACCGTGGCATGTAGCTGTTTCCAATTACAAATATCATCCACAGTTTGTTGGATTTAAGAGGGTTGTGCACAAGGGTTGTGTGTGACACTGAATTATGTTCTGCTTTTCAAATTGCCAATGAAATTATTCTGTCTAGAATCCATTGTTAGTGGTGGAAATTGCTGATATGTTGATTTTACTGCTTGTAATATTTAAAAAAGAATTCACAAATTTGTTTTCTCTTCCAAAGGGGCAACTATTTTTAAAAAAAAGAAACAAATGTCAATAGCAAAGGAATACTCAAACTTGCTTTTTTCCAAGGTTTGGTATATTAGAGTTGTATCAGCTTGGGCGTTTAGCAACCATATTTCCAGTCCACTTGGAGCTTAACTGTTTTCCTGGCAGTTCAAGCACAGTACCAGATGTGATAAACTTGCAGTTAGTTATGTCTCCATGTGATCCAGTTTGACCTCCAAGATCAGAGTAGCTATTTGAGGGTGAAAACAAGAGCCTGAAATTAAACCTAAGGGTACTAGAGACTGATGGGATAACATATTTATTTGTCCAAAATTCCTTTCTTTACTATTTTAGGGGAGGTGTTAACTCCATTAAAATGATGGAGAGGGGTTTCAGAGTAATGTGTTAAGTATTCATACACTAGGGTCCCACCCATACTTTGGTGGCATTCATTTTTCTTTTTAAAATTCTCAGAAAAATGAAGGTAATTAGAAATCTTCACATTTTTTAAAAAGGCAGTTCCTGTAAAATGATGATGTAAGCTTAGATGCAATTTAATGTGGATAAGTATGAGATTGTACATTTTGGGAGAAAAAACGAAGAATGGGAGTAGACGCTCGATGGAAAGATTCTGAAGAGTGTGGATGAACAAAGATGTGGGGTTAAAATATGTGGTTGCTTCAAAGCGCAGATAGATCAAGCTATAAAACAATGTCCATCAATTTTGGGTTTTATAAATAGGGGCATAGAGCACAATACTAATAAATCTGTACATTGAGTAGACCACCGTTAAGAGTACTGGGCGAAAAATTTGGCTCTGTAGCTACGGGTGCTGTTTTGCGACGAAAATGGCAGCGCTGCCATTTTCGACATCAATGCTGGAGCTAATGCCCTGTGTTAACCTCGCACAGCTGAACATGCGTTCAGCATCAGCAAAGACCCCTCACCAGCGATATTTTAAAGGGATCAGCAACCACTCTGAGGTTAATTGCTGATTAATTTCTACTGGTTCTGTGTAAGTTTGTGTAAGTGTTGGAGCTTTCTAGAGTTGATTAAAGTTGGTGAGGTGACGGGGAGTGGTGCTGCAAGTGGAGAAGGACTTGCTTCTGACTTAAAGGGTTCTGGTCAGACCACTTGCTCCCAGTCAAAGGTGCTGTAGTTGTCTTCCCTTTGGTCTGCAGCATGACAGGGAGATGGAGCAGAGGCAGCAAAGAAGAGGACAAGTTGCTCGCAGAGGGAGGAGGAGGAGGGAGAGAAGGGCTCTTGGCAAGAGGCCTTACCCAACTAGGCAATTCTCTTACCTCAATCTGAGCCAGGAGCAGTGTCCGAGGCATCTTCGCTTTATGAAGGAGGTGCTCACAGAACTCTGCCACCTCTTGCAACCAGACCTGCAGCCTCACTCCAGGGCAAGGACAGTGCTGCCAATGGCTGTGAAGGTGACCGTGGCCCTGAATTTCCTTGCTCCAGGATCCTTCCAGGCTGGAGCGGGCGACATCTGTAACATCTTCCAGTTTGCCGTCCACTGCTGCATAAGAGAGGTGACAGGTGCTCTTTATGCCAGGAGAGGGGACTTCATTGTCTTCTCTCTGACCAGAGAGAAGCAGGCGGAGCATGCACGTGGCTTTGCCAGGATAGCGGGCTACCCCATGGTGCAGGGTGCCATCGACTGCATGCACGTGGCTTTGCCAGGATAGCGGGCTACCCCATGGTGCAGGGCGCCATCGACTGCACGCACGTGGCTTTGCGGGCGCTGCATCTAAATGCTGAATGTGCAGTTGGCGTGCGACCATGCTCAGCACATCATGATGGTGAATTCCCGATATCCTGGCAGTATTCATGATGCTTTTATTCTGCGCCAGTCTGCTGCTCCCTCAGTCTTTGAGCCACCACATCAAACCAGAGGTTGGCTGCGTTGGGCGACCAGGGCTATCCCTTGACCACCTGGCTCATGCCTCCGCTCCGCCACCCAACCACACGTGGCCAGCATGCGTACAATGAGAGCCATGCTGCCACACAAAACATCATAGAGCTGAAGCAATGTTTCCGCTACCTAGATTGCTCTGAAGGAGCCCTGCAGTACTCACTAGAGCGCGTCTGCTGCATGCTCCACAACCTTGCCATCACGAGGGCTCAGCCCTTGACATCAGGCATACAGCGACCAGCTGAGGAGGAAATAGAAAAGGAGGAAGCGGAAGGGAGGAGGCAACCCAGTCAGCCCCTTTCTGCCCGGGCAGTCTGTGATCGACTCATCTGACTGTGGCTCCAGTGAACGCAAGCCCAAATCCATATTCACCAATAGTCCCACACCTTACCATCCCTCTGATACAGACCATCACAGCATCCTCTTGGCCACAATGCTGAAATGAAAGCCACCACAAAGCTAACATTCCAAATGAACTTTATACATCAATCCATCCAATATTACATAAAAAGTCAACTAATCACCCTTGTGCATTCTCTTAGTGCCTGTCTTCCGTGTGCCTTTGCCTGTCCTAGTGCTCCTATGAAGTGCTACCCCAGTGGCTGCACCATGTCTTGTGGAAGGTTGCTGACTTTCAGTGGGGGAGACTGCAAATGGTATGCAGGACGACCTCGAGCAGCTATGGGCCTAGAAGGCCCAGCTGTAGACTGCACCACCTTGGCATGGGCGGCAGCAGTCTGGGCTGGCTGGCAACAGCAAGGGTACTGGCGGAGTGGAAGTGGTGGGAACATGAATGCTGTCATCCTGAGAGAGGACAGCAGGTTCTTGCTCCATAGAGCCACTGCCACTCCCACAGGCTCCAAGCTCTGTGCAAGGTTGGTGTCACATTCCTCCCTGCTTCTTGACATTGCACTCAGGCTTTCTGGCAGGCCTATCAATGCATCAAGCATTTTAGTGTGCATACCCATCAGCCGCCTTCTGTGGGCCGCTCCATCGAAGTCCTCATCTGAGTCCTTTGCAGCAGAACTCATATGCGACCTCTCCCTCCGGGGAGCTGGCACCTGCGCTACCTTTTCTCTCTTCCATGGCTGCAGGCCACTCATGCCCGGTGTCTCAACACGTGCAGATCTCGCATCTAACCTAGCCTCTAAATTACGCGGAGTGTCAGTATCTGAGCTGGTGGCTGCGAGTGTGAAATTGAGTGACTCCGTGTCTTCATGATCACTGTCTTCCTGCTCATCCACCAGTGCCTGGCCAGGTGGCACTTCTTGGCTATCTGAAAGGAGAAAGGCACAAGGGTAAGGTTGTGGTGATGGGAGGAGGGGGGCGGGGAAACATTGGTGCATGCTTACACCATCTGCAGCTTGTAAGTCAGAAGAGATAATGGAATGAGGGGGAAGTGGGATGTGAGAAGGAGGATTAGGTATGAGGATACCATTATCTTGGATAGCTTCAGCCCCGCTGCTAGCTACGGGCTCAGTGATTGCGCTCCCAAGAATGGCCAGCACCATCTCCTCCAGGGGTTGAGATTATGCAGGCGTGCCTGTGCCACTTCGGGTAGCCCCTGCTGGCTCCGATTGTTGTGCAAGAGAAAGGGAAGTGTGTCAGTGAGTTTGGTGCAATGTGTTTGGTGATGTGCCTGTCATAGTTGAATAGCAAGCTGTGAGATGTGGGTGAGGCTTGCAGCAGTGGTAAATATGTGAGGGTGAGGTGAAGCTACGATTGTGAGGTATGAGTCGTGTTTGGTGGAGAGTGTTGGTAGGTGAGTGATGGGGGTGTGGTGCATTGAGCAGTGTGTGAGGCTATTGGTGCAGATAGTGGGATATGGTGGCATTTGAAGATGAATCCACTGACCTTGACCACTCATGTGATATCATTAAACTTCTTCCTGCACTGTAGTCAGCTCCTCAGGGCGCTTCTGCTGGCATTGACAGCTGTGGCTATCTGTTCTCATTGCAATTTTCGATTTTGCCTGGAGGGCCTCCTGGCCCCCTGTGGAAATAAGACCTCTCTCCTCCTTTCCACCTCCTGCACCAAGGGCTCCAGTGCTGCATCAGAGAACCTTGGTGCATGCTCTCTCCCCTGTTGTAACATTTACACTGTCTCCCCCAGCCAGTTGCTCGAGCTGCTTCAGGCAGAATGCACCTCCCCTTTAAGATGTGCAGTCTGCCTTTAAGAAGTGGAGGCTAGTCTTCAGATGTGCTAGCCTTGCAAGAACTTGGGCTCTCTGCTGAGCATTCAGTCACTCAGCAGCGCGTTCAGCGCTGGGTTGAATGCTACAATCATTATAATTAGTAGGCAGCACCAAGGTCATGTGCTGACTGCATTCCTTTCAATGGGCGCGATCGCGCATCGTGATCCCCGCACCCGTTTTCGGGTACAATTCAATTTTTCATCCATTGTGTGCAGTTTAGGGAGCTCCATTATAGAAAGCACATTTAAAGCCTTAGAGAGTGCAGATTCACTAGGATGATGTCAGGGATGGGAAACAATAATTATTAATTAAATAATAATTACAAGGACAAACTTTAGATACTGGGACTGTTTCCAATGAAGAAGGGAAGGCTAAAAAATATTTAGTCAAAGTGTTTAAAATTATAAGAGGTTTGATAGAATGAATGGGAAAGACTATTTCCTCTAGTTGGGAATCAGTGACCAGGGGCCATCAATTTAAAATTATCACTGAGAGTGAGGAGAGGGTTTAGGAAAAAGTATAAGCGAAGGATTGTTGGAGCATTAAATGCTTTGCTACAGCGAGTGATTGAGGCAGAGATCATTACATCTTATAAAAGAAAATTTAATAAGTATTTGAAACAGAGGAAGATACAGGTCTAAGGGAAGAGAGTGCTGTAATGCAATTTGTTTTGCATTGCTCTAGCTGAGAGCTATCACATACATGATGGGCCAAATGTCTGCCCCCTGTGCTGTAAACCATATTGTTCTATGATTTCTCTCTGAGGGTCTTGAACATATGTCATCTCTCAAATAAAGACTTGCATTTATATAGCGCCTTTCATGACCTCAGGGCTCCCCAAAGCGCTTTACAGCCAGTGAAGTACTTTTTTGAAGTGTAGTCACGGTTGTAATGCAGAAAACGCGGCAGCCAATTTGCGCACAGCAAGCTCTCACAAACCGCAATGTGACGATGGCCTGGATTTTGCGGTGATCATGACAATGATAATGTTGGCGTTCGCCATCATTACCCCTCTGAAACTGACCATAACTTCAGGATTTAGCACATGTGCAGATAAAGGAGGAAATCCTGAAGTTGCGGTCATTCATTCCCTGCTACACCACAGGCTGCGCTGTGGAACTCCCCATAGCTGGCAATCGGTGTAATCAGTTGAACTGACGAAAACTGGAGCTTTTCTGTTCAAATATCACTGTTAAACACCCCATAAAAAGTTAAGCCTTGTTGGAATAGGTGTAACTGGGATTTTTACGGCATATTGACTGCTGAACAACCGTTCTGCCCCTGTAAAACTAATTTTATATTTGTGGAAAGTCAAATTTCTCCATTATGATAATTACTGGATTTTTAAAATATTTTTAATTTTTTTTAAGGTTTGTTTGATATGATGGCCCGTAATTTCCGATGCCTACGGGTGTGTATGAGCTGTGTATACACCTGTAGGGACCTTGCAAGTGACGGTTTCAGGCATGCGAAGCGCATGCGCTGAAAACCGGCACTTCCGATAGATCGCACGCCTGCCCGGGAGAAGGGCCTCTGCGGGTGGAGAGTTCCGCTTTCTGCAGAACCTCCGCCCGCTGAAATCCCTTAAAAATCTTACGCCTGGTAAAAGTAGGCGTAAGGCCTGCTTTTACCAGCATAAGAGTTTAAAAAAAAAGTTTAAAAAAATTAAAAAAATTTCACTCATTTATAATGTAAAAATACTTTTAAAAAAGGTAAGTTTATTTTTAGCCCCATAAAAAACTTTAATTATTTTTTTCAAAAAAATAAATTTTTGTTTAAAATATTTAATTTAATGTAATTTTAACTCATTTTAAATGTGATTTAAAAAAAAGTTTATTTAATGTTGTAGTGTCTTTTTTCAGTGATTCCCATTCATGCTTTTGACAGGTCTACCTGATCATAATGGTAAATCAGAAACCTCAGAAGCGGCGCAGCCAATGGCTTACCTGTATCAATTAAACAGCAACATTGGCATGACCTGAGTCATAGAATCCGGAATGCCGACCGTGATCACTTGTCGAAAATTGTTTGAGTTCTGCACACACTCAGCTGTTGCATTCAGATTTCAGGAACATTCTAAATTACAGATTTTTTTTTACATGTATTTAGAAGATGACATTGGTAATTTAAGCTACCTAAATATTCTCAGATTTAATAAACGTGGGACGGAATTGGACCTCGTTTAACCATTTATCAGGCGCAAAATGGAGGAAAAGGTCTAATTTTGGAGGCTATATGCGGTGCCCCAAGGGCGCCTGAAATCTGTCCAACGGCATATTGGCTCAGGTGATATTCAGGCATCCCTGGTGGTTGCCAGGCATTAGGCCCCTTGCATATTGCTAATGAGGGGCCTAACGCCTGTTTAAGGACCCCTTTCCGAAATTGGTCAGAAACTGAGCAGAGCATGAGTCAGGCATGTTCCGCTCAGTTTTTCTGGTTTCTTCTGCGGCCTAACCAGCGGTCCTTAGTGACTGCTGAAGGCCGCCAACATAAAATTAAGTTTTTAACTTGCTCCTTCCAGATCCACAGCACTAGGGCAGGCCTCCAATAAGGTCCGAGACCTCATTTTGAATGAGCCTCGGGCCTTCGGCTTCAAGTGCGCGCTGTGAGCATGCCGACCATTTCGGGCCTGAAAATGAGCCGAAACAAATTTTTCGCCCACTCTCACTTCATCAATGCCATGTGCTGGCACTTCAGTTCCCTATACCGTGCACAAATTACACACCAAACCTAACAGCAATGACAAAGTGTTTTGATGGGATTTAGCTAAGAATTAAAAATATCAAGAAAGAACAGGGATTGTATTTTACTTTAATTAATTTGAACTCATGGGACCTGAAATTTCTGAAAACTTTGGGCTGGATTTTGTCTTGGGGTCGGGTTGGGGTCGTGTAATCCGCATTCCGTGTTTCCCCCCCCACCCCGACTCCAGATTAATGTGGATGCCTGATGCAATTTTCACTTAATTGGGCAATTGAGTTGCAGCATGTGGGAACCCATGAACTAATTAGTGGTTTCAGTCTGAAAGTCGCCTCTGATGATGTCATCATTGCAGGTCAGAGACTGCTCTCAGAGATTGTCTGGCTACTGGTGAGAGAGATCTGCATTGCTTCTGTTGTAACTGACCTGGATGCAAATATGAATGAGAGAGAGAGAGATTTTTTGCATCCAAGTCCTATGACATTGAATGTAGCAGTATCAGAGGCTACTTTCACACCTCATACTACTACTACCTTCATTACATCTCCGTTGTAATAGTGGACCTGCAGCCGATAGTCAGCTATCCACTTGTGCTCCCGCCAGGTTTCACTGGAGTGTTTCACACCAGGCGTACTTCACGTCAGAAAAGGGTTAAACTAGCTACAACATTTCAAAATGGCATTACAGACCCAATTTAGGGCTTGTTAAGTGCTTTAATGGCCTCTCCCGCCTCTTGGAGGCGGGACGGAGTCGGGAACCCCGCGACTGATTTTGTCAAAATTGCGTGGAGGCGGGATGGGGTCGGAAACCCCGACCCCGCAAATTTAACCCCCCACACGCCTGCAAACCCGACTCCATGGGTCATTCAAAATCCAGCCCTTTATCTCTGGCATATGGTGCAAATCAAGGAATTCTGGCGTGAGTGACTTATGCCATTACTTACACCTCACCATAGTTCCTTGGGACTTTTGCGCTGTTTGACAGTCAGAGACCCTCACTGAAAAAGTTGAACTGCTAATTATCATCGCTCCTGCTTCCATTAAAATTAGTAGAGAGATTGAGTTGCTGAATTAATGCCACTGTGATCACCACAGTCACTTAGACCATTACAGAATGGTGCTGGAGGGCTCAGAATCAGTGAAGTGTTCAATCACTCATCAGGTTTTGACACCGTTTGAATGCAGTTTCCACTAAATAAAATTCTCTGGGTCTAAAATGTTGAAAGAGTGTTGTATACAAATCAGCTATTTTGGAACAACCTGATTACTTTACATGTCGAGGGATTGTACTGATTTATTTAAAAATGTAAGTCTGTTAACAGGAGATTCAAGAACTCCTTGACATTCAGGGGGGGAATTTGGACCCCAAAAAACGGGTGGGTTGGGATCGGGTGGGAGCTTAAAGTCCTAGAAAACTGAATGCTGACTCCAACCTGCCCACTTCTGGTTTTAACGGAAGCTGGCACTTTAAATATTTATAATGAGGCTGGGTGCATCGTTTTCAAATTTAACTGTGGCCGGCCGTGTTTCCTGGGCCTCGTGAACCCAGCAGCTAAAGGAAGGCGAGGACTGCTGGATCCAGGAGGGAAGAGCCTTCCCTTCCGCACACCCCACCCCCCCCCCGACCCTTCTGACCTCCGCCCCCCCCCCCCCCGATCGCGATCACTGCCAACCCACCCTCTGACCCTTCTGACCTCCCCCCTGGATCTGGGCCTTCCGATTCCCGCTCCCGATCTCGGCCTCCCGACCCCCTCCGACGATTCTGACCTTCCTCCTCGCTGCTCCCCAGGCCTACCCTCCTGACAGCTGGCCAGCCTCTCGATCTAGCTAGCTGCAGGCAGGAAATAGATTTAAAAAAATGTAAATCTGGCCCTGCCGTTAAATTTGGCAAGCCTGAGGGAAACCTGTTCTTCCGGGTTTTCCGTCCGCCTTTCAGCACTCCCGCTCCCTACCTGCCTCCACAATAAAATTCTGGCCTCAGTGTGGGTTAGCGGAATCCCCTTTCATACTAATTCTTCATATTATCAGGAAAGGAAATGCAAACAATATGATTTTTTTTTAGATGTGCAGTTTGTAAATACTTGAACCCCTAGCATTTGGCCTATAATGCATCTGGCACACTATAACCCAGAGTTGGGTCGATATGACAGCCCTGTTTGGGATAGAATGGGAATGAAATGAACCGGTATATGGAGGTGTGGGTTGCGGGTGGAGATAACCGCTTCAAACCAGTCTTACTTTAATATCATAACTTTGTTTAAAATAAAACAGCCAGTCACTTACTGACAAGGCAGACTGTCAGAAGTGGAATTAAGCAGAAATTAAGGGATTTGCAACAACAATGACTGGCCCCTGTTTTAGCAGACTGCTGCCCTTTTGTGCCGTCCCGATTATGAGCAACGAGAATTAATTACAAAATAGGGAATAAACTCCATTTCTAGTAATAAATTTGAAAATGGGAAACCTGCACAAATTGTTTGAAAACATTAAATAACCTGTTGTTCCGTTCTGTGTCGAGCCCTTGGATGTGTGTCAGACATTGGACGTGCTGCTCCCGATCCGCCACCAGGCTCTCTGCTGCGTATTCGAATTATTTTTCAAGCAAATTGTGGCATGAACTCGCCACTGGAGGATCGGGGAGCACAACTGTATAACTTAGTCATGATGCGGAGATGCCGGTGTTGGACTGGGGTGGACAAAAATGAGAAGTCGCACAACACCAGGTTATAGTCCAACAGTTTTATTTAAAATTACGAGCTTTCGGAGCTGCTGCCCCTTCGTCAGGTAGAGGCAGCTCCGAAAGCTCGTAATTTTAAATAAAACTGTTGGACTATAACCTGGTGTTGTGCGACTTCTCATTTTTGTATAACTTAGTGTTCAACGCCAATATCGCCATTGCAGCGAATACTGGGTCATTCATTCAAATACATTCACCTGGGACTTTTACAGTGCAAAATGAACCCAACTTTTTCAGTGCAAGATGTGCCATTCCAATGGTGCAAGGCTCCAGGAAATTTTGGGCCATTGAAATTTATGGTGGCAAATATTTGCGTGTCTAGGATTCTTCTTCAAAATTTTAAGAATTCTGCAGAAGTATTTGCATGCTTATTTTGTTCTTTATTCTGACACTGTAGTATATATTGGTTTCATTTTTATCCTTTTTCATCTCTTAATTTTAATTTCTACATTTTCCTCCCTTCTATTTCTGGCTTGCTTTCTCATTTATTTATCGATTTTTAAATCTTTACTTATTTCTTCTTACTATTTTGTGTCTGTCCATTCTTCCACACTCTGTCCACATGTTTCATATAAACTGCATTTACATTATGTGGGGCTTGTGCTAATGACACCAGTTCCCGGTAGTGTGGATGTCACACAATATAAAAACAACTTTTCAGCATATCTTCTGGACGTCAATCTTAGCGAGACCTGTCAGTTTTAATTTTGGCTTGTAGATGGCTGCATGAGACCTGTATTCCCAGAACTAATGGCACTACTGTGGGTCTTGTACAATTGTTGTAGAGTGACGAGGACCAGCAAAGGTTAGAGATACTCTATGCCTGTTCTAAGTGCAGCTATGCCTGTATAGAAATGTGAATGTTGCTGTTGACGGGGGTGGTGGGGTGGGCGGGATTGATAAACCATCAATAATGTGATATGTGCTGGAGCCTGGAATCTAGTATGCTACATTACCGCCATTGAACATGCATACATGGTACTACATCTCTCTTTTAAATGACCTTCATCAGTACTAATAAGAGGTTCCTGTCTTTAAGTACAGTTAAGAGTGTTGCAGTCCATGGTGTCCCTGGGGGGATGGGAGCTTGAAGCTCTATTCAAAGTCTGGACTGAAAAGACACATTACCATAATGATATGTCATTTTCTGTTTGAATTAAAATATCAAATGATGCCAAAACATCAGTACAATAATGTTGAACAAGCAAATGCTCAGCATGCTTGAACAATTAAATAATTTCATTGGACCAAGTCCTACTCTACACTGCCAGGGCACAATAGACTGTGCCTGAGAAATATAGGTCTGTATTGGTAGTCTTGAGCAATATTCTGCCTTAATAAAAACAAAGTAGGTTCTTAAGACATTTGAACTAATAATTGACTCTGGGGATATTATAATGCAAGTTACATTAAATCCTTTTCATTCTAGAAAAGTCTCAGTAATAGTAACAAAATCATATTCAAAATGTAACTTAAAAAAAGAATACCATTGCTCTCTTGGCCCCACAAGGTTTTTTTTTTACCACAGTAAACACTGAAACCTGAGGGATAGGCTTAAAATTTCGAACTTTTTAGTGGATTAGTAAATATAATAAACGCATTTTACCTTACACAACATGTTGGTGTAGAAACTAGGGGAAAATGGGTACTTGGCCTGGATTTTAGTGGTGACTGTGCTGTAGTAGTGGGGGAAACACCTGGACAAGAGTGACCAAGTTCAGTCTAATAATATTATGATCAGTCAAACCAAAAATGCTGAAAATGTAATGTTTGTATCAGATTATAAAAGGGCTAAATTTACAAAGATGGCAGATGACTTGAGTAGGATTGATTGGGTGGCCCTACTAGGTGACCATAACTGAAGAAATTTTGAAGGAATGCCTTCAAAACCATCCTTATGCAAAAATAAGCAATGTATGTCCCTAGAGTTATAAGAAGGGTACATGGTAAAACAAAGCCAAATTGGTTAACAGGTCATGTCCAAAGATATATTAGATTTAAGCAGAAATATTTTCACAGGTTTACAGTAAATAAATCTGATGAGAACGGGGATAGTTATTGAACTCAGCTGAAAGCAACAAAAGCTACCAGCAGAGCAGCCAAAATGACACTGGAGAAGAGGATAGCAGATAGGTGTAGTAGTAATAGCAAAGTATTTTTCAGCTATGTGAAGAGTCAGAGGGCCATTAGGACTTTATAAGGCCATTGAAGGATTCCTCTGGGCAGATTCAGGTGGAGTCCCAGGGGTCAGCAGAGGTTTTAAATGGCTTCTTTGCATTAGTCTTCACTACTGAAGATGATCAGTCATGATACATCGTGGAGTTGATGCTAAAATTGACAATGTCAAAGTGGAAGCAGATATAGTCCTGGCTAGACTAAGTGATCTTAAAAAAAAAAAAATCAGGATGGAATTTGCCCAAGGGTTCTCACAGAAATTGGGGCTGTGCTCTGCATGATACTTGCCCGTATATTTAATAGCTTGTTGGGGTTTGGGATTGTTTCCATGGCCTGCAGAGAGGCCCATATGGTACCAAGATTTAAAAAGGGAAATAAGTCAGAACTGCAAAATTACAGGCCTATTAGTTTAACTTCAGTTACACACAAGTTGTTAGAAGGGTTCATTAGAGATGCATTGTACAACTACCTTAACAGAGAAGGGGTTATTAGGGAATCTTGGCATGGCTTCAGAAAAATATGGTGCTGTCTCACCAATCTAGTAGAATTTATTTGAGGAAGTTATTAAGTTGGTGGATGTCGGAAGCCCACTTGATATTGTGCATCTTGATTTTCAAGAAGCCTTTGACCAGATGCTGCACAGAAGGCTACCAAATAAGATTGAGGCCTTTGGGATTGCCAAGCAGATTTGGGGTTGGATAAGGACTGATTGCTTTATTGTGGTCAGAAAATAGTTATTAATGGTAGTTGTTCTACATGGGGACTGGTCACTAGTGGAGTCCTGTGAGGATTAGTGTTAGGGCCGTCACAAGTAGAAGTTACGTAAACAAAACAACTTCTTTTGTATGGTAGTAGCAAAAAACAAATTAAATATCAATATCTAAACATAGAACTATGTTATATGTTAGGTGGTAGTTCATTTCGCAGAGGCGTATCAACCACTGGATCAAGTTGCTGACCCATTCAGTGAGGGTGGATTCGCTGCAATATTTCAAAAGGTAGTTTTGGTAGTTTGCCGGCCTGCATTTGCGCCCCCCGCACCCCCCCCCCCCCCCCTTCACCTTCCAGGACTTCCTGAGGGCCGCTTCCCAAATTGGTCCAGAGGAAACCCGCAGCTCACCAGAATTATTCAGATGAGGCCTGAGGCCCAATTTTGAAAGAGCCTTGAGCTTCTGGTGCACGCTGCAAGCACGCCAATCGTTTTGGCTCAAATGATTCTAAGTGAATTTCTACCCCACTCTCACTTTGATCATTATGTGGAGGCACTTCAGTAAACCTAACACATAATGACGAAGAAGTATTTTCATGGGTTTTAGCTAAGAATTAAAAATACCAACAAACAGCAGAGATTTTACTTTACTTTAATCAATTATTTTGAACTCATGAATTTGAATACATTAACCTGCACAGTTATTTTTCAGTCTAAGTAGCAGCGATGAGAAAATGAGCATAAATTCAGGAAATTTGCAATCCCTGTTGACTTAACTGGGAGAGGCGGAGTTATGATCAATTTTGCATGGTTTTGGCGAGGGTATGAGTGGAGCAGAGCAAAAGTATCAGGAAATTCACAGACACGATGGGTCGAATGGCCTGTGCCGTAAATTTCTATGATTCTATGAAATTATAGCATGGTGTGAATAATGGCGTAACTCACTTGCACCATAATTTTTTGCAACTTTTATGGTGTAAAACGAACCCAGTGCCGTAGATGCGTCATTGCAATTGCACAAGTCTCCATTAAATTCTGGGCCCTGGTCTTTTCCTATTCATTTTTTCATGTTTTATACTACTTCCTTTTTTTTCATGCACATGTGCTTAACAAGATGAGGAATGGCTATCAGGCTATCCTTTGTACTCTCTGAAGTCATCAAGCTCTTGGATCCAGATTGGAAGGATCACATAAGGTTCTGTTTAATCCGAACATAGGAATAGGAGTGGACCATTCAACTCCTTGAACCTGTTCCGCCATTCAGTCAGATCATGACTGATCTGTACCTCAACACTCTTAACCTGCCTTTGATCCATATAACTTGAAATCCTTACCTAACAAAATCTATCAATTTGAGTAAGAATCACACCTATTTCTGCAGCACAGTGACAGTTCTATCAACTCTGCTCTATATTCTCATTGCCTTTGTGACCAACATTTGTACTTTTCAGTTGATTCATATTCAATTTGAGGATAATTTGATGCTATAGAAGCATATCAACTGGGAACAGGGTGGAGTTATGTTCAATAGGGCTGAATGTGATAGAGGACTGTGCTTCTCTAACATTATGTTCCATCCTGCGTGCTTTGGGCCTTTAACTGCGGACTCGTGTGTGCATCTGCTGCTTCCTGCATTTCCACCATTGGTGGAAGAGCCTTCAGCCATTTCAGCTGTACTCTAAGACTTCCTCTTTAAACCTTTTCACTTTTTCCCCACATTTGATTGCCTATTGGATCTGATGTTCAGTCATCTCTCCTAACCCTTACACTACTCAGCATCCATTTTTTCTGGTGTAAAGTGCCTTGTGATACTTTCTATATTAAAGATTCTAGCTATAAATGCAAGTTATTGTTATCAAACCTGCTGGAGCTTGGCAACTTCAATTAAGACAGATTTAGGTTTGAATTTTTTGAAACAAAAGGCAGAATTCTCTTGTTCAAGAAATCTGAACTGACACAACAAATATCTTGGAGTTGCGCCAAATGTTGTTTCCTTATAATGTTGGCTTTGAGTGCAGTTTTAGTAGTTTGAGTTGAACTAGTCTGAAAACATAAACGGAGACCGGTTTACTTAGCCTTAGTGCTTAAAACATTCCCTCGAGAACCTTATAAAGACCTTCCTTTCATCTCCTCGGGCAGGATTGGAACCAGGTCCTTAAGGGGATTGTTTGGCTATGCTTCATGTTTAACCACTTAAGCACTACTGCGAGAGTCATTCAATGTTTAGTTTCCTTGTAAGTACTTCCGATAGCTTGGTGGATAAATGCACTGTGTGGTGCAGCATTTAGTCGGACAGATCATGAGAGTCCTAAAAAAGAAAAACTGCAAAATAAAACAAAAATAGTAAAATGTAACAGTATTCCAGCATTTGCAGTTTTTTATAACAAGTCCTATATCTATCTTGAGTTAGCTGATCTCAGCGAAGCAGTGCTGGGAGCAATACAGTTGGCCTCAGTGCACCTGGGCTAGTGAAAGGAAAAATCAGCTCGGACTCAAACTACTGATCACTGCTGAATGACTCCTGCTGGAAATGTGTGTCCAAAAATGTGCGGGTTAGGTTGATTTGGCTATGATAAATTGACCCTTAGTGTTAGGGGGGGATTAAATATGTGGGGTTATGGGGATAGGATGGGATATGTTAGGGGGAATTAAATACGTGGGGTTACGGCGGTCGGGTGGGATATGTGTACTGTGGGGATTAAAGCAGGGACAGGGTACTGGATTTGAATGATCAGCCATGATCGTATTGAATGGTGGTGCAGGCTCGACGGGCCGAATGGCCTACTCCTGCTCCTAGATTCTATGTTTCTATGTTTCTATGATGCTGGCTGGAGATGGTATCAAGTTCTGAGTATTCTGTTGATACCTTGTTCAGGTTCACACTTGTATATTGGCCACTTGGATGATGTATTGCAGGACCTTGTTAACCATAGCTGAGCACAAGTCACCATCTTCGAGAGAAGAATAAACTAGAGAGGGAAGTTGGGAAATCTTTTGATAAATGGTTGTGAATTTGTACAGCATGAAGCAATAAGGAAATTGTTTATGAACAAAATTTGTGTCACACATTGTAAGTGTCCTCCCCCCAAAAAAAACACATACAGTTCAGATTCAACTTTTAGTAAATCCAGAAATGTGAATCTCCATTAATCACTACTATTCAGGTTATAATTTTTAATAAAACAAGTGGGATGCATTCATCCCATTGATTCTGATGAGCTGCTAAACCCTTGTGATTTCTTAAAAAAAAAAGTTTGATGCTTTAAAAATTTACTTTTTCCTCCAAATATCATCACCACCTGTCTTTTTGTCCATTCCACCAATCCCTAACTGAGAGGCAGGTAGGTTTTCTGTCACTAATGTTGACTTTAAGTTCCCTGTTGGGGTGTATACGTGAGATGGCCTGTCCTCCAAATTCTTTTTTTTCAAAATGTTCCCTTCCCAAGTAGGGAAGTGCTGGGCTTCCTTTGGCACAGCTGAAAACTGGGAGCTCAGTGGCCCACCAACCCTTCAGACGTATGGTTCAAAGCTTAGAGTTCCACTCGCTGAACTATAAAGATGTATCAGTGAGGAGGACAACTGTGGACACCATCTCTTTTTTTAATTTTAATATTTTTCTAAAGTATTTCCTGAGAATTCTTCATGTTGACTGTTGCTGAGTGGAACAACTACGATAGAACCAGATTAAAAATTCTAGGAAATAACCTCCTTATTTCTCTCATCTATCTATTTTCTTTTAATTTGGTGCTAAAATTGCCCTTGCAGTTCCCAAAAGGCCAAATATTTTAGTCTTGTCTTTCTTACTTGATTTGAAAAGAATGTTTGGAATTGTTTTCATTGATGCACCAAGTTTATACTTCTATTCCTGTATCTTTTTTCAAGCACATATAATTAGATATCATTATGTTGATCCAGCATTCTCGGTTGGAGTCTGGATGCAGTCAGCTGTTCCTGTCTCTGCGGGAAAGTAACTAACTGTATGCTGCTATGCTGGAGTTCATTCAGATTGTATTTAGGTAAAAAATTGAAAAATATGGTTACTACAAAATGCAGAGTGCTTCAAAAGAAGTACCCATCATTTGCATTTAGATAGTGCTAATATTTTATGATGTAGCACAGGGTACACTATTTTCTCTGGTTCTGTGATCCAACATGTACATTTATTCCAATGATCATGACCCATTTTATTCTGATTTAAAATGTGAGATTTTTTTAAACCATGTTTATTTCCTTTCCATCTCCAGTTTCCCATACCACACATCTTCCAAGTTAAGAGAGTGGACAGGCAACTTGCACCAAGATCTATGAGTGATGATTAGTTTGTGTTAGAAATGACTTGGGGTGACTATAGCCAATTTTTCCCCATTTCTTTTTGCAGAGAAGTACCTGGCCCAGGTTGGCTGCAACTTTAGAAAGAGAATGTTCTCTCTCTGACTGTCTTCCAATTCAACATTTATCAGACTGCCCTTTGCATTGCAGCTAGAAAGGAAGTCAAAGACTTGCCATCCAGCTCTCAGGGATTAGCCAGTTGATTAGCCAATCATGATAACAGGGTTACACCTGAACAGAGCTGGGACCAATATCCTCGGGGGCAGGTTAACTGGCGCTGTGGGGGAGGGTTTATACTAATTCAGCAGGGGGTTGGGCACGAAGATGTAGTATTTAAACGTGGAAACAAGGTGCACAGAGGACTGGGAGAGATAGTTAGAGAGAGAAATAATACAGAATTGGGTGTGATCATAGAAAATGCAAAGAGGCAAAGAGGTCTAAGTTGGGTTGAGTGTGGTTAATAAGGTTGGTGAGCTGCAGGCGCAAATAGCCGCGTGGGAACTTTCTTGATCAGTCTGCTTCCAGCCCAATGAGGAAGGAAGCAGTGCTGGATCTAATTCTGGAGAATGAAGTGGGACAAGTGGAGCATGTTTCAGTGGGGGAGCATTTGGGAACAGTGATCATAATATCAGGTTTTGAATAGTTATGAAGAAGGACAAGGAACAATCAATGTAAAAATACTTAACTGGAGGAGGGCTAACTTAAATAAGTTGAAGAGATCTGGCCCAGGTGGATTGGAATTAAAAAAAATGGTAGGCAAAATAGCAATTGAACAATGGGAGGCCTTCAATGAGGAGATGGTTTGGGTACAGAATAGACACATTCCCACGAGCGGTAAAGGAAGGGCATCCAAAGCTAGAGCTCCCTGAATGACTAAAGTTATCGAGATTAAAATGAGACAGAAAAAGGAGGCTTATGACATGTGAACATTATAATACAGTCGAGAACCAAGCCGAATATAGAAAGTACAGAGGGGATCTTAAAAAGGAATAAGAGGGGCAAAGAGAGAGTATGAGAATATATCAGTGGCTAATATAAAAGAGAACCCAAAAGTCTTTTATGGACATAAATAGTAAAAGGGTCATCAAAGGAAGGGTGGGGCCTATTTAAGGACCAAAAAGGAAATATTCGTGTGGAGGCAGAGGGCATGGCTGAGGTACTAAATGAGTACTTTGCATCTGTCTTCACTGGAGAAGAAGATGCTGCCAATGTCACAGTAAAGGAGGAGGTAGTAGAGAAATTGGATAGGATAAAAATAGATAAAGAGGAGGTACTTAAAAGGTTGGCAGTCCTCAAAGTAGAAACGTCACCAGGTCCAGATAGGATGTGTATTAGGTTACTGAGGGAAGTAAGGGTGGAAACTGTGGAGGTTCTGGCCACAATCTTCCAAACCTCCTTAGATATCAGGGTGGTACCAGAGGACTGGAGGATTGCAAATGTTACACCCCTGCTTAAAACAGGGGAAAGGGATAAACCTGGCAACTACAGGCCAGTTAGCCTAACGTCAGTGGTGGGAAAACTTTGAGACAATAATCCAGGACAAAATTAATTGGCACTAGGAAAAGTATGGGCTAATAAATGAAAGTTGGCATGAATTTGCTAAAGGCAAATCGTGATTTACTGACTTGATTGAGTTCTATGATGAAGTAACGGAGTGAGTTCATGACGGTGCTGCGGTTGATGTTGTGTATATGGACTTTTATAAGGCGTTTGCCAAAATACCACATAATAGACTTGTCAGCAAAATTAATGTCAGCAAGATTAAAAGAACCGTGGCAGTGTTCATACAAAATTTGGCTAAGGGACAGAAAGCAGAGATTAGTGGTGAACAGTTTTTTAGACTGGAGGGAAGTATAGAATATTAGGACCACTGCTCATATTAATGACCTGGACTTGGGTATACAGGGCACAATTTTGAAGTTTGCAGATGAAACGAAACTTGGAAGTGTAGTAAACAGTGAGGAAGATAGTTACAGACTTCAGCATGACATAGACAGACTGGTGAAATGGGCAGATATATGGCAGATGAATTTTACCACAGAGTAGCGTGCAGTAATACATTTTGATAGGAAGAATGAGGAAAGGCAATATAAACTGTACACTGACGACACCCAGCTCGACCTCACCACCACTTCTCTCGACCCCTCCACAGTCTCTAAATTGTCAGACTGCTTGTCCAACATCCAGTACTGGATGAGCAGAAATTTACTCCAATTAAATATTGGGAAGACCGAAGCCATTGTTTTCGGTCCCCGCCACAAACTCCGTTCCCCAGCCACTGACAGGGCAACACGGTGGCATAGTGGTTAGCACTGTTGCCTCACAGCGCCAGGGACCCGGGTTCGAATCTGGCCCCGGGTGACTGTCTGTGTGGAGTTTGCACATTCTCCCCGTGTCTGCGTGGGTTTCCTCCGGGTGCTCCGGTTTCCTCCCACAGTCCAAAGATGTGCGGGTTAGGTTGATTTGGCTATGATAAATTGACCCTTAGTGTTAGGGGGATTAAATACGTGGGGTTACGGGGATAGGGTGGGATATGTGTCGGTGCAGGCTCGATGGGCCGAAATGGCCTCTATCTGCACTGTGGGGATTCTGTGATTCTGTGATGCCTCTCCCTAGCATCGGTCTGAGGCTGAAACACACTGTTCACATCCGTCGTGTCATATTTGAGCCAGAAATGAGCTTCCGACTGCACATCCGCGGCATAACTAAGACCGCCTATTTCCACCTCCGTAACATTGCCCGTCTCCGCCCATGCCTCAGCTCATCCGCTGCTGAAACCCTCATCCACGCCTTTGTTACCTCTAGACTTGACTATTCCAATGCACTCCTGGCTAGCCTCCCACATTCTACCATACGTAAACTTGAGGTCATCCAAAACTCGGCTGCCCATGTTGTAACTTGCACCAAGTCCCGTTCACCCATCACCCCTGTGCTCGCTGACTTACATTGGCTCCCGGTTAAGTAACGCCTTGATTTCAAAATTCTCATCCTTGTTTTCAAATCCCTCCTTGGCCTTACCCCTCCCTATCTCTAATTTTCTGAAGCCCTACAACCATCCCCCCCCCTGCCTTCCAAGATATCGGCGCTCCTCTAATTCTGCCCTCTTGAGCATCCCTGATTATAATCGCTCAACCATTGGTGGCCGTGCCTTCAGTTGCCTAGGCCCTAAGCTCTGGAATTCCCTTCCTAAACCTCCGCCTCTACCTCCTTTTAGACGCTCCTTAAAACCTACTTCTTTGACCAAGCTTTTGGTCATCAACCCTAATTTCTCCTTATGTGGCTCGGTGTCAAATTTTTGTCTTGTAACACTCCTGTGAAGCGCCTTGGGATGTTTTACAACGTTAAAGGGGCTATATAAATACAGGTTGTTGTAGTAGTAAACTAAATGGCACAATTTTAAAGTGGGTGCAGGAACAGAGACACCTGGGGCTGTATGTAGATAAATCTTTGAAGGTGGCAGGACAAGTTGAGAAGGCTGTTTAAAAAAGGATATGGGATCCCTGGCTTTATTAATACAACATAAGAACATCATAAATAGGAGCAGGAGCAGGCCATTCGGCCTTTCAAGGGATCTACAAGAAATGAAACCATCCTAAATATAAACAAAACAGGAAAGAATAAAGTAAGGGAGGATGTTGGCCGCTGGTTCCCCTCTCGCTCTGCGCTCGGGACTCGGGTCGCCGCTCCTTTTATCCCCGCTCTCGCCGCTGGTCCCCCTCTCGCTCTGCTGTCAGGACTCGGGTCGCCGCTCCTTTTATCCCCGCTCCCCCTCTCGCTCTGCTGTCAGGACTCGGGTCGCCGCTCCTTTTATCCCCGCTCTTGCCGCTGGTCCCGCTCTCTTCCCTACTCTCGGGGCTCGGGTCGCCGCTCCTTTTATCCCCGCTCTTGCCGCTGGTCCCGCTCTCTTCCCTACACTCGGGGCTCGGTCGCCGCTCCTTTTATCCCCGCTCTCGCCGCTGGTCCCCCTCTCGCTCTGCTCTCGGGGCTCGGGTCGCCGCTCCTTTTATCCCCGCTCTCGCCGCTGGTCCCCCTCTTGCTCTGCTCTCGGGGCTCGGGTCGCCGCTCCTTTTATCCCCGCTCTCGCCGCTGGTCCCTCTCTCTTCCCTACTCTCGGGGCTCGGGTCGCTGCTCCTTTTATCCCCGCTCTCGCTGCTCGTCCCGCTCTCTTCCCTAATATAGATTGTACATAGCTGAGGCCCAAGTACTGATCCTTGCGGCACCCCACTAGAGGGATGGAGTTGAAAAGTAGGGAGGTTATGCTAAACTTGTATTGAACCTTGGTTAGACCACACTTAGAGTACTGCGTACAGTTCTGGTCACCATATTATAAAAAGGATATAGAAGCACTGAAGAGGGTGCAGAGAAGATTTACAAGGATGATACCAGAAATGTGAGGGTATACATATCAGGAAAGTATGAACAGGCTGGGTCTCTTTTCTCTTGGGGGGAAAAAAGAAGGCTGAGGGGTGACCTAATAGAGGTCTTTAAAGTCATGAAAGGACTTGATAGAATGGATACAGAGAGAATGTTTCCACTTGTGGGGAAGAGCATAACTAGAGGCCATCAATATAAGATAGTCACCAAGAAATCCAATAGGGAATTCAGGAGAAACTTCTTTACCCAAAGAGTGGTGAGAATGTGGAACTCGCTACCACAGGGAGTGGTCGAAGCGAATAGTATAGATGCATTTAAGGGGAGGCTAGACAAGCATATGAGGGAGAAGGGAAGAGAGGGTTACGCTGATAGTTTTAGATGAGGAAAGACCAGAGGAAGCTCGAGTGGAGCATAAACGCCGGCATGGACTGTTTGGGCCGAATGGCCTGTTTCCGTGCTGTATATCCTATGTTATAGCCTGTCAATCTGAAAATGACCCGTTTATCCCTACTTTCTGTTTTCTCTCCTTTAACCAATCCTCTATCCATGCTAATACATTACCTCCAACCCCATGAGCCCTTATCTTACGTAACAACCTATTATGTGGCACCTTATCGAATGCCTTTTGGAAATCCAAATATACTACATCCAGTGGTTCCTTTTTATCTACCCTGCTAGATACATCCTCAAAAAACTCTTAACAGATTTGTCAAACACATTTCCCTTTCATAAAACCACGTTGACTCTGTCTAATCATATGATTTTCTAAGTGCCCTGTTACCACTTCCTTGATGATGGATTCCAGCATATGTTTAACAGTAATACTGGAATTAAATTAAACCAAATACATTGAATAAATGAGAATTACAGCTGTTGAAATTGTACCACTGGTTTAACTATTTTGAACTTTTTAAATTTTAAGTTCTATCTGAATAAACCTGATCATCAGTAACATATCCATATCTCCTGCCAATAATATTTGTTGTAGTGTAATCAACCATACAGGTGTCTCTTTTCATATTCTGTATGGCATGAGCTTGTTATTTGAAATGCCCTTCACCTGATTGTAGGTGAATTTTTCATTTTAAATGTGCTGCCCTGCAGTCCAGAGATGACTTATTGTAGTCCAATTGTTTCTGTCCAAGGGCAACCCTGATTTGTGTTCTGTATCATTTCTTGATCTCACTCAACTGATCCCCACATATACAGTGACTGCTGTGTGAGCACCTTTTAATGTATAAAAAATGTTTCAAGGAGCTTCACAGCAGCGGATTCAGACAAAAATCAACACCGTGCCAAAGAAGGAGAAACGACGGTGATTAAAACTTTTTTAAGAAGGGTCTTAAAGGAGGAGAAGAAAGTGGAGGTTTGGGAAGGGAATTCAAGATCTTAGGGTCCAGAAGACATGGCAAGAGGTCAGAGTTGGAGGAATGCAGCGTTCTTGGAGGGTTGTAGGGCTGGGAAAGGTTACATAAATGGGGAGAGGCAAGGCCCTGAAGCACAAGGATGCAAATTTTAAATTGGAGGCATTAGGGGACCGGAGGTCAATGTAGGTCAGCGAGCACAGGGTTGATGAGTGAGCGGGATTTGTATCAAAAATTAAGCCAGTTGCATTACTTTGGGATCAGATTGAATCAATTTTCTTAAAACTGTGTTAAAGAATCACATTTAAAAATGTGCCTGCAAGTTGATAAGTATCTTAGTTTATAGTTCACAAAGCTGTTGCTGCGTCTCATTTATTAATACTCTATTAATATGTTGTGATTGGGAAAGGCTGTTTTTTGTTGTTGAATTTGCTTCTACCCATTTGACAACTGTGCTCATTTTTAATCTTATTGAATTTGCTCAAGTTTGGTTTGGCTTCCACTGATGAGGCATCATGCAACTTTGAAGTTGTTTTCTGGTGTCTGTAGTTGAAGAGAAATCTGCCGACTTCTTTACTTATTTTTGATTATTTTCAAGTGGGACTGATTTTATTTTTAGTATTATTGTCTATCTGCATTCTGGCACAATTAAAAGGATGGCAATTACTTTGGATGTCAGTTACTTAGTCCTAGATACTGCCCAGGTTGTGATTCTTTTTAAATCCTATTTGTAGCCTAGTCCATGGATATTCTACAGTTCATTAGCCAAATAATAGATCGGATATGCAGGGTTGACATCAAAGAGGAAGATCCCTGTGGAGCATCTACACTTTCTACCATTGATGTCAGTATAATTGGCCTGTTCTCAGATTCAGATTTTGGCTTTTTTGCCTCAAATCGATATTCACAGTTTTTCCCTAAGACATCTCTGAAGTATAGAAGCTATTGTTTTACATGATTTTCATGTTTTTTATGACATTTTTGGAACATAATTTGTCTTGTTAATTTGATGCTTTCACTGTGGAATTGTGTGTCTTATAGTACAGCAGATTATACATTGGTGATGGATACTGGTAAGAATGCTGAATATATTATATGCTATGAGGTTGCACAGTAATTAAGACTAAAGTTTGGGTTTAAAGGAAACATTTTATATTTCTTCTGAGAAAAACATCTGGTCACATGTAACATTATTATAGTGATGCCACTGGGCCATATGTTGTGTGTTCAAACTGGATGTTGGACAGATGAGACCCTGCTAAATGTATTACTAATTTTGATTTGTTAGTAGCTGTCTAGGAGTTGTTTTGGAGTTGTGATTGGTCAGTTCTCTACTGTGGTAAAAATGATAACGTGTGCATCACATGTGTACAAATCATTTGGTTAGGGAAATCATTTTTATTTTGTTTGGATGTTTGTAGTTGAAATTATAAAACTTGTATAAAGAACAAGCTTATTATTCCACTAATAGCAGAGGAGATATTCTTCCCCCTCCCACCCAAATAAAAATTGGCTAAAATTTCATGTAGCAAATTAGTTTATAGTATACAGCATATTGTTTTAAAATACTGAATGTCCTTCAGTCCCTCAAAATGATGCTAGAACACTTTGAAATGCCAACAGGGTTTTTTTTTTAAGACTCCCTAATCTAAAATAATTTTGGCATTTATAGAAAGGCTATAATGCCAGTTGGAGCATCTTGTCTGTATTCTGAGTGTTGTTATCCCAGTTTTCCACTGATTCACTAAACTGTTAAGTATTTGCAAACCACTGTTGCTGGGTGCTGAATTTTCTTAGGTTACAAACAGGGCTGGGTTTTTATCAATGTGAATGTTTCAGAATTTTTCCGAATTTTGATCTGTTCACCTGGATCGGTAGCATAGTGGTTATGTTCCTGGACTAGTAATCCAGTAGCCTAGACTAATAATCAAGAAACGTGAGTTCAAATTCCCCCACGGCAGCTGGGAAATTTAAATTCAGTGAATGAAATAAATCTGGAATAAAAGGCTAGTATCAGTAATGGTGACCATGAAACTATCGGATTGTTGTAAAAACCCATCTGGTTCACTAATGTCATTTAGGGAAGGAAATCTGCCGTCCTTACCTGGTCTGGCCTATATGTGACTCCAGACCCACAGCAATGTGGTTGACTCTTAACTGCCCTCTGAAATGGCCTAGCAAGCCACTCGGTTGTGAAAAACCGCTCCGAAAAACAATAATAATACTGCACCGACCACCCGGCATCGATCTTGGCACCGGCTTTGGACAGTACAACGAAACAACCAGCCGAGTCGTCTCTGCAGAGTCCTCCTCACTAACATCTGGGGACTTGTGACAAAATTGGGAGAGCTGTCCCACAGACTAGTCAAGCAACAGCCTGACATTGTGATACTCACAGAATCATACCTTTCAGCCAATGTCCCAGCCTCCTCCACCATCATCCCTGGGTATGCCCTGTCCCAATGGCAGGATAGACCCACCAGTGGTGGCGGCACAGTGGTATACAGTCAGGAGGGAGTGGTCCTGGGAGTCCTCAACATTGACTCCGGACCCCATGAAGTCTCATGGCTTCAGGTCAAGCATGGGCAAGGAAACCTCCTGCTGATTACCACCTACTGCCCTCCCTCAGTTGATGAATCAGTACTCCTCCATGTTGAACACCGCTTGGAAGAAGCATTGAAGGTAGCAAGGGCACTGAATATACTCTGGGTGGGGGACTTCAATGTCCATCACCAAGAGTGGCTTGGTAGCACCACTACTGACCGAGCTGGCAGAGTCCTGAAGGATATAGCTGCCAGACTGGGCCTGCGGCAGGTGGAGAGAGAACCAACACGAAGGAAATACCTACTTGACTTCGTCCTTACCAATTTACCTGTCGCAGATGCATTTGTCCATGACGGCTTTGGTAGCAGTGACCACCGCACAGTCCTTGTGGAGACGAAGACTCATCTACACACTGAGATCACCCTCCATCGTGTTGTGTGGCACTATCACAGTGTTAAATGGGATAGATTCACAACAGATCTAGCAGCTCAAAACTGGGCATCCATGAGGCGCTGTGGGCCATCAGTAGCAGCAGAATTGTATGCCACCACAATCTGTAACCACATGGCCCGGCATATCCCTCACTCTACCATTACCATCAAACCAGGCGGCCAACACTGGTTCAATGAGGAGTGCGGAAAAGCATGCACCAGGCGTACCTAAAAATGAGGTGCCAATCTGGGGAAGCTGCAACACAGGACTACATGCATGCTAAACCGTGAAAGCAGCATGCTATAGACAGAGCTAAGCGATCCCACAAACAATGGATCATATCAAAGCTCTGCCACTGGCTGGAGTCATACCTAGCACAAAGGAAGATGGTTGTGGTGGTTGAAGGTTAATCATCACAGCCCCAGGACATCGCTGCAGGAGTTCCTCAGGGCAATGTCCTAGGCCCAACCACCTTCAGCTGCTTCATCAATGACCTTCCCTCCAACATAAGGTCAGAAATGGGGATGTTCGCTGTTGACTGCACAGTGTTCAGTGCCATTCACAACTCCTCAGATAATGAAGCAGTCCATGCCCGCGTGCAAGAAGACCTGGACGACGTTCAGGCTTGGGCTGATAAGTGGCAGGTAACATTCGCGCCACAGAAGTGCCAGGCAATGACTATCTCCAACAAGCGAGAGTCTAACTTGACATTCAACGACATTACCATCACCGAATCCCCCACCATCAACATCCTGGGAGTCACCATTGACCAGAAACTTAACTGGACCAGCCACATAAATACTGTGGCAACAAGAGCAGGTCAGAGGCTAGGTATTCTGCGGTAAGTGTCTCACCTGACCCCGCAAAGCCTTTCCACCATCTACAAGGCACAAGTAAGGAGTGTGATGGAATACTCTCCACTTACCTGGATGAGTGCAGCTCCAACAACACTCAAGAAGCTCGACACCATCCAGAACAAAGCAGCCCGCTTGATTGGCACCCCATCCATCACCTTAAACATTCACTCCCTCCACCACCGGTGTACCGTGGCTGCTGTGTGTACCATCTACAAGATGCACTGCAGCAACTCGCCGAGGCTTCTTCGGCATCACCTCCCAAACCTGCGACCTCTTCCACCTAGAAAGACAAGGGCAGCAGGCACATGGGAACACCACCACCTCCAAGTTCCCCTCCAAATCACACACCATCCTGACTTAGAAGTATATCGCCGATCCTTCTTCGTCGCTGGGTCAAAATCCCTACCTATCAGCACTGTGGGAGTACCTTCACCACACAGACTGCAGCGGTTCAAGAAGGCAGCTCACCACCACCTTCTCAAGGGCAATTAGGGATGGACAATGAATGCTGGCTTTGCCAGCGATGCCCACATCCCATAAACGAATTAAAAAGAAATAAATACTGTGGCAACAAGAGCGGGTCAGAGGCTGGGTATTTAGTGTAAGTCGCAAGTCAGGAGTGTGCTGGAATACTCTCCACTTGCCTAGATGAGTGCAGCTGCAACAACACTCAAGCTCGACACCATCCAGGACAAAGCAGCCCGCTTGATTGGCACCCCATCCATCACCTTAAACATTCACTCCCTCCACCACCGGCGCACTGTGGCTGCAGTGTGTACCATCTACAAGATGCACCGCAGCAACTCGCTAAGACTACTTCGACTGCACCTCCAAAACCTGCTACCTCTTCCACCTAGAAAGACAAGGGCAGCAGGCGCATGGGAACACCATCACCTGCAAGTTCCCGTCCAAGTTACAAACCATCCTGACTTGGAAGTGTATCGCCGTTCCTTCATCATCGCTGGATCAAAATTCTGGAACTCCCTGACAGCACTGTTGGGAGTACCTTCACCACACGGACTGCAGCGGATCGAAAAGGCGGCTCATCACCACCTTCTCAAGGGCAATTAAGGATGGGCAATAAATACTGGCCTTGCCAGCGACACACTCATCCCATGAACGAATAATAAAAAAAAAATGGGGTCTGCATACAGCCTGGTAATTAACGGTACAGATATTTAGGCCACTGGTACATCTCTTCAAAATAAAAACCCTTCAGGATGCACAATAGATTTCATTATGGTGAATGAGTCCATTTCA
This sequence comes from Squalus acanthias, assembly GCA_030390025.1. Lineage (NCBI taxonomy): Eukaryota > Metazoa > Chordata > Chondrichthyes > Squaliformes > Squalidae > Squalus > Squalus acanthias. Next base: position 67,242,797 of record CM059431.1, read on the forward strand.
GATTGATGTTCCTTTGATGTTTGCAAGCCTAAGAATAACAGCATCAATAAAGCTGGCTGTTTTTGTAAACTTTTACAGTGGTGTATGCTAATATTTTATTATTTACATACAGCAATAGAGTAGCTAAATTGTGCTTTTTAATAGGTGGAAGGAAGTGAAACTTTAATGACATGTCCCAGAAAACATTGCTTCCTTTTTGAAAGTATTTTCTTTCTTCATAGACATTCACCTTCAACTGAAAGGTTAGCCAATGGTCTGCTGCTGGGCCCTCGTAGAATCACTTTATAACCAGCTGCTACACATTCCATATTGGTGACGCATGTTAACTGCTGAACTTGAGTCACCTAGACGAGTTAACAAGGCGCGACCTTCCCTTAACAAATCCATGCTGACTGTCCTTGATTAATCCGTACCTTTCTAAATGACGATTAATACTGTCCCTCAGAATTTTTTCCAATAATTTGCCCACCACCGAGGTTAGGCTGACTGGCCTGTAATTACACGGTCTATCCCTTTCTCCCTTTTTAAACAACGGTACGACATTAGCAAACCTCCGGCACCATGCCTGTAGCCAGAGAGGATTGGAAAATGATGATCAGAGCCTCTGCTATTTCCTCCCTTGCTTCTTTAAACAGTCTGGGATACATATCATTATGTCCTGGCAACCTCTTAATATTTCCTCTCCCACTATGTTTATCTCTAATATTTCACACTCCTCCTCCTTAACTACAATGTCTGCATTGTTCCTCTCTTTTGTGAAGACAGACGCAAAGTATTCATTAAGAACCATACCCATGTTTTCCGCCTTCACACACAGGCTACCTCTTTGGTCTTTAATAAGCTACGATCTTATTGAATGGCGGAGCAGGCTCGAGGGGCTGTATAGCCTACACCTGCTCTTAATTCTTATGTTCTTATAGGCCCTACTCTTTCCTTAGTTATCCTATTGCTCTTTATGTATTCATAAAACATCTTTGGGTTTTCTTTGATTTTACTTGCTGATATTTTTTCATGCCCTCTCTTTGCTTTCCTAATTTCCTTTTTAATTTCTCCCCTGCACTTTCTATACTCCTCTAGGCTTTCTGCAGTATCTGACAAAAGCTTCCCTTTTTTTCCTTATCCTACCCTGTATGCTCCTTGACATCCAGGGGGCCCTAGATTTGGGAGTCTCACCCTTTTTCTTTGTGGGAACATATTTGCTCTGGACCCTCACTATCTCCTCCTTGAATGCCTCCCACTGCTCTGAGACCGATTTACCTTCAAGTAGCTGTTTCCAGTCCACTTTGGCTAAATCTCAGTTTAGTAAAATTGGCCTTTCCTCAATTGAGAACTTTTGCTCCTGTTCGGGAACTTTGGGTTTTCCAACCTACAATTCAAATCAATGGAACTTAATGGGGATCCCCTTGTTCGAACTGCTGTGATGTCAACGGGCTGTCTAAACAGCCAATCAAAAGGTAGAATTCTCACAGACAGCGAACAAGAAATTGAGTAAGCTCTTAAAATTATAACTTTTTAAAATGCTTAGAGAGAGCAAAAGAAAGATTGGGGTTCTCATATGGGGGAAAAGGCAAACCTGAAATAAAGATGGACAAACTTAAAAAATTAAAAAAATTATTTGAAAAGTTTCTTTTTTGTTAAAATGGACAAATTTCACTCTGCACAAAATTAAAATTAGTTTTCCAGGCCTTTAATATCGGTTTAGTAGTTAATACGCCATTAAAACTCCAGTTACACCGAATCCCTTTGGGACTAAATTTTAGTGGGGAATTTAACAACGTACTTACTGCGGAAGAGCCGACGTTTTTGTCAGTTTCAATAATTTACGAGATTTCACTGATTGCCGGCTCTCCGGAGGGCGGGGGGGGGGGCGGCACAGCGCAGCCAGGTTCAAAGCTGTCATTGACCGACCGCAACTTTGGGATACATGCGCCAAATTCAGATGTTGCGATCAGTTTCAAAGGCGGAATGACTGCAAACGCTGCCAATTCGTCGTCATCCTGACCGCAAATTCCGGGCCATTATCTAAATGTATATCTCATTGCCGTTTGTGGGACCTTACTGTGTGCAAATTGGATGCCAAGTTTCCCTACATTACAACAGTGACTACACTTCAAAATTACTTAATTGGCTATAAAGAGCTTTTGGACGTCCTGAGATTGTGAAGGCGCTAAATAAATGCAAGTCCTTTCTTTAAGACCTTTTCCTTTTTGTATTCCATCCCTTTGCCCCACAAGTGATGGTTGTGCCTTCCATCATCTTCCTTCCACTCTCTGGAATTGGCCCTTCAACCTCTTCGTCTCTCCACCTCTCTTTCCTTTGTTGACCCTCCTTAAAACCAACATATTTGACCAAGCTTTTTGGTCACCCCTCCTAATCTTTCCCTCTTGGCTCAGTGTCTATTTTTCTCCTGAAACTTCTGTGAAGTGCTTTGAGATGTTTTACTATGTTAAGTGCTTGTTGTTTCTTTGTTTTGTTTTTGTTTTTAGTTGCATAGCAAAAAGGAAATGGTACCCTGTCTGATTTATCTCCTTCCCAATCCAGGACAATTGTGGCGCTGGCTGAGATTAGTAAATTAGCTAATTTAGTATTGGTTCGGAATTGAACCTGTGATTGTCTGGTCTGTGAGCTGTGTGCCAAACTAGCCAGTACCTTTAACCACAACATAATTGGAGAGCTTTTAAAACTTCAATTTTATTTTCATAGGATTATTTTAGTCAAATTTAACTTTTTTTTGTATTTTTATCTCTTTATCTGTCTATCCTGAATTGGTAACTGAGAAGGTGGGACCATAGACTGCTCACAGGCTTCTGCTCCTGCTCCATTAGCCTGCCCACTGATTTAGCATTCCCCTCTGTACACGTAGGCACTTTTATTCCATTTTCCTACTCAGTGTTGCTCTGTTTGGGAACTGAGTAGAAACAGTCTCTATTCCATGGCGCAAATACTCAGCACCACCGTGCCACTAATTATTTTTTGAAAACAATATGCAGATGTCTTGTGCAAGAGGTCACTGTTCTTCTGCGTATTTTGGAAGAAGTAGTAAAAATTGTGTGCAACATATTAGTAATTCAGAACTTTAACACGAGAATTTAGTTTTATTTAAATGAATTTGAGGCACTGCAGCTTCACATCTCATGAACATAGTGCCATGAGGCATGGTCTTCCAAAAAGTGCTGACTGGCTGTGGTATTGCCATTCTAGTTTTATTAGACGGCACAAATATATTTATCCATTTGTGCAATACTAGTTTTTAAATATTGATAAATTCTGATAAGAACTGTAATTCCTTTACACTTTAACGATGGATTTTAAATTGAAAAAAGTATTTTCCCTTAGCACTGACCATTTTTGCTGCCAATAGGATGTTATCTGTGTTAGTTTAAATCAAAATATTTGAAGTAAATAATGTATATCTTTAAGTCATGTTTCTTCCTGAGATGTTTAAATGTATATGCAGTTGAGCAACTCGGATCTAGTATTTATGACTCTCGACAGTGAAGTTTTTTTATTATTGTGAATAAGCTACCATTGTTTCTCAGACTTTTACCTACTTGCTGCTGTAAAATTTATAACACATGCAGGGCGTGTGGTTGTAAAAACTGACCTTGCACTAGAACAACTTACATTATCATGAGCAGACATCTGGCTGCAGTTTATCTTCAAACCTACTGTAGTAGCTTTCAAGTTCAGATGAAAAATATGGGAAGCCTATAGTCTATAATAAATTAAGACTTTGGAGCCTATTTTTTATTTGTTCTGCTGGTACAAAGCCATATTTTGTGCTGGTTACAGACTTAAATGCAAATTTGCACCTTGCTATCACTGAAACAACATTAAATTAATTCTTGACACTGACACCAACTTATTGCACTGCCTACTTTTGAGAGGGAGTGGCAGGAGTTTAGTTCTAACACACGCAATTTAAAAAGTCTTAGAACTGCCAGAGAAAGGCTTTTCTACTGACTTTAAGGTCAAGTTGTTGGTGATATAGATTTAGTGCTGTGCCGCATAATTTCTAGTGAGACCAAAGAGTTCTTTTTCAAAATTCAATGTGGGGAGGAAAATGGCCATTCTTACCTGGTACTGAACACACACATATTTTGGTTTCAAAAATTGTGAAAGTGGTTTGTAGAAGGAACACAACATGGTGAAATATAAATTACAATCTTTGAATGAAATGTAAGACTCCAGATTGCAACAAATCTACATATCACAAGATAAATATAAATGGGAAAACTATGTGGTCCATCTATTTAAAATGTTGTTAAATGCTTACATTTCTTCCCCCCCCACACATTGTCATCTAAGGTTTCTTGAATGGTTCTAAGGCTTTTACCTTCACTTCCCTACTTGGTAGACCATTCACCCTTTGTGTGAAGAAACTCTTCTTGACATCTGTCCTAAACTTTGCTTTTACCAGTTTTAACCTATGTTTCCATTTTTGAGTATATTGACATCCCTTGATGGAGTGCTCTACACTTACATTATGCAGTTTAATATCTTGTATACTTCTATAATGTCCCTGATCAGTTCTTTTCAAGGCTAAAGAGCCCAGTTTCTCTAACCTCCTTGTAACAATCCTTTGTTACCACAGATCGGCCTTGTGGCTCCTCTCTGCACCACCCCCACCACTTGAATGTTTCCTTTATCTCTTGGTGATAAAGTGAACGTAATGCTCCAGGTGTGTGTGTCCAGACTACTGCACAGTTTCAGCATGACATTTTCTCACTGATATGTAACTATCTACTCGCATAACTTAACATGTTGTTTGTTGCTCCTTCACTGTGATTTGACATGTTAAGTGCCAAATCTATCATCATACACTTTGCTGCTTCCCCTTTACCTAATTCTGCACCATCTATAGTATAACTGTGACACCCATTTTCTCTGCCAAAGTGTAGTATCTTGCATTCATGTGTGTTGAATTTCATTTGCCACTGATTTATTTATTTGTAGATCTTATCTAATTTGTGTAGCTCCCTCGCTGCTTCCTCCAACTTGACTATGCTCTTCCCTCCCCCTCCCCCACCCCCCATAAAGTTTAGCTTCGTCTGCAAATTTGATCAGTTTGTATTAGATTTTTGCATGCAAATCATCAATGTAGATTAGGGACACTAGGCCCCAAAGGGCACTCCAACCAGTATCCTCCCCCTCCCATACCTGATATCACTCCACTAACAAGTGCCCTGCTGCTTACTTTCCTTCAGTGAATTCCTTATTTCATACCCAAGTTTTATGTTGCATTCTTTCAGTTTCAGTCGCAGCCTATGATGAGCAACTTTATCAAAGCCTTTTGGGAATTCTGAGTACACCATATCATATGGTTTTTCACTGTTGACTCCCACAAAAAAGTCAAGGGCATTGGTCAGATGCGATCTGCCCTTCTAAATTCATGTTTGCTGTTACTAACCAGATTATTTTCATTCAGGCACTCAAAGTTTGATTTTGAGCAATTCTATTGTTTGATTAGATATTGGTGTATAACTGAGAATGATGTAAACTGCTTTCTGCTGCATCCTCCCCTTCCTTTCTTGCCATCCCTTCTAATCTCCCACCCACTCCAACCATGAGTCGGGGCCTTTTTTTTTTAGTTTCTCCCTCATCTCTCCCTTGTCTTCTCCAAGCTCACCTTGTTCATGATACCCTACTCTTGATCCCTCGCTCCCCTTGCCACACAACTCCTGAGTATCCTTTTCAACAACTCCTCTTTCTGACCCCACATTAGCTGGCATTGTCAGTGGTTCCTTATTTTAAAAATGAGAAGTCGCACAACACCAGGTTATAGTCCAACAGATTTATTTAAAATTACAAGCTTTTGGAGCTGTCGCCCCCTTTGTCAGGTAAAGGTACAGTGAGGGAATCTACAATATTACACAGTATATAAACACAGAAACTGCAGAGATACAATCTTTCAGGGAAGGTGTCCTTACATCAAAGACACACCAGAGCACAGCCAAGACAATGAGATGTATCGCAGGGGGTCCAACGTGTCAAATCCTGCTGTCTGCTTTTTTTTAAAAAACTGCAAAGACAGACAACGATGTCGAGTCACGTTCTGTAGCGTGACATGAACCCGATATCCCTATTGAGGCCGTCCTCATGGGTGCGGAACTTGGCTATCAGTTTCTGCTCGATGATTTTGCGTTGTCGTGTGTCTTGAGACACACAACGCAAAATCATCGAGCAGAAACTGATAGCATCTCCGCATCATGATCCTTATTTTAAGGCATTGTCTCTCTCCTCTTTAAAACAGTTGTCATGATCCACCTGCTGGAGGAAAACAAACACACTGTCATCAAATAGCCCCACTTCTACAACATCCTTTTCTTCTCTAAGTTTTTAGAATGGGCCATTAGCTCCCAGCTTCGTGCTCATCTCTCCCGAAGCTCCCTGTTTGAATCCCTCCAATCTGGCCTCTGCCCCAGCCAAAATCACAAACAGCATCTTCTGTGATTTTGATGATGATGCATTTCCTTCCACAACATTTTTGACCATGCCATCCTCCTCCAACATCTTTCCTCTGTTGTCCAGCTTCATGTAACTCCCTCGCATAGTTCTATTCTGAACGTAGCCAGTGCAACTCATCTCTCCCCTGCAGTGTCAACTCTGGAGCTCTCATTGGCGCCCTCCTCTTCCTCATTGAAATGTTGCCCCTTGGCGGCATCATCGGAATACACAGGGTCAGCTTTTATACCTAGGTGCATAACACCCAGCTCTACCTTTCCACTATCCATTTTGACTTCTTGACTAATCCTATGCTGATATTCAGTCCTGGATGAATTACAACTTTCTCTAACTCAACATCAGGAAGAGGAAACGCATTGTCTTCAACTTTCTGCCGCAAACTCTGCTCCTTTACCATCTATTCAAGTCCTCTCCCTGACCACTATCTCAGGCTGAACTATACTGTTTGCAACCTCAGCAACCAGTTTGTTCCTGAGCTGAGCTTTAAACCCCATGGGGGGAAAAATTGGGTCGCGCCCCCTTTTGGGTGCTAACTTCGGCGGGGCGCCCCCGCACCCCAAATTCACTGGTAGCGCTCCAAGAGGGAGGCGGGGCGCTACTGGAAGCGCTCTTCCCTCCCTCTTGGGGCGCTGCGAGTGAATATCACGGCGCTACGTGCCGTGGTACTGCAGGCCTTCCTCCCCTTATTAAAGGGGAGGGGCCTTGCGCAGCGCAACCCAGGGCCCAGCTGGGTCACCAGGGATCGGAGTGCCGGCAAAAGAGCCCGGCACTCAAGAGACGTGCCAGGCTCACAGAGCGCAGCCGGCACCCCGCGGCGGGGGGAGGGGGGGGGGGGGGGGCTGCACAGAAGGCCGGGGACAGCAACGGGGGGCAGGTGCTGGCAGGTGGCCAGCAACAAAAATGGCCACCCGGCACCTCCCCTTTAATTTGTGCCGCCCGGGCCGCAGGTAGGCCCCCCTTACCCTGTCAGACATAGCGTCCAGTGGTAAGTCAGGGGGCGCTACCGAAGATCGCAGCCGGGGTGCGAGCAGGGCGCAGCGCACAGCGATGACGTCATCGCCGGAGGCGCAGCGCCGCGGGGAGCTGACGGTTACCGTCGCCGCTAACCTCCCGCTGAATTTCGCAGGAGGCGTTGGTGGTGCCGCGCCCAGGCGCTAGTTGCTCTGCGCCTCGTTAGCAACCTCTTGGGGCGCTAACGGGAGGCGCAAATTAACCAAATTTTTCCCCCATATTCTTTCCATTGCTAAGACCTTATACTACTGCCTCCAAAACTTGGCCACCTCTGCACGACCTCAGCCAAGGGATTTATTCATTTTGCCTGCACTTTGCTGATCCTCCGTTCACCCCCATTGGCATTCTTTAAGGTTCTCACCTCTTTCCTGACTGTCCTCTATTTATTATAGGTACTGGAAGCATTTCTTGCTATTTTTAGTATCTGCTGCTAAACTTATTTATAGTTACTGTCACTTTAATTCTCCGCTCCATTCTCACTCTGACTTCTCTGTCCTCGGCTTCCTTCACTGTTCCAATGAAGCTCAACGTAAGCTCGAGGAACAGCACCTGATCTTTCAGTTATGCACTTTACAGCCTTTGAGTTCAACAAATTCAGATTATAACCTCTATCCCTATTTTTTTGATGCCAGCTGCTGATGATTCTGCTATTGCCATTTACACCTCTTCTAGACCTGTCTTTTGTTTCTTTACTTGTCTCATTACCATCCTCTTTTGCCTTGTACCATCATCCCTTTTGTCATTTAACCACTCCTGCCTTCCACTCAATCACAGGATCTTCCCTTTTGTTCTTTCCTCCCATCCCCGCTTCCCCTGCCCCTGCACTTGCTTAAAACCTGTTACATCTGTAACATTTTCCAGTTGTGATGAAAGGTCATCGACCTGAAACGCTAACTCTGTTTCTCTCCCCACAGATGCTGCCTGACCTGCTGAGTATTTCCAGCATTTTCTGTTTTTATCTCATTTATAGTTCCTTTTGCCCCCTTTTGACATGCTTCTGATATTTACTGTAATCTTCTCAATGGACTCGTCCTTTCCCGGCTTGCTGTAGGTTTTGGGAAGCTCGTTTTTCTTGTTAGTCCATTTAGTCATGTTTTTTGCTTGTTAATCTTAATCTCATGTATTTGTCTTGCATGTTTCTCAGTTTGATTTCAAGGTAATTCATGTGTTCTCTGCTGAAGAGTTAATAAACAAATTCCCCTATTCAATCTGTTTTTAGTGCTTATTATGCTTGTAATTACCTTTTTAAAAATTATATACTTGAGTATTTGTCCTCTGCAATGTTGGATGCCAAATCATGTCAAATTGGTTGCTATCACCCAATGACACATTCATTTTTGTGTGCTTTTGGGTCACTTATCAATCAATATTAGGTTGAGCTGAGAACGGCTCTTGTGGTTTTCCTGATGCTCTAGGTCATAAAGCAATCAAGCATTGCATTTACCAGTTCTGACTCTGTTGCATTTCAGATGTCAAGGTTCAAAGTGTCAAAAGTATAAAAATTTAAGAAAGGCAGTTAATTGCTGGTTTTTCTGACCTTGATAATCATGCTACTCCCCAATGATAGTAGCTGGGGGATGTACAACCAATTGCCAAACTACCAATTATCCTCAGAATATAGTTTGATAATGGTCACTTTGCTAAGGGAGTATCTAAGAAATGGCCCTTAAAGGGATGGGTTAGGTTAAAATCAGCTCCATCTTAGCAGCTGAACAGCACAATTGCACTCCAGACCCCAGACTACCTATAAGCAAATCCATGAGAAATCAACTAATATATTTTCAGCTAATAAAAACAGAAAATGGTGGAAATACTCAGCAGGTCAGGCAGCTTCTATGAAGAGAGAAACAGTTAACGTTTCAGATCGATGACCTTTCGTCAGAACTCGGTATATTTTCAAATGTAACTCCCAAAAATATCTGCTGAATTTTTCCAGTAATGATTGCTGCATTTGTGTGTATGTGTGCACATTCAATTTGTTTTTTTGAGTTTCACAGACCATATAAAATTGTGGAATTTTACAGCACATAAGGAGACCATTCTGCCTGCCTCTTTACAAAAAGCTATCCACATAGTCCTATTCCTCTAACCTTTTCTCATACCCCTTTAAATGTTTAAATGTTTCTTTTTCAAATATTTATCAATTTCGTTTGAAAAGCTATTATGGATTCTGCTTCCACCACTTTCTGTTGAAGAATTCCATGTCCTAATAACCCTCTACATATATAATTAAAAAATCCTACTGACCTCTCCCTATGATCTTTTGGTGATAAATTTACATCTAGTTACCAACTCACGGACCAGTGGAAAAAGTTTTCCCCTGTTTACATTATCAAAACCCTTCATAATTTTGAGCACCTCTTAAGTGTTTTTCTAATGAATAGAGCCCAGTTTCTCTGCTCTCTCTTCATGAGTAAAGCCTCCCACCCCTGGTATCATTGTGAATCACTGTTGCACCATCTCGATTGCCTTGCCATCCTTCCTAAAGTAAGGCATCCACAACTGGGCGGTTATTCTAACTGTTTTCTAACCAATTACTTGTATAGATTTAACATTGTCCCTTTGCTTTTGTACTTGATGCCCCTATTTGTAGAACCTATGGTCCCATATGTTTTTGTTATAGCTTTAGCAACTGGTCCTCTTGCTTTTAAAGGTTTGTGTAGCTGAGCCCTAAGTCACTCTGCTCCTTTACTCCCTTTAAAGTTTACTGATTAGTTTATATTTCCTCTTATTCTTTCTTCCAAAACATATCACCTTACAAATGTCCTCATTAAATTTAATCTGACATCTATCTACCTAGCCTGGGATCTCTGAAGTTGCATATAGTCCCCTTAACAGTTAACCGCACTCCCTATTTTTGTCTTGTCCTTAAATTTTGATATTATGCCTCTGATACCCAAATCCACATCATTCATATACAGGGCATTGCTCATGGTGACTCAGAGGATAATGCAAGGGTTGTTCATGCCATGTATGGAGTAATATCAGCATCACTGATGTACAGTGACTAAGGCAGGTTCCACTTTTATTAAATGATATTCATAGAATTTTACTGGCGATTTCTATGATTTTGCCCATTATACTGTCAAAACTATACATTTGTCTGTATGTGTGTGCGCTTATAATGATGTATATAACATTCCTTTTCCTATGTATTCATTTTTTGTCCTTTACCATTTTTAAAACTGAGAATAAATACATAGCTTGATAAATGATATCCATGATGTACCTGTTGGACTTAGATATCTGATATTTAGTAGTGCTGGGTGGGGACAGTTGAGTTTAGCTGTATTGAGGTTGATCCTGTGCTTTGGTAGCACTGAGGATGATGCTGGATTTTGGTAGCAATAGGGGATGGTTCCCAGGTTTTAGTAGAACTGGAGAGGGGGTGGGGTTCTGGCGTTTGGCAGCACTAGTGGGTTTGGCAGCATGGTGGACATTCTTTAGTCTGATATCAAGGGCCAACCTGAGGTTTACCAGATAGGGTGGAATGTGAGATTTTGCTCACTGATGGATTCCTGGTGTATGTGAGCAGTGAGGGAAGGACATGGGCCCGCCAGCACTACGCAGGGGGTAGCAGGGGGAGGGTGGGGTGGCGGAAGAAGGGAGAGAAGGTGTCCCAGGCATCACTGATTTGTAACTTTACAAGAGAACATTGTAAACATTAAATATGGGTTTGTGATTGGTTGTTGGAAGTGTATGTCTATGTCTGTCTCTTTCTCTATCACTCTCCCTCTTTGTGTTTGTCTCTGTCTGTTTGCTTTCAAAATTAAATGTATTAAAAATAATTTAAATTGGAATGAGGAACAACAAAACAAAGGTAGGGTAGCTTAATGGTATGGTACTGGACTACCAACCCACAGATCATGGGTTTAAGTCCTACTATAGTAAGTTGTGAAATTGTATTTAATAACTCTGGTAATTTGTGGACTGGCACCAGGAAAAATGGCCATGAAAGTTTGTCGTAAAAACCTAACTGGTTTGCTACTGTTCTTCAGGAAAGGGTACCAGCCACTTCTATCTGGTATGGCCTACAAATGTCTCCAGTCCTGCAGTAATTGTTTGATCATTAATGCAGTCAGGGCAACTGAAGATAACTACTGCTTTTCTAGTATCGCCTACATTTCAAAAACAAATTTAAAAGATGATAAAGTGATAATTAGAGGCTTTCATTTCCTTTAATACTGTGTATCTCCATTTTGTCAACATGCCATGTTGTCAAATGCCTTATGAAAATCTATATACACAACTGCATTTCTTCTGTTAAGTTTGTCAGATATGACTTGCTTTTTACAAATCCATGCTGGCTGTCGTCAATAAACCCATGGCCCATATTTTCCGACCCCTACGGGTGTGTACGAGCTCTGAAAACTGGCACTTCCGATCTGTCAAGAATTCTCTTGACAGATCCTCCACCTGCCCTGGAGAAGGACCTCTGCAGGTGGAGAGTTCCACTTAATGCAGAACCTCCGCCCGCTGAAAACCTTTAAAAACCTTACGCCTGGTAAAAGCAGGCGTAAGGCCTGCTTTTACCAGCATAAGAGTTTAAAAAAGTAAAAAAATAATTATTTTTTCACTCATTTATAATTTAAAAATACTTTAAAAAAAAGTAAGTTTATTTTTAGCCCCGTAAAAACTTTAATTTCTTTTTCAAAAAAATACATTTTTGTTTAAAATATTTAATTTAATGTAATTTTTAACTAATTTTAAATACGTGATTTAAACATTTTTTTTTTAATGTTTTAGTGTGTTTTTTGAGTGATCCCCATTCATACTTAGACGGGTCTAAGCTGAGAGACCTGTCAAAAGTGTAAGGGGGATTCTCTTCTTCCATTGGTTCCCCATGGCCCACGTGATCCCAGGGACGCTTGCGAACTGCCTGGGATACCTGGGCCTGTGTGTGTGTGTACCAGGAGAGGCCCAGGAGCGGAAATGTTGGGACCTACGAAGCCAGCAGGTAAGTTCGTAGATTTTTTCCAAATCCGAGGCATCTGCACGCAGGAAGCCTCCGATTGGAAAATCTGTGCCCATGCCTTTGTAAGTCTGATATCTCATAGTATGGCCATATCTCATTGATGAACTCCATTTGCTATGCTACTGTGCTGTTTAAAATTGTATTTGCACCTGTGGATTTAAGAAAAAAGAAAGAACTTGCCCTTATATAGCGCCTTTCACAACCTCCGGAACTCCCAAAGCACTTTACAGCTAATTAAGTACTTTTGAAGTGTAGTCATTGTAGTAATGTAGGTTACTGCAATTAGATCTGTGTTGTAAATTGAATATAAAACAGCACAAGAGGCAGCATTCCTGATTGAGATGCAGCTCTTTTACATATAGGAGTGTTGTTTTAATTGTGTGATTTACAGGCAGTCTAAGGAGCGTAGAGAGGGACAAAGAACAGTAGAAAGACATTAAAGAAGGACATGGAATGAAATAAAGACCATCATAAAAAGACATGCATTTATAGAACATCTTCTCAGGTGCAAATTGATTCAGGTATAATTTAATGCATGTTAATATGCAATGACTAATTTTTCCTGTAAGCAAACATGGCTGCTATTGTGCACACAGCAAGAGGTAATTGACCAGGTCGAGAGAGAAATATCTACCAGGATATGAGAACTCCCTATTCTTTAAATAGTGCCATGGGATCTTTATTATCCACCTGAATGCAGTACTGATGACAGAACTTCTTCAGTGCTGCATTACAGTATCAGCCTACCTCATTCCTCAAGACCTGGAATAAGGGTTGAACCCACAACCTTTTGACTTGGACAAGAATGTTGCCCGCTGACACTTAAGGGACTGTGGTTTAAAAAAAAGTCTTGTTGTATATCTTGTTGTAAACCCTTATTATTTCTTCTGTATTTTTCCACATCTCAGCAGTCAAACAGAAGAAATAGAAATATGCAGGATAAAGATAAATCCAAAGAGAGGATAAAGATAAAAAGGATGGACTTTTGAAATGCGGAAAATGTAGAAGAAATAAAGAACTAATTGTAAATACAGCATGCACAATAAGAGTTTGTTTATTGAACAATAAACCACCAACTGACATTACGCATGTAACTAGTTATATAACAATAATGTGGCGATTAATTCACTGTTCGTGAAACAGGCTGAAGGGGCTGAATGGTCTACTCCTTGTTCCTAGGTTCCTGTGCACATTTTTGGTAACACCCATATTCCTGTACTTTGTCACCATAGGGTAGGTTTTATTTAATTTGCGCTTAGTGCTGTTGTGGATGTGGGCTGGGTTCATATTTTTACTTCCTGTGAGGCATGAGGTTTGGGTGTTTGAAACAGTGTGCACAGCTACAGAAACTTGAGATGAAAAAAATGAAAAGGGTATGAGTGCAAGAAAGAAAATAAGGTATGACAGGCAGAGATGATTGAAAGAGTAATGGCAAAAGAGAGACTGAGAAAGGAAGAAAAGTGCAGCGAGGAGAGCCGGACTCGAGCCCTCTGAGAATAATGTGCAACTCAAGAGGTGCTGGGATTAATTATTTTCATTTAATTTCTGCTGTTTCCCCTGATCCCTTATTAATACAAACATTATAACACTCAGAATTCAACGGGTCTAACCATGATACCAGGTCCTTGTAAATCTTGGAAAATAGTATCAGTAGAGAAATAAATAACTGCTTTCCTTCTACATCTTGTGTAAAATTCAGTAGTGTTCATTGTTTAGTCTTTGAAACACAAAGGATTTCCCATCAGTGATTGAACTTGAGAGAATGATTAATTAACACTCACTTCCCCACAAAAAAGAACTTGCAGGGATAATGTTTTCGTATTAGCATGTTCTGCCAAGGAGAATATTGCAAATAGAATGGAATATAACACATTATACATCAACATGTGCAACCTTCACTGATTCTTTTAAATTCAGCGCCCATCACTTTTCTACGAGATCTTCTCTTTTCTTAATGTTGCATATTATTTTCTGCCACTGTTACTCAACGTCAATACAGAACAAAAAATATTTTTGCGTACAGTATTAACATTAGCATAGCCCCGTTCCAGAATTACATCATCTTGTGTCGTATCTATTGCTGTTTCAATATGTAAGATTAGTTCTGTCTCCATGGAACAGAAGCAACAACAGTTGAAACAATGTGAAGTATTACACATAGAAGAATGATATTTAGATCTTTTTGTATGCTGTAATGCTGTGATGGTATCAGACTCGTTGGTTAATTCAGTAATTTATTTGTCAGATGGTTACAAAGAAGTACTCTCTGGCAATGTGGCCTAATGATTAAGGCATTAGCCTCCTCATCCATTAGGTAGTGCAGGAATCGAATCATGGACTGCCACTAGGTAACTGATGGATGCTAACTGTACAGCATTGCATCCAGTTGGGCAGACTTCGCCAATTTGACATAATTGGCCAGTCACCACACATTGGACTGAGAGATTACTAGTTTGGCAGAGCCCTTTTATGTGAGGGTATCTTAAAAAAAAGTTTGAAAATGTACAGTTCCGTCAATAAAAATATTGCACTGGGAAAAGGTGATTATATACTAGTGATGTACCATAGGCAGTAATTCCAACCCCGCCGTCTCTTTAAACCCCCCCCCCCCCCCGGACTTTAAATATTGCGGAGGCATACGCAGCTTGGAAGAGGCTGAAGTCGCTGATTATGACATCACGCCATTAAACTGACTGCGCAGGCACGAGAAATTTTAAAGGCAAATCCTGACTTTTTACAGTTGATTCGCGAGATCACGAGTGGGGTAATTTTTTAAAATTAAAAATCGCCATTACTGCATAGTTTTATGAGGGCATATTTTCTGGTGGGCCAGCTTTTTAGTAGCGATGTGAAATGTTAGCAAGGGTTGAGAAATTGGGCGGCAAACCCTAAAGTCTGCAAGAGATAGGTTTCACTATTCAAATCAATTCATATGTAAGTTAATAAGGCACAGCACAATTTCCCATCTGGGGTGGGTGAAAAGGGAAATTCCTTGAGTTATAGAGCTTTTTAAGGAGTAAATGTTGCCATTTTAGTGCTAGTTTTTAGTTTTTGCTTTTTTTCCCCAATTTTTTTTATTTGGTGTTTTTTCTTTGTCTCTCTAATTTATTTTTTTGCAGAACATATTAGAACTATTGCTGTTGAAATAAAAATTGTTGAATGTTGTCTGCAAAGTCACTGGAAAGCTGACCGATACTTAAAGCGGTTACGAGATTTCAGCAGGACAGGGCTAACTTAAAAAAAAAAGGAGTCGTAAGAGGGACTCCTGCAACACAATGCAAACTTTCATAGGATCTCTGGGAGCAACAAAGCAGCTAAATGCAATTTGCAGAGTGTTGTGGTAGTTGTCAAGTCAAAATAATGATGGAAATTGGTTTTAAGATGCCCCAAATACAGCATCTTATTGTAGAGTGTTCTGATGAAATGCCATCACCCTGAAACATTAACCCTGTTCTTTTCTCCACAGATGCTGCCTGACCTGTTGGGTATTTCCAGCATGTTCTGTTTTTATTTCAGATTTCCAGCAGCCGCAGTATTTTGCTTTTGTTTGATGCCAGAGATATTAGAAGACACTAGAACTACACTTCCCACACGCACCATTATTCACCAACCATATCTGCAGGCCCCATCACTACCTCACAGTGACCAAGGACAACTGCCACCACAGGCTACCCGTTAGCACCTGCTATCGGCTGGAGAGGTCCTTTAAGCCAACCTGCACTATTGGAATGATGCTGCCAGTCAAGTCACCACCGCCCTCCACTTTTCTGTCTCTGCCTCCTTCTCGGTTAACATAGGGGTCATTTTTAGTTTCCAGCAATGTGCTGTTCACAGATGTGTCAAACAGATGATGATGCATTGGTCAGCATGGTCAGCACATTTATCGATTTTTTTTAGCACAGAAACAGGCCATTTGATTGAACGGGTCTATGCCAATGTTTATGCTCCACATAAGCCTCCACTTCACCTTCCCCCTCAATGTATCCTTCTATTCCTTTCTCCTTCATGCAGATTTAAGGTGATTGGCAAAAGAACCAAAACGTAAGAAAAAACTCTCTTCTGCAGCGAGTGGTTAAGATCTGGAATGCACTGCCTGAAAGGGGGTGGAGGCAGACTCAATTTTATCTTTCAAAAGGGAGTTGGATAAGTATCTGAAGGAAAAAAAAATTGCAGGGCTACGGGGAATGGGCAGGGGAGTGGACAAGCTGAGGTCGGCACGGGCTCGACGGGCTGAATGGCCTTCCGTGCTGTAACCGTTCTATGATACGTACTTATCTAGCTTCCCCTTAAATACATCTATGCTATTCGCCTCAACCATTGCATGTGGTAGCGAGTTCCACATTCTCACCACTGCAGCAATAGTAACAACATCATGCCATGGCTGCCCAATATCACGGCACTGCTGCATTTCCAACAGTGCAGAGGGTCATTGACAACCATGTAGTTATTTGTGTGCCGGGTTCCTGCTTGTCCTCTGCTATTAGCATTTGATCTTCCTTGCCTGTACAGTAACTCTCACTCTTTTAGCTCCTCAAGCTCACTAGCTGAGTTGTCTGGGATATCTGTAGTTGTGCTGCTTGAAAACATGAGTGAGGTGCAGACTGCTGTAATTGCTGTCTTGTTCTGGAGCTACACTATGTCAAAGGCTGTAGAATGTGGAAAGATAGTGCACCATGGTCAAAGTTGCAAAGCATGTCATTTGTGACTTTGATCAGGGCCGTTTCAGTACCGTGACAGGAGCAGAAACCTTATTGGAGAGGTTGACAGATGGAATTGCAGAAAGGATATGCACAGATTTCAGAGATGGCAACACGTTTAAGGACTTTAGAGAGACTGTTCTTCAAGCGTACAATTATATAAAAAGGAGAAAATATTTGCATCATTTTCTAATTACTCTCCTATGTTGTCCCATGTCCTCTCCGAGTTAATCTTATCCATGAGACTCGCCTCCTATTCTCTTGACCCCATTCCCACTAAACTACTGACTAGCCAACTTCTTTTCTTGGTCTGATGCAGGCTGACATTCCCTATCTTCACATACTGTTCCCTCCCTTTCAAAACTGCTGTCACGACCCTCTCTTCAAAAAAATCAACCTCCAACCCCTGTGTCCTTGCATAATAACGCCCCCATCACCAACCTCAATTTCCTCTCAAGTCCTTGCTGTTTCTGAAATCCGTGCATATCATTCCTGCAATTCCATGTTTCAACCTCTCCAATAAGGTTTCCGTTCCTGTCACGGTACTGAAACGGCCCTGATCAAAGTCACAAATGATATGCTTTGCGACTTTGACCATGGTGCACTATCTTTCCACATCCTACTCCTACTCTCTGCAGCCTTTGACATAGTCGACCAAACTATGCGCCTCCATTGTCCAGCTGAGTGGGACTGCCCTTGATTGGTTCCACTACTATCTATCCAGCAGTAGCCAGAGCATCTCCAGCAATGGTTTCCTTTCTTGCTCCCGCATCATAATCTCTGGAATCCCTTAAGGATCTATTCTTGTCCTCCTTCTCTTCCTCTTCTACGTATTGCCCATGGCGACATCATATGAAGACATGGGGTCAGCTTCCACATGTACACTGACACTCAGCTGTACCTCACCACCACCTTTCTTGACCCATCCACTGCCTTTGTGTTGCCAGACTTCTTGTCCAAAATCCTGGATGAGCCATAATTTCCTCCAGTTAAACATTCAGAAGACCAAAGCCATCGTCTTCAGCCTGCCACAATCTCCATACCCTTGCCGTTGATTCCATCCTAGCTCTTTGGCCACTGTCTCAGGTTAAACCAGACTGTTTGCAACCCCGGCATCCTATTTGACCCTGAGCTGAGTTTCCAACCTCATCCTTTCCATCACAAAGGCAGCCTACTTCCACCTCTCTAACATGGCCCATCTCCGCCTATCTGTTGCCAAAACCTTCATCTATACCTTTCTTTCCTCCCAGACTCGACTATCCAATACTCTCCAGGCCGGCCTTCACCCTCCACAAACTTCAGCTCATCCAAAACTCTGCTCCCGATAGCTCATCCTGCAATAATCCTACTTACCCATCACCCCAGTGCTCGATGACCTACATTGGCTCTCAGACCCCCAACACCTCAAATTTGAAATATTTATCATTGCGTTCAAATTATCTACATTGCCTCGTCCCTCCCTATCTCTGTAACCTTCTTCAGCCCCACAACCCTTCGAGATCTCTGCGTTCCTTGAACTCTGTCTGCTTATGCATCTCGAAAGTCTCTTCCCCCACCATTGGCAGCATGCGTTCACCATCTTAGGCCTAAGCTCTTGAATTCTCTCCCTACACCTCTCCGCCTTTCTACCTTCCTCCCTGTCTGTCTTTTAAGACCCTCTTTAAAACCCACTTCTTTGTCCAAGGTTTTAAGTAATGTGTCCTAATATCCCCTTTTTGGATTGCTGTTGATTTTTTTTCTAATTACGCTTCTCTGAAGTGCCTTGGCATGTTTATTCTATGTTAAAGGTGTTATATACATGCAAGTTGTTGTTGATGGTTCTAAAATTGTATGTAGGGTGTTTGTTTATGCGGGTGGAAGTGAGTGAGAATGGAGGTAAGCTGTAAGAACAGAATGGTACCAACCCTGAGCTGTGGGGGGGAGAGAGGGGCTGGGGCTATGAGTCACCTTCCCCTGTTTCTTCTATTCTGTTGTATGCAAGAATGGCCTCCTCCAAGGGAGTCGAGGGCTTGTATTTTCCAAACCTTCCTCCAGTTTAGATCTGTTCCCTTGTATTATCTTGTTGTGCAAGCAGAGGAATGGTCTTGATAGGTAAAAAGAGTACATTACAGTGGCAGACAAGTGGCCAACTTGCAGCCCATTCTCTGCATTAGTAAGTAACCGTGCATCATGCAGCTGTGTTGCGTAACAATTAATTTTTATGTCAAACTCTTTGAAAATATCGGTGAGCTAAGGCTTTCAGTTGTGCAGCTTGAATGTTCTACTGGACTAGAGTTTGCATGGTAAACAATAAAAAGAGATAAAGGGTTGTGTGAAGTTTTGGCATAGGTCAGCAGTAATGTGAAGTAGGTTGATAGGCCCCACATAACCTTTGGAAAAGATTTTTGAAAATTGTCCCCACATGTGGTTGTTTCCCTTTAATTCTGGTGTGCAGCCTTTTAAGGGCTGAAGACGTACACTATTTCGCACCACAACATCCCCCCGCTTTGTGAGCTCCTATTTGCAGACCCAATTCAGGCTTGTTTGGGTTAGCCCTTCTTGATTTGGATAAGCAAAATACTTGCAGCAGTTTGGTTCCCACGGCAGGACTGGAAAATAGGTCCTCCAATCAGCTTTGGATAATAACTTCATTACATTTGTTGGAAAATTGATTCTTAAATGAGCTACATCACCCAACTCCTGCAACTCAAGACTCTCCTTCCCAAGTTTAATGCTGAGGGCTTTTGCAGTCTTGCACCTGTATCAGACAATTTTTCTTTCTCTCAAAGATACTGTCTGTTTTATGTATATGCCCGCCTTGGCGTTGATCTGAAATATGTGCCCAGGTCGCACAACCTTTGACATGCACAGAATGAGACATGCTTCAGTGCCTACAACAAACCGCTTTATGTGTCACATATTAAGAAGTGCTGTGCGATTTGTGAAATAGTGGTATTTGGTTTACCTGTTTGCAGTCGCAAACAACAACCATATCTTTGTAACTGTTCGACATTCGCTCTGAATGGAATTAAATCAGAACATTTTTAACAGTTACATAAGCTGCACAATTAAATGAAAGGAGCATTGACCCAGAACAAAGCTGTCAGCTTGGATTTTCTCTCTGACTATAGTTAATAAAGGGAATGGTGTCTCAAACCAAATGAGAATTGAGAGATTATTAGTGACCCAATAATGCATTGCCTGTTTGCGTCCATGGTCCATAATACTACTGAATAGGCCAGTCACAATTGGGATGCTCTTGAGCATCTCCACCAGCATTTATATTTACTGGTGATATGGTTTGTTTGGAGGAGCCTGTGGAAAACCATCTCTAAACATGCAGCCTCATTGATACCACAGCATTATCAATAACAGCCCTTTAATGTAAAAGAGCAGTTGGTTATCTAGTCCAACAAGTTCCTTCAGTTTGAAAGAAAGGGCAGGGAAAAATTGGAAAAACAACAATAACAACAACTTGTATTTATATAGCGCCTTTAACGTAGTAGAACGTTCCAAGGCGCCGCACAGGTGTATTTTAAGACAAAAAATTTGACACCAATCCACATAAGAATAAATTAGGGCAGGTGACCAAAAGCTTGGTCAAAGAGGTAGGTTTTAAGGAGTGTCTTAAAGGAGGAAAGAGAGGTAGCAAGGCGGACAGGTTTAGGCAGGGAATTCCAGAGCTTAGGGCCTAGGCAACAGAAGGCACGGCCACCAAAGGTTGAACAGTTATAATCAGGGATTCTCAAGAGGGCAGAATTAGAGGAGTGCAGATATCTCGGGGCGGGTGGGTTGTGGGGCTGAAGGAGATTACAGAGGTGGGAAGGGGCGAGGCCAAGGAGGGATTTGAAAACAAGGATGAGAATTTTGAAATCGAGGCGCTACTTAACCAGGAGCCAATGTAGGTCAGCGAGCACAGGTGATGGCGAACGGGGCTTGGTACGAGTTAGGACACGGGCTGCCGAGTTTTGGATGACCTCAACTTTACGTAGGGTGGAATGTGGAAGGCCAGCCAGGAGTGCGTTGGAATAGTCAAGTCTAGAGATAGCAAAGGCATGGATGAGGGTTTCAGTAGCGAATGAGCTGAGGCAAGGGCAGAGACGGGCGATGTTACAGAGGTGGAAGTAAGCGGTCTCTGTTATGCTGCGGATATGTGGTTGGAAGCTCATTTCGGGGTCAAATGTGACACCAAGGTTGCGAACAGTGTGGTTCAGCTTCAGACAGATGTTAGGGAGAGGGATGGAGTCAGTGGCTAGGGAATGGATTTTGTGGCGGGGACCGAAAACAATGGCTTCGGTTTTCCCAATATTTAATTGGAGAAAATTTTTGCTCATCCAGAACTGTATGTCGGACAAGCAGTCTGACAATTTAGACACCGTGGAGGGGACGAGAGAAGAGGTAGTGAGGTAGAGCTGGGTGTCGTCAGCGTACATGTGGAAACTGATGCTGTGTTTTCGGATGATGTCGCCAAGGGGCAACATGTAGATGAGAAATAGTAGGGGGCCAAGGATAGATCCTTAGAGGACACCAGAGGTAATGATGTGGGAACGGGAAGAGAAGCCGTTGCAGTTGATTCTCTGGTTACGATTAGATAGATAAGAATGGAACCAGGCGAGTGCAGTCCCACCCAGCTGGATGACGGTGGAGAGGCGTTGGAGAAAGATGGAGTGGTCAACCGTGTCAAAGGCTGCAGACAAGTCAAGAAGGATGAGGAGGGATAGTTTACCTTTGTCACAAAGGATGTCATTTGTGACTTTGATGAGAGTTGTTTCGGTACTGTGGCAAGGGCGGAAACCTGATTGGAGGGATTCAAACATGGAATTGCGGGAAAGATGGGCACGGATTTGGGAGGTAACAACATGTTCAAGGACTTTGGAGAGGAAGGGGAGGTTGGAGATGGGGCGGTTGGAGATGGGGCGGTAGTTTGCAAGGACGGAGGGATCAAGGTTTGGTTTTTTGAGGAAAGGGGTGATGACGGCAGATTTGAGGGAGAGGGGGACAGTACCTGAGGAGAGAGAACCGTTAACAATATCAGCTAACATGGGAGCCAGAAAAGGAAGTTGGGTGGTCAGCAGTTTGGTGGGAATAGGGCCGAGGGAGCAGGAGGTGGGTCTCATAGACAAGATGAGTGCAGAGAGGTCATGAAGGGAGATCGGAGAGAAACTGGAGAAAGATGTGAGTTCAGGGCTAGGGCAGGGGGGAACCTTAGAGGAAGTTTGACTCAGTGGGCTAGGGGAAGGAAGGGAAGTGGCAGAGGCAGCTGAACGGATGGTCTCAATCTTAGAGACAAAGAAGTCCATGAGCTCCTCACTTGTTATTGGAGGTGAGGGTGGAGGAGACAGGGGCGAGGGTTTTAAGAAGACGGTTAGCAGTAGAGAATAGGAGCCAGGGTTTATCTTTGCATTCCAGAATGATTCTGGAATAGTGAGCAATTTTAGCAGACGAGAGCAGGGCCCGATAGTGCTTTATGTAGTCCAGCCAGATCTGGCAGTGAATGGCTGAACCAGTTGTCCGCCATATCCGCTCGAGCCTGCGTCCCTTGGACTTAAGAGCGAAGATGAGAGCCGTACTGGGGCAGCGGCCAGGGTGAGAGAGGGTAATCATTTTAGCAGGGCATCAAAGATAGTGGTGAGGGTTTAAACAAAGATTAACTGTGACCTTTTATATTTTTTATATATATATTTTATAAAGTAAAATGAGTGTTTTAATCTATAGCTAGATACAATAATGGTTAGATGTCATTTAGTAAGCTTGTCTGTTAATAATGACCTTGTTTTATAGATGTAGTGATCTACTGTTGTACTGATGTTAAACTCCTGCAAGCACCATAGCAGTTTTTAAATAAAATGACGATGAAAGTCCCCATTCGTATTATTGATGAGATGCAAATTGTAGATTCTGCAACTTGCAAAATATCTAATATAAATATTCTTTTTCTGACATTGAGCAGAATATGGATCATTGCTCAAATGGTTAAAAAGGAAGTATGTTGATGGCTCAGTGGGTAAAATGCATGGTGTGGTGTTGTACTGAGTTATTGGCATTAACTAAGTTTTCCTTGCAAGCAAGGAATGTAATTTTTCATTTGGTT
Organism: Squalus acanthias; assembly: GCA_030390025.1. Taxonomy (NCBI): domain Eukaryota; kingdom Metazoa; phylum Chordata; class Chondrichthyes; order Squaliformes; family Squalidae; genus Squalus; species Squalus acanthias. The sequence goes on from CM059431.1 coordinate 67,266,015, forward strand.
TTTCTATATTTGCGTCAGCCCCCCACTCCAGCATACTTCAATTCCAGAAGTTTAAGTATACCATTTTTCCCATTTGTACCACCTGTCATTCTTTACAAACCCATGATTTGTCTGATCTCAGGCTAGTTTACAGTGCACATGAGCCCAAGTAACAAAGTTGCCTGCAGTTCTGCAGTAGTTTGTGGGTCTCACTCAAATAGGCTAGAAATATAGTGAATGTGGAAAATGGCATTGATGCTCTTCGAAGCTTGTTTTAAGGGGATGTTATCATTTGTTTTTACCAAGTGTGCTTTTTTTCCTGTGTGGAAAAGTACCTGGATAATATTTCAAGTTATGACTATTGGACAAAAGTGGAAAAGGAGGCAGCTAATGAATGACTAGAGGGACTGGAAAAATTGGAAACATGGGGGGCGGATGAAATTTTATCAGACTTATTGGGCTGGATTTTGTCTTGGGGTCAGGTTGGGGTCGTGTTACCCGCATTTCGTGTTGCCCCCCCGACTCCAGATTAATGTGGATGAATGATGCAATTTTCACTTAATTGGGCAATAGAGTTCCAGCATGTGGGAACCCATGAACCAATTAGTGGTTTCAGTCTGAAAGTCACCTCTGATGACGTCATCATTGCAGGTCAGAAACTGACTGCCTGGTCTCAGAGATTGCCTGGCCTTTGCTGTGAGAGGACCTGGATGCAAAATGCTCATCTCGGGTAGAGAGAGAGAGAAACCAAGTCCTCCCAGGCAGTCTCTGAAGACATTCAATGCAGTAGCATCAGAGGCGACTTTCAGACCTAATACTACTACTACCTTCATCACATCTCCGTTGTAATAGTGGACCTGCAGCTGATAGTCAGCTATCCACTTGTGCTCCCGCCAGGTTTCACTGGCGTGTTTCACATCAGGCGTACTTCACGTCGGAAAAGGGTTAAACTAGCTAAAACATTTCAAAATGGCATTATAGAGCCAATTTAGGGCTTGTTAAGGGCTTTAATGGCCTCTCCCGCCTCTTGGAGGCGGGATGGAGTCGGGAACCCCGCGACCGATTTTGTCAAAATTGTGTGGAGGCGGAATGGGGTCGGGACCCCCGAATCTGCAACTTTAACCCCCCACACGCCTCCAAACCCGACTCCACGGGTCATTGAAAATCCAGCCCTTTGTCTTTCGGGGCCACCAAGTGCCTAAACTTAAATCCTTTTGAAGATTCTCCTCTTCAATATTCATTCTCTCCGAGATCCCACAGCAACAAATTGCTTATTGGTTTCTGGGGCTGTCCCTTTCTCGAGAGTAGATTCCTGAATGCTTGAGCAGCAAGCCTCTGTTTCACATTGACATTGAATTGTGCATGTAGGTAGAAATACTTGCAGGCAAATTGATACTTAACATTACTTGTGTTGTGTGGAAGTAACATCGGCACCTGGTTAGAGAATAAAGGAAAGTATTCATGTCAGTCTGCAGGGTGGTTTAAGCTCGTTTCCTCTGGGTTCTCTTTACTTACCCTTGTCTTATATTGTGCGGCCATTCCTTTGCGCATTACTGCGAGCAAAAGGAGGTGTGTGAATTTGCAGTATGTTGTGAAAACTACTTGCTCTGGGATAATTCCCTTGGCTCTTAGTGCCATGGATTTTATTCATTTTATATTTCTGGTATAATTCTCTTTGCTCTCAGTGCTGTATAATCTGTCCATTTTGTATCTCTAATTGGATTCCGTGGACTCTACCTGGAAATACAGAATTGTGCTTGCATATGTGTCTAAATGTTGTGGTTTACAATCTTATTTCTGCCCTGTGTACCTTTCCCAGTGGCAGCCTCTGTCTCTGCTGGCAGCATTGACATTTGTAGTCATGAATGGAGCTGCTTCTAGAGGTGATGTCAAAAATGATCTCTTCGTGATTCTTGAAATCTGCTGAGGCAGCAACTTCACCTCATTTACTTTCACTCTTACAGAAGTCAGGAATGTGGAAAAATTATGAATATTTAAGTAATACAGTCAAGCCCACTTAAATCAATAACTGACAAAAGAATAAAAGAATAAAATGTTTAAGAGAATAAAATCTTCATGCACAAATCCCTTTTCTATCTTTTCCAATGATAGCTGCCCCTATTAAATGAATATAACGTTTAAATAAATCCTGACTTTTGCAATTCATTTAATTAAGCATTGTGTTGCCTCGCCAAATCCGATGTGTTAAGCCCTATTTGCCAATCATTGTGTTGAACTCTTTTTACAAGCATTTTTGTCTAATTGTGAAAATTGCCTGATAACCAATTGAGTGATGTTTGAATCTTTTTCATCTTATCAGGCGCTAGGGCTCAAGTACTTTTGGCAATCAATGTGACAAGTGCTTTTACAAAAGCAAAATACTGCAGATGCTGTAAATCTGAAATAAAAACAGAAAATGCTGGAAATACTCAGCAGGTCAGGCAGTGGAGAGAGAAAGAGTTAACGTTTCAGGTCATTGACCTATCGTCAAAACTTGCAAAAGTTAGAGCTGTAACAGGTTTTAAGCATGTACAGAGGCAAGGGATGGGGGAGCGGAGGGGAGTAAAGAACAAAAGGGAAGGTCTGTGATAAGGTGGAAGGCAGTATCACAGAGCATTCCTTTTGTTCTTTTCTCCTGTATTTGCTTAAAATCGTAGAATCACAGAATGGTTACAGCACAGAAGAAGGCCATTCGGCCCATCGAGCCCATGCCGGCTCTCTGCAAGAACACTTCAGCTAGTCCCACTCCCCTGCCCTTTCCCCGTAGCCCTGCAATTATTTTTCCTTCAGGTACTTATCCAATTCCCTTTGGAAAGCCACGATTGAGTCTGCCTCACCACCCTTTCAGGCAGTGTATTCCAAATCCTAACCACTCGCTGTGTAAAGAAGTTTTTCCTCAAGTTGCCTTTGGTTCTTTTGCCAATCGCCTTAAATCTGTGTCCTCTGGTTCTCGACCCATCTGCCAATGGGAACAGTTTCTCTCTATCTACTCTGTCTAGACCCCTCATGATTTTGAACACCTCTGTCAAATCTCCTCTCAACATTCTCTGCTCTATGGAGAACAACCCCAGCTTTTCTAGTCTATCCACGTAACTGAAGTCCCTCATCCCTGGATTCATTCTCGTAAATCTTTTCTGCACCCTCTCTAAGGCCTTCACATCCTTCCTAAAGTGCGGTGCCCAGAATTGGACACAGTACTCCAGATGAGGCCAAACCAGTGTTTTATAAAGGTTCATCATAACTTCCTTGCTTTCGTACTCTCTGCCTCTATTTATGAAGCCCAGGATCCCGTATGCTTTTTTTAACCGCTTTCTCAACCTGCCCTGCCACCTTCAATGATTTGTGCATATTTACCCCCAGGTTTCTCTGTTCATGCACCCCTTTTAGGATTTTACCCTTTCGTTTATATTGCCTCTCCTCGTTCTTCCTACCAAAATTTATCACTTTGCACTTTTCTGCGTTAAATTTCATCTGCCACGTGTCCGCCCATTCCACCAGCCTGTCTATCTTCTTGACGTCTATCACTATCCTCCTCACTGTTCACTATACTTCCAAATTTTGAATGTGTGCCCTGTACACCCAAGTCATTAATATATATCAAGAAAAGCAGTGGTCCCAGTACCGACCCCTGGGGAATACCACTGTATACCTTCCTGCAGTCCAAAAAACAACCGTTCACCACTACTCTCTGTTTCCTGTCACTTAGCCAATTTCGTATCCATGCTGCCACTGTCCCTTTTATTCCATGGCTTCAACTTTGCTGGCAAACCTATTATGTGGCACTTTATCAAACACCTTTTAGAAGTCCATGTACACCACATCAACCGCATTGCCCTCATCAACCCACTCTGTTACCTCATCAAAAAACTCGATCAAGTTAGTTAAACACGATTTACCTTTAACAAATCCGTGCTGGCTTTCCTTAATTAATCCACACTTGTCCAAGTGAGTGTTAACTTTGTCCCGGATAATCGCTTCTAAAAGCTTCCCCACTACCGAGGTTAAACTGACTGGCAGTTGCTGGGTTTATCCTTACACCCTTTTTTGAACAAGGGTGTAAAATTTGCAATTCTCCAGTCCTCTGGCACCACCCCCGTACCTAAGGAGGATTGAAAGATTATGGTCAGTACCTCCGCGATTTCCTCCTTAACTTCCCTCAGCATCCTAGGATGCATCCCATCCGGTCCTGGTGACTTTTCAAATTTAAGTACAGACAGCCTTTCTAGTACCTCCTCTTTATCAATTTTTATCTCATCCAGTATCTCTGCTACCTCCTCTTTCACTATGACTTTGGCAGCACCTTCTTCCTTGGTGAAGACAGATGCAAAGTACTCATTTAGTACCTCTGCCTCCATGTGTAGGTCTCCTTTTTGGTCCCTAATCGACCCCACCCCTCCTCTTACTACCCATTTGTTATTTATATGCCTATAGAAGACTTTTGAATTCCCTTTTATGTTAGCTGCCAATCTATTCTCATACTCTCTCTTTGCCCCTTTTATTTTCTTTTTCATTTATCCTCTGAACTTTCTATATTCAGCCTGATTCTCACTTGTATTCTCAACCTGACATCTGTCATACACGCTCTTTTTCTTCTTCATCTTTCTATCTCTTTCATTATCTAGGGAGCTCTGGCTTTAGTTGCCCTACCTTTCCCCATCGTGGGAATGTACCTCGATTGTACCCGAACCATCTCCTCTTTAAAGGCAGCCCATTGTTCGATTACAGTTTTGCCTGCCAATCTTTGATTCCAATTTACCCGGACCAGCTCTGTTCTCAACCCACTGAAATTGGCCCTCCAATTAAGTATTTTTACTCTAGATTTCTCAGTGTCCTTTTCCATAGCTAACCTAAACCTTATGATACTATAATCACTGTTCCCTAAATGTTCCCCTACTGACACTTGCTCCACTTGACCCACCTCATTCCCCAGAACCAGATCCAGCAATGCCTCCTTCCTCATTGGGCCGGAAACGTATTGATCAAGAAAGTTCTCCTGAACACACTTCAGAAATTTTTTCCCCTCTCTGCCCTTTACACTTACTATCCCAGTCTATATTAGGATACTATCCCAGTCAATATTAGGATAATTGAAGTCCCCCATTTTTAAAAATTCGCTTATGGGATGTGGGCGTCACTGGCGAGGCCAGCATTTATTACCCATCCCTAGCTGCCCTTGAGAAGGTGGTGGTGAGCCGCCGCCTTGAACCGCTGCAGTCCGTGTGGTGAAGGTACTCCCACAATGCTGTTAGGTAGGGAGTTCCAGGATTTTGACCCAGCGACGATGAAGGATTGGCGATATACTTCTAAGTCAGGATGGTGTGTGACTTGGAGGGGCACTTGGAGGTGGTGGTGCTCCCATGCGCCTGCTGCCCTTGTCCTTCTAGGTGGAAGAGGTCGCAGGTTTGGGAGGTGCTGCCGAAGAAGCCTTGGCGAGTTGCTGCAATGCATCTTGAGATGGTACACACTGCAGCCACGGTATGCCGGTGGTGGAGGGAGTGAATGTTTAAGGTGGTGGATGGGGTGCCAATCAAACGAGCTGTTTTGTCCTGGATGGTGTCGAGCCTCTTGAGTGTTGTTGGAGCTGCACTCATCCAGGCAAGTGGAGAGTATTCCATCACACTCCTTACTTGTGTCTTGTAGATAGTGGAAAGGCTTTGGGTAGTCAGGAGGTGAGACACTCACTGCAGAATACTTAGCCTCTGACCTGCTCTTGTTGCCACAGTATTTATGTGGCTGGTCCAGTTAAGTTTATGGTCAATGGTGACCCCCCAGGATGTTGATAGTGGGGGATTCGGACCCCCCAGGATGTTGATAGTGGGGGATTCGGTGATGGTAATGTCGTTGAATGTCAAGGGGAATGTGGTTAGACTCTCGCTTGTTGGAGATAGTCATTGCCTGGCACTTCTGTGGCGCGAATGTTACCTGCCACTTATCAGCCCAAGCCTGATCGTCATCCAGGTCTTGTTGCATGTGGGCATGGACTGCTTCATTATCTGAGGAGTTGTGAATGGTGCTGAACACTGTGCAGTCATCAGCGAACATCCCCATTTCTGACCTTATGTTGGAGGGAAGGTCATTGATGAAGCAGCTGGAGATGGTTGGGCCGAGGACACTGCCCTGAGAAACTCCTGCAGCGATGTCCTGGGGCTGTGATGATTGACCTTCAACCACCACAACCATCTTCCTTTGTGCTAGGTATGACTCCAACCAGTGTAGTGTTTTCTCCCTGATTCCCATTGACTTCAGTTTTACCAGGGCTCCTTGATGCCACGCTCGGTCAAATGCTGCCTTGATGTCAAGGGCAGTCACTCTCACCTCACCTCTGGAATTCAACTCCTTTGTCCATGTTTGAACCAAGGCTGTAATGAGGTTGGGAGCTGAGTGGTCTTGGCAGAACCCGAACTGGGCATCAGTTAGCAGGTTATTGGTGAGTAAGTGCCACTTGATAGCACTGTCGATGACACCTCCCATCACTTTGCTGATGATTGAGAGTACACTGATGGGGCGGTAATTGGCCGGATTGGACTTGTCCTGCTTTTTGTGGACAGGACATACCTTGAGAAGTCGCACAACACCAGGTTATAGTCCAACAGATTTATTTAATTTTACAAGCTTTCGGACAGGACATACCTTGGCAGTTTTCCACATTGTCGGATAGATGCCAGTCTTGTCGCTGTACTGGAACAACTTGGCTAGAGGCGTGGCTAGTTCTGGAGCACAAGTCTTCAGCACGATAGCCGGGATGTTGTCGGGGCCCATAACCTTTGCTGTATCCAGTGCACTCAGCTCTTTCTTTATATCACGTGGAGTGAATCGAATTGGCTGAAGACTGGCTTCTGTGATGTTGGGGACCTTGGGAGTAGGCCGATATCGATTATCCACTCTGCACTTCTGGCTGAAGATGGTTGCAAACGCTTCAGCCTTGTCTTTTGCACTCACGTGCTGGGCTCCACCATCATTGAGGATGGGGATATTCATGGAGCCTCCTTCTCCTGTTAGTTGTTGAATGGTCCACCACCATTCATGGCTGGATGTGGCAGGACTGCAGAGCTTTGATCTGATCCGTTGATTATCACTACTCTATAGTTCTTGCACCTCTCTGTAATTTCCTTGCAAATTTGCTCCTCTATATCTTTCCCTCTAGTTGGTGGCCTATAGAATACACCTAGTAGTGCAATGGCACCTCTATTATTTCTTAACACTAACCAAATAGATTCTTTCCTTGACCCCTCCAGGACATCCTCTCTCTCCAGCACTGTAACATTCTCCTTAACCAATACTGCCACCCCACCTCCTTTCTTTCCTTCTCAATCTTTCCTGAACAACTTATATCCAATATTTAAAACTCAATCCTGTCCTTTGTTGGGCCAGGTCTTCGTTATCGCCATGATGTCATATTCCCATGTGGCTATTTGTGCCTGCAGCTCACCAACCTTATTTACCATGCTTTGTGCGTTTATGCACATGCACTGTAAACCTATCTTAGACCTTCTTGTATTCTCTCTTAGTGTGAGCCCATCTAATACCTTACTTTTTCTTACTCTAGTGCTATCTGTCTCTCCCAATCCTTTGTGCACTTTGTTTTTCTTTTCTAATGCTGCATCCTGGTGCCCATCCCCTTGCCAAATTAGTTTAAACCCTCCCCCACAGCACTAGCAAACCCCCCCTGCTGGGAAATTGGTTCAGGCTCTGTTGAGGTGCAACCCGTCTGGCCTGTACAGGTCCCACCTCCCTCAGAATCGGTCCCAATGTCCCAGGAATCTGAAGCCCTCCCTCCTGCACCATCTCTCCAGCCACGCATTCACCTGCTCCTATTTCTATACTGACGAGCTCGTGGCACAGGGAGTAATCCAGAGATTACTACCTTTTGAGGTCCTGCTGTTTAATCTATATCCTATCTCCTTAAAATCTGCCTGCAGGACCTCATCCCTCTCTCTACCTATGTTGTTGGTACTGAGCTGGACCATGACCTCTGGCTGTTCACCCTCCCCCCTTAGAATGTTCTGCAGCTACTCAGTGACATCCTTGACCCTGGCACCAGGAAGACAACTTTCCATCCTGGAATCATGTCTGCGATCACAGAAACGCCTGTCTGTTCATCCAACTATCGAATCCCCTACCACTATTGCTTTCCCGATCTTCCTCCTCTCCCCCTGTACAGCTGAGCCACCCGTGCCACCATGGACTTGGCTCTGACTGTACTCCCCAGAGGAACCATCGCCCTCACCAGTATTCAGTACTGAATACTGGTGGAGAATGAGATGTACTCGGACTTCTGCACTACCTGCCTGGTCCTGCTTGTCTGTCTGGCAGTCACCCATTTCCTCTTCTGCCTGCACACTCTTACGCTGCGGGGTGACCACCTCCTGAAACGTGCTATCCACGTAGCTCTCAGCCTCCTCGATGCACCGCAGTGACGCCAGCTGCTGCTCAAGCTCCAAAACCTGGAGCTTCAGTTCCTCCAGCTGACAACAGTTCCTGTACACATGGTTGTCCAGGACACTGGTAGCGTCCTGGAGTTCCCATATGGCATAAGATGTGTATTCCATGGACTGAGGTACCCTGCCATGCCTCTACTTAATAGATTATTAACTAATTTAACAGAAATAAACTCGACTTAAAGAACAATCACCAGCTACTCACCAATTTGTTTTTTTCCCTCTTCAGCTCCTTCCCTTGTGCTGACGCCATTTACCTCGCTCCTTGGCACTCGCACTCCCTCCAGGCTCTTGGGCCTACCTTTATCTCCGGCCACTCCTCTCGCGCTCTCTCCTCCTTCCCCCTCTGCTTTGAATTCCCACTCTCCCCAAATTCCCAACTTAGCACTCTGTCTAGAAACACTCCATTTAGGATCACTCTGTGCAGCCCACTGAAAGCTGTTACATCTCTAACTTTTGCCAGTTCTGACAAAAGGTCAACGACCTGAAACATTAACTCTCTTTCTCTCTCCACAGATGCTGCATGACCTGCTGAGTATACTAGCATTTTCTGTTTTTCTGGCAATGCTCAAGCTTTGTAATCGTTATTACTTGCCCATGTTTTACTGATTCATCTGTTTTTGAAGGTGCTTTTTTATTGTAATGAAGCAAAGGACACAAATACAATTTCAGTTATCCATAACAACTGAGTGACCATTTTTACAGTACTGTGCCTGCAATTAGTTTGCATTCTCTGTCTGGAATTCTCTCGTAAACCCCTCAGCCTCTCCACCTCCATTTCCTTCTTTAAGAAGCTTCTTAAAACTGCCGTGTTTGACTAAACTTTTGGTCACTCCGTCTAACCTTTCCATCTTTGGCTTGGCGTCTGTTTTTCTTTATGCCTCTGTGAAGTACTTTGGGATATTTTCCATGTTAAAGGCACTACAGTCTCCACGACTTATAGCAGGCATGTTCGTGTGCGTGATCTGCCCGATGTAACGGCCATCGTGTGCGTGTACTGTACTGCCTAATAGTAATCGGAATATGAACGCAGTGACTGTAAATAGTAACCATAGTGAAATTATAATGATTTAGAGGCCCATAATATGAATAAATCAGCCCTTAACACCAGGATTAACACTTAAATTGGGGGGGAGGAGAGGAGAAAGAAGCATTGAAATTGCTGTTTCTGTTACAGTATGTGCTGAGCATTCCTTTTCGTGGAGTTAATCGTCAAAAAGATTAAAGTTTAGTGCAATGTATTGTTGTCATTCTCCCTAAGATACCTTGTTCTAGAACAATGTAATCCCCAAGCTAGAAATTGTGTCAGCTGCAGAATCCAGCAATAGTTTCAGCTTTAATAAAACCTGTGAACAGGGGGACCCGATATGGACGGCAAACTGCCAAGTCCAAGCTGACCAGAGTTAGCCATAAGCTGGGCCACCTTGGACAAGTATAGCTTCACCAGGGTGTCTAGAAAAGAAAACAATTTGTCACAGGAGTTTTGGAGCACCCATAATCTGCAGTGCTGACATCAATCACTGACTTACTTTCCAATAAAACATTGACCTCCAGCTGTTTCTGTCCGAAATAAATACAGCAGTAAAGACGCTATAACCGGCAACTTTGAAATTGACGTTAATGCAAATGGTTAATGGTTTTCACTTTTTGGCGGATATTTTAAACATGGACGTCTTAAGTGGTGGGGTCTACACTGTAATTGCAATCCATTCTATTGTTAGCTTGTTACCAAACTTGGTACAACAGTTAAAACGGATAAAAGAATAGAACAATTAAGTAAGTGAAATTATTTGGCAATTTTTTTAATTCATTCACAGGATGTGGGCGTTGCTGGTAAGGCCGGCATTTATTGCCCATCCCTAATTGCCTTGAGAAGGTGGTGGTGAGCTGCCTTCTTGAACCACTACAGTCTGTGTGGTGAAGGTACTCCCACAGTGACTTTGTCGTTCTGGTTTGGTACATCTGAGTGACTTGCTGGGCCATTTCAGAGGACAGTTAAGAGTCAACCACATTGCTGTGGGTCTGGAGTCACAAGTAGGCCAGACCAGGTAAGGACGGCAGATTTCCTTCCCTAAAGGACATTAGTGAACCGGATAGGTTTTTACGACAGTCCGGTAGTTTCATGGTCACCAATACTGATACTAGTTTTTATATTCTAGATTTATTTAATTAACTGAATTTACACTCCCCGTGGTGGGATTTGAACTCACGACTCCGGATTACTAGTCCAGTAACACAACCACTATGCTACCGTTCCCATTACTAATTTAATCATTTCGCACTGTAAATGAAATTACACAGAGAATGCTGCATGAGACAAGTACTTTTCTCTGTTTAAAGAAAGACAAGTTACATACATTATACAATGATTAAACTATTTGTAATACTTCATCTGGCTGAGACTCAATTATATTTCCAAATCGGCAATTAAAATTCCACCTCAGTGAATTTCTGGGTGTCATACCAGAAAGACTGACCACGCAGATGAGCTTTGGGAAAAGTGGCCTTGAGGTCTGAACGTGTGCTCCTCGCCTACCTGTACAGTGCATGATGATGAAATACTTCATCGTTCTTCAAATTTGAAGAAAAAAAGCAGATTGTCTCCCAAATTATCATTTTCTCCGAGAACACAAACCCATTCCTCTCATATCTACACATTCATTTAACATCACTCATTTGCATGTTGGATTTCAGTTCAACTCTCATCACAACTAACAGATGAAAAGATCCTATTAAGACTTTTTTCTATGTGTCTTTTTTTGGGGTCTTTCAACAACACTGGCTGCTTCACTAGCTATCTGACATGTCTAAATGAAAGTCGTTCAGATGTGCTAAGTCTGATACCAACAAATCACTTCCAGACCACTTTGGTGTGGCCTCATTTGGAAACCCCTCAGCAAGTTGAGCATGAAGTAAACAGGTGTTCAAAATCATGAAGGGTTTTGATGGAGCAAATAAAAATAAACTGTTTCCAGTGGCAGAAGGGTTGGTAGCCAAAGGACACAGATTTAAGGTAATTGGCAAAAGAACCAGAGGCAAAATAAGTAGAATATTTTTTACGCCGCAAGTTTTTTTTAAATTCGTTCCTGGGATCTGGGCGTCGCTGGCAAGACCAGCATTTATTGCCCATCCCTAGTTGCCCTTGAGAAGGTAGTGGTGAGCCGCCTTCTTGAACCGCTGCAGTCCGTGTGGTGAAGGTACTCCCACAGTGCTGTTCGGGAGGCAGTTCCAGGATTTTGACCCAGCAACGATGAAGGAACGGCGATATACTTCCAAGTCAGGATGGTATGTGACTTGGAGGTGGTGGTGCTCCCATGTGCCTGCTGCCCTTGTCCTTCTAGGTGGTAGAGGTTGCGGGTTTGGGAGGTGCTGCCGAAAAAGCCTTGGCGAGTTGCTGCAGTGCATCTTATAGATGGTACACACTGCAGCCACGGTACGCCGGTGGTGGAGGGAGTGAATATTTAAGGTGGTGGATGGGATGTCAATCAAGCGGGCTGCTTTGTCCTAAATGGTGTCGAGGTTTTTGAGTGTTGTTGGAGCTGCACTCATCCAGGCAAGTGGAGAGTATTCCATCACACTCCTTACTTGTGCCTTGTAGATGGTGGAAAGGCTTTGGGGAGTCAGGTGAGACACTCGCTGCAGAATACCTAGCCTCTGACCTGCTCTTGTTGCCACGGTATTTATGTGGCTGGTCCAGTTAAGTTTCTGGTCAATGGTGACCCCCCAGGATGTTGATGGTGGTGGATTTGGTGATGGTAATGTCAAGGGGTGGTGGTTAGATTCTCGCTTGTTGCCGATAGTCATTGCCTGGCACTTGTGTGGTGCAAATGTTTCCCATCAGCCATCAGTCTAAGCATGAACGTCGTCCAGGTCTTGTTGCACTCGGGCATGCACTGCTTCATTATCTGAGGAGTTGTGAATGGATCTGAACACTGTGTAGTCATCAGCGAACATCCCCATTTCTGACCTTATGTTGGAAGGAAGGTCATTGATGACGCAGCTGAAGATGGTTGGGCCTAGGACACTGCCCTGAGGAACTCCTGCAGCGATGTCCTGGGGCTGTGATGATTGACCTCCAACCACCACAACCATCTTCCTTTGTGCTAGGTATGACTTCAGCCAGTGGAGAGTTTTCCCCTCGATTCTTATTGACTTCAGTTTTACCAGGGCTCCTTGATGCCACATTCGGTCAAATGCTGCCTTGATGTCAAGGGCAGTCACTCTCACCTCACCTCTGGAATTCAACTCCTTTGTCCATGTTTGGATCAAGGCTGTAATGAGGTCGGGAGCCGAGTGGTTCTGGCGGAACCCAAACTGGGCATCAGTGAGCAGGTTATTGGTGAGTAAGTACCGCTTGAGAGCGCTGTTGTCGACACCTTCCATCACTTTGCTGATGATTGGGATTAGACTGATGGGGCGGTAATTGGCTGGATTGGATTTGTCCTGCTTTTTCTGGACAGGACATAGGTATGTCAGTATAGGACATACCTGAGCAGTTTTCCACATTGTCGGATAGATGCCAGTGTCGTAGCTGTACTGGAACAGCTGGGTTTTAGGAGCGGCTACTTCTGGAGCACAAGTCTTCAGCATGACAGCCGGGATGTTGTCGGGGCCCATAACCTTTGCTGTATCCAGTGCGCTCAGCCATTTCTTGGTATCATGTGGAGTGAATAGAATTGGCTGAAGACTGGCTTCTGTGATGGTGGGGACCTCAGGAGTAGGCCGATATGGATCATCCACTGGCCACTTCTGGCTGAAGATGGTTGCAAACGCTTCAGCCTTGTCTTTTGCACTCACATGCTGGGCTCCACCATCATTGAGGATGGGGATATTCATAGAGCCTCCTTCTCCTGTTAGTTGTTTAATGGTCCACCACCATTCACGACTGGATGTGGCAGGACTGCAGAGCTTTGATCTGATCCGTTGATTGTGGGATCGCTTAGCCCTGTCTATAGCATGCTGCTTCTCCATTTTAGCTTGCATGTAGTCCTGTGTTGCAGCTTCCCCAGGTTGGCACCTCATTTTTAGGTATGTCTGCTGCTGCACCTGGCATGCTCTTCTACAGTCCTTATTGAACCAGGATTGGTCCCCTGGCTTGATGGTAATGGTAAAGTGAGCGATATGCTGGGCCATGAGGTTACAGATTGTGGTGGAATACAATTCTGTTGCTGCTTGGATGCCCAGTTTTGAGCTGCTAGATCTGTTCTGAATCTATCCCATTTAGCATGGTGGTAGTGCCACACAACATGATGGAGGATGTCCTCAGTGTGAAGACGGGACTTCGTCTCCACAATGACTGTGTGGTGGTTACTGCTACAATACTGTCATGGACAGATGCATCTATGACCGGTGAGGACGAGGTCAAGTAGGTTTTTCCCCTCGTGTTGGTTCTTTCACCACCTGTCGCAGGCCCAGACTGGCAGCTATGTCCTTCAGGACTCGGCCAGCTCGGTCAGTAGTGGTGCTACCGAGCCACTCTTGGTGATGGACATTGAAATCCCCCACCCAGAGTACATTCTGTGCCCTTGCTACTCTCCAAGTGGTGTTCAACATGGAGGAGTACTGATTCATCAGCTAAGGCAGGGTGGTAGGTGGTAATCAGCAGGAGGTTTCCTTGCCCATGCTTGACCTGAAGCCATGAGACTTCATGGGGTCCGGAGTCAATGTTGACTCCCAGCGCCAATCCTTCCCGACTGTATATCATGGTGCCACCACCCCTGGTGGGTCTGTCCTGCCGGTGGGACAGGACTTACCTAGGGAGGAGTTTGGGACATTGGCTGAAAGGTATGATTCTGTGAGTATGACTGTCAGGCTGTTGCTTGACTAGTCTGTGGGATAGCTCTCCCAATTTTGGCACAAGTCCCCAGATGTTGGTGAGGAGGACTTTGCAGGGTTGACTGGGCTGGGTGTGCCGTTATTGTGTCCGTAGTCGGTGCCGAGGTCGCAGCCGGGTGGTCCATCCGGTTTTATTCTTATTATTGTAGATCTGTTCTTATGATCTAGAATGTACTGCCTGAAAGGATGGTAGAAGAAAATTCAGTTATGATTTTCAAAAGGGAATTAGATAAATACTTCAAGGGGAAAAATTTGCAGGGCTATGGGGAAAAGGGCAGGGGAATGGGACTAATTGGATCACTCCTTCACAGCATCAGCACAGACACGATGGGCCGAATGGCCTTCTGTGCTGTATCATTTTATGATTTTTTTGATAAAGGTACATTATGCACCACCTTAGGGGTCAGTTTTACAAAACTGATGACATGGCACTGTTTCAAAATGTGTGTAGTATAGCCAATAGTATGAGAGTCGAAATATTTCATTAACTCGTTCCATCAGAGCTACTATTGTGCTGACACTTGCTACAACTGCAGCACCGCATCAACTCTGTACAGCTGCAATAGGGACCTTGTCTGGCATTCTCCCAGAACCAAGAACTGCAGTGGGAATGGTGCCAATTGGTGACTTTATCAGGGAAACTAGTGAATGAATTAAGTGTACGGTTGGATTAGTGTAGCAGTACTGAAGATAGTGGTCGGTTCCAGGATTATGCTAACGTGTTTTGGATAAACTGATTTCTGAGAGTTCTGGATAGCTCAGAAGGGAATGTTTAGGCTAGGAATGTATTGGTGCTTTTTTTTTTGAAAAAAAGACTAACAAGGTAAGTTCTTTTTTTGTGGATAATATACATTTTATATGTGCAGACTGGAAGTCAAAGTCAAAACTGTACCATATGTTTCCTCTTCGTAACGGACATCCACTGTGTTGTATGTATATTGTTTTGCAAATAAATGTATGCTTTGACAGAATTAAAGTAGGTTTAGTTTTAATGTAACTGCATGATCTTCAGAGTTCAGTGCAAATGAACTCTTAACAACTTAAAATACTGCTAAAATAGCTTTCATGTTCAAGTTGAGCCAAAAACCCTGAAGCCCGGGCGCTAGTTGCTTTGCGCCCCATTGCCCTCTTAGGGCGCTAACGGGAGGCACAAAGCAACTGAATTTTTCCCCCAAGGTATTTTATGAGCTAAGATGGGTTGAAGGACCTTCCTTATTTGTAACTATCTTGTGATCTGCTTTAAGCTAAACCTTCCTATCCCTCTGCAGTTTTGACCATTTTAGCCATGGTGGGCTACTGAAGAAAACTAGACTTTTCAGGATCCCTTGCAAACTGCAAATACATGATAAATTATGAGGTAGTTGTAGCTCAAAAACAATCATTCTTAATTTTCAACATCTACATTTACTGAATTAGGTAACGTTTAATATGCTTACAATGTATTTTTGCATCATCACAGTAAACCTTTCTATTTTGTGAGTGATTAATTTTAGCAGCTATAATGTATACATTAAAAACATACCAGTGCTACTGCTATCTGCCATCTAGTGTCTGAAACAAAATAAAATGGGGATCCAGTAACTAGCATTGGCATGTCTATTTAACACCATCAGGGAAGGATCAGTTATTGTAATACACTGTTAAAATGCAAATGAATAATTAACATGGTTAGTTAATTAATGAAGGAATGCGATTGATGCCAGCATGGTGTATTTCAAATAGTAACTTTGTAAAACCATTGCACTGGTGTATATATGTTTACCCTACTTGATACTTAACAATGACTGAGAGTCCTTGCATATGATTCAATTACATAAACTGTAATAATGGAATATCATAATGCATTTGCCACTTCAAATACTCAATGCAAACTATATAAATTCTGCTAATTTTCCATTTTATTTGTATTTCAAAGAGTAATTTGCATTGTTTATTGCTCTAGGCTACATTACATCTTTTTACTACGATATTCATCTATTATTTTCTTTTATCATTAAAAGAACAAGTGTTTATAGGTCACCTAAATGTGTTTGAATGAGGGTTGATTTAAAATTCAGGAAAATGTGTCTGGAAGTCACAACCAATGTTGGTAATCCACTCACTTTGAATATTTAATCCCAAATTTGAACAGAGCATTCAGGCTTTGAACAGAGCACTCAGGATGCCTTTTTGGGAAAAAAAAAATGAATCCTCAGAAGATGTCTTTATAGTAACATAAATTAAAAGAAAATAAATTATTCCCATAAAGCCTCTCTTCTATTTTGAGCAATACTTACAATGTGAAGTTCTGTTGAAAAACTCTAATAATTACACACTGTGTTTAGTGATTGCAATATAGTTCATCCTGTGGTCAAAGCACATTTCCTAAGCCTTCATCAATTGTGTTGATTAAATGAGTAATTCGTAGATTACCACCCCACTTGGTCAAAAGATCAAAGTTCTAAGTAGAAATGTGGTTCTAGACAATAGAATGACCATTGTGTAAATTACCCTTGTTCATAACCTTTCTTTTTTTTTCTATCTCTAAATGTTAGAATGGAAGAATGATGGGATGGATCTAAATATGGGCTGTGGGGCAGGCTTGCCACTTTCCTTCCTCTGCCTCGCCTTCCTGCTATTCCAGCTCTTTGGATGTAGTTGTCAGGGTCACCAATTTCAAGAACCAGCATTGCCTGCAACCTTCCAGTTTACACATTCCCTGTACAATGCCACTATTTACGAGAACTCTGCTGCAAGGACCTATGCCAACAGTAAAGTTAAAATGGGGATAAGTGTGTTTGATCCATTGTGGGACATTAAATACAGGATTATTTCTGGAGATGAGGACAGCTTCTTCAAAGCAGAAGAAGTTTTACTTGGGGATTTCTGTTTCCTCAGGATAAGGACTAAGGGTGGCAATTCCGCTATATTAAACAGGGAAGTTCAAAACCACTATTTGCTTATTGTGAAAGCTGCAATTAGAGGGGAAGCCTTGGAGGCATGGACAAAAGTGAATATTCAAGTTTTGGATATGAATGATTTGCGGCCTTTGTTTTCTCCAACGACATATTCTGTAACAATTCCTGAAAACACGCCACTGAGAACTAGTATTGCACAAGTGACAGCAACTGATGCAGATATTGGATCAAATGGAGAATTTTATTATTATTTTAAAGATAGAGTTGACATCTTTGCTGTTCATCCAACTAGTGGCGTAGTCTCCCTAAGTGGCAGATTGAATTATGATGAGAGAAACCAGTATGACCTGGAGGTTTTAGCAGTGGATCGTGGAATGAAACTTTATGGGAACAATGGAGTAAGCAGTACGGCAAAGCTAGTCATTCATATTGATAGGATCAATGAACATGCCCCAACCCTAAGTGTGGTGACTCACATTCCCTCCTTGATGGAAAGTGATCCTACCTATGCCATTGTGACTGTGGATGACCTGGATGACGGAATTAATGGGGAAATTGAATCAATATCCATTGTGGCGGGCGATCCTTTAGAACAGTTCTACCTTGTTAGAACTGGGTTAGGGCGCAAGGAGTATAGGATAAAGGTAGTAAAGGCAGTAGATTGGGAAGACTTTCCCTATGGTTATAATCTAACCCTTCAAGCAAAAGATAAGGGAACCCCTCAGAAATTCTCTGCAGTGAAAATTGTACATATTGGAAATCCTGAAGAAAATGAAAGCCAAGTAACTTTTGAAGAGGATGTCTATGAAGTGGAACTGAATGAATTTGCTCCTCCTGGAGTAGTTGTTGTTGCTGTTAAGCTAAAGCCTGAACCACAGAATGTGGAATATAAACTTAGTGCAACTGATGATGCTTATCATTTCTACATTAATCCCCAAACTGGCCTGATCACCACAGCACAGCATATAAGCATCCTTGAAAGAGAACATTTCGTGTTGGAAGTGAAGAACAATGCCAATGAAATGAAAGTACGAGTCATCATAAAGATAGAAGATGTCAATGATCATACTCCAGAATTTCACCAACGATCATACGAGGCATTTATCAACGAGAGCTTGCCTATTGGTAGCAGTGTTTTAGTTGTTTCTGCCACTGACAATGATCAAGGAGAAAATGGATACGTAACATACAGCATCGGCAGCCTGAATCCATTACCTTTTATAATAAACCAGTTTACTGGTGTCATCAGCACAAGTGACCAGCTAGATTTTGAGTCTTCACCTCAGAGTTACAGGTTTTTTGTTCGAGCCTCAGACTGGGGTTCTCCTTATCGACGTGAGAGTGAGGTGAATGTAACTGTATATGTGGAAAACATTAATGACAATAAACCCCTGTTTGAAAAAGTGGACTGCCGAGGAGTGATTTCACATGAGTTTCCTGTTGGTGAACAAGTAACTGCTGTTTCAGCTATTGATGTTGATGAACTGGAATTGGTAAAATACAGGATCATATCTGGGAATGAGCTTGGATTTTTTGACCTGAATTCTGACTCTGGTGTGCTTTTCCTAACAAAAGCATTGAATAGTGCAAATCCAAAAGATGGACTCTTTTCACTTCAGATAACCGCTACGGATGGAGAGAACTTTGCTGATCCTATGTTTCTTAATATTTCCTTAGTGCACGGTAAGCTGACTGCAAAGGACTATGCATGCAGAGAAACTGGAGCTGCTCAGAAACTAACTGAAAAGTTGCTCAAAAGGGCTAAAGTAAACAACAAATCAAAGATGGAGGACTTATTCCTCGATCTCTATTCGATTAACCGGCAGTCTCCACAGTTTGATAAATCCTTTCCTTCTGAAATAGCCGTTAAGGAAGACCTTCCGGTTGGCAGTACTATTGTTAAGATCACAGCTTCAGATGCAGATAGTAGCTTCAATGGCAAAGTTGTATACACCATCTCTGATGGCAATGTCGATAGTTGTTTTAACATTGAAATGGAAACCGGATGGCTAACAATTCTGATGCCAATGGATCGTGAATTAACTGACAAATACATTCTTAACATCACCATTTATGACTTGGGGACTCCCCCAAAGTGTGCCTGGAGACTGATGACCATCCATATCCAGGATGCTAATGATAACAAGCCTCAGTTTTTGCTGGAGAGTTACTCGGTTAGCATTCCAGAAGATACAGTGATCGGTACAGAAGTAGTTCAGATAGAGGCCACAGATAAAGATTTGGGCCGTAACAGTGAAGTAATGTATACACTATTAACAAACACCCACCAATTTGCTATTAATGCCTCAACTGGCATTGTTTATGTGACTGGGTCGCTTGATCGGGAATTAATTACAAACTGTACATTGAAAATAGAAGCCCGTGACCAAGCTGAGAGTGGTCATCAACTGTATTCTGTGGTGGCGTTGAAGATCATTTTTGCTGATGTTAACGACAATGCTCCCCGTTTTGTTCCTTCAAGTTACTTTGTTAAGGTACTCGAAGATATGCCTGTCAGTGCTGTGGTAACGTGGCTGGAAGCTCATGATCCTGACCTTGGCTTGGGTGGCCAGATACGCTATTCTTTGGGAAATGATTATAATGGGAAGTTTGACATTGACAGAACCAGTGGAGCTGTACGCCTGTCAAAAGAGCTCGACTTTGAGAAACAGCAGTTCTACAACCTGACAATTCGTGCTAAAGATAAAGGTCGGCCTATATCCTTGTCTTCAGCATCCTTTATAGAAATTGAAGTAGTTGACGTGAATGAAAATCTTTACACACCACAGTTTTTAGAGTTTGCTAAGATGGCATCAGTGAAGGAAAATGCACCAATTGGGACAAGTGTTCTGCAGGTGGCAGCAAAAGATGATGATGATGGAAGGGATGGAGAGATTCAGTACTCCATCCGGGACGGCAGTGGCCTTGGACGTTTCACTGTAAACGAGGACACAGGTAGGGCTGTGCTCAAAGGTTGAAGATCTTTTATAATTTACCTTGCGTGGAATGTAAACTATGGAAAATTGATTTCTTAGTTAATTTAAATTAAATAAAATTTATAATAATCTGTTTAAAAAAATTCAAATTTGTGTGAACTGCTACAAAATATTCAAATACTTGTATAACAATAAGTAGTACTCATTTTTTTCAGCACATTTTTGCAGTTACCTGTAAAGTATATCAGACTAAGTAGTAATTATTTAAGTATGGACCAAAATTACAATATTTCAAATTGTTGTGTAAGGGTATCTGGGAGAAAAGTAAGTTCAATCTTACAGATTATCTGTTTAAAAAGTAGGAGCATATGATGTCTTATAAAGTTCCTGTTTACTTGTATTGTTGGGTATTATTAATTCTTTAAAATTTCTTGGTGTTAATGGATATTTGTTCACAATTAAACTGTTAGTGCACATTTACAATGTCTAGTAATTGTTCAACATTGCTCCATAATAGGTGGTGCAGTGTAGAGACTTTTGCTTAATTCTAAGTATTTGTGATTGTAACAGGCATGGTGTAATTTGTATGAATATTTACTATTGAACAATGCATTTGATAGGCATAGTCAGTCAGAAAAAAAGGGAACCAAGGTACAACAAGGCCAGCCCAGGTGTTTTCAAAATCCGTGAAAGATTGTGATGTGACACAGACGATTAAACAAAGGCTAGAAACACACTTGAGGCTTATCTTACAAGCTAGGCATTATACACATTTAGTTTTACTATTTTTAGTGCTTATTCCAATAACCTATTTTATTGCTGAATTAATAGCTCAGTCTGGCTCAACAAGCATTCAAACTTAGTGGAAAAAAAAATAAGCAAGTTGTGCAGTCGTACTTGGAGTTGTCTTTTATCAGCAAAAATCTGAAACTCCAAAAATACTGAATTTAACGGTTCTTTTTGATATTAGCCAGTAGTAGTTAGTTATTTCTTGATTCTCCATTGTGAAGCTGAGTTCTGCTATGAAGTTGACCCTTGACATTATTAGGTCAGCATATGCTTTAGTACTAATATGCGCTTTGCCAACCATACTATGAAAAGCCCCACAGCTATATAACACTTTTATACTTTAAATTATTATTTTAATTAAGTGTTTTGGACTATTTTTTATGAATTGTTAGTAGCATTGCGTTGCAAGTTGTCCTGTAAACAGTCTGTTTGCATTTCTTCCTGTTTTTAAGTACTTAAATACTGAACAATCACTCAGTTGGCCTGAGATGAAAAGCAGTATGTGGCATATTAAATTACTGTGACCTGTACTTGACAGTTTTTTATTTACTGTTGTGCAGTTGTTCTGTCAGTCGTCTTATGACCCAGGGCTTGGCTTCTGCACAGTTATTCAACAAAGAATATCCCAGTGGATTAGTAAGAAGGAATGCCAAAATCAAAATTGTTATATTAAGTTCTTTCAAAGTTCCATGATTCATGCTGAGCTTTGATTCTTTAAATTTTCTTCACAAAATGCAAGATATGTCTTGAACTATAAAGAGATTTGGAGTTTTATACTCGTGTTTTATTCTAAGCCAGATTCCATTTAAATTTTATGATTAATGGCAAAGTTGGTATAAATATTATTAACCCATTCTTGATTGCAGAGTTCAGTATAAAAATGAATAGCCTTCAAAAATGTTATTTGAGCAGTGATCTTATGTAGCTGTTTAAGTCTTTATATCACTGAAAACTGCAGCTTTAATGCTGATTAAAATTAGACATTTTGTGAGTTTGGTTTCTTTACCACCCTTAAAGTTGGCAGGATGTGGAGCTGCACTGGGCTCACTGTATATTCTGGGATCCAGGAAACCATATTGAAAATTACTAGGTGGAAAAAGCTTACTGTGTAAGTGATGATGTCTGTTTTCATTTCAGTATAGTTTGTGAGGCAAACGCATTCATACTTACTAAACATAGGTATGGATTGATTTATTCTTTTTTGAATGACGCGAAGAATATTATTGTGTTTATTTTCCAACTATGTCCAATAGCTTGCTGTTGTAATGAAAGAAAGAACTTGCATTTATAATAGCTTTTTACATCCTCAGGACATCCCAAATCGTTTCACAGTCAATTAATTCATTTTAAAATGTAATCATTGTTTTGTAAGCAAACACAGCAACCAAACTCCCCTAAACTGAAAATGAGATAAATAACCAGTGAGTCTATTTTAGTGGTATTGGTCTGAGAGTTGAATATTGGCCAGGACACTGGGTCAATTGCCTGCTCTTCGAATATGCTATGGGATCTTTTAAGTCCATCTGTAGTCAAAAGCTGTTTTAATATTGGCACCATTTAATTCAGATTTTGAGAGAGCTGTGTCTGCGAGTTGGCTCCTGGTGTTTATAATTCTAAATTAAACTCCCTAATCCTAGTGGCAAACTCATAAGCTCACAAAAAGCTGGATCTACGAGTCAGCTGCTAGATGAGAGAGATGGATTCAGCAGTGCAAATATCGGGAACATTGCTCATAGGCATTGAACTCCTGGAGTACGAATTAATACTGTGCCGATATATATGCAGCTAGAGTCTAATTCATCTTTGTCAGTAATATCTTGCAGTTTTTTTAACCTTTAAAAAAAAAATCACGACCTACAGTGATCAATTCAACCCTAACTAAGCTCCCATTGAGTTCACTGCTTATCAATTGATCTGTGCTGTTGATTGAGAAACACTGCTGTGCAGTAGCTATTAAATAATATGATTTTCATTTGAAATGTTTGTAAATTGTGCAGTCTGGAAGCTTATCTAAAACAAATTGCGTTAAATTAACTTACTTCAATCAAAAATGAAGCATAGAAATTGAAAATGGAATTTAAAGCAGGAATTATTAGCTTAAATTAATATATTTTCTGGTTAATCAGGCCCCATTTCATTTAAATAGGCCCCAGCTGTAGTATTGTGACCAATTCTGCATTACTTTAGGAAGGATGTCAAAGCCTTAGAGAGGGTGCAGAGGAGATTTACTAGAATAGTACTAGGGACCTCAGTTACGTGGAGTGACTAGAGAAACTAGGGTGGTTCTTATTAAAACAGAGACGTTTAAGGGGAAATTTGATAGAGGTGTTCAAAATCGTGAAGAGTTTTGATAGAGTATATAAGGAGAAATTGCTTACAGTGGCAGATGGGTCAGTAACCAGAGGACACAGATTTAAGGTAATTAGCAAAAGAACCAGAGGCGACATGAGGAAAAAATATGTTACATGGTGCGTTATGATCTGGAATGCACTGCCTGGAAGGATAATGGGAGCAAATTCAGTAATAACTTTCAAAAGGGAATTGGAGAAATACTTGAAGGGAAAATTTTGCAGGGCTATGAGGAAAGAGCAAGGGAGTGGGACTAATTGGATAGCTCTTTCAAAGAGCCAGCACAGGCACAAAGGGCCGAATGGTTTCCTTCTGTGCTGTATCATTCTATGATTCTAATTTTTTACTAACGTCTTCATGCTTTAGCAGTGTATGTTATTTAAATTAGAAGGAAGTTCCTTAACATAATTTACAGTTGAATTGCATATCAGTTTAGAACATGCATGTGCCTGTATATTATGCTGACTAATTGAAGGAGGAGACCTGGAGTTTATTGGTTATTCTTAGTCGCTTATAAACATACATTATTGTTAGGCCATCAGTTCAGGAGCCATTTTCTATGAGTGCAGAAAAATGGTAGTTGCTTTGTATGTTCACTCAGGTTAACAGCAATATGAGGTTTAGGTTTGGTGACATAACTCGAGTTGAATTTCAATATTGTGCAAAGGGAAAAGGAAAGTATTTGCATTTATAGAGCACCTTTCATGACCTCAGGATGTCGCAAAGTGCTTTACAGCCAATGAAATACTTTTGAAGTGCAGTCACTGTTGTAAGGTAGGTAAATGTTCCAGCCAATTTATGCACAGCATGGTCTCAAAAACAGCAGTGAGATACGTAAAATACATGACCAGCTAATCTGTTTTTAGTGATGTTGGTTGAGGGATAAATATTGGCTAGGACACCGGGAGAACTCCCCTGCTCTTCTTCAAATAGTGCCATGCCATGTGATTTTTAAACCCACCTGAAAGGGCAGACAGTTTAACATCACATCCAAAGGACAGCACCTCCAACAGTGCAGAAGTGTCAACCTAGATTCTGTGCTCAAGTGTCTGGAGTAGGGCTTGAACCCACGACCATCTGATTCAGAGGTGAGTATTACCACTGAGCTAAGGCTAACACCTAAGTAATTGTAGGAAGTCATTTTGAATGCATGGTTCTGGGCAGGGAAAAGAAGCAGATTGTGAATGAAACACCAAATAAAGTTGAAACCCTCAAAAAATCTTGCATCACTTTTGGAAGATGCCTCTTGTTATGAGTTAGTTTTTAGGTGTAATTATTGACACAGAATATATTGGTATCATATTGATCAAAGTATGCAGATCAGGTTGATACTTTAGTGCAGTAGTGCAGTGTTGGACCAATGTCTCACAATATTAATCCTGGCAGTTGTTGGAAACAGAGAAGGACTTAGAGATACTGTGGTATCAAGGGGCAAAGATTTCTTGTGGCCTAATGCATGTTTGAGTAATCTATTTGTGTCAGTATTAGATGGTTTGTAACGCGGCGGTGTTGTATGCCTGTTGGACTTTTTGACTTCAATTTTCAGGTGCTCAGGGTTCAGTAAAGGGAGACCGTAGACCTTAACCGTAGAAATTTAAACTCATGAATTGAAATGAAGTAAAGCTATAGTTTAGACAGTAGTTTATTTGTGTGTGATTAAAAATGAAAAACCAAAACAAAGTGGCACATCTTGCAAATATTAGAAATACATGTTGTGACTTCTTTTAGCCACCAGTCACATTAGCTGGAAGTTTATGGAGGTTGGGAGAATTCTGGCATCAGATAATTAATGCCTGAGTATTCGAAAACCATTACTGACTTAAAAAGAGTTTAATAAAACATGCAGAAGGAAAAGTGCTGTTCTCATTTTTAATGGCAGCTGTTTTGTGTTTTGTTGATGATGTCTGGATTCAATCACACAGCTCAGTGTTGAATAGTGTTTTGGCAAATTTCTGGCATTTAATGTCACCATTTTCTGGCAGAATACTGTAATATTTAGCACAAAGTACCACATTCAAATTGAATAAATTTGAAAACACAGCTGTTAGATTATTGGCAGAACTTACATTTGCCTAGAAAGTTTTTCTAGGCCATTCCGTGTAAAGATAACACCTCACTGCAATCTATCTTCTTTTACTTTTTAAGTTGATTTTTTAAATATCATCTATTTAAGCAGTTGATCCATTATTGTCAGATTACTTTAAAGTAATTTACCTTGATCTTGCTCTATTGTCTGCACAGTCAACTACTTATTTCTAAATAAATAATCTAGACGTCAAGTGGTTCTCTGTAGTAAGCATGTGACACCAAAGAATCCCCAATAGCTGCTCATGGATGTAAGGAATATTTTGAGATTTTTGTGACGAGAGAAATAATCGGATGATCTTGCGCTGATTATCACAAGTGGTTTCTGCACTTCGAGTGAATAGAATGGCTTGTAATCTGATTGCCTGAGTAAAAGGGGAATTAACATTTTTAACTCCCAAGTCTTGCACCAACTGTCTCTGAGCAGCTGGATTATTTCTTCTCGGACCTCTGCCAATTTCTAACTGCTCATTTATGAAGTAGGTTAGATCACCTTGAACAATGCCACCTTCCATACTAGTGCTTCCGATATGTCTTCCTTTTTCCTCAACCGAGGATTCCCCTCTACCATGGTTGACATGGCCCTCGACCGTGTCTGTTCCATTTCCCGCCCTTCTGCTCTCACCCCTTCCCCTCTCCCAGAACCACGATAGGGTTCCCCTTGTCCTCACCTTTACCCCACCAGCCTCCACATTCAACGGATCATCCTCCGCCATTTCCGCCACCTCCAACGTGATCCCACCACCAAACACATCTTCTCCTCGCCTCCCCTTTCAGCATTCTGAAGGGACCGCTCCCTCCGCGACACCCTGGTCCACTCCTCAATCACCCGCAACACCCCCTCCCCTTCTCACGGCACGTTCCCGTGCAAGCGCAGGAGATGTAACACCTGCCGTTTTACCTCCTCCCTTCCCACTGTCCAGGGTCCCAAACACTCCTTCCAGGTGATACAGCAATTTACTAGTACTTATTGCAATTTAGTATACTGTATTCGCTGCTCACGATGCAATCTCCTCTACATTGGGGAGACCAAACTCAGATGGGGTGATCGCTTTGCGGGACACCTCCATTCAGTCCACAAGCGTGACCCCGAGCTTCCAGTTGCCTGTCACTTTAATTCTCTGCTCCACTCCCACTCTGACCTCTCTGTCCTCGGCCTCTTACACTGTTCCAAGGTAAGCTTGAGGAACAGCACCTCATCTTTCGATTAGGCACTTTACAGCCTTCTGGACTCAACATCGAGTTCAACAATTTCATATCATAACCCCTGCCCCTATTTTTTCACATGGCAGCTGTTGCTGATGATTCTGATATTCCCATTTACACCTCCTCTAGACTCATCTTTTGTTTCTTTAATTGCCCCATTACCATCTCCTTTTGCCTTGCACCATCATCCCTTATGTCATTTAAGCTCTCCTGCCTTCCACCTGCCTTCCACCCTATCACAGACCTTCCCCTTGTTCTTTCCTCCCCTCCCCCCTTTCCCTGCCTCTGTACTTGCTTAAAACCTGTTACAACTCCAGCTTTTCACAGTTCTGACGAAAGGTCATCGACTTGAAATGTTAGATATGGAAAGGTAAAGCTTTTTCTTATTGTTCACCAGTTACCAGTCGGGTTGGCTACAACTGTCTATGATCTGGCAATTAATCAGTTTAATCCATAACAATTAATCTGTATCTCCATAGCCTCCTCCAGCCCAAAAACACTCCCCCATCCGATTCTCCCCTCTTGTGCAACTCCCTCATCCTAGTCCCACCATTGCCAGCCTTGCCTTCATCCCCTTATGTCCCATGCTTTGGAATTCCCTTCCTAAATCCCTCTGCCTCTACACCTCAGTCTCCTCCTTTAAGACTGTCTTAAACCCAGCTCTTTGTCCAAACTTTTGGTCATCTGTTTTAATATCTCCTTCTTTAGTTTGGCCTCCAGTTTTTTGATTACAACTCTGTTAAACGCCTTTGGACTTTTTTCTCCGTTAAAGGTACTATATAGAATGCAAGTTGTTCTTGTCTGTTCCTATCTCCATGCATCCTTTTATAATCTTCAGGGGGGATTTTAACCTTCCCCACCTGATGGGAACGGTGTGGGTAGGGGGTTATGATAGCTGGCAGGAGTTCACACTGCGTTCCAACTCATTCCCACCCCCCATCATCTTAACTTATCCGAAATGAGGCACGGGAAGGCCACCTACCCCAGAGGAGCAGAGACCTAATGGCGAAGTCACGCCGTGATGGCTTCCTCAGGATGCACACTTCATTATAACTCAATTTTAAGGGCTCTGCTGCTTTGGGCTTCCCCCACCTCCCTGATGCCTAACTTTGCCAATTCCCTTCCACCCCCCTGCCCCCATCACTTAAGTTGTTGGGGAACGTTTTCATGTGTCCCTGCCAAAGGTCGCAAAGATGTTCTGGTAGTCTTTTTGCTTGGGGCACCATATTTTTTTAAATGTTTGGTGTACTTTGTCAAAAATTTTCTTAATGTCGTCATTGGTGACTTAGTTGATTTAGAATTAAAAGTTATTATAAAATATAGAAACATAGAAGATTGGAGCAGGAGTAGGCCATTCGGCCCTTCAAGCCTGCTCCGCCATTCAATGAGATCATGGCTGATCATCCAAATTCAGTACCCTGTCCCTGCTTTCTCCCCATATCCCTTGATCCCTTTAGCCTAAGAAATATATCTAACTCCTTCTTGAATATATTTAATGATTTGGCCTCAACTGCCTTCTGTGGTAGAGAATTCCACAGTTTCACCACTCTCTGGGTGAAGAAATTCCTCCTCATCTCAGTCCTAAATGGCTTACACCTTATCCTTAGACGATTCTTGCATTTTTCTTCTATCAGATGAGTATTTGATCTTAAGACAACTGCGTGTTCTCAGGCTATGTAGACCTGAGAAACAGCATAAAAGTGGCCAGTCAAAGGGAAGTCCAACCCAACATGAGCAAATTTTTAAAAATCCATTTTTGATTTGAAAGTACTTTAAAAAAAAAAATGTTGCATTGCAATAGGGAATAAAGAAAGAAGTAGCATTTATATAGCAATTCATCACGTCTGTAGGACATCCCAAAGCACTTCACAGTTAATAAATTACCTTTGCAGTGTACCCACTATTATCGCTTTGGCTGCCAATTTGCACATTGTGAGTTCCCACAAACCAGCAAATGAGATGAATGACCAGCAATAATTTATTTTGGTGATGTTAATTGAAGTGTAATGTTGGCTTGATTACAAAAAACTCCCTGCTCTCTTTTTTTGAATACTCAAAAACCAGGATATTATTGTGAAAGAGCCTTGAAATACGCCAAGTAATATACCATAAGTGACTTACAGTTTTCACATCTGTTTACATGACTTTTTTATTTCCAAAGGTAATGGTATCTTGCTTTAACTGTATTGTCTCTAGTTTTTGTTCTCTCTGTGAAGCATTAAAATATCTCTATATAGGAAGTGCAATTTTGTATATTTTAAATGGTGCTGTCAGTAAAGCCTGGTGCTTAGCTAGAAATATAGCAAACATCTCCAGTTAAAGTGAATTAATCAAAAAAGTAATTTTCATTCCTAGACATTAAGCCATCATTTCAAGGCCACACACCGAATTAGAGTAAAAGTGATTTGTCTTGTCTTGGTGTTTTAGCTCTTGAAATTGTGCTTCATTTTTGCATTAAAAATGTACATACTGTATATACTTAGACATATGAATTTCCACTAATTTATGCATTTCAAACAAATTATTTTGTTGAAATTGAAGTATCCCAAGGGAAAATCCTTTGTATAATGGTACAGAGCAGTTTGCGTAGACTCAGCTGTGGAGTCTGTCTTTGACCTTAGTCCTGGGAGACAATCCTAATTTTACTCTTGGGCATTTTCAAAGTGAAGCCCAGGAGCAGCATGGTATTGCGTGCACTCCCAGGGGACGGTAGACATGATGTTGGTTATGCAGCATTAGGACACATTGCCGCATACTTCAGTAGTCTGCTGAGAAAGCAGCAAATTTAAACTTTTTGAGTTAAAGGTAGAGTTTGTATTCAACTCTGGTAGCTTTGCTTTGTAGAATGATATTGCTGAGCGGATCAATTGACAGAAGACCCTGTAGGATTCTCAGATCATTCGCATTCAGCCTCTTAAAATGTGCATCTTTAAAAGTCTTTCTGAACTAACACTGAAACACTAAAGTGATCTCTGTGAAATACCACTTGATAGCAAATTTTGTCGGTGTAATCCTTTATATTTGTGTTCTCGTGCAAGAACTCATCCCTTTGTCTCTACCGTATTCTGACATTAGTATCAGTAATGAAGATCAAGGGCTGGTTTAGTATGTCACTGGAGTTGGTCATTGGGTGCTCATCTATCTGCCATTCAAGAGGAAAATGCAAGCAAGGTTATGTATCATCATTGTGCCATTATTCATTGTGGACACACTTAGGTCTGCAACATTGATGACTTTGAACATCAGTTAAATTGAACCTTATTGGAGTCACTCTAGGTACGATTGTGAATGTTCCTCTCATTAAAAGCAAAATTACTGTTCTATGTGCCTGTGTGCTCACAGACATTTGTCACTTTCGTGCCATTCACAGCAACAAAGTGTCAACGACTAGATCAGTGGTATTCCATTTTTATGCAAATTGAATCTTTTGGGTGCATAGAGTAAACCTACACTAGAGATTGGATATGGGTAAAAGTGTTGCATTGTGCGCATGACATTAACGTTCTGTTAGCTGTACGAAAGTTAAACTTACCAGGCTTATTGAGTGCGGCAGCAGCGGAGACAGTTTTCATTGGGTCCTGTGGGGAAAAAACTTATTTCTGCCAGGAGAGGGGACTTCATTGTCCTCTCTCTGACCAGAGAGAAGCAAGCGGAGCGTGCAGATGGCTTTGCCAGGATAGCAGACTTCCCCCATGGTGCAGGGTGCCATCGACTGCACATGGTGCAGGGCGCCATGGCTTTGCAGGCGCCACATCTAAATGTTGAGATGTACCGCAACCGCAAAGAGTATCACTCGTTGAATGTACAGTTGGTGTGCGACCATGCTCAGCACATCATGATGGTGAATGCCCGGAATCCTGGCAGCAGTCATGATGCTTTTAATCTGCGCCATTCCGCTGTCCCCTCAGTCTTTGAACCACCAAGGGTGGCTACTGGGCGACAAGGGCTATCTGCCGACCACCTGGCTCATGACTTCGTTCCGCAACCCAACCACACGTAGACAGCATGCGTACAATGAGAGCCATGCCGCCACACAAAATCTGATAGAGCAGACCATTGGCATCCTTAAACAATGCTTCTGCTGCCTGGACCGCTCTGGAGGAGCCCTGCAGTACTCACCAGAACACGTCTCAAGATTGGTTGTGGTCTGCTTCATGCACCACAGCCCTTGCCACCAGGCATACGGCGACCAGCGGAGGAGGAGGAGGCAAACCAGACAGTCCCTTTCTGCCCGGGCTGTCCGTGATCGACTCATCCGACTGCGGTACGAGTGAAGGAAACCCCAATTCCCCATTCAACAATAGTCCCACACCTTACCTTCCCTCTGTTACTGACCATTATAGTGTCTTCTTGACAACTATGCTATAATAAAAGCCACCACAAAAGAAACACTCCAATCCAACATCATCCATCCAATATTACATAACAAAGTCAACTAATTACCCTTGTGCATTCCCTTAGTGCCTGCCTTCAGTGTGCCTTTGCCTGTCCTCGTGCTCCTATGAAGTGCTACCCCAGTGGCTGCAGCATAGCTGGTGGAAGGCTGCTGACTCTGGGGGGAGACTTCAGATGGCCTTGCAGGATGACCTCCAGCACCTCTGGGCCTAGAAGGCCTGGCTGTGGACTGTACCACCTTGGCATGGATGGCAGCAGTCTGGGCTGGCTGGGTGACCGCAAGGGCATTGGTGGATTGGCAGTGGTGGGAGGACGAATGCTGTCACCCTGAGAGAGGTGAGCAGGTTCTTGCTCAATGGAGCCACCGCCACTCCCCGGGGTGGTGCCTCATCTGTTGGAGGACAGATTGCTGGACTGCTGTGACACCCTGCAAGCCACTTTCCATACTGGTAAGCACAGCCACGGTGGCAGCAGTCTGACCTTGCGTGGCAGCAAGCTGAGCTTCCACTGCAGCACTCAGACGTTGGGTGGCTTCTGCTTGTTTTCCAATAGAAGCTCAGACATCAGCCATCAGATCCCGCATGATGGTTGGGTCCACAAGTACATTAATGGATCTGCCCACCCCTTCCATGCTGGAAATCATGAGCTCCAAGCTCTGCGCAAAGCCCTGGCAAGGTTGGCGCCAGACTCCCCCCATGCTGCTTGACATTGCACTCAGGCTTTTTGGCAGGCCTCTCGCCTTCTATTTACCTCCTGCACCAAGGCCTCCAGTGCTGCATTGGAGAAACTTGGTGCATTCTCTCTCCCCTGTTGTGCCATCATTAATTATTCTTTACCAGTGTCTACCCCTGACAGTTTATTCTGCTTCAGGCAGAATGCACCTTCCATTCAAGAGGTGCAGACTGCCTTTAAGTAGTGTAGGCTAACTTTAATTGGCGCTAGCCTGACACAAACTTGGGGCCCCTGCTGAGCGTTCAGCCACTCAGCATTGTGTTCAGCACTGGGCTGAGCACCACAATCATGGAAATGAGTAGGCAACACAAAGTTCGTGTGCTGCCTGCAGCCCTCCGAACGGATATAGGTTGCTAGTGCATCGCTATCTCCGTGCCCATTTTCCGGGGCAAATGAATTCCTAGACCATAGATTTTTATGTACACCAAAAAATTATACTGTATGAAAATCAAAAACCTAGGACTGGACTCAATCATTAGTACAATGAAACAGACTTCCCCCAAACACTTCCATTACCATGTTGGGACCATTTGGCTAGCTTACTAACTGTCTTCCCATATATCTAAAGGATACATAAGAACATAAGAAATAGGAGCAGGAGTAGGCCATTTGGCCCCTCGAGCCTGCTCCGCCATTCAATAAGATCATGGCTGATCTTCTACCTCATCTCCACTTTCCTGCACTATCCCCATATCCCGTGATTCCCTTAATATTCAAAAATCTATCGATACCCAGGTGGCGTCACTCGTACTTGGATCCTACACTTGTATTCCATTTACAAATTGTGCTGGAACCAGAAAAAGAAGCGTGTCATTGTGCACAGTGTTGTGACATTTGGATATTGGAGCTGCTAGTACTAATAAGTATTTGCTTATGTGTTGCAGATCAATAAACATTGCTTGGCTTTCGGCCTAACAGTAGGGCATTTTCCTAGTGCACTAATTCAGACCTAACACAGGTGTGAGTCTAGTTTGAACACATAAATGAATAGGGACTGTTAACATCTGCTTTTGCCAATTTCCACTGATAAATTTCTGGATTTTTTTTTGGTGGTGAATTTGTTAAAAAAAAATTATCTCCAAGTACTGGGGGGGGGGGGGGGGGGGCGGGGGGCAGAATGAAATTTCCTGCTTTCTCATCAAAAATCGGGTTCTGAGATGCACATGAATTGCATCTGTGACGTTGTCTATTTCTAGATCTGATTTTCAACATGAAAATAAATGAAGGCTGTGTAATTTGGATTTTCTGTGGGGACCTGAATGTACTTCAGGTATTGCTGCATGGATTATATTGTTTATACTGCAGCAAATGTCAGTCTTTAATTCCTAGTGAAGCAAGAACAGCAGTTCACTGACAGTAACCATACTCATAGTCCCCTCAATACTGATGATCAGTAAAAGGCTGAATCGGGTAAGAATGATATAATGGGCCAAAAATTGATCCCGCTGCGCGAGAGTACACACTGCGTACTCTCGCGGATTCTCTCTCCAATTGCCGGTTTTCTGCATGCACTGCGCATGCGCTGAAAACCGGCACTTGGTCTTTGGAAAAGGGGGCGGTTCCTCGGTGCACCGCGTGCGCGCTACAGGCTGCGCGCACGCTGTGCACTTAGTGCTTTGGACGCGCAGGTAAGTACGGAAGATTTTAGAAACGAAAAAAGGAGGAGTAAGACCCACTTTTAACAAGGTAAGTAGTGAATTAAGTATTATTTTGAATTTTTTTTAACAGGTATATCTTTTTTAGAGACTTTAAAGACAGGTAAGTTTATTTTTATAACTTTTTAAAAGATTTTAAATTTTTTCAAAAATTTAATTTTTTATTTAAAATGGTTAATTTATTTAACTATACTTATTTTATTAATGTGATGGTTTTTAAAAAAAATTAATTGAGGTTTAGCTGTTATTTTGGGGGGGTGTAAGATTCATAGCTTTCACAGCACGTATGTGAAACTTATGAATGGAAGATGGTGTGCTGCCATTGGCTCTAACTGAGTCACGTGATCCCACAGCTCGCACGAATTCACTACGCCGGTGGGATACGCAAGCACTGCCCAGCTGATGTCTAGAACATCAAGTTCGTGCGAGCTGGATCTGAAAAAGCCAACGCGGAGTGAGAGATCGCGCCTGCTCCTTACCCCCGCGGGAACAGAGCGAGATCAATTTCTGGGCCATTAAATCTTGGAAAAAGAAAAGCTGCAATTTCTCCCGAGTTTCTACATGTGGTCATTCCTCTCCTTTTGGAGGTTACGTAAATCAGAGATTCTGGTGCAAATTGTGCTTAACCTGTTACAGAACTGAGTTAGAAAGACAGTATGCCTTTTCCTTACTCATACTTGTACATTCTTCTGTTTCTCCAGCCAAGAGGATCATAGAGTCTGGACTATGGACCTTGCTTTCAAATTAGGTAATAAAAAATAGCAACCTGCCATTTGAAGGTGATTGAGTGTTTGCTTTTCAACTACTGCTGCTGTTAATAATGCACCATGATAGGCAATCACTTTCTTTCCTCTTTTCCGCTCCTGAGTTGGAGTGCTCCACTTCCTTAATTGCTCTTTCAGTTAGACTGGTTGAGACAAGTTAAACCCCATATTGTGCGGAATCCTGTTTCAATAAGAATTGACAGTAATCAATTGGTTATATTAATAGAAGCCCCTGGTAAGTTATTTTTGTTGCTAAAAGCTAGGAGGAGCCCTGCAACATGCCAGTCATATTAATAGCAATGTTCAAGTTTCTTTATTTAAACATCCTTTACACACCACCAGTGTTAAGCTTGAGTTGATTAGTTTGGGGAAAACTATATGCTTAACATGAACATACAATGTTATTGTGCCATTGTACATATATGGAACTGCAGGTATCTCCCACTCCCTTGTTCTGTAAAGCCCTAGAATCTAGGCCATTATACCAGTTCATATTTTCCCCCGATAAAAAGGTTATGCCTCTCACTGCTGAATTGGAACTAAAGGGTAAATTTTGTGAGGCTCCACGCCTGCCATGGAACCTCGCCTGATCTTTGAAATAAGAGTTAATGTCTCTGTTAAAATAGCAGACAGAAGAATGCCATACAGATACATTGCATTTCTTCAATAATATCGCTGAGAAATTTCTAGACAGTAGTAATTTGTACAATATTGTGGCAACATATTTTTCTCCTACTGGATTTGTATACCGCAACAACTCAAATTTCTGTCATGTACCTCACACACAGAAAGATATCTGAGGAAAAAAAATGAACACAAAGAAAGTGGGAGGGGGAACAGAAAGGTTCAAGTTTATAGTCCATGAATTTAAGGTGCTGGCTCCTTATATGGGGAGTGGTAGGGTCGTGAGACTGCCTGGGATTTAATGGGAAAGAGGGGGACTTTACAAAAGCTTCAAAATTATTTCTAAATGAGAGAGAAAAATGATTTCTGTGACTAATTTAGCTGATCAGATGAACATAACAGAACTTAACTATGATTCATTACAAAACACTTTTGAAATTAATGTTCATGATGCGGAGATGCCGGTGTTGGACTGGGGTGGACAAAAATGAGAAGTCGCACAACACCAGGTTATAGTCCAACAGTTTTATTTAAAATTAATTTAAAATTAATGTTGTTGATCGAGGTGTAATCAGTCAATAGAGGCAATACTTTTTTCAATTGTATATTAACACAAACATAATTATTAACACAAAAAATGTTATCACTTTACATTGTCAAACAGGCAGCCTGTCAGAGTGCCTGTATGTTTTCTGTAGACAATAATTTGAAATGACCAGGTTTGCCCAAAGTGAGTTGTTGCTCTTGATGAATGAGTTGCTGGAGGCCCCTTCTCTCATATGACCTTTTACATGTAGCGTGGCCACTTTTAAGAGAAGCATTTATTCTGCAGAAGGAAATCCAATACAATCTGATGTATTTATGTGTCTGTTGCACTAACGTATAGAGTGCCTGATGCAATAATGTGATGTTAATTATGCTGCCTTTTATTAACTGTATATCCTCTATAACATACATTAATATGTGCCGTAGCCAGAAAATCACCTGCAATGGTTTCTCTTCCCGTTTCTTCACCGTTACCTCTGGTGTCCCCCAAGGAGCTATCCTTGGCCCCCTCCTATTTCTCATCTACATGCTGCCCCTCGGCGACATCATCCGATAACACAGCGTAAGTTTCCACATGTACGCTGATGACACTCAGCTCTACCTTCTCACCACCTCTCTTGACCCCTCCACTGTCTCTAAATTGTATCACTGCTAGTCCGACATCCAGTACTGGATGAACAGAAATTTCCTCCAACTAAACATTGGGACCACCGAACCTTGTCTTCGGTCCCCACCACAAACTCCGTTCCCTAGCCACCAACTCCATCCCTCTCCCTGGCATCTGTCTGAGGCTGAACCAGACTGTTCGCAACCTTGGTGTCATATTGGACCCCATGATATCCGTGCCATCACTAAGACCACCTATTTCCACCACCAGAACATCGCCAGACTCCGCCCTTGCCTCAGCTCATCCGCTGCTGAAACCCTCATCCATGCCTTTGTTACCTTTAGACTTGACTATTCCAACACACTCCTAGCCGACCTCCCACATTCTACCCTGCATAAACGTGAGGTCACCCATAACTCTGCTGCCCGTGTCCTAACTCGCACCAAATCCCGTTCACCCATCACCCCTGTGCTCGCTGATCTACGTTGGCTCCCGGTTAGGAAACGCCTCAATTTTAAAATTCTCATCCTTGTTTTAAAATCCCTCCATGGCCTCGCCCCTCCTTTTGTCTAATTTCCTCCAGTCCTACAACCTGTTGATATATCTGCGCTCCTCTAATTCTGGCCTCTTGAGCATCCACAATTTTAATTGCTCCACCATTAGCAGCCGTGCTTTCAGCTGCCAAGACACCAAGCTCTGGAATTCCCTCCCTAAACCTCTCCGCCTCTCTACCTCTCTTTCCATCTTTAAGACGCTCCTTAAACCTATCTCTGATCCAGTTTTTGGTTATCTGGCCAAATATCTCCTTATGTAGCTCGGTGTCAAATTTTGTTTGATAACACTCCTGTAAAGCGCCTTGGGACGTTTTACTATGTTAAAGGCACTATATAAATACAAGTTGTTGTTGTTGTTGTCACTGACATAAATAACATAATTTTACACACTAAATAAGTCACTTTCTGTAATGTCATAGATTTGAGACTGAACATTCACTCTAAACTAACTGTTTCTGCCATATTTCTGTACATTATCTAAATGAAGTTGCATTTTTTTTAAAAGCACCTTTTCTGGTGTAGTGATGATTGCACTTGAAGGCCTATTTGTATTCACAAATCACATGCCCCACTGTAAAGGGTCAGTGACCTTCAAGTAACATTGGAGAGTAGCTGGTGTCTATGTCGCCATTTTTTTCTTTCATTACAGATCCTCTTTTTTTTGTATTGAATATTGATATGAAGCTCAGATGATGACTTAAATTTAATTAAAATCTAGTGCACTTTATTTTAAGAATGAGATCAATGCTTATATAATGAAAAATATGAAATCTATTAAAGTTATTGATAGTTTTGCTGTGTAATAGAGTGGGTAGCATGGAATATATTCTTACATTTTTATATGGAAGTTAAGGTCTATGTTGTGTTTGGACACCAGCTACTCATAGAATCACAGAAATTTACACCACAAAAGGAGACCATTCGGCCCATCGTGTTTGTGCCAGCCGAAAATCCCACGTTCCAGCACTTGGTCTGTAGCCTTGTAGGTTACGGCACTTCAAGTGCATATCCAAGTATTTTTAAATGTGATGAGGGTTTCTGCCTCTACCACCCTTTCAGGCAGTAAGATCACCACCCTCTGGGTGAAAAAAGTTCTCCTCAACTCCCCTCTACCAGTTACTTTAATTCTAAGCCCCTGGTTATTAACTTCTCTGCTAGGTCTTTCCTATCCACACTATCTAGGCCCCTCATAATTTTATACACCTCAATTAAGTCTCCCGTCAGCCTCCTCTGTTCCAAAGAAAACAACCCCAGCCTATCCAATCTTTCCTCATAGCTAAAATTCTCCAGTCCTGGCCACATCCTCTGCACCCTCTCTAGGACAATCACATCTTTCCTATAATTTGGTGACCAGAACTGTACGCAGTACTCTAGCTGTGGCCTAACTAGTGATTTTTACAGGTCAAGCATAACCTCCCTGCTCTTATAGTCTATATTCGGCTAATAAAGAAAAGTATCCCGTATGCCTTCTTAACCACCTTATCTACCTGTCCTGCTACCTTCAGGGATCTGTGGACATGCACTCTGAGGTCTCTGTTCCTCTGCACTTCAGTATCCTACCATTTATTGTGTATTTCCTTGCCTTGTTATCCCTCCCCAATTGCATTACCTCACACTTCTCTGGATTGAATTCCATTTGCCACTTTTCTGCCCACCTGACCAGTCCATTGATAACTTCCTGCAATCTTTCTGCTTTCTTCCTCACTATCAACCACATGGCCAATTTTTGTATCATCTGCAAACTTCTTAATCATGCCCCCTACATTGAAGTCTAAATCATTGATATATACCATGAACAGCAAGGGACCTAGTACTAAGCCCTGCGGAAACCCACTGGAAACAGTCTTCCAGTCACAAAATCACCCGTTGACCATTACACTTTGCTTCCTGCCATCTAGCCAATTTTGGATCCAACTTGCCACATTGCCTTGGATCCCATGGGCTTTTACTTTTTTGACCAGTCTGCCATGAGGAGCCTTGTCTGTGTTTAATATACTATTAAGATCAATAGGTCACCTATTTCAATAGTTAGTATAATTGCTGAAGCCTTATTGTGAGACTTTGGACCTGATTTATTGTATATTACCCATAATTTTTAAAAATGGATTCTTCCTTGTGTCCCTCACCAGTCACATTCCCCTTCTCTTTTCCAACCCTACTTCCTCTGCGTCCACCCCTAGAAAAAAACTCTTCCCCCAAGTAATTTACAACAGCACTCTGAAACTCGCAACTATCTAGCCTTTGGCCCTCCGTTCTGCCAAAAAGGATACTTCTGCAGCTATCTATTTGCTCAATCACTCCCTCACCTCCATCTTTCATGCTTTTGTCCCAGTAAAGCCCTTATTCTCTCCCACCCGGT
Organism: Squalus acanthias; assembly: GCA_030390025.1. NCBI lineage: Eukaryota > Metazoa > Chordata > Chondrichthyes > Squaliformes > Squalidae > Squalus > Squalus acanthias. Next base: position 67,304,765 of record CM059431.1, read on the forward strand.
CGTTCCTCCTGGTACAGCTCCCATCTCCGGTCCCTTAAATTGAAGGGCCACAGACTTGAAGAAATATTGCGCTCGTTGAGCCATTCATTGCGGATCTGGCTGGACCACATCAAGCTGTCCTCTACTAAAACTACTCATTACTCCAGGATAATCATGGAATGCAAAGATAATCCTGGCTTCTTTTCTCCACTACCAATATTTCCTTTAGCTCCTTCTCCCTTGCCCCCCCTCAACCCACACCTCCAACAGCAAATGCGAGGAACTCATGGAGTTCTTTACAACTATGATTGAGACCATCCGTTCAGCTGCCTTTGCTGCATCCGTCCCTTCCCCTTGCCCCAGCCATGAATCCACATCATTCTCTCCTATCCTCATTCCCTCTCTGAGCTCATCTTATCCATGGGACCCACTTCCTGCTCTCTCGACCCTATTCCCACTAAACTATTGATCACCTAAATTCCCTTCCAGGCCCCCATGCTACCTGACATTGTAAATGCTTCCCTCTCCTCACATGTTGTCCCTCTCCCTTTCAAATCTGCTGTCTTCACCCTTCTCTTCAAAAACCCACCCTTGACCTTTCTGCCCTTGCAAACTGCTGCCCTGTCTCCAACCTCCCTTTCCTCGCCAAAGTCCTTGAACATGTTGTTGCCTCCCAAATCCATGCCCATCTTTTCCACATTTCCATGTTTGAACCTCTCCAATCAGGTTTCCGCCCCTGCCATAGCACTGAAATGGCCCTAAACCTATTCACAATTGACATCCTCTATGACTGTGACCATAGTCCACTATCTCTCCGGCTTCCCTTCCCACTCCCACACCGTTACCTCAAGGGTCGTCCTCCAAGCATGTATCCTTGGCCCCCTTCTATTGCTCGTCTACATGCTGCCTCTCTGTGCCATTATCCGGAGGCATGGGCCACGATATTTATGGGGAGACAGAAAGGGCGTGGGGGAGGCCGGAAATGGTTGAAGAACCTGGCAAGGCCAAGGACGCGGAGGTCCTGCTAAGCCCAACGGCAGAACCTTCTTATTTTTTTGTTCCATTTCCTGCCCGGCAGTCATCCAAATTAACGGCCTGGTCGACGTCCGAAAGGGAAACTCAGCAGCTGGAGGCTGCAGCTGGGATGCTTTGGGATGGTCCCCAGCATTAGGACCATGGGATGGTCGTCGATCGCGGCTTGGAGGAGGTAGATCGGCCATCACGGCAGGGTGAGAGATTGGGGCTGGAGTGAAAGAGGCCATCGTGGGTCTCTCAGAAAGAGGCATATATTGGGACGGGCGAGGGCAAAGGCTTCCTTGAGGGGCTGGGGGAGCACTCCTGCTCTTCCTGGCCCACAAGGAGTGCTGAGAAAGGCACTTAGCTTGTGGAGCCGGCAGCTCCTGTCTCCCTTTCACTGCTTTCTTTCCCGACCCCGGGAAACCCGCGCAGCAGCGGTGAATTTTAAATCGGGCCCCCAATTGCAGTGGTAGGCTGATTTAAATATGTTAATGAGCTGTCTCGCCGTATTCGAACACCTCGATAAACGTCACTGTAAAAAAGGCAGTAGCTGTGTGCATGACGTGTTGGGGACGTGTTACCCATAGTTAAGTCTTTAACTCGATCCTCTCCTGCCCATCGTGTGGGGGAATTAATATTGAAGCCATGGGCCCAGAAATTTGACTCGGAGGCTTGCCGCGGGCGTAAGGATCGCGCACGATCTTACCTACCGTGCCTGCCGTTGTGTTTCGGGCCCACACGAACTTCGGGTCCTGGGCCTCTCCCTGGTGCCGGCGCGCAGTGCGTGCGTGTCCCAGAGGCGCAGTTAGTGCGATGCGACCTCTGGGATCACATGGGCTATGGAGAGCCAATGGCAGCACACCATCTTTCATTCATAGATTTGACAGGAGAACTGTCAAATCTATGAATACAAATTGCCCCCAAAAGAACAGCTAAACCTCAAATAAATTTAACAAAAAACCCATCACATTAGTAAAATAACTATAGTTAAATAAATTAACCACTTTAAACAAAAATTTTAATTTTTGAAAAAATTTAAATTCTTTTTAAAAGTTATAAAAAATAAACTTACCTTTCTTTAAAGTCTCTAAAAAAGATAAAACTGTTGAAATTTTTTTAAAATAATACTTAATTAACTACTTACCTTGTTAAAAGGGGGTCTTACGCCTCCTTTTTTCTTGTGTAAAATCTTCCATACTTACCCTCGCGTTGAAACCTGAAAAAAAACCTAAGTGTGCTGCGTGCGCACAGCCTGTAGTGCGCACGCGGTTCACTTAGGAACCGCCCCCTTCGCCATACCGGAAGTGCTGGTTTCCCGCGCATGCGCAGTGCATGCAGTAAACCGGCACTTCGGGACCGAATACAGGTGAATACACAGTGCGTACTCTCCCGTATTCGGCCGAATTTTTGGGCCATGGTGTCAGGGTCCACGTACGCTGGTGACGCGAAGCTCAACCCCTCCACTGCCTCTATGTTGTCAGCCTGCTTGTCTGACATTCAGCCCTGATTGAACCGCAATTTCCTCCAATTAAATATTGGGAAGATTGAAGTCATTGTCTTCGGCCCCTGCCACAAACTCCGTTACCTCGCTACTTATTCCATCCTCCTCCCTTACCACTGTCTCAGGCTAAACCAAACTGCCTGTAACCTCGCAATCTATTTGAACCTGAGCTGAGTTCTGACCCATAGCATCTCCAACTCTACTGCCTACTTCCACCAACATCACATCGCCTGCCTCAGCCCATCTGCTGCTGAAACACTCATCCATGATTTTGTTACTTCCAGACTTGACTATTCCATTATTCTCTTGGCTGGCCTCCCATCTTCCACCCTCCATAAACTTGAGCTCATCTAAAACTCTGCTCCCTGCATCCTAACCCGCACCAAGTCCTGATCACCCATCACCCTTGTGCTTGCTGATCTACATTGGCTCCCAGTCCACCAATGCCTTGAATTTAGAATTTTCATCCTCCTGTTCAAACCCCTCCATGGCATCACCGCTCCCTAACTCTGCAACCTCCTCCAGCCCTACAACCCTCCAAGAAAGGCATTCCTCCAACTCTGGCCTCTTAGCCATGTTCTCCCATCCGTGCCTTCAGCTGTTTAGGCCCTATGTTTTCCAGTTCCCTTCATAAACTCAGCTGTCTCTCCATCACACTCTGTCCTCCTTTAAGACCTACCTTAAAATCTACCTCTTAGACCAAGCTTTTAGTCACCCCTCCTAATATTTCCTTCTTTAATCTGTTTATGCTCCTGTGAAGTGCCTTGGGATGTTTACCTAAATTAAAGGTGCTATATAAATTCAGTGATTATTTCCAAGGTGTACTGATTCCTACTGCATGTGCGCACTCGATCCAGTCGTGCATGGGCAGTACCATACGGTGTGGCGGCTGCGGCCTGCACTGGCACGCTTTCCTCAGCTTCGTGCGGAGAAGGTCAGAGGATCGGATGGGGGATTGAAGGGGGGAAGAGGAGAGGGAAGTGTATGGGGGAGAGGAGAGGCGATTGGAGGGGGGATCGAGCGGGAATCGACGGGGGGAGAGGAGAGGGGAACAAGGGGGGAGAGGAGGTCAGGAACTCGTTGGCAGGGGGAGCACAGTAGAGCGAGGGGGGAAGCACGTGATCCACATCTAAAGGAGGGGGTGAGAGCAAGAACGTGATCCAGATGGGAGGATAAATCACATTACCCGCCCTCTGTTTGGCCTGGATCACATTCTTCCAACCCCACCCCCTTTACATCTGCACCATGTTCTCCCCCCTCCCCCCCTCCCTCCTCCCCCCTCCTCCCTTCCCCCTTCCCCCACAGACAGCAGCGGTTCAAGAACCCTCACAAGGGCAACTAGGGATGGGAAATAAATAGATTAATTTTTAAAAATGAGAACGTATTCTGTGTTGGTCCTACAACATGCATAACATTACATTTGCTGGACTTGACTATTCCAGTGTTCTCCTGGCCGGCCTCCCATCTTCCACCTTCAATGAACTTGAGCTCATCCAAAACTCTGCTCCCCGTATCCTAACACGCAGCAAGTCCCATTCACCCAGCATCACTGTGCTCGTTGAACCTACATTGGCTCACAGTTCACCAACAACGTTCCCGCTAAACTTCGCGGCCGTGCAGCTGTCTGGAGGTCCCGTGCAATCCACTTACCGGCTTCTGAATGGGAGATTTTGCATATGTGCGAAATTTTGAAAGGGCTGTGCAGCCCGTTAAAGGGACCGTGCACCAAAAAAAAAATTAGGGGGAACTTTGTCCACCAACACCTTGATTTTAAAATTCTCATCCTCATGTTAAAATCCCTCCATGGCCTCACCCCTTCCTATCTGGACTCGGCAGTGTGAGCGCTGTGCGTGCTCCTAACCTGGGTGAGCCCTGTCTGTTCTCTGAAAGCAGCAGTGTTCGCACTGTGAACTCTGGAGCCTGGCTGTCACAGTGAATGGATCAAATTACACATTGCGAAGATCTTGATTAATCTCCAGCAGGCAGGATGAAATTACACATTCCAGACAAACTGTTGGGTGTGACTTGTCCTCCAAGGGGACCAATCAGAAATTTGGTGTTGCAAATGGACATGACCATAAATGCTGGTTGTTGTTGTTGTTGTTATGATAGGGATCAGATGAAGGGTAAAGGGAAAGAGAAGGGAAATGGGACCAGACTCCATCTCTCTAGTGTAGGAATTAGCACTGGCACTTTCTATGCAGAAATGTCTCTGATTCTAAGTAGTTGATGAAGGCCCTGAGAGTTAAGTTTAGTTTGTACTTGTATTTGGCCAGAAATGGACAGCTCATCTTTGGTTCTGTGGAGGTAATTTATTTATTGAAACAGGACTGCTTCATAGGTGCTTCTGTGACTTCAGTTAGCATTTTCTGCTGCTATTTGCAGGATGCTTATTAAGCTGTAGTTGTCATTTTTGGTATTGGGATTTTACAGAAATTTTAGTAAGGATTGTCCACTTGCCCTTTCCTCTCAAATGAACTGTGTATACTTTTTAAAATGGTGGTGCATTAGGTTACAAAATAGTTCTTTAATATCAGGGACCTGAGTTCAAATCCTGTCTATCCAAAGTGAAATGAATTTAGGAATCTTACCACATTTCCAAATAGGCAGGAATCCATAGCATGAAACTATCCAAAATTCAGCACTAATTGGCGGAGGTAATTAAAGACTAGAGTGCCAAGTGGAGAGAAATCACTTGCACGACAAAAGGAAATAAAGACATGAGACAATAGATGTAGATGAAAAGAAAAAAATGTTTAAAGAGTATAAGCAAGACTTAACAATTTGATGCACTCACAGGGACAAAGGGACTGGAAGTAGATCAGAGAATAGGAAGACTAGATATAGTTGAGTAGAAAGAAATAGTGAGCTGCACTGAAGAAGAAATTGAGTTAAAAGGGAAATGCATAATAACATATAAAAATTGTAAAAGCAGCTGATAGAGAATAGAGAAAGATATACTGAGAGTGAAGTATTGTTATCTCCCAGGGCAGTAGCTCCTCGCTGAAGGAACTTTAAAGCCCATTTATACACCTATCTGAAGACTTTAATCTGTGGCCTGTACCATTTAAAAGTAATTTTTACATGGGATACAGGGGTTGCCCTGACAAAAATAACATTTTGTCTGTGTTTCCTCTCTCTACTGTGTTCTGTGTTCTTTTATGAAAGATGCCACCCTCAAAATGCCTTCTGTAGATGACTGCTTGGGATTGGCTTCTATCCTTTCAGGCAATCCTTTCAGCTCTGCCTGAGAAAAATAACAAAGTTGTATGAAATCTCAGGACACCCCGAAGAGCTTCACAGGCAATGAATTACTTTTCAAGGGTGGTCACTATTGTTTCTTAGGCAAACATAGTAGCCGCTTTGTGCACAGCAAGATCCCACAAACAGCAAATTAGATAAATGACCAGCTAATCTGTTTTTGTGATGTCAGTTAAGGGATGAATATTGGGCAGGACACCTGAACAGCTTCCTGTTCTTCTTTGTATAGTGCCTTGGGACCTTTTACGTCCTTTGAGGTTGAAAATGGGGTCTCAGTTTAATATCTCCCTCAGTGCTGCACTGGAATATCATCCTAGATTATGTGCTTTAATTCAGGGCTTGACCCCCCCATCCATCTGACTAAGAGGCGAGAGTGTGACCTACTGACACAGACAGCTACTTATATTTAGAAATGCAGTCAGTTATTTATGTAACTGGTAAACCAGTCATCAAGTACACCAGAAATAATGTATAGCCCTAGCATAGAGAAATACTTTCCAGCTGTCTGTCCGCATCCTTTTGTGTGTGCACGAAGGAGTTAGCTGTCCATTGTTTGAGTCACACATCTCTGTCTTGCAGACGGCCTTTTCAATGGCAAGACTATTTCAAAGGATTTCACGTGTATAAGGATCATACACATTTGATACACAAGTTAGTTACAGTGTGACCTAGTGTTAGTGTCTGTGGAAGCAAGGTGCATCTCCATAAGAAAGAAAGACTTGCGTTTATATAGCACCTGACACGACCACAGGACGTCCCAAAGTGCTTTACAGCCAATGAAGTACTTTTTGACGTGTAGTCACTGTTGTAATGTAGGATAGAATATGTACCATAGATAGAAACACCCTGGGAAAGACTGGAACATGAGGCGTTTGGGTGACGATTCCCCTTATGAGCACATATAGAATAGGTAGATGTTTGGTTTGAGAAAGAATATAATGGTGTGCCTGAAAGCTCTTTGGTCTATTATGTTTATCTGTACCTATAGATTATCTTTATTATAATGTGTATTCTTCCCTGGATCATTCAGTGAATAAAAGTCCCTACCACTACAGTGCGACCCAAGTGAAGCAATTTTATTGTAGGTTGAGTAATACAATTTAGTCATAAGTGCCTGCGATTAGAGGAAATTACTGTTTGACTTTGTGCCTAATTTTTAGAAAGTGGTAAATTTTAAGCAAGTATCACAGAAATTAACAATTTTTATGGATATGTTCCAAGGTGGTAATGGGCCAAAATTTGCAGTCAGCGACACAAGCAAAGGCGTTCGCTGCTGGCCCCGAAGTAGGCTTTGCACAAAGATCTCGCGATCTCTGTGTTGAAAATTTTGGGTTTTCCGACGTGTCGTTGAAATCAACGGAAGTTAATGGGGATTCCCAGCAAAGAGCTGGTGTGACGTCAATAAGCTGTCAATCAAAATGCAGAATTCTCACAGGAAGTGGGTAAGCTCCTAAAATTCAAACTTTTTAAACATGTTAGAGAGAGTAAAACAAAGATTGGGTTCATATGGGGATAAGGCAACCCTGAAATAAAGATGAACAAACTTTAAAAAAAAATCTTTTTTTTTTAAAAGTGTCTTAAAAATTAAAATTTTTATTAAAATGGATAAATTTGACACTGCACAAAATTAAAATTAGTTTTTCAGGCCCATAATCTTTGTTTAGCAGTCAATACCCTGTTAAAACCCCAGTTACACCTAATCCCTTCGGGTCTATCTTTTAATGGAGTATTTAACAGCATGGAAAGGCAGAAGTTTTCGTCAGTTTCCATGATTTGAGAGTTTTCACTGATCGCCGGTGGTGGGGGTGGAGGAGGGCACAGCACAGCCTGTGGAGGAGCAGTGAATGACTGACCACAACTTCAGGATTTCCACATTAGGCTGCGCATGCGCTAAATCCTGAAGTTGCGGTCACTTTCAAAGGCAAAATGACGGCGAACGCTGACAGTTCGCCGTCATGAGGACAGCAAATTCTAGGACAATGTATCTGGGGCTACCAGCTTGTAACCAGTGAGGCATCCTATATTTATTGCTGTTAGATACAAATAAGAGGGTGAGATCCCAATGAACTTTTACAGAAATGATCAACAGTGAAACGTGTTTAGTTATCTAATGCTGACAGGAACATTTTTAGCAAAAGACAATTTTCTATGACATTTGGTTAGTTATTTCCTCATACCAGAAGACACATGGGTAGCTGCCAGTTGAAATGTCAGGAAAGTATCTATATGAAGAATGTTGTTAATATGATCATTCTAAAAGCTCGCTCTTTTTTCCACACTAAGTTGGTACAATCTTTTCTCCAAGTAATGAAGTTTCTGGTGTATAAGCTCTATCCAACTTCAGCCAGTATGTCACGCACAAAATCGTTATACAGTGGATACTCTACAGCATTTGCAGACCTGTGATGTTATCTCTCTATAAATTATGAGTTTGATGTTCCCTGTGGTAGCTGAATTAGATGTTACACCAGGCACAAGAATTGAACATGCAACAATGACTGGGGAGAAAAGACCCATCACTTGTGCATCAGAATACAAACACTCCCCACCCACACAAAAGCCATGAGAGGCAAACAACCAGATCAAAATCCAGGCCAATTGGGGAAAAAAATTCTGGAAAATTCTTTTCCAACCTCTTTTTAGGCGATCAAAATTAGTCCAGGAGACTACTCTGTCCCTGATTAATGATGTACAGTACCCACCTTTTGTACAAAGTGATTCCCCACTCCAGGCAGGAACAGGTACAGCTGCAGCTTGAAATTATAGAATCACACAACACAGAAGGAGGCCATTCAGCCCATTGTGCCTGTGTTGGCTCTTTGAAATAGTTACCAGTTAGCCGCACTCCCTTGCTCTTTCCCCAAAGCCCTGCAAATGTTTTCTTTTCAAGTATATATCGAATTCCCTTTTGAACGTTACTATTGAATCTGCTTCCACTGCATTCAGACAGTGCATTCCAGATCATCATAACTCGCTGTGTAAAACAGTTTCTCCTTATCTCCCCACTGAATAAGTAAAAAAATATTATAGGTCTTTGGGTTGAGCATTGTATATATCTGATTTCATAAAATAATAATCTGTTTGAAAAAGAATACAAAGAGCTCTAAGCCTTCTCTGCAGCTGCTTGAAATGTCCTAATGTGGCTTTTTCATCATTCTGACCTTTCCCTTTCACCCTTTGATTTTGGAGCTAATATAATTTATTGAGTGAGGTTTTCATTCGGAAACAAAACACTTTTCTTTTTAGGGTGTGTTACCTGTCCTGTTTTGTAAAATATTGTGATATATTTCAAAGACTTAGAATGGAAATATGTTTCACTTTCTATTTAATCTTCACATCTCAAAATTGTATTGCTTTTTGAAATACTGGTCAATGCCTCTAACAGTATGATCTATTTTTCAATAGATAAGAATTGATTTTGAAAATTGTTTTCATTTTAGTGCATCCTTCTATTAATTGATTTTTATTCCATTTGTGGCTACACTATGCATAAATATCTTTTCCCTTTCTCCAACATATTAAATAAATCAACCTTCATACTTAATCATTATCATAGAATGATACAGCACAGAAGGAGGCCATTCGGTCCAACATACCTGTGCTGGCAGATTATTATTAAGCTGTTTATTCTCTTTTTCCATGTATCTAATACATATTGGTATTGCATGTTCATCTATTTGATTTGACTTTAAGGGGGTAATTTTAATCCCAAAAACAAGTGGGTTTGGGTCGGGTGGGAAGTAAATTGTTAAAAATTTCAAACACGAACCCAAGCTGCCTCGAACTCACCTATTTCCGGTTTTATCGGATGCATGTTGAGGGGCGGGCAACCAATCCACTCTCAGGAGGCGGCTCAGTCGTTGAAACGTTTTAAGTAGACTAAGGTTTAACAAGGTTTCTATTTTTAACCTGTGTCGGCTGGGTTTCCCGAGTTCCCCCTCGCGATCACCTACCCCCCCCCCCCGCCCCCTCCCAACCATGCTCTACCCACCTCCCCGAGATCACCTACCTCTCTGATCTCTGCCCCCCCCCCCCCCCCCCCGGCCCCCCATCTCTCCCCCCTGCGATCTGTCATCTTCCCTGACCCCCCCCCCCCCACCACGATCACTGACCTGCCCCCCAACCATGCTCTATCCACCATCTCCCCCCCCCCCCCCCCCACCCCACCATCTCTTACTTTCCCTCCCGCCCCACCCCACCACTAAACCTATCTGCTCCTCGGCTGCAGCCTTCCCTGTTGGACAGGCAGCCAAGCCTGTCAATCAGGCTGGCTTCCGGGTAGGGAACCTGTGAAAAATAATCACAGTTAAAACTCCATGGCATTCAGGGAAACCTGCACTTCCGGGTTTCCGGACTATAACTTCTTCCCACCGCTCCATAACCCTGCCCAGTAGTTATCGGGGCCTAAGTCTCTAATATGTGCAATTTTATTTAGTTGTGGATTTTTTTAATACTGAAGACAGTCAGAGGAACAGATTGTATATTATGTTCAGGTATACGTGATTGTTTACACATTATTTATAACTTGTGTACAAATGTATTGCAGGGAAGATTCAGAGCAAGTTCATACAATATGCTTTTGAAGCATTTGGTCATCAATACCTCCCATATGTGGTTACAGCATCTGCACCACCAAAACTTTATTTTAGGACTTTTTTCCCCAGGCCTCAATTTGGGAGAAAACTGTTTTGTGATGTACTTTTAATTTACAACTCTTGTGTGTGGCATCCAGATAGTTGTTTATGTTTGTTATTCAGCAATCTCTCATCTACATAATTGATTTACATATCAGAACTGATACTAATATCTTCCTTCACTCAGTGCCCATAGCTACCTCCGTTAATGCTCTGAACATAAAAACAGAAAATGCTGGGAACACTCAGCAGGTGAGGCAGTATCTGCGGAGAGAGAAACAGTTAATGTTTTAGAGCAATGACCTTTCATCAGAGTTGATCAGGAGAGCAAAGTTAACCCCTGACTACTTTTCTCCACTATCAGCCATTGCCTTAAATCCCTCTCCCTTGCCTCCTCCACCCCTCACCTCCAACAAGTACGAGGAGCTCATTGATTTCTTTGTGACTAAGGTTGAGACCAATCGTTCAGCTGCCTCTGCTGTTCCCCTCGCATCCTCCATTCCATTTTCCCACCAAACCAAACCTCCTCCAACCTCCTCATGCCCATGTCTCTCCTTGCACCCTCCGTGTAATATTCCAAGTTCACTGAACTTTATATTAACAGACCTGTGAAGAATAAACCCCACTACGTTTTTGGAATAGGTGAATGATGTTAATCACGGTTGATGTACAATGTACAGCCTTGGCTTTCTATACCGTTACATAATTCAAAAGTAATTTAAATTAAATTCTAACAATTCGGTTCTTTCTAACTGCCCTTTTAAGTGGGTCAATGCTTGGCCTCACCGCAGTGGTCTGCACATCACCAGAATAACTGCATATTATTTGTCTTAAAGGAGCAAATTGGTAGCATTGTTTTTTTTTGCAGTAAATAGGCTTTTTATGAATTTAAAATGTCATACCCCCCACAAAAGAAAAGGGCAGCAGCCAATAAAACATTTTATAATTGGCCTGATGGAAAAGAAGGGTGTCCAGGAGGTAGGAGTATTCGATTAAAATTGGAACAACCAAACTAACTAAAAAGGGAAAGAGCATGATCATTAGTTCCCTATCCATGTTTGGCAGCTGGTAGTTCTAGCAGTTATTTTGGAAGAGCAGTAAAATTATGCCAATGACAATGAGTACAGCAACACTTAAACAACATGTCTTCATCCTCCACCTAGCATCAATAACTTGCTGTGTTTCAAATTATATATGAAACTCAGACATAGTTCGAATGCTCAGGCATCTTAACCTGTCAAAATTAATCCTACCCTACTCAGACATTCAGGGGTAAAAATTCACTTGGTTGCGCCTCCCGTTAGCGCCTTAAGAGGGCGCTAATGGGGCGCAAAGCCGCTAACGCCCGGGCGCAGCGATGTTTGCGCCGCTTGAGAACTTAACTTGAGATTGTGCGGCGGCGCTAAAACTTACCGCTGCGACCACCTGCGCGCGCAGATTGTGACGTAATTCCATGGTGCAACGCCCTTGTGGCGCCCCGTAGCGGAAATTGAGTGGCGCCCCCTGCCTTACCGCCTGGCGCTTCCAACGACCAGAAGACTGGAACGCTATCAATCGCTGTGGGGCTGGGGGGGCGCTATTTAAAGGGGGCCTCTTCCTGTCTTTTATTGTTGGTGGCATTTTTGAACTACGCATTCTGAGAGAGAGAGGGAGAGACTTCTGGAGAGATTCAACGTTGTGTGAAGGAGTTTTGGGTACTGAGCAGCACTTTGCAGGTTCATTTTGATTTGCCATTCCTTGTATCGATTTAGCAGAGACTGTGGGAGCTGCACTCTGAGCTCTTTGCCTGGTACTCTCCATTGTTCTTTCCAGCACATTTGATGTGCAAGTCTCTCCAGGCCGAGATTCAAGGCAGCAATGAACAGGATGTGGATGGAAAGCAAGATTAACCATCCCCTTTAAGAACTGGCCCGTGCCATTGTGTGTGTGTTCCATTGCTGACTGACATTACATGAGCTTCGCCAGCGCTCCGAGTTAGCGCCTCACTGCTCGGCCTTTGCGCCTTAAGAGAGGTGTGCAGCGCCTGCTTTAGCGCTCCACTCACCTCCCGGGGCGGTAAAAGTGAAGTTTCCTGTCAGTGCCGATAATTAGCGCCAGGCGCTAATATTTGCGTCCGGACGATATTTGCGCCCCAAATGGGGCGCGACCTAATTTCTACCCCTCAGACTCAAGTGCCCTCAAAGGGTTTCAGTCCTTCACAGGACTACTGGATAGCACATTGTACCCTTGTGGAGTGTTCCAGCTCCTCGAAGGAAGAAACACTAACAGGATGTTGCAGGGGTATGTCCCCAATCTGACAATCAGTGTAGTGCAATATTAACTAGATCTGAACTTCCTGTCTGCCAACAATAGATGGGATTGATTTTTTCAAAATTATATTTATCTTATTTGCTTTTCCTTGGTATCCCAGTGGTTTGCATCATCTGCAACTATGGTGATGGGTAACTTGTATTGACAAATATTTGGCAATACTGTTTTGAAAATAGCTGCTAGTGGGTGCCTAAGGGTGACTGATTTGTTTCCTCCTGGGGAAATATTTGACCTCTGCTCAGTGCTTCCCCGCAACTTTAACGGTGCTTGCAAATTAGTTGAGCCCTGGAAGTGAACTACTGCTGAAAGTAGACACTCAAAGTGACATCACACCTCTTTCCCTTTTCACATGCTGCGGAAATGGCTAAGAATTAATTAATGTGGCTGAACTGTGAAGAGGCATGAATTGTAATGCATATCGCAACACAGCAGAAGCCTGAGAGGCAATGAGGTCATTGAGGGGTGGTTAGGTGTCACATGCCTAGATCCGTGCCCAATCTGTGGGAACTGAGAAGCAAACCCAAGCTCTGAAGATGAGATGAGTTTATTAGACATTTTAATTTTTTTCAGATCTGTGTAATTTTAGGTGCTTATTATAATATAAATTTCATTTGTAAACATATATAGTGAGTGAACGAGAAACCAACATGGCTGCAGAAATAGTTGTGGGGAATTTGTTGGAAATTTGTTCATGGACAGTGAAGCTTTTAAAGTGTTTCTTGATTGGTTCCTAGGAAATTTGGTGCTAACAGAATGCTCCATGTCATGAATATTTCCAATATTTTCTAATGCCCTAAATATTTCCCACACCCTACATATATTTTTTCCCCTACTAATACCACATGGAAGATGCAAACAATTTATTAGATAATGACAACTACTTCTGTGCAACTTGTTTGTATACATGTCCTATTTTTTGTGAGTTTCCTCTATTCCAAAACAAACCACATCACAAGCAATAAAGTTTTAAAAATCTGTGAACACCTTGTGATTTATAAATTCATTTGTATCCAAGTAAATAAGTTTCCCCACGTTTCAGCTCTTCCCCAAAGAGCTTTGCTGCTTTTATCTGTAGCTATCCCATCATGTACAACATGAGTGAAAAGCCTAATTAAAATTACAATTGCACTATGGTTGACTGTGTGATGAAATAGCACCACTTCCAGATAGGATTCCCTACTGCACAGTAAGAGAGAAAGGAGTAATACATTGGCTGGAGGAATGAAGAAAGTGGCAGGACAGAAAGCAGGATATGAATGAAATGGAGGTGTTTCTGTGCGATTGTGCTCGTATACAATATTTTACTTTACAAATTGGACATGCCTATAAGCAAGCTTGTCTGCATAAATTTTTGTCAATTTAAAAGGTATAAAGTATTGATCTTTCCTATTCATTCTTTTGTAACAATCAGTCTTTGTTTCCTACTAAGGAGTAAGACCATCACAATTTCTTCTTGTTTTTGTCTCCTATCTGGTTGCATCAGGTCATGCACCTAGTGCAGGCAAGTGGGTGGGTAGGCGGGTAATCTAGTTTTGGGCCTCTGCCTGTCTGTGGTGCTGTTGGGAGAGCTATCTGGTGATGATCCTTCTGACTTTCTTTTTCCGTCTACCTCATTGAAAAAGTGCTTGGCCTCTGCTCAGTAACATGGTTGAGTTTGGCAACTCAGCAGATTGGGGGCTTGCACCTGCATCCCACCACTCTTTTTTTGACTTTGTATTTCCCTCAAGCAGCTGTTCTGCTGCCCTATGCAGCTTAGTTTTCTAATTTACACAAAAAATGCATCAAAAATCTGGATTAATGTCAATAAGTGGTTCAACATGATCTCCAGCTTGAAATGGTCAGGTAATTTTCCACAGGTTTGAAAGCTTCTTTCTAAATTTTAAAAACACTTCAGAATGAAAGTGTAATGAAAGTGAGCACATATCCCTCGGGTTTACTTGTCTGTCAATGTTCAGCTTCCAGCCTCCACTGCAGTTCCCTCAGGCATCCCTATGTCAGCAGTGAAAAATCCCCACACAAAGTAACAAGTACTGACATACAGTTCTGACATGAACAACTACCATCATGAAACAAAAAGAAAACCAGCTTTAGCCAGTAGTCTGTTCTAATATTAAAGGAAATTCACATTTTGTTCTTTTGGAAAAGTGAGATAAATGCTTTTTTTGTCTTATTCCAGTTTGTGGAGTGGCGAAGACAATCTAAAAACAGGCATTTCAATGACTCCTGCGTGTGCCATTACTATAATTGCGTATGATGTGTTAAACAGCTGTAGTTTCTGCTTTGGTATGTGGCTAATGGTTTTTTTAAAAAAACATTTTATGTTTATAAATCTTTCATTCCAGTTTGCTGCCAGTTTTAAAACTACCACCTGGTATTTCCAAAATCACTTCACAGGCTGTCTACTAATTTACAGCTCTGTTTAGATTGAATTATAGTATAAATGAAGCAATGGAACAACTAAATGTTGGGAAATTAGTTAATATGCTTAGTGGTTAATTGCACCTCTATGGCATGCTTTTTTCTGTTTTGTTTGAATTTCCTACTGCTTGTATTGTATTTTGAAGCTGATTTTGGTATTCTTAGATTTTACATTGTACCCATAAAGATCTGATAGAAATAGTCACGTTGTGCGATTTCTGTTCCACTAGAGCTTTCTTGCACACATAACCAGCACTGCAAAACTTACATTTTGAGAGTCCTCAAAAACTGGATAACGTAACTGTTGCCTTGCCTGGCAAAGAAATACGAGTACCTTCAAATTTTTAAAAATGTACTTTTCCCTCTCAATATTCTCACTAGGTGCCTTTCAAGGCAGTCCTAGTGAAACAGACAGAAAGTATTTCCTTGTGCATTGGAGGGGTAGGGAGAAGAGTATTATCAGGTTATGTCACTGTTCAGTGTGGTGCATTTGGAAAGGAAAATAAAAAGGTTCTCTGAAGTGACTTAGTTTTATTGTTGAACTCTCTTGAAATACGTGTGAACTCTTCACTCAATGACCATAGCAGAATCACTGATTTATAATGTACCTGGGTATAGTAAACTGCATTTCACAAGAGGGACAAGTAGATCAAGGGCACTCACATCTATGGAATGAGCTCTGACATAATGTTAAAACATTGCAGAACCATACAGAACAATTAGCGGCTTTGCTTACTGCAATGCATTGTGGGATGAGCCTTACTATTCATCAGTGCGCTTAATGCAGCAATGCATCAAATAACTTTTTCTACCGAGAGCAATTAGATTTGTACTCTGCTGGTAGGCTTTTCTCTTTCTGCTCTGTATGAGACAAATTTGCAACGAATGCAGGGTGATACCAAATTAGCAGTTACCATGTAACTGGAACCACAGCTTTTGCAATGTCTTCTCGTGGAAATATTCTTCTACAGGGTGTTGTAAGTGATTAATTTCCCAGCTGTAACTTGTTAAAGCAATGTTTCCTTCTTTGTCAACAGGTATCCTTACTGCCTCTTCCCTAAAATTAGGCTGTTGCCTTTGGGAAAGAAGAGTTGGTTCATCACCAGCACAGCTGGCAGTAAAATAAAATCTTCCATGATGTAGATTGTTAAAGCTCAAAGGCAGCATGCTGTGTGAGCAAAAGAACTTGGTAGCTATTAGGGTTAATGGAGTTCAAATTGGTTGCACTTTTCTTCTGAGATTTGTATAGTTTCACTGAAGATGAACTGATTCAACCTGCCATTCCCAATCATTCTGATCAGCTTGCTCAATGCAGCTGCAGATCTTTACTTAAACCATGGTTCAGGAGTTACTATGGTTAACTAAGTGGAGAAGCTTCTGAGCTTCTGTTAGTTGTTTAGGAACTTCCCTCCCCTTCTTTACCACCCCGACATGCACGCACGCACACATCACATCACATCAATCATCGAATTTCCCACCATCAACATCCTGGGGTCACCATTGACCAGAAATTGAACTGGACCAGCCACATAATTACTGTTGCTGCAAGAGCAGGTCAGAGGCTGGGTATTCTGTAGTGCGTGACTCACCTCCTGACTCCTCAAAGCCTTTCCACTACCTACAAGGCACAAGTCAGGAATGTGATGGAATACTCTCCACTTGCCTGGATGAGCGCAGCTCCAACAAAACTCAAGAAGCTCGACACAATCCAGGACAAAGCAGCCCGCTTGATTGGCACTCCATCCACCACCTTAAACATTCACTCCCTCCACCACTGGCACATCGTGTCTGCAGTGTGTACCATCTACAAGATGCAATACAGCAACTCACCAAGGCTTCTTCGACAAACCCACGACCTCTACCAACTAGAAGGACAATGGCAGCAGGCACATAGGAACACCACCACCTCCAAGTTCCCCTCCAATTCACACACCATCCTGACTTGGAAATATATTGCTGTTCCTTCGTTGTCGCTGGGTCAAAATCCTGGAACTCCCTATCTAACAGCACTGTGGGAGTACCTTCACCACATATAATGCAGCGGTTCAAGAAGGTGGCTCACCACCACCTTCTCAAAGGCAATTAGGGATGGGCAATAAATGCTGGCCTTGCCAGTGATGTCCACATCCCATGAATTAATTTTAAAGAAGTATCTGGGGAAGAAAGGGCACTATTTCTAGTCTTTATCACATGACTACTTCGTGAAAAACAAATGCTTCTGATTATTCCTTTCATTTGACAGAAAATTTTATAGACCTGGAAGAGGCTAAGGTTAAAAACAATTCTTGGCATCAAGACCTCTTAAATAAAATAATTACAAAGAATTGCCATTAATATAGCTTTATTCTCTCTTTCAATTGATATTTTAACAGTATTTTTGTTCTGACGGCATGTGTTATGTTCCTAATGACATTGGTGATATTACTAGGAAGATTTGGCCTGAATTAAGAGCTGAATTAACACATGGGGGGACTGCAAAGAGTGAGTGGGTTTGAGAGCGGGTAGGTGTTTAAAAGCACTAAAATTGACCGCGCGTCAGTAAGCTGGCTCCAACCTGCTGACTTCCTCATTTAACTTGAGCGCGTTTGGCTGCGTGCAAGAAACCCTCTTGGGAGAGGTGGGTTGCCAATTTAAATATTTTAAGAGGTAATTAACAGCTTTTTTAACAGGGGTTTTCAACTTTAACTGTGGGTGCACGGGTTTCCTGGGCTTCCTGGACCTCGCCAGTGAAAGTAAGGTGTGGGCACAGCGGCAATTGAGGGGGCTGAACAAATGACAGGCAAAAAAATCACATAAGAAATGAGACCTCACACCTGATTCCTTGCCTCAGTGAAAGGCTTTTGCTCACAGCACTTGTTCTGAGAGTTGGCTTTCAGTACTTTGCAGGTGATTTCTTCTACTTTGGACGTCACTTTCACAACTTTGGAGGTGACTTTCACTGCATTGGAGGTACCAGAATGATACCCAGACTCCAGGGGTTAAATTACGAGGAGAGGCTACACAAACTAGGGTTGTATTCCCTGGAATTTAGCATGATAAGGGGTGATTTGATTGAAGTTTTCAATATATTAAGGGGAACAAATAGGGTAGATAGAGAGAAACTATTTGTACTGGTTGGGAAGTCTAGGACTGGGGGCATAGTCTAAAAATTAGAGCCAGACCTTTCAGGAGTGAAATTAGGAAACGCTTCTACACACAGGGTGGTAGAAGTTTGGAACTCTCTTCCACAAATGGCAATTGATGCTAGATCAATTATTAACTTTAAATCTGAAATTGATAGATTTTTGTTAACCAAAGGTATCGAGGGATATGGGGCAAAGGCGGGTATATGGAGTTAGGTCGCAGATCAGCCATGATCTCATTGAATGGTGGAACGGGCTTGAGGAGCTAAATGGCTGCCTACTGTTCCTATGTTCCTTTGTCACTTTCACTACATTGAAGGTGACTTTCACTACATTGGAGGTCACTCTCACTACTTTGGAGGTTTTTGTGTCTGATCTCCACTTTCCATCTGTCATATATCAGATTAGCATGGGTGCCATTTATGCTGCTTCACCTTGGACCTCAGGTGAGGACCAAGATGAGCAGCAGCAGCAACACCACCAGCAGGAGCAGCAGCAGCCTTCTCCTCACCGACCTGCTGCTCCACAGGAGAGATGGGATGAGCACAGAGGTGCAGCTCACATAGGGCAATACCTGCAACATCAGGTATATAGGCAGCAAATCAGCTTCCTTGACATGTCCGAACACCTCAGGAAGCTTAGGGTATCGCGTTAGGTCGTGGCAGACATTTGCAGCCTGCTGGAACAAGACCTGCTGCTGACTGGACCTGGTGGCCAAGTTTTACCAGTGGCTGTCAAAGTAACCACCGACCTTAACTTCTTCATCTTAGGCTCCTTTCAGGGATCTGCAGGAGACATTTGCAGGATTTTGCAGTCGGCCGCCCACAAATGTATCACCCAGGTGACCGATGCCATTTTTGCCAGGGAAGGCAATTATTTACATCTTGTCACCGATGAAGCCAGTCGGAATGAGCACCGCTCAGGTTTTCGACTATGGGTATCTTCCCACAGGTGCAGGGTGTCATCGACCGCACACGTGGCAATCACCCCGGAGTGTTGGTGAACCTTCGGGCTTCCACTCCATCAATGTGCAACTCGTCTGCAACCACAAAAAGATAATTATGCAGGTGTGTGCCAGATTCCCAGGGAGCTGCCATGATGCATTCGTCCTGTGCTAGTCCACCCTCCCTCAGCTCTTCGCACCTCCAAACAGACTAGCTGCTTGGAGACCAGGGTTAGCCACTTAAAACGTGGCTGATAACACCTGTGAGGAGCCCAAGCAATTAGGCTTAAGAATGCTACAATCAAAATGATATGACGACGAGATGCGTCATTGAGCAAGCAATCGGGATGCTGAAAATGTGCTTCAGGTGCCTCAACAGATCTGGAGGCGCCCTTCAATACCCACCGGCCAGGGTCTCCAGAATGACTCCGGTGTGCTACGCTCTGCACAACACAGCGCAGCAGCGTGGATTGGAGCTGCAGGAGATGCAAGGCACAGAGCACAGTGCCTCTTCAGAGGAGGAACAGGAGGAGGAGGAACTTCATGTGGCCATGGCACCAGCAGCGGTGCACATTGCTGCCCGGCAAGGAATGATAATGACAAGATTTAGTTAGGTTGCACCACTGCACCCATCTGGCAGCCACATACTGAACCACTTGCCCCGCCCCCCCGCCCCCCACCTCTCCCCAGTACAAAGCAGTCCTGCAATAAACAAAGCATCCCTTTCACAGACACCCATTGCTCGGATTTAATTCTAGTCTTACAATTCATCAGAACTGAGAAGGCCACTTGCCAGGCTGCAGGCAAAAATGGACAAGATGGGAAAGTGGTGCAAAGAAATAATTTTTGTGGCTCAGAATTTAAACATAAACTTAACAGTGTAACACACCAATGTGTGTACCCTTGTGCAGCTACTAATCTTTCATCTTCCATTTTCTACTACTCCTACGTCGTGCAACCCTTGTGGCTTCAGCAGAGGTAGAGGCAGGCTGCTCACATCCCAAAGGTCATCGACCTGAAACGTAAAATCTGTTTCTCTCTCCACAGATTCTGCCTAACCTGAGTATTTCCAGCATTTTCTGTTTTTATTTGCTCACATCTGACTGCTGAGATGCTCTTGGCGGATATCCTCTGGGTTTTGGAGCCTATGAGGGCGCTGCCAAAGACTGCTCCACCTTCACCTGTGCAGGAGCAGACTTGGCCATCAGGACACGAGCAAGCATGTGGGGCACTGACTGAGGGGGAATGGGGGAGGCAACGGGTGAGAAGTGGAAGCGCTTTGAGCAGAGTCCCCACTTCCAGGTCCCCTTTCTCCATCTTCACTCTCATGGCCCACCCACACTCCCCTGCTAGCAATGACTCGGAGAGCACTTTTCTGCACATCAGTGGGGTGCTGAATGGCCATGGCTAGGTTTTGATCAATCCTAGTTTAGGTGACATTCAGAGTGTGCAAGCCATTGCTGAGGGCCAGCATGTACTTGTTTGACTGCCGCGTTTTATGCTCCATGCAAATGGCCAATTTTTCACTGGACAAATACATGCGTGAGATGGACTCCTCCATTTTCTTTGCAAGCGTGCACAGTGCACCTGGAATTCCTGCCAGAACCTCTCACATTTTTTGCTGCTGCTCCAGAATTATCCTCTTTGTCGACGGCTTGCAAGGTTCAGAATCTACATCCAGCTGAACAGAGCTTGGAGCATCCTGCACTCTCTGACGAGGACTCTCCACTGCTATCCCTGTCTCCACCATCTGCTCTTGCTCACACATGATGTGTGAGACACCAGTTGACAACTCAACTCTCTGTCTTACTGGTCCCACTGACGTGTGTGTATCTGCACTGTCCGTGGTCTGCATGAGTCTTGTGACAATGCAACCTCAGAGTGATTGACCTCCTCTGAGGAGTTGTCGTCCTCCTCCGGCACCAACTCCTGCGGGACACTTAATGGGCCTGTGGGAGATTAAAGACATAGATTAGAACTGTCATGGTAAGAATGTTTTAAGTGAATATTATTCACATGATCATATTTCACTGGTTGCTGACATCAAGTCAACATGAATGACTGTTGTATTCCATGTGGTTGTGTGTTATTTAATTCTGTCACAAGGTAGGTAGGAGGCCTCCACCTCCGATTGCCAGGCACACTGACACTCCGCTTATCTCCAGAACATCCTCCCCTGCAGCTGTCAGCATGGCAATGAATGGAGGGCCACCTCCAGTTCTCTACCTCTCCCTGGTGATCTGTGCTCTCTTTTCCTGCAAGGAGGGAAACAAGAGACATTTGAGTGAGAGTCATGGAATGAGTGGAACAGATGGATGGACAGCATTTGTTGAGGATGGCTGTGAGGGAGAGACGTGACGTTGCATTAAAATGATGGTGAGTGTCAGTGATGGATGGTCAGATGGGGATGTGAGGAAGTGCATAGACAGAGAGGGATGGGTGCACCTGCAAGGTACATTGGTGTAAGGAGTGATGTACAGGAGTAGGCTTGGGAAGGCAGAGTGAAGGGGCTGGGGTGCCAGCACATCAGGATGTAGTTGAATGTGCCATTGTACTCACCTTTCCTGCCCTCATGAGGTAATTCAATCGCTTCGACACTATCCAGGAGTGCGGCACCACACTCTTGCTGCTGACCTCCTCAGCAATCTCCAGCCACGCCGCCTTGGTCCCTGAGGCTGGCTTCTTCCTCCTGTCAGCAGGAATAGTATTTCCTTGTGGGCCCTTGTACACCGCAGCATCAGGTCCATGGAGGCATCATTGATCGAGGTGTAGCCTTGGCACGTTGACTCCATTCTTTCTTTCTCTGTTTCCCCCACCTCCACAATCCTTCAACTGACATCTTTGCAGTGTTCCTTTAAATACCCGTAGCAATAGACCCATGCTCGCGCTAATTGATCGGGATACCCGGAAGTCAGATGCAAATGCAGTGGCTGGATTAAAAAGCCACTGACAGACTTGCTGCAGTTACTTCTGGGTTCCCCGGGAGCTGCGGAACCCCCACCCCGCTCCCAGTGTGTCGGCAGGTAAAAATTCTGGCCATAGTTGTTGAAGTTAATTTAGCTTTCTTGCAATAGCTCTTGGTATTGATTCTGCTATTACCATTTACACCTCCTCTAGATCCATCTTTTCATAGAATCTTAGAAATTTACGGCATAGAAGGAGGCCATTTGGCCATCTTTTGTTTCTTAACTTGTCCCATAACCCATTACCATCTCCTTTTGCCTTGCAGCATCGTTTTAATGCACTCTCCTTTTAATGCAACGTCACGTCTCTCCCTTACAGTCATCCTCAACAAATGCTGTCATTTACTCTCTCCTGCCTTTCGCCCTATCACAGACCTTCCCTTTTGTTCTTTCCTCTCCTTCCCCTTTCTCTGCCTCTATACTTGCTTAAAACCTGTTACATCTCTAAACGTTTCCAGTTCTGATGAAAGGTCATTGACCTAAAGCATTTTCTGTTTTTATTTCAGATTCCCAGCATCCACAGTGTTTTGCTTTGTATTGGTTTTCTTGCAGTTAGGTGCAGTAAATTCTTTAATTCAGTACCTTCAAAATTGTCACCAGCACCCAGTTTTAACTAAGAATTGACCAAAATGTACAGAACAATAAAATTGTTGTCAGTGTTAATTATAATTCTTTGTAACTATTTGAATTTTGAACAAGCCACGATTATGAGAGGTGGTTTCTAAAGTATTTGTTAACAACTGGAGCCCATCCATAATGAAGCATATAACTTCTGACGACAATAAATCCCATAATTTATGATAACGCCATGTTAACATTTCCAATTGCTAAGGTGGACCATCTGTGAAGTTTCTTGGATGTTGCAACCTAATGCGAATGATAGTTTATGTTGCGAATTGCAACTAATCTCTCAGCTTTGCTGAAATTTGAACTGGCCATTTTATTTTTATTGACATACTTCACCATACAGAATGACAATTTTGTAATTTACCAATCGGGCAATATTTTTCAAAACAGTGCATAAATACTAGAATGCCAAGATGATTTGCTGAAGTGTTGTTTCAATAAAGTACATTTTACTGTAGCCTGATAACATCACAAAGCATGAATGACCACTTTTCCCCTTTTTTAATTTTAATTTAGTTCAGGAATATATTAGAACAAATATTGACTGCAGTTTCTGGGCTTTGCAATAAAATATTGCCCCTTGGGTTTCACAAATGACTGTTAAGCAATAAGGCCGAAGATGAAATAATACACTTGGCATGGTACATTGCGTGACCTATGGTCCTCAATTTCAGTCGGGATTTGTACATCTCTATAGATTGCTGCTTGCACAACCTTTGATAGGAAAGGCTTTTCTTTAGAATTTTGTTTATACTTTTGTTATTTATAAAAAAGATCCTTGGGTTTCTTTTTTATTAAAATCTGAAAGTCTACAATGCAGAAGGCTAAAATGCAGGAGTCCATAAGTATTCGCACTATTATAGATATTAGTAGATAAGATTTAGTATTATAGATATTAGTAGATAAGATTTTGCACTCCGAGTGTATGCAACAACTGGGCTTTTGCTAATTATCCCAAGTCTTTCACTTGCTACTCACTGGTTATTCCCACGGTCAGATGATCAGCATCAGATATATACAATTTTGTGTCCATAATTTCACAATTCATTCTCGGCAAACACTTAGGTTAGTGTTCTACAAAAACACATCTTTTGAGAGTTATTTATCAATGCTGTAATTTTAATTCTCTAGTGTTATTTCAAGGATATTGAGAGTCTTGACCAAAGAGTGAAGACATTTTACAATTTAATTGTGCAGGAGGTAGAATATATGTTTCAGAGTAAAATCCATATTAAATACACTATGTGAAAGGGCTGGGACAGTGAATTTCCAGAACTGATCAGTATATTTATTGCACTGTTGGCAACGGTGCAGTTCAGCACTTAATTGATCAGGGATAAAGCAGCTTGGATTTAGTACTGAGGTGATGATTTGGGTGTTAGGTTTTGTGTAAATTTGAAGATCCACAGATACAGTGAGCTGTTGGCCAATCAATACAAGTTCAAATGCACATACTCAGGATTTAATAGAGCATAAGCATTCTACTTCTTATCTCAGGGACCACAAAAGTAGGTGGTATGGAAGTGGCAAAGTTCATACAAGTGCAGGAGGGATGCTTTTCTGAGCATAGAGTTGTAAACTATATTGCCAAGGTATATCGTCACAGAACTTTACTCTGCTTCACTTCTCCTGGGAGTTATTGATACTGACACTGAGTGACAAAAGTGGTCCATTTGCTGCATTCTTCACTTTAACGAGCATAAAAATTCTACTGTGTAAAAAAAATATGAATGTACAATATATAGTTAATAAAATCATACAGGTATCATTTTGCCCTTTGAAGATTCTTATCCTTAATAATTTTTGCAGCAGTTGTAAAACTTTCAGAGGAGCCCAGAGACTTTTGGAATATATTTTTAAATTTGTTCTTGGGATGTAGGTGATGTCATCAAGGTAGAATTCATTGCCAATCCTTAGTTGCTCTGAAAAGGAAATTCCAGAATTTTGACTCAACGAGGATGAAGAAACGATGATTATGGGGGAAATTTAAAGCCCCAAGAACGGGTAGTTTGGGGGCCGGTGGGTAATTAAAATAACTGAATTTGAGATGAATTGCAACTCGGCTCCACCGTGCCCACTTCCTGGTTTAACAGGAGGTGTGTTTGGATGCCTGCGAGTATCCTACTCGCCGAAGTCAGAGCTTTAATTAGTGCAGGTGGGTGGGTATTGTAGCAATTTACAGTTAGACGCTAATGCAGTCTTTTTCAGTTGAATTATACTTGGCTTTAAATTTAACGTGTCCAACACAGGTTTCCCGGTGCTTGGGAAACTGACCAGTGAAATGGAGGCGAGATTGAGACGCAGTTCAGGTGGGTATTTAAACTTATGATTGCCTCATTTGAATAAAAGCTCACTTATTTACAGCTGGTGTCTCAGTTGCTTCTGGCAAACGTTTGGCAGAGAGTTCTTGTGTGGACACAGCTTTTTCTAAACTTTAGAAGCTTTCAAACTGACGAGATCAGGACGGGAGGTGCATTGGAGAGAGATGCGCAGGAGCGGGGCCGAGGTCGCAGGAGGCACTACTCACATAACAGGGTTTACAGACAGAGGCTCAGCTTCCTTGACCTCTCAGAAGAGCAGTGCTTCCGCAGGCTGAGGTTGTCACGTCGGGCGGTGTCAGACTCCTACCGGAAGACCTGATCCCTGCTGGACCTGGTGACCATGCATTACCAGTGGCTGTGAAAGTGACCATTGCCCTCAACTTTTTTGCCTGTGGTTCCTTCCAGGTCACTACCGGAGACATCTCTAGGGTCTTGCAGTCCGCTACACATAAATACATAAGGCAGATAACATGAATTGTTTGCCTTGTATAAACTTCCCTTGTGTTGACAATAGCTAGAATGAGTGGGCATTCGGATTTCCCTCTGGCTGGATTCACACAGGTACAGAGTGCCATCGATTGCACATGCATGGCAACCCGAGCACCACCACAGCAACCAGGAGTTTTTATAAACCGTAAGGGATATTCTTCCATCAATGTGAAACTGGTGTGCAACCAGAAGAAATAGTTCATGCAGGTGTGCGCCAGATTCCCTGGGAGCTGTCATGATGCTTCTATGCTGTGGCAGTCCAATATTCCAAACCTCTTTGTACCAGGAAACAGAATTAAGGGCTGGCCTGTAGGAGACAAGCGATACCCCTTTCAAACTTGGCTCATGAAACCTGTGAGGAAGCCCACCAATGAGGCGCAGGAGCGTTACGAGAGCCTCGTGACCATCAGGTGTGTCATCGAGCGAGCCATCGGAATGTTGAAGATGCGCTTCAGGTGCCTAGATAGATCTGGAGGTGCCCTTCAGTACTTGCCAGCAAGGGTGTCCAGAATCATAGTGTTGTGCAGGGTCCTGTACAACAGTGCGTAGCAAAGAGGATTGCAGGTGGAGGAGGGCGACTGGTCTCATCACTCATCTTTCGATAAGGAGAAGAATGAAGATGGGGCACCCATCGCCAACCAACCATGTACATTACTGCCTGGGAAGCCCTAATAGCGGAAAGGTTCAGCTAGTATTGACTCGCACAGGAAAACATCACAAATTAAATTCTCCGCTCCCAGCACGCGCCACCCCCCCCCCCCCCCACCTAAACAGTCCTTCAACCACGCATCCACCCATTGCACATCTACCTAATGGGTCCCGTCATGTATTAACATTCATCATGAAAAATGTGAAAGGGCGAGTTGGCACATGGACGCAGGAATGGGCAAGACGTGGAAGTGGTGCAAAGCAATACATTTTAATATGTTAAGTTATAATTAAAAAAGGAAACTTAACATTTTGTCAAACACCCATGTGCATACCCTTGATGAATTACAATTTCTTTAACTTGCGCTTCCTACCGTTTCTATGTGGTGCATCCCATGTGGCTTCAGCTGAGGTAGAGGTAGGCTGTTCAGATCCCTGGCCTAACTGCTGAGATGCTTTTGGCCTACACCCTCTGGATTTTGGAGCCCCTGAGGACCCCCTCAAAGACTGCTTCACACGCATCTGTGCAGGGGTAGACTTTCTGTGCAGGGGCAGACTTGACAGTCAAGACAAGGCAGCATGTCGGGTACTAGAGCTGGGGGGAGGCAATGGGTGACAGCACTTTGAGTGGAGTTCCTACTTCCATGTCTCCTTTCGCCATCATCCCTTCCCTGGGCCAGTGCAACATCACTCCTATTACTCTGCTGCAGAACAGGTTGGCTGGAGATCAGTGATGCATTGAAAGGCTACGGATAAGGTATCTCTCATCCTGTTTAAGGTGGCAGACAAGTTGACATCCAAAGTCTGCACAGCCGTGGTCAAGGCCTGCACCGACTCATTTGAGAATCTTGCTAGAAGCTCCATGGAGGCTGCCACTCTCTGCATGGCAGACATTCTTGCCATTCACTGCTCCACCAATCCCCTAGTGATCGAGTTGGACTCCTCCATCCTCTCCACTATTGTGGAGTGTGAGCGTGGCACATCTGTCAGTACCTGGCTAAGTTGCACCTCTAACATTCTCTCAACGATAGCCCTGGGGTTTAGCACCTGTGTCTAGCTGAGCAGAGCTTGGAGAGGATTACGCCCTCCGTGTGGACTATCCATAGCTGTTCCTGCCACCAGTGCCTGTTCATGCTCACTTATGAGTTGTTAATCACCAGCTGAAAATCCAAGTAACTAATCTAACTAGACCCACCAAAGTAAGAGTAGTAGCGCTGGTGCATGGCTGTAGGTCCTGTGACAGTGCACCCTCAGAAGGAATAAGGTCCTCTGAGGAATCGTCCTCATGCATGTCCTTTGACACTTGCTGTACCCGTGAAGGCCCTGGAAGACAAAAGAAAGGGATATGATTTGGTCATGGCATAGTCATAATCTTGACAATCACCATACTCAGTCTTCTCGTAGTTAAGTCATTGATGAAATGAAGTCAGCATATGTGTGTCAGAGATATTTGTAATTCTACCACCAGCTTATCTGCGAGCTCCCAGTCTCTCATCTCCAACTGAGAGGGACACAGTTGTGTCACTTAACTCCATTGCATCCTCCTCTGCATCTGTTAGCTGGACTATTTGTGGCAGACCACCTCCAGTCCTCTCCCTCGCGTTTTGCGCTCTCTTCTACAAGGGATGCGCACACACGGTATTTTGAATGGGCCACGCACCCTCAAAAAAATTAAAGGGAACATTGCCTCTAACCATGCCTTCTTGGTGAGAACAGCAGGTTTCTTCCTCCCATTCCTGGGGGAAAGTATGTCCTCTTCCGCCTGACTTCCCAGCAGTAATTTCAGTGATACGTTATTAAATCTGGTTGCCGTCCTTGCTGAATGTGCAGCATCCATCGTGAACATTTCCTGGCTCCTCCAATTTCCATTTGTACATTGTCTCTTTAAATCGAGATGAGATCACATCATGTGGGGGTGTGTCACGCCCACCGCGCAGCTTGGAGATGCAAAACCCAGAAGTCAAAAGTTATTGCTTCAATTCAGTGGTGATCGCAGATTCTGACCCGCTGACTTGACTTTTGAGTAATGCCCGCACAATTCCCCCCCCCCCCCCACCCACCCAGTTCAGAAGCTGCATTCAGATTAATATCTGGGCCTATATGTCCAATATGCCCGTTTCAGTTTACTGATTTTAGAGTTATAGGGCTGAATCTTAACTCCCAAAAACAGGTGGGTTGGGGTTGGGTCCGAGGTTAAGATGCAAAAAATCTGAAACAGGAACCCAACGTGCTTCGAACCCACTCACTTCCTGTTTTAACAGAGGCGGGATGAGGGGTGGGTGACCAATCTGCTTGTGGGATGCGGGTTGGTAATTTAAATATTATAATGAGACTGCCTGCCTTCATTTTAACAGATTTTCTCTCTCTAACTCATTTTGGCCTGGTTTCCCAGGCCTGAATTAGGAAACCCGGCAGCTGCAAGGAGGCAAGAAAGACTGAATCCATGAGGTAAGTGCCCTTACAGCACTGCTTGTGGGTCAGGAGGAGCAGGAGTGTTTCCTCCAGGCCCAACAAGCTACCCAGTAAACCCCCTGCCCGCCCCCCCACCACCATCGGACATCACCATCAGCTTCCCCACGACCACTGTCTGCTTTCCCCCCCCCCCCCCCCCCCCCGCAAACGACCTGTCTCGCTCCCCAATACACCTATCTACTCTCATAGGCTTCGGCATTGTGAAACAGGCTTCCCGCCCAAAAGGCCTCCAGCCTGTCAATCAGGCTACCTGTGGCCGGAAAAAACTGCAGGACATTCAGGAAACCTATTCTTCCCCACACGGAATCCACCTCCAGGCTAAAATCCAGGTCATAGGTTCAGTAGTGAATTGGAAACACAGACTACGTAATTCCTTAGGCATACCTGATTCCTGTTTTAGTTATTGATGTCAGCAGCAAGAAACTTGCATAAATAAATAAGTCTTGCCACATTGCATTGTGTATGAATATTGCAAAATAGCCCTCACCATAAAACCCAGTTTATAAAGTTACTAAAGTTTCCAGCATCTGCAGTATTTTGCTTTTGTATTAGGGTTTAATTCACTGCCACTTCTTCAAGGTGGGCATTCCTAGAAGAGAAGTTCTGCTCTTCTCTCCGATGGGATTTCCGTTTCTCTCTCTTACCTTGTTCCTCTTCATTGCTTTCTGTTTCCCTTCTCGTGTTTGATCAGGTATCTACCAAAACTCGCTTTCACAGCCACATATCTTTCCTCAGCAACTGTCTCCGGCTCCAACCTATTCCACGTGGATTCCAACTGAAATTCCACCCCTCATGTTTTGGATCCACCCATGATTACAGATATCTCCGAGATATTCAGCGATCCTCGAACCACTGCTCTCGCCGCATCCTGAGATCCACGCTCAATGCTATGCGCTGCCACATGCACGCTCTTGACCTCTCTGTTCAGCAGCACCAACTCACTGTCTCTGCACCTGCTTAATATCTGTTACATCTCCAGCTTTTTCCAGTTCTGATGAAGGGTCCCAGACCTGAAACGTTAACTCTGTTTCTCTCTCCACGGATGCTGCCTGGCCTGCTGAGTATTTCCAGCATTTTCTGTTGTTATTTCTATCTCAAAGCTGTCCTGGTCCGCAGTTCCATTTCATCCTTCGCCTCATCTGGCGCTTTAAAAAAACTTTCTTCCTTTCAGGTATCGAGGATCGTAAGCTTCAACAACTCTTGGACACCAACGCCCCTCCGGAACCACCTTCCCTTTCACTTTCCTCTGACCCCATCCCTTCTTCCAATCTCACCCCCTGCTGTGTTTTCACTATGCCCTCTGACCTTCCCCTCTCTGACTCCAAACGATCAGTCCTCAGCAAAGGCCTGAGCTTCATCCCCTTGCGCCCCCGCCTCAATGAATTTCGAGCTCGGCAAGACGCTGAGATCTTTTTCCGTCGCCTTCGTCTCTGTGCCCACTTTTTTGGCCAGGAGTCTTCCCCCCGCACAGCTGATCCTTTTTCCCGTTTTCAGATTTCTCGTTCTACATCGATCCCTCCCTCTGGCCTCTTACCCTCTCTAGATCTTTTCATTGCAAACTGCTGGTGTGACATCGGCCGTCTCAATTTCTCTGCTCCCCTCCCTCACTCCAACCTAACTCCCTCTGAATTTGCAGCACTCCGTTCTCTCAGATCCAACCCCAACATTGTCATTAAACCTGCTGACAAGGGTGGCGCTGTTGTTGTTTGGCGAACCGACCTCTACCTTGTATTTGGACTTTCAGAAGGCTTTCGATAAGGTCCCGCATAAGAGATTAGCGTGCAAAGTTAAAGCACATGGGATTGGGGGTAAGGTACTGATTTGGATAGAGAACTGGTTGGCAGACAGGAAGCAAAGAGTTGGAATAAACGGGACTTTTTCCGAGTGGCAGGCAGTGACTAGTGGGGTACCGCAGGGATTGGTGCTAGGACCCCAGCTATTCACAATATATATTAATGATCTAGACGAGGGAACTAGATATAATATCTCCAAGTTTGCAGACGACACAAAGCTGGGTGGGCGTGTGTGCTGTGAGGAGGATGCAGAGAAACTCCAGTTTGATTTGGACAGGTTGGGTGATTGGGTAGATGCATGGCAGATGCAGTATAATGTGGATAAATGTGAGGTTATCCACTTTGGTGGCAAAAACAGGAAGGCAGATTATTATCTGAACGGCAATAGATTGGGAAAAGGGGAGGTGCAACAAGATCTGGGAGTCCTTGTGCACCAGTCGCTGAAGGTAAGCATGCAGGTGCAGCAGGCGGTTAAGAAGGCAAATGGTATGTTGGCCTTCATAGTGAGAGGATTCGAGTACAGGAGCAAGGATGTCTTGCTGCAGTTGTACAGGGCCTTGGTGAGACCACACCTTGAGTATTGTGCGCAGTTTTGTTCACCTTATCTGAGGAAGGATGTTCTTGCCATGGAGGGAGTGCAGCGAAGATTTACCAGACTGATACCTGGGATGGCAGGAATGACGTATGAAGAGAGATTGGGTCAATTAGGCTTATATTCGCTAGAGTTTAGGAGAATGAGAGGGGATCTCATTGAAACTTTTAAAATTCTAACAGGACTAGACAGACTAGATGCAAGAAGGATGTTCCCAATGGCGGGGGAGTCCAGAACCAGAGGTCACAGTCTAAGGATAAGGGGTAAGCCATTTAGGACTGAGATGAAGAGGAATTTCTTCACCCAGAGAGTGGTGAACCTGTGGAATTCTCCACCACAGAAGACAGTTGAGGCCAATTCATTAAATATATTCAAGAAGGAGATAGATATATTTCTTAAGGCTAAAGGGATCAAGGGATATGGGGAGAAAGCAGGGACAGGGTACTAAATTTGGATGATCAGCCATGATCTCATTAAATGGCAGAGCAGGCGCGAGGGCCAAATAGCCTACTCCTGCTCCTATCTTCTATGCTTCTAACAATTGTGAATTCTGACATGTTCCAAGCAGAAGTGTCTTGTGACCTTAATGTGAAATGTAGCCTCAATCTTTGACAGTATTGTACATCAAGCATTATGAGACTGTCAGTCACTTGTTTTCTTCTCCTCCCCATTTTTGTAAGTTATTTTTCTCTGTCCTTTCTTGCCTCCTATCCCAGAGCACACTATATTCCTCAGTGGATGTGGTGACCCCTTTGAGCCTTTAGCTAATACGGGTCTGAATCAGCTGTTTAAAAAAAAAAATGAGCCGATTTGGAAGGATCGACTCATCCTCTGCTTTTCTTTGTTTCATATCATTTCATTTCACAGGCACACACCTCTTCTACACTCATAGCTTTCTGCACATGACCCTGCTAAGGTCACAAAATATATCATGTTGAAATTCATAGGATGGAATGAATTTACTGTCACGCCATTGCACAGATCTTCTGTAGAAAACTTTGGCATTCATACAGAAAATCAGATTTAGGTACAAAGATTAAAACCTATCTGTTCCTATCAAACCTTTCAATGTCTTGTGTTACTGCAGTCCAAACAATCGACAGTGTAGTGCCATTCAAATTGTTTGTTAAAAAAAGTTTAATTAATCTGCAAGATCATACTGGTTTAATTGTGTCTGTGGATAGGTTTACAAGCTTCTGCATGGCTGAATTTATATTTTTAATAGGTAATGGAATGACCTCGGCCTGTCAATTTTAATTTACTTCTGACAGAACATAGCCTCATTAACGGTAGAGTGCAGAAAGACAAAGCAGTTTGCTGAATTGTTTAGCATTCAGCATCTCCCTTTATTTCGCTTTTTTTTTAATAGAATTCCTTGTCTTTGCTGTAGCATTTCTTAATTGCTGAAAGATTAAATGCCCATGCTGTTCCAGAAGATAATTGTGCATCCAACTGTAAATGGACAAAGATTTTGTTTATGTATGTCCATTTTGACATGGAAGGATAGGGCAAGCTTTGCACTTTGTAGTCACTCTGCTTGTGACTTCTAACAGTACTGTTAAAATTAAAAGAAACACAAGCCCCCTGATGCCTCAGCAAATTTACTTGGTAAATAACGGATCTATACAATCTAGGAAGGTTCCTGGACTGATCCCTGATCTGTGCAGAGTTAGCTGATCTCAGCTGGGATAAGTGCTCCTGGCTTAGAGTGGGGAAAATCATCCAGGGTTCTGCTCCTGATTGCTATCCAAATGCCCCTGCTGGAAGTACACGTGGGTGGATGTCAGGTGATGAGGACAGGATTGGGCCTAGCTGTGAAGTGTTCCCCCCCCCTCCCCCCCACCCCCCTCACATCGTTGTTGAATATGCTGCCAACATCCACTGTTGGGCTCATGGATGAATAATGACCACCGAGTGGTTAGAGCCTTCAAGAAAGGAAGGGGAGAAAAATGTCAAGGATACCTCTTTCTTTCTCCACCCCAAATCAAAAATATTAAAGCCTTACTATGCAAGGAATTGATTCTGGACAGTTGAATATCAATACTTGTATGTATTTGGGAGATATGGTAACGCAGAGTTGTGGAGTGCCAAATAATGGCATCTAGGAGAGGTGAGGAGAGGAATTCTGTCTATAATTCTGCACACTCCGGAGTTCTTAATCTGTCTTGTTGCGGTGCAGAAGCATTGATGTAGATACCAGCCATTTGACAAATAAGGTTCACGTCGGGCTGCTCTTATGGACATATTTGATAGCTTGAGTATCATTGGCAGAGGCCTGGGAGCAGACTGCTTGGTGTTTGCAGCTGGGGCACCAAATAGGGGAAAGAGGAGAAAATAACTTTTAGAAGAAGAAATGTCACCCTCGCAGTAAGTTGTACCACTTGTTTTAAGGAGAGGCACTTAAAGTGTCGTATGAAAAAGTTTGGCATTTTTTTCATTATAGTTATGTAGCATCAGAAAACATATCATTTGCATTGACATTATGGTGGTGCGAATGAAGTTGTTTCACTTCCACAACAGTAATCTAAGGTACAATAAGAAACTGTCTACTCAAAGATGCAGTTCGCTGTATAGAGTTGCAAACTAAACAAATATTTACTATAAAATTTGCTCAAAGGAGCTGATTACTAAAAAAATGAGCATTGTAAGTATGAACTCAAAGTGTAAGCTACATGACTAATTACATTGGTGCAAAATTGAGATTGTTTGTATATCCTCTATCTACTGTAATAGTGAAAACTCTCGTGCTGATACATATATAAGGATGGCAACGACTTTTGGCAGAGCTCCACTATAACTGAGCAGTTGTTTTATTTTTGGTGTAATAGTTTTGATTGGGAATTTATAAATTCTGAAATGAAGAACATTCTTCCAGCACCAAAGGAATTTGCTGGCTAAACCCTGCATATATAACAAAAATGAATCTGATACCTCACCCTATTGTGCTATATTGTGTGACACATTTGCCTTTCAGCCTGTTTTGTCTTTCGCATGAGAAAATGCTGATAGGGAGCATATATCATCAAAATAGTCATGACGCCATATTTTCAGACCTGCAATTTCTTTATATTCTGCTGTTCAGATGTGGGGTGATGACTCAAGATCCTCATCTAATAGTTATTGTGAAAATACCAAGATATGAACATACCCATTTTGTACAGTGTACACATGACAAATTCACTGCTTTATGCAATATAGTGAAGGACTTTCAAGCCAGACTTTTGGGAATTTCACAGATGACTTGCATACACGTTTACAGTTATTGGCTGTAGCTTTGTATTGAAGTTCAGATTTCAGTCATTCAGAGAGTGTAAAAGTGTTGGCATTGAAACACTGTCACATCTGACTTTATTGGCTCCTGGCTTATCTGCAAATTGTGCTTGTAAAAGGATTGAAATCCTTGAGACAGTAAGTCTCAAAACAGTAATTCTGCAAAACAGTAGCATAGTTACCTGTGAAATAGATGACAATTTCAGTTCTCAATGACACCTAAACCGCTTTTCACATCTTTCCATGTATCAATTGAAGTCTGCAGAAACTGTTGGAAATCTAATTGGAATTTAATTGAGCGAGATGTTTTTCCCTACCTTCTAGTTTTGGGTCAAAATAATGTTTTGAGTTTTCACCACTTTTCCAATGATGCTCACTCTTGCTGGTGTGCAATTCTGCACATGCTCACTGCCCAAGGGGACATTCTACATAAAAGGCATCACCAGTGAGTGTCAGCATGCTAATTGGACGGTTGGGGATTGCCATGGACTCAGTCCAATCCTATCTTCATATTGAATAACAAGATAGTGATCATCAGCGGACACCTTGGCTGAATTTTTTTTTTCTCTTGCCTGCTGCCTAGCCATGGGCCATAGTCACAGTTGTGTTCCCTCCCGCACCCACACACCAACATGCCAATCTAGAAAACTAGCAAAAACAGTTTCAAAAAGCTGACATAGGCCTCAAAAAGATGACCGGTCCTGACACGTGAAAAGAAGTACTTATGTGGGCTTTGTAACTTAACCGGGAGTTGTTCACATCATTCCTTCACCAGTACTGGAGAAATAATTAAAAAAAAACTGAAAGGCTAAAGGTGAAATCCAAATTTTCAAAGCACAAATTTGGTGTTGCATTTTTAAGGGATCTGATCTGAGAGCATGTTTGCTGGAAAACATTTGCATTTTTATATTAAAATATATGCATTCTGGTTAATTTTAAACAGATATATTTCACAATTAATAGATTTTTAAATTTAAAAAAATGTAAAACAACATTTGGACTTTTCAGACCAACGAGGCCATCACTTAACAAAAAATTACCTCAATTGTTACTCGCATACATCCAACCCCCGTCACAACAGTTTACAAAGGCACTCTATCCCCTCCAGACTCTCTTCACAGACACATTAAACCCTATTCAACTCACTGCTATTTCACAGAGACACTCTCTTCTCGAACTCTCCAAGTTCATACTGGCAATCATCTTCCTCTCCGTTATCAATAAAACTTGGCACTATTCTCCCCCTCTAACCTAGTTAAATTGGTACCCTGTCACTTCCCCCATTCAAGCTGCACTCATTGGTGGGGTGTGATGGTTAATGGTGGCACTCTGCCCCTCTCATTCATGTTGGCACTCTCCCTCTCCCTCTCCATTAATGATGGAACTCTCCTTCCTTCCCCCAATCCCAAAGTACTGCTCCCAGGTTCTCCTCTCGTTTTCCTTCCCCTCCGCCCAAGCTGCTCCCGGCACCTCCTTTCTTCTTGCTAAGGCTTCTACCCTTTTTGCTCTGACTTTCATTACATTCATTCCCCACTTCCTCTATTTCCATCCATTTACCTCCCCCTTCATTGCCATTGATTTCTCTCTTCCCTCTCCCCTTTAATGCCATCCACTTTGCCCTCTCAGTGCTCACTCATCTTTCACTGCTATCCACTCTCTCACTGCCATCAACTCTCTCCTCCTGTCCA
Organism: Squalus acanthias; assembly: GCA_030390025.1. Classification (NCBI taxonomy): domain Eukaryota; kingdom Metazoa; phylum Chordata; class Chondrichthyes; order Squaliformes; family Squalidae; genus Squalus; species Squalus acanthias. The sequence continues at coordinate 67,340,813 of CM059431.1, forward strand.
TTTCCCCTCTTTCATCAGGGTTGCCAATTCTAGTTGAAGGCATGCCTGGAGGTTTGATCATGTGATATTCTGACCATGTGATGCCTGATCATGTGATCAAATATTTTTTCTCTTCCCTTTGAAATGAAGTATTAGCATCTACCTCAATAGCCACATGTGGTGAAGGATCGCACGGCCTGATAGCCCTCAGTTTACGAAAGTTCGCCCCCGTTTCCTTCCGATGAAAATCCTGGGTTTCCTTTCCCTAGTTTCCCATTCACTACCAGTGGAAATAATGGGGCAGATTTAGCAGTCGGCGGCGTACTTACAGAGTACGCAGCTGGCATCCAAATAGAATACAAACTTACCTGACGGGGCCCCTCCTTCGTGAATTTGCTCTCTGACGCTGCGCATTCAAGGGCAGCGTAATGGCCCACGGATCCCAGGGGCGCAGCGTGTGCGGAAACGTACCTGGGATCACACGGGCCTGGTGCTACAATCATCAAACAAAATTAGATTTTAGATCATTTCAGAATCGAATCCCGTAATCAGATTTAATTACAATTACTTTACAGGGTTGGCATTTAATTCCTAATTAGCTACATTCCACCAACTTCACTACATCTTAGTTCTGTTAGTAAAAATTTAATTTGCTGGTAATAATTATCAACATCATTAAAACTCCAATCTTTGCAGAGACAAGAAAAACTCATTTGATACAGATACTGCAGTATGTAAGAACAGAGGAGCAGATTATACTTTGTGTATTTTTAATTAACGAAGTTGAGTTATAAATGGGGATGGCGATCTATGGATCAATTCAAACACCTCAAACGGTACACTCAGATTGCAGAAAATTAAACAGTCCAATTTCCGAGATGAAAATGTTTAAAACATGCCTGAAGTATCCCCTTAAAATTTTCGTACGTAATTGGGGGCAGTTGGCAACTCTGCGCCAGCAATTGGGATTTCCAAGTCGTAACTTGACAGATCGCAAGTTCGGGATTTAGCGCATGCGCTTATCCCGAACTTGCTGTCCATTTCAAAGGCGGTATGACGGCGTACTTTCCGAGTACGCTGTCATACCCGCCGCAAATTCTGTCCCATTCTTTCACTGTTTACCCATAAGGACCCAGGTTTCACTTACCCTTTACTGGCTGCTCCTCTCTCAGTGCCGCTCCCACTCACCACCTCGCCGCTGCTGCTGCTGCTCCCAGCTTGGCGGGAAGTGCTGGGCCCCGCGCTCACCCCTTTCCTAAGTCTCCCCCTCTTCACCCCCAATCTTGAGTCTCCCCCTTTCCCCCCCAGCCCTTCGATTTCAGGGCTCCTCCCCTTCGATGTCGGAGATCCCCCCACACGATTTCAGACCCTACCTCCCCCATGCCGGTCGCGGCGCTCTGTGGGTGCCGGCAGTGAGCAGCAGCAGGTGATATGCTCTGAGGAAAAGGTGGGAAATGATTGTTTAAGCCTATGTCAGGCTAACGGTCAGTAATTATTTACAGTACCTCACGTCACTCTGTTGTTCATGTGAGCGCACTGCGATGGGAAATTTAAATTACTGATCTCCCGTTCTGTTGGAGGCAGCGCTCGGGATAGGAACCCCTGATTCCGGGAAATTCCTGGCCATTCCGAGAGAATTGTGAACCCTATCTTCCATCCATATCCATTTCCTTCTTGCCATGCAATCTGTCCCCTCCTGTTGCCTTGCAATCTGTCCCTCCCTCCCCTCCCTTCCCCATGCAAATCATTCTGCTCTATCCTCTTCCCTTCCTATGCATTCTCTCCCCTGTCCTTGCCATCCATTTCTTCTATTCCTGCTCTTACCCGAGTATGGTGCTAATGCACTGAACAAGTAGCATTCCTTTTTATGCACTAATGACCCCAATTGCTGCTTCTGTTCTCGCGTGTTTTCCTAGCTCCCATTTAGGTCCAGTAGCACTGGGAGCAGCACTTGGGGGAGGAGCAGACCTGTGTGCTGCAACAGCCACTGGACTCAATAGAAGCAGAGACCAGGCCCCAAAAATGTTGACTGTTAGCATAAAATATTAAGGGCACAGATCAGGGACTGAACCAGGGGCTTTCCTGGTCGATACGGCCCATGACCACAGCATGTGATGCAACAGCCACTGGAAGGCTGGGGGATGGCCATCCTTTTCTTGTTTTTAGAAGTGTTTTAATGCAGCATAAGCTGTCAACTTTGTATAACAGAAGGGAGCCTCCAGCTTGTAATATTGATCATACTGGCAAAGTATAATTAATGTTAAGCAACAAATGCTATATCTTTGTCGATACAACTAACACCCACAAGTTCTCTTACAAAAGATCAACACTTAAAAAAAAAAAATAATCTTTCTTCCAACCATCCATAAATCCACCATCATTGTCATTATCCTGCAAGAAAAGTATGAAGGGGAAGTGAATACCAGCACAACACATGGTAGTCTGGATTTTCAGGAAATACTAATGTCCCGTATAGTGCTGATCATTGCTTTCGCATGAAGGCCAAGTATGAAGCAAACTCCTAAATCACTGAAATAAAAACAGAAAATGCTGGAAACACTCAGCAGGTCAGGCAGCACCTGTGGAGAGAGAAATAGAGTTAACGCTTCAGGTCGATGACCTTTCATCAAATCTGCTGTAAGGTCAGCGATCTGAAACGTTAACTCTGTTTCTCTCTCCACAGATGCTGCCTGACCTGCTGAGTATTTCCAGCATTTTCTGTTTTTATTTTAGATTTCCAGCATCTGTAGTATTCTGTTTTGTTCTAAATCACTGATGTGACTTCAGCTCCTTAGTCACTGCTTGTACAGGCAAGGTGAGCAAAAAAATTAATTGTGACAAGCAATAAGTTTAATGTTCATTTAATTACATCCGTGGGAAACATTGTTCTCTGACTGGTGATTTTATCTCAAGTTTCATTGAAGGTGACCTGTTATAGAAAGCATTTTTTATGTTTAAAAACATTTTTGTTAACCGTACAGAATTTGAAAAGGGTTAAAGCAATAAAATTATTCACTGCCACTGGGATTGATTTTGCAGATACCAGGAGTTGCTGAAACACTTGTGCATTGGCTTGCTGCTCAGTGTTTCCAACTGCAACTATGATTAATTTTAAGTAGATGCACCTAATCGTTTACTTTCTGTTATGTGAACTGAACATTGCAATTTACAGCAACCTGTAGAGATGCTAACAATGCATAATAGCAGAAGCCACAATGGTATGTTTTTTGAAAGTGAACAGCTTATTTGGTGTATTATTTTGGTTTTACCACTGATGAAAATGGCAGTATTATAAGAGTAAATCTATGACATATTAAAAATCTTACATCTGAGCACAATTCCTGTCTACAGATCCTTACTTCATGTCACCATTTTCTGTCATACTTTGTGGCAGCATTTCCCATTATAATATCCTATGTGCATATTTATAATAGAAACTGTCGATGTAAACTTGTCATGCTGTAATTACACCCTCTTGCTCGTGGTGATGCTGTACCTCCTCAGCTTTGCATCGCCCAGCTCCTCAGCCTGTACTGCAGAGAATCTCCCATGCTCCAGCCAATTCTTCTGCTTCCAAAATTTCTGTAACTTTTGCTGTTTAACTATAAATAATATCAAATCAAAATAAATAGGCACAATGGGTCGAATGGCCTCCCTTAGAACATAAGAACATAAGACGTAGGAGCAGGAGTAGGTCATTTGGGCCCTCGAGCCTGCTCCGCCATTCAATAAGATCATGGCTGATCTGATCTTGGCCTCAACTCCACTTCCCTGCCTGCTCCCCATAACCCTTGACTCCCTTACCTTTCAAAAATCTGTCTATCTCCGCCTTGAATATATTCAATGACCCAGCCTCCACAGGTCTCTGGGGAAGAGAATTCCAAAGATTCACGACCCTCTGAGAGAAGAAATTCCTCCTCATTTCCGATTTAAAAGGGTGCCCCCTTATTCTGAAATTATGCCCCCTAGTTCTAGATTCCCTCATGAGGGGAAACATCCTCTCTGCATCTACCCTGTCAAGCCCCTTCAGAATCTTATATATTTCAATAAGATCCCCTCTCATTCTTCTAAACTCCAATGAGTATAGGCCCAACCTGCTCAACCTTTCTTCATAAGACAACCCCTTCATCTCCGGAATCAACCTCATGACCTTCTCTGAACTGCCTCCAATGCAAGTATATCCTTCCTTAAATAAGGAGACCAAAACTGTACGCAGTACTCCAGGTGTGGTCTCACCAACGACCTGTACAGTTGTAACAGGACTTCCCTGCTTTTATACTCCATTCCCTTTGCAATAAAGGCCAACATTCCATTTGCCTTCCTAATTACTTGCTGTACCTGCATGCTAACTTTTGTGATTCACGTACAAGGACCCGCAGATCCCTCTATACCTCAGCATTTTGTAGTCTCTCTCCATTTAAATAATAATTTGCTTTTTTATTTTTCCTACCAAAATGGATAACCCCGCATTTTCCCACATTAAACTCCATCTGCCAGATTTTTGCCCACTCACTTAGCCTATCTATATCCCTTTGGAGATTCTTTGCATCTTCCACACAGTTTGCTTTCCCACCTATCTTTGTATCATCAACAAATTTGGCTACATTACACTCAGTCCTTTCATCCAAATCATTAATATTCTGTGCTGTAAGATTCTATCATTAAAAACAAGGGCAGAATGTCTGACTTTAAAATGAGGACTGAATTATGTCTGCTTGCCCTGATCCAATTATCCCTGTCCTCTAATCCTGCTTCATCAAAAGACTACAATTGAAAAAGAAGGAAAACTTGCATTTATATAGCATCTTTCACAACCTCAGGATGTCTCAAAGCGCTTTAGAGCCAATTTTTGAAGTGAGGTCACTGTTGTAATATAGGGAACATGGCAGTCAATTTGTGCATAGCAAGGTCCCCAGAAACAGCAATGAAATAATGACCAAATATTATGATTTAATGATGTTAGTTCAGGGATAAATATTGGATATATTGGTCTTGACTCTCCGTGTGCAACACCACAGGATATAATAAATGTATAAATACACTAACACAGCTATTAACCATAACCATTGTTTTCTACTCTATACTAATCGCACTAACTGTATCTGCGTAGTTATGGAAAATACAGAATTATGATTACTAGAATTGTTGCATTTATTCTACTTGAGGAAGATCTCTTAAACAGTCAGAATGCTACAGCAAGCGGCACAAAATTATTTGACCTAGGATTTTGCATTTTCATTAGGGATTCCTTTCAAGTCCCTTAAGAAATATAATTATCCAATAGGTTTTCAATAAATTCTATTTATGCTGTGTGATGTTAGCATAGCAGCTAGTAACATGTCCATATGAACAGAAATAGTAGTGTTCTGTTATGTATTGTGGTTCTAACCTAAACAAGGGATTAATATGCCTGATATTAGAAATCTTGTGTGTATGAATGTAGATGTGGTATAGCACTTTAAAGTTACTGTTTAAGGTTGTTCAACCTATAAGATCACAGAGCAAGATGCCATTGTCCCTTCAACCAACTGTATCTCAGTTCCCACAACCATGTCACCAGGCACCAATTAGATTCCAGAACCATCGCTGCAGTGCCATTTTTGATTGGACTTATCAAAAAAAATTCTATGACAATTCCTCAAATACCAACTGCCAAATACTGCTAAAAATAACATGTATAATAGAATAAACAGAAAATCATCAATGATTCAGGGGAAAAGTCAAAGTTGCTCCTGCTATATTTTTTTAGAGCAGCCTCTTGTGATACTCCTGATATAAAGTGGTTGGATCCAGAGTAGATTGAGCTATGATTCTAACAGTGTGTGGGGCAAGTCAGAATATAGTAGAAATTACAGTCTGCAATATTAGCACAAGAACATTTAACATGCTGATATGAAATTAATTGATTTGCTATTAACCTTTTATTTTATACTTCACGTTAACAGCTCCATTAAAATAGTACATTAAATAATTTCTTATGGACATGTTATTAATTGCTATGCTAACATCACAGCATAAATAGAATTTATTGAAATCCTATTGGTCAAATTAAAATTGAGTATAATGCCGTTCGCTGTTATTTGTGCATAAATGGTACAGCAACTTCAGGCAAGGAGCAAATGCACTGTTAAATGCAAATATCCAAAAGTTGCAGTCCGAGTTGCGCCACTCCACCGTTAGCTTCACGAAAGCAGCATCTCGCTGTCTGCCTCACCATTGACCTACATTGAATGTCAGGAAGTTGCAATGAAGTGTCAGCCAGTGGCTCAGTTGGTAGCTCCCTCACCTCTGAGTCAGAAGGTTGTGGGTTCAAGTCTCACTCCAGAGACTTGAGCACAAAAATCTAGGCTGACACTCCAGTGCAGTACTGAGGATTGGTGCACTGTCGGATGAGACATTAAGCCTAGACATTAAGTCTGCACTCTCTGTGGATATAAAAGATCCCATGGCACTATTTCAAAGAAGAGCAGGGAAGTTATCACCAGTGTCCTGGCCAATATTTATCCCTTAATCAACATCACTAAAACAGATTATCTGGCCATTATTACATTGCTGTTTGTGGGAGCTTGCTGTGCATAAATTGGCTGCCGCGTTTCCGACATTACAACAGTGACTACACTTTAAGAAATATTTCATTGGCTGTAAAGGGCTTTGGGGCGTCTGGTGGTTATGAAAGGCACTATATAAATGCAACTCTTTTTATTTAAGCAGTAGATACGAACTAAACCCGCCGCAGATATTTAGGGCCAGAAATTAGTAGCGTAAGTACCCTTTTAACTATGTGATAATTGTTAATTACTGCTAATCAACCTCTCTGGCACTGAAAATTAACTATTACAAGTGTGGAGTCTCAATCCTTCAGGTTTTGACATTTTTGGGGAGATTTTAAAAATGCCATTTACTTTTTCTTTTTCTTTTTCCTTTCTGTCTCTTTTTCTCTCTCTGAATCCAATCTCTCATTCCCCTTTTTTTCCCTCATTCCGCACTTGATTTGACATTGAATTCACCCTGTTTCTCAGTCCTTCTTGTGTTTATTTCCCAATCCTTAAATCTCATTGGTTAAGGTGATGCCCTGTTGATTGTCCTGTTCACTCAGGTCCCTGATGTCCTGTTTCCTTTGCTGGGCCTTTATCAGCTCGCACTTTCAGCAACTATGTGGGCCAAACTTGTTTGAGCTGAAGGGTGCAGGGGCAAGTCTAACTAACGGTAGATGCCATTAGAAGCCCTACTACAGCAAAATTTGGCCCATTGTATAATTATGTTTTTTAAAGGGACTTGGAAGGAATCTCTAATGAACATGCAGAGTCCTAAGTCAAATAATTTTGTACCACTTGCTGTAGCATTCTGCTGCAAAAGATCAATGGAAATGTATTTTTCAGCTATGTCACATCAACCAAGTATCTGAATTGTACTAATGCGTTCGAAAGCTGACTAAATCATCAGAATTAGAAATGGTATTTAGATTTAGATAGTTTAGACAGCTTTCAATAGCAATAGAAAATTAGATTATGCATGGTCAGCTTCAAATATTTACTGGTCAACTACCATGATTATATATGACACTTTTTAAGGCACATGTTTCATTTTGTATATGCTTAGGCTATCCTTTTTACACAACTATCTTTTTTTAAGTTTGACTTGAGTAATCCTTTGCAAAACCACGTCAGCTGTAATATAGGCCGCAATTTTGCCAACGCTCAGAGTGCGGGTTCGGAGGTGGGTCCGCTGTCAAAATCGAACTGATTGACAGCGGGTTGGGAACCCGCTCCGAACCCGCCTCCATGTAAGTTTCCAAAGTGTTGCGTCTGCGATTTCAGAACAGATCCGACACCAAGCAGCGGGGGAGGCATTTAAGATAGTTAAACGCTTGTTAAATGTTTGTTAACTACTATTTTGACAGCCTATTTTTATTTTCCCACTTTTTTAACGGGGTTCACGTCATTCGGAGATCACGTCAGGTAAGTAGGTCGGGTTCTCTATGTCTCCCCATTGCTGTGAATAGGTGACAGCTGCAAAAGTGGTATGAAATCTACCATTTCACAGCTGGTCACTTTCCAATGTCAGAAGCTTGAGCCTTCAGGACTTGGAAGACACTTTTGAACTGTATGCAGTTTGGAAGTGTTTGTAGTAAACTCTCTACCCACTGTCACCTCCTTGGAGCAAGCTCTCTCACCATTGACAGATCGCTTCTGTCACCTCAACTTCAGCTGCCATCTATTCCAGCAACATCAGTGCCCTTGAAAAAAATCTCACCTTGGTCCTCTGAATCCCTCCACGATCAGCCCCAACACCAATATCACCAGGCACACCAACATCACCAACAACAATACCAACCTTCTCCGCAATCACCTGATGCTGCACAGGACACGGCATCAGCACCCGACAACATTGCTGCCCGGGAGGCCAGCGAAGGCATCACCATGGCCAGATTTACTTCACTTGACGCTGTACACCCTGGTTGCCACATGATTTTCCAGGTTGACACCACCCCACACCAGCACCGTAAAGCATCCCTACAATGTCCAAGCCATTCCTTTCACACTCATCACAAGGTAGGGGGGCAGTTATGTCTCAACATTCACTGGATCTCACTAAGACACTTCCAAAGAGGTGAGCACAGATCTGTCTAATAAGGTAAAGTGTTGAAAATATAGATTTCAATGTTTGACAACACATTAACAGAAACTTCACATGAACATTGGCTAAGCCACCCAGGTGCCTACCCTTGTGTGTTGTTAGTTGGTATGATTGGACTAGGATGAGGGTGAGTGCGAGGGGTGGCTAGTGAGATGGGGAAGTGATAATGTAGATAGAGAGGGATGGGTGGAGGTGCAAGGTAAGTTGGTGTGAGTAAAGATGTGCAGGAGTAAGGTATGGAAGGCAGAGTGATGTGAATGTGATGAGTGGCACAGCAGGATGAGGTTAAGTGTGGCTTGGTAGTAATGTTTCATGATCTACTGAGATCATTGAAAGGTTTGAGCCACTGCAGCCTGGTCCTCCTGACGACATCCCTGCTTGTGCTCTCCTGTGCAATGTGCAACCAAGCTGCGTTGATCTCCTGGGAAGGTCTCTTCCGCCTATGGGAAGGGAAGAGAACCTCTCTGTGTCCTGTGACTCCCTCCATAAGCATATGGAGGGAGTCATGCGTGAGCCTGGGTGCAGCCGTGCACCTTTGTGCAGTGATTGTCAGTGTTTGCAGCACCTCAATGCTGCAGAACACTGACAGCAGAACTCAATTTGGACATGGTCCCTTTAAGGAAACCGGCTGATGACGCGTCATTAAATGACATCATGAGACCCGCTTCCTATTAATTGGCCGGGAACCTCGCAGGGCGGGCTTAATGAGCCCAATCAATGAAAAATCACTTGGAGAGTGCGGGCTGCAGTAGGCAGCGAGCTGGGACCGCGACACCGACCCCGGCCGCCCCGGACCCGCTTCGGTCGGCAAAATCGCAGCCATATATATAAGTTAAACCTCTTTGACGTGAAGTTTCATGATGTTTTTGGTCTACAGCAACATTTGATTCGTGTTTTTTGTTTAAAAAAAGGAATTGGAAATACAACTAGAAGGAAGCAATCATTTAGAGTTGAAAACCTGACTGCCGTTGTGCAGTTTTCATTAGTTTTTTAAACCAGCTTGCTGAGATATTCTAAGGTGTTTATTAAGCTGCATTGTCCAGCATCCCTTCTAAACATTGTTATAAAACGGTGGATAAATATTCAAAACAATTAGAGTCTTAGCCCTTAGAATGCTGGCATCTGCAGGGAAATACTTTGGGATGCTTTATTTCATTCAAATAATTTTATAACAACGACTTGCATTTATATAGCGCCTTTAATGAGGAAAATGCGCTTGAGAAATGTAATCAAAAAAATGGACAACAAACCAAAGAACAGGTGATGAAAAGCTGATCAGAGATAGGTTTGAAGGAGAGTCTAAAAGGAGAAAAGAGAGGTTTAGATGCAGAGAGTCTGGTTCAGCCTGAGACAGTGGTCAGGGATGGGATGGAATCGGTGGCACGGATATGGAGTTTGTAGCAGAGCAGAAGATAATGATTTAAGCCTTCCCAATGTTGAGCTGGAGGAAATTACGGCTCATCCAAGACTGTTTGGATTGAACAAGTATATCGGCGTGCAGCTGTTGTAGCTCTTTTGTTCCTGACATGTAAACATGGAGGTCTGACCTGAGCTCTAGAAACTCCTATGGTGCTGCTCCAGTAAAGATTTTATAGAGAACTGACAGTCTGGATATATCTTTCCAGCATTGTAAAAGATGGACATTTGACATGTCGTTGGCTGTTTTCTACTAATCAGTTTACAAACATTGGTTTATCTGAGTATGGAACAGAAGATTTTTTTTCTTCCTTAGCCTACCAAACAGCTTTGTATTGATGAGTGGGAATAGGCTTTGTAGAAGACTGAAGTCACTGATTCTGAACTTTCTTGAGTTTCCCATTCTTCTTCAAGCTTTTGTAGGTATCTTCACTATTTCTTTTACCTCATTGTAGATTGGATGTATTTATCAGAATGTTTTATAACTGAAGAGAACTTGGCACTCTTGTACAGTATAGGTCAACATTGTGGGCCATTCTTGCATTCTTTTTGCCATTGGCAGCAATGTTAATGCAGGAGTGGAACAGAACTTTTTGAGGCGACCCTGTGGTGGTATTGTAACAAGAAACAAACCTTATGCTTGCATCCTCTGAGGAAGTACTGTCCAGTTTTACAGATTTAATCTCGAATGCCATACTGGTTTGAAAGCCGGGGGTCGGGAGGGTACATCGATGATGGGGGTGGCTGAGAGATTGGGGATTGGGGGGGACATCGATTTGGGAGGGTGTGGGCAGAGAGGTTAGGGGGGCATCAATTTGGGGGTCAGAGATGGGGGTTGGGGGGACAACAATGGTCAATGATGGGGGTTGGGGGACAACAATGGTCAGAGAGGGGGGTTGGGGGGACAACAACGGTCAGAGATGGGGGTTGGAGGGACAACAACGGTCAGAGAGATGGGGGTTGGGGGGACAACAACGGTCAGAGATGGGGGTTGGGGGGACAACAACGGTCAGAGATGGGGGTTGGGGGGACAACAACGGTCAGAGATGGGGGTTGGGGGGACAACAACGGTCAGAGAATCGGGGTTGGGGGGACAACAACGGTCAGAGAGATGGGGGTTGGGGGGACAACAACGGTCAGAGAGATGGGGGTTGGGGGGACAACAACGGTCAGAGAGATGGGGGTTGGGGGGACAACAACGGTCAGAGAAATCGGGGTTGGGGGGACAACAACGGTCAGAGAGATGGGGGTTGGGGAGACAACAACGGTCAGAGAAATCGGGGTTGGGGGGACAACAACGGTCAGAGAGATGGGGGTTGGGGAGACAACAACGGTCAGAGAGGGGGGTTGGGGGGACAACAACGGTCAGAGAGATGGGGGTTGGGGAGACAACAACGGTCAGAGAAATCAGGGTTGGGGGGACAACGATTTTGGGGTGGGCGGACAGATTGGGATCAGGGGGGACATCGATGGGGGTGGAGAGATCAGGGGTCTGGAGGGTACATCGATAAGGAGGGGTGCCGGAGAGATCGGTGGGGGGGTATCGATTGGGAGTGGGGGGGAGGTAGGAGAGATGGGGGTTGTGGGAGCAGACCGATTGGGGTGGGGTGGGGTGGGGCGACCATCGATGGGAAGGCCATAGAGATGGGGGCGGGGATGGAGATATTGAGGAGGAGGAGGAGAAGGAGGGGAGAAGATTGGGGGTGGGGCCAGAGAGATCGGGATAGGCAAGAGAAGATCGCGGGCTGTGGAGGTCATCGGCAGAGCATCAGATCGTTGGGGGAGGGGGGGGTTCCGATCACTAGGGAGGTTAACAGGCTTGTTTGGGGGGATGGGAGGAAGCACTCCTGTTCCCCTTGGCCCACAAACAGTGCTGGAAAAGCACTTACATGTTCCATGCAGCACTCTTCATCTTCCTTTAGCTGCTGGGTTTTCCGAGGCTCCAGAAACCCGGGCGGCCGCAAAATACCCAGCCTCTAGTAGCCACAGTATTTATGTGTCTGGTCCAGTTGAGTTTCTGGTCAATGGTGACCCCCAGGATATTGATGGTGGGGGCCTCGGTGATGGTAATGCTATTGAATGTCAAGGGGAGGTGACTGGGCTCTCTCTTGTTGGAGATGGTCATTGCCTGGCACTTGCAGTTTAGTGGCCAAACAGAGAGTATATTCTATTATACACGAGAGTCAGACATAAGTAACTTTGAATGTTTTACAGTGTGAAAGACATTCCTTAGTTCTAACTGTCAGTCAGGAAAGCAGGGCTTGCCGAAGCATAAAAATAAGTGGCGCAGTGTTCTGTTTTGAAATGGAACTGCACTAATGCAAGCAGCTGCTTCCAAGACCAATTATGCAGAGCTGTCAGTAACTCCTTGATAGATCGGATGTGCAGTGTTGTTGTGACATAATTTGCAATATGGCATTTGCATCTTTGCGATGTTATCTACAGCAGTTTCTGTCAAGCAATACATGTGAAACCTCCACTTCAAATTATAATTAAAAGTCATGTCCAGATCATTCTGTGAGCAATAATCCTCTGTTTTGTTTAGACCATGCCAGCAGCAGTTGTTGAACTTCAAGGTTAGAAACCTTAATGAACATGATTATTATTGCTTGCATGGGGGAGGGAGGTTGGAGAGCATTTAAAAATTCAGTATTGTGTGATGCTTAAGTAGGACATTAAAATTCGATTCCATAGCATTAAATCTGAGTGCCTCTTCCTTGCGTAACAACACTTCAAAAAGTACTTAATTGGCTGTGGAGTGCTTTGGGACATTGAGAACGTGAAAGGATCTATATACATGCAAATATTTTCTTTCTATGACTCAAAATGCTAATTTTCAAAATGAAAGTCAACTTAAAGCTGCACAGCACAACAATTTTTCTTTTCTTTCAGGGGTACGTATTAAAAATATTGATTGTTTAACAATCATATTTGATTCAGGCTCAAGTAACATTCATAAATAAATTCATTGACTATTTTTACATTTACATTAATTTTGAAATGGAAACTTTGTGGCATAATGCCTTAATTGCACTATTATCAACACAGGGTAACAGTTCCATTGGGTAAAAGAAGCCACTGTGATGTCAATTACTTACAAAAATGGTGTTGCTACCATTTAATGTGCCATAATATGCTTCCTGTGCTGTTGCAAAGGGAGTAGAATTCTGCCATTCCTATATCTTTAAAGCTACAAATCTATTTGAGATTTATCATGGCCCCTGAAAGAATGTGAGGATACAGGAACATGACTTCAACTGTAGAAGTAAGTGAAATCCACCCTATAAAAATTAATTGGGTAGAAAGTGCATTGTAGCACACATACCTCGCAAACTGATGAACAGCAGCAGCTTCCCTGATGACCTTATGGGCAAAGAGACCGCCAAATTAGCACTAAGTTATTCACACCAGAAAGTCCTAGGTTGTGCTTTCCCTGTCTGTGGTGAGTCGGCAGCAGTTGGCGTACTACAATTGTCCTGAACAACCTTGGGTTAGAGTGCGAACAAATCCCTGCTGCTGACTGCATTCCAGTGACCCATTCTGGAAAGTGTGCGTGTGTGGATACCAGATGAGAACAGGATTGGGCTGGGCTTTGATTACTTTCTTGCTTGGCTGCCAGGATGCTGTTTAATGTCCAGGTTCTTATGTGAAGAATAGCCACTTGGGCGAGGTACTGAAGGAATGCCAGTACTTGTGGAACTATATTTTTAATTAGTTTTCCCTTTAACCAATGCAGATACATAGATAAATTAATGCTACAGCTACCTAAATGTTCATACAAACAATTTTAATCATATCCATATAAACAAAAGAGAGGCAGTTTCTATAGCCATTTAGACTACATTACAACATATAAAGATTACACCTGTAATGTGCCATTCTTTAAAGTTTACATAGAAACATAGAATCTAGGAGCAGGAGTAGGCCATTCGGCCCGTCGAGCCTGCTCCACCATTCAATACGATCATGGCTGATCATCCAAATCCAATACCCTGTCCCTGCTTTAATCCCCACAGTACACATATCCCACCCTACCCCCGTAACCCCACGTATTTAATTCCCCCTAACATATCCCATCCTATCCCCATAACCCCACATATTTAATCCCCCCCTAACACTAAGGGTCAATTTATCATAGCCAAATCAACCTAACCCGCACATTTTTGGACTGTGGGAGGAAACCGGAGCACCCGGAGGAAACCCACGCAGACACGGGGAGAATGTGCAAACTCCACACAGACAGTCACCCGAGGTCAGATTCGAACCCGGGTCCCTGGCGCTATGAGGCACCAGTGCTAACCACGCTAATTAATTTGTCTATTATGGATATCGTAAGCTAAATTGTTGTTTTTAGGAAAGTTACCTCAGAAATAAATGGAGTTAATGCTTTACTTTGACATTTAATGCAAAACCCACCCCCCCAAATTCCAATTACTTTCACTGTCCTAAAAATGGATTTACTGGGAGTTTGTGTTCTTAGTAATTTTCCCTTGGAGAGGGCAGAGCATACAAACAGCAATGCCTGAAGTAAATGATCTATTACACTGGTGGCATAACATTTTCATGGGCCATGGTTTACTGTTTTATAATATGTTTTTCTGTGTTCTTTGGAATCAATGCAGTATCAATCATACCTTTACCTTTTCTTTAATTTACGAGTGGGTGTCCAAACTGTAGCTTGCATCCTGTGTGTAGCCCACAGGCCCTGACTATCCAGCCTGCAAATTTAGGTGTGGTGCTTCAGAGCTGGAGATCTGAATCTTGTGGCACACATAAGAACATAAGAAATAGGAGCAGGAGTAGGTCATTTGGCCCATCAAGCCTGCTCCACCATTCAATAAGATCATGGCTCAACTCCACTTTCGTGCACTATCCCCATATCCCTTGATTCCTTTAATATCCAAAAATCTATCGATCTCTGTCTTGAATATACTCAATGACTGAGCTGCCACAGCCCTCTGGGGTAGAGAATTCCAAGGATTCACCACCCTTTGAGTGAAGAAATTTCTCCTCATCTCAGTCCTAAATGGCCGACCCCTTATTCTGAGACTGTGACCCCTGGTTCTAGACTCCCCAGCCAGGGCAAACAATCTCCTTCCATCTACCCTGTCAAGCCCTGTAAGAATTTTGTATGTTTCAATGAGATCACCTCTCATTCTTCTAAACTCTAGAGAATATAGGCCCAGTCTACTCAATCTCTCCACTGTGGGGGAAAAAATAGAAATAATACAGGACTTCAGCCTGACTTTATAGGAATCTTTTATTTTCATCTTATCCTTGAAGTGGCGATTCATTTCAGCTTTGATCGCTTTTCTTTCAGTCAAGTTAAAGCGCTAACGGGCAACACGGTGGCATAGTGGTTAGCACTGGTGCCTCACAGCGCCAGGGACCCGGGTTCGAATCTGACCTCGGGTGACTGTCTGTGTGGAGTTTGTACATTCTCCCCGTGTCTGCGTGGGTTTCCTTCGGGTGCTCCGGTTTCCTCCCACAGTCCAAAAATGTGCGGGTTAGGTTGATTTGGCTATGATAAATTGACCCTTAGTGTTAGGGGGGGATTAAATATGTGGGGTTATGGGGATAGGATGGGATATGTTAGGGGGAATTAAATACGTGGGGTTACGGGGGTAGGGTGGGATATGTGTACTGTGGGGATTAAAGCAGGGACAGGGTATTGGATTTGGATGATCAGCCATGATCGTATTGAATGGTGGAGCAGGCTCGACGGGCCGAATGGCCTACTCCTGCTCCTAGATTCTATGTTTCTATTCTATGTTTCTATGTTAATAGGTGAGAATTGACAGCAGCTAAAATTTGTACAAAGGCCTGATAAAAGTGTTGCCCCAATGAGGTGCAAGAGGAAATGTCTTTTCCAGAAGCCTGGAGATGGGTGGCTTCCCAAGTGTTATTGATGATGTAAAAACACCAGGACTGAAGCAAACCTTCTGTATGTTCAGTGTTAATTCACAAAATGCATCAGTAAGGGCACAGGTAGGGTTTGTGCTGTTGTGCCAACTAAGGACACTCTTCTCATACTGTAACTTGTGTGGCTACGAGGCTTCATGGTGCACAACTTAGTGACCCAAAAAGTTTAGATACTCTTTTTACTGAAATTATAATCTAAGAGAAAGAAAGTAATATATCTCAAATATATCCATTTTATAGTTTTGTCATATTGTTTCTAGTTTTGGTTTTCTTGTAGAAAAACATTTCTCTATCAGGAATTTTTTGCTCCTTATTCATTTTAGTTTGATTTTTTAGTAGCATTTACTTATTAATGCCTTAGAATGATTTAAAAGAAAGAAAGAAGAAAAACTTGCATTTCTATAGCGCCTTTCACGACCATCGGACGTCCCAAAGCGCTTTACGGCAAATGAAGTACTTTTTGAAGTGTAGTCGCTGTTGCAATGTAGGAAACGTGGCAGCCAATTTGCGCACAGCAAGCTCCCACAAACAGCAATGTGATAATGACCAGATAATCTGTTTTAGTGATGTTGATTGAGTGATAAATATTGTCCAGGACACCAGAGAGAAAGCCCCTGCTCTTCTTCGAAATAGTGCCATAGAATCTTTTACGTCTACCTGAAAGAGCAGACAGGGCCTCGGTTAAACTTCTCATCCGAAAGACAGCACCTCTGAGAGTGCAGCACTCCTTCAGTACTGCACTGGAGCATCAGCCTGGTTTTTTGTGCTCAAGTCTCTGGAGCGCGACTTGAACCCATAACCTTCTGACTCAGAGGCAAGGGTGCTACCCACTCGGGCACAGCTGACAGTATTCTACAATTAAAGTATATTTTCCAATGTTACTTAGAAAAAAAACCAGCATGACAAATCTTTGTTATGGTCATAGTATGTCCATAAATCCAGATCTCTTAAAATGCTTTTACCTTAAGTAAGTGATGTTGCTACCAGCATGTTGCTGCTCTTGCTGCTAATGATATTCACCAAAGTGAGTGATCTGATCTCCATAGACCCAATGGCAGCACAGACCTCTAATATTCGTAGGTCTTGTAGCAGATCAGCTGCTTTCTCCCGTAGCCACAAAAACATACTGAAATGGTTCAGTTCATCAGTTTGCATCGTGGTGCAAAATAACATCATGGTTTGAGCATGCTGATGTGGAACTGCTCAACTCAAAATTGGCAATCAGAATCTTTTAAAATGGTGCATTCTAGCACTGATATAAGATGTGCAGAATAACCACAATGGTCGAATGGACTGTATCAGCAAAATGCAAGGTTATCTTTAGACCTCATCAGTTCTTGGGACACCCTAGCGTGCATATAAGGAACTTTCTGAGTAGGCATAGCATAAGAACTAGTCCTGTGTAATCCAGTTGGCCTCCAACAGGAACACAGCACCAAACTTAAATTTCAAAATTGGAGAACGAGGCAAGGAGATCATTTAGCATTGCTCTCCCAGGACAATGACCACAGTGCTGTAATGTAAAAGTGTCTTCTATACATTTATTATAAGCCAACTTGGTTGTTTTTAATTAATCAATCACATGAATTATTGCCCTATTCAGGATTACCATGTTCATCAGCACAGAATGCTGAATAATGAACTTGTTTGAATCTAGATTAGAGTGATAAAACTATCCACATATGCAAGAGCTGTTTTTCAATTCAAGTGAGTTGCAAAACAAGAGACCTTTGCACAGCAGAAAACTACTGTGCTGATAAATAAACTTTTAAAGATGTATTTGTTTTGGTCTACATAACCCTCACCTCACTCTTGTAGTGTCAGTCATGGCTCACTGGATAGCACTCTCGCCTCTGAGTCAGAAAATTCTGGATTCATGTCCAACCCCAGCAACTTGAGTACAAAATTCTAGGCTGACAATCCAGGGCAGTACTGAGGGAGTGCTGCACTGTCAGAGGTGCCGTCTTTCGGATGAGAAGTTAAACCGAGGCCCCATCTGCTCTCTCAGGTCAGCGTAAAAGATCCCATGGAACTATTTTGAAGAAGAGCAGGGGAGTTATCCCATATTTATCCCTCAATCAACATCACTAAAACAGATTATCTGGTCATTATCACAGAGTTTGTGGGAGCTTGCTGTGTGCAAATTGGCAGCCGCGTTTCCTACATTACAACAGTGACTACACTTCAAAAGTACTTCATTGGCTGTGAAGCACTTTGGGCGTCCTGAGTTCTTGAAAGGCGCTATATAAATGAAAGTCTTTCTTTAGTTCTTTCTTTCCAAGACAGGTGGTTAGATTGAGCTGGTAATGGTAAAGCGAGTAAACGTAGACCTAGTGAACTCCTTGCTCATATGAAATAATATTCTCTCCAATAGCTTTATTACACTGTAGGAGTTTAAATTACAGTATGATAGTTGTGCACTCTTAATTTTTGGACGACAGTGAATCCTGTTCTACTCTCAGGTTTGTTTCCTTTACCAAATATGCAAGTAAAGTACTAAATTCCGAGACCATGCCTTTCCCCTCTCCACTCCCCTGCCCCCCCCCCCCCCACCCCCCCCCCCCCCCCCCCCCGATCTTAATTGGGTACTGCAGTTCCTCCTTTTAACGTGGAAGAATAAGGGTGATTTTTTGACAAAGCCATTTCATTGCTGATGTGCAGCAGAACCATGGCATTCATCCTTTCTGGAAAGTGCTTTAAGGACATTGCCAAGCTTCATATTTGATATTTAGAGCAATTTAAACTCACCAATTGTCTGGCCTTTGTTAACTCAGATTCAATAAGGTTGTAATTTGGTTTCCTTTCATTACAACTTCTGAATTTGCTTAAAACTTTGATTTTATTACAGAATAACATACTTTTAATGAAGGCTACTTTGGCTATTTGTTGCAAACAAACAGTAGGTCTTAAAGCAATTTGGACAGTTTATATTGAAAATCAGCAAGATTCCTATTAATAATTTCAATCACCTAATGTGGGAACCTCATTCTGCTATTAGAAAATATAGATAACAGGATCATCATGCTCAATCACTCTTTCTGTGTTGTTGTATTTTCATTGTGAAATGGCATTGTTGTCAGTTTAAAGGTAGCTTTTGATGCACATTTAAAAGTGGGCATTTTAATGATCTGTTGGATTGATGGGGGTTTGAAACATCTTGGGCCTATGTGGATTGTTTTATGGGGTGAGCTGACTGTAGCTGTATAACTTTGCACTGTGCTACCTATGTACATAAGATACAGTTATTTTATTCATGGTGCATCCCACCAAACTAAACAATGACTAAATAGTTGCAGTAGCTGATTTGACAGTACTATGTGAAAATCGATTTGTTTTTTGTGTGGGGTGGGATTACATACTTTGCAAATTTGCAATTACAGAAGGAATAAGTTAGAGAGTAAGGTAATTGGCTTGCCCAGTCATTGCTCTGATTTTGCAAAAATGGCTTTACTGATCCACTGGCTTGTTAACAGTACAGATGCACAATGTTCGGCATAATGCCAACACATGCTATTTTCAAATATTGATATTTTTAAATTGCTGGTTGTGGAACATGGAAGCTTTAATCTTATGCAGCTTATATGTTTTTTAAGCCATGGGTTGAATACGTTCAGAAATTGCTGCTTCTCTGATATGGTACATTGTCTCTTCATCTCTTACTGCCAATTAGTCACAGTAATAGATTGAAAAAATAAAAATAAAACTAATTTTCTCATGCAAATTTGATACAGAAATTCTAAATTAATCTTTAAATACACCTGCATAATTTACGATTACTGGGCTTTTTAATCTCTTGTGTACTATCTAACACATCATCTCTCTTTTGCACGCACGCATGAAAAGTTCAGTAATTTTAAAACCCTATAGAAAATGTTATAATGCTGCTATATTTTTAGAGTGATTTTATGTGCTGTTTATAAATTCATAAACGAAGTGGTTAACTTTTGGCTTTTGATTAAATATGGGCACACATTTCAGATGAATGTTGCCATAATTCGTCTACATTCTTGCTAATATATGCTTCTTTCAAATTTTGTTATTTCCAGATTAGGCAAGGACATATGACTAAAGTATATCTTTTTTGTCTTGTACAAAATGATCCCCAAGAGTCAGTGGACAATGTTGTTCCAATAACACAGTTAATGAGAAACTAAATCCAGTTACTGTTCATTCAAGCAATTTGCATTATTTCTGTTTTGTAGGTCATACACTATGCATGTAAATTCGTAGTACATTGTGTTTTCTTACTATGTTCAAGGCAAGACAAAAATGTCCCCTTGGGAGGTTTTTGTTTTGACTTTTTTTTTGGCTGTGCTCATCAGCTGCTAGTCCTATCAAGACTTGGGTTGAAAATGTATTTTACAGAAGTAAATAAATTAGTATTGGAGATATATTCGTGTGGAAGATGATTATTGGATAATTATACCGTATAGAGGGGCTTAGATGCAACCAACTAAAAGAATCTTTGAGTCACTTGCCTAAATTAACTTACTAGCTTTTATGTTGTATAAACGGTACTATAAACCCTAACACACTCAGTTTAAATTGTCAATTTCAATGATGCATTGGACTGTTACTATTATGAATACAGACCAAGTACTGTAACTTTTGCATAATTTTCATATTCCACTATATAAAGCTTCATAAAATATACACTTTTTAATACCATTTAGATCAGAAGACAAAGG
Organism: Squalus acanthias; assembly: GCA_030390025.1. Classification (NCBI taxonomy): domain Eukaryota; kingdom Metazoa; phylum Chordata; class Chondrichthyes; order Squaliformes; family Squalidae; genus Squalus; species Squalus acanthias. The sequence goes on from CM059431.1 coordinate 67,361,455, forward strand.
GTTTCATAAAACCATTTATGAATCAAATATTTTGCTAGCAGATCTGAACTACAATTTAAACCATACCCGTTGGAAGTTATCATAACTATTAGTGTAATCTGTTACTTTCATTATTTTAATCATTCTACAGGTACTGTGAAATTGGAAAACAAAATACACAGTATAAGAACAGAAGATCAAGTTATATTGAAGCACAGTCACTCCTTCTTCAGTCACAGTTTTTCTTTCACCAGTCCTGGAGACTGGACCCCTTCACATTGAACTATGTGCTGCAGCTCTCCTTAGCAGCCTCATTATAGGCAGGTCCTCCTTCTCTACTGTGGGTTATTTGAGGTCAGGCTTGCAAAGTAGCGCTTCCAGGTCAGTGACTTGTCCACTAAAATCCCAAGATCCCACTTCTGCTCTGATGCTTCAAGTACATTCCCATTTAGCACATAATCCACATCAACCTTCTCTCTGCCAATTCTCATAACCTAGCATTTCCCTATATAAAATTGCATCTTCCATTTCAGTGCCCACCAATCCAGTTTGCCAAGATCTATTTGAATTTGTGCGCATTGATATTCATCATTTCCACTGCTCCCAATTTGTTATCGTCTGCAAAATTGGACAGTTTGAACACAATTCCTTCCTCTAAATCATTTAAAGAAATGATAAACAACAGCGGCTCCAACACTGAACCTTGCCAACCAGATACTTGCCCATGCACTACAATTCATGATCAAGATCAATGTAGCGTTTGAAAGGGAGAAATGTGAAACAGCTACTAAGATTCTAGATTTAGGTAAGGCCGACTTCAACGGGATGAGGCAGAGACTGTCCACAGTAAACTGGGCAAATCTGTTCATGGGTAAAATGACAGAAGATCAGTGGGAGATGTTCAAAAATGAATTTACCGTGATACAGAACCAGTTTATACCCCTGAGGGGCAAGAGCTCTACTTGCCAAAAAAAACAGCCATGGGCGACTAAAGAGGTAAGGGACAGCATAAAATTAAAAGAAAAAGCATACAAAAATGCAAAATATACCACAGATCCTGGCAAATGGGAAAGATACACAAAACAGCAAAGGGTCACAAAACAGATAGTAAGAGTTACTAAAAGGGAGCATGAAAAGAAACTTGCAAGGGATATCAAAATCAATACAAATAATTTTTACAATTACATTAGGAAAAAGAGGGTCGTCAGGTGCAATGTTGGCCCCTTAAAAACTGAAAGCGGTGATATTGTCAATGATGATAAGGAAATGGCGGACAAGTTGAATAATTACTTTGTGTCAGTATTTACAGTAGAAGAGGAGGATAGCATGCCGAAAATTCCAAGGAAACTAATATTGAATCGGGGACAGGGACTCAATAAAATGAACGTAAGTAAAGTAACAGTAATGAAGAAAATAATGGCAGTAAAGAGTGACAAATCCCCAGGACCAGATGGTTTCAATCCCAGGGTTTTAAAGGAAGTAGGTGAGCACATTACGGATGCCCTAACTATAATCTTCCAAAGTTCTCTTGATTCAGGAACCGTTCCTTTAGATTGGAAAATTGCATATGTCACTCCGCTATGTAAGAATGGCGAGAGAGGGAAACCAGGGAATTATAGATCAGTTAACCTAACATCTGTTATCGGGATTATGGATAGGGTGGCTGAACACCTCAAATTTTCAGTTGATCAGAGAGAGCCAGCATGGATTTGTGAAAGATAGGTCATGCCTGACAAACCTGATCGAATTTTTTGAAGAGGTGACTAAAGTAGTGGACAGGGGAATGTCTATGGATGTTATTTATATGGACTTCCAGAAGGCATTTGATAAGGTCCCACATAAAAGACTGTTATGTAAGGTAGATCCAGAAGGTAGAGTCCAGAACCAAGGGTCACAGTCTAAGGATAAGGGGTAAGCCATTTAGGACTGAGATGAGGAGGAATTTCTTCACCCAGAGAGTGGTGAACCTGTGGAATTCTCTACCACAGAAGGCAGTAGAGGCCAATTCATTAAATATATTCAAGAAGGAGTTGGATATATTTCTTAAAGCTAAAGGGATCAAGGGATATGGAGAGAAGGCAGGGACAGGGTACTGAATTTGGATGATCAGCCTTGATCTCATTGAATGGCGGAGCAGGCTCGAGGGGCTGAATGGCCTACTCCTGCTCCTATCTTCTATGTTTCTATGTAGAAGCCCACGGAATTGAGGGCAAATTATTGACCTGGTTAGGAAATTGACTGAGCGGCAGGAGACAGAGAGTAGGGATAATGGGTAGGTACTCAAATTGGCAGGATGTGACTAGTGGTGTCCTGCAAGGATCTGTGTTGGGGCCTCAACTATTCACAGTATTTATTAACGACTTAGATGATGGCATAGAAAGTCATATATCACAATTTGCCGATGACACAAAGATAGGTGACATTGTAGGCAGTGTAGATGAAAGCATCAATTTACAAAGGGATATTGATAGATTAAGTGAATGGACAAAACTGTGGCGAATGAATTTCAATGTAAGCAAATGTAAAAACAGTGGTGGTCCAAAGAAACTTGGGAGTCCAGGTACATAGATCATTAAAATGTCATGAACAGGTGCAGAAAATAATCAAAAAGGCTAATGGAATACTGGCCTTTATATCTAGAGAACTAGAATACAGGGGATAGAAGTTATACTGCAGCTGTACAAAACCCTGGTTAGACCACACCTGGAGTACTGTGTGCAGTTCTGGGCACCACACCTTAGGAAGGATATATTGGCCTTGGCAGGAGTGCAGCGTAGATTTACCAGAATGATACCTGGACTTCAAGGGTTAAGTTATGAGGGGACATTACAGAAATTAAGGTTGTAGTTCCTAGAATTTAGAAGGTTAAGGGGTGATCTGATCGAAGTTTTCAAGATATTGGCCCAGATATTCCGATCCCTACGGGTGGGTACACGCTGTGTACCCACCCGTAGGGACATCGGAAATGCCGGTTTCAGGCATGCACAGTGCAAGCGCTGAAAACCGGCATTTCCGATCTGTCAAGAATGGTCTTGACAGATCCTCCGGGTGCCCTGGAGAAGGGCCTCTGCGGGCGGATAGTTCCGCTTTTTGGAGACCCTCCGCCCGCAGAAAACCCTGACAATTCTTACGCCTGGTAAAAGCAGGCGTAAGGCCTGCTTTTACCAGGATAAGAATTGAAAAAAGTTAAAAAAAAAAATTCACTGATTTATCATTTAAAAATACTTTAAAAAAAGGTAAGTTTATTTTTAGCCCCGTAAAAAACTTTATTTTTTTCAAAAAATAAAATTTTTGTTTAAAATACTTAATTTATTGTAATTTCAAGTCATTTTAAAAATGTGATTTAAAAAAAAATGTATTTAAAGTTTTACTGTTGTGGCTGCCGCGAAGGAGGAATTGAGGCCGAGTCAATATGTGAAACACATAGGGGTAAAAATTCAGTTGGTTGCGCCTCCCGTTAGCGCCTTAAGAGGGCGCTAATGGGGCGCAAAGCCGCTAACGCCCGGGTGCAGCGATGTTTGCGCCGCTCGGGAACTTAACTAGACATTGTGCGGCGGCGCTAAACTTTACCGCTGCGACCACCTGCGCGCGCAGATTGTGACGTCATTCCATGGTGCAACGCCCTTGTGGCGTCCCGGAGCGGAAATTGAGTGGCGCCCCCTGCCTTACCGCCTGACGCTAGCAACGACAGGTTGAGGGGAGCGTTCTGCAGTCATGAAGGGAAAGGGGGAGCGCTATTTAAAGGTGACCGCTTCCTGCCTTTTATTGTTGGTGGCATTTTTGAACTACGCATTCTGAGAGAGAGAGGGAGAGACTTCTGGAGAGATTCAACGTTGTGTGAAGGAGTTTTGGGTACTGAGCAGCACTTTGCAGGTTCATTTTGATTTGCCATTCCTTGTATCGATTTAGCAGAGACTGTGGGAGCTGCACTCTGAGCTCTTTGCCTGGTACTCTCCATTGTTCCTTCCAGCACATTTGATGTGCAAGTCTCTCCAGGCCGAGATTCAAGGCTGCAATGAACAGGATGTGGATGGAAAGCAAGATTAACCATCCCCTTTAAGAACTGGCCCGTGCCATTGTGTGTGTGTTCCATTGCTGACTGACATTACATGAGCTTCGCCAGCGCTCTGAGTTAGCGCCTCACTCCTTGGCCTTTGCGCCTTAAGACAGGTGTGCAGCGCCTGATTTAGCGCTCCACTCACCTCCCGGGGCGGTAAAAGTGAAGTTTCCAGTCAGTGCCGATAATTAGCGCCAGGCGCTAATATTTGCGTCCAGACGATATTTGCGCCCCAAATGGGGCGCGACCTAATTTTTCCCCCATAGCTTTTAATCACATCTCTGGTCAAAATGGCTGCAACCACATTTCTCTCCAAAAACCCAGAGGCCACGCCCACTCCTTTTTTCCTGCCTTAAAGGCAGCATGCGCCTTAAAGGCAAGGTGCCCGATTTATTGTCCACGGACGGAAAAGTGGATTGCGCCCTTTTAGGTGGCGATCCGCCACACAGCTCCCCCCAGAATCCGCTTAGGAGGTGTGGACGAGACGGTGCGGCAGGCTGATGGGCCGGCCGGAGCGGCTCTTGTAGGATGCCGGTGGACGTGGAGCAGCCGGGTGAACTGGCTTGAGGGCAGGTCGGCCGCGTGGCGGTGGACGAGCTACCGGGACCTGCTCACCGGGCTCCGAGTGTGCTGGCTTGAGTCGGTCAACCGACACTTTTTCGGTCCTGTCGCCCACTGGCAGGGTGAAATTTTTGTCCCCAGCCTGTAGCACCTTGTAGGGCCCGTCGTACAGGGGTTGAAGGGGTCCGCGGTGGGCACATGCCGGACGAAAACGAACCGTGCCTGGTGCAGGCTTAGTGGGACGTGTGAGGTGGATTCGCCGTGTCGGGCAATGGGTACCGGGGCGAACTGTAGCGCCGGTGAGGCGAAGTCGTGGCGTTGCTGGTCGGCTGACCAGGGTGTCGTGGCGGTGGGCAGGAACTCGCCGGGTACGCGCAGCGGCTGGCCGTACACGAGTTCTGCTGCCGATGCGTGGAGGTCTTCCTTAACCGTGGTACGCAGGCCGAGGAGGACCCACGGGAGTCGGTCGGTCCAGGCGCCGTCCTGGAGGCTGGCTCGAAGAGATGCCTTCAAGGATCTGTGGAACCGCTCACACAGTCCATTGGCTTGGGGGTGGTACGCTGTGGTGCGGTGAATGGTCACCCAGAGATTGCGTGCGACGGCGGTCCAGAGTTCAGAGGTAAATTGAGGACCTCTGTCCGATGTCATGTCGGAGGGGACGCCGAACCATGCGACCCAAGTGCTGACGAAGGCTCTGGCGATGTCGGCGGTGGTGGTAGAGGTCAGTGGAATTGCCTCGGGCCAGCGCGTGGTGCGGTCAACGATGGTCAGCAAGTGCGTGTGGCCTTGCGACGGCGGCAGGGGCTCGACGATGTCCACGTGGATGTGGTGGAATCTACTCGAAGGGACGGTAAACTTCTCGAGGGGTGCTTTCGTGTGTTGCTGCACCTTGGCCCGTTGGCAGGCTAGGCAGGAGTTGGCCCAAGTACGCACATCCTTGCGAAGGCCGCGCCAGACAATGCGGTCGGCTACCAATTTGATGGATGCGCGGGCGCCGGGGTGGGAGAGGTTGTGAAGAATCTCGAATACCCGGCGGCGCCAGGATGCTGGGATGACGGGCCGAGGTTGACATAGGGATATGTCGCACTTGACCTGTGACTGCGGTCAGGCCACAGGCGACGTCGGCCAGGCGTAGCCCTGGTAGGTTGGTAGGTGCGGAGAGCAGATCAGGGTCGGTGATCTGGTCTGCTGCGAGTTGAGCGTAGTCGACTGCCAGGTGTGCGGCGTGGATGGCGGGGCGGGAGAGGCAGTCGGCTACCACATTGTCTCGACCGGAGACGTGTTGGATGTCCGTGGTGAACTCGGACACTGCCGCGAGCTGGCACTGCTGCCTGGCGGACCAGGGGTCGGTTGTCTTTGCCATTGTGAATGTCAGGGGCTTGTGGTCGACAAACGCAGTGAAGGGGTGGCCCTCCAGCAAAAACCGGAAATGGCGGACCGCCAGGAACAGCGCGAGGAGCTCGCGGTCGAAGGTGCTGTACTTGACCTCCGGGGGGCGTAGTTGGCGGCTGAAGAAGGCAAGTGGTTGCCAGGCGCCGTCGACCCACTGCTCATACACGGTGCCGACCGCGTGGTCGGAGGCGTCTGTGGTGAGCGCTACCCTGGCATTGGGCCGTGGGTGCGCGAGCAGGGTGGCGTTGGCGAGCGCGGTCTTGGTGGAGTCGAAGGCGGCGGACGCGTCTGCCGTCCATTCGACCGCCATCTTGCATCTCCTGCCCCGGAGGGCTTCATACAGGGGCCTCATGAGGGACGCCTGCTTTGGGGATGAAGCGGTTGTAGAAATTCACCATCCCGAGGAACTCCTGGAGGCCTTTGATGGTGGTGGGGCGGGGAAATTGTTGGACGGCCTGCACCTTGGTGGGCAGGGGAATGGCCCCAGCATGGGCGATGTGGTGGCCGAGGAAGTCGATCTTGTCCAGGCCGAACTGGCATTTGGCTGGGCTGAGGATGAGCCCGTGGTCGCTGAGGCGCCCGAACAGGATGCGAAGGTGTTCGAGGTATTCCTGCTTGGAGGAACTGGCCACCAGGAAGTCGTCCAGGTAGACGAACAGGAACTTCAGGTCCCGAAGGACCGAGTCCATGAGCCGTTGGAATGCCTGGGCTGCATTTTGAAGCCAAAGGGCATCCGCAGGAACTCGAAAAGGCCGAAGGGGGTGATTACGGCCGTCTTGGGGACGTCCGCGGGGTGGACGGGGACTTGGTGGTAGCCGCGCACCAGGTCGACCTTGGAAAAGACTGAGCGGCCGGCCAGTCTAGCCGAGAAGTCCTGGATGTGCCACACGGTGTACCGATCAGGGGTGGTGGCGTCGTTGAGGCGGAGGTAATCCCTGCAGGGGCGCCAACCCCCGCCTGGTTTGGGGGCGATGTGGAGTGGGGAGGCCCAGGGACTGTTGGAGCGGCGGATGATGCCGAGCTGTTCCATGGTGGCAAACTCGTTCCGCGCGATCTCCAGTTTGGCCGGGTCCAGCCTGCAGGCGTGGGCGTACACTGGGGGGCCTGTGGTCGGGATGAAGTGTTCCACCCCGTGTTTGGCGGCCTCCGCGGAGAAGGTCGGATTGGTAAGGGCCGGGAATTCGGCCAGGAGTGCCGAGTAGTCATCCGTGGCCCGGGCGTGGCACTGTGACGCCATGTCGGCGGGTTGACGGGGGGCCATGGCGCCCAGGATGGGGGACATGGTGTTCATGTCCACGAGGCGGTGTCGAGGGATGTCTACCAGTAGGCCGTGGGCGCACAGGAGATCCGCGCCGATGAGAGGGGAGAGCACCTTGGCAGTGATGAACTCCCATCTGTAGCGACGACCAGCGAGGTCGAGGGTGAATGTGCGGGTGCCGTACGTCGGGATGTCCGAGCCTTTAGCAGCAGCCAGCGCCGGTCCTCGTTTGCCCTTTTGGATGTCGAGGGAGGAGGCCGGGATGATGCTGTGCTGAGCTCCAGTGTCGCACAGGAACCGGCGGCCGGTTTTGTCATCCGTGACGTACAGCAGGGAGCCCGCGTGGCCCACGGCCATCGCGGGGGCTGGTACGGGGGCGGACTTGAAAGAGCAGGGAGGTGTGCACCATTATGCCCTGGCGCCGAACCGTGCGTGGTAGTAACAGTGGCCCGGGTTAGTGGGGCGCGAATGCCCCATGAGCCCGGTGGCTGGGCCTTGTGGCCGCGTGGTGGCCGGTGAGGGGCGCACCCAGGCAGTGGCTGCCAGGTCCGGAGTGACATCGCGGCTGGAGTGAGCGGACAGCAGCTTGTCGGCCTCATCGGCCAGGGCATCCAGGTTCGTGAGGCCGGACGCCATGATCGCTGGGCAGATGCTGAGAGGTAGCTGGCGGATGAACAGCGTGCGGAAGAGGGATCCGGGTGGGCTCTCGTCGGTGAGGGAGAGCATGTGGGAGAGGAGGTCTGACGGTGAGGCATCACCGAGGCCTGGAAGGTCGAGGAGGTGGCAGTTTCGATGGTATGTCGAGGCCGTAAATTTTTTAAGGAGCGCGGCCTTAAGATGTGCATACTTGCCCCCCTCTGGTGGGTTCTGCAGCGCTGTCCAGACCTTCGTAACTGTGGAGCTACCGAGTGATGTGACTAGGTAGTCGTACTTCGTTCCATCTGTGGTGATGCGTTGCAGCCGGAATCGGGACTCGGCTTGGAGAAACCAGGCTTCGGGCTGGTTTTCCCAAAACTCCGGCAGTTTCACGGAAACTGCGTTCGTGTCCGCCATTGCAGTGCTCGGAATACGTTCTCAGCGTCGGGGTCACCAATGTTGTGGCTGCCGCGAAGGACGAATTGAGGCCGAGTCAATATGTGAAACACATAGCTTTTAATCACATCTCTGGTCAAAATGGCTGCAACCACATTTCTCTCCAAAAACCCAGAGGTCACGCCCACGCCCACTCCTTTTTTCCTGCCTTAAAGGCAGCATGCGCCTTAAAGGCAAGGTGCCCGATTTATTGTCCACGGACGGAAAAGTGGATTGCGCCCGTTTAGGTGGCGATCCGCCACACTACTATGTTTTTGGGGTGATCTCCATTCATATATTTGATATGTCTTCCTGTATGATGGGAGATTCCCTTCTGTGATTGGCTCCCCATGGCCCACGTGATCCCAGGGACGCTGCAAACTACATGCGCCTTTGGGATACGTGGGCCCTGCACACTTCAAGTTTGGAGAGGCCCAGAAGCGAAAGCGTGTGCATCCCGGGAGCCCTCCGGTAAGGGCGTAGATTTTTCCAGATCGCAGGCCTCTCGGAAAATACGAGCCATTAAGGTGAACAGATAGGGTAGATAGAGTGAAACTATTTCTGCTGGTTGGAGATTCTAGGACTAGGGGGCATAGTCTAAAAATTAGAGCCAGACCTTTCAGGAATGAAATTAGGAAACACTTCTACACACAAAGGGTGGTAGAAGTTTGGAACTCTCTAACGCAAATGGCAATTGATGTTAGATCAATTGTTAATTTTAAATCTGAGATCGTTAGCTTTTTGTTAACCAAGGGTATTAAGGGATATGGGCCAAAGGCAGGTACTGTATATGGAGTTAGGTCGCATATCAACCATATCTCATTGAATGGCTTGAGGGGCTGAATGGCCTACTCATGTTCCTATGTTGTCTACCAAGTAACCATTTGCCAATTTCTGATGCAAAATTATATGCAGAAAAAAACCGGTAAGGACAAGTTCTGCATAATAACTTTAAAGTGGAATCAAGGATTTCACAGTATAGTCAGAAAATGGGCCGATGGTTTTTATTTGTGTTTCACTCATTTGTGTTTCAGAAGTTGTCCACTTGGGGAATCCATACAGATCTGCCACTACTTTCCTTACCATCTGGTACTTTCTGTAGCATATACAGAGAACTTTTAAAATCTTATTTGGGGAAAATGACTGGCATAACATTGAGGTGAGATCACTACACAGGTGATGAAACTGCTGTTAGAGAACAATGTTTGCAATATGTCAGATGAAGGAACAAAAAGGGGCATTAGACATTGGGGGTGTAAACGTTTAGACAAAATGGCCTGCATGTTTGACAGATGAATGTGTAGCTTATAGTAATAGAATTTTCAGACAATACAGTGCCTTGAATAAATTTTAATGTGTTTTCAACAATCAATTGTCTCTCAGAGGAATACAATGTGGCTTTCAGAGTGGTGATATTTGAATAGACCTCTTGACCTACAGCTTCATAATAGCATTCCTAATTGCACTATAGTTTACCAAGAGACAGATACAAATGAATATGGCAAACATATGTGGCACTGTGAGCTTTTATGAATATTTGAAAATGGCTGCTTATTCACACAATAGCACTTCATGTTCTTTTGACGACCGTGTGAAAATGATTGAACCTGTGAAGCTTTTTGATGTCAGTAGGTGTACTCGGGTAGCCTAGTGCCAGGTGCTTTCCTGGGCTTATTTTATTCTTCTTTAATTTAGCAAATAATTAATATAAACTGCTATGCAAGCCATTCTGCCGATCACTTCTTCAATAATATGCGCTCACTTACATCAAAAGCGATCATGGGATTGTTTTCATATGTGGATGCAACAATGATTACATAGGATATACAGCATAGAAACAGGCCAGTCGGCCCAACCAGTCCATGCTGACATTTATGCTCTACTCAAGCCTCCTCCCGTCTTTCCTCATCTAACTATCAGCAGAACCCTCTATTCCCTTCTCCCCATATATGCTTATCTAGCCTCCCTTTAAATGCATCTATACTATTCGCTTCAACCACACCCTGTGGTAGCGAGTCCACATTCTCACCACTTTCTGGGTAAAGAAGTTTCTTCTGAATTCACGATTTGATTTCTTAGTGACTATCTTATATTGATGGCCTCTAGTTTTGCTCTTCCCCACACTCTGTGTCTACTCTATCAAAACCTTGCATAATTTTAAAGACCTCTGTTAGATCACCCCTCTGCCTTTTCTTTTCAAAAGAGAAGTTCATCCTTTCCTGATTGGGAGACCCTCATATTTCTGGTATCATCCCTGTGGATCTTTTTTGCACCCTCTCCAGTGCCTCTATATCCTTTTTATAATATGGCAACCAGAATTGTACACAGTACTGTGTGGTCTAACCAAGGTTCGATACAAGTTTAGCATAACTTCTCTACTTTTCAATTCTGTCCCTCTAGAAATAAACCCTAGTGCTTAGTTTGCTTTTTTTATGGCCTTGTTAACCTGTGTCGATACTTTAACTGATTTGTGTATTTGTACTCCGAGATCCCTTTGCTCTTCTACCCCATTTAGATTCTTATTTTCCAAGTAATATGTGACCTCCCTATTTTTCTTACCAAAATGTAATACCTCACATTTATCTGTGTTGAAATTAATTTGCCAATTATATGCCCATTCTGCAAGTTTATTAATGTCGTCTTGTAATTTGTTGCAGTCCTCCTCAGTATTGACTATCCCCTCCAATTTGGTGTCATCCGCAAATTTAGAAATTGTGTTTTTGATTTCAAAGTCTAAATCGTTAATATTAATTGTGAACAACATTAGTCCAAACACTGCTCCTTGTGGAACACCATTTCCCACCTTCTGCCACTCTGAATAGCGACCATTTACCCCTACTCTCTGCTTTCTGTCTTGAAGCCAGCTAGCTATCCATTCTGCTACTTGTCTCATGACTCCACGTTCTCTGACCTTATTCATTAGTCTATTATGTGGTACCTTATCGAAGGCCTCATGAAAATCTAGATAAATTACATCTACTCTCTCTGTTACCTCTTCAAAAAATTCAATGAGGTTGGTCAAGCAAGACTTTCCCTTTTGAAATCCATGCTGACTATTCATCATTATATATTTTGATGGTTGGACAGTAACAAGTTAGCTGTTTTGATAAGTTTGTAGATGGGGAGTGAATATAATGCTATAAGTGTGACCAAAGAATTCAGATATAATTCTTGATCAGAAGCATGAAGTTTCAGCAGTTTTTACTTGTTAAAACATACCCAGGAATAAATGACACTGCTGTTTCATACTGGCCATTTTTGTTGTACATTTTTTTTCCAGGGAGACTATATGCACTGAGTTATACACTGGCCTTTCACCTCAAGGACCTTAATTTGAATTCAGCCCAGACTGTAGATATATTTTCTTATAGGAAATGTATTTCAGGGGTTGCTTTTTTAGCCTCTTGCAGTTTGCTGTGTTAGAGTGTCAGGTGAGATTAATACAGTATAATGTTCACTGAAAGGTATTGAAAGTAACTGTGTCATTGTTAATGTATAAAGCTGCAGTGACCTGCATTTGATTAGAGTATTTCTATCCAGTATATACTGTGTATGGAAAAAAAATGACTGGGAATGAGATTTTAATATTGCCCAGACTCAGGGTTGGATAATGCCATAAACATTGTTGTCTGAGCCTGAGGTATACTAATAGCCATCTGAATATCTAGCTCTTTGCCCATTTTTGCCACATTTGAGGAACAACATGTGCTGGATCATTATTTTCTTATATTTGCAGGACAGTTTATGCTTTGCTAGAGGTTTTCATGCCTAATTTAAGTTTTCTACTATCCTTTTTTGCTGGCAGATGATGCTTATATATTTTTACAATCTCTCTTTCAGTATTGTGTTTGCAGGGTCTTTGTACTTTATTTGCTATCGGATGTGGAGCACTCGGCTCCTGTGGCTGCAAACGAGGCACATGCGGTTCTTTCATTGTGACCTTGCTGCTGCCAACTCTCACTGTTAAGAGATTGTTGGTGGGAGAGATTGCTGTTTCTGGTTCACGGGGAGGGGATGTGGATGTGTTATTATTTCAAACCTGGGAGGAAGAGGATGGTTATCCCAAAGCAAAAATAAAATTACTGAAATTCAGAGAAATAAAAAGGAATTTAACTTGTTTAGTTAATCGAAGCAGTAGCCTTGTTCATAGACCTTTATTTGGGGCTGTTTTTTACTTGTATGTTATTTCTTGAGATGTCTGCTCTTTTGGGGCTGTTCATCAGATTTTTCAAGTCTTGTAGGTTTGTATTTATGTGTACTATATTTACATTGAACATCAAAGCTGTAAACTAGCCTCTATTTGAATTTGTTGCTGCCACTTTAAGTGGGGCTGCTCTGTTTCCACTAGCCTGGCCTTTCTGTCTCTGGTTTCTCAGTATAACTGTAGGTTCTCCCTCTTACATTCTCTATCAATATTGTAAAAGATCAAAAGTTCAGTATTTTAGAGCTCCAGTGTGCTATGGTATGAGTATTAAAACATAGGGCTGGATTTAGTCTTGGGGTCGGGTTGGGGTCGTGTCATCCGCATTTCGTGGTTCCCCCCCGACTCCAGATTAATGTGGATGAATGATGCAATTTTCACTTAATTGGGCAATTGAGTTCCAGCATGTGGGAACCCATGAACTAATTAGTGTTTTCAGTCTGAAAGTCGCCTCTGATGATGTCATCATTGCTGACTGCCTAGTCTCAGAGACTGTTGGTGAGAGAGGACTTGTGTGGCTTGCTTTTGATGTGAGTGGACCTGGATGCAGAGAGAGAGAGAGAGAATTAATTTTTTTGCATCCAAGTTCTCTCACAGCAAAGGCCAGGCACATTCAATGCAGCAGCATCAGAGGCGACTTTCAGACCTAATACTACTACTACCTTCATCACATCTCCGTTGTAATAGTGGACCTGCAGCTCATAGTCAGCTATCCACTTGTGCTCCCACCAGGTTTCACTGGAGTGTTTCACACCAGGCGTACTTTACGTCAGAAAAGGGTTAAACTAGCTAAAACGTTTCAAAATGGCATTACAGAGCCAATTTAGGGCTTGTTAAGGGCTTTAATGGCCTCTCCCGCCTCTTGGAGGCGGGACGGAGTCGGGAACCCCGCGACTGATTTTGTCAAAATTGCATGGAGTCGGGATGGGGTCGGGACCCCCCACATGCCTCCAAACCCGACTCCATGGGCCATTCAAAATCCAGCCCACAGATTTACCTTTATGATTCTCTATGTAGTGGCTTATTGCTGTCACCTATGCCATTGTTGGTCATTGGCAAGCAGATGACAGGTGAACAGGTGTTCAGATCCCTCCATGGCCTCGCCCCTCCTTATCTCTGTAACCTCCTCCAGCCCAACAGCCCTCTGAGAACTCTGCATTCCTCCAACTCCTGTCTCTTGTGCATTCCTTTGCTCCACAATTGCGAGCTGTGCTTTAGCCGCCTAGGCCCTAAGATCTGGAATTCCATCTCCACCCTTCTCTCCTCCTTTTAAGACGCTGCTTAAAACCTACCTCATCAACCAAGTGTTTGTTCGCCTTCTTTGGCTCCATGCCAATTTTTCAGACAGGAAGAAAACATTGGATCAATATTTACTCTGGGCCACTATTATACACCTCATAGAAGTTTTAAACATGAGAATAAGTTGCCTTCTTGCCCCAGGTGAAATATGGTGTGGAAAACTGTAAAAGGGGATGTGTTTTTATATTTTATTTTCATCATACCAATCAGTATTTTATAGGACAACATTGGTAGGTGGGAGAAATAATCAGTAATAGGAAGTGTGAGGCACTTTGGGTGTGAGCTTGGTGCTAGTTCATACTGACTCTGCAGTGCAGTCATATAAATTGTGCTGAAGTTAAACCGTTTCCTGGGATGTAATCCTCCAATTTTACTACTATAAATCTGTGTCATTAAAAGTCTTGTATCTAGCATGGGTCTGTCATGTCATTGGCCCAGAAATTAAAGACGGAGCCTTCGTGCGGGGGTAAGGCTTCCCCGCGATATCTCACTGCGCGCCTGCCTTTTCATTCCGAGCTCGCACGAACTTGATTTTCTAGACAGCAGCTGTGCAGTGCTTCCGTATCCCACAGGCGCAGTTAATTCGTGCGAGCTGTGGGATCACGTGATTCAGTTAGAGCCAATGGCAGCACACCATCTTTCATTCATAGTTTTCACTGCAAGTGCTGTGAAAGCTATGAATCTATACCCCCTCAAAAGAACAGCTAAACCTCAATTAAATTTAAAAAAAAACATCACATTAATAAAATAAGTATAGTTAAATAAATTAACCACTTTAAACAAAAAATTAAATTTTTGAAAAAATTTAAAATCTTTTAAAAAGTTATAAAAATAAACTTACCTTTCTTTAAAGTCTCTAAAAAAGATATACCTGTTGAAAAAAATTCAAAATAATACTTAATTAACTACTTACCTTGTTAAAAGAGGGTCTTACGCCTCCTTTCTTTATGTGCAAAATCTTCCATGCTTACCTGCGCGTTCAAAGCACTAAGTGCACTGCGTGCGCACAGCCTGTAGCGCGCACGCGGTTCACTTAGGAACCGCCCCCTTTTGAAATCACCAAGTGCCGGTTTTCAGCGCATGCGCAGTGCATGCAGAAAACCGGCAATTGGAGACAGAATACGCGAGAGTACACAGTGCGTACTCTCACGTAGCGGCACTAATTTTTGGGCCATTGTCTCAAAAGTATCACTCATTCGTAGGGCAAAAGTTGTGACTGGCTAAAATAACCACTTTTGTTAATAACCAATAAAAATAAAAAGTACAAATGAGGAACGAGTAACCAGCAGAAAACTGTATAGTTGAATCCCTCAATTTTTGTCATTCACTAAACAGCAAGTAACACAAAACCCAACCATTCAAATTATTCAAATAATTTCACACAGTTTTCTTTTCCTGAGCTAACTGTACACAGCTAGAAATAATATCCTCACGCACCTCACACTATACCCTTAAAAATAAATAAGAACATAAGAAGTAGAAGCAGGAGTAGGCCATACGGCCCCTCGGGCCTGCTCCGCCATTCAATAGGATCATGGCTGATCCGAACCTAGACTCACGTCCACTTCCCTGCCCGCTCCCCATAACCCTTAATTCCCTTATCAGCTAGGAAACTGTCTATCTCCGTTTTAAATTTATTTAATGTCGCAGCTTCCACAGCTCTCTGAGGTAGCAAATTCCATAGATTTACTACCCTCTGAGTGAAGAAGTTTCTCCTCATCTCAGTTTTGAAACGGCAGCCCCTTATTCTAAGATTATGCCCCCTAGTTCTAGTCTCACCCATCAGTGGAAACATCCTCCCTGCCTCCACCCGATCAAGCCCCCTCACAATCTTATATGTTGCGATAAGATCGCCTCTCATTCTTCTGAATTCCAATGAGTTGTAATTGAACAGACACAAATTCAATAATTCATCAAAATAATTTATATATCCACTTTCCAATCACCTCAACATGTCTGTCTATGTGTGTGTGTGTGTGTGTGTGTGTCTCTCTCTCTCTTTTTCTCCTTCCCCATGCAAAATTAACAGTCTCTTTTCTGAGTGCACAGTCCCCAGCTTGATGATGAGCAGAGACATAGACACAATTTTTGTTTTATTATTCTGAGAAATTCCATGGGAGAACTCATATATTAAATAAAATAGCTTTTTATTGGCCTCTTGGAGCTTTCCCTTTGCTGCT
Source organism: Squalus acanthias (assembly GCA_030390025.1). Taxonomy (NCBI): domain Eukaryota; kingdom Metazoa; phylum Chordata; class Chondrichthyes; order Squaliformes; family Squalidae; genus Squalus; species Squalus acanthias. Next base: position 67,377,453 of record CM059431.1, read on the forward strand.
GAATGCATGCGTGTTACTGTAACTACCATCATTATCACAGTTTTTGCATGTAGTTCCATCTTACATTAGTTTTTTTATATTCTGACTTTGGGTATAACAGAATCAGTTGATAAGAATTATTTCTGGAAACAAATGCATTCTCAGATTGCTTCTGAGCTGGAGCACACAACCTAGAGACAATGGGGAAGTCTGTCAACCCACCCTAATTTCATGTGGAACACTTATGGCTGGATTTTACCAACTTCGGCGGGTTCATGGCGGGTGACGTCGGTGGCGGGTCCCGGCCCCTCTGCTGGTTCCAGCCCGCTGTCCAAAATGATTTTCCCCTGATTGGGCTTGTTAAGCCCGCCCATCGCATTTGCTGGCCAATTGAAAGCGGGTCTGATGACGTCATTTGATGACGCGTCATCAGCCAGTTTCCTTAAAGGGACCATGCGCAAATTTAGTTTGACAGTTGTGCTGTTAGTGCTCTACAGCATTGAGGTGCTGCAAACACTGACAGGCACTACACAGAGGTGCACGGCTGCACCCAGGCTCTCCCATGACTCCCTCCGTATGCTTATGGAGGGAGTCACAGCACGCAGGGAGGTTCTCTTCCCTTCCAATGAGTGGAAGAGACCTCCCCAGGAGACCAACGCAGCCTGGTTGCATATTGGCCAGGAGGGCACAAGCAGGGATGTCATCAGAAGGACCAGGCTGTAGTGGCGCAAACCTTTCAATGATCTCAGTAGATCACGAAACGTTACTGCAAAACCACACTCAACCTCATCCTGCTGTGCCACTCATCACATCCCCATCACTCTGCCTTCCCTACCCTACTCCTGCACATTCTTACTCACATCAACCTCCACCCATTCCTCTCTCTCTATCTACATTATCACTTCCCCATCTCACGAGCCACCCCTCATACTCACCCTCATCCTAGTCCAATCATACAAACTAACAACACACAAGGGTAGGCACTTGTGTGTTTTAGCAAATGTTTGTGAAGTTTCTGTTGATGTGCTGTCAAACATTGAAACCTTTATTTTGAACACTTTGCGTTCTCTGACAGATCTGTGTGCACCTTTGGAAGTGGCTTAGTGAGTTGCAGTGAATGGTGAGACATAACGGTACCCCCCGCAAAGGTGATGAGTGTGAAAGGAATGGCTTGGGCATTGTAGGGATGCTTTATGGTGTTTGTGTGGGGCGGTGCCAACCTGGCACACCATGTGGCAGCCAAGGTGTAAAGCGTCAAGTGAAGTAAATCTGGCCATGGTGAGGCCATCCCTGGCATCCCGGGCAGCAATGTGGTCGGGTGCTGACGCCTTTGTCCTGTGCAGCATCAGTTGATTGCGGAGCAGGTTGGTGGTGTTGGGGCTGCTGGTGTTCCTGGTGCTGCTGGTTTTCGGTCTGATTGTGGTAGGTTTCTGAGGACCAAGGTGAGACAGCATAAACCGTACTCATTCTGATGTAATAGATGGCAGGTGAACTTGAGATGACAGATGCGATCTGTCAATGGTGAGAGAGGTTGTTCCAATGAGGTGACAATGGTTAGAGAGTTTGCTCCAAACACTTGCAACCTGCATAAAGCTCAATCTGTCTTCCAAATGTAGTGAGCAACAGCTTCTGAGCTTGGAAAATGAACAGCAGTGAGATGGGAGCTTTTATAGCACATTTGCAGCTGTCAAGTAATGAAATGATTCCATGGCCATTCAACTCCCGGCCTGCTTACCTGACGTGATCCACGAGCAGCTTAGACCCCGTGAGCGAACTGGTAAACTCTGAAGGTGAGCTCAAAATAGTTCTTAATGGTCTGTTAACAAGGTCATAATGACCTGAATTGCCTCCCCCACCGCTGCATGTCGGGTCGGTTCAGCACTGACAGACCTGACATTTGGGAAAGGCGCGTGGCGGTGGGTTGACAGCGGGGTCCCGACCTGCTGCCAAAAAAAACATTTTCGCACCCAACCCGCCACCGATCGCGCCCGCTGACTCCCTGAAAAATTCCCCCCTTAAAGGAAGTCCCGCAGTCACTATCCAGTGTCACCTCATTGGTCCTGTCCAACAGATACGATGTACTTGCTACCTGTGAGGACAAGGAGAAAGACTGCGGGGAGGACAGCCACAATGCAGACCAAGGCACCATGGCTCAGAAGGCTGTCCAAGGGGGAGAAGAGCAGAATAGAAATGTGATAGTGAAAGGGGATTCTGTGGTAAGGGGAATAGATGGGCGTTTCTGCGGCCGCAAATGAGACTCCAGGATGGTATGTTGCCTCCCTGGTGCAAGGGTCAAGGATGTCTCGGAGCGGCTGCAGGGCATTCTGGAGGGGGAGGGTGAACAGCCAGTTGCCGTGGTGCATATAGGTACCAACGATATAGGTAAAAAATGGGATGAGGTCCTAAAAGCTGAATATAGGGAGTTAGGAGGTAAATTAAAAAATAAAACATCCAGGGGTATTCAATATTCAGGAAGGACAGGCAAAAAGCAAAAGGAGGTGGAGTAGCATTGCTGGTTAAAGAGGAGATTAACACAATAATAAGGAAGGATATTAGCTCTGATGATGTGGAATCTGTATGGGTAGAGCTGAGAAATACCATGGGGCAGAAAACTTTAGTGGGAGTTGTATACAGACTCCCAAACAGTAATGCTGAGGTTGGGGATGGCATTAAACGGGAAATTAGAAATGCGTGCAATAAGGGCACAGCAGTATCATGGGTGACTTTAATCTACATATAGATTGGGCTAACCAAATTAGTAACAATACTGCGGAAGAGGAATTCCTAGAGTGTATACAGGATGGTTTCCTGGACCAATATGTCGAGGAACCAACTAGAGATCAGGCCATTCTTAGACTGGGTATTATGTAATGAGAAAGGATTAATTAGCAATCTTGTGCGAGGCCCCTTGGGGAGGAGCGATCATAATATGATAGAATTCTTCATTAAGATGGAGAGTGAAGTCATAGTTGAATCAGAGACGAGGGTACTGAATTTAAATAAAGGAAACTACGATGGTATAAGACACGAGTTGGCTAGGATGGATTGGGGAATGTTACTTATAGGGTTGACGGTGGATAGGCAATGGCAAACATTTAAAGATCGCATGGAAGAACTACAGAATTTGTTCATCCCTGTTTGGCATAAAAATAAAACAAAAAAGGTGACTCAACCGTGGCTAACAAGGGAAATTAGGGATAGCATAAGATCCAAGGAGAGGACATATAAATTGGCCAGAAAAAGCAGCAAACCTGAGCATTGGGAGCAGTTTAGGATTCAGCAAAGGAGGACAAAGGGATTAATTAAGAGGGGGAAAATAGAGTATGAGAGTAAGCTTGCAGAGAACATAAAAACTGACTGTAAAAGCTTCTATAGATATGTGAAGAGAAAAAGATTGGTGAAGTCAAGCGTAGGTCTCTTGCAGTCAGAATCAGGGGAATTGATAATGGGGATCAAAGAAATGGCAGACCAATTAAACACAAAGGAGGACACAAATAAACTCCCAGAGATGTCGGGGAACATAGGGTCTAATGAGAGGGAGGAATTGAATGAAATCAGTATTTGTAGGGAAATGGTGTTAGGGAAATTGATGGGATTGGAGGCCAATTAATCCCCAGGGCCTGATAATCTACATCCTCGGGTACTTAAGGAAGTGGCCCTAGAAATAGTAGATGCATTACTGGTCATCTTCCAAAATTCTATAGACTCTGGAACAATTCCCATGAATTGGAGGGTAGCTAATGTAACCCCACTATTTAAAAAAGATGGCAGAGAAAACGGGGAATTATAGCCTGACATCGGTAGTGGGGAAAATGCTAGAGTCCATTATAAAAGATGTAATAGCAGAGCACTTGGAAAACAGTGACAGGATCAGACAAAGTCAACATGGATTTACAAAAGGTAAATCATGCTTGACTAATCTAGTGGAATTTTTTGAGGATGTAACTGGTAGAATAGATAAGGGAGAACCAGTGGATGTGGTGTATTTGGACTTTCAGAAGGCTTTCGATAAGGTCCCGCATAAGAGATTAGCGTGCAAAGTTAAAGCACATAGGATTGGGGGTAAGGTACTGACTTGGATAGAGAACTGGTTGGCAGACAGGAAGCAAAGAGTTGGAATAAACAGGTCTTTTTCCGAGTGGCAGGCAGTGACTAGTGGGGGACCCAGTTATTCACAATATATATCAATGATCTAGACGAGGGAACTAGATGTAATATCTCCAAGTTTTCAGATGACACCGAGCTGGGTGGGCGTGTGTGCTATGAGGAGGATGCATAGAAACTCCAGTATGATTTGGACAGGTTGGGTGATTGGGCAGATGCATGGCAGATGCAGTATAATGTGGATAAGTACGAGGTTATCCACTTTGGTGGCAAAAACAGGAAGGCAGATTATTATCTGAACGGCAATAGATTGGGAAAAGGGGTAGTGCAACAAGACCTGGGTGTCCTTGTGCACCAGTCGCTGAAGGTAAGCATGCAGGTGCAGCAGGCGGTTAAGAAGGCAAATGGTATGTTGGCCTTCATAGCGAGAGGATTCGAGTACAGGAGCAAGGATGTCTTGCTGCAGTTGTACAGGGCCTTGGTGAGACCACACCTTTAGTATTGTGTGCAGTTTTGGTCGCCTTATCTGAGGAAGGATGTTCTTGCCATGGAGGGAGTGCAGCAAAGATTCACCAGACTGATACCTGGGATGGCAGGAATGACTTATGAAGAGAGATTGGGACAATTGGGCTTGTATTCGCTAGAGTTTAGAAGAATGAGAGGGGATCTCATTGAAACTTATAAAATTCTAACAGGACTAGACAGACTAGATGCAGCAAGGCTGTTCCCGATGGCGGGGGAGTCCAGAACCAGGGGTCACAGTCTAAGGATAAGGGGTAAGCCATTTAGGACTGAGATGAGGAGGAATTTCTTCACCCAGAGAGTGGTGAACCTGTGGAATTCTCTACCACAGAAGGCAGTTGAGGCCAATTCATTAAATATATTCAAGAAGGAGTTAGATATATTTCTTAAGGCTAATGGGATCAAGGGATATGGGGAGAAAGCAGGGACAGGGTACTGAATTTGGATGATCAGCCATGATTGCATTGAATGGCGGAGCAGGCTCGAGGGGCCGAATGGCCTACTCCTGCTCCTATCTTCTATGTTTCTATCCAGTTGTTTTGGTCAATGTCGGAAGAAACAACATAGGTAGCAACAAGGAGGAGGTCCTGCTAAAGGAGTATCAGGAGCTAGGAGCTAAATTAAAAAGCAGGACCACGAGGGGAATAATCACTGGATTATTCCCCGAGCCAAGTGCAAATTGGCATAGGAGCAGTCAGATCAGGAGAATTAACACGTGGCTAAAGGGATGGTGTGGAAAAGAGGGGTTCCTTTTCATGGGACACTGGCACCAGTTCTGGGATAGGAACGTAAGAAAATAAGAAATAGGAGCAGTAGAAGGCCCCTCGAGCCTGCTCTGCCATTCAATAAGATCATGGCTAATCTTCTACCTCAACTTCACTTTCTTGTACTATCCCCATATCCCTTTATTCCTTAATATCCAAAAATCTATTGATCTGTGTCCTGAATATACTCAACCACTGAGCCTCCACAGCCCTCTGGGGTAGAGAATTCCAAAGATTCACCACCCTCTGAGTGAAGAAATTTCTCCTCATCTGAGTCCTAAATGGCCGACCCCTTATTCTGAGACTGTGACCCCTGGGTCTAGACTCCCGAGCCAGGGGAAATATCCTCCCTGCATCTACCCTGTCAAGCCCTGTAAGAATTTTGTATGTTTCAATGAGATCACCTCTCATTCTTCTAAACTCCAGAAAATATAAGCCCAGTGTACTCAATCTCTCCTCATAGGACAATCCCCTCATCCCAGGAATCAGTCTGGTGAACCTTTGTTGCACTTCCTCTATGGCAAGTATATAATTCCTTAGGTAAGGAGACCAAAACTGTACACAATACTCCAGGTGTGGTCTCACCAGGGCCCTATCCTTCTTAGGCAGTCCCTTGGAACCGAAGATGACTTGCTTCCACATTAAAAATGAGTTCTCAGGTGACTGATGAGTCCAATGCGAGACCTACAGTCTCTGTCACAGGTGGAACAGATGGTGATTGAAGGGGCGGGTGGGTGGGGTGCTTGGTTGACGTGCGCTCCTTGCGCTTGGCTTCTGCTTGCTCCCAGCAAAGAGACTCAAGGTGTTCGGCGCCTTCCTGGATGCTTCTTCTCCACTTTGTGCGGTCTTGGGCCAGGGATTCCCAGATGTTGGTGGGGATAAACATAGAAACATAGACTCTAGGAGCAGGAGTAGGCCATTCGGCCCATCGAGCCTGCTCCACCATTCAATACGATCATGGCTGATCATCCAAATCCAGTACCCTGTCCCTGCTTTAATCCCCACAGTACACATATCCCACCCTACCCCTGTAACCCCACGTATTTAATTCCCCCTAACATATCCCATCCTATCCCCATAACCCCACATATTTAATACCCCCCTAACACTAAGGGTCAATTTATCATAGCCAAATCAACCTAACCCGCACATTTTTGGACTTTTTGAAGGAGTCTTTGAGGGTGTCCTTGAAGCGTTTCCTCTGCTCACCTGGGGCTCTCTTGCCGTGTCAGAGCTCCAAGTAGAGCGCTTGTTTTGGGAGTCTCGTATCGGGCATGCGGACGATGTGACCTGTCCATCGGAGCTGATTGAACGTGGTCAAAGCTTCGATGCTGGGGATGTTGGCCTGAGCGAGAACACTGACGTTGGTGCACCTATCCTGCCAATGGATTTGCAGGATCTTGTGGAGGCAGTGTTGGTGGTACCTCTCCAGTGCTTTGAGGTGCCTGCTGTACATGGTCCATGTCTCTGAGGCATACAGGAGGGCGGGTATCACTACTGCTCTGTAGACCATGAGCTTGGTGCCGGGTTTGAGGTCCTGGTCTTCAAACACTCTCTTCCTCAGGCGACCGAAGGCTGCACTGGCACACTGAAGGTGCTGTTGGACTTCGTCAGCGACGAATATAATTGCAGTAAGACATCTGTACTCTTATACTCAAATCCTCTTGTAATAAAGGCCAACATACCATTTGCTTTCTTAATTGCTTGCTGTACCTGCATGTTAACTTTGTGATTTGTGTACAAGGACATCCAGGTCCCTCTGAACACCAACATTTCCCAATCTCTCACCATTTAAAAATATTCTACTTTTCTATTTTTCCTACCACAGTGGATAATTTCACATTTCTCCACATTATATTCCATTTGCCATGTTCTTGCCCACTCACTTAGCCTGTCTATATCCCCTTGAAGTCTCTTTGCATCCTCCTCACAACTTACATTCCCAGCTAGCTTTGTATCATCAGCAAACTTGGATATATTACATTCGATCCCCTCATCCAAATCATTGACTTTGATTGTGAATAGCTGAGGCCCAAGCACTGATCCTTGCAGTACCCCACTAGTTACAGCCTGCCAACCCAAAAATGACCCGTTTATTCCTACTCTCTGTTTTCTGTCCGTTAACCAATATTCAATCCATGCCAGTATATTACCCCCAAACCCATGAGCCCTAATTTTGTTTTATAACCTCTTGTGTGGCACCTTATCGAATGCCTTCTGAAAATCCAAATACACCACATCCACTGGTTCCCCCTTATCTATTCTGCTAGTTACAACCTCAAAAAACTCGTCAAACATGATTTCCCTTTCCTAAATCCATGGTGACTCTGCCCAATCCTATTATTATTTTCTAAGTGCCTTGTTACCACATCCTTAATAATAGATTCTAGCAGTTTCCCTACTACTGATGTCAGGCTAACTGGTCCATAGTTCCCTGTTTTCTCTCTCCCTCCTTTCTTAAATAGTGGGGTTACATTTGCTACCTTCCAATCCGTGGGAACCGTTCTAGAATCAATAGAATTTTGGAAGATGACAACCAATGCATCCACTATCTCTATAGCCACCATTTTCAAAACCCTAGGATGTATACCATCAGGTCCAGGGGATTTATCGGCTTTCAGTCCCATTAATTTCTCCAGTACTTTTTTTTTTACTAATACTAATTTCTTTCAGTTATTCATTCTCGCTAGACCTTTGGTTCTCCACTATTTCTGGGAGGTTTTTTGCATCTTCTTCCGTGAAGACAGACACAAAGGGCTGGACTTTGAATGACCCATGGAGTCGGGTTTGGAGGCGTGTGGGGGGTTAAATTTGCGGGGTCGGGGTTTCCGACCCCATCCCGACTCCATCCCACCTCCACGCAATTTTGACAAAATCAGTCGCGGGGTTCCCGACTCCGTCCCGCCTCCAAGAGGCGGGAGAGGCCATTAAAGCACTTAACAAGCCCTAAATTGGGTCTGTAATGCTATTTTCAAACGTTGTAGCTAGTTTAACCCTTTTCTGACGTGAAGCACGCCTGGTGTGAAACACTCCAGTGAAACCTGGCGGGAGCACAAATGGATAGCTGACTATCGGCTGCAAGTCCACTATTACAACGGAGATGTGATGAAGGTAGTAGTAGTATTAGTTGTGAAAGTCGCCTCTGATACTGCTACATTCAATGTCATGGCATTTGGTGTAAGAGGACTTGGATGCAAAAAAAAATCCTCTCTCTCTCTCTCTCTCTCTCTCTCTATCTCTATCTCTCCATCTCCATCCAGGTCTACTCACATCAAAAGCCAAGCAGGTCCTCTCTCACCAGTAGCCAGACAATCTCTGAGAGCAGGCAGTCAGCAATAATGACGTCATCAGAGGCGGGCTTCAGACTGAAACCACTAATTAGTTTATGGGTTCCCACATGCTGCAACTCAATTGCCCAATTAAGTGAAAATTGCATCAGGCATCCACATTAATCTGGAGTCGGGGGGGGAAACACGAAATGCGGATTACACGACCCCAACCCGACCCCAAGACAAAATCCAGCCCAAAGTGTCTGTTTAATTTCTGTGCCAGTTTCTTATTCCCCATTATAATTTCTCCTGTCTCAGCCTGTAAGGGACCCACATTTACTTTTGCTAATCTTTTCCTTTTTACATACCTATAGAAGCTTTTACTCTCTGTTTTTATGTCTCTCGCTAGCATACTCTCATTCTATTTTCCCTTTCTTTATCAATTTCTTGGTTCTCCTTTTGCTGAGTTCTAAAATCCTCCCAATCCTCAGGCTTACTATTCTTTTTGGCAACATTATAAGCCTCTTCCTTTGATCTAATACTGTCTTTAACTTCTCTTGTTAGCCACGGTTGGAACACTTTTCCTGTGGGGTTTTTCTGCCTTAAAGGAATTTATATTTGTTGTAAATTATGTATTCATTCTTTAAATGCTAGCCATTGCTTGTCTACTGTCATACCTTTTAATGTAGTTTCCCAAGCTACCTTAGCCAACTCACTCCTCATACCTACGTAGTTTGCTTTGTTTAGATTTAAGACCCTAGTTTCGGATTTAACTAAATCACTTTTAAACTTAATGGCCCGTAATTTCCGATAGGAGGCTTCCTGTGTGCGGAGGCCTCCTATCGGGAAAAAATCTACGCCCTTACTTGAGGGCTCCCGAGGTCCGGCCATTTCCGATCCTGGGCCTCTCCACGATGAAATGCGCAGGGCCCACGTATCCCAGGGGCGCATGCGGTTCGCAAGCATCCCTGGGATCACGTGGGCCAGGTGAGCCAATGGGAGAAGGGAATCTCCCTTCATACTTTTGACAGATAGACCTGTCAAAATATGAATGGGGATCACTGAAAAAAGACATCAAAACATTAAATAAATTTTTTAAAAACCATCACGTTTTTAAAATGAGTTAAAATTACATTAAATTAAATATTTTAAACAAATTAAATTTTTTGAAAAAAATAATTAAAGTTTTTTACGGGGCTAAAAATAAACTTTTAAAAAAAAAGTATTTTAAAATTATAAATGAGTGGGGAAAAATTTTTTTTTTTTTACTTTTTTAAACTCTTATGCTGGTAAAAGCAGGCCTTATGCTTGCTTTTACCAGGCGTAAGATTTTTAAGGGATTTCAGCGGGTGGAGGTTCTGCAGAAAGCGGAACTCTCCACCCGCAGAGGTCCTTCTGCAGGGCAGGCATCCGATCTGTCAAGAGGATTCTTGACAGATTGGAAATGCCAGTTTTCAGCGCATGCGCTTCGCATGCCTGAAACCGGCTTTTGCGAGGTCCCTACGGGTGTGTACACAACTCGTACACACCCGTAGGGATCGGAAAATATGGGCCAACATAAATTCTATCTTATTATGGTCACTCTTCCCTAAGGGCCCCTTTACTACAACGTTATTAATTAACCCTTTCTCATTGCACAGTACCAGATCTAAAATAGCCTGTTCCCTAGTTGGTTCCTCAACCTACTGATCTAGAAAACTATCTTGTATACATTCCATGAATTCATCCTCCACACTATTACTGCAAATTTGGTTTGCCCAGTGTATATGTAGATTAAAGTTCCCCCATGATTACTGTATTACCCTTATTACATGCGTCTCTAATTTCCTGATTTATACTCTGCCCTACATTACAACTACTGTTTGGGGGCCTATAAACAACTCCCACCAATGTTTTCTGCCACTTGCTGTTTCTTAGCACCACCCAAACTGATTCTACTTCTTGATTTTTGGAGCTAAGATCTTTTCTCTTTCCTGTCTTTATCCCATCCTTTATTATCAGGGTTATCCTTCCTCCTTTTCCATTTTGCCTATCTCTTCTAAAAGTTAAGTATCCTGGAATATTTAGTTCCCAACCTTGGTCACTTTGCAACCACGACTCCGTAATGGCTATTAGATCACACCAATTAATTTCTATCTGCGCTATTAATTCATTAATTTTGTTGTGAATGCTTCGCACATTCAGATATAGTGCCTTTAGCTTTGACTTTTTTCTATTTTTCCCTGATGTCACCCTAGTCACTGATGCCTTATTATCTTTGTTACTCTCTCTGACCCTTCCTGACCCACACTGCTTATTTTTACCCAAAACTCTGCTCCACTCTAGAGCCTTGACATTTCTCTTGCTGCTTTTAAATTTAGTCTAAAGCCCTGTCTAATGCCTTAGTTATTCAATTTGCCAGGACACTGGTTCCAGCTCGGTTTAAGTGGAGCTCGTCCCAACGGAACAGCTCCCTCTTTCCCCCAGTACTGGTGACAGTGTCCCATGAAGCAAAACTCCTGCCTCCCACCCCACTCTTTGAGCCACGCATTTAACCTTCTAATCTGCTTATCCCTATGCCAATTGGCGCGTGGCTCAGGTAACAATCCAGAGATTATTACCTTTTGAGGTTCTGCTTTTTAATTTGGACCACAACTCCTCAGACTCTCTCAACAGAACCTCATTCCCAGTTCTACCTATGTCGTTGGATCCTATTCCCCTTCGCACTCCAAGTTCTTCTCCAGCTGCGAGGAGATGTCTTTAACCCTGGCAGGCAGCACAACCTTCAAGACTCCCGGTCACGGCTGCAGAGAACAGTATCTATTCCTCAGACTATACTGTCCCCTACCACAACTACATTCCCTTTCACTCCCCCCACTTGAATGGCCTCCTTCCTGCGCCATAGTGCCATGATCAGCTTGCTCATCCATCCTGCAGGCTTTTACCTCATCCACACAGGCAGCAAGAACCTCATACCTGTTGGATAAGGGCAAATGCCAAGGCTCCTCCAGCACTTCACCTGGGGTGAAGCAGGTGTACCAATGGGATGGGCTCCACCTGAACCGGGATGGGACTCGTGTCCTAGCAGAAAGGATAAATAGGGAGGTGGCAAAGGCTTTTAATTAGTAAGATGGGGGGAAGGATCTACAAGAAATGAAACCAGCCTTAATATAGACAAAACAGGAAAGTAGAGCATAGGAATGAGTAAAGTAAGGGAGGACATCGATGGCCAGGGAATAAATAGAGTTATAGAACAGGAGTGTAAAAAGATGGTTAAAAATGAGTTAAACTGTCTGTACAGCAATGCACACAGTGTCCGTAATAAAACAGGGGACCTGGAGGCAATCATGCGTTGCGAGGAACCAGACATAGTAGGTATTACTGAGACATGGCTATAGAAAAATCAGGACGGGGAATTAAACACCCTCCATCGTGTTGTATGGCACTACCACCGTGCTAAATGGGATAGATTCAGAATAGATCTAGCAGCTCAAAACTGGGTATCCTTGAGGCGCTGTGGGCCATCAGCAGCAGCAGAATTGTATTCCACCACAATCTGTAACCTCATGGCCCGGCATATCCCTCACTCTACCATTACCATCAAGCCAGGGGACCAACCCTGGTTCAATAAGGAGTTCAGAAGAGCATGCCAGGAGCAGCACCAGGCATACCTAAAAAAAAAAAGTGCCAACCTGGGGAAGCTGCAACATACGACTACATACATGTTAAATAGCATGTTATAGACAGAGCTAAGTGATCCCACAATCAACGGATCAGATCAAAGCTCTGAAGTCCTGCCACATCCAGTCGTGAATGGTGGTGGACCATTAAACAACTAACTGGTGGAGGAGGCTCCATGAATATCCCCATCCTCAATGATGGCAGAGCCCAGCATGTGAGTGCAAAAGACAAGGCTGAAACGTTTGCAACAATCTTCAGCCAGATGTGCCAAGTGGATGATCCATATCGGCCTCCTCCTGACGTCCCCACCATCACAAAATCAAGTCTTCAGCCAATTCGATTCACTCCACGTGAAATCAAGCAACGCCTGAGCACATGGGATACAGCAAAGGCTATGGGCCCCGACAACGTCCCGGCTGTCGTGCTGAAGACTTGTGCTCCAGAACTAGCCGCGCCTCTAGCCAAGCTGTTCCAGTACAGATACAACACTGGCATCTATCCGACAATGTGGAAAACAGCCCAGGTATGTCCTGTCCACAAAAAGCAGGACAAATCCAATCCACCCAATTGCTGCCCTATCAGTCTACTCTCAATCATCAGCAAAGTGATGGAAGGTGTCATCGACAATGCTATCAAGCAGCACTTACTCAGAAATAAGCTGCTCACCAGTGCGCAGTTTGAGTTCCGCCAGGACCACTCGGCTTCAGACCTCATCACAGCCTTGATCCAAACATGGACAAAAGAGCTGAATTCCAGAGGTGAGGTGAGAGTGACTGCCCTTGACATCAAGGCAGTATTTGACCGAGTGTTTCATCAAGGAGCAATAGTAAAATTGAAGTCAATGGGAATCAGAGCGAAAACTCTCCACTGGCTGTAATCATACCTAGCACAAAGGAAGATGGTTGTGGTTCTTGGACGTCAATGATCACAGCCCCAGGACATCGCTGCAGGAGTTCCTCCAGGCAGTGTCCTCATGGCCTGGCATATCCCTCACTCTACCATTACCATCAAGCCAGGGGACCAATCCTGGTTCAATAAGGTGTGTAGAAGAGCATGCCAGGAGCAGCACCAAGCGTACCTAAAAATGAGGTGCCAACCTGGGGAAGCTGCAACACAGGACTACATGCATGCTAAACAGCGGAAGCAGCATGCTATAGACAGGGCTAAGCGATCCCACAATCAACGGATCAGATCAAAGCTCTGCAGTCCTGCCACATCCAGTCGTGAATGGTGGTGGACCATTAAACAACTAACGGCTCTCTGCAAGAGCACTTCAGCTAGTCCAACTCCCCCACCCGTTCCCCGTAGTCATGCAAATTTTTTTCCTTAAGGCACTTATCCAACTCCCTTTTGAAAGCCGTGATTGAGTCTGCCTCCACCACCCTTTCAGGCATTGCATTCCAAATCCTAACCACTCGCTGAGTAAAAATGTTTTTCCTCATGTCGCCTTTGGTTCTTCTGCCAATCACCTTAAATCTGTGTCCTCTGGTTCTCTACCCTTCTGCCAATGGGAACTGTTTCTCTCAATCTACTCTGTCCAGACCTCTCATGATTTTGAGCACCTCTATCAAATCGCCCCTCAATCTTCTCTGCTCTAAGGAGAATAACCCCAGCTTCTCCAGTCTATCCACGTAACTGAAGTTCCTCATCCCAGGACTCATTCTTGTAAATCTTTTCTGCACCCTCTCTAAGGCCTTCACATCCTTCCTAAAGTGTGGTGCCCAGAATTGGACACAATGCTCCAGTTGAGGCCGAATCAGTGTTTTATTCAGGTTCATCATAACTTCCACACTTTTGTACTCTATACCTCTAATCGTGAAGCCCAGGATCCCGTAAGCTTTTTTAATTGCTTTCTCAACCTGTCCTGCCACCTTCAACGATTTGTGCACATATACCCCTAGGTCTCTCTGTTCATGCACCCCCTCTAGGATTTTACCCTTTTGTTTTTATTTCCTCTCTTCCGCCTTTCTACCAAAATGTATCACTTTGCACTTTTCTGTGTTAAATTTCATCTACCACGTGTCCGCCCAGTCCACCAGCCTGTCTATGTCCTCTTGAAGTCTTTCACTATCCTCCTCACTGTTCACTATACTTCCAAGTTTTGTGTCATCTGCAAATTTGAAATTGTGCCCTGTACACACACATCCAAGTCATTAATAGACATCAAGAAAAGCAGTGGTCCTGGAACCGACCCCTGGGGAACACCACTGTATACCATCCTCCCGTCCGAAAAACAACCGTTCACCACTACTCTCTGTTTCCTGTCACTTAGTCAATTTTGTTTCCATGCTGCCACTGTCTCTTTTATTCCATGGGCTTCAACTTTGCTGGCAAGTCTTTTATGTGGCATTTTGTCGAACGCCTTTTGGAAATCCATGTACACCACATCAACTGCATTGCCCTCATCAACCCTCTCTGTAACCTTATCAAAAAACTCGATCAAGTTGGTTGAACACGATTTGCCTTTAACAAATCCGTGCTGGCTTTCCTTAATTAATCCACACTTGTTCAAGTGACTTAATTTTGTCCCTGATTACTGTTTCTAAAAGCTTCCCCACGACCAAGGTTAAACTATCTGGCCTGTAGTTACTAGGTTTATCTTTACACCCTTTTTTGAACAAGGGTGTAACATTTGCAATTCTCCAGTCCTCTGGCACCACCCTCGTTTCTAATGAGCATTGGAAGATTATGGCCAGTACCTCCGCGATTTCTTCCTTCACTTCCCTTGGCGTCCTAGGATGCATCCCATCTGGTCCTGGTGACTTATTTACTTTAAGTACAGCCAGCTTTTCTAGTACCTCTTTATCAATTTTTATCCCATCCAGTATCTCCTCTACCACCTCCTTCACTATGTCTAGAGAGGGAAAAAGGGGAAGTGGAATAGTGGTACTTATTAGGGATAACATAATGGCAGTAGAAAAATTGACGCAGCTATCAGCAAAACAGAAATCGAATCCATGTGGATAGAGATAAAAGATAATAAAGGATCAATCACACTAATAGGGGTAGTCTACAGATCACCTAATAGTGGAAGGGAGGTGGAGGAAGAAATATGCAAACAAATTAGGGAAATGAGTAAAAGACGGGGGAAAAATTCGGTTGCTTTGCGCCTCCCGTTAGCGCCTTAAGAGGGCGCTAATGGGGCGTAAAGCAACTAGCGACCGGGCGTGGTGATGTTTGCGCCGCTCGTGAAATTGATCAGACATTTTGCGGCGGCGCTAAACACTACCGCCACGATCTCCTGCGCCCACAGATCGTGACATCAGTCGAGCGTGCAACGCCCCGGTAGCGCCCCAGACCGGATATTGAGTGGCGCCCCCTGCCTTTCCGCCTGCCGATAGCAACGTCAGGTGGAGGGGAATGTTTTGCAGTCGGGAAGGGACTGGAGGAGTGCTATTTAAAGGCGGCCGCTTCCTGCCTTTTTTTGTCGGCGACATTTTTGCACCACGCATTCTGAGAGAGAGAGAGAGAGAGAGACTTCTGGAGAGATTCAACGCTGTGTGAAGGAGTTTTGGGTACTGAGCAGCACTTTGCAGGTTCATTTTGATTTGACCTTCCTTGCATCGATTTAGAAGAGACTCTGGGGGCTGCACTCTGAGCTCTTTCCCTGGGCCTCTCCATTGTTCTTTTCAGCAGAATTGATGTACAGGTCTCTCCAGGCCAAGATTCAAAGCTGCAATGAGCAGGGTGTGGATGGAGAGCAAGATCGACCCTCCCCTTTAAGAACTGGCTGGCGCCAGTGTGTCTGTGTTCCATTGCTGATTGACATCACATGAGCTTTGCCAGCGTTCTGAGGTAGCGCCTCGCTCCTTGGCGTTAGCGCCTTAAGAGAGGTGTGTAGCGCCTGATTTAGCACTCCAATCACCTCCAGGGGCGATAGAAGCCAAGTTTGCAGTCGGAGGCGATAATTAGCGCCAGGCGCTAAACTTTGCGCCCGGCTGATAATTGCGCCCCAAACGGGGCAATACCGAATTTCTACCCCATAGAATAATAATCATGGGGGATTTCAACTACCCCAATATTAATTGGACAGAAGAGCCAGGTAAAGGGGATAAGGGAATGGAGTTCCTACAGTGTGTACAGGACTCCTTTCTAACCCAATATTTAAAAAGCCCAACAAGGGAGGATTCGCTATTGGATCTCGTAATGGGGAATGAACCGAGCAGATAAGAGAAGTAAAAGTAGCGGAACATCTAGGCAATAGTGACCATAATATAATGCACTTTATGGTAATAATTGAGAAAGACATAAGTATGACAAAGAATACAGGGTAATAGATTGGAGAAAAGCTTATTTTGAGGGACTGAGAATAGAACTTTTGGAAAATAAAATGGGCAATAATATTGGCAAACAATGATGTAGAACAGCGATGTAGAACAGCAATGGGAAACATTTAAAATGGTGTGCAATAGCTGGAGACGGCATCGGATGATGAGATTAGTAATGAGATAACTGCATTTAACACAAAACGAGGAGATATATTAACTAAACTAATGAAACTCAAAGAGGATAAAACCCTTGGTCTGGACGGATTACATCCGCGTATTTTAAAAGAATCTAGGGAAGAGATGGCAGAGGCATTATTACACATATTTAGTAATTTGTTAGAAAAAGGTGTAGTGCCAGAGGACTGGCGGATAGCTAACGTTATACCTATATTTAAGAAGGGAGATAGAACATGTCCAGGGAATTAGAGACCAGTCAGCTTAACGTCGGTGGTAGGAAAAATAATGGAATCCCTGCTAAAGGAGAAAATGGAAGAACATCTAGAAGCCAAAAATATAATATAGTCAGCATGGATTTCAAAAGTGAAAGTCTTGCTTGGCCACCCTAATTGAATTTTTTGAAGAGGTAACAAAGAAATTAGACAAGGGTAATGCAGTAGATTTTCAAAACATAACATAAGAAATAGGAGCAGGAGTAGGCCATTTGGTCCCTCGAGCCTGCTCCGCCATTCAATAAGATCATGGCTGATCTGATCTTGGCCTCAACTCCACTTTCCCACCCGTTTCCCATAACCCTTGACTCCCCTGTAGCTCAAATATCTGTCTATCTCCGCCTTGAATATATTCAATGACTCCGCCTCCACAGCTCTCTGGGGTAGAGAATTCCAAAGATTCACGACCCTATGAGAGAAGAAATTCTTCCTCATCTCCGTTTTAAATGGGCGAGCCCTTATTCTGAAACTATGCCCCCTAGTTCTAGATGCCCCCGGTTCTACAATCCCCCACAGGGGGGAAAACATCCTCCCTGCATCTACCCTGTCAAGCCCCGTCAGAATCTTGTATGTTTCAATAAGATCACCTCTCATTCTTCTAAACTCCAATGAGTATAGGCCCAACCTGCTCAACCTTTCTTCATAAGACAACCCCTTCATCTCAGGAATCAACCTAGTGAACCTTCTCTGAATTGCCTCAAATGCAAATATATCCCTCCTTATATAAGGAGACCAAAACTGCACGCAGTACTCCAGATGTGGTCTCACCAGCGTCCTGTACAGTTGTAGCAAGACGTCCCTACTTTTATACTCCATTCCCCTTGCAATAAAGGCCAACATTCCATTTGCCTTCCTAATTACTTGCTGTACCTGCGTGCTAACTTTTTGTGTTTCATGTACGAGGACCCCCAGATCCCTCTGTGCCGCAGCATTTTGTAATCTCACTCCATTTAAATAATAATTTGCTTTTTTATTCTTCCTACCAAAGTGAAGAACCTCACATTTTCCCATATTATACTCCATCTGCCAATTTTTTCCCACTCACTTTACCTATCTATATCCCTTTGCAGACTCTTTGTGTCCTCCTCACAACTTGCTTTCCCACCTATCTTTGTATCATCAGCAAATTTGGCTACAGTACAGTCGGACCTTCATCCAAGTCATTAATATAGATTGTAAATAGTTGAGGCCCCAGCACTGATCCCTGTGGCACCGCACTAGTTACAGCTTGCCAACCTGAAAATGACCCATTGATCCCCACTCTTTGCTTTCTGTTAGTTAGCCAATCCTCTATCCTTGCTAATATATTACCCCCAACCCCGTGAGCTCTTATCTTGTGCAGTAACCTTTTATGTGGCACCTTATCGAATGCCTTTTGGAAATCCAAATACACTACATCTATTGGTTCTCCTTTATCCACCCTGCTCGTTACATCCTTAAAGAACTCTAGTAAACATGATTTCCCTTTCGTGAAGCCATGTTAACTCTGCTTGATTGTATTATGATTTTCTAAATATCCTACTAATAATTCCTTAATAATGGATTCCAGCATTTCCCAATGACACATGTTCGGCTAACTGGCCTATAGTTTCCTGCTTTCTGTCTCCCTCCTTTCTTGAATAGGGGAGTTACATTTGCGGTTTTCCAATCTGCTGGGACCTCCAGGATCCAGGGAATTTTGGTGGATTACAACCAACACATTCACTATCTCTGCAGCCACTTCTTTTAAGACCCTAGGATGCAGGCCATCAGGTCCAGGGGACTTGTCAGCCTTTAGTACTAGTTTGCCTAGTACTTTTTCTCTAGTGATAGTGATTGTTTTAAGTTCCTCCCTCCCTATAGCCCCTTGATTATCAATTATTATTGGGATTCTTTTAATGTCTTCTACCGTAATGACCGATATAAAATATTTGTTCAAAGTCTCTGCCATTTCCTGGTTTCCCATTATTAATTCCCCAGTCTCATCCTCTAAGGGACCAATGTTTACTTTAGCTACTCTCTTCCTTTTTATATACCAGCAGAAGCTCTTACTGTCTATTTTTATATACTTTGCTAGTTTACTTTCATAATCTATCTTCTCCCTCTTTATTTTTTTCAGTCATCCTTTGCTGTTTTTTTAAAAATTCCCAATCATCTGGCCTACCACTGATCTTCGCAACATTTGTATGCCTTTTCTTTCAATTTGACACTATCCTAATCTTCCTTAGTTAGCCACGGATGGTTCATCCTTCTCGTAGAGTGTTTCTTTCTCACTGGAATAAACCTTTGCTGAGAGTTATGAAATATCTCCTCAAATGTCTGCCACTGCTTATCTACCATCTTACCCTTTAATCTATTTTCCCAGTCCACTTTAGCCAACTCTGTCTTCATACCTTCGTAATTGCCTTTATTTAAGTTTAGGACACTAGTTTCGGACCCAAGTTTCTCACCCTCAAACTGAATTTGAAATTCTATCATGCTATGATCACTCTTCCCTCGAGGATCCTTTATAATGAGATCTTTAATTAATCCTGTCTCATTACACATTACCAGGTCAAAAAGAGCCTGCTCCCTGGTGGGTTCCACAACATATTGTTCTAAGACCTTCGATGAGGTATCACATAATAGACTAATGAATAAGGTCAGGGAAAGTGGAGTCAGGGGACAAGTAGCAGAATGGATAACTGGCTGGCTTCAAGACAGAAAGCAGAGAGTAGGGGTAAAGGGTAGCTATTCAGAGTGGCAGAAGGTGGGAAGTGGTGTTCCACAAGGATCAGTCCTGGGACCACTGTTGTTCACAATTTATATTAACGATTTAGACTTTGGAATCAAAAACACAATTTCTAAATTTGCGGATGACACTAAATTGGGGGGGATAGTCTATACTGAGGAGGACTACAACAAATTACAAGAATACATTAATAAACTTGCAGAATAGGCATATAATTGGCAAATTAAATTCAACACAGATAAATGTGAGGTATTACACTTTGGTAAGAAAAATAGGGAGGTCACATATTACTTGGAAAATAAGAATCTAAATGGGGTAGAGGAGCAAAGGGATCTCCGAGTACAAATACACAAATCACTTAAAGTAGTGACGTAGGTCAATAAGGCCATCAAAAAAGCAAACCAAGCACGAGGGTTTATTTCTAGAGGGATAGAATTGAAAAGTAGAGAAGTTATGTTGAACTTGTATCGAACCTTGGTTAGACCCACTTGGAGTACTGCGTACAATTCTGGTCGCCATATTATAAAAAGGATATAGAGGCACTGGAGAGGGTGCAGAGAAGATTTACAAGGATGATACCAGAAATGCGAGGGTATACATATCAGGAAAGGATGAACAGGCTGGGTCTCTTTTCTCTTGAAAAGAGAAGGCTGAGGGGTGACCTAATAGAGGTCTTTAAAATCATGAAAGGTTTTGATAGAGTAGAGATATAGTGTTTCCACTTGTGGGGAAGAGCAAAACTAGAGGCCAACAATATAAGATAGTCACCAAGAAATCCAATAGGGAATTCAGAGGAAGCTTCTTTACCCAGAGAGTGGTGAGAATGTGGAACTCGCTACCACAGGGAGTAGATGAGGCAAATAGTATAGATGCATTTAAGGGGCAGTTAGATAAGCATATGAGGGAGAAGGGAATAGAGGGTTATGCAATAGAGTTAGATGAGGAAAGACTGGAGGAGGCTCGAGTGGAACATAAATGCCGGCATGGACTGGTTGGGCCGAATGGCCTGTTTCTGTGCTGTATATCCTATGTAATATTTTATTGGTGTGTTGAATGGATTGTCCTATCAAGTGGGCAGTGAAAATGGTTGTATTTAATCCTTAAAGTAGTGGTGGTGTGATGACTTGTTTTGGCATGCCACATTCCTGGTTATCACTTTGGCTCTTTTTAGCTTCTACCAGACAGTCTAAAAATTGTGCCAAAGGTTGAACTGGTCAATTTAGCATTCTGCCTTGAGAATTAGCATTTGGAACCAGTTTTAAACTAATCAAGAGTTTTTAAGACAGAGCACAAGTAAAAATTGTTAAACTTTTTTTTATTTGAAATAGTTTGAAATGGCTTTAATTTCTTACTATAACATTAATACAGGATTACTACACTACTGTATTTACTGTATTTCCTACATTTCAAAAGTACTTAATTGGCTGTAAAGCGATTTGGGACGTCCTGAGGTCATGAACGCTGCTTAATAAGTGCAAGTTCTTCCTTCCTATCCTGACCATCCTTCCATGAAGGATTAAGCATGCTATATATTGGAACTCTTGGCATCATGTGAATTATTATTCTTAAAATAAAGAACTTTATTAGGGTAGTTTCATGTGAGCATCTACAGCATATATCAGATTGCAGTTAGGAAAGTGAGATTCTGTACATAATCAATGGTTCAAGCAGTTGCTCCAGTGCAGACATTTAAAGTCAGACGAATCAAAGCAGGTGTCTGTACTAGGTGTTTGAACTTGGAAGGTGAGAAGAAACAGACCATGGGATATCACTCGCATTACCGGTAACCTCCCACTGCTAAGATCCAGATTGGGGTTATATCTCTCCCAGGGATGGGGAGATCCTGCAGTAAACTGTTCAATTATTAATGTATCCGCAGCAGAGTTTGGTTCTTGCGTAAACAAAAAAGGAAGCATGAATAATTTAAAAAATGTTGCAAGGGATCTGGGGTAAGTTGACAAATTGAGTAATAGTGGATTCAGTGTGCCTCTCACTGGACAGCATTGTGTGCTGTCTGCTACACAGTAGATAGGTTGGCTGCTAGTTGCCAGCTTTTATGGTCTTTGAAAAAGATTTTTGTACCTTATTTGAATAAAGTGACCAAGTACAGCAGTGTTTTTTAACTGACCAAGCAAGTATGGGGTAGCAGAATTGTATTCTAGTTATGTGCACTTAGTGTTTTTAGATGTTTGTCTATGGTAGTGATAGTGACCCATTCTCCAAAAAACAACTCTGGCTCGGTACCATAGCACAGTGTGCATTTACTCACTCATCTGCTTCTCATTTTTTATGGGGAGATGCTGCTAGATAAAAACACTGTAGTACAGTGACAATGAGAATACATTGCCATTAATTATTCAGGGAATTCAAATAACTTTTACTATTTCTATCATGTAAATGTCCAGATTAAGACCGAGTTATAAAACCTGTCACTAAATCCATTCTCCGCAGTTTTGTGCTTTGGTCTTGAGCAGGACCTGTGCCAGGTTTTCCTTGTGCCAACACTTTGTGTGGTCATTGTATGCTTAAGGCATCAGAAAGTTTTACTTTGTTGTTAAATCCATTCTTAATTCAGTTTGTGAAAATGCAGCTGTAGACACTTATGCTTGATTATCAGATAGCTTGCACTACTGGAAAATGTGTGCTTTGACACATTGGGCTGGATTTTCCGATCGGAGGCTTCCTGCATGCGGATGCCTCCAATCGGGAAAAATCTACGCACTTACCTGCTGGCTCCGTAGGTCCCTAGACTTCTGATCCTGGGCCTCTCCTGGTCCGCGCATGCAGAGGCCCAGGTATCCCAGGGGCGCAGGCGGTTCGCAAGCGTCCCTGGGATCACGTGGGCCATGAGGAACCAATCAAAGAAGGGAATTCCCCTTCACACTTTTGACAGGTCTCTACGCATAGATCTGTCAAAAGTATGAATGGGGATCACTTAAAAAAACAGTTAAACATTAAATCAAATTTTTTTACATCACGTATTTAAAATTAGTTAAAATTACATTAAATTAAATATTTTAAACAAAAATTTAATTTTTTGAAAAAAATAAAGTTTTTTTTACAGGGCTAAAAATAAACTTACCTTTTTTAAAAGTATTTTTAAATTATAAATGAGTGGAAATTTTTTTTTTAAACTCTTATGCTGGTAAAAGCAGGCCTTATGCCTGCTTTTACCAGGCGTAAGATTTTTAAAGGTTTTCAGCAGGCGGAGGTTGCTCAGAAAGCGGAATTCTCTGCCCGTGGAGGCCCATTTCCCGGGCAGGCGGATTATCTGTCAAGAGAATTCTTGACAGATCGGAAGTGCCGGGTTTTAGTGCATGCGCTTCGCATGCCTGAAACCGGCACTTGCGAGGCCCCTACGGGTATGTACACACCTCGTACGCACCCGTGGGGGTCGGAATATCCGGCCCATTGTGTTTTGTTTTTCATTTTGCTGTCTATAGTCTTGCACAATGAATTGGAAATGGGAGTTATGCTGTTGCAAAAGCACATGAAAATATTTATCCTTTTAAAACTCATGCTGTTGCAGAATTCTTGCTTTCTTATTGTCTTTTATGCTTATACAATAAGCACAGGCACGATGTGTTGAATGGCTTCCTTCTGCCCTGTAAACACCTATGTGCATGTTGCAGTATGGTCTCTTTCAATAATCTATTGGTCCAGAATATCCTGGAGACTTGAGCCATTGTAATGGCTCAGCTGCAGCGTTGGGTTTTTTATCAAAATTATGGCATAAGTAAGCAACTCGCACCAAGTCCTGTTCATCCATCTCGCTGACCTGCATTGGCTGCCTGCCCAGCAACGCCTCAAATTTAAAATTCTGATTCTTGTGTTCAAATCCCTCCGTGGGCTTGCCCCTCCCTATTTCTGTAACCTGCTCCAGCCCTACAACTCTCTGAGATCTGAATGCACAGCGCTGGAAGTTTCTGCTAAACGGAGTAGCTTGCTATACAGAGTGGCAATGGAAATTTGGTGAGAGTGGTAAATAGTAGATAGTGTATTTGTATCAAGCCGAAATTTAACATACTTTTCTTACTTTAAAACTGCAAGTCACTGACAGTTAACAGTCAATCAGCTGTAAGTGGGTACCTGATTAGGTGTTAATTGTTGTGGCTAGCTGCAACTAGGGTGTTTCTAAAAGGTATATTTTAGAGAGATATCTGCTATACAGAGTGGCAACGGTCATCTGGTGAGTGTGGGAATCTGGTGAGGGTGGGAATTCGGCACAGAGGGGGAAGGAGGTGCTAAGTGCTTTAAACCAAGCGGTAACAGTAAATATATAAATAATCAATAATTAATTAGATCTAAAGGGATTTTTTAGCCAAAATGATGGGATAGCAGAGACCCATTGCCTGCAATTCCTGTGCCATGTGGGAACTCCAGGTTGTTTCATGTGTCTTGGTTAACCACGTGTGCAGGAAGTGCTCGAAATTGAGCTCAAGGTTTCTGAGCTTGAGTGGCTTGAGTCACTGCAGGGCATATGCGAGGCTGAGAATTTCCTGGGGTGCACGTTCCAGGAAGTGGTCACTTTGCAGCTACAGAGCGTTCAGGAGAATAGTAAGTGAGTGGCCATCTGGCATGGTAGGAAGAGGCAGGCAGTGCAGGGATCCTCTGGGAGTGTGGCACACTCAAACCGGTTTTAGCACTGAATACCAGAGTGACGACACCTTGAGGGAGTGCAGTCTAGAGCACATCCACACGCTGTAGGGCAAATGACTACATGGGGGGGCACAACAAAGTGTAGAAATGCAGTGGCCATAGGGGATGCGATAGTCAAGGGGATAGACAGGTGTTTCTCCAACTGCCGACATGAGTCCCGTATGGTGTATTGTCTCCCTGGTGCAAGGGTAAAGGACATCATTGAGAGGGTGCAGAACATTTTGAGGTGGGAAGGGGAACAGCCAGAAGTCATCGTCCATGTGGTCCAATGACGTAGGAAGAAAAAAGGTTGAGGTCCTGCAGTCAGAGATTCAGGAGTGAGGGAGAAAGTTAAAAAGCAGGACCTCCAAGGTAGTAACCTCTGGATTACTCCCAGTGCCATGTGCAAGTGAGTATAATAAAATAGGTTAATGTGTGGCTGGAGGGAGGGCTTCAGATACCTGGCGCATTGGGACCAGTTCAAGGGCAGGAGGACGTGTTTAAGGTAGACAGGTTGCACCTCAACAGAGCTGGGACCAATGTCCTCACGGGAAGGTTAACTAGTACTGTGGGTGAGGGCTTAAACTAATTTAACATGGGATGGGCACCAGGATGAAACATTAGAGAGGAGAAACCAGGTGCACAGAGGCCTGGGAGAGGCAAATAGCACTGGAGTAAAGAATAGTTCAGAAATAGAAGGATCAGACAGGGCAAATGCGAAGCAGTCTAAAATGGGTTTGGTGTGCATCAATGTAAATGCATGGAGCGTGTCAAATACAGTTGGTGAGAAGCAAGCACAAGTCGCCAAATGGGACTATGATATATTGGCAAGAACAGAGACCTGGCTCAAAAAAGGGGACGATTAAAAATTAATATTCCTGGCTACAAGATACTCAGGAAAGATAGGGAAGGGAAAAAGGATGGGGGTGGCAGTATTGATCAAAGAAACTATTCTCGCACTGGAGAGGGATGGTGTAGTTGAGGGGTCAAAGACAGAGTCTATATGGTTAGAATTAAGCAACAAAAGAGGAGCTATTACACAACTGGATGTATACTATAGGCCACCAAATAGTGGGAAGGAGATGAAGGAGCAAATTTGAATGCAAATTACAGAAAGATGCAATAACTACAGAGTAGTGATAATGGGGAGCTTCAATTATCCTAATATAGACTGGGATAGTAACAGTGTAAAGGGCAAAGAGTGGGAGGACTTCCTGAAATTTGTACAAGAGAACTTTCTTGATCAGTGTGTTTCCAGCCCAATGAGAAAGGAAGCAGTGCTGGATCTAGTTCTGGGAAATGAAGTGGTGGAAGTGGAACAGTGATCATAATATCATCAGGTTTCGAATAGTTATGGAAAAGGACAAGGTATAATCAAACTTAAACATACTTAACTGGAGGAGGGCTAATATCAGTGAGTTAATAAGGGAACCTGGCCCAGATGGATTGGAGTCAAAATTGGTAGGCAAAACAGTAATTGGACAATGGGAGGCCTTCAAAGAGGAGATGGTTCAGGTACAGAGTAGACACTTTCCCATGAGGGGGAAATGAAGGGCATCCAAAGCTAGAGCTACATGGATGACTAAATATGTAGAGGTTGAAATGAGATAGAAAAAGGAGGCTTATGATAATTTTAAGGTTAATGATACAGTAGAGAACCAAGTTGAATATCAGAAGTATAGAGGAGATCAAAAATAGTTAATAAGAGGGGCAAAGAGAGAGTATGAGAATAGATTACTGGCTAACATAAAAGGGAATCCAAAAGTCTTTTATAAACACATACTGTACATAGTAAAAGGGCAGTCAAAGGAAGGGTGGGGCCAATTAGGGACCAGAAAGGTTATCTTTGTGCGCAAGCAGAGGGCATTGGTGATGCACTAATTGAGTACTTTGCATCTGTCTTCACTAGAGGAGAGGATGCTGCCAATGTAGCAGTAAAGGAGGTGACAGTAGCAATATTGGATAGGATAAAAATAGATAAAGAGGAGGTACTTAAAAGGTTGGTAGTCCTCAAACTAGAAAAGTCACTTGGTCCGGATGGGATGCATCCTAGGTTACTGAGGGAAGTAAGGTGGAAATTGCGGAGGCTCTGGTCACAATCTTCCAATCCTTCTATATGGGGGTGGTGCCAGAGGATTTGAGGAATGCAACTGTTACACCCCTCTTAATAAAAAAAGGGGTAGGGGGTTAAACCCGGCAACTACAGGCCAGCCAGCCTAATGTTGGTGGTTGGGAAACTTTGATACAATAATCCGGGACAAAAATAATTGGCACTTGGAAAAGTATGGGCTAATAAATGAAAGTCAGCGCGGATTTGTTAAAGGCAAATTGTGTTTGCCTAATTTGATCAAGTTCTTTGATGAAGTAACAGAGAGGGTTGATGTTGTGTATATGGACTTTCAAAAGGCGTTTGGCAAAGTACCACATAATAGACTTGTTAGCAAAATTAAAGCCCATGGGATTAAAGGGACAATGGCAGCGTGGATACAAAATTGGCTAAGGGACAGAAAGCAGAGAGTAGTGGCGAACAGCTGTTTTTTTAGACTGGAGAGAAGTATACAGTGGTGTTCCCCAGGGGTTGGTATTAGGACCACTGCTCCTTTTGATATATATTAATGATCTGGACTTGGGTATACAGGGCATCATTTAAAAGTTTTCAGATGAAACGAAACTTGGAAATGTAGTGAACAATGAGGAGGATAGTAACAGACTTCAGGAGGACATAGACAGACTGGTAAAATGGGCAGACACATGGCAGATAAAATTTCATGCAGGGGTGTGTGAAGTGATATATTTTGGTAGGAAGAATGAGGAGAGACATTATAAATTAAATAGCACAATTTTAAAAGGGGTGCAGGAACAAAGAAACATTGATCCTTGGCTTTATTAATAGAGGAATAGAGTACCAAAGCAAGGAAGATATGCTAAACGTTTATAAAACAGTGGATAGGAGTATTGCGTTCAATTCTGGGCACCAAGTATTTTTCCAATTCTCTTTTGAACGTTACTATTGAATCTGCTTCCACCACCAGTCAGGCAGTGCATTCCCAATGAACATAAGAACATAAGAATTAGGAACAGGAGTAGCCATACGGCCCTCCGAGCCGGCTCTGCCATTCAGTAAGATCATGTTTGATCTTCGACCTCAACTCCACTTTCCCGCCCGATCCCCATATCCCTTGATTCCCCTAGAGTTCAAAAATCTATCTCTATCAGCCTTGAATATACTCAACAACTCAGATTCACAGCCCTTTGGGGTAGAGAATTCCAAAGATTCACAACCCGCTGAGTAAAGAAATTCCTCCTCATAGAGTCATAGGGGGAAAAATTCAATTGGTTGCGCCTCCCGTTAGCGCCTTAAGAGGGCACTAATGGGGCGCAAAGCTTCTAGCGCCCAGGTGCGGCGATGTTTGCGCCGCTCGTGAAATTAACTAGACATTTTGCGGCGGCGCTAAACACTACCGCCACGATCTCCTGCGCCGGCAGATCGTGACGTCAGTCGAGTGCGCAACGCCCCGGTATCGCCCCGGAGCAGATATTGAGTGGCGCCCCCTGCCTTACCGCCTGACGCTAGCAATGACAGGTTGAGGGGAGCGAATTGCAGTCATGAACGGACTGGGGGAGCGCTATTTAAATGCGACCGCTTCCTGCCTTTTATCGTTGGTGCCATTTTTGAACCACGCATTCTGAGAGAGAGAGAGAGAGAGACTTCTGGAGAGATTCAACGCTGTGTTAAGGAGTTTTGGGTACTGAGCAGCACTTTGCAGGTTCATTTTGATTTGCCATTCCTTGTATCGATTTAGAAGAGAATGTGGGGGCTGCACTCTAAGCTCTTTCCCTGGTACTCTCCATTGTTCTTTGCAGCAGATTTGATGTGCAGGTCACTCCAGGCAGAGATTCAAGGCTGCAATGAGCAGGATGTGGATGGAAAGCAAGATCAACCCTCCCCTTTAAGAACTGGCCCGCGCCATTGTGTCTGTGCTCCATTGCTGACTGACATCACATGAGCTTCTCCAGCGCTCTGAGGTAGCGCCTCGCTCCTCGGCCTTTGCGCCTTAAGACAGGTGTGAAGCGCCTGATTTAGCGCTCCAATCACCTCCAGGGGCGATAAAAGTCAAGTTTGCAGTTGGTGGCGATAATTAGCGCCAGGTGCTAAACTTTGCACCCGGCCGATAATTGCGCCCCAAATGGGGCGATACTGAATTTCTCCCCCATAGAGTGATACAGCACAGAAAGAGGCCTTTCGGCCCATCATGTCCGCACCGGCCATCAAGCCCTGTCTATTCTAATCCCATTTTCCAGCACTTGGTCTGTAGCCTTGTATGCTATGGCGTTTCAAGTGCTCATCTAAATGCTTCTTGAATGTTGTGACGGTTCCTCCCTCTACCACCCTTTCAGGCAGTGAGTTCCAGATTCCAACCACCCTCTGGGTGAAATTTTTTTTCCTCAAATCCCCTCTAAACCTCCTGCCCCTTACCTTGAAACTATGCCCCCTGATTATTGACCCCTCCACTAAGGGGAAAAGTTCCTTTCTAGCTACCCTATCTATGCCCCTCATAATTTTGTACACCTCAATCAGGTCCCCCCTCAGCCTTCTCTGCTCTAAGGAAAACAACCCCAGCCTGTCCAGTCTCTCTTCATAGCTGAAGCGCTGCAGCCCAGGTAACATCCTGGTGAATCTCCTCTGTACCCTCTCCAATGCAATCACATCCCTCCTATAGTGTGGCGACGAGAATTGCACACAGTATTCCAGCTGTGGCCTAACTAGCGTTTTGTACAGCTCCATCATAACCTCCCTGCTCTTATATTCTATTGAGAGGTCACACAACACCAGGTTATAGTCCAACAGTTTTATTTTAAATCACAAGCTTTCGGAGTTACAACTCCTTCGTCGGGTGAAGTGAGGAGATACAGAATCGTCAAAGCATATATAGATAGAGAACAAACTTATATTCTATGCCTCGGCTAATGAAGGCAAGTATCCCATATGCCTTTTTAACCACCTTATCTACCTATTCTGCTGCCTTCAGGAATCTATGTACATGCACACCAAGGTCTCTCTGATCCTCTGTCCTTCCTAGGATCCTACCATTCATTGTGTATTCCCGTGCCTTGTTTGTCCTCCCAAAATGCATCACCTCACATTTTTCAGGGTTAAATTCCATTTGCCACTGTTCTGCTCATCTAACCATCCCGTCTATATCGTCCTGTAGCCTGAGGCTTCCCTCCTCGCTATTTACCACTCCACCAATTTTCGTGTCATCTGCGAACTTACTGATCATACCTCCTACATTCATATCTAAATCATTAATGTACACTACAAACAGCAAAGGACCCAGCACCGATCCCTGCGGTACACCACTGGACACAGGCTTCCACTCACAAAAACAACCTTCGACCATCACTCTCTGCCTCCTGCCACTAAGCCAATTTTGGATCCAATGTGCCAAATTGCCCTAGATCCCATGGGGTCTTACCTTCTTGGCCAGTCTCCCATGTGGGACTTGGTCAAAAGCCTTACTGAAGTCCATGTAGACTACATCAACTGCACTACCTTCATCCACACACCTCGTTACCCCCTCGAAACATTCAATCAAATTGGTTAGACATGATCTCCCCCTGACAAAGCCATGCTGACTATCCCTGATTAATCCCTGCCTCTGCAAGTGGAGACTAATTCTGTCCCTCAGAATTTTTTCCAATAATTTCCCTACCACTGATGTTAGGCTCACTGGCCTGTAATTCCCTGGTTTATCCCTACTACCCTTCTTGAACAATGGTACTACGTTAGGTGTTCTTCAGTCCTCCGGCACCTCCCCTGTGGCCAGAGAGGTTCTGAAAATTTGTGTCAGAGCCCCTGTAATCTCCTCCCTTGCCTTACACAGCAGCCTGGGATACATCCCGTCAGGGCCTGGGGATTTATCCACTTTTAAGCCCACTAAAACCGCTAGTACCTCCTCCCTCTCAATACTAATTTGTTCAAGTATATCACAATCCCCCTGCCTGATTTCTATGCCTACATCGTCCTTCTCCATTCTGAACACAGATGCAAAATATTGATTTAAAACCTCACCCACAACTTCCGGCCCTACACACAGATTGCCACTTTGGTCCCTACTCTTTCCCTGGTTATCCTCTTGCCCTTAATATACTTATAATACACCTTGGGATATTCCTTTATTTTGCCCGCCAGTGTTTTTTCATGCCCCCTCTTCGCTCTCCTAATTTCTATTTTAAGTACCCCCCTGCACTTTCTATACTCCTCTAGGGCTTCCACTGTTTTTAGTCCTTTGTATCTGCCAAAAGCCTCACTTTTTACCTAATCCATTCTTGTATATTCCCTTGAGATCCAGGGTTCCCTGGGTTTGTTGGTCCCACCCTAGACCTTTACGGGAACATGCTGGCGTTGTACTCTTTCTATTTCCTTTCTGAAAGACTCCCTTTGCTCTGATGTGGATTTTCCTACAAGTAGCTGATCCCAGTCCATTTTGGCCAGATCCTGCCTTATCATATTAAAATCAGCCTTCCCCCAATTTAGAACCTTTATTTCCGGTCCATCTTTGTCCTTTTCCATGACTACCTTAAATCTCACCGAATTATGGTCACTGTCACCAAAATGCTCTCCTACTGACACATCTACCACTTGCCCGGCTACATTCCCTAGAATTAGGTCCAGTACCGCCCCCTCTCTTGTAGGACTTTCTACATGCTGGCTCAAAAAGCTCTCCTGGATGCACTTTAAGAATTCCGCACCCTCTAAGCCTTTCACACTCTGACTATCCCAGTTAATATTGGGGTAGTTGAAATCCCCTACTATTATTACCCTATTATTTCAACACTTCTCTGAGATTTGCCTACATATCTGTTCCTCTATCTCCCCCTGACTGTTTGGGGGCCTATAGTACACTCCCAGCCAAGTGCTTGCCCACTTTTTGTTTTTAGGTTCTAACCATATGACCTCATTAGAGGAACCTGCTAAGATATCATCCCTCCTTACAGCAGTAATTGACTCCTTGATTAATATTGCGACACCCCCTCCTCTTTTACACCCCCCTCTGTCTCGCCTGAAGATTCTATACCCGGAATATTGAGCTGCCAGTCCTGCCCCTCCCTCAACCATGTCTCTGTGATAGCAACAATATCATACTCCCATGTGTTCATCAACACCTTCAATTCATCTGCCTTACTCGCAAGACTCCTTGCATTAAAATAAATGCCATCCAGCCTTGCCATACTCCCTTGTGCCGTTACATATTTGCCCTGCCTTCCAGGCTGACTTGTTTTTTCCTTTATATTTGGCTGTGCATCACCCCCTACTATAGCTCCACTCCGTATCCCATCCCCCTGCCAAGTTAGTTTAAACCCCCCCAACAGTACTAGCAAACCTCCCCGCAAGGATGTTGGTCCCGTTCCGGTTCAGGTGCAACCCGTCCGACTTGTACAGGTCCCACCTTCCCCAGAAGCAGACCCAGTGATCCAGGAAACTAAAGCCCTCCCTCCTGCACCAACTCTTTAGCCACGCATTCATCTGCTCTATCCTCCTATTCCTATACTCATTAGCACGTGGCACCGGGAGCAATCCAGAGATTCCAACCTTTGAGGTCCTGCTTTTTAATCTGCTACCTAGCTCCCTAAATTCTTGTTGCAGGACCTCATCCCTCTTTCTACCCATGTTGTTGGTACCAATGTGCACCACGACCTCTGAGTGTTCGCCCTCCCCCTTCAGAATGCCCTGCAGCCGTTCAGTGACATCCTTGATCCTGGCACCAGGGAGGCAACTTACCATCCTGGAGTCACGTCTGCAGCCACAGAAACGTCTATCTGTTCCCCTTACAATAGAATCCCCTATCACTATTGCTCACCCACTCTTTTTCCTCCCCTCCTGTGCAGCTGAGCCACTCATAGTACCACAGACTTGGCTCTTGTTGCATTCCCCTGAGAAACCATCTCCCCCAGCAGTGTCCAAAACGGAAAATCTGTTGGAGAGGGAGATGGACCCAGGTGCTCCTGCACTACCTTCCTAGTTCTTTTACTCTGTCTGGCGGTCACCCATTTCCTGTCTGCCTGTGCACTCTTTACCTGCGGTGTGACCACCTCGTTAAAAGTGCTATCCACGAAGATCTCAGCTTCACGGATGCTCCACAGTGACTCCAGCTCCGAAACGCGGATTTCGAGTAGCTGCAGCTGGAGACACTTCCTACACATGTGTTCGCTCTGGACACCTAAAGTGTCCCAAACTTCCCACATAGCACAGGAGGAGCACTCCACGCTGCCGAGCTGCCCTGCCATGTCCTACCCTTAATTTACTCCCTTTACTTCCTTTAAATTAAAGAATATTAAATACACTAGGGACCTTGCTTCACTTTAAACACTAGGGGGGAGAAATTCAGTATTGCCCCATTTGGGGCGCAATTATCGGCCAGGTGCCTGGCGCTAATTATCGCCTCCGACTGCAAACTTGACTTTTATCGCCCCTGGAGGTGATTGGAGCGCTAAATGAGGCGCTACACATCTGTCTTAAGGCGCAAAGCCTGAGGAGAGAGGCGCTAACTCAGAGCGCTGGCGAAGCTCATGTGATGTCAGTCAGCAATGGAACACAGACACAATGGCGCCGGCCAGTTCTTAAAGGGGAGGGATGATCTAGCTCTCCATCCACATGCTGCTCATTGCAGCCTTGTATCTCGGACTGGAGAGACCTCTACATCAAATCTGCAGGAAAGAACAATGGAGAGACCCAGGGACAGAGCTCAGAGTGCAGCCCCCACAGTCTTTTCTTAATCGATACAAGGAAGGGCAAATCAAAATGAACCTGCAAAGTGCTGCTCAGTAC
Organism: Squalus acanthias; assembly: GCA_030390025.1. Taxonomy (NCBI): domain Eukaryota; kingdom Metazoa; phylum Chordata; class Chondrichthyes; order Squaliformes; family Squalidae; genus Squalus; species Squalus acanthias. Next base: position 67,410,646 of record CM059431.1, read on the forward strand.
CTAAAACTCCTTCACACAGAGTTGAATCTCTCCAGAAGTCAGTCTCTCTCTCAGAATGCGTGGTTCAAAAATGTCACCAACAATAAAAGGCAGGAAGCGGTCGCCTTTAAATAGCGCTCCCCACAGTCCCTTCCTGACTGCAAAATGCTCCCGTCAACCTATCGTTGCTAGCGGCAGGCGGTAAGGCAGGGGGCGCCACTCAATATCCGCTCCGGGGCGCTACCGGGGCGTTGCGCACTCGACTGACGTCACGATCTGCCGGTGCAGGAGATCGTGGCGGTAGTGCTTAGCGCCGCCACAAAATGTCCAGTTAATTTCGCGAACGGCGCAAACATCGCCGCGCCCGGGCGCTAGTTGCTTTGCGCCCCATTAGCGCCCTCTTAAGGCGCTAACGGGAGGCGCAAACAACTGAATTTTTCCCCCTAGAGACCTTACTTTGACTTTAACGACTGGACTGTAGAAATACTCACCAGGTCCTACTTACCAATCAGCTCCTTCCCTGGTTTTGACGTCACTTTAGCGGTTTCGCAGTTGTTGTTGTTTGACTGCTCCTGCTCTCGGATTCTTTCCTTGGTGTAAAGTAAGAACCAATTCCCAACTCATTCTCGCTCCTTATCCTGAGACTATGCCTCCTAGTTCTAGACTCTCCAGCTAGGGGAAACAAACTCTCAGCATCTACCCTGTCAATCCCCATCAGAATCTTATATGTTTCAATTAGATCACCTCTCAGTCTTCTAAACTCCAGAGAGTGTAGGCCCAATCTACTCAATCTCTCTCATCCCAGGGATCAATCTAGTGAACCTTCATTGCACTTGCCTCTAAGGCATGTATGTCTGCTCTCAGATAAGGAGACCAAAACTGTGCACAGTACTCCAGGTATGGTCTCACCAAGGCCCTGTACAATTGTAGTAAGATTTCCTTACTCTTGTACTCCAACCTCCTTGCAATAAAGGCCAACATGCCATACGAGGAGAGGGGTGGACATACGAGGAAAGGTTGAGTAGATTGGGACTCTACTCATTGGAGTTCAGAAGAATGAGAGGCGATCTTATTGAAACATATAAGATTGTGAAGGGGCTTGATCGGGTGGACGCGGTGAGGATGTTCCCAATGATGGGTGAAACTAGAACTAGGGGACATAATCTTAGAATAAGGGGCTCCTCTTTCAAAACTGAGATGAGGAGAAACTTTTTCACTCAGAGGGTAGTGGGTCTGTGGAATTTGCTACCCCAGGAAGCTGTGGAAGCTACTTCATTAAATAAATTTAAAACAGAAATAGACCGTTTCCTAGAAGTAAAGGGAATCAGGGGTTACGGGGAGCGGGCTAGAAATTGGACATGAGTTTGAGTTCGGATCGGTCAAGGCCCTGTGGGTGGCGGAGCGGGCCCAGGGGCCGAGTGGCCTGGTCCTGCTCCTACTTCTTGTGTTCTTTAGAGTTGAGGTTGGATCAGATCAGCCATGATCTCATTGAATGGCGGAGCAGGCTCGAGGGGCCGATTGGTCTACTCCTGCTCCTATTTCTTATGTTCTTATGCCTTCCTAATTGCTTGCTGTACCTGCATGCTAACTTTCTGTGTTTCCTGTACGAGGACGCCTAAATCTCTCTGAACACCAACATTTAATAGTTTGTCACCATTTAAAAAACATTCTGTTTTTCTATTCTTCCTACCATCGTGAATAACTTCACATTTCCCCACATCTCCATCTGCCACCTTATTGCCCACTCACTTAACCTGTCTATATCCCTTTGCTAGCTCTTTGTGTCCACCTCACAGCTTACTTTCCCACCTAGCTTTGTATCATCAGCATACTTGGATACACAATTCTCCAGCTGATGCCTAACCATAGATTTGTAAATGTTTAGCATGACTTACTTGTTTTTGTATTCAGTGCCCCTATTTACAAAGCCAATTATCCCATATGCTTACTTAACCACCCTATCAACTTGCCCTGCCTTCTTCAAAGAGCTGTGAATATGCACTCCCAGGTCCCTCTGTTCTTGCTCCCCTCTCAAAATAGCAGATTATAATGCCTCTCCATGTTGTTTCTGCCAATGTGCATCACTTAACACTTATCCACATTAAATTCCATCTGACCAGTGTCCTCCTATTTTATCAGTCTGTCTATTTCCTGCTGAAGTCGGCTACTATTCTGCTCACTATTTACATTGCCAAGTTTTGTATTATCTGCAAACTTCAAAATTATACTCCCTATACCGAAGTGCAGGTCATTTTCATATAACAAGAAAAGCAACGGTCTTAATACCAACCCCTGGGGGAACCGCACTGCATACTTCTCTCCAGTCAGAAAAACATCAATTCCCCACTACTCTCTGCCTCCTATCCCTTAGCCAATTAGGTACCCAGGTTAAAACCCTCTCTTTTTAGCAACATGTGCTTCTACTTTCCAAATAAGTCTGTTATGTCGTACACTACCTCATCTACATCTACTGCACTACCTCATGAACCATCTCTGTTACCTCATTGAAGAACTCAATCAGGTTCGGCAGATACAATTTGCCTTCAACAAATCCGTGCTGGCTGTCCCTTCACTCACTGAAGTTAGACTGAGTGGCCGGTAGTTACCAGGTTTATTCCTATCCCCTTTTTTGAACAGAGGTGTAACATTTGCAATGCTCCAGCCCTCTGGCACCACTCCCATATCCAAGGAGGATTGAAAGATTGTGGTCAGAGCTCCTGCTATCTCCACCCTAACTTCCCACAGCAACCTAGGATGCATCCCATCTGGACTGGGTGACTTGTTAACTTTTGAGTGATGCCAACCTATTTAGCACTCATTTCTATCTATTTTTATCCTATCCAATATTTCTACTACCCCCTCCTCTACTGCAACATTAACTTCATCCTCTTCTTTTATGAAGACTCAGTCAGTCCCTCAGTCATGCCCTCTGCCTCCACAAGAAGATTTGCTTTCTTGTCCTAATCAGTCCCATCATTCCTTTAACTATCCTTTTACTTTTTATGTTTATTGAATTCTTTGCCTCTGTTTGAAATTAGGCCCAATTTTGCCACCATTTTTGTTTAATCTGAGATTTTTTAGGTAACTTAATTTATTAATGCCATCTTCTAGGTAAATGATTTTTAAAAAATCTTTAAATAATTTTCCTTAGAATGGAATACAGCAGTTGAGTGTCCATAACTCAATCAGGAAACTCCGGGTCAGCATGCTGAGTAACCACTGGGAATGAGCAGAATACCGTGAAATCACTTTACCGTTGAAATATTGCTTAAATTATAAAATGTTGGGGGTAATGTTGAGCATTAGTGTGCTAACTGAATTGTTAGTGTCAGTTTGACATGGTTAATAGTATTCTTAGTTAGAAGACTGAGGATTCAAGCCCAACTGCAGCACTTGAGTATATAATCTAGGCTTACACTAGTGAGGGAGTGCTGCATTGTCAGATGAGACGTTAAACTGAAGCCCAGAAATACCTGTTCAGGTGGATGTAAAAATTCCCATTGTTGAGATTAGCCAATTTGTTGATATTAGCTTATCTCTGGTCATCCAAGTAATCAGGATCGCGTGCAAACCAATATGGTGGGTATATTGTGTTTTATCGGAATTTAAGACAGAATATAACATATTAGTTATACAGCAAAAACATACGATCGTGACAAGTAGCTGGTACTGGTCCCGATCGGACAGACGGCTGGCGTGCGCGAACAGCTCTTCGACTTACGGCCTTTCTCCCTCTCTTCTAGAACCGCCAAGAGTGTTAAACTAGGGTCAGCATGGGTGTACCCTCGGAAGAGTGTTAGATCATTGATCACGCTTGGAAGCTCTCCACTTCACCATCTGTGTTAAGGCCTCTTTAGGTCTTGCTTTTATTCTCTCTTTAGGGGTGGGTCTGATATAGAATATGGACAGGACCATTTAACCTGTAAGGGCTCTTCTTAAACCAAGGTGCCCAATGGTATGTCAAGTTCTTTGTCTTAACTTTCAGATGAAAGCCCTCCCCTAAGGTGTCTTTCCTGTTTATACATTCTGAAGGCCCATCCATCTGAATTCCTCTTATCTCGCCTCCTTATTACCCCAAGTTTGGAGTCAGACATGCCATTCTCGGCCTTCAGATGTTCGTAGCTGCTTGTTATCAGTTATTTATGTTCAAGCTGTTCATGCAGCTTTAGCTATGCAAAACTAACTATTTCATTCCATTATCAGACTATTGTACCATGGAATGAATCATTAAATTCCCAAAGATATCTTCTATTCTATTCTCATACACTGGTTAACTTACGCATTTTAAAGCAACTTTGTTAAACAAAGTAAAAATCCTAACTTAGCATTATAATATTAGCAGGAATGGAAGAAACATGTGTTGAGCCTTAGTTGGTCAAATTAAAAATACATAAAACAAAGTCGAAATCCTAACTTGCAAACAGCAGATAGCTAGCCTGGGAAGCAAGGCCATATGTGACTTGCCACGGTGCAGAATGTTATAATATCCGCAGGGAACCAAAAACATCAGCAAATTCTAAACATCTATCCAGCTGTTCTGAAGAGACACTTTTGTCTCAAGTTCTAATACAATCATCTAAACACAGTATTATTCATGTCACAATTTTATTTGCATAACCATATACATTTTAGATACCCCTAATTTCTAACACCATGACACTATTTGAAGCAGAACATGGAAGTTCTCCTAGTGTCCTGGCCAACATTCATCTCTCAACCAACACCACTGGAACAGATTAATTTGTATTTTATCTCATCTGCTGTTTGTGGACCTTGCCGTGTACAAGTTGGCTGCTGTGTTTGCTGATAGAACAACAGTGACTGCACCTCAAAAAGAACAAAATTCATTGGTTGTCAAGTTCTTTGGAACATCCTGAGGACAAGAAAGGAGTTATATAAATACAAGTTTGTTCTATCTTTAAGTGCCATATGAAAGGCTGTGGCATCTGCCAGCACTCTGAAGGGAAAGAAACAAGTGATGCTTATTGCTTCCTGTAGACTGGCTACAAAGGCCATTGGCAGCAGCCTGAAAGAAGTGCAGGTGTCCATCCTCTCAGCTGCAAAGGTGTCAGATTTACAGGGGAAAAATGGGAAGCATACCCAAAATATCTCCACTTAAGGCTGAAGACAAATAAAAAAAAAAGTATGTATAAAAAAAATTACATTTGTAAACTTTTGCAGTGTTATGGTTTGAAATTGTATTTCCTTTCTGGTCTGTTAGTATACTTAGTAATTCCATTAAGTAGATAGAATTCTCCTCAGTTAAATGCAGTGAGCTTCATAATTATAGTACTTGATTGTATCACTGGCTACAGTAACTCTGAATATCGTGAAACTCATGATGCTTGTGCTCTTTTGCTGCTGCATTAGTTGGGTCACTTTGAAACATCTGGTTTAAAGAAATACATCAGTGGTCTGGTGTCACAATGAGCTACTGCAAAATGGCAATAACTGACCAGATTCTGTTCCAGGTTTGGCTGATGGTTGACCCTGGATTTCCCATTGATCACAGGCTACTGATCTTGGCTTATCATCAGAAACAACACCAGTAGGTCATGATGCATTGATCACAAGAAAATTATGGGTGAGGAAGAGCATTCGTTCCAGAAGCATCCTAAAGTGTAGATGTAGCATCAGATTGTTTCTTAAATGATTCTAGGGTTTTTGATTGTACTGCTTTATCTGAAAGTCTATTCCACATGTTGATCACTCTACGTGAATCCATAATTCAAGGATCAAATTAGTGAGTACTTAGAAATGCACAGGTTAATGAAGGACAGCAAGCATGGCTTTGTTAAAGCAAGTCATGTTTGATAAATTTAATAGAGGTTTGTGAAGAAGTGACCAATTAGATACTTGAAGCAAATGCAGTAGATGTAATGTACATGAATTTTCCGACAGCATTCAATAAGGTGTCTCCCATGAGACTCATTAGAAAAATGTAGGCATATGGAGTAAGAAAAAATATAGCAACAAGAGTAATTGAGTGTTGCTTGGACTGGAGAATGGTTGTAAAAGGTGGTCCCTGGGGTCAGTGTTGGTATATGTAGATGATTTAAACTTGGCTATAGGGAATATAATTATTATATTTGCTGATGACAAAAGTGGACAGTTTTGTAAATAGTAAGAAGGATTGTAAATGACTTCAGGAAGACATAGACAGGTTAGCAGAATGTTGGAAAAAAAAAACCTAAGCCCAGATTTTAACTTCCCTGGGGATTCATGCAGGTCTGAGGCAGACAGGAAACTGTCCGGCCTTCTGCACATTTACATCACGTAACCCGATCGAAGCTCCTTTGGAAAGGGATTGTAGGTATTGGTGGCCATTAGTGCACACTGTGGATGTGTAGTGCAAGCTGAATGTTTTGGTCAGGCATGGGGAGCATAGTCCTTTTTCACCTACATCCAGTGAGCATATCAGGTTGGGATGTTGGTTTTATTTCACTGGTGTTGCACATTGAAAAGGTGTGTGATGGCTTAGTGGCGTCCCTAAATAAAACGTTTTGGTGTGGGTGGTGTAGTTTGGGGCTATTGTGCTAGTGTGGAGGTAAGTATTTTATTGCTGTTGAGCAGACATGTGGTTCTATATGATACACATAGAGTAGAGGCCTTTGCTTTTCCTATGTATTTGTATGTTAGTACGCTTGTCTTGCAGGAAAGATGTTTAATAGCACAGGCACTAGTACAGGGAGTCAGGCTTTTGTAGAGTTTAGCTAGGGATCTATCTGGCCTATGCACTTCCCAGAATGCAGCCTTTTTACTGTTGTCCTGTTTCCCATTGATAAAATGCATTCATCTTCCATTAAATGCACAACATTTTTCTGATCAGTAACTTCATTTGGCATCTCGGAGATTGCCTGGGAGTCAAACAAAAACACCATGACATTGTTCCATTCTTATTTGTAGTTTCATCGCTGGAAGGAAATGCTTATTTAGATCAAGCATAGATTCCTTCTCCAAGCAGCAGAAAATGTTTAAAAGTCTGCATTGAAGTATAGTTTTGTTGGTCTCCTGAGAAAGTACATCAAGAGCATGCTTTGGCTGTACTGAACTGATTTGAATAATCTTTGACTGGAAGTTGTTTCGGGCATTAGTATCCCATTTATCAATCAAATGTTCCTGGTTTCCGGAAATCCTGTAGTGCCTTGTGGCAAAGTGTGCTGGGGCGGAGCTTTCACTCCTAAGTGTCCTAGTTCTACTTTTAAGATAATGCCCCTTTGTTCTGGAATCTCCCACCAGAGAAATAGTTTCTGTTTATCTACCCTATCAAATCCCTTTATCATTTTGAAGACTTTGATTAGATTTTCAACTTAATGATGAGGAAACATATCTATATAAAACATAAAAAGACCTAGTTATCAGCTCACAAAAAATACATGTTTGAATTCTGGTTCAAAATGTATGATTGTCAATGGAGCTCAAGGACCAGTATAAGGCTGTGAAATCTGTTTTCATGAACAAACTTCAGTAAACCTCTTAAGAGGGAATTGTATACCTATTTGGGACAGGCTGAATTGTTGAATCTGTTGCAAAATTGTCTGAATCTGAAGCCAGGTACCAAATATCCAAATAAAGTGTAGTGACCCCAATCAGCCAAATACTGTGTTCCCAGCAACCATCAGATCTCTCTTCTTGTTACAATTATCTCTGGTGGCACCCTGTTGTTGGTCCACCTAATGTGCACAAAAATGTTTTTTTAAACAAATAATTTTATACATCAGCTTTTGGACAAATTCTTAATGTATGTGGTTGTTAAGATATTTTTCTATCTGTGGCATTGAATACTTTTTCTTTGCAGAAATTTGAGCTGAGCCATAGCCTATAGCTTGTATTCATTTGCAAAAGCCTGTGGGCTTTCTTTTTCAAGAAAAATGCTGAAAAACGTTGTTTACGGATCAATGTCTGCATTAATTGCTACAGGGGATGGTGTACTTCAGAGGCTGTCCATCTATTGCCTGCCAAGCAAGTCTGTGAGGAGATAAAAATTTCACATTAATGTGACAGCATAGTATGGCATATTTTTGGATAAAATTAGAATGAACCACGTCAGTGTCACGTTAACAGGCTTTGACCAGATACTTCTCTTGTGCTTAGTGTCAAGCGAGCCATCACTCCCTACAAACTAACACACACAGTATCTGATTTGTTGTGTTGCTCAGGGGTTTAATAGAAATTCTTGTTACTGCATTTAACTTACTGAATATCCTACAAGACCTATCGTTACCTCCTAGACCTCAGATAGCAGAAAAATAAACATTGTATCAGGTGGTAGTTTAGTCTATATCCTTACTGAGCTTTTAACTCATGTTCTTTCTCGGATACAAAAATAACAAAATATGCGACACTCACTAGCTCTACTGATAATAAACCTGGACTAGTGTCTGAAACTTTACACATCAAGATTTGTTATAGCCCACAGATGTCCTCAAGATCACATCCACATGAGTTGCGGTACATTGATACAAGAAGAATGGCTAGCTGAGCGTACACTACCTCTTACAACCTTTTGAAGTTGAAAACTGGAAAACAAAAGCTTCCTTCCATAGTTGATCCAAATTTTTCATAAAAACACAATGGTTTCTTGAACTCTACCCAGCTGTAAGACCTCATCCTACTTACATGCGTTACTAAGCACTTCATCTAGGTTTGATTTCAGGACAAAGCAAGCCATCTGGTTTCTACCTGCTTTGCAATCAAAATATATTTGCATAGGAATCAGGCCTTTGAAATGACATTTTGCATTGCACACAGCGGTGTATGTTCTCTCAACCATATTTGTAATATCAGTAACTAAATTTAAAGTGACCAACACTCTAGATATTAAAAATATATACAAAAGCAAAATACTGTGGATGCTGGAAATCTGAAATAAAAACAGAAAATGCTGGAAATACTCAGCAGGTCAGGCAGCATCTGTGGAGAGAGAAACAGAGTTAACGTTTCAAGTCGATGACCCTTTGTCAGAATTGGAAAAAGCTCTCTTCTCCCCCCCCTCGCTCTCTTCTCCCCCTCTCGCTCTCTTCTCTCCCTCTCGCTCTCTTCTCCCCCCCTCGCTCTCTTCTCCCCCCTCTCGCTCTCTTCTCCCCCCCCTCGCTCTCTTCTCCCCCCCTCGCTCTCTTCTCTCCCCCCTCGCTCTCTTCTCTCCCCCCCTCGCTCTCTTCTCCCCCCCCTCGCTCTCTTCTCCCCCCCTCGCTCTCTTCTCTCCCCCCCTCGCTCTCTTCTCTCCCCCCCTCGCTCTCTTCTCTCCCCCCCTCGCTCTCTTCTCTCCCCCCCTCGCTCTCTTCTCCCCCTCTCGCTCTCTTCTCTCCCTCTCGCTCTCTTCTCCCCCCCTCGCTCTCTTCTCCCCCCTCTCGCTCTCTTCTCCCCCCCTCGCTCTCTTCTCTCCCCCTCTCGCTCTCTTCTCCCCCCCCTCGCTCTCTTCTCTCCCCCTCGCTCTCTTCTCTCCCCCTCGTTCTCTTCTCCCCCCCTCGCTCTCTTCTCCCCCCCTCGCTCTCTTCTCTCCCCCTCTCGCTCTCTTCTCCCCCCCTCGTTCTCTTCTCCCCCCTCGCTCTCTTCTCTCCCCCTCTCGCTCTCTTCTCCCCCCCCTCGCTCTCTTCTCCCCCCCTCGCTCTCTTCTCCCCCCTCGCTCTCTTCTCTCCCCCTCTCGCTCTCTTCTCCCCCCCTCGCTCTCTTCTCCCCCCTCTCGCTCTCTTCTCCCCCCTCTCGCTCTCTTCTCCCCCCTCTCGCTCTCTTCTCCCCCCTCTCGCTCTCTTCTCCCCCCTCTCGCTCTCTTCTCCTCCCCCCTCGCTCTCTTCTCCCCCCTCTCGCTCTCTTCTCCCCCCTCGCTCTCTTCTCTCCCCCTCTCGCTCTCTTCTCCCCCCCTCGCTCTCTTCTCTCCCCCCCTCGCTCTCTTCTCTCCCCCCTCTCGCTCTCTTCTCCCCCCTCTCGCTCTCTTCTCTCCCCCTCGCTCTCTTCTCTCCCCCTCTCGCTCTCTTCTCTCCCCCCCTCGCTCTCTCCCCCCTCTCGCTCTCTTCTCCCCCTCTCGCTCTCTTCTCTCCCCCTCGCTCTCTTCTCTCCCCCTCGCTCTCTTCTCTCCCCCCCTCGCTCTCTTCTCTCCCCCCCTCGCTCTCTTCTCTCCCCCCTCGCTCTCTTCTCTCCCCCCTCTCGCTCTCTTCTCTCCCCCTCGCTCTCTTCTCTCCCCCCTCGCTCTCTTCTCCCCCCCTCGCTCTCTTCTCTCCCCCCCTCTCGCTCTCTTCTCTCCCCCTCGCTCTCTTCTCTCCCCCCCTCGCTCTCTTCTCCCCCCCTCGCTCTCTTCTCTCCCCCCTCTCGCTCTCTTCTCTCCCCCCTCTCGCTCTCTTCTCTCCCCCTCTCGCTCTCTTCTCTCCCCCTCTCGCTCTCTTCTCCCCCCCCCTCGCTCTCTTCTCTCCCTCTCGCTCTCTTCTCCCCCCCTCGCTCTCTTCTCTCCCCCCTCGCTCTCTTCTCTCCCCCCCTCGCTCTCTTCTCTCCCCCCTCTCGCTCTCTTCTCTCCCCCTCTCGCTCTCTTCTCTCCCCCTCTCGCTCTCATCTCTCCCCCTCTCGCTCTCTTCTCCCCCCTCTCGCTCTCTCCCCCCTCTCGCTCTCTTCCCCCCCCTCGCTCTCTCCCCCTCTCGCTCTCTTCCCCCCCTCGCTCTCTTCCCCCTCTCGCTCTCTTCCCCCCCCCTCGCTCTCTTCCCCCCCCCTCGCTCTCTTCCCCCCTCTCGCTCTCTTCTCCCCGCCTCGCTCTCTTCCCCCCTCGCTCTCTTCCCCCCTCGCTCTCTTCCCTCTCTCTCTCGCTCTCTTCCCCCTCTCGCTCTCTTCCCTCGCTCTCTCGCTCTCTTCCCTCTCTCGCTCTCTTCCCCCTCTTGCTCTCTTCCCCCCTCTCGCTCTCTTCCCTCTCTCTCTCGCTCTCTTCCCTCTCTCTCTCGCTCTCTTCCCTCTCTCTCGCTCTCTTCCCCCTCTTGCTCTCTTCCCCCCTCTCGCTCTCTTCCCTCTCTCTCTCTCTCCCCCCTCTCTCGCTCTCTTCCCTCTCTCTCTCTCGCTCTCTTCCCCCTCTCTCTCTCTCTCGCTCTCTTCCCCCTCTCTCTCTCTCTTCCCCCTCTCTCGCTCTCTTCTCCCCCCTCTCTCTCTCTTCCCCGTCTCTCACTCTCTTCCCTCTCTCTCTCGCTCTCTTCTCCCCCCCTCTCGCCTTCTTCTCCCCCCCGCTCTCTTCTCCCCCCCCCCCCCCTCTCGCCTCATACTAGGAATTACTAATATTAAATGATTATTAAGAGACATTGGTAGATAGAAAGACTTTATACAGCACCATTCACAACCTTAGGTGGTCCCAAAGCGCTTTACAGCCAATAAAATACTTTTGATCAATATACTGAAGATTATGGAGAGGTTGAGCAGGACAACGAAGGATAGTAAGTTGGAATCACTGTCAGTTTGACCAGGGAGTTAACAAAGTATTTCTTTATATAGAAGTTGGTTGATCAGCTGCTGAAGTAGTTGCTAAGAAAGATGGTTGACACAAGGACTCTGTAATTGAAAATTGTAGATGAATTACTTCTTTTAAAATTTCTAGCCTTTGTTATTTCATGGTCGAGGGTTTCAGCCATGAAATGTAGCTTTCTGTGTAATAAGCTATTTTGTCACATGTGTGTGGTATAAAGATTCATTCCCCACACTCATGGCTCTGTCAGGGTTAATGGACGTGGATTTTTAAATCTATTAGAAGCGTTCAGGCTTAGAGAAAACCAAAATCTTTCATTTGTGGCTCGCAGCAGTTTTCTTCTTTATGCCTGATTAGCCATCTGCCATTTCAGGAAGGGAGAAAAAGCAGCAATATAATTGAAATTTCATTAATTATACATCACGGTGATATTAATTAAATGTTGACTGTTTCTCATTGTTCTTCACTGCGCCCTGAACTTCTGTGCAGACTTCTCCTGTCAACCTGAAAGGTACTGAAAGTGATTTTGTTTCCTTTATCATGTGTCTTTTTCAGACATTTCATGAGTCCGATTTTTTTCATGAAATTTTTTGTTATGACAGAAAGATTATGAAATGCTTGGAATTCACCTGTTTCACTGCTATTTTGAGCCATAATTTAAGTAGCATGTTCAGACTTCAAAATGGCATGCTGCTAAGACAGTAAATCAAAACCGATACTTTGAGGCCTACAATGACATTTATAGTTTTATAAATTGCTTTATAAAATGTATTGATCTGGATTATTTTGTAACTCAACTTATTGATCTGATTGAATTGCAACAAAATAGCATTGTGTTTATGACAAAATGTATCAATACGCCAGTTGAGATGTTGCTGAATGACTTGGTTGCTTCAAGCTCAAGACCTAATTAGAGTAATAAAATATTCCTGATCCTTCTCCTGCAATGAAAATACTGATAGTTCCTGAGTCTGACCAAGGATTCCTGAAGCTTTTGGTTCTCCATTTCTCAAATACAAGCACAAATACTTTAAAGAAGGGAGCCATAGAATGATAACATTTTCAACCATGAGAATGTCCTTTTTTTCTCTGGCTCTCCTTCTTTCTCTCTCTGTCTCTTCCTTCCTCTCGTACGTGCACGCACATAAGCACACACCTTTTGCAATTTATTTCTCCCATTTTCTTGTAAAGGTAAATAAAATTTTACGGTTAAAATGTAGATCCTTAGAATACAAGCCCAAAAATAGGATTATGCACATTTGTGGACATACTTTCCTCAATTTTAGGGGAAAAGTAGATGTAAGTTAGAAAAAAATGGTATAATTTCATGAGAACGTGTAAACGCATTATTTGGCTGTATATAGAATTGCCAACCCTCCGGGATTGCCCTGGAGTCTCCATGAATTAAAGTTTAATTTCCTGTATGTTGCTGTGAGCAACCCAGGAGAAGAATGTTTTTTTTTAATCATTTTCTTTGAACACTTTTGTTTATTAGTTATAAAATTATTGGGGGTGGGGAGGGGCGGTTGGAGGCAGGAGGTCATGTGATGAAACCTCCACAAATATGTCTAACCAGAGTTTGCAACCCTAACTGGATATAGTGCTCTTTTCAGGGTTCATTTCTACCACCATAAAAAGGTTGTGGGAAATGGAGGAAAAAAGCAGATATTTGCTTGTTAAGTTGACTAATGAGCTGGCCCAGAAATCCACAAATGCAGCGTGAAATGAAAAATGGGCGTATTTTGTTCCTTTTCAGACATGGATTTAATGGGGTTAATTTATTGATATTTGCACCACCTGAGACAGAAATAGCAGTCATTCAACCACTACCCACAATGTGTCTCGTGCATTTCTGGTAGAGCAGGAGTTGGGTGCAGGACACTCCTGCAAGAAGAGTTGAGAGCCATGTGTTGGACAGGTTAAGCAGAGGGCTGCTACATCCGATGTGTTCATACTAATGTTAGTGGACATGTGTATCACATAAGCCTTCTGTGGGCATCTGTTCACTGAGACTGGGTATAGGAATGCCGTAATAATCCTTGAGCAGATGCCATTGCACACCCAGAGGTCTAATACCTCATGACCAGATTTGGTCTTCCCAATTGGGCCCCAGTTCCTTCACTGGATTAAGAATTGCCGGTATTGTACCCCACTTTGTTACACTTTATTTAGCACTTAAGATCCCTGTCATCACCCCATAAGATCCTATTGTGCATGCACACTCGGCTGAGTGGGTCTTCCCCCGCCCCCCAAGTCAACTGAAGAGAAAACCCTGACACTCGGTTGTTGGGGACCCCACAAGTCATGAGCTCACAAAATAATTTGCTAATTTGGTTAGTTCCCTCCAAGGCCTTGCAACCCTGCTGAAGCAACAATATCCCTATATCATCCGTATCTGCTTCCTGAAATTCAGGGGTGACATTAGGACCATGCAACCCATACAATTGCACAGGACTTTGATCCAGTCAGGGGCCCAAGCGGATCCAATGATGTTTGTCACATAAAATGTATTTGTACCATACATTTGTGCTCCGTTAATTTTTGCAATTTTTCTGGACCTCCTGCAAGGTTCTCGGAATCATTGCCCCATGCTCAGTCTTTAAATGACAAAATGACACACAAGCTGCCTCCAAAGCATATTTGAGGACTATGCAGCACCACTAAAAATCTCATGATATCACTCTCTATTGCAGAGTTTCCTAGTGCACCCAGGACCTGGTTGTTAAATCATGGTGTTCTTGATCTTCGTTGACCCATTTTACATAAATATCGTGACTGCACAGCTGCATTAATGAATATTTTAACATTTACTGATTTAAGTGTAAATGTAAATAAGTGATTTAGCTACTTGAGCAGCATTAAAGAATCATTGTTTGGCTGCTATTTATTCATTATTGCTAAAGAAACCATATTTTTAAGAATTGCATGTTTCAAAACCATGGGCTGGATTTTAACAGCCCTGAGGAGGCGGGTTTGGAGGCGGGACTGCTGGCAAAATCATAAAGAATGGGAACGGGTCCCGAAACCGCTCCCAACCCGCCTCCAAACAATCTTCCCGGGAGTTGGGTCCCCAATTTGCACAGGGACCTGACTGCTATGGGCGGGAAGAGGATTATAGCCACTTAACTGCCTGTTAACAGGTACTTAACAGGCAGTTAAGAGGCTTTTTCCCATTTTGAGACTTCTGCGGGCTTCCCGACGTCGGGGAACCCCGCCAGGGTAAGTGAGGCGTGCTGTGGGTCTATTGCAATGTTTGTGTATAGATGACAGCTGCAGAAGTGGTGTGAAGGATCCAATGGGACACTGGTGAGTCATTTTTAATGTGTTTAGATTTTTCTGCAGGTGACAAGCTTTGAAGTGTTTGTGTGGCCTCACCTCATTGGGAGAAGTGACAGACCGCTTCTGTAACCTCACCTGCAGCTGCCGTCTGTTTTATCCTAAGGAGAGAGTCATTGGAGAGCCTGGGTGAAAGGACTCACCTTTGTACAGTGATTGGCAGTGTTTGACAGCACCTGAATGCCCCCACCCCCAACTCGTCTCGGCAGGTAAAATCCAGCCCCATGTGTTCTTGCCATCTTGTTAGTGGCTGTAAAATAACATGCACAAGACATTTTACCTAAAGAGGAAAATATGGCCATTCAGGCAGTGGAAAGGATTCATAGAAGGTCGGGTAAGCTAATTCCAGGTTTTCGATAATTGAGCTGTGAAGAGGAACTTAAAAATTCGATCTATTCTCAGTCGAAAAACAAGATTTAGTTTATCACAATCTACAGGGGCAATTTTAACCTAACCGACTGTTGGGAAACTGACGGGATCGGGTGCATCGCTGCATTTACACCCCAAAGAATTTTACTCTCCATTGAAGTCAACGGAGAGTAACATTCGGCGGGGTGTGAAAGTGGCGTTCCACCCGATCCCGTCAGTTTCCCCGCCCGGGGAGTTAGATTAAAGTTACCCCTATGTCTTTAAAATAACATCAATGTCTTATGGGGAATTGTGGAATATCATCATAAACTGAAGAATCCACAGCCCAACTTGAGGAATAATGACTTTGCAGTTGGAATCATTGGCTTCTAGAACTGTGTGATCTGGTGCAGTGAATGTTGGCTCAGTTGAAGCATTCAAGGGCAAGACCAATTCCTAATTCAACAAACAGCAGAGGGATATGGGTTTGGGTTAGAAAAAAAGAAAGTGTTAAAATTGAGTCCTGAATTGGGACTTGGATTAGTGACTTTATCTCATTACTCATTCCTCAATTTGTGTATCTTGAATCTGCTATATGACATACCCCTAGATGCTAGGTGATCTAATTGAGGAGATTTGTTTGTCTCTCGCATAAATAATAAGTGTTCAAGAGCAATGTGGGCTGAATTGCTTTCTCGTTTTTCACTTCTTCCCTTGTAGACTTAGGTGACTCAGGTAACTCACTACAGGGAGAACCGGTGAATTACTACTACTTAACACAATATGCTTGTGTACCAGGCTACAAAATAATCTTATTAATTAATTTATTTTAAACTACAATCCACAACAGTAATATTTTTAATCCTAAATTTTAAAATGTGCACATTACTTATAAGGATCATGTTTTAAATTCCTTCAATCTCCAAAATCTCAATCATTTACAGTTTTCTATGTAAGAATCCTGTTTTAGCCTTAAAATTTAAAATGATGTGGACCATTCCTGTTTTCAAGTGTGTTCTAGATATAATAATTGTGTTAAGTTAAAATATTTCAGAAACTTACTTTAACATTTATGATGCGATAGAGATTTTTTGTTTGTGTAAAATGAGACCATTGTTTTAGCAAGGTGTGGTAAGTGATTATTGTTCAAAGTTAAATTCAGTTAAAGACCACTTTTTATACTGTATTACTCTAATATTTATGTGAATTTTTTTTAAACTGCGATGCCAGTCATCAACAACAAAGTTAAGAGACATCCAAATTGAGGGGATTTCTGTGGCTTTTCAGTGATGTGGAGCAGTATATTTTTGTTGACCATTTTTTATTGTTTTGATTATTATGTAGATGAGCATCCAAACAAACCTGGGACTCGGGAGAATGGGATTTCCGTCGGCCCTGTTGAATTTAACGGCTGCAGAGAGGAGGGAGGGAGGCATCGGGGTGGGGAGAATCTGAGGCTGGAGGAGGATCGGGGCTGGAGGGGGGGGGTCGCGGCTGGAGTTGGGGGGCCGAGGGGGATCGGTGGGGGGCGGGCGGAGGGGGAAGAATGGAGGGGGATCGGGGTGGGCGGAGGGGGAAGAACGGAGGGGGATCGGGGTGGGCGGAGGGGGTTCGGGGTGGGCGGAGGGGGAAGGTCGGAGGGGGATCGGGGTGGGCGGAGGGGGAAGGTCGGAGGGGGATCGGGGTGGGCGGAGGGGGAAGGTCGGAGGGGGATCGGGGTGGGCGGAGGGGGAAGGTCGGAGGGGGATCGGGGTGGGCGGAGGGGGAAGGTCGGAGGGGGATCGGGGTGGGCGGAGGGGGAAGGTCGGAGGGGGATCGGGGTGGGCGGAGGGGGAAGGTCGGAGGGGGATCGGGGTGGGCGGAGGGGGAAGGTCGGAGGGAGGTCGGGGTGGGCGGAGGGGGAAGGTCGGAGGGGGATCGGGGGGGCGGAGGGGGAAGGTCAGGTGGATCGGGGGGGCGGAAGGGGGGTCGCGGCTGGAGTTGGGGGGCTGAAGGGGATCAGGGGCCAGAGGGAGGAGAAACATAGAAACATAGAAACATAGAATCTAGGAGCAGGAGTAGGCCATTCGGCCCGTCGAGCCTGCTCCGCCATTCAATACGATCATGGCTGATCATCCAAATCCAGTACCCTGTCCCTGCTTTAATCCCCACAGTACACATATCCCACCCTACCCCCGTAACCCCACGTATTTAATTCCCCCTAACATATCCCATCCTATCCCCATAACCCCACATATTTAATCCCCCCTAACACTAAGGGTCAATTTATCATAGCCAAATCAACCTAACCCACACATTTTTGGGTCGGTAGTCGGAAGGTGATCGGGGGCCGGAGAGGAGAGGACGGAATGTGATCGGGGGGCGGAGGGGAGAGGTCGGAAGGTGATCTGAGGGCGGAGGGGAGAGGTCGGAAGGTGATCGGGGGGCGGAGGGGAGAGGTCGGAAGGTGATCGGGGGGCGGAGGGGAGAGGTCGGAATGTGATCGGGGGGCGGAGGGGAGAGGTCGGAAGGTGATCTGAGGGCGGAGGGGAGAGGTCAGAAGGTGATCGGGGGGCGGAGGGGAGAGGTCGGAATGTGATCGGGGGCGGAGGGGAGAGGTCGGAAGGTGATCGGGGGCGGGAGGGGAGAGGTCAGAAGGTGATCGGGGGCTGGAGGGGAGAGGTCGGGGGCCGGAGGGGAGAGGTCGGAAGGTGATCGGGGGCCGGAGGGGGGTGATCGGGGGCTGGAGGGGGGTGATCGGGGGCCGGAGGGGAGAGATCGGAAGGTGGTTGGGGGCCGGAGGAGGGTGATCGGGGGCCGGAGGAGAGAGGTCGGAAGGTGATCGGGGGGCGGAGGGGAGAGGTCGGAATGTGATCGGGGGCGGAGGGGAGAGGTCGGAAGGTGATCGGGGGCGGGAGGGGAGAGGTCAGAAGGTGATCGGGGACGGGAGGGGAGAGGTCGGTAGGTGATCGGGGTCGGAGGGGGGTGATCGGGGGCTGGAGGGGAGAGGTCGGGGGCCGGAGGGGAGAGGTCGGAAGGTGATCGGGGGCCGGAGGGGGGTGATCGGGGGCTGGAGGGGGGTGATCGGGGGCCGGAGGGGAGAGGTCGGAAGGTGGTTGGGGGCCGGAGGAGGGTGATCGGTGGCCGGAGGGGAGAGGTCGGAAGGTGATCGGGGGCCAGAGAGGAGAGGTCGGAAGGTGATCGGGGGCCGGAGGGGGGTGATCGGGGGTCGGAGGTCGGAAGGTGATCGGGAGCCGGAGGTCGGAAGGTGATCGGGGGCCGGAGGTCGGAGGTTGGAAGGTGATCGGGGGCCGGAGGGGAGAGGTCAGAAGTTGATCGGGGGCTGGAGGGGAGAGGTCGGAAGGCTGGAGGCTGATCAGGGACCGGAGCAGAGATGTTGGAAGGTCAGAGCGGGGAGGTCGGAAGGCTGGAGGGTGTTCCGGGGCCGGAGTGGGCGAGGGAGGTCAGAAGGCTGGAGGAGGAGGCATGGGGCCGTGGATCAAAGGCCGGAGGGGTTATCGGAGATCAGAGGTCTCGTTGGGGGTCCGGGGGGGGTGGTTGGAAGCCTCGGGTAGGCGGGGGTTGGGGGGGAGATTGGAAGATCGGGGGTGTATGATAGCGGGGGGGGTTTGGCGAGGCAGGAACGGTAAGTGGAAAGGCACTTACCCTAGTCCAGCAGTCCTTGCCTCCCTTTAGCTGGCGGGTTCCCCGAGGCCTGGGAAACCCACCCGCCCACAGTTAAATTTAAAATGTTGAATCATCATGAGGCACGGAGCCTCATTATTTATACTAAAATGCCAACATGCTTCCTGCCCCACCTCTGTTAAAACTGGAAGTAGGCGGTTTGGGGTCGGGATTCAGATTTTTAACCCTTTAGCCTCCCACAAGACTCCTACCACCCGTTTTGTGGGGTTAAAATTCCCCCCAGTTGTCCAGGCAAGTGATTTGAGTGACTGTATACTGAAGTTACTTATTTCCATTTACTCACACACCAGTGTTACTGGCTTTCTGACAGTAACCTCAGATGGGCACGCATACAAACCTAATGCCGTGAGCTGATGATCACCAAAATTGGAGAATGAAGTTTGTTTTTTCTGCACTGAGATGGAATGATTGCAATTTTTTTTTGGTGCAAACAAACTGCATATAACAACATTAAAACATTGCTTCATAATTTAAGGAATGCTAGATTTAAGTTTAAACCAGATTAAATTGACTCAGTTTCTTGAGCTTTGGGTGTTGGGCTTCGGATACTGTGCAGGTTCATTGTATTGGCAGGTGCATGAAGTGTCATTAAAACATTAATTCTTCACTTGCACCTGCTGTGCTACACATAGCATGGTTCTATTTTTGCTGGAAACTTGATGCACCATTGCACACGTTCAGCCTGAGCACTTACAGTACATCTGTGAGTTTCAGATGAAACTGGGTTGCTCAGCGGGTGCAGCTCATTCCCAGTATCCACACACATCAACCTCATTGCTAGCAACAGTTGGGACTACAGGAGGTCAGACTCCATAGTTGTGTCCAGTCTAGCTGATAGATGTTGCTTTTTGGAAACTTTAACAAGAATTAATACATCCTGTTTTTATGATAGTAACTATATATGCCAAAACTGAGCTTCAATCCAGTTCTAAGTTGTTAATATATCAAGTTACAGTCTGGGTGTGAGAATGAAGATGACATCTACTTCTGCCACAAAGCATTGACTCCAAATCACTGCCTCCCCCAACACTACTAAATAATGCAGCAATAATTCACATCCAGCAATTGTTACAGTCCCCTTCTTACAGGGTGGATGACAGTATAGGAAGAGGCTGTATCCATTGGTCTCTTCTTCCTACCTTGCCTCAATAACTTGGTACATCTTATCCTTAAAGAATGTTTTATAGAATGGTTTTATGATAGAGATGTGAAAGTATAGACTGATAGCGTGACAGTAGTTTTGTACATTAAGAAGTAGGGAAGAACTCACCAGTGTTTTCCATGACAACATGTAGATTTGGCATGAGTGTCAGCTGAATTCCATAATTTGTTGCTTTGTGATCTTGCGGAGGGTCAAGTGAAACAGCAGACACCTTGAACAGAAGCATGATACAGCCTGACAAATCGATCTTCCAATTGGAAGTGATCAATTAGCTTTTCAACAACTATCTGAAGGTAGACCTGAAGGTTATTCTTCAGAACAAAAGGCTTTCAGAATAAGATAGCGCTGATATCATCCCTTAAATATCCAGTTTGAAAGGTTTATTTTTGCAGAGTATTGTGTACTGTCTATACGCAAACTATCAAATTGGTCTCAAAGGCTGAGGCAAAGAAAGATCAGCCAGCGTTCCTGCTCTTGATCTCTATCCAGTAACTCCTGCTAGAAATTATAGAAGGAATGCAGTTAGTACAGAATTTTGAGTTTCGGAAAACTTTTGATAAGATTCCACATCAGAAAATCAGCAAATAATGATTATAGAGTCACGCAATGGGAAGAATGGCACTGGTTGGAATATTGACTTAAAAACAGAAAATAGCATAGCCATAAAATTGAATTTTTCAGACTGGAAAAATGTAATTGGTAGGGTACCTGTGAGATCTGTATCTCTCTCTGCCCCTGTGTTTATATATTATTGACTTTGACAATGAAAGAACTTGCCCTGCATATAGTGCCTTTTATGTCCTTGGGATATCCCAAAGTACTTCAGCCAATGAATTACTTTTGAAGTTAAATCACTGTTATTATATAGACAGACATGGTAGCCAGTTTACAAAAGTAAGGTCCCACAAACAGCAAATTGAATGAATGAGCAGTTAATCCGTACGGGTTGTGTTGGTTATGGGGTAAATATTGGCCAGGAGAATTCCCTGCTTCTCTCAAAAGTTCACAGATGTGATTCCCAGTAAAAAAGTAAAAATTTTCCCAGTAAAAAAGTAAAAATTTTAAAGCTTTTCGTTTTACATACAGACGGCAGCTTTTGACACGTTAGAACCCCTGCGACTACACCTCATTGTCTCAGTTGTATCTTGCTATGTCTTTCATGTGGTACCTTCCTGGCTGACTTAATTAACTTTATCACACCTCGGCAGATAGTCAGGATGATTTAATTTAGTGGTCTGCAATTGTAAGGTACACATGCTTTGTTCTCTATCTATATATGCTTTGGCGATTCTGTATCTAATTTACTTCACCTGAGGAAGGAGCAATCGATAGCTCCGAAAGCTTGTGATTTCAAATAAAACTGTTGGACTATAACCTGGTGTTGTGCGACCTCTCAATTTTGTCCACCCCAGTCCAACACCGGCATCTCCGCATCATGACCTCTCTCAAAAGTGCCATAGAATCTTTTACATCCACCTTAACAGACAGCTGTGTCCTCTGTTTAATGTCTCATCCGAAAGATAGCACCTCCAGCAATGCAGCAGCTGTCAGTACTGCAAAGATGTATCAGCCTAGATCATGTGCTTAAGTTTTGGAGTGGGGCTTGAACCCACAAACATGACATAGAGATGAAAATGTTACCAAATGACCTCAGTTGGTAAGGCTATCATAACCTAAATCTCCAAGCTCCCAGAGACACAATAGGAGACAGGGCAAATAATGAAAAACAATGCATCCAAATTCAGTAGCATTTAGATCTTTTAGGTAACTGGCCGGAACAAGTTTAGTCACCCAATTATAACCTTTTTTTTGTGTGAATCTGTTGATCTCCTACTTTTAGCAATGCTGTGTTCTTTTTCCCGCCTTTCCTGCAATGTTAATGGGCCGGATTTTCCGATTGGAGGCTTCCTGCAGGCAGATGCCTCCGATCGGAAAAAATCTATGCACTTACCTGCTGGCTCCGTAGGTCCCGAGACTTCTGATCCTGGGCCTCTGCTTTACGAAATGCGCAGAGACCCAGGTATCCCAGGGGCGCATGCAGTTTGCAAGCGCCCCTGGGATCACGTGGGCCATGGAGGAACCAATCAAAGAAGGGAATCCCCCTTCACACTTTTGACAGGTTTCTACGCACAGATCTGTCAAAAGTATGAATGGGGATCACTTAAAACAGTTAAACATTAAATAATTTTTTTTTAAATCACGTAATTAAAATTAGCTAAATTACATTTAAATATTTTAAACAAATTTAATTTTTTGAAAATTTAAAACATTTTTTTACGGGGCTAAAAATAAACGTACCTTTTTTAAAAGTATTTTTAAATTATAAATGAGTGGAAATTGTTTTAATAATTTTTTTTTCAAAACTCTTATGCTGGTAAAAGCAGGCCTTACGCCTGCTTTTACCAGGCTTTCGATTTTTAAAGGTTTTCAGCGGGCGGAGGTTGTGCAGAAAGCGGAACTCTCTGCCCGCAGAGGCCCATCTCCCGGGCAGGTGGATGATCTGTCAACAGGATTCTTGACAGATTGGAAGTGCCGGGTTTTAGCACATACGCTTTGCATGCCTGTACGTACCCATGGGGGGGTCGGAATATCCGGCCCAATATCTCCATTCCCCAAATCTCTATTGCCAAAATAGGAAAGAATGGAAAAAAACCTCCTTTGCCCTTCTTTGCATAATGTTGTGGGATTTGTTTACATCCACTTAAACTATGATCCTGTCTGCCTGTTCAACATCTCATCTAAAGCATGGCATATCTGACAATGCAGCACTCCCTTAGTACTACACTGAAGGGCCAGCTTAAATGAGGAATTCACATTACTGGTTTGGAGTTTGCCCCAGCAGTGTGAGTTTGAATAACTGAGCTAAATGGACACCTGCATGGTGTCAGGGCTGGAGAATGGAACATTTTGTACTTTGGCACATGTCAATATTCCACGTCAGACACAGAACAGGTGAGACAGAGAGAAAAGCTCCCTCAATTCTATCGCACCAGTTTGCTTTTCTTTCATGTGAGGGTGTTTGGGTAAGTTTCTCTTTCTTTTCTTCATCTCTTTGCCTCATGCCTACAGTTGAGAAGAGGGCAGGTTCTGCATCAAACATTCCTAAAACATCTTTGGCTTTTGTTCCATTGATTTTCCCGAGTCTGTACACTTGCAAAAAGACATGGGAAAGAATTATAACTTTTGTTTAGTACACTGGTTTCCTATTAAACTGAATAAAAATTGGATGCAAAAAGCACATTTCAAGTGTTCTTTGGCTCACCAAATTAACCTTGTATAAGGCAATTGTTTCCTTTAATACACTTTGTTTACCAATATTTGATGCAATATGGTTGTTTCTCATTTCCACGCTGATCTGGCATGATTGATATGGATGTATTTTGAAACAGACTGAAGGGAAACTTGCCTCTTCAAAACATGATAGCGAGTCATGCCTTCCTGTGATTTAGAGTGCTTCAGGAAGGATCATCAAGTTCTAATAAAAATACTTAAAAGGACAGTATATAAAGTGAATAGACCTGGTTGTTACTTTATTATCCATTCAGATGTTTTACATTTAAAGCCTGTTTCTAACCCGGAATGTTCAATGCCATTTGTTACCCATTTCTAGTATCAGTTCTTCTGCAGGCACATCATATAGCACCAATTTCATGGTAATTTCAGGCTTGTGTGAAGCCTAATGTAGTACAAAGTATAGCTTTGGAGGCTGAGTTTTTATGGTATGGGGCACGACGACATTTATCACGACAAGCTGTGGATTTCTTGCATGCTTTAGAAATTCATTTTGTATGTGCGAGAGTAATGTGTGGAATACTGAGGAATATGTATTTTAACAATGGAGCAGGAATGAATAGACGCAATTAACATTCAATGGTAAATTTTACAAAACCACGGTTTCGACCTTTGGTAGCACATATCAGGAATTTGTGGCGTGGACACCACAGGCTTTTCCATCTTTTAAATCTAATGGACAGGATATCTTGTGGGATTTGTTGATATCCACACTTGAATTTCTGATCTGACCTGGGCGAAGCTCAGTGCTAGGAATGCTAATCTCTAAAATTACCCTTTAGTCTTTTGTTTTTGCAGAATTATTCAATATTTTATACACATGTAGACTGAAACCATCATTTGATCTGGCAGTGCAAGCAAATAATGTGAACATCAACCATCATTTTTTACTCCACTTCCTCAATGATGCTACGAATGCCTGTAATTTCTTCCCTGTTGCCTTAATCCCTGGAGTCATGCACCTCTTGGGGCTGTAAGAGCGACTGTGTGACTTGCTCCCAGGCGTCTGTCAATGCATGCCTTGAGGTTAGTTCTCACAATTTTTAACATCGTTTGAACAAGATAAAGATCAAAGATGAGGAAGGCTTCTTGGGCCTATCCTACAAAAACCTTCAACCCCGATCACAGCTGTTTCTTAAATGTTACCGGGATTTTTACCTCTGCTATTGTACCTGAAATCCATTCCATCTGTGATCTGATCACTCTTTATGCGAAGAAGTTGCACTATCAGTCTTAAATTTTCCTTTTCGCTAGTTTGAACTTGTGCCCCTTGCCCTGCTATCATGTAATTTCAAGCATGTTTTGGATTTACCTGTTCTCTACTGTTTACCATCTCAGCCCATCTGCTGCTGAGACCTTCCCTTTCCCCTAACTTAGAGCAGTTTGCAGCAAGCTTCTGAATTCTAATTGGTAGGATGTGACTAGTGGTGTCCCACAGTGATCTGTGTTGGGACCTCAGCTATTCACTGTATTTAATAACGACTTAGATGATGGGATAGAAAGCCACATATCCAAGTTTGCCAATGATACAAGGATAGGCAGTATTGTAAGCAATGTACAGTAGATGGAAGTATAAAATTACAAAGATATATTAAAAGATTAAGCAAATGGGCAAAATTGTGGCAAATGGATTTCAATGTAGGCAAATGTGAGGTCATCCACTTTAGGCCTAAAAAGGATAGAACAGAGTACTTTCTAAGTGATGTAAAGCTAGAAACAGTGGAGGTTCAGAGAGACTTGGGGGTCCATATACATAGATCATTAAAATGTTATGGACAGGTACAGAAAATAATCAAAAAGGTTAATGGAATGCTGGCCTTTAGAGGACTAGAGTAAAAGGGGGGTAGAAGTTATGCTACAGCTATACAAACCCCTGGTTAGACCACACCTGGAGTACTGTGAGCAGTTCTGGGCACCACACCGCAGGAAGGATATATTGGCCTTTGAGGGAGTGCAGCGTAGATTTACCAGAATGATACCCGGACTTCAAGGGTTAAGTTATGAGGAGAGATTACACAAACTAGGGTTGTATTCCCTGGAATTTAGAAGGTTAAGGGGTGATTTGATCGAAGTTTTCAAGATATTAAGGGGAACTGATAGGGTAGGTAGAGAGAATCAATTTCCGCTGGTTGTGGAGTCTAGGACTAGGGGGCACAGTCTAAAAATTAGAGCCAGGCCTTTCAAGAGTGAAGTTAGGAAACTTTTCTACACGCAAAGGGTGGTAGAATTTTGGAACTCACTTCTGCAAACGGCAGTTGATGCTGGGTCAATTGTTAATTTTAAATGTGAGATTGATAGCTTTTAGTTAACTAAAGGTATTAAGGAATATGGGGCAAAGGCAGGTATATGGGGTTAGGTCTCACATCAGCCATGATCTCATTGAATGGCGGAACAGGCTTGAGGGGCTAAATGGTATACTCCTGTTCCTATGTGTCTATTTGAGAATACGTTTATGAAGTTGGAAGAGGAAACAATATGAAGTCGCTGCACAGTGAAAGGAAGGAAGGAACTTACATTTATATAGCGACTTTCACGGCCTCAGGTTGTCTTTGAAACTGTCTTTCTTGTGTACAAATGTTAGGGTGCATTTCAGAAATTATTAATTTAAGTTTGGCTCAATGCTATCACTCTTGCCTCTGAGTCAGATGTATGTAAGTTCAAGCCTCACTCCAGGATTTGAGTATATAGAGTAATAGAGAGTGCTGCATTGTAGGAAGTGCCGTCTTTTAGCTGAGACATTAAATTGCCTGTCCAGCTACCAGTATCTAGCATAGCATTCACTCCTCATCAAATACTGCCAAAACTAATCGGTTATTTATTTCATGTGGTGTCTACGGGGTCTTGCTATGCACAACTTGGCTGCTGTGTTTGTCTGTAAAACAACAGCGACTATACTTCATCGACTGTGAAGCACTATGGATGTGAGGATGTGAAAGGTGCTATATAAGTACAAGTTCTTTCTTTCTTAACTCTAAAATGATGGTCAATTTTGGTTAGAGTGGATGCAGAGAAAGATGATTCAGGCAAACTGTAAAGAAAGATTGGAAGCACTTTTGCATTACAGTGCTAGTTTTGGGAGAGCGATGCCAAGCTGGCCTCCAAGTCCCACGCTTTGTCATTTCCAACTGGAGCCAGGGTAGAATCAGAGACACAGCTAGTCAATCGACACCCGCTTCTAAGAGTTACAAAAAGTGGATATCCTGTCACCAAAGCATCTTCAGTTGGCCAGTTTATATTTCTAACTGTAGCAGATGGTGAGATAGCTGCACATTTGTCATTGGCTACAACTCTCAACTGTAAAAGTACCTTAAGAGGTCTTTGGTTTTCTGTAATATGGTAAAGAGAAGAGACAAATGTTTTATTTTGTTTAATAATGTATGATAGAAGCCTAGCTCTAAAATAAGTTAGCAATTGAGGAGGCAGATCTTTTGAAGGCTAGGAATGGAGGATATTAAAGCTGTCTGTAGCTCACTACTTGGAATAATCAAAAGACATTTTAACAGTGCAGATTCTTATGTTCCTGTCTGTGTCTCCTATATTGGCCCAAATATTCGGCCGTTCTCGGGAGAGTACGAACTGTGTACTCTCGCGTATTCGGTCCCGAAGTGCTGGTTTCCTGCATGCGTGGGAAACCGGCACTTCCGGTATGGCGAAGGGGGCGGTTCCTAAGTGAACCGCGTGCGCACTACAGGCTGTGCGCACGCAGCACACTTAGGTTTTTTTTCAGGTTTCAACGCGAGGGTAAGTATGGAAGATTTTACACATGAAGAAAGGAGGCGTAAGACCCCCTTTTAACAAGGTAAGTAGTTAATTAAGTATTATTTTAAAAAATTTCAACAGGTTTATCTTTTTTAGAGACTTTAAAGAAAGGTAAGTTTATTTTTATAACTTTTAAAAAGAATTAAAAATTTTTCAAAAATTTAAATTTTTGTTTAATGTGGTTAATTTATTTAACTATAGTTATTTTATTAATGTGATGGTTTTTAAAAAAAAAATATTTGAGGTTTAGCTGTTCTTTTGGGGGCAATTTGTATTCATAGTTTTGACAGTTCTCCTGTCAAATCTATGAATGAAAGATGGTGTGCTGCCATTGGCTCTCCATGGCCCACGTGATCCCAGAGGTCGCATCGAACTAACTGCGCCTCTGGGACATGCACACACTGCGCGCCGGCACCAGGGAGAGGCCCGGGACCCGAAGTTCGTGTGGGCCCGAAACACAACGGCAGGCGCGGTAGGTAAGATCGCGCGCAATCCTTACCCCCGCGGCAAGCCGGAGAGGCCAATTTCTGGGCCATTGTTTAGCTATCCTACCGGTGTGATTATTTGGACACGTTCACTGAGGATGAAATCATATGAGCATCAATAATGCAGTCAATAGTGAGCCAGTACATCATTTTTATTTGTTACAATGTGATATGGTAACAGACATAGATCATGTAGACATAAAAGCAGGTCACTTAACTGGGCTGTGGTTTCAGAACCCGTAGCAGAATACAGATGAGAAGAGTAATTTCCCCCCCCCCCCCCCTCCCCCAACCCCCACAAATAGATTTGTGGAACAGACTTCCAATTCATAGAATCATAGAAAGAAACAGCACAGAAGGAGGCCATTCAGCCCATCGTGCCTCTTTGAAAGAGCCATCCAATTAGTCGCATTTCCTTGCTCTTTTCCCGTAGCCCTGCAAACTTTTTCCTTTCAAATATACATCCAATTCCCTTTGAGAGTTAAGATTGAATCTGCTTTCACCACCCTTTCTGGGTGTGTATTCCAGATCATCATAACTCGCTGTGTTAAAAAAAAAAATCTCTTCATCTCGTCTCTGATTATTTTGCCAATTACCTCAAATCTGTATCCTCTGGTTACTGGCCCTTCTGCCACGGGAAACAGTTTCACCTTATTTACTCTTAACAATACCCTTCATGATTTTGAACACCTCCATTAAATCTCCACATAACATTCCCTGCTCCAAGGAGAACAATCCCAGCTTCTCTAGTCACGCCACATAACTGAAGTCCCGCATCCCTGGTACCACTCTAGTATATCTCCCCTGCACCTTCTCTAATGCCTTGACATCCTTCCTAAACTGTGGTGCCCAGAATTGGACACAATACTCCAGCTGGGGCTTAACCAGTGATTTATAAAGAACTAGCATGATCTCTTTGCTTTTGTACTTTATGCTTCCGTTTATAAAGCCCAGGATCAGGTATGCTTTTTTAACCATCTTATCAACTTGCCTTGCCACCTTTAAAGATTTGTGAATGTAAACCCCCAGGTCTCTGTTCCTGCACCCTCTTTAAAATTGTACCATTTAGTTTATATTGCCTCTCCTCATTCTTCTTACCAAAATGGATCACTTCACACTTCTCTGAGTTAAGTTTCATCTGCCATGTGTCTTCCCATTTCACCAATCTGTCTACGTCCTCATGAAGTCTGTTACTATCCTCCTCACTGTTTACTACATTTCTGAGTTTTGTGTCATGTGCAAACTTTGAAATTAAGTCATGTATACCCAAGTCCAGGTCATTAATATATATCAAAAAGAGCAGTGGTCCTAATACCGACCCCCAGGGAACACCACTGTATACTTCCCTCCAGTCTGAAAAACAATCATTCACCACTACTCTCTGCTTTCTGTCTCTTAGCAAATTTTGTATCCACAATGCCACTGCCCCTTAATCCCATGGACTTCAATTTTAATAAGTCTGTTATGTGGTACTTTATCAAACACCTTTTGAAAGTACATATATGCAACTGCACTACCCTCATCAACCCTCTCCATTACTTCATCAACAAACTCAATCAAGTTAGTCAAACACGATTTTTCTTCAATTATTTTTGCCTTCGTTTGATGGTCCTCATTTTGCAGTCAGCGGCAAAGGAACGGCACTCGCTGTTCACCTGCTGACAGCTGCCCACAAAGTTTTTGCAGGCTTTTGAGCAGAGACTTGCACTAATCTGCCTTCTGATCCAGCATGGTGCCCTCTACACGGGATCTGTGGTGTCTGTGAGCAGGACAAGCAAAAGCGTGGGTCTTCAACCAATCAGATTGAAGAACGCTCACTGAGGCATGCAGAGTCTAAACCAGGAAGTATAAAGCAGGAATTATAATTTAGATTTAAATGATGTACAGAAAGAAAATAAAGATTGGAAAAAACAGATGGGATTAAGAGGGAGAGAGAGAGAGCGATAAAAGAGACAGAGAAGTAAAAAAAAATCTCCAACACTAATTAACTTCTGAAGGAATAAGACTCCACACTTACAAAAATAAATTTTCCAGGCAAGAGAAGTTGTTTGGCAGTAATTATCACTTATCACGCCATTAAAAATTCACTTACTCCTGAATGCACTAGCCTAACTTTTACTGGCATCTTTAGTGGGGAACTAGTGGGTAAATATCGCAACTTAGAATCATAGGATGGTTACAGCATAGAAGGAGGCCATTCGGCCCGTTGCGCCTGTGCCAGCTCTCTGCAATTGCACTTCAGCTAGTCCCACTCCCCTGCCCTTTCCCCGTAGCCCTGCAAATTTTTTTTCCTTCAGGTACTTATCCAATTCCCTTTAGAAAGCGATAATTGAATCTGCCTCCACCACCCTCTCATGCCATTGCATGGATTCTAGTGCCGAGTCTATCGGCGAGGACTGTTACGTTGCACCCTGTGGAGGAGTGGGGTATCTCTGACGGCAACTTCTGGAGTTCTGCGTTTTTGTGTGTGGACACCAGAAGTTACTGTACAATATACCCCATAATAACGGTGAGAGCTATTAGCCTCACCCTTATTAGCTATGCAAAATCCAGGCCATTGACTCTAAAAGTTTCCCCACCACCACCACATTAGGCTGATTGGCCTTTAGTTGCCTGGTTTATCCCAGAGAGTGGTCTGCACAGAGTGAACTTGATCGGAGTGCTTCTAAACAGAGTGGGAATTCGGAGCAGAGGGGGAAGGAGGTGCTGGTTTTTGCTTCCAATACTTGGAGTGCTTTGTGTTACAGGTAAATATTTAATATAATCTACCTTAAACTAGATCTAGTAATTAGCTAAAAACAAAACTATAAGCTAAGTTCATTAAATACATAAATTTTAATTAACTAAATAAATAAAACAAGGGATGGCAGTGCAGGTGGTATGCCGCAACTGCAGCATGTGGGAGTTTGTGGAGAGCATCGCGATCCCGGACGACCAAGTCTGCAGTAAGTGTCTGCATCTCAAGGAATTTCAACTCAGAGTTGCTGAGCTGGAGTCTGAGGTGCAGACATTGCAGGACATCAGGGAGGGTGAGAGTTATTTGGACACTTTGATCCAGGAGGCAGTCACACCCCTTCGGTTAGGTAGTGCTACAGGTCTGGTTAGTGGTGAGGGACAGGAGGGTCCGAGAGTCATACAGCACAGAAAGAGGCCCTTTGGCCCTTCGTGTCCGCACCGGCCATCAAGCCCTGTCTATTCTAATCCCATTTTCCAGCACTTCGTCCGTAGCCTTGTATGCTGTGGCGTTTCAAGTGCTCATCTAAATGCTTTTTGAATGTTGTGAGGGTTCCTGCCTCTACCACCCTTTCAGGCAGTGAGTTCCAGATTCCAACCACCCTCTGGGTGAAAAAGTTTTTCCTCAAATCCCCTCTAAACCTCCTGCCCCTTACCTTGAAACTATGCCCCCTGGTTATTGACCCCTCTACTAAGGGGAAAAGTTCCTTTCTATCTACCCTATCTATGCCCCTCATAATTTTGTACACCTCAATCAGGTCCCCCCTCAGCCTTCTCTGCTCTAAGGAAAACAACCCCAGCCTGTCCAGTCTCTCTTCATAGCTGAAGCGCTCTAGCCCAGGTAACATCCTGGTGAATCTCCTCTGCACCCTCTCCAATGCAATCACATCCTTCCTATAGTGTGGTGACCAGAACTGCACACAGTATTCCAGCTGTAGCCTAACTAGCATTTTGTACAGCTTCATCATAACCTCCCTGCTCTTATATTCTATGCCTCGGCTAATGAAGGCAAGTATCCCATATGCCTTTTTAACTACCTTATCTACCTGTCCTGCTGCCTTCAGGGATCTATGTACATGCACACCAAGGTCCCTCTGATCCTCTGTCCTTCCTAGGATCCTACCATTCATTGTATATTCCCTTGCCTTGTTAGTCCTCTCAAAATGCATCACCTCACACTTTTCAGGGTTAAATTCCATTTGCCACTGTTCTGTCCATCTAACCAACCCGTCTATATCGTCCTGTAGCCTGAGGCTTCCCTCCTCGCTATTTACCACTCCACCAATTTTCGTGTCTTCTGCGAACTTACTGATCATACCTCCTACATTGATATCTAAATCATTAATGTACACTACAAACAGCAAAGGACCCAGCACCGATCCCTGCGGTACACCACTGGACACAGGCTTCCTGTCACAAAAGCAACCTTCGACCATCGCCCTCTGCCTCCTGCCACTAAGCCAATTTTGGATCCAATGTGCCAAATTGCCCTGGATCCCATGGGCTTTTACCTTCTTGACCAGTCTCCCATGTAGACTACATCAACTGCACTACCCTCATCCACACACCTAGTCACCCCCTCGAAAAATTCAATCAAATTGGTCAGACATGATCTCCCCCTGACAAAGCCGTGCTGACTATCCCTGCCTCTCCAAGTGGAGACTAATTCTGTCCCTCAGAATTTTTTCCAATAATTTCCCTACCACTGATGTTAGGCTCACTGGCCTGTACTTCCTGGTTTATCCCTACTACCCATCTTGAACAATGGTACTACGTTAGCTGTTCTCCAGTCCTCTGGAGCCTCCCCTGTGGCCAGGGTGATTCTGAAAATTTGTGTCAGAGCCCTTCAATCTCCTCCCTTGCCTCACACAGCAGCCTGGGATACATCCCTTCAGGGCCTGGGGATTTATCCACAGGGTGTGACTGCAACTCAGGCAGGTAAGGGGGCCCCAGGTGCAGTGTTGGAGCCTCAGTCTTTGCCCTTGTCCATCAGATATGAGGTTCTTACTGCCTGTGTGGATGATGGTAAGGTCTGCAGGGTGGATGTGCAAACTGACCACAGCACTGGTACAGGAGACCATTCAAGTGGGGGGAGTGTAAAGGAATGTTGTAGTGGTAGGGGACAGTATAGTCAGGGGGATAGATACTGTTCTCTGCAGCTGCGACCGCGAGTTCCGAAGGCTGTGTTGCCTGCCTGGTGCCAGGGTTAAGGATATCTCCTCATGGCTGGAGAAGAACTTGGAGTGGGAGGGGGAGGATCCAGTTGTCGTGGTTCACGTAGGAAACAATGACATAGGTAGAACTAGGAATAAGGTTCTGCTGGCAGAGTTTGAGGAGTTAGGATCCAAATTAAAATGCAGAACCTCAAAGGTAATAATCTCCAGATTGTTACCTGAGCCATGTGCAAATTGGCATAGGGACAAGCATGTCAGAGAGTTAAATGTGTGGCTCAAAGAGTGATGTGGGAGGAAAGGGTTTTGATTCATGGTGCACTGGCACCAGTACTGGCGAAAGAGGGAGCTGTTCCGTTGGGACGGTCTCCACTTAAACCAGGCTGGAACCAGTGTCCTGACGAATCAAATAACATGGGCTGTAGATAGGGCTTTAAACTAAAAAGGGGGGTGGGGAGGGTGACATTTAGAAATCTAAAGAGAAAAATCAAGGCAATGGAGCAGTGTAGCGATTTGGGTAAAGATAACCAGAATGTGACAGGAAGGGACAGAGTTTAACGGTGAAAGTCAGTGTATAAGGTGAAAGCAGGAATAATGGTAAAAAGTTAAAATTAAAGGCTCTTTAACTGAATGCACGAAGCATTTGTAACCAGATAGACGAATTAGTGGCACAAACAGAGATAAATGGCTTTGATCTAATAGCCATTATACAGAGCGTGGTTGCAAGGTTACCAAGGTTGGGATCTAAATATTCCAGGGCACTTGACGTTTCGAAAAGACAGGCAGAATGGAAAAGTGGGTGGAGGGGGGTGGGGGGGCGGGGTTGGTAGCCCTGATAATAAAGGATGACATAAGGACAGTAGTGAGAAAGGATCTTGGCTCGGAAGATCAGGAAGTAGAATCAGTATGGGTGGAGATAAGAAATAACAAGGGGCAGAAAACACTGGTGGGAGTAGTTTATAGGCCCCTAACAGTAGCTATACTGTTGGAAAGAGTATTAATTAACAAATAACAGGAGCTTGTAACAAAGGTAATACAATAATCATGGGGACTTTGTAATCTTCATATAGACTGGGCAAATCAAATTGGCAAAGGTAGTCTGGAGGTAAAGTTCATGGAATGCATTCGAGACAGTTTCCGAGAACAATACATCATGGAACCAACCAGGGAACAGGCTATTTTAGATCTTGTATTGTGTAATGAGATGGGGTTAATTAGTAATCCCATAATAAAGGATCCTCTGGGGAAGCGTGATCATAATATGATAAAATTTCACATTGTGTTTGAGAGTGAAATACTTCAGTTGGAAATGAAATACTTAAAATTAAATAAAGCCAATTACATAGGTATGAGGGGTGAGTTAGCTAAGGTAGATTGGGAAATTAGATTAAAAGGTATAACGGTAGATAAGCAGTGGCAATCATTTAAATAAATATTCCAAAATTCTCAATGAATATACATTCCATTGAGAAATAAAAACTCCATGGGAAAAGTGATCCATCCGTGGCTAACTAAAGAAGTTAAGGATAGTATTACATTAAAAGAAGAGGCTTATAATGTTGCGAAGAATAGTAGTAAGCCTGAGGATTGGGAGAGCTTTAGAAACCAGCAAAGGATGACCAAAGAAATTGATAAAATGGGAGAAAATTGAATGAGAGTAAACTAGCAAGAAATATAAAAACAGATGATAAGAGCTTCTACAAGTATGTAAAAAGGAAGAGAGTAGCAAAAGTAAGCGTTGGTCCCTTAGAGGCTGAGACAGGTGAAATTATAATGGGGAATAAGGAAATGGCAGAAAATGTAAACAAATATTTTGTATCTGTCTTCACAGTAGAAGATACAAAAAGCATACCAAAAATATTGGGGAACCAAGGAGCTAATAAGACTGAGGAACTTAAAGTAATTAATATCAGTAGAGAAAAAGTACTTGAGAAACAAACGTGACTAAAAGCTGACAAATCCCCTGGACCTGATGGCCTACATCCTAGGGTTCTAAAAGAGGTGGCTGCAGAGATAGTGGATGCATTGGTTGTGATCTTCCAAAATTCCCTAGATTCAGGAACGGTCCTAGTGGATTAGAAGGTAGCAAATGTATCCCCGCTATTCAAGAAAGGAGGGTGAGAGAAAACAGAACTACAGGCCAGTTAGCCTGACATCATTCATCGGGAAAATGCTTGAATCCATTATTAAGGAAGTGGTAGCAGGGTACTTAAAAAATCATAATATGATTAAGCAGAGTCAGCATGGTTTTATGAAAGGGAAACTGTGTTTAACAAACTTTAGAGTTTTTGAGGAGCTTTTTGCAGGGTAGATAAAGGGGAACCAGTGGATGTAGTTTATTTGGATTTCTAAAAGGCATTCGATAAGGTGCCACATAAAAGGTTGCTACGCAAAATAAGGGCTCATGGGGCTGGGGATAATATATTAGCATGGATAGAGGATTGGTTAAAGGACAGGAAACAGAGAGTACGGATAAATGGGTCATTTTCTGGTTGGCAGAACTGTAACTAGTGGGGTACCGCAAGGATCAGTGCTTCGGCCTCAGCTATTTGCAATCTGTATTAATGACTTAGATGAAGGGACCGAGTGCAATGTATCCAAGTTTGCTGATGATGCAAAACTAGGTGGAAAAGTAAGCTGTGAGGAGGACACAAAGAGCCTGTAAAGTGATATAGATAGGTTAAGTGAGTGGGCAA
The DNA here is from genome assembly GCA_030390025.1 of Squalus acanthias. Taxonomy (NCBI): domain Eukaryota; kingdom Metazoa; phylum Chordata; class Chondrichthyes; order Squaliformes; family Squalidae; genus Squalus; species Squalus acanthias. The sequence goes on from CM059431.1 coordinate 67,445,721, forward strand.
TAAGGTGGCAGATGGAGTATAATGTGAGGAAATGTGAGGTTATTCACTTTGGTAGGAAGAATAGAAAAACAGAATATTTTTTAAATGCTGTGAAACTGTTAAACATTGGTGTTCAGAGAGATTTAGGTGACCTCATACAGGAAACACAGAGTGTTAGCATGCAGGTACAGCAAGCAATTAGGAAAGCAAATGATATGTTAGCCTTTATTGCAAGGGGGTTGGAGTACAAGAGTAAGGAAGTCTTACTACACTTGTACAGGGCTTTGGTGAGACCACACCTGGAGTACTGTGCACAGTTTTGGTCTCCTTATTTGAGAAAGGACATACGTGCCTTAGAGACTGTGCAACGAAGGTTCATTGGATTGATCCCTGGGATGAGAGGGGTGTCCTATGAGGAGAGATTGAGTAGATTGGGTCTATACTCTCTGGAGTTTAGAAGAATGAGAGGTGATCTCATTGAAACATATAAGATTCTGAGGTGGATTGACAGGGTAGATGCTGAGGGTTGTTTCCCCTGGCTGGAGAGTCTAGAACTAGGGGGCATAGCCTCAGGATAAGGGGCCAGCCATTTAAGACTGAGATGAGGAATTTCTTCAGTCAGAGGGTTGTGAATCTTTGGAATTCTCTGCCTGAAAGGGCTGTGAATGCTGAGACGTTGAGTATATTCAGGGCTGAGATAGATAGATTTTTGGACTCTAGGGGGAATCAAGGGATATGGGGATCGGACAGGAAAGTGGAGTTGAAGTCGAAGATCAGCCATGGTCTTATTGAATGACAGAGCAGGCTTGAAGGGCCATATGGCCTACTCCTGCTCCTAATTCTTATGTTCTCTCCCCTTTTTTGAACAGGAGTGTAACATTTGCAATCCTCCAGTCATCTGACACTGCACCCATATCTAAGGATATTTGTGGCTCGAGCCTCCACTATCTCCACCCTTACTTCCTTCAGCAACCTAGGATGCATCCCATCTAGACCGGGTGACTTTTCTACTTCAAGCGCTGACAACCTTTTGATACTGACTCTCTATCTATTTTTATGCTATCCGATTTCTCTTTTGCTGCAACATTGGCAGCATCCTCTTTAGTGAATACAGGTGCAAAGTACTAATTCAGTACCTCAGCCATGCCCTCTGCCTCCACAAGTAGATCTCCATTTTGGTCCCTAATCGGCCCCACCCTTCCTTTGACTACCCTTTTACTACGTATGTTTTTAAAGGACTTTTGGGTTACCTTTTTATGTTACCTGCTAATCTATTCTCATACACTCTCTTTGCCCTCTTATTTCCTTTTTAAGTTCTCTGTAATTGCTCTATCCGTTGTTGGAAAATTGCTCGAGTCTATAATTATGAATACGGTGGCTGAACACCTTGAACATTTTCAGTTGCTCAGACCTGATTGAATTTTTTGAAGAGGCGACTAAAGTAGTGGACAGGGGAATGTCTATGGATGTTATTTATATGGACTTCCAGAAGGTATTTGATAAAGTCCTTCATAAGGTAGAAGCACACGGAATTGAGGGCAAATTATTGACCTGGTTAAGAAATTGGCTGAGCGGCAGGCGAGAGAGTAGGGATAATAGGTAGGTACTCAAATTGGCAGAATGTGACTAGTGGTGTCTCGCAGGGATCTGTGTTGGGGCCTCAACTATTCGCAATATATATTAACGACTTAGATGATGGCATAGAAAATCATGTATTCAAATTTGCTGATGACACAAAGATCGGCGGCATTGTAGGCAGTGTAGATGAAAGCATAAAATTACAAAGGGATATTGATAGATTAAGTGAATGGGCAAAACTGTGGCAAATGGATTTCAATGTAGGCAAATGTGAGGTCATCCACTTTGGACCTAAAAAGGATAGAACAGGGTATTTTCTAAATGGTGAAAAGCTAAGAACAGTGGAGGTCCAAAGAGACTTGGGGGATCAGCTACATAGATCATTAAAATGTCATGAACAGGTACAGAAAATAATCAAAAAGGCTAATGGAATGCTGGCCTTTATATCTAGAGGACTAGAGTACAAGAGGGTAAACGTTATGCTACATCTATACTAAACCCTGGTTCTTCTTAGGCAGTCCCTCGGAACCGAGGATGACTTGCTTCCACACTAAAAATGAGTTCTCAGATGACTGATGAGTCCAATGCGGGACCTACAGACTCTGTCACAGGTTGGGCAGACGGTGGTTGAAGGGGCGGGTGGGTGGGGTGCTTGGGTTGACGTGTGCTCCTTCCGCTGTTTGCGCTTGGCTTCCGCTTGCTCCCGGCAAAGAGACTCGAGGTGTTCGGCGCCTTCCCGGATACTTCTCCTCCACTTTGTGCGGTCTTGGGCCAGGGATTCCCAGGTGTCGGTGGGGATGTTGCACTTTTTCAAGGAGGCTTTGAGGGTGTCCTTGAAGCGTTTCCTCTGCCCACCTGGGGCTCTCTTGCCGTGTCGGAGCTCAGAGTAGAGTGCTTGTTTTGGGAGTCTCGTATCGGGCATGCTGACGATGTGGCCCGTCCATCGGAGCTGATCGAGCGTGATCAAAGCTTCGATGCTGGGGATGTTGGCCTGAGCGACAACACTGACTTATTGCGCCTATCCTGCCAATGGATTTGCAGGATCTTGCGGAGGCAGCGTTGGTGGTGCGTCTCCAGTGCTTTGAGGTGCCTGCTGTACACGGTCCATGTCTCTGAAGCATACAGGAGGGCGGGTATCACTACTGCTCTGTAAATCATGAGATTGAGTACTGTGAGCTGTTCTGGGCACCACACCCTAGGAAGGATATATTGGCCTTGGAGGGAGTGCAGCGTAGGTTTCCCAGAATGATACCCGGACTTCAAAGGTTAAGTTACGAGGAGCGATTACACAAATTAGGGTTGTATTCCCTTGAATTTAGAAGGTTAAGGGGTGATCTGATCGAAGTTTTCAAGATATTAAGGGGAACAGATAGGGTAGATAGAGAGAAACTTTTTCCGCTGGTTGGAGATTCTAGGACTAGGGGGCATAGTCTAAAAATTAAAGCCAGACCTTTCAGGAATGAAATTAGGAAACACTTCAACACACAAAGGGTGGTAGAAGTTTGGAACTCTCTTCCACAAACAGCAATTGATGCTAGTTCAATTGTTAATTTGAAATCTGAGATTGATATCTTTTTGTTAACCAAAGGTATTTAGGGATATGGGGCAAAGGCATCATTGAATGGCGGAACAGGCTCGAGTGGCTGAATGGCCTACTCCTGTTCCTATGTTCCTTTGTTCCTACTCAGCTTAGTTCTCTACTGTAATATGAGCCTGACATTTATCATAAGCTTCCTTATGTTATGCTACTCAAAAAAAGACGACTACTTATGTATCGAGGTAGACTGATTTGTAGGTTATGTACCGATGATATAGTACTCTAGAACACAATGATTTTGCACAGCTAGGACTATGGAAATGTCACCTGTGAATTGCAACTGGTCATGGCTGAATAATGCTATGTAAGATTGATATCCTTGAGTTTTGCCGAATTACCATGGAGATCAGGAAGAAATTTTATAGAGCTTAATACTCAACATTGTATCTGTGGTTACTGCCCCTCTCTGAAGAGATTTAAATCAGGTTAAGTTCATGATGTGAAACATTTTACACGGTCTGTGGAAGAACAGACTTGGTAGGCCAAATAGCCTTGAACTCTTTGTATATTTTGCTGCTGGATGAATGGCTGTCATCATTTTCTTTCTTCTCCTTTGTGAATGGCTCTACAACTCAATTGTCATTGGAGGCAGATTTAACTTTCCGAAACGGGGTAAAATGGACACAAATGATGCACCATACCCAATTTTCCTTTCTGTTGACTGCGATGGAAAAGAAAATCGAGCCGAATGGATAATAGAAGGCCGATCCATTATAGCCCATTTTACACCATCGCCGAAAGTTAAAATTGCCCCCCTTGAGTTTACAAAATAGATTAAAAATACAAATATGCACTGTGCTGAAGAAGTTTATTGACTATTGTGTTGTGTTTTATTGCATTGAAGACATTTGTTTTATTCAAGAAAATTCAACTTCGTAGTAAAGCTCTGAGGCAATTTTTAATTGGTAAAGTCAAATAATTGTAAGAAAGGGTAACTAGTACCTGTTAATTCACTACTAAAATGCTCTTATTTATATTAGAATCTTTCTAAAGATACATAGTCAATAATATAATATAATAGTTCCCACGTAAATGACAAGGAGTTGTATAATAGAACATTCCTCCTGTATTCCTGGAAATGCATCCCCTGGGTTCACAAGTCAGAATAAAGGATACAAGTAAGAAGAAGAAAAACTGGAAATCTGAAGTACCATACTTACATCCTTTATTCTGAAATAAAAGCAGAAATGCTGGCAATACATAGAAGCCCAGTCATCATCTGCAATGAGAAAAGACAAGTTGATGTTTCAGTTGTCTACTCTTCATCAGAACTGAGTTACATCCAAAACGTTAACCTTTTCTCTGTATAGATGCTGACTGACCTGTATCTTTCCAGTATTTTCTGTATTTACTTAAGAATAAAGGATGTAATGGATGTAAGTAAGGGGTTTGAAGCACGTTATAGAAATATTGGGGTTGTTTTTTAACTCCAGGCATGGATCAGGCAGGCAGCGGGCTGCACACACTGAACAAGCAGCTCACTGGCTCTGGGCCAGCGCAATATCAGATGGCCTGGAGGCTGACCCAGCCAGAAGGCAGCTTGGTCCAGGGGAAAGGGAGCAGGGGAGGCAGCTGCCCACATTATTCTTATTGTGCCCGGATGAGTATTCCTGATTCTCATGGCCCCACAAAAATAATTATTTAAATTACCTTTCTGTGGCCTCTTCACTGCTACTGGGTGGACCGTACATTTGGGTGCTATGTACGTTATTATATATTAATGAGGCTCCTGTCTATTTGAGGCGGGCACCTGGGCCATGCAGCGGAACGCTCTGGTAAATATGGCGGTGGGGTGGAAAATGGTGCACAGCAATTTTAACTCCACTACCATCCATTTCCACCAGGCGGAACAATTCAAAGTCAGCCCTATTATTACATATTTCCACATCAGCATGTGTAAAATACATATAGGTGAATACATTACAGAAGGAAAATTCAACTTTGATCAATAAGAAGATTAAATTAATTAACTCATGAGAAATGAAGCACTGGAGTTCGCTCCTCATGCAGTATTTTTGGTTTATTATATGAATTCAGCTATTTTTACTGTGGGAAGAAATGCTTATTATTTCGTTTGTTTTTTAATTAATTATAGATAGAGTTGTTGAGGCAGAGCAGTGGTCAGGAATAGTGTATTTTTATATGGTTGTGTAAAATAGCTTGTTTATGAAAAATCAGTTCTGTAAATCACTCTTTCTAAATATCTCACACAACTGTTAGTGTATTTTGTTCTGAAAGTACTAGTAAACCATAGACTTGACATTATGATATAAAACTCCGCTCTAACACTTTGCTCAGCAGATTTAGGGCTCATTCTTTTCTGCTTGTTCAACGCAGTTATATTGTGATGCTTTTATCTCTCGTTTCCAGCTGGAGTTGAAGTAAGTGTGGAGACTGTTGAACAGTATTTATTTCCAAGTCATGTTTAAGTTTAACTAAGAGTAACTGCACTGGGACCAATGTGAAGACTGATGGAATTCAGCAGTGATCCAGTTTTAGATTTGGGAAGTGATCAGTTTTACTGTGCTGTTGACAGAAGGAGATATTTTCTGTTTCTCTTTGCTGCATGGTGGTACTTAGTATCTCAGCAGAGTTAGTCGAGTCTTTACATTGCAGTGCTTAAGAAGGAATCTTGGCCACGGTAATGAGATTAAGCACATTGCTTGAATTATTTACTAAAGCTCATATAGAATAGACTTTTAATTAGTGTAAATTTGCAGGGAATATAGGTGTAACACTTGCATTACAATGTTTTCTTGGCTATCTGCACTATGATTTTTTTCAAATGGCTTGTTTTTTTTTGTTAAATATTGAATAAGAATTCAACTATGGAATAGCATTAAGATAACCACTAGAGACATCCTTAATGATCAAAAGATTACTTTCAAACAGATAACCTATTGTTCAACAGCTTGTGTGGAATACAGATATTTCTCTCTGAAACAGGGGTGTCATTCTGGCAGAATTGAATCCCTTTTTATGCCAAATCTGACCAAACTACATCAACGCTATTCTAAAAAGAAATCCAGGCAGCAGATAAATAAATGGTCCATGTTTGGAGGTGGGTAGTTACCCATGCTCCCCAACATTTGGTGCAATTGCTCTGATGCACTGCCAAATTAGTGGTGTGTAGTTCAAAAAGTTGACAAGTTGCTTTCATCCACCTTTCAGGAGTGTTTTTTCACTGTCACAGAGGAATAATTGTAAATGAAACAAGTAAAAATCCATTAAAAAAAAATTACATTTTAAGAAGTGAAAACAATTACATTGTTTGATTTTGTACTAATGATTTATGCATTCATATCAACCTCGTTTGCTAGTTTGATGGCAGTATTAACCAAATACAAAATAAATGGCCTAATATTTCAGTTATAATGGAGGAATATAATTGAAACATTTCAAGTGTTTGTGTAGCATCACACACACAAATTTCCAAGCTAAAATGTTTTTTCCGCCAAAGTCAGCATTGGAGTATCAGTTCTGCCGAAAGGTCATCGACCTGAAACGTTAACTCTGTTTCTCTCTTCCTAGATGCTGCCTGACCTGCTGAGTATCTCCAGCATTTTCTGTTTTTATTTCAGATTTCCAGCATCTGCAGTATTTTCTTTTTGTATTGGAGTATCAGTCAATGTTTCAGGATGCTCCACAAAGACATGTTTTATAACAGGATGATTTTAGTATTTGAATTGCATGATCAACTGAGCTTTTCCAAAGAAAGTTCATTCAGTAAGACTGAAGTGAGACAATTGTGAACATCATATCAGAATAGTTAGAATATCTGGAGACATTCTTAAGTTCCTACTAATTATTAGAATTATTTACAGGCAATTTGTTTTTCTAACATTACCAAACACTACTTTTTAATGTCGATATAATTTATTCTATTTCAATATATATTTGGTGTATTACTTTTTGGTAATCAATTACAAATTATATTCTTTATAAACTTGTAAATCTGTTACCTTTGCGAGCCAGTGTTGAGAAAAGCGATCCTCAGTAAATAAACCACAACAGAACATTCACAACACACTGTCACTACCTGCCTGTCTACCTATGTAAAGGGAAGGTCGTGTCTGTCTAAATTGATTGAATTTTTTGAGGAGGTAATGAGGAGGATAGCACATTGGATGTAGTCTACATGGATTTTAGCAAGGCTTTTGACAAGGACCCACATGGCAAACTGGTCAGAAAAGCAAAAGCCCATGGAATCCAAGGGAAAGTGACAAGTTGGATCCAAAATTGGCTCAGTGGCAGGAAGCAAAGGGTAATGGTCGACGGGTGTTTTTGTGACTGGAAGGCTGTTTCCAGTGGAGTTCTGCAGGGCTCAGTACTAGGTCCCTTGCTTTTTGTGGTATGGAAGAGGAGTAGGCCATTCAGCCCCTCGAACCTGTTCCGCCATTCAATGAGATCATGGCTGATCTGTGACCTAACTCCATATACCTGCCTTTGGCCCATATCGCTTAATACATTTGGTGAACAAAAAGCTATCAACCTCAGATTTAAAATTAACAATTGATCTAACATCAATTGCCATTTCCAGAAGAGAGTTCCAAATTTCTACCACCCTTTGTGAAAAGTCTGCTTTAATTTTTAGACTATGCCCCCTAGTCCTAGAATCCCCAACCAGTGGAAATCATTTCTCTCTATCTACCCTATCTGTTCCCCTTAATATCTTGAAAACTTTGATTATTTCACCCCTTAACCTTCTAAATTCCAGGGAATACAACCCTAATTTGTGTAATCTCTCCTCATAACTTAACCCTTAGAGTCCGGGTATCATTCTGGTAAACCTACGCTGGACTCCCTCCAAGGCCAATATATCCTTCCTAAGGTGTGGTGCCCAGAACTGCTCACAGTACTCCAGGTGTGGTCTAACCAGGGTTTTGTATAGCTGCAGCATAAGTTCTATCCCCTTGTATTCTAGTCCTCTAGATATAAAGGCCAGCATCCCATTAGCCTTTTTGATTATTTTCTGTACCTGTTCATGACATTTTAATGATCTATGTACCTGAACCCCCAAGTCTCTTCGGACATCCACTGTTCTTAGCTTTTCACCATTTAGAAAGTACCCTGTTCTATCCTTTTTAAGTCCAAAGTGGATGACCTCACATTTGCTTACATGAAATCCATTTGCTACTGTTCTGCCCATTCACTTAATCTATCAATATCCCTTTGTAATTTTATGCATTCATCTACACTGCCTATAATGCCGCCGATCTTTGTCATCAGCAAATTTGGATATATGACTTCTATCCCAACATCTAAGTCGTTAATAAATATTGTGAATAGTTGAGGCCTCAACACACATCCCTGCGGGACGCCACAAGTAACATTCTGCCAATTTGAGTACCTACCCATTATCCGTACTGTGTCTCCTGCCGCTCAGCCAATTTCCTAACCAGGTCAATAATTTGCCCTCAGTTCTCTAAGGTAGAAGCTCACGGAACAGTCTCTTATGTGGGACTCTCTTATGTGGGACTCTATCAGATGCCTTCTGAAAGTCCATATAAATAGCATCCATAGACATTCCCCTGTCCACTACTTTAGTCACCTCAAAAAATTCAATCAGGTTTGTCAGTACTTTAAACTAAATAGTGGGGGGGAGGGATCCACTGAGCGTAAATTTAAAAAACCAAAGAAAAATGAGAAGGCAAAAGTGCAGGGTAGCGATAGGGGTAATGATAAACAGAGTGTGACAGGAAGGGACAGAGCGTATACACATAAGAGTGCATCAGAAAGAGGGGTCAGAGGAGGAAAAATGGTAAAAAGACGAGATTAAAAGCTCTATATCTGAACGCACGCAGCATTCGTAACAAAATAGATGAGTTGACAGCACAAATAGAAATAAATGGGTATGATCTGATAGCCATTACAGAGATGTGGTTGCAAGGTGACCAAGGCTGGGAACTGAATATTCAAGGGTGTTTGCTATTTCGTAAGGATAGGCAGAAAAGAAAAGGAGGTGGTGTAGCTCTGTTAATAAGGGCTGAGATCAGTGCAGTAGTGAGAAATTATATTGGCTCAGAAGATCAAGATGTAGAATCAGTTTGGGTGGAGATAAGTAATAAGGTTAAGAAGTCACTGGTGGGAGTGGTCTACAGGCCCCCAAACAGTAGCCACACTGTAGGACAGAGTATAAATCAAGAAATAATAGAGGCTTGTAAGAAAGGTACAGCTATAATCATGGGAGATTTTAATCTTTATATTGATTGGACAAAGCAAATTGGCAAAGGTAGATTTGAGGAAGAGTTCTTAGAGTGTATGCGGGATGGTTTCTTGGAACAATACATTGTGGAACCAACCAGGGAGCAGACTATTTTAGATCTGGTAATGTGTAATGAGGCTGGATTAATTAATGATCTCGAAATGAAGGATCCTCTTGGGAAGAGTGATCACAGCATGGTAGAATTTCAAATTCAGTTTGAGGGTGAGAAAGCTAGGTCTCAAACTAGTATCCTGAACTTAAATAAAGGTAATTACAAAGGTATGAAGGCAGACTTGGTTAACGTGGACTGGGAAAATATATTACAGGGTAAAACTGTAGAAAAGCAGTGGCAAACATTTAAGGAGATATTTCAGTGAGAACAAAAGACTCTAAGAAGGAGATGAACCATCCGTGGCTAACTAAGGAAGTAAAGGATGGTATCAAATTGAAAACAAAGGCATACAATGTTGTGAAGAATAGTGGAAGGCCAGAGGATTGGGAAATTTTTAAAAACCAGCAAAGGACGACTAAAAAAAATGATAGAGAGAAGATAGCTTATGAGAGTAAGCTAGCAAGAAATATAAAAACAGACAGTAAGAGATTCTACAGGTATATAAAAAGGAAGAGAGTAGCTAAAGGAAACTTTGGTCCCCTAGAGGATGAGTCTGGGGAATTAATAATGGGAAACAGGGAAATGGCAGAGACTTTGAACAAATATTTTGTATCGGTCTTCACGGTAGAAGACACTAAAAGTATCCCAATAACGGATAATCAAGGGGCTATTGGTGTGTGGGGGGTGGGAAGCTTAAAACTATCACTAGAGAAAAAGTACTAGGCAAACTAATGGGACTAAAGGTGGACAAGTCCCCTGAACCTGATGGCCTGCATCCTAGAGTCTTAAAAGAGGTGGCTGCAGAGATAGTGGATGCATTGGTTGTAATCTACCAAAATTCCCTGGATTCTGGAGAGGTCCCAGCAGACTGGAAAACCGCAAATGTAACGCCCCTATTTAAGAAAGGAGGGAGACAGAAAGCAGGCAACTATCGACCAGTTAGCCTAACATCTGTCATTTGGAAAATGCTGGAGTCCATCATTAAGGAAGTGGTAGCAGGACCCTTAGAAAATCATAATATAGTCAAGCAGAGTCAGCATGGTTTTATGAAAGGGAAATCATGTTTGACAAATTTGCTGGAGTTCTTTGAGGATGTAACGAGCAGGGTGGATATGGATTTCCAGAAGGCATTCAATAAGGTGCCACATAAAAGGTTACTGCACAAGATAAGAGCTCACGGGGTTGGGGGTAATATATTAGCATGGATAGAGGATTGGCTAACTAACAGAAAAACTAACAGAAAACAGAGGGCTGGATTTTCATTGACCCGTGGAGGCGGGTTTGGAGGCATGTGGGGGGTTAAAGTTGCAGATTCGGGGGTCCCGCCCCCAACCCGCCTCCATGCCAGTTTCGCTGCCGACGGGTACCCGACCTGTGCTGGGACCCGCCTCCCTGAGGCGGGAAGGGGATTAGTGACAATTAACTGCCTGTTAACAGGTAGTTAACAGGCAGTTTTTTGCCTAATCCCTATTTTGAAAGCTGGAATGTGGGCTTCCCGACAGGTCCCAACCACGCCAAGTTAGCGAGGTGGACCGTGGGTCTGCAGGGGTTGGAGGGGTCAATATGTCCGGTGGGCAGGTGAGTGATGGGTGCATGTGTGCAGAGGTAAGTGTGTAAGGTAAGTGCAAAGTGTGGGAAAAAGTTTTACTTACCTTAACTTCCTCCTGCAGGTGTCAGCCCTTCAGTTCTCGGGAGTCAGAAATCTCACCGGCACAGAAAGCAGAAAGGCCATGGTGCTGTCAAAAGTTTCAGCCTCTGTTTTCTGTGCTGGAATGATTTCTAACTCAGCCTGAGAGGAAGGACTCAAGTTAGAAGACAAATTGTCAGTGTTTGACAGCTTCACAGAGCTGTCAAACACTGATATTTCATCTGTCAAAAGCTCTTGACAGATGAAATGTCAATCTGTGACGTCACCTGTTGCCGGGTGGCCCTTAATTGGCCTGCTGAGCTCACTGGGCGGGCTCAACAAGGTCAATCAAGGGAAAATACAGTGGGTTGGCCACAAGTCGATGGAGGCGGGTCTACAACCCAAAAAGTGGGAGTCCCGACTCCATCACGTCCCCAGTATCAAAATCCAGCCCAGAGTGTCGGGATAAATGGGTAATTTTCAGGTTCGCAAACTGTAACTAGTGGGGTGTCACAGGGATCAGTGCTGGGGCCTCAATTATTTGCAATCTATATTAATGACTTGGACGAAGGGACTGAGTGTAATGTAGCCAAATTTGCTGATGATACAAAGATAGGTGGGAAAGCAAATTGTGTGGAGGACACAAAGAATCTCCAAAGGGATATAGATAGGCTAAGTGAGTGGGCAAAAATCTGGCAGATGGAGTATAATGTGGGAAAATGCGAGGTTATCCACTTTGGTAGGAAAAATAAAAAAGCAAATTATTATTTAAATGGGGAGAGATTACAAAATGCTGAGGTACAGAGGGATCTGGGGGTCCTTGTACATGAATCACAAAAAGTTAGGATGCAGGTACAGCAAGTAATTAGGAAGGTAAATGGAATGTTGGCCTTTATTGCAAAGGGAATGGAGTATAAAAGTAGGGAAGTCCTGTTACAACTGTACTGTTGGTGAGACCACACACCTGGAGTACTGCGTACAGTTTTGGTCTCCTTATTTAAGGAAGGATATTCTTGCATTGGAGGCAGTTCAGAGAAGGTTCACGAGGTTGATTCCGGAGATGAGGGAGTTGTCTTATGAAGCAAGGTTGAGCAGGTTGGGCCTATACTCATTGGACTTTATAAGAATGTGAGGGGTTCTTATTTATCAATATTCTCGTGGGGAGGTTTGCTAGTGCTGTTGGAAAGGTTTTAAACTAATTTGGCAGGGGGATGGGCACCAGGATGTAACATTAGAAGGGGAAATAAAGTGATCAAAGGATTAGGAGAGGCAGTGAGCACAAAAGTAAGAAATGTTAAGGTATTAAGTGGGGTCAAACTAAGAGAGAACACAGGATGGTCTAAGATGGGTTTACAGTGTATGTATGTGAACGCATGAAGTGTAGTAAACAAGGTAAGTGACCTGCAAGCACAAATAGCCACATGGGAATATGATGTTGTGGCAATAACTGAGGCCTGGCTCATAAAAGGGCAGGATTCACTATTAAATATTCCTGGTTATAATGTGTTCAAGAAAGATAGGGAAGGAAAGATAGGTGGTGGTGTGGCAGTATTGGTTAAGGAGAATGTTACAGTGCTGGAGAGGGAGGATGTCCTGGAGGGTCAAGGATAGAATCTATATGGCTAGAAATAGTAGAGTTGCCATTACACTACTAGATATATTCTATCGACCACCAAATAGTGGTAAAGATATGGAGGAGCAAATTTACAGGGAAATTACAGAGGTGCAAGAATTATAGAGTAGTGATAATGGGGGACTTCAACTGTCCTAATATAGACTGGAATCGTAATAGTGTAAAGAGCAGAGAAGGGGAAGAATTTCTGAAGTGTGTTCAGAAGAACTTTCTTGATCAGTATGTTTCTGGCCCGACAAGGGAGGAGGCATTGCTGGATCTGGTTCTGGGTAATGAGGTAGGTCAAGTGGAGCAAGTGTCAGTCGGTGAACATTTAGGGAACAGTGATCATAGTATCATAAGGTTAAGATTAACTGTAGAAAAGGACAGGGAGCAATTTAGAGTAAAAATGTTTAACTGGGGGAAGGCCAACTTCAGTGGGCTGAGAACGGATCTGGCTCAGGTAAACTAGAATCAAAGATTGGGAGGCAAAACTGTAATGGAACAATGGGCTGCCTTTAAAGAGGAAATAGTTCAGGTACAGTTGAGGTGCATTCCCACTAGGAGGAAAGGCAGGGCAACTAAAGTCAGGGCTCCCTGGATGATGAAAGAGATAGAGAATATGATGAAGCAGAAAAAGAGTATGTATGACAGATGTCAGGTTGCAAATACATCTGAGAATTAGGCTATATATAGAAAGGTCAGAGAAGTGAAAAAGAAAATAGATGGGGCAAAGAGAGGGTATGAGAATAGAATGGCAGCCAACATAAAAGGTAATCCAAAAGTCTTCTATAGGCATATAAATAGTAAAAGGGTAGTAAGAGGAGGGGTGGGGCCGATTAGGGGCCAAAAAGGAGACCTATGCATGGAGGCAGAGGGCATGGCTGAGGTACTAAATGAGTACTTTGCATCTGTCTTCACCAAAAGGATGCTGCCATAAACATAGTGAAGGAGGAGGTAGTGGAGACACTTGATTGGATAAAAATTAGTAAAGAAGAGTTATTAGAAAGGCTGGCTGTACTTAAAGTAGATAAATCACCAGGAGCAGATGGGATGCATCCTTGGATGCTGAGGAAATTGCGGAGGTATTGGCCATAATATTCCAGTCCTCCATAGATATGGGGGCGGTGCTAGAGGACTACACCATTGTTCAAAAAAGGGTGTAAAGATATACCCAGTAACTACAGGCCAGTCAGTTTAACCTCAGTAGTGGGGAAGCTTTTAGAAACAGTAATCAGGGACAAAATTAACAGTCACTTGGATAGGTGTTGATTAATTAAGGAAAGCCAGCACGGATTTGTTAAAGGCAAATCGTGTTTAACCAACTTGATTGAGTTTTTTGATGAGGTAACAGAGAGGGTTGATGAGGGTAATGCGGTTGACGTAGTGTACATGGATTTCCAAAAGGCGTTCGACAAAGTGCCACATAATAGGCTTGCCAGCAAAGTTGAAGCCCATGGAATAAAAGGGACAGTGGGAGCATGGATACGAAATTGGCTAAGTGACAGGAAACAGAGAGTAATGGTGAACGGTTGTTTTTCGGACTGGAGGAAGGTATACAGTGGTGTTCCGCAGGGGTCGGTTCTAGGACCACTGCTTTTCTTGATATATATTTAATGATTTGGGCGTGGGTGTACAGGGCACAATTTCAAAATTTCCAGATGGCACAAAACTTGGAAGTATAGTGAACAGTGAGGAGGAGAGTGATAGACTTCAGGTAGACATAGACAGGCTGGTGAAATGGGCAGACACGTGGCAGATGAAATTTAACACAGAAAGTTGTAAAATGATGCATTTTGGTAGAAAGAATGAGGAGAGGATATATAAACTAAATGGTACAATCCTAAAGGGGGTGCACGAACAGAGAGACCTGGGGGTATGTGTGCACAGATCGTTGAAGGTGGCAGGGCAGGTTGAGAAAGCAGTTAAAAAGGCTTACGGGATCCTCAGCTTTATAAATAGAGGTATAGAGTGCAAAAGAGTGGAAATTATGATGAACCTTTATAAAACACTGGTAAAACTGGAGTACTGTCCCCAATTCTGGGCACCACACTTTAGGAAGGATGTGAAGACCTTAGAGAAGGTGCAGAATAGATTTACGAGAATGATTCCAGGAATGAGGGACTTCAGTTAGTTGATAGACTGGAGAAGCTGAGGTTGTTCTACTTGGAGCAGAGAAGATTTGATAGAAGTGTTCAAAATCATGAGGGGTCTGGACAGAGTAGATAGAGACAAACAGTTCCCATTGGTAGAAGGGTCGAGAACCAGAGGACACAGATTTAAGGTGATTGGCAAAAGAACCAAAGGCGATGTAAGAAAAAACTTACGCAGCGAGTGGTTAAGATCTGGAATGCACATCCTGAAAGGGTGGTGGAGGCAGACTCAATCGTATCTTTCAAAAGGGAGTTGGATAAGTATTTGAAGGAAAAAATTTGCAGGGCTATGGGAAAGGGTGGGGGAGTGCGACTAGCTGAGAGTCGGCACGGGCTCGAATGGCCAAATGGCCGCCTTCCGTGCTGTAACCATTCTATGATTCTATGACCTCAGACCAGAGGTCAAGGTCAGTGAACGCATCTTCAAAAGCCATCTCCTACCAACTGCACCGCTAGCCTCATACACTTCTCAATGCATGACTACCCCCACAACCCTCACCTCTCACCTACAAACAATCTCTACCAAACACGAGGCACACCTCACATTCCTAGCTTCGCCTCACCCCCTTGGAGGAGATGGCGCTGGCCATTCTTGGCAGGGGCATGGCTGAGCCCTTGGCCAGCGGCGGGGGTGAAAGGATACAAGATGCTAGTATTCTCATAAGTTATCATCCTCCTCGCAAGCACCTCTTGCTTTCCCGCCCTCCCCTCACCACAAATCCACCCTTGTGCCTTCCTCATTTCACACACCCAAGAAATGCAGCCTGCCCAGCCAGTGGTTGACCAAGAAGAGGGAGAGGAGACTGAAGAAGAAACACCATCACTCGATTTCCCACTCCCAGCCACCAGCTCCTCAACATCCACCAACAAGGCCATGTGCAGTATCCCCCACTGAAAGCCAGCAGCCTTCCACCAGCCATGCTGCATCAACTGGGATAGCACTGCATGACATCAGTAGGATAGGTAAAGGCACACGCAAGACATTCACTAAGGGAATGCACAAGAGTGCTTAGTTGATTTCTTGATGTCATATTGGATGAATGGATGTATAAAGTTGGATTGGAAAGTTTGCTTTGTGGTGGCTTTTATTTCAGCATTGTGGCTAAGAGGACACTGTGATGGTCAGTAACAGGGAAGGTAAGGTGTGGGACAAATGTTGAAAGGGGAATTGGGGTTGTGGTCACTGGCACTGCAGGCGGATGATTCCATCCTGGATATCCCAGCCAGAAAGGGGCTGTCTGGGATGCTTCCTCCTCTTCTGCGCCTTCCTCTTCTGTGTCTTCCACTTCTGCATCTTACACTTCTGCGTCTTCCTCTTCCCTCTGCAAGCGGATGCTATAAATCTGAAATAAAAGCAAAAAATTCTGGAAATACTCAGCAGGTCAGGCAGCATCTCAACCTGAGACGTGAACTCTGTTTCTCTCTCCACGGATGCTGCTTGACCTACTGAGTATTTCCAGCATTTTCTGTCTTCCCAGAGGCCCTCCTTTACCATCTGAGGCCTTGCAAATGTCCAGCAGCACTCCCTGCACACTTAAAAAAAAACTTTTAACATGTATTGCACCAAGTCACCACTTCAATAAAATAAAAAAAAATCCAGTCCAGAAACTTAAATGCAAACTTACCTGAAAGATGTGTGTGTCCCTTTAAGAAGTGCTGACAGTGTCTCTGTTAGTCTGTTGAACGCTCGCTTTTCAGAGCGCATTTAGGACCCGGTGCTGAACTCCACACTAAGGTCTAAGTTTGTAGATATGGGGGGAGGAAAATTTGGTTGCTTTGCACCTCCCATTAGTACCCTAAGAGGGGGTGGCACCGCCAATGCCTCCCGCGAAATTCAGTGGGAGGTTAGTGGCAGCGGTAACCATTAGCACCTCACGACGCTTCGCCGCCGGCGATGACATCATCGCCGTGCGCAACGCCCCGCTTGTGCCCCGGCCGCGATCTTCGGTAGTGCCCCCGACTTACCGCCGGACGCTATATCCGACGGGGTCAGCGGGACCTACCTGTGGCCGAGGCGGTGCTAATTAAAGGCGAGGTGCTGGGCGGCCATTTTTGTTGCTGGCCGTCTGCCAGCACCTGCCCCCGTTGCCGTCCCTGGCATCCTCTTCAGCCCCCCTGCAGAGTCCCGGCTGCGCTCTGTGAGCTCGGCACTTCTCTTGAGTGCCGGGCTCTTTTGCCGGCACTCCGATCGCTGGTGGCCCAGCTGGGTCCCAGGTCGCGCTGCGCTAGGCCCCTCCCCTTTAAGAGGAAGGCCTGCAGTACCGCGGCATGACGTGCCGCAGCGTGTGGCATGTGGCACCGCGATATTCCCTCGCCACGCCCCAAGAGGGAGACGGGGCACTTCCAGTAGCGCCCCACTTCCCTCTTGGGGTGCTACCGATGAATTTAGGCCGTGGGGGCGTTGATCTTTTTCGGGGCGCTAAAAGTAGCACCCCGGCGAAGTTAGCGCCCCAAAGGGTGTGCGACTCAATTTTTCCCCCATGGTGTCAAGTCGCCGTTGCATGCTGACTGACGTTATGCTCTCTTCATTTACAGGTCTAGGGCCAACGCTGTTATTGACAGCACTAAGGCCCTCACCAAAATGGCGGCCACCGAGTTCTGCACTAGAGAAGGGCACTAGAATGGCGGCTGCCATTTTTTGCTAGGATAGCCATGAAAATGGGTGGCGGTGAGTCGCCCAATTGCTAGACCAATGTGTTTTAATGTTGGTTGAGGATTAAATGTTGCCCAGGTTACCGGGGAGAACTACTCTGTTCTTCTTTCAAATAGTGCCATGGGATCTTTTACATCGACCTGAGAGGGTAGACAGGGCCTTGGTTTATCATCTAATCTGAACAACGGCACCTATGACAGTGCAGCACTCCTTAAATACACCAATTAGAGAGAAAGGCTGAGAATAGACTGTTTGTTACACTATTCATCCCACCAAATTCAAATAGATGGGCCCAGTAGTATAGGAATGCACAGCTGACGTTTTGATTCCAGGTTTTACGTGCTTACTGAGAGAGAGAGAAGACGGGAGACTGGCACACCTGTGCAGGAGAGTGCTATGTGACAAAAAAATAACTTCATTAGTGCTACTCATGTATGACGTGGCCAAAACAGAGGCACTGAGCAAGAGACAGAGAAGATAGGGATGGTTCAAGAGGAGGGTCTTCAGGAGGCTTTTGAAACTAGGGAGGGAGGTAACAAGATGCAGGTGCGAAGGAAGAGTGTTCCAGAAGCTACCAAAGCACTTAGTTCTCAGCCATGAGGTGTCAGCCATGGTTCAGTTGGTAGCACGCTCGCCTCAGTCAGAAGGTTGTGGGTTTAAGCCCCACTCCAGAGACTTGAGCACAAAATCTCGGCTGACAATCGGATGAGACTTTAAACCAAGGCCCAGTCTTCTCTCTCAGGTGGACGTAAAAGATCCCATGGCACTATTCGAAGACGACCTGCGGGGTTCTCCCTGGTATCCTGGCCAATGTTTATCCCTCAACGAACATTACATTGCTGTTTGTGGGATCTTGCTGTGTGTTCCTACATTACAACCTTATGTACACTTCAAAAGAACTTCATTGACTGTAAAGCACTTTAGGATATCCTGAAGTCATGAAAGGTGCTATATAATTGCAAGATTTTCTTTCTTACGTTTCTTTTATACCAGGCAGAGTTTAGGAATGCAGGTACACATAGCAAATGCAAGCAATCTGAGAGCATGGGAGACTGGAGAGCTGGAGAATGCAGGAGAATGGGTCTGGACCAAGATCTGAATTATTGATGTACTGAAGTCTTGTCATATTAAAGATTTTTATGCCCATCACATTGGATTTTGATATATTGAGACTCTACTAAATTATAGTAGATCTATGTGCCTACACAGCTCCTATATCAGTCGTCTTTATTAGTCTTTCTCCTATGTCACACTGATTCTGAGAAGCTTGTTGCGCTCACTGTATATTATTGAGTAAACTGTTGCAGTATAATAATAAGATGAGAAGTCGCACAACACCAGGTTATAGTCCAACAGATTTATTTAATTTTACAAGCTTTCGGAACAGTTCGCTCCTTCGTCAGGTAAGTTAGCAGTGAGAGAATCTCCCAGAATTCACAATTTAAACACAGACAAAATATATTCAAATCTTTCCTACATCAAAGAGCACAGCCAAGACAATGAGATGTGTCCCAGGGGGTCCAACGTGTCAAACCACCTGCTGGCTGCATATCCTGTCAATCTGTGTAGGTTCTTGTGTTAGTCTTTTTTAAAAAAAAACACCTGGGAAGACCGGCCATGATGTCAAGTCACGTTCTGTATCGTGACATGAACCCGATATCGCGATTGAGGCCATCCTCATGAGTGCGGAACTTGGCTATCAGTTTCTGCTCTATGATTTTGCGCTGTCGTGTATCTCGAAGGCCGCCTTGGAGAACGCTTACCCGCATATCCGAGGCTGAATGCCCCTGGCTGCTGAAGTGTTCCCCGACTGGGAGGCAACCCTCCTGCCTGGCGATTGTTGCGCGGTGTCCGTTCATACGTTGTCTCAGTGTCTGCATGGTCTCGCCGATGTACCATGCTCTGGAGCATCCTTTACTGCAACGTATCAGGTAGACAACGTTGGCCGAGTCACATGAGTATGTACCGTGTACCTGGTGGGTAGTGTCCTCACGTGTGATGATGGTATCTGTGTCCATGATTTGGCATGTCTTGCAGAGGTTGCCGTGGCAGGGTTGTGTGGTGTCTTGGTTGCTGTTCTCCTGAAAGATGGGTAATCTGCTGCGAACGATGGTACTTTTGAGGTTAGGCGGCTGCTTGAAGGCGAGTAGTGGAGGCGTGGGGATGGCCTTAGCAAGGTGTTCGTCGTCATCGATGACATGTTGAAGGCTGCGAAGAACATGGCGTAGTTTTTCCGCTCCGGGGAAGTACTGGACGACGTAGGGTACTCTGTTGGTTGTGTCCCGTGTTCGTCTTCTGAGGAGGTCTATGCGGTTTTTCGCTGTGGCCCGTCGGAACTGTCGATCGACGAGTCGAGCGTCATATCCCGTTCTTACGAGGGCGTCTTTCAGTGTCCGTAGGTGTCCATCGCGTTCCTCCTCGTCTGAGCAGATCCTGTGTATTCGCAGGGCTTGTCCATAGGGGATGGCTTCTTTAACGTGGTTAGGGTGGAAGCTGGAGAAGTGGAGCATCGTGAGGTTGTCCGTGGGCTTGCGGTAGAGTGAAGTGCTGAGGCGACCGTCTTTGATGGAGATTCGTGTGTCCAAGAATGAAACCGATTCTGAGGAGTAGTCCATGGTGAGTTTGATGGTGGGATGGAACCTGTTGATGCTATCGTGTAGTCCTTTCAGTGATCCTTCGCCGTGGGTCCAAAGGAAGAAGATGTTGTCGATGTATCTGGTGTACAGCGTTGGTTGGAGGTCCTGTGCAGCGAAGAAGTCTTGCTCGAACTTGTGCATGAAGATGTTGGCATATTGGGGTGCGAATTTGGTCCCCATGGCTGTTCCGTGTGTTTGGGTAAAAAAATGGTTGTCGAAGGTGAAGACATTGTGGTCAAGGATGAAGCGGATGAGTTGTAGGATGGCGTCCGGAGATTGGCTGTTGTTGGTGTTGAGTACTGAGGCTGTCGCAGCGATGCCGTCATTGTGGGGGATATTGGTGTAGAGTGCCGATACGTCCATTGTGACAAGGAGTGTTCCTGGTTCAACTGGTCCATGGGTGCTGAGTTTCTGCAAGAAGTCTGTAGTGTCGCGACAGAAGCTGGGGGTTCCCTGTACGATGGGTTTCAGGATGCCCTCGACGTACCCAGAGAGGTTCTCACACAGGGTTCCGTTGCCTGATACGATAGGACGTCCGGGTGTGTTGGCTTTGTGTATCTTTGGGAGGCAGTAAAAGTCTCCTACGCGGGGAGTACGTGGGATGAGAGCGCGCAGGATGTTTTGAAGGTCTGGATCGAAGGTCTTGATCAGTCTATTGAGTTGGCGGGTGTGTTCTTTGGTCGGATCTGCAGGACCCCATCGGTCTCGCGCCGGACACAGAGGAATTCATCAGGAGAATGAGGATCCGGGAATACTACCACAAATCCCAAGATGTCAGCAACATTCCTAATGGGAGAATCAATGATCCGGAACAGCAGACAGAGGGAACCGCAGTGCTGCAACCGAGGAAGAAAGAGTCAAATTGGACCCCTCCGGAGGGTCGCAACCCTAAGCTTGACATGTATGCTCAAGCTGTCAGGAAATGCATCAACGCCAGATTCATCAGCCGTACTCACAAGACAGTCCAGAATGTCACCCGAGCACAACGCAACGCCATCCACGCACTCAAGACCAACTGCAACATCGTCATCAAACCAGCGGACAAAGGAGGAGCCATCGTCATACAGAACAGAATGGACTATTGCAAAGAAGCATACCGACAACTGGACAACCAGGAACACTACAGACAGCTACCCGCAGATCCGACCAAAGAACACACCCGCCAACTCAATAGACTGATCAAGACCTTCGATCCAGACCTTCAGAACATCCTGCGCGCTCTCATCCCACGTACTCCCCGCGTAGGAGACTTTTACTGCCTCCCAAAGATACACAAAGCCAACACACCCGGACGTCCTATCGTATCAGGCAACGGAACCCTGTGTGAGAACCTCTCTGGGTACGTTGAGGGCCTCCTGAAACCCATCGTACAGGGAACCCCCAGCTTCTGTCGCGACACTACAGACTTCTTGCAGAAACTCAGCACCCATGGACCAGTTGAACCAGGAACACTCCTCGTCACAATGGACGTATCGGCACTCTACACCAATATCCCCCACAATGACGGCATCGCTGCGACAGCCTCAGTACTCAACACCAACAACAGCCAATCTCCGGACGCCATCCTACAACTCATCCGCTTCATCCTTGACCACAATGTCTTCACCTTCGACAACCATTTTTTTACCCAAACACACGGAACAGCCATGGGGACCAAATTCGCACCCCAATATGCCAACATCTTCATGCACAAGTTCGAGCAAGACTTCTTCGCTGCACAGGACCTCCAACCAACGCTGTACACCAGATACATTGACGACATCTTCTTCCTTTGGACCCACGGCGAAGGATCACTGAAAGGACTACACGATAGCATCAACAGGTTCCATCCCACCATCAAACTCACCATGGACTACTCCTCAGAATCGGCTTCATTCTTGGACACACGAATCTCCATCAAAGACGGACGCCTCAGCACTTCACTCTACCGCAAGCCCACGGACAACCTCACGATGCTCCACTTCTCCAGCTTCCACCCTAACCACGTTAAAGAAGCCATCCCCTATGGACAAGCCCTGCGAATACACAGGATCTGCTCAGACGAGGAGGAACGCGATGGACACCTACGGACATTGAAAGACGCCCTCGTAAGAACGGGATATGACGCTCGACTCGTCGATCGACAGTTCCGACGGGCCACAGCGAAAAACCGCATAGACCTCCTCAGAAGACGAACACGGGACACAACCAACAGAGTACCCTACGTCGTCCAGTACTTCCCCGGAGCGGAAAAACTACGCCATGTTCTTCGCAGCCTTCAACATGTCATTGATGACGACGAACACCTTGCTAAGGCCATCCCCACGCCTCCACTACTCGCCTTCAAGCAGCCGCCTAACCTCAAAAGTACCATCGTTCGCAGCAGATTACCCATCTTTCAGGAGAACAGCAACCAAGACACCACACAACCCTGCCACGGCAACCTCTGCAAGACATGCCAAATCATGGACACAGATACCATCATCACACGTGAGGACACTACCCACCAGGTACACGGTACATACTCATGTGACTCGGCCAACGTTGTCTACCTGATACGTTGCAGTAAAGGATGCTCCAGAGCATGGTACATCGGCGAGACCATGCAGACACTGAGACAACGTATGAACGGACACCGCGCAACAATCGCCAGGCAGGAGGGTTGCCTCCCAGTCGGGGAACACTTCAGCAGCCAGGGGCATTCAGCCTCGGATATGCGGGTAAGCGTTCTCCAAGGCGGCCTTCGAGATACACGACAGCGCAAAATCATAGAGCAGAAACTGATAGCCAAGTTCCGCACTCATGAGGATGGCCTCAATCGCGATATCGGGTTCATGTCACGATACAGAACGTGACTTGACATCATGGCCGGTCTTCCCAGGTGTTTTTTTTTAAAAAAGACTAACACAAGAACCTACACAGATTGACAGGATATGCAGCCAGCAGGTGGTTTGACACGTTGGACCCCCTGGGACACATCTCATTGTCTTGGCTGTGCTCTTTGATGTAGGAAAGATTTGAATATATTTTGTCTGTGTTTAAATTGTGAATTCTGGGAGATTCTCTCACTGCTAACTTACCTGACGAAGGAGCGAACTGTTCTGAAAGCTTGTAAAATTAAATAAATCTGTTGGACTATAACCTGGTGTTGTGCGACTTCTCATTTTTGTCCACCCCAGTCCAACGCCGGCATCTCCACATAATAATAAGATGGCAGATATCCCTCTGTGCCTTATGCATGCATGTATATGAATGCTAATCTGTAGATAGTAGGCTATCCAGGGAGCAAAATTCAAAGTTTGCATCAGGCACTGTGGAATGGTAATTTAATATAACATGAACCTGTGAACGGGCCACAGCCAGACAAAAGAGCTCATTGGTGTACTGATGTGTCTTTGTCAGAGTGGTAGGTTTCTGTGCTACTGTAACCAAAGAAATGCCATCTCTGAAATTCACAGCTAGGGTTGAACAATAGAAATGTAGGGATAGATCATGTATTTCACTCCTAACCACAAAAACATTTACAAATTAAGAAAGTCAGTCTATAGTAATGTAAGTAATGTATTCAGTAAACATTGTAGCCTATCTGATTAACTTAGAAAGTACTGTTAGTAATATTATTGGGCACATGGTTAACACATATTTGTGTAACATTTTTATGCAACTTTAGAAGGTAAATGCCTCCTGTAAAATAGTGAAAAAGGGATGTCATACAAACATATTGAGCATGTGCCTGCAAATATTACCAACAGCAAGTTCCAGGCTATTATCATCTGACCCTTAACAGCTAAATGGCTGAGTTACTCATTCAGTGTGATAAATATGGCTGTCAACAACACAAAAAAAATGACTTGTCTTATTGTAATATAGTTTGTGATACAAAATCATGTACCTGGCCACATCAGTGACTCGACTTCATACTTTCAGTCTCGAGTAATTGTAAAAACAGCACTTGTATCTGTTTTCAACCAATCAGTCAGTTATTTCAGTGAGAGTTTCATCTTCAAAATGGGCAATGGCCCTTGAGAAGCTGAGGAAAGTTGATGTGCTTAAAATTAATTTAATGAAAAAGGGCACGGAATAAATTGGATAGGATATATTATATAATTTCGATAGGGTAAAAATAAAAATACAAGAGAGAATAGTGAAGGATAGATGGGCGAGCAAAAGGGAAGTGATTTTTTACTTTTAATTTGTTTTTAAGTGTTTAATTGTATAGGGTCAATGTAAAAATAATAGAGCTACAAGCTACCCTTGACATTTGATCAGCTTTATTACTGTAATATTAGGGTAGTCAGCCCAGGATGACTGGAATTCCTCTGACCTGCCAGCAGTCTAAGCATTACTTATTTAATAGTGGTGCTTTACTTAGATCAAGACCAATAATTAACAATTCATGTCTTATCATGCACGATACTTCAGGATAGGTTTTATTGCTGTAGAGCAGCACAATAGATTTATGATGTAGCTAGATAACAAAGAACTGAATAAGATGAAAGCAGGCATGAACATACTGCTCAAATTTATTAACCACCATTTACTGTACATCAAACTAATTCTTTCAATCCATTTTATATTACATTGTGCAAGTATCATTAAGATATTTAGGATTATTGTTGAAACAAACTTGGTATGTTAAATGTATGAGGATCAAACATAATGTAATCCATTTCTTTCTCTTTTTGCTTCCTATTTTAGGTATTATTAATACAGCTGATGTACTTGATCGTGAAACAACTGCATCCTACTGGCTTACTGTGTATGCTACTGACCATGGAGTTGTTCCATTGTTTTCATCCATTGAGATCTACATCGAGGTTGAAGATGAAAATGACAATGCACCAATACCTTCTCAACCTATTTACCATCCATCAGTTATGGAAAACTCTCCCAAGGATGTTCCTATTGTTCAGATTCAGGCCTATGATCCAGATTCCAGTTCCAGTGACAAAATGACTTTTAGGATTACAAGTGGAAACCCCCAGAATTTCTTTACTATTAACTCTAAGACAGGTAAGTCTCATTGTTTCTTTTTATCCATTCTGTACTGAGAAACCAGTCACTTGGAAAATAGTTTTCAAGCACCGGGTGCTGTCTGTTTTATACATTGGAATGTTTTCTTTGCTGCTAAGTCATGTATGATCTTAAAGAATTAAGAATGACCTTTCTCACATATTCTCTTGTGGAATATCACAAATATAGTAGTGTTCATGTGGTCATAGGACATTATCGCGCATCTGTGATTGCCAGCATGATGAGTCATGCCTTCAAGCAAATAGTTGAGCAAACAATTGGTGCTTTACCACAAAGAGGAAAAGAGGTTCCTGCTACTTGTTAGCTTGAGTGAAATTGATTGGTACCCTGATCAGGTCATCGCCATGTCTTCTATGACTTGAGTATGTTTCATATCCAAATGAGAAAACAATATCTCATCCTTTCCCCCACTCACCTTAAATTTTAATGGAGAAACACTGTTAATATTTTTTTTTTTAAAATACACAATAAAACCCAAACTTGATCAAGTGCATTAAACATCGACCATCAATCATCTGTCTTGACATGCTTTAAGTATAGATCCCAGTAGGACAGTATTTTAATACAGTATTTGCATCATAGACCTGTTGGGCCGAATGGCCTGTTTCTGTGCTGTAAATTCTATGTAAGCTAGTATGGCTAATCTTTTTTTCTGACAATTTTGGAGGGGGAGCCTGGGGTTTGGTGGAACTGTGGAGGGGTAACCTGAAGTCTGGCAGAAGGAGGGTGGAATGTAGAGCTTGGATCACATTTGATTTCCTGGGGCTGAATCTTAACATCCAAAAATGGGTGGGTTGAGAGTTGGGGTCGGGTCAGAGGTTTAAAATGTTTTAAATTTCAAACCCGACCCCCTACCTGCCCATGGATTAACAGAGGCGGGGTGGGGGGTGGTGCGGGCAGGAGGTGGATTGCCAATTTGAATATTTTAAAGAGGCTGGCAGCCTCTGATTTAACCTGTTTTACAGGTTTAACTGTGGCCTGCCAGGTTTCCCAGGTCTCGGGAAAGCCGGCAGCTCAAGGGAGGCGAGAACACGAGGACTGCTTCAGGGAGAAGTTAAGTGCCTTTACAACACTCCTAATGGGCCAGGAGGAACAGGAGCCCCCCCAAGCTCCCTCTTCCACCCCATACAAAGACCCCCAGGGTCGGGGATCGCCCTCCCCTCCCCCGGGTCGTGGATCGGACCTACTTGGTCTTGCGGCCTGCTCCAGAGTCCTCCCTGCCCGACTGGAAGCCAAGCCTGTCAATCAGGCTGACGTCCGGACTGGGAACACCTCAATGACAAAAGACGCATGCGGAGAAACCTGGACTTCCAGATTTCTGGTCCGAAACTCTGACATCAGTAAATTATAGTCCTTTAATGTGAAAGTTATGTAGTACTTCAGTGTACTGCACATTATTTCGAGTATAGATGTATAGCATTAAAAGCTACGTTTTATTTCCATTTTTGCTGTATTGTCGTCACTAAAAGTAATTTATAGCAGTACGTTGCTAAAATATCTCTTATTTAGCAGCTCATATTAGAAATTTATAGTGTCATGAATACTTTGCATAAAATATGTTTCACTACCACATTTACCTGAAGTACATGAGACTCCCTTCAAAAATAAATTCTTCACATTTAAATCAGTTAAAAGTTTTGAAAGACTTATGGTATATGAAACACTGGCTAACATTATGAACAATCAAGAGTTATGATAGATTGCTTATGGTCATAAAAATTCAGACCATTTATCTGTAGATACTAATGTATTAAGCCTGTGTTGGGCTTCATGCATGGAAAGTTAAAATGTAAAAATAAAACTTGTTTTGAATCTAACTGAATTTTGCCACAAATTATACTTTTAGGTTCATTCTGACAATTACAATCATGATTGATGCTTGAAGTGTTGATAATACATTTGTTAGTGCAAAGTGAGTGACAGAGCCATTTATAAAATACTCTGAGATTTGAAGCATAAACTGTCAAATGTCAAGCCTCTTGTATAGCCCATATTATTGTAGCGTCTGACTGTCTGCCACTAAAGATGCATTTAAAGTTTCAATTAAATTCAGTCATGATGATAAAGCGTAGACACCGTAAAACTAATCAACATTCTCATTTCAAGCAAAGCTCTTTAATACAGTCTAAGTTGCAACATGTTCAAAGCCATTTGCAAATTGAAGCTGGCAGATATGGTTCAATGGACTTCCTGAAATGCCAATGCTTTGCTTGAAAAAAATATTTTTTAGTGAGGTTGCATATGGGTTTTCTTCTTTGCATCTTACACTTTGCATTTCACACATTGATGGCATCCTATAACTGCTTAGGCTTCAATCAATCACTAATCTTCCTATGACAAAGGGAATGAGAAAAGAAAGTAGAATATTGGGAGAGAAAAAAATGGATCTAAGAGTAATCTGCATTCAACTCCTTTCTTCTTGTGTTATCCACATGAGTTACTCCTTGAGTAGAAAGGTTCAAACTGTCTGTTGTGCTCAGCTGTAATTACCAACCACAAAAATATATTAAACAGTGATTTATAGTTAGCTTTTTTGGCCAGGTAAAGCACAGCGTACAGACAAATATGATGGTTCTTGAGGCCCAGCTTTGAACTGATATGTTTGCCAACCTGAATTAAACAGTTCCTCAAAAAAAAACTATAGGAGAAAAAAAAACACAAAAATAACTTTACAGTAAACCACTTCCAGTAGCCAATTCATTTTCTAATTTGTATCACTATGTAGCAATGTCTAGTTGCATTGGCTGACGTGGGCTTTGTATATTTAAATGAATTAGAGAGATTTTGTACACCATTATCATTCATATAGTTGCTACTGCAGTATACCATTTTGTAAATGTGGGTTGAAACCTCCATGATCAGCAGGTACCCTGCGAACTGATGAGATATTTAAATCATGCAGAGAATGTCACTTTGGCACATTAAATTTAATAAATTATGCCAATGTCAGGGGTAATAGTAATGTTCTTGAGGAATACGTTTCTTGTTTTTCGCTGGATTTTTCTATCTTTGTAGGATATTCATCATCATGCATCCTTTGTACCAGTTTGAGTGAGTGGCAACCTTAGGACTGGCTTATGACCCTATGGCTGGACAGAGGTCTTTAACCACTTGAGCCTTTGAGTTGCCTTTAATTAGCATTGTGATACGATGAACATGTGTATGGAGGTTTGAATGCCGCTTTGTTACGGTTTAGTATAATTAGTCATAATATCAGATTTTGCAACTGTAGATGGGCAGGGATCAGAAAATTAGTTATCAGGGGTTCAGCTAATCACTGTTCAAATTCCTCTATTAACCTTAATATAGAGGATTAGCTGGAGCTTGGAAAAAATATGGTACTAAAAGAGGATGACGAATTCCTCAGTAATTTGCGTATTTGAAAAGAATCTGAGGTAGATCATGTAGTTATTTTACATCACAGTCCAGTTATTCTGTGAGGTTCTGTTACATAATCATCTAAAAGGACCAATACCAAAAGAAGTTTTTTATTTTATTTTAAATGAATCCTCATACATATCAACCATCACAATAGAGTTACTACCTTTGGTGGATAATGGAAATTGTCAGATAATTGAGAGTCTGCAAATTTTCAGCTTACACATTTGGTACAGCAATCGTAGAGACAAGAACGAGTATAATAACAGAAACATTATGCAACTTTCACTAGGATAAAGAGATGAAATTCAAATAACAAAAGTTTAGCAAGCTGTGCATTGAGGTTGTTTGAACAAGAGGCAAAAGTTGCAAGTCGCACAATTGAAGACTTTGTTACTAAAGCATGCTAGTGATGCAGGATGTTCTCCTATTGTAAAGTACTTTAAAAACAATTGTACAGCATACTTGTCTCACTTTCTACCAGAATTGCCATCAGACTATTTTAGAAGTATGCTGTACAATACATAGCCACGATCCTCAATTTGACAATTCTGATCAACTCAATTGAGCTTTTGATGAACAGATTGCTTGTTTTTAAAGTACTTTACAGTTGTCCCATTCCAAGGCTTTGTCCAACAAAATTCTGGTAGATAGTTGGGAAGGTGGGTAACAGGAGTGTGAACATGTGTGGCTCCATTACAACGAAACAGGGCAGTTGCAGAAGATGACTAGTACTAATACTCAGGGGCCTATGTTGAACAGACAGCTCATTGTTATGGTTTCTAAAGTCACCAGAGCCCTAAATTGCATTAGTGCTCTCACCCACTAGTGTCCCTAATATAATTAGAGATTTGTACTGTAATAATGTTTGGCCATTTGGGAGGATTATTTTTCTTTGTGATCAGAGATTACATTAATTCATTTAGTTTATATTATGGGATCCAGATTAGCCAGGTTGAAAAGCAGTTCTGGTGAGTGAGGGTCAAATTATTAAAATCAATGTTGCTTATAGATAGCTTTGACTTAACTACAATCATTATCAATATTTGTAGGTGAAGTCATGCAATCCCATTCCCTGGACCCCTGGACCTCGTCATTTAAATGGTCAGTCAAGTGTATTAATTGGAAACTGCAGTGGCCTTCAGCCAGTTTACTCAGATGAGAAGTTCTCCAAGTTCAGAATAAAAGCATTTTAAATCTGATCTTTTTTGCTGCACATTAAATTGAATTCTAATCAGCTTCCTTTGGAAACATTTCACCTGCGGGTTGCTGTCGGTTGGTAGTGGGGTTAGTGGAGTTCCTTGCTGTTAAACAAAATCAAACGTGCATATCCCATGTAGTTTTCAGCTGAATAACGGTATTTTTGTTGGATAGGAAGTTTGAAATTTATAACTTAATGGGAAAAAATAATAATTAATGAAAAACACAATTCTTGTAGGACACATACCACCCAAAATTTCCGAACAGGTCAGAGTGTGGAATAAACTGGATCAGAGTTTACAGCATTTCATAGAAACCAGAAATGACAACACGAGGCCAACTGGGTTCATTTTCCAACTAGAGCTATGCTCTTACCCCTTTTCCCTGCTCTTTCCCATATGGTTTTATATTATTCCTTTTCAAATACTTACCTAGTTTTTTTCTTAAATGATGTTACACCCTCTTCCTCAATAGCCACTTGTAGTAAAACTTTCATGTTTTAATAACTCTTGTGTGTGAAACAATGTCTTCCAACTTCCCCCTTTGTTCCAGTGATAACCCTGATTCTTCATTTGTTACTAATTTGCCAACCAGTTTGCAAACCTTTTGATAACTATTTGATTTCCCCCTTAACATTCTCAGTTCCAGGGAAAAAGCCCGAATTTTTTAAGCTTTTTTTTACATAACTGTAGCCTCTCATTCCTGGTATCATTGTTGCATATTTTTGCTGTCGGCTTTTCATTGCTCT
Source organism: Squalus acanthias (assembly GCA_030390025.1). NCBI lineage: Eukaryota > Metazoa > Chordata > Chondrichthyes > Squaliformes > Squalidae > Squalus > Squalus acanthias. Next base: position 67,476,212 of record CM059431.1, read on the forward strand.
ATTTCCCATCCTATAATTGGTGCTCAGTACTGCACACAATTCTTCAACTATGGTCTAACCAATGTCTTGTACAAATTCAACACCAGTTCCCTGCTTTTTTATTCAATGCCCTACCTACAAAACCCAGATTCCCAAATTTACACCCTTTTAAATCCATATATTTGCACCTATAGATCTTTCTGTTTCTCCATTCTGTTCCGTATTAATCTGTTACTGGTAGAAAAGAAAAAATAACTAGCATTTACATAATGCCTTTCATGTCCTCGAGATGTCCCAAAGCACTTTACAGCCGATTAATTCATTTTGAAGTGTAGTCATTGTTATTTTGCAGGCAAACACAGTAGCCAATTTACTCAAAGTAAGGTTACACAAACAGCAATGAGATGAACTACCAATTAATGTATTGATTCTGGTGGTTAAGGGATGATTGTTTGCCAGGACACTGGGTGAACTCACTACTCTTCTTCAAAAAATGTCATTGGATCTTTTACATCCACCTGGATGGGTAGATGGGGTCTCAGTTTAATATTTAATCTGAAAGACGGCATCTTGAGCTATGTAGCATCAAGGCAGCATTTGACCGAGTGTGGCATCAAGGAGCCCTAGTAAAACTAAAGTCAATGGGAATCGGGGAAAACACTCCACTGGCTGGAGTCATACCTGGCACAAAGGAAGATAGTTGTGGTGGTTGAAGGTCAATCATCACAGCCCCAGGACATCGCTGCAGGAGTTCCTCAGGGCAGTGTCTTAGATCCAACCATCTTCAGCTGCTTCATCAATGACTTTCCCTCCAACATAAGGTCAGAAATGGGGATGTTTGCTGATGATTGAACAGTGTTCAGCGCCATTCACAATTCCTCAGATAATGAAGCAGTCCATGCCTGCATGCAACAAGACCTGGACGACGTTCAGGCTTGGGCTGATAAGTGGCAGGTAACATTCGCGCCACAGAAGTGCCAGGCAATGACTATCTCCAACAAGCGAGAGTCTAACCACCTCCCCTTCATTCAACAGTATTGCCATCACCGAATCCCCCACCATCAACATCCTGGGGGGTCACCATTGACTAGAAACTTAACTGGACCAGCCACATAAATACTGTGGCAGCCACATAAATACTGTACTGTGGCAACAAGAGCAGGTCAGAGGCTAGGTATTCTAAGTATTAGATGAGTGCAGCTCCAACAACACTCAAGAAGTTCGACATCATCCAGGACAAAGCAGCTCGCTTGATTGGCACCCCATCCATAACCTTAAACATTCACTCCCTCCACCACCGGCGTACCGTGGCTGCAGTGTGTACCATCTACAAGATGCACTGCAGCAACTCGCCAAGGCTTCTTCGGCAGCACCTCCCAAACCCGCAATCTCTTCCACCTAGAAGGACAAGGACAGCAGGCGCATGGGAACACCACCACCTCCAAGTCACACACCATCCTGACTTAGAAGTATATCGCCGATCCTTCATAGTCACTGGGTCAAAATCCTGGAACTCCCTACCTAACAGCACTGTGGAAGTACCTTCACCACACGGACTGCAGCGGTTCAAGAAGGCGGCTCACCACCACCTTCTCGAGGGCAATTAGGGATGGGCAATAAATGCTGGCCTTGCCAGTGATGCCCACATCCCATAAATGAATAAAAAATAAATAAAAATAGAACATTTATAAAAAATTGATGGGGCTGCTTATCTGTTTCTTTCAGGAGCTATTCATGAACAAACTGCGTATTAATTTTGTTGTCCTGAATTATAATTTAATTGTCAAAACCATAAATGTTTTCTTGGTATTGATTCTAAAATATCTGGCTATGGAAATCAATGATTTTTTATTTTGTGGAAGAAAAGCCTCTTGTCTTTACTTGATTGCTGTACTATGATGCTGTGTTTCTTAAATCTTTACAATTTGTCACTAAATTTATCATGTTACCGAATTTTTCATATAACAAATAATTTGGCATTTTATACCTTATACTGGAATTCCACTTGTCTCTATTAAACAAGTGTCCTCACTTGAAACAAATATTAATTGAGTGTCCTTTAATGGTATGTACTAAAAAGGCAATTGTTTTCTTTGGAATGTGATCTAACTGGAAATATATTCTGTGCGTTTTTATCATTTTCTGTTTGTATTGCTCAGGATATTAGCCAATTAGTTTTTTCGCTAGAATGTTGGACTTGAAATTCCACTATCGGTACAATTATGGTTAACGTACAATGTTGCTAGAAGAACGTGTGCCAATGAAGAGCCAATCTTTCTGCTTTCTCTCACTTAAATATAGTAAGTGCTTGCGTGTGGAGACAAATATTAATTTCAGCCTTTATCAAGATTCAAAGTCTATTTCCAACATTAGTCCGCCTTGGCCAAGGCTGGGGAACGAGGAGAATTGTTGAGCATAAATGAGGTAAAAGGAAATCTTTCAAGTGAGGACACTTGTTTAATAGAGACAAAACACATTCTGTGGGCAAGTAACAAAGTGGTAGAGAAACACCCACCTGTTTGCTAAATGGCCAGATGAGGTGGGTGTGAGGAGGGTCACTCTATTTGGCACTTCAGGGCACCCTCCCCAGAGAACACTAGGGCACCATTCATGGAGGCAGGTAGCAAGCAGGCTCAATGTTGCATACAGTGGCCTGAATTTTAATGGGGAGGCGGGCTGGGAGCGAGGAAGTGGGGGAGCTCTGAAGCGTTACGGAAACTTGGGAAACTGGGTTTCCCAGAGACCCTGCCAAATTTAACGGCAGGGCCTGATTTGCATGGGAAACCTGTTTCCCACCCGCAGCCAGCCAGATTGAGAGCGTATAGACCTGTGGCATTAGGCCGCAGAGAAGAGGGAGGCAGGGAGGGATCGTGTGGGGGCCAGAGGAGCAGCATGGGGGAGGGTGGTCGGGAACAATCGGGGGCTGGGATCAGCAGCACGGGGGAAGGGGGCGGGAACAATCGGGGGAGAGAGGGTCAGGAACAATCAGGTTCTGGAGCAGCACTGGGAGGGGGGGGGCGCGGGAATAATTGGGGGGGAGAGGGTTGGGAACAATCGGGCTGGGAGCAGCAGCACGGGGGAAGGGGGCGGGAACAATCGAGGGCCGGGAGCAGCACGGGGAGGGGGGGTGGGAATAATCGGGGGCCAGGAGCAGCACAGGGAGTGGGTCGGAAACAATTGGGGGCCGGGAGCAGCCGCACGGGGATGGGGTCAGGAACAATCTGGGGGAAGAGGGTCGGGAACAATTGGAGTCTGGAGCAGCAGCACGGGGAGGGGGCTGGGAATAATCGGGAGGAGGGGTTCGGGAACAATTGGGAGCCGGGAGCAGCATTGGGAGCGGCTGGGGAACAGTCGGCGGCTGGGAACAGCACAGTGAGGGGGTTGGAACAATCGGGGACCGGAGGAGCAACGGGGGTGGTCGGGAACAATAGAGGGTCGGGGGCAGCATGCTAACGGGGGTCAGGAACGATCGGTGGCTGGAGGAGCGGGGGGGGGGGGGGGGGGAGAAAGAGGGTGGAGGAGCAAGGTGGGGGGGAGAGGTCTCTTGGGGGGGAGGTGGGGGGATGGGAAGCCTCATGGGGAGGAATCGGAGTCCTCGGGGCGGGGGATCAGAGGCCTCGTGGTGGGGGGGGGGGGTCTCCGATCGCAGGGGGTGGGTATGGCAGGGATGCTGGATTCAGGAGGTAAGCATGAAGGATCCAGCAGTCCTCGCCTTACTTTGGCTGCCGGGTTTCGCGAGGTCTGCAAAACCTGACTAGCTAAAGTTAAATTTAAAATGGAGGTTAAATCAGAGGCTTCCAGCCTCATTATAATATTTAAATGGAGACCTGGCAGCTGGTTGGCTTCCCGTCCCACCTCTGTTAAAACCGGAAGTGCACGGGTTGGAGGCGGGTTCTGGTCAACATTCGGATTTCTAACACTTCGGTGGGGAAATTCGGTTGATTTGCGCGAAAGGGGCGCAAAGCAACTAGCGCCCGGGCGCAGCGCCGCTAACGCCTACCGCAAAATTTAGTGTGAGATTAGCGGCGGCTATAACCGTTCGCGCCCCGTGGTGCTACGCCTCCAGCGATGACGCCCCACTCGCGCCCCAGCCGCGATCTTTGATAGCGCCCCCGACTTACCACCGGACGCTATGTCCGACAGGGTCAGGGGGGCCTACCTGTAGCCAAGGCGGCGCAAATTAAAGGGGAGGTGCTGGGCGGCCATTTTTGTTGCTGGCCACCTGTCCCCGTTGCTGTCTCCGGCCTCCTGTGAAGCCCCCCCCGTGGGATGCCGGCTGCGCTCCGTGAGCCTGGCACTTCTCTTGCGTGCTGGGCTCTTTTGCCGGCACTCCGATCCCTGGTGGCCCAGCTGGGCCCCGGGTTGCACTGCGCTAGGCCCCTCCCCTTTAACAAGGGGAGAAAGGCCTGCAGTAACGCGGCACATAGCGCCGCGATATTCACTCGCAGCGCCTAGAGGGAGGCGGGGCGCTATCAGTGAATTCCGGGCGTGGGGGGCGCTAATCGGCGAAGTTAGCGCCCTAAAGGGGACGCGACCCAATTTTGCCCCGTTTAATTTCCCACCTGACCCAAACCCACCTGTTTTTTTAGGTTAAAATTCCCTCCAAGCTCTGGAAACAGATGCAGAAAAGGCTTAAATCAGTCTATATCGTGTGGATAACCACATGATTGCTCCTCACAAAGTGTTGCCTGTTCCACATGTAATCCTCACCCAAGCACAAGATTAATGGTGCATTTCTGTGGAGGCTCAAGGGTATACCACTGTGGAGGCTCAAGGGTATACCTCCCTGAAATTTTTTGAATTTTGAGGTTAATTTTAGCCACTTTTATGCTTAGCAATTGATGGATTTTTTTTTAAAGGAGAAACAAAATGACATTTTAATGTTCAACAGATCGACCGGACCAATACTCCCCATATTGACCTGCTCCCCACCCCAGTTTGTGGAGGTACTCTATTTGCTTTATACCCAGACCGCCTGCACCCCATCCAACTCCCCGCCCTTTTACAGAGACACTGGAGTAGATATTCATCTTCACTGCTGTATCTTAAGCACTGGTTGAGTAGAGTGCAGAGAGGAAAATTGAGCAGAGCGGATTACTGGCTTTTTACAGAAATTGCCCGATTTTCTTCTATTAATTTAAATGGAAGGAAAATCAAATTGGTTCTGTTACTGGCCTGTAATCATCCCTGTCAGATTTTCTATCACTGGGTAATGCTTAATTCCTAGGCGTTCTACCCTACATTACAATAGTGACCACAATTCAAAAGTACTTTGGGCCGTCTGAAGTTGTGAAAGGCAATATATAAATGCAAGTTCTTTCTACTTTACCCATTCTGTCTCCTACAAGTCTTATAATTCATGCTGGCACTCTTCCCCTTTATCCTCAAGTCACCCTGGCACTTTTCTTCTCCCTCTAACTCAGTCCAAGCTGGTACTCTTCTTCCAGCTTCCTCATTCAAGTTGGCTCTCTTCTTCCCTCCCCCAAGTTCATGTTAACACTCTTCTCCCATCCACCTCAATTCAAATTGGCACTCTTTCTCCCCAAATCAGTTACCAATGGCACTTTCCCCATCTCAACCCCTCTCTAATGCTGACACTCTCCTTCCTCCTTCACCCCAAAGCATTGCTTCCAGCTTCTACCCGCTTCCCCCTACTTCACTTCAACTCCTTCCCACACCCCTTGGCGCCACTCCTTCCTGCTGCTCATTGAAGGGATTCCAGCTGTTGCACACTGTAGACAGGAACTCCTGTTCTTGGAATAATTCCTGCCCAGTTTTCAGAGACAGGAATCACTCCCAAGTTAGCTGTTAGTAACTTTTAATAGGTTACTCCTTTCTGTCATAAGTTTACTAGAACATACTGATTTAGTGTCTCTTTAATAACTCTGCATAGTTTTACAGTGAAAAAAAAATGTAAGAAAAAAAGTAACTATGCACATACGAGATGAATGCACCATGCCTGCATATGTACAGACTTTAAAAACAATTCACAAAAAGTTGTGGGATATTTGAGTTGATAGCAATTGTGATTTTTGGCTGGTATTGGCTTTGCTTACATCACAGCTTTTATTTATAGTTGGCTCACTTGAGTCTTGTTTTCCATAATAATTAAGATGTAAACCATGGCCTTTTCTTGGAAAGGTATTGATTTTGTTACATAAAACTTTTTAAAGAGCTTTTTTAACTGGTTTAGAAACATCACTTATTTTTCCACTTTTACAATAGCATAGTTATGCAGAAACATTGTATTATGTTTGTAGATTCTGCAGGATATAGAATGGACTAAAGAGTATTGCAGAGTTCTAATGATTAATTAGTAAGAAGTAAATCTGTACAAATATTGTTGTATTGGACACAATTCTCCCATCTTTAATCAGAATTTTAGATTTTCCATGGATGAGATGCTGTACTGTGCAGTCAAATTTAACGATTTTTAAAAAAGCAAACATAACAAATTTTGTGCATGCTGCAAGCAGGTTAGATTCCTATCATCTGTCCTCAACCCTTTTGCCACAAACAATATGAGGCAAATACCCTTCCACAGAATGTAAGAAAGTACAGAATGAGATGGACCACTGAGTTTGCTGTTTCCAATGATCAAGTCTTACTTATCCAATTGTTTCCAAAGCATCTTTACCAGTGGCTTCTCTTTCCATCCCTACATCATCGCCTCAGGATTTCTAAAAGGATCCATCCTTGGCCCCCTCCTCTTCCCTGTCTGCATGCCGCTCCATGCAACATTGCTCGCAAACATAGGATCAACTTACCTCTGTACAGTGATGACATCCAGCTGTATCTCTCCACCACCTCCACTATCTCTGCTCAGTCTGTTTGTCTAACATCCAGTCTTGGATGAGTCACAATTTCCTCCAGCTAAACATTGTGAAGATTGGAGCTGTTGTCTTCACCCCACACCACCAACTCTGTACCCTTGCTCCCAACTCCACCCCCTCAGACTGTTCATAACCTCAGTGTCCTATTCAACCCTGAACTGAGCTCCTGACCCCATATGCTCTCTATCGCAAAAAACGTCAACTTTCACCTTGATAATATTGCTCAGTTCCAGCTCTACCTCAGTCCATTTGCCACTGAAACCCATCATTCATGCCTTTGTCACCTCCAAACGCTTATTCTAATGGTCTCCTGGCCAGTTTCCCATCCTCCACACTCTATAAACTTCAGCTCATCCAATACTCTGCTGCCAGTATCCTATCCCATACCAAATCCCGCTTGCCCATTACCCTTGCTTGACTAACATTAGCTTCTGGTTTCCCAATATCTCAGATTTAAAATTCTTATCTTTGAGTTTAAATCTCTCCCTGGTCTCTCCCTCTCTATACCCTCTTCCAGAGCTACAGCCCCCCTACCCTGAACAGTCCGCTACTCTGACTCTGGCCTCTTGGGCATCCTCTTTACCTTTACCTTACCTTTTGGCGGTTGTGTCTTTAGCTGCCTCGGCCCCACACTCTGGAATTCCCTTCTAAACCCTTGTGTACCTTCACCTTCCTATACATGGGGTCAGCTCCTTACTTATGATAGCAAAACATAACTCAGTCTATCCGCCACTACCTTCCACTCCACAATGTTCAGTATCAAGCTGTGGATAAGCCAGAACCTGCTGCAACTTAACATCAACAAGAGAGAAGCCATGCAGATTGGCTGCCAACAAAAACCCTTCACCCTAGCCACTGACTTCATTCGACTCCCTGGCTGATTATTCTGGCTGATCAGTGTTTGCATGACTTCACTGCTGTTTAATACTGAGCTGAGCTTCAAAGCCCATATGATATCTGTCATCAAGACTGCCTATTTTCACTTCCACAACATTGCTTATCTCCACCCTTTGTTAGCTCATCCCACCGTTGCTGAAACTCTCATTGAAACCTTTGTCACTTTCAGACTAAATGGCGGCAATTTTAACCTAACCTGCCCATCGGGAAACTAATATGATCGGTTACAACGCTGCTTTAACACCCCACCTAATTTTACTCTCCATTGACATCAATGGTGTATAATTTTGGATGGGTCTAAAACCAGCATTCCACTGATCCCATGGGTTTCCCGCCCGGCGAGTTACGTTCAAATTACCCCAATATCTCCAAAGTTCTTCTCTTTGGCATCCCGAGCTCCATTCAACATCAGCCCTGACTGGTTCGAAAGTCTGCTGCCCACATTCTATTCTTCACTAAGTTCTGCATCTCTGTTACTCCTGTACTCCCTGGCCCCAATTAATTGAATTCAATAACTTCATTCTCATCCTAGTTTGCAAATCCTTTCAGGGCCTCACCTAACTCTACCATGACAACATCTTTAAGCCATATACCCCAGTCTGTTCTACGTTTTATCTTTGGCGTTCTCTGCATTCACCCGTTCCTCCATTCCAGCATCAGTGCTGAGCTTTCAGCTATCTGGACCCTATACCTGCCCTAAACCCCTCCATCTTGCTACTTCCCCACCTTCAAAACTATCCTGAGAACCTATCTCTTCGAACATGGCTCTGGTATTCTTTCCTAACTGTTTTACTTTTGCTTGGCCTTCATTCTGCCTCTGTGAAACACTTGAGAAAATCTACTGTGTTGAAGGCAACTTATAAATGCAGGTTATAGCAGGTAATACATCCTTAACATGGCTAGAATTTGTGTGCAGTTTTATTGTATTTCCGTCGGTTCATTCTAAGATTGAAGGAGAAAATGTCGTTTCTGGTAGTTAAACAGTGAGCTCAAATTCTAACTACTATCCTTCCCTGACCATTATAAAATGGCATTTCAGAGCATTAAATCAAATTATACAGCGAGGAAGAGGTTTTATTTTAATGAGGGTCTCAACACGGGAGCTGATGCAAGACGTTTGTGCAGAGGTTTCATCCTGTATTCTCTCTAACACCATCACAGCTGGATTAATGTACATTAAAGATTGAGTTTTTTAAACAAAAATCACTGTCCTTGTTAGGCATTTAACAACTAATATATAAAAGCTGCTTAGAAATTCATGTCCTGTACTGGCATTTACAAGGTCCATATTTTGTTCAATGTCAGTGACCAACAACAAAATGTAGATCTTGTCAGTGGAAATCAATCTCGATGAAGTTTTTATAGAGCAGACCTAATAAGGACAGTCATTTAAAAAAAATTACAGCTTTTGGCAAGAATCTTTAGACTAAGTGTATAGCCAGGATATGAAAGAGAAGTAATTTGATGTGGAGCAGCAAGGAGCTAGGGAAGAGAATTTGAAACAAAACCCAAAATAAAGATAGCATTCCAAAGAATGGATAGTTGGAGGATACAGGATGGAGAATGACTGCAGAGAAGGAACTGTTGTGCTGAGCAGAAAACAAAGAGACACAGCTGCAGAAAGAAAGAACAACTTTAATGCTATAGAATGGAAAATGGCTAAAGAGCAAAGACTGCGTTACAGAGCTGAGAATGATTAGAGAACAATCTCAGGTAACATGCTAGAGCAACTGCAGAGGACAGTGCTATAGAGTAGTGAATGACTAGAGAAGAATCTTTGGCAGATAGTGGAGAGGAATTGTAAAGAAGACACTCTGCTACAGAATGAAGAATGAGTAGGAAATATATTAGATGCTTTAAAACTGCTTGATGGGTAAACGGAACTATTTGTATCCTCCAGAAAAAATTGGGAGAGGATCTGGCAAGTCAGCCTGTAATCGCTGTAACAGCCAGCAAGCTATCCGTTGGATGAAGGTCTCTCCCTGGCGAGATGTGTACTCAGTGGGGCAGATGTATAGTTTATGAGAATGTAACAATGGAGAGGAGTAATTTATTCTTTTTTTTTTTGCTTTTTTTTTTCCAAACTCGGGTCCCAATGTCCAGTCTGGTGCTTTTGCAGGTTTCAAATTCTAGAAGACCTGAACACTGTTTGGCATAAAATGTAATTATTGAAATCATGTTATTACAGCCAAATCAGGAAAATAGCTGCAGTGGTGGCCTTAACTAATTTCTTCAGGTGGTAAGCAATAATTGCAACACACACAAAGATTTCAGCAATTGTCCTTTTTTTTTTATAGAGGCAACTAATTTATGATGATGCTCCCTGGCTGAGCTATCATCTTACTGAAATCACTGAAGGAAAATAAACACTTTTTTAATGAAAAAATATTGTTTTAAACTTATGCCTGGGACATTTGGAGCACAAATATACTCTGAACTGAATTGGTGCACCACCTCGAATATATCTTGACATTGAGACCACAAGAACTTCTAGGAACTGGAAAAGACCATTAGATTCAACAAACCAGTTCCTTTATCCCACTCACGCACCCCTTAATCATGCTCCTCAAACCCTTCTCCATAAAAAAAATAATTTTCCCTTGATCACATTTTTACAATGACCTTTCTTAATAAGTTATTCCACAACTCTATACCATTTGGTTAGAAAGGCTCTATTTGGCTTCTCTTATTTCTAGCAGTCTTTTCTGGCATTTACACAAGGGAATAGCTTTCCTAAATCAATTTTGTCAATTCCTTTAATTATCTTGAAAACTTCAATTAGTGTGCTAGGCTGGCAAAGTCATGATAATTTGCTTATAATGGAAAATAAGGAAAATTACCTGATGGATAAGGATGGGGAGGAATTAAATTAGCTGAAAATCATATTAACATCTGTGATATGTGCACACTTTTCTTCAGTCTAGAAACTTTTCTGATTCAGAAGGATTATTTTGAAGTCAGAAAAATCAGCAACTTGAAATAATTTAAGAAATTTAACCAAAAACATGCATAAAACAATAATCTATTAATAAATTATTCCATAGCATGTGTTTATCTAGCTCATTGGTGTCCATTTTAGCATTTGATTTTGCCTCCTGCCATAATCCTATTATCATCAAGTCACACGTTTTCCTCATTATTATCCAATTAGCAACATGCTAAGAGGTGCATGACTATGCAGCACTTATTGGAGGAAAACTATTGTGATTTGTTACTGATTTCAGGAAAGGTAACTGATCATTCACTGTATTTTCTAAATCTGGTACTATAATAAACAAAAGAAAGTAGAAAACTAAAATCTATAAAGCTACAAATATATTCCACTTTTGTAATTTTTTAGCAAACACTGCTGACACTGGATATTTGATATTGGACCAAAGTACTTTGCTGTTTTAGAATGGAACAATAACAAGAAAATTTGCCTTCTGCAGTGAGCTTGTGACCCAGCAGCATGTGTCACTGGGAGATAATGGAATTTAGGGCTGAGGATCAGTTCTCACATGCCTGGCAATGCCAATAATTCTAAATATGTGTAATCTCTTAAAGTCCTGCAGTGTGTTTATCATTTTAGAAGCCACATCAACTTTCACAGCATTCTCTTTGATGTGCTTGACCCTTTCATGAATTCAAAACTCACATTTGAGTATGAACACTGTACCTGTAATTTTTGGCTATTGTCCTTTGTGTGAGTGGTGATATTTCAAAGTTGTCTACAGTTATATCAAGCATAGTGCAGAGGTTTAGTCTACTGAAATTCTTGGCAAAAGAATAAAAGTCAAACTTCAATAAAAATAGCGTCTTGTACGCTCCTTGCTTAAAGAACAGCTCTCCGTCTGATGTGGTTGTGAGGTCCCAAATTACTATCTTCAGAAAGGGGAGATGGAATAAGAAGTTGGCATCCATAGTAAAAATACACACAGTAATAACAACCAGCCCTTTGTGAACAATCTGAGCTTCAGTTTACTCATACATAATAGTGTTTAGTAAAATTCCTTTGTCCTGGTATTATTGGATAAACTAAAAATAAAAGTACTTCTGGAGTTTTTGGAAATGTTTTGAGGAAGGACTAAAAAATAGTGCAAAATTTAAAGTGCAATAATATTGGTGTAAGGAGTAGTATAAATGGTAATTATCTGTATTTAATATAATCCATAATGTAAATCAATACATATTCATTTCAAAGACTGAGTGATATGGAGCATACCATTCTCATTAAGTGCACTGGTCTGCATAGGCTTGAATTGTATTGATACCAGGAGCTCAGCTAAACAGGGCTGTAACATTCAATTACTGGGCAGATTAAAGATTTTGTACATCACAGAAAGAAGTAGGGCCAAGCTTTTAAAAAGATATTTCTATACTTCTACAAAATTTTCCAGCCATTGTTGTCACTATTTTTCCCCTCGCATAGATCAGATGTAATTTCTAAGGAAGGGGCTGACTATTTGTAACTGAAGAGAGTTTACAAACCTTACAGTGTAGTGGTAAATGGGCAACACCACAATTTAACTTTATTGCTAATGATACGGTCACTAACAGCTTTTCGCAGAGCTGAGAAAAGCACATTATGGCCCGGATTTTGTGGTCAGCGGTGATCGAACGGCACTAGCTGTTCATTACACCTATATTTGCACACAGACCTTCTGTGGGCTTTTGCACTGGAACGTTTGGTTATTAGAGAGCCGAAACAGCACGGCACCCTCTACAGGGGATCTGGGACCTGTGCGAACAGGACAAACAGCGGTGCGTCTCCTTAACCAATCAGATTGACGAATCCTTACTGAGACACGCAGATTCTAAATCAGGAAGAGTAAGTTAGAATAGTTAATTCAATGTCAAATCATGTACAGAAAGCAAAATAAAAAGAGGGAAAGAAAAATCGGTTTGAGAGATAAAGGAGACAAAAAGAAAAAGTAAAAAAAAAAATTTGTATTAATTTTTTTAAATCTCCAGCAGTAATCAAAATTTGAAGAAATAAAACTCCACACTTGTAAAAGTTAATTTTCAGTGCCAGAGAGGTTGTTTGGCAGTAATTAAGACTTATCACCAGTGTTCCCTCTACGCGGGAAAGGTCCCGCGCAGGCCGCTCACCAGCTTCTCCTTTGTAAATTCCGCGCATGCGCAGAAATTTTAAAGGGACCGCGTACTAAAAGAAACTGGCCGTGCAGAACAAAGTGCAGTTTACAGGGAACATTGCTTAACACGCCATTAAAAATTCACTTACACTTGAATGGACAAGCCCTAACTTTTTCTGGCGTATCTATCACGTAAGTACAGCAACTTCACGCCGGTCCATGTATTTGAATACCGAGTCCATCGATGAGGTACTGGTGGTGAAACTTCTGAAGGAGCGGCGCAACTCGGACAGCAGCTTCTTGATTTCCACGTTTAACTGCGCATGTGTGATCGCCAGAAGTTGCTGTCCGATTTACTCCTTAATAACAGTGAGCACTGATAGCCTCACCGTTATTTTTACCATAAAATGCAGGCGTATATGTTTGCCCAATTATTTGGAGGTAAAAGTCCTGAGTTGTTCTATGGGTGCATAGCTGGTCTCTGCATCTAGTTTTGATTAATGGTGGTGTGTTGATGCATGTCATGGAGAAAAGGTTTGTGCTTTTTACATGTTTGTCATACTGATTCCTCATTAGGAAAATGCTGTCAATGCCCCAATACCAGATTTGAAAGAGTAGGTTGTTTATAGCCTGGGGTTTTATTGAGCAAGATAAACTTATGAAGATCATTGGTAAATATATAAATAGCCTTTAGGTTCAAAAAATACTAAATCAAATCATTCAATTTCTCCCACTCTCCTGTGTTGGAGAGTGCTGTACTTTCCGGGCTAAGCCAAGAATTGTAATCTTATAATTATTCCAATAATGTACCCTGCTTTATTTTTGTCTTTATTTCCTCCTTTTTCTAATGAAATCGCTGACTGAACACGGGTGCTAGCCAGTCACCTTCTAGTATCTTGCCAAGTAGCCATTCTTTATATGTGAGCTTGGACAGTGAATACTGGTAGAGTATTCTACCATAGGGACAATTACAGCTAAGTATAATTCTGTTCTTATCCACCATTCACATATGCACATTTTTTGCATGGGTAGAGATCAGGAACGGGGAATGCTGGTTGATTATTCCACTCTCTAGCTCAGCACTGAGGAGGCAATTGAAGCACTCCTACTCGCACTCTAGCAGAAATGAGCTGTCAGTACAGACCAGGGATCAAATCTGCAATCTTCCTAGTCTATATAGCTGAGTTCCACACTGTCGTCTGTTCAGAAAACACATTCAATCTTATTCTTTACTAATTAATGCTCACTATTGGCTGTCTGCATGATTTACTGTGATATCCTGACAGAACTTTTCAAGACAAGGCAGATTGTAAAACATAGACATTAGACCATAAAACCTTCAGCACCACCACCATAACCTTTTCCAGATAAAATAATCTCCTGATAAATTGGGAGTTACTTGCCTTATGAAGATACCTTTCACTTTCTGATTGTACCATGCAAATGCATAATATATAGAATTATGGATTACTGGGAGTGAATAATAAGTCTGTAATTTACTCTAGGGTTTTAGATGGCACCATAAACTATGACGGTGTGACATACAAACCCTGAGATTAAATCAATCTTTTAACTTTATCATTTAGATTTTTTTATAACGCAGTCTCAATAAGATAAAATAAGCACTACTAATCTTAGTCAATGGTTGAGTTGAAATATTATCGATTTGAAAGGGAGCAAACATCTGAGGGGTGGGGGCACTTTTTATTGAAAAAGCTCGTCCATTCTATATAGAAAAACAATAGACTAACCATTATTTTGTTTAATGTTTTCATAGAACTAGCAATTTTATAGTCCACAAGTTGGGTCTCACTCCCTGCTAGACTGCTCTGGTGACGTCACTGATGAGGGGTATATCCATGTGTCCTGACTGACTACATGGGTAACAGCTTGGACGACAGCTTCAGACCCACCTACAAAAACCATGCTATAGGCTGGGAAATCTACATCCCCATATTTCACAAATGTCTCGTATATAGCCCCTTCCTCTCTAAGCCTACCTCATATATACTAACTCACTCTCACAGACCACTTCATGTCTACCCCCTCACTCTTGCATATGCTATCTCAGCCACTTACTCATGCAAATATTGCTTTCATCACTTTTAGATCATGTAGTAAGATGAATTCAACAGATCAATCTCTTTTGTATTTTACTTCATAATATCTGCACTGACTGTTGACTAAAAAATCTGCTAGTTATCAATGGCTTTTCATTTTACTTCCAATTTATTTTCCTTTTTGGCTCCATTTGTTATCCTTTTCTGTGTCCTCTGCTGTAGGAGCTAACTGGAGCTGGGGTACGGTTCAGAGGGCAATGGGAGTCCTCTGGTGCCACTCCTGAAATGGGGGCAGTGCATTTATACTGAGCTGCAGGAAGAGACAAGTTATTTATTTTCAGGCCATTTTTAACATCAAGGTTATATCAAATACCTATGTGCATAAAAGCATGTACTCCCTGTGATGCTGTACTATCATTTTCTAGACCACATGTACAGATACAGAATATTAAATAATGTTTATTTCTTATAAAATGTATAATTAATCTGCATCTATGCTTGAAATTAATTTTTCACAGGCAGCAATATTTTTTTGTTAGTGATCGTAACTGTCAATAGAAAATCAATTAAATCAAAGCTAGATGGATGACCAATGACAAAATGAAGACTGAATTATAGGGTGCTGAGACATCAGGTTGTGAACAGTTAGAATGCTGACTAGCAAAATTGAAAGAAAAAAAATTCAAAAATGTACCAGCCAGCATTTAACTGAAGCCTACAATTTATATCTAATCAAAGCTCCTTGTCATTAAGTGAGAAAAAGCAGTTAACTGCAGATAAACATTTCTATCTCAGTGATATTGAATGGGGGAAAAGCAGATCATTGTAATATCCTGAATTTTTAAAAATAAAATATTTAACTACACGTAGGAGAAAATTCTGGTAGGATTTGAAAATGTTTGGAGATGCATGCAGCACAGTGGGGCAACATATTGGTGCACCAAAGTTGCTGACTAGAGATAGGCAGAGAGGGGGAAAATTAAAGATCGAATTACTGTGGGCTTTTATCTCTTAACCACCTGAGTGGCATTGCTGAGGTTTTGGAAGCAAGTTTTGCCTGCTTCTCTTCTCAGCCAGGTACATCCTGTGGTGGAAGGGAGAAATGGAGGGAAATAAAAAGTGAGGTACCTTTGATGGCACAACAGTAGGTTCACCATGTGACCTGATACTGAGACAGACAAACTAGGAAGATCCCAGGTTTGATTTCTGATTTTTGTTGAGTTGGCTCACCTCAGCCAGACTAGTAATCAAGATACTACAGTTGGCCTCAGTTTCCCTGGGTTCGGGGGTGTTGAAGAATAGCCATGGTTCCCACTTCTGATAGGTATTCTCTGACTCCTCTTGGAAGTGCGTAGGTCTGGATATTGAAGGAAGAAAGATTCAGGTTTGGCTGTGATGCTTCTTATGGTCAAATTGCCTGCTGATAGTCACATATGAAGAACAACGATTTGAAGGACAACTGGTGCTGGTAGCAAGGGCAGACAATGTACTCTTTGACGGAGGTGGGGTGGGGGGAGGGAGGGCATCTCATGAAGAGTGGCCAATGAAAAGCTGGCTAAGTCCTGAAGGACTTAACTGCCAGACTGGGTTTACGGCAGGTGCAGATGGTGAGAGAATCAACACATGAGAATAACCTACTTGACCTCGTCTTCACCAAATCTACCTGTCACAGATGCATTGTCCTTGATAATATTGGCAGCATGAGGTAGCATTTTCCCCCTTACTATTTCAAGAAAGCAGAGGTAAGGGCAGAAAGGGTTTTATTTAAAAATTGAAATGAATTTGTTTTAATTTTCAAACTGCACAGCATAGTTTTACACTGATTCATCATGGCCGGTATTTTATCACCATTTGTGTGACCCAGACATTGGATTTCAGCAAGTGTTATTTCCTAATACTGTAGCAACAGCACAATTCTAGTTTCTCTCCTATCTACCCCCATGCCCTCTCCTAGCTCATATCATCCATGAGATCCACCTTCTGCTCCCTCAACCCTAATCCTACAAAATTGCTAACCACCCAACTTCTTTTCTATGTTTCTATGTTTCTCCTCCTGGCCCTCATGCTGACTGACATAAAAGAAAGACTTGCATTTATATAGCACCTTTCACAACCTCAGGATGTCCCAAAGCGCTTTACAGCCAATGAAGTACTTTTGAAGTGTTGTATCTGTTGTAATGTAGGAAATGGTTCCCTCTCCTCGGGTACTGCCCCCACACCTGTTAAAACTACCCCAGAATCCACCCTTAACCCATCTATCTTTGCAAACCTCCCTTTGTTGTCCAAAGTCCTTGAATGCATTTTCACCTCCCAAAACATACCCATTTTCCCCACAACTCCCTGTTTGAATCTCTCCAGTCAGTTTTTTCCACCTCTGCCATACCAATGAAATGGTCCTGACCAAAGTCACGAACAACATTCTCTGTGACTGTGACCGTGGTGCATTGTTGCTACACATCTAAGCTAATGAACGGGACCACATGAAAATCGCTGCTATGGTCTTAGTGTTCATGCTGTACACATCGGTATCTTTTCTTTTTGTTTCTTCCCTCGCCCCAGTTTGTAAGTTATATTTTCCCCTTCTACATAGGTCCCACATGTAGGGAGGAATTTTTCCAGCCCTGGGGAGGCGGGACTGCCAGGAAAATGGCAGAAACTGGGAGCGGGTACCGAACCCACCCCAACCTGCCTCCATGCCATCTTCCCAGGAGGCGGGTCCCCAACTCACGCTGGGACCCGTCTCCTCGAGGCGGGAAGGGGATTACAGCCACTTAACTGCCTGTTAACAAGTAGTGAACAGGCAGTTAAGAGGCTTATCCCCATTTTACCAACAGAAGAGCAGGCTTCCCGACATCGGGAAACCCCGCTAGGGTCAGCGAGGCGAGCAGTGGGTCTGCGGGGGTCAGAGGGTTTGAAAAGTGCGCTGTGGAGGTGAGTGATGGGTGCAAGTGTGGAGAGGTAAGTATGGGAGGTGAGTGAAAAGTGTTAGAAAAAGTTTCCTTACCTTTGTTTCTTCCTGCAGGCTTCAACCGTTGGGGATCCGGAGGCTCCTCATCTCCACGGCAGAGATGACAGAATGGCTGCTGCATTCTCCGATGCAACAGCCATCTGATTTCTGCTCAGGAAAGAGGTTTGGTGAGTCTTGAGTACAAGGACTCACCAAAGAACAAAGATTGTCAGTGTTTGACAGCTTCTCAAACCTGTCAAACGATGACAATTCATCTGTCAAAAATTTTTGACAGATGCAACGTCATACGCTGACGTCCTCTGTCACCGGCTTTCCCTTAATTGGCCTGCTAAGCCCACAGGGTGGGCTTAACAAGGTCAATCAAGGGAAAATAGCGTGGGTTGGCCGGACGTCGTTGGGGGCGGGGCTGAAACCCGACAAGCCCCCAGCGCGCCCCCATTGATAAAATTCCCCCCGTAGTGTCTCTAATCAAGAAGTTGAACATGTGTTTTCTTAGCTTTTTGCCAGGTTCGTTCTTAAATTGTCCATTATGTTAAGTGTGAAGTGCCTTGGGCTGATACTCTGTGATCACTCTGCCATCTGAGGTAGTGGTTTGCCTTTCCGGAAACCAGTAACTGACTGGACAAGTGATCATAAATGAGAACTCTTAGCCTGACTCTTCATGGCAGCATGTGCTGCAAATGACATAAATTTAATTTTTATTTGTATGTATTGGGATGTGTCAAGCAACAACATGACTACTCAAGCGACTTGAAGAAAATTGCAGCAATTTAATTGGTCAGTTTTATGATTCCTCCTCATTGTTGATTATTAGCTGTTTCTAGCCATCTAGTGAATGGAACTGGTATTTGAGAAGTTTTATTTAGTGAGTGTCATACTTAAGTCAATTAGCATGGTTAACATAAAAGATAGTGCTTATTTGAACCAATCACAAGTTTTAGATGTAAGGACAGTTTTATGTGAACAAGCAATGGCTTAAGACTTGCAGTGGATAGATATATGGATTGGGAGTATTTAAAATACAACTTGAATTTTACATTTTCTGTCCTGCACACCTTCCTTCTCCCCTCTTCCCCCCCCCCCCCCTTCCCCGCCACCCCCGCATCTCCCCCAATAGAATTAAAATACTTTCCATTTCTACTAAAAAAGAGATTTTTGTTCTCACTCAATGGCAGAAGAGTTGTAGTGGGGGAGCAAATAAGCCGTTGACAGGGAATTTGCTAGGATGTAGTCATACTTTCTGTCACTTTTCGGGATTTTTTGACTCTTCTCCCACAAATAGGATTTGGAAAAAGTTACCTTTAATGCTGGGTTTTTAAAAGCAATGTGCATTCTCGCAAGTTTAAAAAGAAAAATGCGCCGACATGGAAGCTGGTTAGTATGTTAATTGGAGGTTGTTTTTCCCCAAAGACTAAATAATGGACGATCAGTTGCTTGTCTACATATTCATAAAAACACCTCTCACCCATTGCATTGGAAAACCCTTTGTGCTCTGTTGGTCTGCGAGAGGGACAGACTTTTTAACAATGAGAGGCTTTTGAAAACTGATTAAAAAACAGTTTATAATTTAATAACAAAGTTGGACAGGCAGCAAGGGGCTGAGGGAATGTTTAAAAAAAAAAGACAAAAGCCTGCAGGGAGAGAGGTTTTGCAATGGGCTGTCGAACAGAATGGAGAGGCGTTGACGGGTGGACTGGGCATATGGGAAATCGGGAGATTTCCCGAGTGCCCCTGTGAATGGTTCCATTGCGCTCTGTTATCGGCGCCCCTCCTTTTTCCATGATAATCCTGAAGAAAACCGTGCCCTTTTAGGGAGCCTGTCAGCCCCTGGGCGTTGATCTGCTTAAGTCAAGTAAAGTAACCCATCGACGTGGAATTCTGCAGCATGTCTATGATTCTTATGCTATTGTGAGGAGATAAGTTATATGGCTTGAACTAAGCAATTCTGATCATAACCATTGCTCAATGCATTCACATCTGCTCAGTGGATTCATCTTACTGTGGAATTAAGCTGCTAGAGATTCAAAACCAAGTCTTGCTTCATCCCAGTGTTAATTCAGTCCACCATTACAGAGATTGAAGAAATAAGCGTGCAAATGCCGTAGAGATCTTGCCAAGGGTTGTTTCATTGTTATACTCCCGGGTCCCGCTACTGTATAAGCAGACATCGGGCATTGTAAGTCAACTCCCATAAGAGTAAGATGCTCAGACCGCTTACGGGAGCAACTGATGCCAGTGAACCCGGGGAGTTTTCTACGGCAGACCCAAAACTGTAACAATTAGTGGCAGCTACCTGGGATACTGAGTTGTACAGGTGATTAAAATTTACAAGTGAATGGCACAGAAACAGTAATTTTTAAAATGTGGTTCAGATCAAAAGAGGCAGAAGTTGAAATGGTGCGTTAAGCAGTGGAAGAAAAAGCGAGAGTGTGTTTTAGCCAAAGGAGTGAATGCTTCAGTTAAGAGCACAAGAGCTTCAGCTGGAGGAAGAATCAGAGCAAGGTAAGGGGAGTGAGAATGTATGCAGCATAGACACCAAAAAGGCTGGGCAGATATTGAAGTACTGGGAGAAAGTTAGAAAAGACAGGACTTTGCAGGGGGACAGGTTCTGCCCTGAGCTGTAGGAGAAAATGCAGAGCAGTGAGTCTGTTAAAGTCAGTTAAGATGACCGATTGAAGTGGGTAGTGAAGCATGTTCAGTATTTTTATGCTATTATGAAGAAATAAGTTATATTGATTGAACTAAGTGAAGCAGTTCATAACTATTGCTCTGTGCATTCACCTTACTGCAGAGTAAAGTAGTTTAACGATTTGAACCGATCTTTGCTTCAATTAGTGTTAAGTGAGTCCTCTGTCAGAGATACATATGCGAAAGATATGAGTACTGTATATGGTCCAGATTGCAAGAGGATGCTATTGTTACATCCTTGGGTTATGCTATTGTACAGGAAAATATGGGGCGATGTCAGTCAACTCTCATAAAATTAAGACACTCAGACCATTTCAAGTGTCAGCGTATTTGTAACACTTTCAAATAATTAACGTCACATGAGTACGTACCTGAATTTATTAAACTGCAATTGACTCGCTAATTTGTATAATTGTAACTCATTCTCTGCATTTCTAAAGAATGTATTCTCCTTTTAACTGGAGGTGGCTGCCTTTGTTACTGATGTGAAATGTATGCAAGTTCTCAAGAACCATAGTTAGGTTAAATGACACTTAACAACTGTCTCCAGTGATGTGTTCTTTGAAGGTGCAGACACTGAATTATAATTGCAAAATAATTGGATGGATCTTTGTAGAATAATACTAGGCACATTTTTTGAATATTTCTGTAAAGTGGATTGCAATTGAAGTACAAATGCATTTTCAGGCTGTGCCTACTACCTGAATAGTTCTAGCTAGTTACCTATGTTGAGTGAATGATTCTTTTTGTCCAGTTCATTATAATTGCAGTCTACTTTACAGGTTAAGCATCTTTGTAATGTGCTGCATGATATATTTTAATTTTAGTAACCATGTATTGCTGCCAATTTGCTATTGACAGTAATCTGATATTGAAATCCATTTATATTATTTCAAAAATCTTGTATTGTAGTTGAAACAATCATGCAATGGAAAATGATTATTGGTGTTTTACTGTGAACATAGAAAATTAAGTAATGAGAGTAGAGTGCATGACATTGTCAAGTGTGCGTGATCTGTCTGAAGGAGTGGGCTTCAGGGCTGATTGGCTTTCTTTCATTCCGTATGTTCTTACACTTTTAACTTCAGACAGTGAACTGTATTTTCTGGAATGCATAGTGTTAATTTATCAGGCGTTACAAAGAAAAATTATGAATTCTGTATGAAAGTTTAATATAATACTGCTTCAAATTAGGTAGTTTTGGAGCAGTCCACAACATACAATGTCTGTAAAACTAGGGGTTAATTGGACATGTGCAGATTGCATAGTTACAATTTTTGTGCTATTCACATTACATTGTGGTAAAGTTGTGATTTTTCGCAAATGTCACGTCAAAGCTGGTGAGAAAATCTGAGAAATTCACATCACAGAAAAATTATTTGGTGTTAATCACATGTTAATGAAGTGAATGTCACAAGAACATGGCATCCATACTACCACAAAATTGAGAGAGTCAAGGGAGAAATTAACATTTGTAAATTCGGTGAACTTTTCAGAAACTGACGCAATCTGCTGTTTTACAGAAACTGAAAGTTAAATGTTTTTTCCCCCCCTAAACTTATACATTCTAAGTTAGAACATTATAAGTGCCTTATGATTTTTTTTTTTTAATAGCATATTGTTGTCATCAGGAGATCGACACAAAGTAACTGCGCACAGAAGGGAAGTCCTTGCTCACGGTGAAGTGCCTTGCCTATTGCCAGTGCATGTTAGGAAATCGTGGGCACTGTACCCACAATTTTCCAAAAAGTGCTAGCAGTGGACAAGGGCCAGGAATATCGATTCTGGAGTCTCAACTGCCCCAGAAGTAGAGAAAAAAATCAAATGCTCCTTACAATAACATTCAAAATAGATTGCATTTGACAAAAAAACTCTACGGTTGATTTCCTGGTCACAAATAACTTTTCTAAGTTGCAAGTACTTTGAAAATTGACAGTTAACAGAAAGATTCCAACTGAAATTAAAATACAGACAAAAAACATTGGTTAATGTGTAATTTGTTGTAAGCCATGTGCATGGTATAGCAGATGTTGTGTTAAGAAGAAGACAGATGTTTTTTCCAGCAACAAAAGTGATATTTTAAAGTAAGTGAATATAATGGGGTGATCTTTGAGTTCCACCCGATACGGGGGTGAAGTCGGTGGAGTGGTGAAAAGATAGGCGTCAGAAGGCCAGAACTATTTTTGGGTATCGGCCTTGTTTAAGTGCCATCAGCGAGCTGCAAGTGCAGCTCAACGGTTGTGGGAGTGTGGAAATGGGGGAGGCGGGGGTTTATGGGGCCAGGAATTGTAGGTTCAGGAAGAGCACTCCACAAAATTAAAACTTTCTTTGGTTGTCTTTTAAGTAATCATTAAGGGCCACCAGTTCGGCCGCTCAATATCTGGTACAAATGAGTGGAGTATGCGCAGCGCAAGCTCCACCCATTTGTAGCTGAAAACTGCAATTGTGGCCCTACACATAGGACTCTGATTTGCATATTTAAGCCGCCTCCCTCCCGTGCTGCCGGTCCATTTATAGGCCAGCCTGCAAATTATGGAAGGTAGGCCTTGGGCTTGAATGGGGCAGCTGAAGTACCCCACCCCAACTGCCCTTTTTGCAGGTGAGAAACAAGCATTTAACAATGAAGATCGCCCCTAATATCACCAAAAATAAATCCTTTTTTTTGGTATTCATTAAAACCAGGACAGGCTGGAGAATTGCAAATAGGGCATATTATTATCTCTTATGTTACTTATGTATTTTTTTACATTAACATGTCATGTTTGTCGAAATAACAACAGTCACTATACTTCAATAAGTATTAAACACGTAAAGAACGTTGTGTTATTTTCGTATGAAAAGCATTATAGAAAAATACCAAGTATTTTTTGTTTAATCAAACTTTTATGTGAAACAATTGAAAAGTGGGAGTGAAAATGCCCATCTGCTTTTGTGTGTCATTAGAAGGTGGGGTAGAACCAGATGCAGATTAGCAGCAATTAGTGTGTGCCCAATTTCAAGTCCTTATCGAACCTCCAGAACAGCATCATATCACTCTTATCGATGTGTAGCTATATAAAAAATGCTGAACTCGTAGTCTTGTTTCAAATTGTATGCATTTGATGAAGCTTCTCTTGACCTTCCAGCTCCAACTACCCTACAGTGAATGGTCTGACTATGATGTTCATGCTTTGTCGATTTTGACTGACAACTAACTAAGTCCGAGCTGACAGAGCTTTTAAGAATAAAACAGAGGCTTTTGTTCTTTTGCAGTTATGTCTGTTTGAGTTTAGGCAGCAAAAAATTGACTCAGCCAAATTATAGCTTCTCCTTTGCTCAAAGCAATCCTCACAGGCAACACATTACAACAGTTCGACTTGGAAGCCTAGGGCAATTCTCAACAGATAGGACATTAGCATGACAAGTGTCATAGGAAATAGTCTGATCATTACATTGCTTGAGAACATATAGGCAGCCAAAAAAACTGCTGAAAAATAGGATATTGTATTGTGTATCCATTTTAATTTGAAGTGCTTGATAAACCTGGAGAAGAAGAAAATAAAGGCAGTTCAGAAATTTTAGTTACAAAGGGCTGGATTTTACCAACCTCGGTGGGTCTATGGCGGGCGACATCAGTGGCGGGTCCCGGCCTCGCTGCTGGCTTCAGCCCGTTGTGTAGAATGACTTTCCCCTGATTGGGCTTGTTCAGCCCGCCCAGCGCGTTTCCATGTCAATTGAAGGAAGTGGGTCTGATGATGCCATTTGAGGCAAGGGAGGAGATTGCAGGGGCTCTGACACAAATTTTCAGAACCTCTCTGGCCACAGGGGAGGTGCCAGAGGACTGGAGAACAGCTAATGTAGTACAATTATTCAAGAAGGGTAGTAGGGATAAACCAGGGAATTACAGTTCAGTGAGCCTAACATCAGTGGTAGGGAAATTATTGGAAAAAATTCTGAGGGACAGAAATAGTCTCCACTTGGAGAGGCAAGGATTAATCAAGGATAGTCAGCATGGCTTTGTCAGGGGGAGATCATGTCTGACCAATTTGATTGAATTTTTCGAGGGGGTGACTAGGTGTGTGGATGAGGGTAGTGCAGTTGATGTAGTCTACATGGACTTCAGTAAGGCTTTTGACAAAGTCCCACATGGGAGACTGGTCAAGAAGGTAAGAGCCCATGGGATCCAGGGCAATTTGGCACATTAGATCCAAAATTGGCTTTGTGGCAGGAGGCAGAGGGTGATGGTCGAAGGTTGTTTTTGTGACTGGAAGCCTGTGTCCAGTGGTGTACCGCAGGGATCGGTGCTGGGTCCTTTGCTGTTTGTAGTGTACATTAATGATTTAGATAAGAATGTAGGAGGTATGATCAGCAAGTTCGCAGATGACACGAAAATTGATGGAGTGGTAAATGGCAAGGAGGGAAGCTTCAGGCTACAGGACGATATAGACGGGTTGGTTAGATGGGCAGAACAGTGGCAAATGGAATTTAACCCTGAAAAGTGTGAGGTGATGCATTTTGGGAGGACTAACAAGGCAAGGGAATACACAATGAATGGTAGGACCCTAGGAAGGACAGAGGATCAGAGGGACCTTGTTGTGCATGTACATAGATCCCTGAAGGCAGCAGGACAGGTGGTTAAAAAGGCATATGGGATACTTGCCTTCATTAGCCAAGGCATAGAATATAAGAGCAGGGAGGTTATGATGGAGCTGTACAAAACGCTAGTTAGGCCACAGCTGGAATACTGTGTGCAGTTCTGGTCGCCACACTATAGGAAGGATGTGATTGCATTGGAGAGGGTGCAGAGGAGATTCACCAGGATGTTACCTGGGCTGGAGCGCTTCAGCAATGAAGAGAGACTGGACAGGCTGGGGTTGTTTTCCTTAGAGCAGAGAAGGCTGAGGGGGGACCTGATTGAGGTGTACAAACTTATGAGGGGCATAGATAGAAAGGAACTTTTCCCCTTAGTAGAGGGGTCAATAACCAGGGGGCATAGTCTCAAGGTAAAGGGCAGGAGGTTTAGAGGGGATTTGAGGAAAAACTTTTTCACCCAGAGGGTGGTTGGAATCTGGAACTCACTGCCTGAAAGGGTGGTAGAGGCAGGAACCCTCACAACATTCAAGAAGCATTGAGATGAGCACTTGAAACGCCATAGCATACAAGGCTACGGACCAAGTACTGGAAAATGGGATTAGAATAGACAGGGCTTGATGGCTGGTGCGGACACGATGGGTTGAAGGGCCTCTTTCTGTGTTGTATAACACTATGGGGTAAAAATTCACTTGGTTGCGCCTCCCGTTAGCGCCTTAAGAGGGCGCTAATGGGGCGTTAAGCCGCTAACGCCCGGGCGCAGCGCTGTTTGCGCCGCTCGAGAACTTAACTTGAGATTGTGCGGCGGCGCTAAAACTTACCGCTGCGACCACCTGCGCGCGCAGATTGTGACGTCATTCCATGGTGCAACGCCCTTGGGGCGCCCCGGAGCGGAAATTGAGTGGCGCCCCCTGCCTTACCGCCTGGCGCTTCCAACGACCGGAAGACTGGAACGTTATCAATCGGTGTGGGGCTGGGGGGGGGCGCTATTTAAAGGGGGCCTCTTCCTGTCTTTTTCTGTGGTCGACATTTATGCACCACTCGTTCTGAGAGAGAGAGAGAGATTCGGAGAGAGAGAGAGAGAGACTTCTACATTGACTCAACGCTTTGTGAGGTAGTTTTGCCTAGTTCATCCTAACTTTGTTGCTACTTTAGTTGCTGTACCTCATTACTTTTCTGGCAAAGAGAATATGGGGGCTGCAATGATTGGGGGCGTCGTCCTGCTCCAGCTGAATCGGAGGATACTGAGACGCAGACAGAGAGTGGCAATGATGGCCAGACGGAGGATGGCCATCAGGCGCATGTACAGGAGAGCTTACCCTCCCAGGGTATATCGTGAACAGCTCTCCTACATCCATATGTCCGAGGAGCTGTGTTTGCGAAGGCTGCGATTCAGCAAGGAGGTGGTCACTGAGCTCTGCCACCTGCTGCAGCCAGATCTGCAGCCTCAGCTGAGGTCCAGGACGTCTCTGTCGGTGGCAGTGAAGGTCACAGTGGCTTTGAACTTCTACGCCACTGGCTCATTCCAAGTTGCTGTTGGGGACCTCGCCAATATCTCCCAGTTTGCGGTGCATCGCTGCATCCGGCAGGTCACCAATGCCCTCTTCAGAAGGAGACGAGACTTCATCTCTTTCCCTATGACCCCAGACAAGCAGCGTGACCGTGCTCTGGGCTTTGCGAGGGTAGCGGGCTTCCCCATGGTGCAGGGCGCCATTGACTGCACGCATGTGGCTTTGCGTGCTCCGCGAGAGAATGCAGAGGAATTCAGGAACAGAAAGGGGTTCCATTCCTTGAATGTGCAGTTGGTCTGTGACCACAGACAGGTGATACTCGCTGTCAATGCCCACTATCCGGGCAGCTGCCACGATGCTTTCATCCTGCGCCAGACTACTGTGGCAGAAGTTTTCGAGGCACCGCATCAGCCAGTTGGTTGGCTTCTGGGGGACAAGGGGTACGCATTGAGCACCTGGCTGATGACACCGCTCCGTACGCCAAACACCCCTGCTGAGCTGCGGTACAATGAAAGCCATCAAGCAACCAGGAACATTATTGAGCGCACAATCGGCGTGCTGAAACAACGGTTCCGCTGTCTGGACCATTCCGGAGGAGCCCTGCAGTACTCGCCTGAGCAAGTTTCGAACTTCGTAGTCGTGTGCTGCATGTTGCACAACATGGCAATCCTCAGGACCCAGCCAATGCCACCAGGCCTTGTAGCACCACCAGAGGAGGAGGAGGAAGAGGACGAGGACGATGATCATCAGCAGCACCAAGGCAGGAGGGCGGCCCACAATGGTCAAACTGCAAGGGCCGTCCGTCAACGACTAATAGCAAGCCGCTTCTAGGGCCCCTGCCATTGCTACAAACACTAATCAACCCAGCACGCAACCCCTAAGCCGGCCAAGGCACCAATAATTCCAACCACCAGCCATGTATATTTTGAATACAGAAACTTATTTATTTTACAAACTCTGTGTGTGTCAATTCCTCATGACAAACTCATAGAAATAAACACAAAAAAACAGTCAATAACATAACTGGTTCTCACAACCTGGAGATAATGTCCAAAACACTAAACAAAAGTTGGACCATGAACCTCGGCCTTTAATAAAAAAATGACCAGCATTTTGGCACACCTCCTACTTTTTGCCCTTCGAGGGTGATCTCCTTCCCTTGCGCACTTCCCCCCTTCTAACCCTACTGCTCTTCCGTAATGGGACCTCAGTGGCTGCAGCAAGGCTGGTGGAAGGCTGCTGCTCGTCAGACCCTGACACTGCAGATGCCCCTGAAGGACGGCCTCGACCACTTCTGGGCCTGGAGGGCCCGGCTGCAGACTGCACCAACTCTGCATGGGCGGCAGCAGTCTGTCCTACAGGCGGTGGCAAGTGCAGTGGAGAAGTGACAGTGTTGGCAGCAGGAATGCTGTCATCGTGAGAGAGGCCAGCAACTCCCTGCTCGCCCGACACACTGGCACTCCCACGGGGCAGCACTTCAGCATCCGGAGCAATTTGCCGGAGAACAGATTGCTGGCCTGCTGCGGCGCGGGTGACAGCCCCGGGGACATGTGCACGAACCATCGAGGTTGGCAGCAGTCTGTGCTCGCGTGGCCTCCATCTGAGTCTGTATGAGAGCAGTCAGAGGTGGGATCACGGCAGCCAGTGACTGAATTGCAGCACTAAGCGTTAGTGTGGCATCCGCCTGTGCTACAGCGAAGTGCGCCACACTCCTTGCCAGTGACTCAATGCAATCGGGCACCCTTCCCACTGCACCCATGAGCTCAGTGTGCATGCCCACCGCCTGGGTGTTCATTTCTGCAATCAGCCGCTCCTCCTCTGCGTCCATTGCAGTAGGAGTGTCTGGTATACTCTCCCTCTGGGGAGAAGGCCCCCGTTCTTCCCTACCCCCCCCCCCCCCCCATGGCGTTGCTGCAGCCCGCTGGGTCCTGGAGCTTCACCATCATCAGCCCCTTCCCCCCTGCTCCCCTCCGGGGAAGGCGTGTTCCCAGTGTGGGCATGGGCTTCCTCGGGAGAGGGTGGCACTGATGCTCCGGCTTCCTCTTCCTCCTCAGCTGCAGCATCACTCCCAGTGGCAGCTTCAGGGCCCGTCTCCTCAGCTGGTGAATCACCATCTGAAAGCAGGGAGGTACAAGAGTGGCTTTAGCGTGAGGACAGGGTGGCAGTAAGGGAGGAATAAGTGCAGCGAGTTAGCAAGTTGGATTGAAAGTGTCAAAGGCTGGTATTGTGAGGGACAAGTGGAAGGACAGAGGACAAAAAGGTGATGACCTTACCATTGCTGTCCACAACGGGGTCGGCGTCTCCAGTGGCGACGGGACCGATCACCCGGCTTGCCACAATCCTGTGGACGCGCTCCTCCAGATCGCTGAGGGGTTGCAGCTGAAGCCGCCCTCCACCCGTCCGTTGCTGCTGTCTCCGATTATGAGCCAGCTTAGCCTGCAAGAAAAAGGACAGCATCTGAGTAAATATACAGCCATGGTCTTGCCTGATGTGCCTCCCATAGGTGAATAGCCCTTACAATATACAGCCATGGTCTTGCCTGATGTGCCTCCCATAGGTGAATAGCCCTTACAATATACAGCCATGGTCTTGCCTGATGTGCCTCCCATAGGTGAATAGCCCTTACTGTATGCAAAGTGTGGAATGTGTGTGTGTGTTTGATGAAAGGGCCATAGGTGTTGGATGAGTGTTGTGCATTGGGGTTTTAAGACCCTCTGGCCATAGAGTGAGGTTGAGATGGAGGGATGGAGAGGTATTGACAAAAAGCCACTCACCCTGACGACCCGAGTGAGGTAGTTGAACTTTTTGCGGCATTGAACATGGGTCCTGGGCACCATGCTCCTGGAGGAGACGCTCTGAGCCACCTCCCTCCACACTCTTCTGAACTCGCGTGGCAAACGCCTCCTGCCACTCTCCGGGAACAGCATGCATCGTCTGCGCTCCACTGCGTCAACCAGAGCATCCAAGGCCCACTCGGTGAAGCGATGAGCGCGTTCTCTCACCCTCTCCATGCTTGGCAGCAAAATGGATTACAGGTCTCTCCAGGCTGAGATTCAAGGCTGCAATGAGCAGGGTGTGGCTGGGGAGCAAGTGGCCCCCCCCGCTTTAAGAAGTGTCCGGCGCCAGTGTGTCTGTGTTCCCTCGCTAACTGGCAGCAGCTGCGCTGCGCTCGTGCGCTGAGTTAGCGCCTCACTCCTTGGCCTTTGCGCCTTAAGAGAGGTGTGCAGCGCCTGCTTTAGCGCTCCACTCACCTCCCGGGGCGGTAAAAGTGAAGTTTCCTGTCAGTGCCGATAATTAGCGCCAGGCGCTAATATTTGCGTCCGGACGATATTTGCGCCCCAAATGGGGCGCGACCTAATTTCTACCCCAGAGACTCTATCTATGACTTGTGTGTTTTAGCCAATGTTCACGTGAAGTTTCTGTTAATGTGCTGTCAAACATTGAAATCTTTATTTTCAACACTTGCGTTCTTGGGCAGATTTGTGTGCACCTTTGGAAGTGGCTTAGTGAGTTGCAGTAAATGGTGAGACATAATGGTACCCCCTGCAATGCTGATGAGTGTGAAAGGAATGGTTTGGCATTGTAGGGATGCTTTATGGTGTTGGTGTGGGGTGGTGCCAATTATATAGGGCCCTGGTGAGACGACACCTGGAGTATTGTGTACAGTTTTGGTCTCCTTACCTAAGGAAGGATATACTTGCCATAGAGGGAGTGCAACAAAGGTTCACCAGACTAATTCCTGGGATAAGGGGATTGTCCTATGCGGAGAGATTGAGTAGACTGGGCCTATATTTTCTGGAGTTTAGAAGAATGAGAGGGTGATCTCATTGAAACATACAAAATTCTTACAGGGCTTGACAGGGTAGATCCAGGGAGGATGTTTCCCTTGGCTGGGGAGTCTAGAACCAGGGGTCACAGTCTCAGAATAAGGGGTCGGCCATTTAGGACTGAGATGAGGAGAAATTTCTTCACTGAGAGGGTGATGAATCTTTGGAATTCTCTACCACAGAGGGCTGTGGTGGCTCAGTCATTGAGTATATTCAAGACAGAGATTGATAGATTTTTGGATATTAAGGGAATCAAGGAATATGGGGATAGTGCAGGAAAGTGCAGTTGAGGAAGATGATCAGCCATGATCTTATTGAATGGCGGAGCAGGCTCGAGGGGCCGAATGGCCTGCTCCTCCTATTTCTTATGTTCTTATGAATAGATGGCAGGTGAAGTAGAGATGACAGAAGCGATCTGTCAATGGTGGGAGAGGTATTGAGGTCAGACTGGATGGAGACTTGTGTAAAGACTTGCAGCATCCTGAATCTGTAGTGGAAATGCAGTTTAGAGATGCTAGTGGCGAAGGGAAGATATCTGAATCAGCTGGAAGCTTTGACTTGACATTTGAAGCCGTCAACTCATCAGCTGATTCAATGGCAAGTGACCTCCCGCCTCAGCTTCACAGACGAGGTCTAGGCACAGCGGGAAACCGGTGGGCGACCTGTCAAAATCAAAAAGCTGGGGGAAGAAAGCATTAACTGACTGTAAACAAGCCACTAATGATTTCAATTGCCTCCCCCTCCACTGCGTGTCGGGTCTGCTCAGCGTTGGCAGACCCAGCATTTGGTGAAGGTGCGTGGCGGCGGGTTGATAGCGGGGTCCCACCCCGCTGTCAAAAAAAAAACTTTCCCACCCGTCCCGCCACCGATCGCGCCCGCTGACCACCTGAAAAATTCCCTCCAAAGGCGTTGATGTTTTTCAGAGCATTTGTCATTTCAGAGACAGTATGGATTCTGGATTTAGATTTGTCCAAACTTTGCAACAAGCTTCTTCCATTTTGTATCCTTACATTTAAAATGAAGATCAAAAGATTATAAAATGGAATAGAATAATATAAAAGAAATCTTTGGGACCATGAACCTGTGGGGAGGGACCGCATCCTAACATTAGGTCTGAGATGTGCTCGCCGGGACCTCCGCCACAGACCTCACCAGAGTAAGCAGTATCTGGGGGAGTTCCTTTGATTTACGTGTAAATAGCAGGCCTCCCACACCACCAGGGAACGTATCTTGGGTGTCTACCTGCTGAAGAGGCCGCAAATTGTGACTGAACTATGGCTGGTTGGGACGGGTGTCGGGCTCCCCTCCACCCCCCCCCCCCCCCCTTATCCCTGGAAAGAATTAACGATTGCCCCAACAGCCCCCTTTTTAAAGGGGCTGTATTTAGATAATTTTGGACGTTTATAAGGCGGGCAGAGGCTCTGCTGCTTCCAAGACCTGCAGATTCTATGACATAAGGCCAAGGCAGCGTATCCAACTCCCGGCCTAATTTCTGGCCCTTCCAGCGCACTCCCACCAGAGTATAGTGGGAGTATCATAGAAGGCTGCTGATTTGCAGTCTTTTTCTTGCCCACAGTATTTGGGCCTCAAACCAAAATGGTCAGTAAATGTTCCAAAAATACGGCCTCATTAAAATGCATTTCAGATGATGAACAAAGGAAGTCAGTGTTACTGCTGTGCAGTATTTTGATGACCCAATAAAGATGATCATTGTTTCTTATCTTTCTTCAGTTATGCTAGCTTGATGGTTTAGTAGAGCTTTTATTAAATAGAATGTGGATGAGGTGGAAAGCAAGACTATATTCGGCCCCAGCAATATGCCTGAACCCTAACCTTGGAAGAACATCCTCCACTGTATGAATCTTTCCATTTTTCTTAGCATCAGCTTGGCCACCAAGAGACTGATAAGTTCTGGACATTTTTTTTGTACTGTGGGCCAGTAGAGGTGATGCCAGCCCATTGCACACCTATCCATAGTACTTACATTTACTGTATTTACCAGACTTTAGGCCGAGCCTAGCCAATTGATTCTTAAAAAATATGGAATCTGCATTATTATAGGAGCCTTTTTAGTTGCCCTTTTCTAAGGATCAGCTACTGTCATATTGGTGCAGGTGCAGATAACCCACACAACCCCTCCCCAATTAGATAAAATGCTCACAGGAGCAGGAAGTCAAATGGCAAATGATGTAATGGGCCTTACTATCAGAAAATGGAGATGTGATCAATCTCTCTGCCCTTGCAGATGCAGCAGAAAATATTGTCTGTTCAAGATGAGTTTGGAAAACTGGAGTTGCCAGTTTAGTCTTTCTCTTAAATGAACATGTAAACATTCAGGGGGAAAAAAATCGGTTGCTTTGCGCCTCCTGTTAGCGCCCTAAGAGGGAAAATCAGCGGGAGGTTAGCGGCAGCGATAACCGGTAGCGCCCCGCGGCGCTGCGCTGCCGGCGATGACATCATCGCCGTGCGCAGAGCCCCGCTCGCACCCCGGCCGCGTTCTTCGGGAGTGCCCCCTTCATTACCGCCGGACGGGGAGGCACTATTTAAAGGCGAGGTGCGGGGCGACCATTTTTGTTGTTGGCCGCCTGCCAGCACCTGCCTCTGCTCCTGTCCCTGGTCTCCTTACCCACCTCCCAGCTGGGCTCCGGGTTGCGCTGCGCAAGGCCCCCTCCCCTTTAAGAAGGGGAGGAAGGCCTGCAATACCGCGGCACACAGCGCTGCAATATTCCCTCGCAGTGCCCCAAGAGGGAGGCGGGGCGCTTCCAGTAGCGCCCTGCTTCCCTCTTGGGGCGCTACCACTCAATTTCTGTCGCGGGGGCGCTAATTTTTCCGGGAGTAGCCCCCCGGCGAAGTTTGGGGCGCTACTCAATTTTTAGCCCTCAGTACTTGAACTACCACACTAAAAGGGCACTTCAATATTTTTTTGCAATAGTATTCTGCAGTGGGAAGTTGGTTAAGTATGATGCGCCAGGTTTGCATGTTCTTTACCATGCCAGGAAATAAGTATGCATACATCTGAGGCTTTGCAGATGTCTGCAGGGCTTTACAAATGTTCGCCTGGGGTATTGAGGGATGAGTTCTTAACAGCTGAATGCTCATTCTAGAGTTGCCTGACCATTAAAATATGTTGTCTGCTGGTGACAATCAGTTCACTGTAGCAGAACTCAATAGTGCTGAAGCAGAAAATGATCATGTCACTCCATCCAGTAAAGTGTCAAAAACAATATTCTGGATTAAAAGAAGAAAAAAGCTGTGAATCTGAAATAAAACAGAAAATGCTGGAAATACATAGCACATCCATCAGCATCTGTGAAAATAAAAGACAGGTTAAGGCTTTGGGTGTCAACCCTTCATTAAACAATTCTGTTGACGAGCCTGCACCTGAAGATTTAACCTTTTCATAACAAATCTAAATGACTTTCAGTGACATTTGTGTTTCATCCTTAGACTTATTGCTTTTGTTGTAAAATAGAGTGTTTTTCTTAGTTTTTGACATGAGATGAGTGTAGGTTCATCCAAACATGTAACATGTGATTAATACTGTGCTTGTGGTCACTAAACATCAAACTTGTTTATGAGGTTCTGTTCAACACGAGCTTAATACTTCAGATTATTCCCAATAAGACTCAATCCACTACACTTTTTCACAGGTCATGACAGGACAAATCAAGCACGCTAAACCCCAGCTACATAACAAACCACCATCAAACCCAAAGGAAAGTAGAATAAAAGTCCGTAAGATTTTCACCTCTTTAATCTGTGTCCATCCTAGTTATCTGGTTGCTTACTACCTCAGTCTTTATGTTGTCTTTTCCCATCTGACATCTTTTGGTTTGTTTCTTTCTGTTTTGTTTCCTACAGTTCTTCCTCTCTACAGTATTCTACATTAATGTTTGTCTACACTCTATAGTTTACGGCTCAGAAGGAGGCCATTTGGCCCATCGTGTCTGTGCCGACTGAAAAAGTGCTGGGGCTAGACTTTTTGTCTACCAGTGTTTTGATGGGTAGGGACAGAAACTTTCTTGGGATGCACTCTGCTGCGACTCTGCATCCCTCCAATTTTCTGATGGGCATGACCAGAGCCCCGAAGTGCAGCTGCCAATATATGGGCAGGCAAATGCAAATTAAATTTAAATAAGGCTAATACGTCCACTGCGGCTTCCCGACATTTACCCTTTTTGAACGCTGGATGCAGGGGCTGCCTGTTAGACCCTAGCATCCAGCATTCTGCGGTAAGTGGAGGGGACCTCAGAGAATCAACAGCAGAAGGACCTATCCGAACTCTCAGAACACGGCCATGCAGAGGCCCCATTGGCAGAGGGAAATTATTTGATAGCAAAAGACAGGTGATTCCTGCAGGCAGCTTCTTTCTCTTGCTGCAGTAGGCTCGAAAGACCGACCACAGCAAGACTCCGCACCAATCGAGCATGACTCCCAAGTGGAGGCCAGCACGCCCACCTCCCGTATCTGGATAACTTCAGGCCTGGAAAAACGCTTGGATCACAATGGTATCTCTGAGGCAGCCAGACATCCCACCCTATCTGAAATTCTTAGCAGCCTGTTCGTCCTTAACTGTGAAACAAATTAGCACCTACAAAGCAGATTGTCTGAATTTCATAGCTAGCTTACATCCAAAATGTTCTCTTATTTATGGTTTCTAGTTAGAAATTCAAATCTCTTAATCTTAGCAGAATTAGTGGGAAAAAATTGGACATCATTGCGCCCATTTTTTGGGTGAAAAATTATGGTTGGGGAGACCAATTTTGGGCTAATCGTGAAATATATCTGAGATTTCTTTGTGTGAAGCTCATTAGATGACTCTGAACTAGTGAGCTATATTCAGCCTCCTGTGTGAAAATATGTATCCCATTTAAGGATTGAGCCTAGCATATACTAGTAAGATGACAACAACAATTTACATCTATATAGCACCTTTAACATAGTAAAGGGTCCCAACCCGATTCACAGGAGCATTGTCTGACCAAGCTACATAAGGAGATATCAGGACAGGTTATCAAAAACTTGGTCAAAGAGCTCGGTTTGAAGGAGCATCTTAAAGAAGGAAAGAGTGTTGGAGAGGTTTAGGGAGGGAATTCCAGAACTTAGGGGCTAGACAGCTGATTGTACAGCCACCAGTGGTGGGATGACGTGCTCATGTATTATTTTAAAACTGTTTTTCTCATTTTCTTCATTATGTCACGTGAGGTACCTCCCACACATCTTAGTGACTGATAATATCCGTAATTGGAACGACATATTTACCTGGGCCCCATCAGCACAAAATGGAACATGATTTATTGATGACTCTTACAAGCAGCACTACTGCTGAAAAACACAAATCATAGACTATTGATGAGGACATTAACCTTGCTTGCACCTGAATAATTATGTCTATGTATAGAAAGCATGCAAATATGACAGTATTGCCACAGTTTGTATAACCCATGTGTTATATTTGTTGAACAGTGCAATACTACATGACTGTAGTATGTGCAGTACTACATGATGGATTTTTTACTGATAGTTGGACTATATGAAATCTTGAGAAGTGAACATAGGAACAAGAGGAGGCATTCAACCCCTCGATTCTGTTGTGCCATTCAATGACATCATGGCTGATCTTGAAATTATAGTGCACTAAGTAGTTTTCTCTAAAAGGTACTGTATTGTAGATACTGTATACAACCCGCATGGGTTCAACTCAAAGATTCCTTAACATGAGTTGACAATCCAGCTTTTGCTGTTTTCAAATGTCAGGATTCTTAACAGGGGGGCAGTACTTTTGTTTCACTCTGGGACAGTTTTTGTTAGGTTTATGTTTGTGAACATTTGGAATGAATTGCTTGACTTTCAAATTGGCACTTAGGGATCTCCACGGTGCTAATTTCTCTCCTAACAATTGGCTTCCAGCATTGCATTTGTAATGTATTGATTTTTGTACAGACGACTAATTATTCGATAGTGTCTTTTATAGCAGCTCAAGGACATTTTGAAAGAATAGGTTTTCTGAATAGCTCAGTTAAACATTTGGAAATCCTATTACAAGGGGAGTTTCATGAATCGTTGACAAGTCAGCAAAATTACATTCACCACATCTCTTGTAATTCGATACCCCCGTATTTCTTTTTGAAATACGTGTTTATAGATTGAAAAAATAGTGTACCTTCATATCTATGAACTGAGGAGGACCAACAGGTTTTTTTCCCAGTAGGCATAAAAGTGCTGTGTGGGAACATTTGGTTGTCAAAACTAATTTAGTATTAAAGGAGCTGTATTCCTGAACTGGCATTACTGACAAGAGTTGCTGAGTACCATTCCTTCCATCTCAGCAGGGTTGTCATTTTCTGTGCGAATAGGTTGAGCACTGAAGTTGCAGGTTCCTATCCATCTGCAATTTATGACTGTTCTGAAAGATGGCAGTGCTATAAGTATGCTAAAGTAACTGTATAAAGTTGCGGGGGGGAGGCTGGAAGACAGTATTAAATTATTTGCCCACCCGTAGGGGGCCCAATCCCTGACCGTGGGGGAGAGGTGATGCTGGATTGAGCTTAGGGGCCGGGAGGAAGCACTTCTGCTCCTCCTGACCCACAAGCAGTGCTCCCCGAGTCTGTACTTGCCCCGCTGCATCTGCCGGGATTTCCAGGTTAAATCCAAGGCTTCCAGCTTCATTAGTACCAACCCGCCTCCTGGGAGTGGGTTGGCTGCCTAACCTCCCCCCCCCCCCCACCCCATCCCGCCTCCATTAAAACCGGAAGTGGGTGGGTTGGGGTTGGATTTCACATTTTTAACACTTTAACCTCCCACCCAACCTAAACCCGTCTGTTTTTTGGGGTTACAATTCTCCCCATAGTGTGAGACCTGAGTTACGTGTAGGCCAAACCAGGTAGGGATGGCAAGTTCCATCCTTTGTTATGGTGAAATTTGAACTCTCAGGCCCCGATATTTACGGGAAGTGGGGGAGCGGATGGGCGGGGATAGGTGGGGGGAGGTATAGGGAATGGGATACCAGGAAGTACGAATTTCCCAATGGTCCTGCCGAATCTAACAGGAGGACCTGATTTAAATTTTTGAACTCTGTTTCCCGGCTGGAAGCTATGCCAGATTGAGAGGCTGGCTGGCTGGCTGTTGGGCGGGAAGGCCTGCGGACCCAGGCTGCAACTTGGGGAGCAGAGAGGAGGGAGGTAGAGATCGTGGGTCAGGGAGGACATTGGGCGGGATGTAGATAGATTGCAGGCCCAAGAGAACGTGGGGGGGTGGGTGTGGAGAGATCGGGTTTTGGGGGGGGGGGGTGCTAGAGAGATCAGGGGGCCGTTGATCGATCACGGGGGTCCGATTGTGGGGGGGGGGGGGGGGGGTCCGATTGTGGGGAATGGGAAACGGGTTAGCTTGTGGGGCCAGGGTGGGGAGCACTCCTGCTCCTCCTTCTACACAAGCGGTGCTGATGGATCCGGGCATTCTCACCTCACTTCCGCTGTTGGTTTCCCGAGCCAGTTAAATATAAAATACAGTTAAAATGTGAGCCACGCAGCCTCACTATCATATTTAAATTTGGGATCTGCCTTTGGAGAGTAAGTTAGTCGCCCGCCCTCCAACCCGCCGCCAGTAAAACCGGAAGTGGGGAAGTTGGGGTCGAGTTTCCCATTTTTGAATTTTTAATCCCCCCAATCCCCCTCCTGGGGGGTTAAAATTGCCCCCACAATCTCTGGGTTGCTAATCCAGCACCATAACGACTAAGCTACTGTACCCATAAGTGAAGTTTGGATGTTTAAAGTGGTAAGAGCTGTGTTAGCAATGGAAACTTTTTGTTTTGTTTCTTTTTACAATGTAACAAATACACAAGAGACTTTTTAAAAAGCTTGCAACTGGATAACTTCGCATCGGGAACTACATTATTGGGATGTTTATATTTCTTCTACTCATCATTATTTATTTGGTCCAAATTTATTTTGGAAGACTTGTATGGCCTAAAACATTGGGCTGGATTTTACCAGCCCTGAGAAGGCGGGTTTGGAGGTGGGACTGCTGGGAAAATGGGACAAATTGGGAGCGGGTCCCAACCCGACTCGGAACCATCTTCCCGGGAGGCGGGTCCCCGACTCGCACAGGGATCCATCTCCTAGCGGCGGGAAGGAGATTAGAGCCAATTAACTGCCTGTTAACTAAGAGGCTTTTCACCATTTTCCGCCTGCTGATGCAGGCTTCCAAACGGCGGGAAACCCCGCCAGGGTCAGCGAGGCGAGCTGTGGGTCTGCTGCAGTGTAAGTGTGCAATTGACAGCTGCAGAGGTAGTGTGATGGGTGCAATGGTGCACAGGTAAGTAAGACAGGTGAGAGAATGTAGTGAGAAATATTTTTATTCTGTTTATATGTATCTGCAGGTGACAAGATTTGATGTTTCTTTGAAGCCTCATCTGATCGGGAGAATTGACAGATGGCTTCTGCAATCTCTCATGCAGCTGCCATCTGTTTTCTCGTAAGGAGAGAGTCGTTGGTGAGCCTGAGTGCAAGGGCTCACCTTTGGACAGTGATTGCCAGTGTTTGACAGCACCTCAATGCTGTCAAACGCTGACAATTTATCTGTCAAAAAATTATGGTGCCTGTCACTTTAACAAAACCGACAGATGAAGCGTCATGCACTGACGTCATCTGACACCGGCTTTCCCTTAATTGTCCAGCAAGCCCGCAGGGGAGGCTTAACAAGGCCAATCAAGGGAAAATAGCGTCAGGACGTCAGACATCGCTGGGGGTGGGACTTGAACCCGGAAACCAGCAGTCCCGCCCCCAGTGCGCCTCCTCAGGTAAGATCGCGGCCATTATTTCAGTAAATTTGATTCATTGGCTGCAATTTTCCTCAAAAAAGGCTGCAGGTCGGGTTGCCATCAATATTCAACATGCTGCCACTTAAGCAATTGATATGCTCCAGCCAGAGGATTTTACATTGTAGTGACACCAGTGGTGAAATGCAGTGGATGATCTGCCTATCTGAAGGAATTAATGATAAACTTATTGAAACAAATATAGAGTTTATGATGTCATGACTGGAGTCCTGTGCTGTTGCGATAGCCAGATTGATTAGTCAGGGTACTGTGATCAACTCTTAACAGGAAGCTCCACCATGAAAAAGGAGAAAAATGTGTTGGTAATAAAATTGAGTAACTACTTTTCATTGCCCTAGCAGCAATGCTGGAGAAGGGGTGAAATTGGAATTTGCGCGCTATACTGATTTTTACCATTAGTAACGGCTGGAAAATCGTAGCACTTCTAAGTGTAACATTTTACCTGTTATGATCAGTCATTTCCCTTGCTGTGCATTAATTTCATTGTCAATCCAGCAGACTCTACGGCCTCGATTTTTACAAGAATGGTGAGCATGGGCCCAATAGCGGTAGGTGCACCTGGAGAGTCCGGGGATGTGGAGGTTCGGCTGATCTTAACGGCAGGACCTCATTTAAATAAACCTTCCCGAAAACCCGCCCGGCACGGGGCTGGGCTCTCTTTCTCTCTCTACGGATGCTGCCTGGCCTGCTGAGTGTTTGCAGCGTTTTCTGTTGTTGCTGGATTCACTACCTGGCCGGCTAGCGGGAGAAGGAGGCTGCAGCTGAGGACCCATGGGAACGGTTCCCAGTAGTCAGTGAGAGCAGAGGTTCCAGGGCGGTCGTTTGTCTGCGATCGATGGAGGGGAAAGTTCCCTCGTGATTGGGTATGGGGGGATTCCTTCGCGCGATCGTGAATTCGGAGGATTACTTCGCGCTCGGATATGAGGTGGGGATTCCCTCATGATTGGGGATGGGAGCAATTCCTAAGTGATCGGGTGGGAGGCCTGGGCTGGGGAGGCCCAAGGAATCCTTGCGGGCCTGGGGCGAGCACTCCTGCTCCTCCTGGCCAGCAAGAAGTTCAAATAGAAGGAAATTTTAAAAACTAACCTTGGCCTCTTTGACTAGTCAGCTCCTCCGGCCATGGTTCTGCTGCCGGGCAGCAGATTGTGTAGGACTCCCCGGCTCGACGTTAATATTTGCGGTGCCAATGACCTCATCTTAAGTATTAATTATTTCTGGCTTCAAAAGTAGAATTATAGTTGACTCCAAAATTCAAAAATGTGCCCCCAGAAAAGTAAGAAATCAAAATTTCCTGAGGGAGAGTGGGTCCAGACAAGCTCGGGAAATAAATTTATCTTTTAATGTTCATATTCCCTTCAACAACATTTAATTGTGCTATTGCAAAAACCACAGCGTTGTGTACTTTAGAATTCTCTGCACCACAAGCAGTGAAACAATAGCATTAATTCCACACTCTGGTTTCCCAGAATAGACGCTCTCATTCTTTGAGCCATGATCCCCAAGTGCAACTCCTGTTTAGAATTAGGCATGCCTGCAGTTGAGGTTAAGAAAAGCTCGTGTCCCATGGTACTCAGTGTAGCTACTTATTTTCACATATCGTAGGCAATGCCATTTTGGTTTTCACCGAAAGGTGTGCCAAATTGCAAAATGTGATACCAAAGCACTGATGAAAGCCCATGTAAATAAAACAGAATTTAATATATTCAGTCACCTGAAAACATCAAATATTAGGGCCGAATTCAGGGCTTCTTTTATTTTTTGAGTTGGCAGATTTTATGGGGCTGTTTCTTGGAAACTGTTGATCAGTTGTCCAGGTTTGTGTGTATTTGTTTTTGGCCTGCACGATGCCCTTTACTGAGGTTTCTCCAGGTACCACGGTTCTGTGGATGGAACTTTGTACAGATTATGAGGTCTGAGTTAAGTGGAAAACAAAATCAAAAAGAAGATTTGGTAGTGGAGTTCACTTTTTAAAATAATAATAGGAAGAAAGTAGGATGGCTACCTTTGGTCCAGTCCAAAACCCGATGTGACTCTGGGAATGATTGGTAGCAACTGCACCCAAAAAAATGAACAGGGACAAAAGATATTTGAGAGTCTTTGATATTTCTGTGTCAAGAGCCATAAACTTACTCCTTTTTCTTAAGATGCACCCAATGCAGCATTTCTATAAATCAGATCTCTCTGCAGAATAACAAGTGCCAGAACCACCAATTCAGGCTATTTAATCTTTCTCCCACTGCACATGGACAGAAAGCCAGACTCCAGCATGCACAATTTTTTTTGCACGAGTGATCCCTCCCTGATCTTGAAAACCAGACTAGTATTGGGCTGATTATTAGACAACCTGTCTAAATAATGGACTCTCCAGTTAAAACACAGGCAGGTGGTCACCCTAAACGAAAGATGTAGTCCAACATTCTAAAGAAATAATGGTGCAGTCCAAACTGGCTTTATGTCCCCAAACCCTTGCAAAATCTCAGCCTGTGTCTTAGTGGTCCAGTAGAACAAACTGCCCATAGTCTGGCATAAATTGGTACTCGGAGAGGGCAAACATATAACTGGGAAATAGCAATATTGATAGTAGAGGAGGATAGGTTTTTTTCTGAAGTTTTAAAGCACATTGTTAGGGCACAGTACTTGCAGCTTAGAGTGCATCTGGCAAGTACTTGATAGGTAACTAAAGTGGAATAAAGTATTCTGTTTTCCAGCACTGACATCCATCATGTTGATGAGCACAATTGATGTTTAAAAGTACTCTTTTAGACAGCTGTATTAAGTCTTACAGTTTGATTAGCAGACACCTCGTGTCCTTCATGCCGCCTCATACTCTTCTGTGTATTGTGCATACATTATAACATGCTGTTTGACTGATTCACATGCAGTATGTCATAACAAAGGTGTGCTCAATATACAAGTTATTTCTGTTGTACCTCCCTTCATGAAAATGACTGTTATATTGATATGAGTTGATGGCATGAGTGAACAGGTGTTTGGTAATAAAGAACAGAGGGGCTTGTGATGTCAGAGATACAACATTACAACAGACATCCCATGTTGTGTGCAAAATTAGAAGGAAATTTGCATGTTCTGATATTCGACAACAGCAACCTGCAGTTACTTAGTACCTTTAAGGTAAAAAAAAAATCCAAAAGCATTTCACAAATAGCCATAATGAAAACGGATGCTGATCTGGGAAGGAAGAAATTAGGAGGAGTGACCAAAGGCAAGATTGACGAGTTGTGTTTTGCAGAGGTTATTAAAGGTGGAGGGGTTCAAGGAGCTATTTCCAAAAACTAGTCACAAGGCAATTGAAAGCTCTGAAGCAATCGTGGATCAAAGGGAAAGGAAAAGAAGACACACAAAAGGCTGGAGGCTGGAGTCAGGAATAGAGCATTCAAAAGGGAACACAGTGCTGGAGGAGGAAGTTAAAGATGAAGACAATGATTTTGAATTGAATGTATTGGAGGAAAGAGAGGATGGAGGAGGGGTGATATGTTAGTGAGGACAGCGGAGGGGTAATGATGTGCAAGACAATGGATGCGTGGCAGTTTTTTTGGACAAGTTGGAGTTTATGGAGAATGGGCAGCCAACAAGGAGACCCATTAGCATAGTCAAGCCTGAAGCTAACAGAGGCATGTATAATGTTCCAGTGAAAAAGGTGCTGAGGTGGGGAGGGATGCAGGCAGTGTCACAGGTGGAAGTAAGAGGTGATGGATAGGATGCAGAGTTTAAAGCTCAGCTTGAGGTTAATGAGGATGGAAAGATTGCTAACAGTCTGTCTGAACACGAGAGCCTGGTTGAGGAGAGTGATGGACTTGGTGGCTAGGGAGTGGAGA
The DNA here is from genome assembly GCA_030390025.1 of Squalus acanthias. Taxonomy (NCBI): domain Eukaryota; kingdom Metazoa; phylum Chordata; class Chondrichthyes; order Squaliformes; family Squalidae; genus Squalus; species Squalus acanthias. The sequence goes on from CM059431.1 coordinate 67,519,291, forward strand.
TTTGTGGTGGCGACCAAAGATTATGGCTTCTACCTGCCTGATGTTGAGTTGGAGGAAATTGTGGTTTATCCAGTATTTGATAATGGATCAGCAGTCTGACATGATATCAGCATACATGTGAAAAATAACCCCGTGCCTGTAGATGATGTGACCAAGAGGCAACATGTTTTGGGCCGTGCAGCCTCTTTAACAACTTTAGTGAGCCAGCTGTGCGGGATCTCAAGACCGCTGCGCAGCTTAAAGGGAACATCGGTGATAATGACCAGATAATCTGTTTAGTGATGTTGATTGAGGGATAATTATTGGCCAGGACACCGGGGATAACTCCCCTGCTCTTCTTCGAAATAATGCCATGGGATCTTTTACGTCCACCTGAGAGAGCAGACAGGACCTCGGTTTAACGTCTCATCTGAAAGACAGCACCTCCGACAGTGCAGCACTCCCTCAGTACTGCACTGAGGTGTTCACCTAGATTTTTGTGCTCAAGTCTCTGGCGTGGGACTTGAACCCACAACCTTCTGACTCAGAGGCGAGGGTGCTACCCATTGAGCTATGGCTGACACAGAAATACTTCCATTAATCATTAGTCATATAAACCAATGCAGGCGTACACTCATGGCATAATGTACCTAACACGTTCAGTGTCCAATGAAACACTGAGTCGTACAGACCAAGACAGATCTGGGTTCAGTCCTTGGTTAGTGTTAAGTTAAACTTATACAGGGAAGCAATGGGGAACTACATTTTGCATAAGCAAATCTGGGCTAAGGAGTAGGGAAATCAGCAGGATTCCCACTTCTGATTGCTAAGTGTGGCCTTGATGTGTGTTTGTCTCGATATTGGTGAGAATAGGATAAGACTTGGTCCACATTATAGGATTAATGGCGTTAGTATGAACACTGTACCTTAATTGGGGAAGAATTGCAGTTGAATAAGGTATTATGTATATTATTAATTCCCAGTATTTAATGGTTTGAATTTGTATTCCAGGTCACTCGAGCTTGATTTAATATTTAATTGGTACGACAGGTGTTAATTGCTGGGGCTATAACCTGAATATGCGATGTATGCAGTAAAGATCTTGTATAGTACCACACGCAAAGGAATTAAGATGCAACTCCCAGTGGACAACAGTAATACTTCCATTAATCATTAGTCATATAAACCAATGCAGGTTTACACCCATGGCATAAATCTATGTTTGAATGATTTATGCAATAGAGTAATTTGAATCATATCTGTGTGCCTAGCAGAAAGCAACGTTTACGTTTCCAGCCGTGCAGTACAGGAAACGAACAATAGCGATTCTTCAGATAGTTAATTGTGGCAATTTTTTGAGTAATTGCAGATTAAAATATTTGTAAAATCCATAGAACCTGAAATATTTAATTGAGAAACTAAATGGGTAATTTTGCCATATAGGCATTTTGATATTATACATCCAAGCACAAAGAAAGTCAAAATGGTGTTGCCAATAGATTTATGTCTAATTGTAGTATTGAAATTAAGCTATCAATCTATATATTATCAAAATTCATGTATCTATAATATTGTAGTGAGCTTATAATGTTCCTGACTGGTCCATGCTAATCACATGACACTGCAAGCCAATCATAATTGGGGGGAAAAAATCATCATACTTTTAACTACCATGATATTTCCTGTTGACTCCCCACGCTGCTGTTAATCCTCCACCCTGGGTACTTTACCCACTCTGTCCATTCTGTTCTCTGCTCCCTTGGCTTTGTTTTTCTCATGGAATTATCATGTGTGCTCCGGTTCACTGAATACTGCTCTGAATGCTCCAGCTCTGCTCTGTTCAGTCACTCCCTCCCACCAAGATTTAACTGATTCCTCCAGCTTTGCCAAGCTACCTCCTTCCCCTGCCCATTCCAAGTACTCCAGCTTCTTTCCAATGAGACCTTATTCCAGTGCTTCAGTCAGCCATTATAATTCACTATTCAATACCAGCTCTGTTAATCTTACACATCAGGCATTCTGTCTAGCCTGTTTGCTCAATTCTGGACCCACTCCCAAGTCTCAGCTCTGCTCTGCTCCTTCCTAGGTCTGGCCAGAGTGCTCCAGTTCCCACTACACTCTCTCCTCACTGAGGTCCATCATGAGTACATCTGCTCTGCTCTCAACTTTCCTCCCTTCAAGTCCTGTCCTGAGTAATCCAGTTCCCCTCTTTCCCTTGTACTAATTTTAGAAGTATCTCACTTGCCTATAGCTCCACGGTCTGCTATTACTGCACTTCCCCACTTCACCTGTTTCCTGACCTCACGTCTTGCTCCTGCTGCGCTCCCTGGCTCCACACTCTGCTTGCTCCCTCCATGTCGTGCTTCCTAGGTATTTTTCTCAATGCTGCCTTGCATCCAATCACTGTCAGTGTGGACACCCACCCAGTTCACTCCCACTGCAGCTGCACTGGCCTCCTTGCTGAAATCACAATATGTGCCCACTTGGATCCCATGTTTACTGGCACACTTGTGCTAAGTCTCTGCTCCCTCCCACTTCATCTGAAACTACTGCTATCTTCCCAACTCTTAGCCTCCACCAGCAGCAGTCGCTGCCTCTCCTCCCATCCAGCCCACAACTTTCTCACTATCCCCATGCTACCTCCAGTGACCTGATTACGAGGCGCTCTCAAGCTACACCACGATCCCTGCTCCCTACCAATGACCCCCCCCCCCCCCACCCCACCTTCAACCCCATAACCAAGTTTCTCTTTTATTTGAGCTTTTTGTAGCAGGTACTGGATGTGGTAATGCTAGTGGGTGTCATGGCTCCAGATCTGTCCAGGGCAATTTTACCCCTCCCTTCTCAGCAGAATGGAGCAGTAAAAATGGAGCGGCTCTCTTTCCTGTCCCGTTTCTGCCAATTCCAGTATTAAAGCTGCTGGCTTTAGCGATGGGTGAGGCATGGAACCCCGTTGTACATTTATTAACATGGGCTCCCGATGTACATTTATTAACATGGGATCCCGATGGCATTATAAGCCACTCCAACTGGGTGGCCACAGTGGCTGCCCAACCAGGTGAACCTGTCAGGAAGCCAGTGTAGCCGCTAAGGTACAATTTAAAAAAAAACCTTTCCTTACTTAGATGAAGGGACCGAGTGCAATATATCCAAGTTTGCTGACGATACAAAGCTAGGTGGGAAAGTAAGCTGTGAGGAGGACACAAAGAGCCAGCAAAGGGATATAGACAGGTTAAGTGAGTGGGCAATAAGGTGGCAGATGGAGTATAATGTGGAGATTTTTGAGGTGATTCAATTTGGTAGGAAGAATGAAAAGAATATTTTTTAAATGATGAGAAACTATTAAATGATGGTGTTCAGAGAGATTTAGGTGACCTCGCACAGGAAACACAGAAAGTTAGCATGCAGGTACAGCAAGCAATTAGGAGGGCAAAAATGGCGTGTTGGCCTTTATTGCAAGGGGTTTAGAGTACAAGCGTAAAGAAGTCTTACTACAATTGTACAGGGCTTTGGTGAGACCACACCTGGCATACTGTGCACAGGTTTGGTCTCCTTATCTGAGGACAGACATACTTGTCTTGGAGGCGGAGCAACCAAGGTTCACTAGATTGATCCCTGGGATGAGAGAGCTGTCCTATGAGGAGAGATTGAGTAGATTGGGCCTATACTCACTGGAGTTTAGAAGAATGAGAGGTGATCTCATTGAAACATATGATACTGAGGGGGATTGACGGGGTAGATGCTGAGAGGTCGTTTCCCCTGGCTGGAGAGCCTAGAACTAGTGGGCATAGTTTCAGGATAAGGGGTTGGCCATTTAAGACTGAGATGAGGAGGAATTTCTTCACTCAGAGGGTTGTGAATCTTTGGAATTCTCTACCCCAATGGGCTGTGGATGCTGAGTCGTTGAGTATATTCAAGGCTGATAGAGATAGATTTTTGAACTCTAGGGGAATCAAGGGATATGTGGATCGGGCGGGAAAGTGGCGTTGAGGTCGAAGATCAGCCACGATCTTATTAAATGGCGGAGCAGGCTCGAAGGGCCGTATGGCTTACTCCTACCCGTAATTCTTATGTTCTTACTGGGGCCTTGAGGAAAGCCCAGAACTCTGTCTCTCTCTCTTGGGTCTCTTCCTTGCTCCCTTTTTTCACTGTTGTTTCACTGTACTTGTGTGTACCTGTGACTCTTTCTGAATCCCTGTGACTATGTTGTTCATGTATCTTCTATAGTAGCATCTGCTGCATAATACATCTGCAGAGTTGCATAGAATTTACAGCAGAGAAACAGGACATTTGGCTGATGTTTATACTCCACACAAGCCTCCTCCCACTCTATTTACTTCATCTCCCCCATCAACATATCCTTCTGTTCCTTTCTCCCTCATGTACTTATCTCGCTTTCCCTTAAATGCATCTATGCTATTCGCCTCAACTACTCCATGTGATAGCAAGTTCCACATTCTAACCACTCTCTGGGTAAAGAGATTTCTCCTGAATTCCTTATTGGATTTATCAGTGACTATCATATTTATGGACCCTAGTTTAGGACTCTTTCAGAAGTGGAAACATCTTCTCTATGTCTACCCTATCGAACCCCTTCATAATTTTAAAGACCTTAATCGGTCACCTTTCGATCTTCTTCTTTCTAGACAAAAAAGCCCAGCCTGTTCAGTCTTTCCTGAGAGTTGTATCCTCTCAGTTCTGGTAATACTCTTGTAAATCTTTTTTTCACTTTCTTCAGTGCTTCTATATCCTTTTTGTAATATGAAGACCAGAACTGTACACAGTACGCTTAAGTGTGGTCTAATCAAGGTTGTATACAACTTTAACATAACTTCTCTGCTTTTGAATTCTGTGCCTCGAAAAATTAACCCCAGTTTTTTGTTTGCACTTTTTATGGCTTTGTTGACCTGCTTTGCTACTTTTAATGATTTGTGCATCTGTACAGTCAGGACACATTGAGTCAACAAGCATGGCTTATTAAATAAATCAGCAATATTTATAATTTTTGAAAGCAAAATGCTTTGTGCCAGTTCATGATTTAGTCAAAAATGGATGGGCTTTCATCAGCACCTCTAAACTAAAGGGCTGGGAATTTTCACTCGCCAGCCTGTGATTTGAACAGATGGAAAATTGCATGTGGGGTTTGTAATCAAGAAGTACAGGAATAACTGATTCCTTCATAGACTGTTGAATTATTAAGCCCCATCCAATTTAAAGCAGCAGTATTGCTAATAAATTTGTAGACCTAAGCGATTAAATTATACATGTGAATATGTATTAGAGCATTTGTATCAATACGTATAACAGAGTTTTCTTAATTTTCCTAATAGCAAAAGTTTGCTTTTTCGTTTTTATGCTTTTAGTTTCTGTTGTTGTCAGTGACCGCAACATGAACAATACCAACACAAAGGCACTGGAGAGTCCCAGGATGCTCTGCTCATATGCATCTGAGGAGTTGCTGAAATGGACCAAAATGCCTCAACTTGAACCCCACTCTATTCCTGAAATCCATCAACTGAGGACCTCCCAACCAGAATTGGACATTTCCTCTTTTTAACTTTGGTAAAAAGCATACAAAAGATGCTCATTTCAGTTGCACATGTTCTTCCAGCTTGCTACCATGGAACCCAGACCTGTAGTGCTGCTGACTGTAAATAGGAGTCTGCACTGTTAAAGGCACTCTTGCTCTGATTTAGAGTCACCAGTGCAACCAGCCTGGGTTCCATGACGGCAAGTAGTAAGAATAGCAACAGCAGCAGAGATGCGTCTTTTGTACTCAACTCTTCTCTGGTTGGGGCTCAGCTTGAAATTACTTATTTCTGGTGACAGTTGTTGTGCACCTGTGACCTACTGAAATCTTTGTGAAAGTTTATGGGCAGCAAGAGAGATAAAAGGGGTAATTTTAGCTAACTCACCAGATGAGAAATCACGGGATTGAGTGGAACACCCACCCAATATCACTCTATGGACTTCAATGGAGAGTAAATTCAGGCGGGGTGTGAAACCAGCATTGCACCGATCTCGTCAGTTTCTCGACAGACGTGTTCGATTAAAATTGCCTCCAACGTGTTACAGAATATATTCAGCAGGTTTGGAAACCCTCAAATGGCACGGCTTTGTCCCTATTACATGAGCATCATATTCTGTTCTTCCAGCGCCATTTGTTCCATCAGCTGGCGGAGCTGGACCCATGTCTGCCATGTGCACGCTGAAACATTGCACGTGTGCAAAACAATTAACCTGTGATGCTTTATGGCTGGATTTGCCCCTGTTGTTTTGACCTGGGTATTTAGGTCCCCACTCTGGTAGCCCAAAAAAGACGTGAGCAATTGGCAACCATGTTGACAATTTTAAACTCCAATTCAAATTCAAATCTGACAACCTAATAGCACAGACTGGGGATTGAAACGGGGACTTTGCTGGTCTCTGTGGCTTGGCAGCACATCATATTATCTATTTACCCACTGAGCCATTGGGTAAAACCCTATTTTTAGTATCTGAACTTCAAGATCACCAGCAGGGTGAGTCCTGGAGGAAGAACATTGAGAGCAGCATTTCAGCTTCAGTGGATCTGGGATCTTCTCTCAAAATTCCTCAGTTAAATTACATTTGTCTTGCTGACACTGTTTTTGAGAGGGGGCAAAAGTTATCTAATCCTATCCTGCTCCAAGTCCTGCTCGTCCATCACCATGTCCTCGTTGACATACATTGTTCCATGATGCTTCAGATTTAAAATTCTCATCCTCATGTTTAAAACCCTTCAAAGCCTCTCCCCTCCCTATTTCTGTGATGTCCCCACCCCTGAACTCTCTCTTCCTCTGACTCTGCTGTTGTCCAGCCATGCCTTCAGCACCTATGCCCACTCTTGGAACTTCTCTCACTAAATCCCTCCGACTCTCCATCTCCTTCTCCTCCTTTATGACCCTCCTTAAAAGCCTGCTCTTTGGCCAAGCTTTTGGCCACTCATCCATTTTTAATTTTGATTACACCTCTGTGAGGTAACTTGGGATGTTGTTAAAAGTGCTTTATAGATGCAAGTTGTTATATTGTGCAATTGAGTGTGCACTATGTTATATGCCTTGACAGCCATTTTATTGCCCCTACCATGGTGAAGAATTGTACAAGACTAATCTTTCCAGGTACTGTACTCCTACATAAAGTTAGTACACTGACATAAAAACAAAAGATTTTAACTATTACATTGGTGATGCAAGATGATAAATATAGTAATGAAGAGTGCACCAAAGCATAGTCGTTTTGTTATGATGAAGAGTTAATAAATTAAACTTTAACCTGGATTTTACTTCCACAGGATTTATTTTGTAAAGCATGACATTTGTCAATGTATTGAGTAAAAATTCCTGTTTGCACTAGTAAAATTACCTATTTTTTTCATCTCTTCGGTTTGGTCTGGCGAGGTGGGGGAAGAACACAATTATTGATATCTCCCATCAACATCCACTGCCCGGCCGGGGGGTGGGGGGGGGGGGGGGTGGGGGGGAAGATGGTAGGAATTCAAATGTGGGTACAATTCATATTTTACGTGAAGTTATCGGAAAACACTTTTATTGTTGGTACATTGCCATGTGAAGGGATGAAGATCGATGCAAACAGGAGGAGGAGTAAGTGTAACAAAATAATGTTACATCAATAACACAGGACTACATCCCAATAGCAATATTGTGTATTAATGTTGCGGCCTGATGAAAATTGGTTTGATAATATTTTAGTTACGTTAACATCAGATTAACTTCAGCACTGAAGGCCAAAAGTATAGGGCAGTATCTCAAAACAAGGACGTGATAAATAGCTTACATTAAATATGGAATTATTGTAACTGGCAGATGCAGAATGAATAGTGGTCAAAAGGATTTGCATTGACATATAGGGCTACCTTTCTAATGCTGAGCTGCCTGGTGGGTTCTGTGAGGAAAAGCATGGCAAATCACTAAGCTAACATACAGTGGTGGTTCCTGTTCTGATGGTTATTGTTACAGGACTTGATTTTTTTCCCATTGTAAATGTCTATCAAAGCACCACCTACAGGTGTAACAGTACTGCTGGTGAATACAGACACTTACTATGGGAAAATGCCATTGGGGTGGTAATATTGAGGTTTTGCAATTATGTTGAAATGGATGCAACCCATTCAAAACGCAAAAGTATATTATATATTCACACACATACAGCAAGGCAATAGAACCCGTCTCAAAGATGAACCCATGGACAGCATTACTGATCAACTATAGGACCAGTCAAACAGTTTTAGCTTCGAGTAGGTCCCATTTGACAGCTTGCTAATAGTATGGCATTGTGATAATGCAATGTTGTTTGGCAAGCATATTTATTGAGGTTGAATGCACCTGTGATGACAGGCCTGGTGAGCAGTGGGATGTGGGAGCTAATATTCAAGGGATTTCCATGTTGTGTTTACGCTACAGAGCTGCAGGCAATAAGCATGACTGATGGGATTCTATCTGCAGTTTTCAGGGCCTGGATGCACAATAACAAGCACTAGCGCACTGCAAGCAGCTTCATGGGGATTCAGAATTTGACAGGGCTTAACTTTTGATGTTTACTTTGCTTTTTAAAAGCTGCTTGCTTTTTTTGTCAGCATGTATCTCAGAAGTGTTGAAAAAGTCAAAGTATTATCTTTCTCATTGTATTCAGGTCCTACACTATATCTCTACTTTTGGAATAGGACAGACAAATTGTGTCTGCCTTGTTTTGATGAGTCTGTACTTAATACTGAGCAGAAGCAGCACAATTGGCATCTTTATTTTCCTAAGACCGTTTAAAAGAAAAAAAACCAGCAGCACTATACAGCCTCTATTACCAAACAAAATGAGGTGATTTATTTTAATTTTCTGGATTAGGTTTCTTACCAAATGAGTTTAATTGCAATGCACATCATCGAGAGTTGAAAATGATTCATATAGAAGTTTCGGAACAGACCCTCTAAGTTAAGTTATATTGTAATTCTAGTCTCCTATTAGAAGATCTTGATTATATCACTTAAATAAAAGGCTGATTTTGGTACAGTGTTGGTTTATGTTACTTAACTTTCTAGTCTTAGAGTTGGAAATCATGCTGTGTGATAGTAACAAACTGGTTTAAAATAAATGAGTTCACACTAGTTAAAAGATGGGACAAATACATTTTGTAGCACCTTTACACATTATTACTAATATTCCAGAGCACAATTTTAACCCATGAGAGTTTAATAACATAGCTTGTGCCATTGCTTTAGAAGATTTTGCATTCTAGGCTCTAGACCTAGAAAATAAAATGATAAAGTATTAGCTACACTGGAAATGCACAACTCGGTCAAACCTAGGGCTCAGAATGTGTCCATTTCAGTATAACCAAAGCCAAGTTTTTGATGTGTTCTGCTCAGCAGATGAGTAAGAGTTATGTGCAGTGCCACGCCTTTCTAATTTTATTCTTCTTTGTCTGTGAAAAGGGACTAGAATCTGCTTGCTGTCTCCTGCAAAAGCTGTCAATATTGGGAACTAACCATGTAGGGAATTATACCCATGAGGTTTTGTTGACCAGTATCCTTCAGCTGGGTGCTATATTTTTTCTCAGTCTTATTGACTCTCCTGGTGTTCTTCCCTTTGTCTCTCTCTTGTCCTCCTCTTGTGGAGTTTCTCTCTGATTCTATGATTACTGCCTATTTGTCTTGCCTCTGCTGTTTTCCTCTTTGTTCTTTAGTTCTCTTTCTCTGTGTGTGTGTCTCTCTTTCTATGTCCCGTTTCGCTACTATTCTGTCTCCTGCATGTTGTTTTCTTCTTTATTGTCACCCCCTTCTTCACTGCTTGGTAGAAATGTTCATTGAAGGATAGAAGCTGAAGAGCGAAACACCCTTGACATTGGGAGGTTGTTGCAGAAACAATGATCTTGTGGTGGAAGTACATGCCACAAATGTTGTGTTATTGAAATTTCTCTATCTCAGAATGAGAATTATTTAGACAGTATTTCAGAAATATTTGAGCACTATGATGAACTGCTGTAAAATGCCGGGTAGATTTTTAGTCTGTTGGTCATATGTTGTGCACCACTGTGTGTGGATCTGTTGATCTATGAGACATAGGAAGTAAAAATAATCAGTGGGGGTAAAGACCCAAATGGTATGGCATGTTAATCTTTTTACTGATGATATTTAGTAGTAAGTATATCTCCTATGTAAAGGGTCATTTTACAAATTTGCACATCCGGCAGGAAGCCTTGCTTATTGAGCTTATTATTTGTAAAATAAGATTTATACGAAATTAAAATAGTTGATAGCCATTGAAGTATGAAATACAGAGCATTCATTGAGTCTCTGAGTTCTGATGAAATTGGAAACTGCTCCTAGCTTTTAACATTTTCAGAATGCCTCAATTCAAATCCAGCTTTGCACCTCATTAAGTGTTGAGAACACTTCTGATTCTGTTAATAATTCACCGATTTTCAAAATTACCACAATTTGGGCAGTTCATGGAGATATGGAGACAGAAACATTTTCTCCCATCCATTTGCAGCCAGTAAAACAACAATGGAGAGCAAAGTAACTGCATCCTTTCCACTGATTTTCTTAATTTACTAGCATATTGTTAGAATATGCTATATTCTTGGGAGCGGGTCCAAGCTTTTGTTCACCTGTCCTAATATCGCTATGTGGCTCGGTGTCAAATTTTGTCTGATTACGCTCCTGTGAAGTGCCTTGGAACGTTTTACTACATTAAAAGTGCTATATAAATTATGCAAAACAAATGTGCATATAATTACTACAGATGTTGTCGTAAGAATGAGCCTTACGCGTGGTGAACTTAAAGTAAGCTTTAATCAACTAAAAAGGTGCTACATACAAAAGAGGTCTTACTCTATGCCTCTCCAGGATCCAACTGCTCAGTCCAGTATTTATCCTGGACTAATCACAGGAAGTGATGCAATAAAGTTCGAGTCACAGGAAGCTGTATTGTGTTACCACATTCTCCCCCCCCAAAAGATTAGGAGGCCGGGATGCTCCCTTCATTTCGTAGCCGCCGGACGAGGGAGAGCCGCACCCGTTTGGGTTCTCGTAGCGGTAGAGGGCCCCTAGCCCGTTTACCCGCCGCAGGCCGTGGACCAGAGTCCGAGTGATCCAGCCCGCTCTGTGAGGGGTCAGGACGATCCTGACTGTGTACTGGTGCCCGAACGGGTGTCGGGCAGGGCTGTGGCAGATCCGTTTCCGAGTGTATGGTACGGGGTGGATCGTGGCTGCGCGTGCGAGCCCCGACGGGCTCATAGTCAGTCTGCCCCAGGTCGGCACGCTGGAGTGAGGTACCAGCCGGCGTCAGATCCAGATCGTGATGAGAGGCACCTGGCGAGCCCAGAGATGTGCCTGGCACAATATCATCCCCTGGTGTCCCTCTATGTTTCGGCGGGCAGGGAGCCAGATCCCGCAATGACACGGTAGATTCCCGACCGTCAGGATACCGAATATAGGCGTAGGTAGGGTTGACGTCAGTGAGCTCAACCTCATCTACCAGGGGGTCATTCTTAGACGCCCGGACATATCTTCGGAGTAGCACTGGTCCCGGTGCAGTCAGCCACGACGGGAGAGATATCCCATAGGATGAGCGACGCTGAAATCGGAAGAACCGTTCATGAGGCGTCGTATTTGTGGCGGTCGAAAGGAGGGACCGTGTGGAGTGTAATGCGTCTGGAAGTACTGCTTCCCATTGCTGGTTGGGTAGGCCCCGAGATCTCAAAGCCAGACGTACCGCATTCCAGATGATAGCGTTAAAACGCTCGACTTGCCCATTCCCGACCGGATGATAAGGCGTCGTTCTGCTGGCAGCAATACCCCGTTCCGAGAGATAGGCCTTGAGTTCTCCTGACATAAAAGAAGGGCCCCGATCCGAATGAACATAGGATGCCATGCCACAGAAAGCAAATACCTGCTCAAGGCAGCTGATAACCGTGGTCGTCAGCATATTGGGGCAGGGAAAGGCAAACGGAAAACGGGAATACTCATCGACCATGGTCAATAGATAAGTGTTGCGAGTTGAAGAGGGCAACGGCCCCTTAAAATCGATGCTAAGCCGTTGCATTGGCTGGGTCGCATGTATGAGTATACCACCCGAGGGGCGGAAAAACTGAGGTTTCAATTCCGCACAGACTCTGCAGTCCGAGCACATCTTCTTTACATCCCCGGTAGAGAATGGGAGATTTCGGGACCGCACGAAGTGTAGCATGCGAGTAACGCCCGGATGACACAACCCATCATGGATGTCTACGAGCGTAGAGGGTGCCATGGCGGAGCAGAATGCTCGTGTGAGGGTATCCGGAGCCACATTCTCCTTGCCAGGTCGATAGTGGATGGTGTAACCAAAAGAGGCCAATTCCAGCCGCCAAAGCTGGATTTTATTATTTTTAATTTTGGTCCGTTTTCGATTATCGAGCATGAAGGCGACCGATCGCTGGTCCGTGATTAAGGTAAAGTGCTGGCGAGCTAGGAGATGAGTCCACTTCCGTACTGCCTCTATGATGGCTGTAGCTTCTTTCTCGACTGGAGGATAATGTAGCTCAGCCCCTTGAAAAGTCCTGGACAAAAATGCCACCGGACGACCTTCCTGATTCAGAGTGGCCGAGATCGCCACCTCCGAGGCATCACACTCAACAACAAAAGGAAGACTCTCATCGATGGAGTGAAGAGCCGCTTTCTCCAACTGTTTTTTCAGGAGGTTAAAGGCTGCAACAGCCGCTGTGTCTAGTGGGAATGTGCTGGCCTTCAGTAGAGGTTGGATTCGGTCCGAGAAGTTAGGAATCCATTTAGCATAGTATGCAAACAGGCCGAGGGCCCAGCGCAAGGAGGCCGGATTCTTAGGTGGCGGGAGTTCTTGGAGTGGGCGAAGCCTTTCAGGGTCAGGTTTAATGATGCCATTGCCCACACAATAGCCAAGGATGTTGATGGTTGGTTGTGACTCAATGGATTTAGCCGCATTTAATGTCAAATTACGGTGCTGGAGTGCATCCCAAAATCGTTGGAGATTGGCGTCATGTTCCCGCTGATTGCGACCTGCGACAGTAATATTGTCCAGATAAGGAAACGTATCCTTCAAGTCTTCCTGTTTGACCAGGTCATCCATTGCTCGCTGGAAGACAGCCACTCCATTAGTGACCCCAAAGGGGAGGCGACGAAATTGATACAGCCGTCCATTGGCTTCAAAGGCCGTATACTGCTTGTCTGAGACCTTCAAGGGTACCTGATGATAGGCACTTTTCAGATCATATGTTGAGAACACCGTGTACTCAGCCAGTTTATTAACCATATCATCGATGCGCGGCAATGGGTATGCGTCCAAGTCCGTATATTGATTGATGGTCTGTGAATAGTCAATGCACAGCCGTTTCTTGTGAGGTTGTAGAGGGTTCTTAACAATAACGACCTGGGCGCGCCATGGCGACGAACAAGGCTCGATGATATCCTCTGCTAAAAGCCGAGAAATCTCAGCCGCAATAAAAGATTGGTCTTCCTGACTGAAACATCGTGACTTTGTTATAATCGGTTTGCATCGAGGAGGGATACTAGTAAACAGTGAGGGTTCATCCAGTGAAGCTGCTGACAATGCACAGAACGGTAATCGAGGTCGTATATTAGAAATAGTGAGTTCAGGTTTGGATCCGCCGAACTCAATGGTGAGCTTCTTATGCTGCTTTTGAAAATCCAGCCCTAAGATAAGATCACTACATAAGTCCTTGAGCACTGAAAGCCGGGTGGAGGGATACCTGCGACCATTAAGTGTTATTTCAACCATACAAAAGCCAGAAATTCTGGTATTAAGTGATGACTGAGCCATCGCAATTGCCTGGTCCGATGGGAAAACATGTAGCTTTAACTCTGCAACAATCTGTTCCCTAATGAAACTATCAGTGCTACCTGAGTCAATTAAGGCATCTAAAGTATGTCCATTAATTGATGCTTTTGTAGCTGCATGGAATAGGTTCTGAGGACAAGCAGCTGTAATTGGTGTCGTTGCACAAAGAGTGGCTGAAACTCTAGGTGTGTTTCTTCGAGAGAAAACCCGAGAGGAAGCACGATAGATTTTAGCCGGAACATCTTGATAGGCCCTTACCGGGGCAGTTCGGTAGGACTTAGCTTGATAAGCCCTCGTAGAGGCTCTTGATAGGCAAACCTTTGCAAAATGACCCTTTTTGTTGCAATGACTGCAAAACGCATTGCGAGCAGGGCAGAATTTCCGAGGGTGAAACTCATCACCACAAAAGAAGCATTTCTTAGATTGCCAAGAGGCTGCCACAGTGGGGTCATCATCCTCTTCATCAGTGAAGTCATCAGATTGATCGTCAGGGATAAAGTCCTCCCTAATAGAGTTCACCTGTGGCCTCTTAAATTGCCTGACTGTAGTTAAGGCAGCAGACCGAGGTCTGGGCACTGTATAAAGGTCTGCATTTCTTTTTGCCAGATCTAGAGAGCAAGCCATGTCATAAGCTCTCTGAAGCTCAAGTGTCTTACTTTCCAGTAGACGCTGGCGTATAAATGGGGAGGCAAGCCCGCAGATGAAAGCATCACGGATCATTTCTTCACGGTACAGCTCAGCTGAGGCCGCCTGAAAGTTACAGTCCATACTAAGTCTGCGAAGCTCTTGGAGGAATTTATCAATGGATTCCTCCGGCCCTTGTTGGGCTGTAGCTAGTAGATGTCTGGCATAGACCTCATTCGGTGTCTTAGTATATAGTCTTTTAAGCGTCCGAATTGCCTCCTCGTAACTGCCCCATTCCTCAACATACTGAAATACATTCGGAGTGACACAGTTGATGAGTATCCGCAACTTTGTGTCATCATCAGCCTTGCAATATTCGAGAAAATTGTCAAACGTGCGATACCAGTGTTTCCACACCTTACCGGCTGCTGGGGTGTTTGGGTCCAAGTCAAGACGCGATGGTTTAAGGATGTTTTCCATGATGGGTGATTCCCTGGATCCTTAGTTCCGAGTTCGTCCAAAAAGTTTGAGTGCGAAGTTTTTCAAAGTTGATTAAATTGTCGTAAGAATGAGCCTTACGCGTGGTGAACTTAAAGTAAGCTTTAATCAACTAAAAAGGTGCTACATACAAAAGAGGTCTTACTCTATGCCTCTCCAGGATCCAACTGCTCAGTCCAGTATTTATCCTGGACTAATCACAGGAAGTGATGCAATAAAGTTCGAGTCACAGGAAGCTGTATTGTGTTACCACAGATGTGACCGCGCACTATTGAAGCGTATTCAGACACCTGACACCTGACCCCCGCCCCACAAGTGACTGAGGTCACACCTGACCCCCACCCCCAGTGACTGAGGTCACACCTGACCCCCGCCCCCAGTGACTGAGGTCACACCTGACCCCCACCCCCAGTGACTGAGGTCACACCTGACCCCCGCCCCACAAGTGACTGAGGTCACACCTGACCCCCACCCCCAGTGACTGAGGTCACACCTGACCCCCGCCCCACAAGTGACTGAGGTCACACCTGACCAATGTTCCCTCTAAGCTGCAGCTACGTGGCCACGATGGCGCCTGCCAGTCCTGTGCAGCCCGGTTTTCCAACTTTGAAATTTCGTACATGCATGAAACTTTGAATGCAGCCCGTTAAAGGGACCGCCCACCCCCCAAAAAAATTAGCGGAACATTGGCCCCAAGTGACTGAGGTCACACTTGACCACCCCCACCCCCTCTCTGAGTGACTGACCCTCCTCAGTGTCTAGGATTTGCCCGGCCCCACCCTTGCCCCAGTGACTGTGACCGGGCCTTCCTCCGCGGCCTCTCCATCACCTGCTCCAGTTGCTGGGTCCCAGACACTTCCAGCACTGACAATGCAGCAGCACGAACCCAGCCGGAAACTCAGAAACAGCAACCGACACAAGCGCAGAAAGACCGCTCAGTCGCAGTGCAGTGAGTCACTCTGGCCATTGTACAAGTTGTTGTTTAATCTAGCCTTCGAGCCGCAAACTGACAGCTCGGGGGGTGGGGAGGTGTACACTCACTGCCCAGGGGTACATTTCGGGGATAAGTTTTGTGAAACGGGGACTCTTCCAGGGACATTGTTTGCCCAGGACACACTACCTCATCTGGGGACTGTCCCCAGAAAATGGGGACGTATGGTCATCCTAATATAAATGCAAGTTATTGTTGTTTACTACATTAAAGTGCTATATAAATGCAAGTTGTTGTTGTTGTATGGTAGGCAGTAGTCAAGGATAGTGATGTCTGGCAAGCAGGGCAATGATAATGTATTGAATTCTGGCAGAGTGACAATGTGCAAGTTCCCAAAGGACAATGTAAACAAACCTGATACTGTGTTTAGTCAACTAGTAGGAACATAGGAACAGGAGTAGGGCATTCAGCTCCTCGGGCCTGCTCCATCATTCAACTAGATCATGGCTGATTTGTGCCTCAATTCCATTTTCCCACCTTTGCTTCATATCCCTTGATACACTTACGTAAAAAAAAAAATCTATTTGTCTCGGTCTTGAAAGCTCCAATTGTCCTAGCATCCACAGCCTTTATTTTTTTTGGCTGGGGGTGGGTGGGGGAGAGTTCCAAATTTCTACTAACCTTTGTGTGCGGAAGAGCTTGCTGATTTTGCTCCTCAATGGTCTAGCTCTAATTTTACGACTATGCGCCATTGTTCTTGATTTCCTCACCAGAGGAAATCATTTTCTGTATCTACCCTATTCAATCCTTTTAACATTTTTAACATCTTGATCAGATCAGCTATGTACAACCCTCCGAGCTATCTGTGCTTCTCCAATTCTGATCTCTTGCGCATCCCCGTTTTAAACCATTGGCGGCCATGCCATCAGCTGCCTGGGTCCTAAACTCTGGAATTCAATCCTTAAGCCTCTCTAGCCTCTTTTCAGACGCTCCTTAAACCTATCGCTTTGACCAAGTTTTTGATCACCTGTCCTAATATCTCTTTATGTGGCTCGGTGTCAAATTTTGTTTGATAATACTCCTGGGATGTCTTGGGATGTTTTACTATGTTAAAGGTGCTATATAAATGTTGTTGTTGTTGTACTCAAGGGAATACAAGCCAAGTTGATGCAAACTTTTTTTTATATTCGTTCCTGGGATATGGGCGGCATTGGCAAGGCCAGCATTTATTGCCCATTCCTAATTGCCCTTAAGAAGGTGGTGGTGAGCAGGCTTCTTGAACCGCTGCAGTCCGTGTGGTGAAGGTACTCCCATAATGCTGTTGGGGAGGGAGTTCCAGGATTTTGATTCAGCGACGATGAAGGAACGGCGATATACCTCCAAGTCAGGTTGGTGCTTGGAAGGGAACTTGCAGGTGATGGTGTTCCCATACGCCTGCAGCCCTGGTCCTTCTAGGTGATAGAGGTCACTGGTTTAGGAGGTGCTGTCGAAGAAGCCTTGGCGAGTTTTTGCAGTGCATCTTGTAGATGGTACACACTGCAGCCACGGTGCGCTGGTGGTGGAGGAAGTGAATGTTTAAGGTGGTGGATGGGGTGCCAATCAAGCGGGCTGTTTTGTCCTGGATGGTGTCAAGCTTCTTGAGTGTTATTGGAGTTGCACTCATCCAGGCAAGTGGAGAGTATTCCATCACAGTTCTGACTTTGCCTTGTAGGTGGTGGAAAGGCTTTGGGGACTCAGGAGGTGAGACACTCTCTGCAGAATACCCAGCCTGCTCTTGTCACCACGGTATTTATGTGGCTGGTCCAGTTATGTTTCTGGTCAATGGTGACCCCCAGGATGTTGATGGTGGGGGATTCGGCAATGGTAATGCTGTTGAATGTCAAGAGGGCGGTGGTTAGACGCTTGCTTGTTGGAGATAGTCATTACCTGGCACTTGTGTGGCGCGAATATTACTTGCCACTTATCGGTCAAAACCTGAATGTTGTCCAGGTCTTGCTGCATGCAGGCATGGACTGCTTTATTGGGCCAAAAATTCATCCCGCGACGCAAGAGTACGCACTGCGTACTCTCGCGTATTCTCTCTCCAATTGCCGGTTTTCTGCATGCCCTGCGCATGCGCTGAAAACCGGCACTTGGTCTTTTGAAAAGGGGGCGGTTCCTCGGTGCATCGCGTGCGCGCTACAGGCTGCGCGCACGCTGTGCACTTCATGCTTTGGACGCGCAGGTAAGGACGGAAGATTTTAGAAATGGAAAAAGGAGGAGTATGACCCACTTTTAACAAGGTAAGTAGTGAATTAAGTATTTTTTTGAATTTTTTTTAACAGGTATATCTTTTTTAGAGACTTTAAAGACAGGTAAGTTTATTTTTATAACTTTTTAAAAGATTTTTAATTTTTTCAAAAATTTAATTTTTTATTTAAAATGGTTAATTTATTTAACTATACTTATTTTATTAATGTGATGGTTTTTAAAAAAAATTTAATTGAGGTTTAGCTGTTATTTTGGGGGGGTGTAACATTCATAGATTTCACAACACGTATGTGAAACTTATGAATGGAAGATGGTGTGCTGCCATTGGCTCTAACTGAGTCACGTGATCCCACAGCTCGCACGAATTCACTACGCCGGTGGGATACGCAAGCACTGCCCAGCTGATGTCTGGAACATCAAGTTCGTGCGAGCTGGATCTGAAAAAGCACAAGCGGAGTGAGAGATCGCGGGAAGCCTTACCCCCGCGGGAACAGAGCGAGATCAATTTCTGGGCCATTATCTGAGGAGTTGCGAATGGAACTGAACACTCTGCAATCATCAGCAAACATCCCCATTTCTGACCTTATGATGGAGGGAAGGTCATTGATGAAACAGCTGACGATGGCTGGGCCTTGGACACTGCCCTGAGGAACTCCTGCAGCGATGTCCTGGGGCTGAGCTGATTGACCTCCAACCAGCACAACCATCTTCCTTTGCGCTGGTATGACTCCAGCCAGTGGGAAGTTTTGTATCTGATTCCCTTTGACTTCAATTTGCCCTGATGTCAATAGAAACATAGAAACATAGAATCTAGGAGCAGGAGTAGGCCATTCGGCCCGTCGAGCCTGCTCCACCATTCAATATGATCATGGCTGATCATCCAAATCCAGTACCCTGTCCCTGCTTTAATCCCCACAGTACACATATCCCAACCTACCCCCATAACCCCACGTATTTAATTCCCCCTAACATATCCCATCCTATCCCCATAACCCCACATATTTAATCCCCCCCTAACACTAAGGGTCAATTTATCATAGCCAAATCAACCTAACCCGCACATTTTTGGTCAAGGGCAGTCACTCTCAGCTCACCTCTGGAATTCAGCTCTTTTGTCCATGTTTGGACCAAGGCTGTAATGAGGTCTGGAGTTGAGTGGTCCTGGCAGAACCCAAACTGAGCATCAGTGAGCTGGTTACTGGTGAGTTAGTGGCTCTTGATAGCACTGTCGATGACACCTTCCATCGCTTTGCTGATGATTGAGAGTAGACTGATGGGGTGGTAATTGGCTGGATTGGATTTGTCCTGCTTTTTGTGGACAGGACATACCTGGGCAGTTTTTCACATTGTCGGGTAGATGCCAGTGTTGTAGCTGTACTGGAGCACAAGTCTTCAGCACGACAGCCGGGATATTGTCGGGGCCCATAGCCTTTGCTGTATCCAGTGCGCTCAGCCGTTTCTTGATATCCCGTGGAGTGAATCGAATTGGCTGAAGACTGGCTTCTGTGATGGTGGGGACCTCAGGAGGAGGCTGATATGGATCATCCACTCGGCACTTCTGGCTGAAGATGGTTACAAATGCTTCAGCCTTGTCTTTTGCACTCGCATGCTGGGCTCTGCCATCATTGAGGATGGGGATATTCATGGAGCCTCCTCCTTTAATTGTCCACCACCATTCACGACTGGATGTGGCAGGACTGCAGCGTTTGATCTGATCTGTTGATTGTGGGATAACTTAGCTCTTTCTATGTTGCAGCTTCCCCAGATTGGCACCTCATTTTTAGGTACACCTGGTGCTGCTCCTGCACTCCTCATTGAACCAGGGTTAATCCCCTGCTTGATGGTTATGGTAGAGTGAGGGATATGCCAGGCCATGAGGTTACAGATTGTGGTGGAATACAATTCTGCTGCTGCTGATGGCCCACAGTGCCTCGTGGATGTCCAGTTTTGATCTGCTAGATCTGTTCTGAATCTATTCCATTTAGCACGGTGGTAGTGCTGCACAGCACAATGGATGGTGTCCTCAGTGTGAAGACGGGGCTTCGTCTCCACAAGGACTGTGCGGTGGTCACTGCTACCAATGCTGTCATGGACAGGTGCATCTGCGACAGGTAGATTGGTGAGGACGAGGTCAAGTAGGTTTTTCGCTCGTGTTGGTTCTCTCACCACCTGCCGCAGGACTCAGCCAGCTTGGTCATTAGTGGTGTTGCTGAGCCACTCTTGGTGATGGACATTGAAGTCCCCCACCCAGAATACATTCCGTGCCCTTGCTACTCTCAGTGCTTCTTCCAAGTGGTGTTCAACATGGAGGAGTACTGATTCATCAGCTGAGGGAGGGCGGTAGGTGGTAATCAACAGGATTGACCTGAAGCTATGAGACTTCATTGGGTCCGGAGTCCATGTTGAGGACTCTCAGGGTCACTCCCTCCCGACTGTATACCACTGTGCCCCCACCTCTGATGGGTCTGTCCTACCAGTGGGACAGGACATACCCAGGGATGGTGTTGGAGGAGTCTGGGACATTGGCTGAAAGGTATGATTCTGTGAGCATGTCAGGCTTTTGCTTGACTAGTCTGCGGGTCAGCTCTCCCAATTTTGGCACGTCACCAGATGTTAATGATGACAACTTTGCAGGGTCGACTGTGCTGGGTATGGCGTTGTCACGTCTGAAGCCGGTGCTTAGGTCGATGCCAGGTGGTCCGTCCGGTTTTATTATTATTAATTGTAGGGGTTTGTTACAACTGAGTGGCTTGCTAGTTAAGAGTTAAGCACATTGCCGTTGCTCTGGACAGCAGATTTCCTTCCCTAAAGGGCATTAGATGGGTTTTTACAACAATTCGATAGTTTCATGGTCACCATTACTGATACTAGCCTTTTATTCCAGATTTTTTTAATTAACTGAATTTAAATTCCCCAGCTGCCACTGTGGGGTTTGAACTCATTTTTCCAGATCATCAGTCCAGGCCTCTGGATTACTAGTCTAGTAACATAACCACTATGCTACCTTTCCCTGTCCTCATAATTTAACCCTCTAAGTCCTGATATTCTGGTGAATCTGCGCCATACCCACTCCAAGGCCAATATATCCTTCCTGAGTTGCGGTGCCCAAAACTGAACAGTACTCCAGATTGGGTCTGACCAAGGCTCTGTACAACTGTAGCATCACTTCCTCACTTTTGTATTCCAGCCCCCTTGAGATAAAGGCCAACAATCCATCAGCCTTTTTGAATAGTATTTGTACCTGTGCACTGGCTTTTAGTGATTTGTGCATTTAGACTCCCAAATCGTTTTGCTCCTCTACAGTTCTCAGTTTTTCACCATTTAGCAAATATTTATTTTTCTTGGGTCCAAAGTGGATGACCTCACAATTGCCCACATTGAACTCCATTTGCCATAGTTTTTCCCACTCACTTAATCTGTCTGTGGCTCCTTTTCCCATCTTTACTATTTTCTATCCTTCCTAGCATAGCATTTGTGCATGTTTGATTGCATTATATTGTTATGTTGTGTAGAAAATAACTATAATAACACACTTGGAACATATTTTTAATTCAGGATAGTTGACATATTTATTGATGATAAACTTGATTTTTGGGGATTTCTTCCTACTTTTCAAGCATATATTCAGTACCTTGTGCAGTCATTTACTGATGGCTGAATAAGCCCAGCTCCAAAGTATCAATACATCATTTTGTGTTGAAGTCATTGGCCCAGAATTCGCTGGAGCTGGGCATCTTGCGGTGGCCCCATTAGTTAGACTTTTTCCTCAACCTTCAGCTCCAAGATTTTTTGCCCTGCAAGTTGCTGGAAGTGCGAGCTGATAATGGGGCATCTGGGACCTTGGTAACTGATTGGACCAACAGTCTTTTCTCCTTAACCAATGAGATATGAGGATTGAGAAATAAACAGAAGAATGACAGATAAGGAAATAGCATGAATTAGAAATCAGGTACAGAAAAATAAAGGGATGGAAAGAAAAACTGGATTAAGAGAGAGAACAAAGAAACAAAGAAAAAAAATTAAAAATCTCTGACAACAATACTGTAGGAACGAGACTCCACAGTTTCAATTGTTCCCTTTCTGGGCCAAACAGTTTGAGTGGCATTGCAGGAAAATAAATCCTGTCATTAAAAAGGTACTCCTGCTGTAAAGTACCAGCCCTAACTTTCTGCGGCGAGTTTAATTGATAATTAATGTGCAAATGCAGCAATTTCTTGAAAGTCACGGGGAGGTTGTGGGGAGCTGCCTTTTTCGCGAGGCTAACGGTGGAGCGGTGTCTCGTCCAGCAGCTTGTGGCGATTCGCAATTCATGGGGTATCTCTTCCTTGCCACAAATTGCTGGACAATTTACTCACTAATAATGGCATGCACTCGCTGTTACTTAGGCAGCAAAATCTGAGCTTTCGTCTCATATTCAAAGGATTAAAAAAGTTAGACTGAGCTACTGGGTGTTTTGCCACAGAGTACACACAGGGCATTCTTTTACTTTTTAAAAA
The DNA here is from genome assembly GCA_030390025.1 of Squalus acanthias. NCBI lineage: Eukaryota > Metazoa > Chordata > Chondrichthyes > Squaliformes > Squalidae > Squalus > Squalus acanthias. The sequence goes on from CM059431.1 coordinate 67,541,913, forward strand.
GGGCTTAGACGAGGGCAGTATCCAGTGCATAGTTTTGTAGCATCCAATTTACTTTTATAAAATCTGTTTTTTTAAGTCGTTTTTTCGTCAACTGTGAAGATTGGGGATGTTAGCCAGGTTATTTTTTCTGAGGTCTTCAAATGTGAATAAGTGAGCTGATGTAATGATGTTATCCCTAGCAATAGTTGATGGAGTTTTTTCTTGATGTGTTGCGCCATAATAATGCCGATGAAAAGTAAAGTTCAGTAGTTAGGATAAAAATTTGAAGATTTATTTGAAGAGTTCTTTTACTCTGTCAGCACCTGATCATTAGAAATATACTTGTTTTCCTCAGATTCAGAAGTACTTTATCATTGGCATTTTCTTTGTTTCATATTCCTATTTTGGTTTGTGTTTTACCCATTTTATTTTGTATTGTTGTTGACTTCTATCTGATTTGAGAATGTTAATGCTACAGTACCACATTGTCAGCCATTTCTAAGTAATATTTGTTGTCAAATATCCATCCTGCTTTCTTCCAGAGGAGCCAGAAGCAGGCAGCTCTGCAGATCCATTGCGTTAGTGCAGCCAGCAGCATCATTTAGTGATTCACAGCCAAATTACCCTCTGCAGTAAATTCTTAACCTCAGGGAAATTGTCTGAAAAGGCATTGAATAAAGGTAAGAAACTTCCCTAAGGAAGGGAAAGAAACATTACCTCCTGTGCAATAGTTATTAAATGAGATTGGCAACGATCTGGGAACATTGCAGAGGGATCTAAGAAATTGAAAAAGGTTATTAAAGAGAATATAAATGTAATAAAGAAACACATTATATACTTTAAATAAGTCCTGAGAATTGTGATCTAGCCTGCACTGTCTGTTAGAGGATGCACCACCAGTTATAATACTATACTTTCTAAATTGGATGAGCAATTTACATTTCTATGGTCCTTTTGTGACATCATCAAAGAAGATGTGCTTGCAGCATATCTGCTCCGTGTACCCGATGTCCATGTTCTTGGTCTGTTCAGAACCAGTCACAGGTCAGCTGCTTTTTATCTCATCTGGCCTGTAATTAATTTCTAAAGAGATCAAACAGATTGTTGGCAATGGTACAGAGAAGACTATGCTTATGTCACCTATCATGACTGACTGAAATGGAGCCCTCGATTTGCAAGTATTGTACAGTTAGCCACAACACTACATTTGCTTTTAATATTTCCAGTAGCATCATTAGAGCAAGGTAATTTCACAAAGTATTACTTAGTAATAGTAAACTGCTGACTATTCTTTTGGGTTATTTGCACATGTATTAATTGCTATTTAATTTTATGTTAGTAGCTTATGTATGTTTATTGCAGAGTATATTTAATGTTGCTACTATACTAATCTGGCCAGTGCAAGTGAGGTGCATTGGATAATGGCACCTCAATTGTATTGTTCAAGTTATATGGGATGCTCACAACCAAGTATATGGTTTTGTCTAAAATTTGGAGCATCAAAGCACATGTGCAGGAATGTACAGCTGCATCATGCATTATGTATGTGCTTGTGAATATACAATGGTGAGGTGAGGTTCAGAAGAAGCTGGAGAGCTTGGTGTGTGTTTCTTATAAATTCTAGCCCTGGATGAGTCTACTTTCCCAAGATATCAGGTGTAAGGTAATTTCACAACTCATAATTAATTCTTGGGCATATTGTCCATTCCAGTTGTTATACTGGAGCAGATAGTGTTACTTCATTCGATAGCAAAATACTGCAGATGCTGGAAATCCAGTTCTGACGAAAGGTCTTCGACCTGAAACGTTAACTCTGTTTCTCTCTCCACGGATGCTGCCTGGCCTGCTGAGTTTTTCCAGCGTTTTCTGTTATTTTAGTGTTACTTCATTGCTGATCTAATGGGTGAGGCTTGAAGGACACAATAGATTCAGAGCAATTTTTGATTTTTCACTATAGCCATAAAAATGAAGGCACAACAGCACAAAATATACTGTTGGTGTTAGAAATGGGTTGTATTTGTATAGAACAAATACTGTAGCCTTGAATGACCAGCAGACCCACATATGGCCTTGGAAAAAAAAAGCCATTCAGCAAAGCATTTCACAATGTTTCAGCATCTAATCTATTTGCAGACCACTCACATTTTTTCAGGGTATGTTCTAAATAAGAGAACAGGTAGAGAACAACATTTTCTTTTTAATTGAGAAGCCAAGGTTAAGGGCCAAGGCCCACAGTGCAGGATTTAAGAATAAGGGGAACATCAGATAAATCAGCAAATAGTGACAAAGTAATTCCAAGCTTGAATTTTCCAAAAGCCTGAAGCTTTTAGGAATAAAGATGTAGGAAGAATACCACAGTTTTGAGGTTTGAAAAAGTGTGCGAGAGTTGAATGCTGTGTGATAATACCGCATGAATGTAAGGTGGAAGAGTGTTCATAATTGAGTTTAGAAGGACCAAGAAAGAAAATTCATAGGAGCATTGCATATAATTGTAACAATAAAATTGAGCCAACAGAGATTGGATTGAGAGAAAGCGATTGGAGATTTGAGTTGAGAAAGGAATCACCTATTAAATGTCAAACTTTTTAAATCCTGTTCAGGTGGGTAGGAAAGATGCTAAGAGAGCTTCACAGAAATGGGAGCACCACACGCATCTTGCACAAACTTGGGTTTTGAATGGATTAAAAAAGAAAATAAGTGTTTAGTGTGAAAGTAGGAACCAAAGCAGCTTTAGTAATGGAGCAGATGAGTTCTGGTTGAGGTCAGAGGAGATAATGAGGCTAAGAATGTCAACAGATAAGAAAAACTAAGGGTAGAGCCATCAAAAGTAAGAGGTGGTCATTGTTAGTTAAACTTGTGAGAGACATTAAGAAGCTGTTCTTGAAGAACTGAAAGAAACACAATTTTCATTGGCCCATTGAAGGCCATGAACAGGACCAAGATGCAATGATTCTGCCATTGTATTCCAAGAGGTTGTGGACACTGATGATATGTTGATTAATGTAGCGTGAAATTACGAGCAAAAGAACAAATAAGGTTGGATAAAGAATTGAGGAGGTGCTTGATATAAAGAATGAAGAGTAGGAGAAAGGATAGAGAGACAGAAAAAAGTCAGGATAAGCCAACTAATACAGCACAGATCGGGCAATTTGAGAGGAAACTAGGTAACCATGAATATAACTTTGAAAAGAGAACATATAGTAATTTATTTCAAAGTACTCGGTACTGACCCTATCGAAACTTTAAAGATGTCCAAGTCATTGATGGATGATTCACCAGAGTTCCAGGGATAAGTAACAAGCAACAAGATCACCAGTAGAAAGGTCAAGTTGAAAAAGATACTGACAATCACATTCAGGGCAGGACTTCCAAGGTGATGGGTAATTTGAGAGTTAACAGCAGCTTTCATAACTTTGCAAAGTATCAATGCAACAGCAATGCGACGGTTTATAGTTATAAGAATAATAGGGATCACTTTCCTTGGGAATAAAGTAAACATGAGCAAATTTCCAAAGAAAACAAAAAGAATACACAGATTAAGGAAAATTTAAAACATGGCATGTGACAGCGGTAAGTTCAGAGGTATACCTCTGTAGAATGATAGGAGGGATACCATCAGGACTGGAGGTTTATTTGAATCCAGAGGATCTTCCAGACTTAGCAAGAAATAAAAAATATTGGCCTGGAATTTGCGGTGGGTAATGATGGCGAACTGTACTCTGAAACTGACCACAACTTCATAACATAAGAACATAAGAAATAGGAGCAGGAGTAGGCCAATCGGCCCATCGAGCCTGCTCCGCCATTCAATAAGATCATGGCTGATCTGATCCTAACCGCCAATCTACTATCTATCACAGAACCATCTCCTGCATCTAACAGAATTGCACACACGAAATAGGAGCAGAATCAGGCTACACGGTCCCTGGGCCCGCTCCACTACCCACAGGGCCATGACCGATCCGAACCTAGACTCATGTCCAAATTCCTGCCCGCTCCCCGTAACCCTTAATGCCCTTTACTTCTAGGAAACTGTCTATTTCTGTTTTAAATTTATTTAATGATGTAGCTTCTACAGCTTTTTGTGGCAGCATATTCCATGGACCTACCACCCTCTGAGTGAAGTAGTTCTTCTCATCTCAGTTTTGAAAGAGCAGCCCCTTATTCTAAGACTATGTCCCCTAGTTCTAGTCTCACCCGTCATCGGGAACATCCTCCCCGCATCCACCCGATCCAACCCCTTCACAATCTTATATGTTTCAATAAGATCGCCTCTCATTCTTCTGAACTCCAATGAGTAGAGTCCCAATCTACCCAACCTCTCCTCATATGACCACCCCCTCATCCCCGGGATTAACCGAGTGAACCTTTTTTGCACTGCCTCGAGAGCAAGGATGTCTTTCCTTAAGTAAGGACACCAAAACTGTATGCAGTATTCCAGGTGCGGTCTCACCAATACCTTGTACAACTGAAGCAATACCTCCCTATTTTTATATTCTATCCCCCTAGCAATGAAAGCCAACATTCCATTTGCCTTCTTAATCACTTGCTGCACCTGCATACTAACCTTTTGAGTTTCGTGCACCAGGACCCCCAGATCCCTTTGCACTTCAGTACTCTCCAGTTTCTTGCCATTAAGATAATAAATTGCTCTAGGATTTTTCCTGCCAAAGTGCATCACCTCACACTTTCCAGTGTTGTATTCCATCTGCCAAATCTCTGCCCACTTACTTAGCCTGTCTATGTCCCCTTGCAGGTTTTTTATGTCCTCCTCACTCACTACTTTCCCTCCCATCTTTGTATCATCTGCAAATTTTGATATGTTACACTTGGTCCCTTCCTCCAAATCGTTAATATAGATTGTGAAGAGTTGGGGACCCAGCACTGACCCCTGTGGAACACCACTAGTTACTGATTGCCAGTCTGAGAATGAACCATTTATCCCAACTCTTTGCTTTCTGTTAGATAGCCAATCCTCTATCCATGCCAGAATATTACCCCCAATCCCGTGATTTTTTACCTTAAGCAATAATCTTTTGTGTGGCACCTTGTCAAATGCCTTTTGGAAGTCTAAATACACTACGTCCACTGGTTCCCCTTTATCCACTCTATATGTTACTTCCTCAAAGAACTCCAGCAAATTTGTCAAACATGACTTCCCCTTCGTAAAACCATGCTGACTTTGTCCTATTAAATTATGATTATCCAAATGTCCTGTTACTGTTTCCTTAATAATGGACTCCAAAATTTTACCTACCACAGATGTTAGGCTAACCGGTCTATAGTTACCAGCCTTCTGTCTACTGCCCTTTTTAAATAAGGGTGTTACATTAGCAGTTTTTCAGGATTTAGCACATGCGCATCTAAACATGGAAATGCTGATACTGGCAGCGCTGTGAACTCCGCCTCGCCCCACAGTCAGCAATTAGTGTACTCAGTGAAACTGACGAAAACTTGGGTTGTTCGACACTAATATCGCTGTTAAACACCCCATTAAATGGTAAGCCTTCTTGGAATAGGTGTAACAGGGGTTTTAACAGCGTATTGACTGGTAAACAAAAATTCTGTCCCCTTTTATATTTGTGGAGTGTCAAATCTCTCCATTATGATAAAAATTTAAGATTTTAAGTTTGTTTATGATATTTCAGCTCCTGTCTTAACCCCATGTGAAAGTCCCAGGCCTAGAAATTTGAGTGCGACACGAAAACTGCTTCGCACAGCCTTTGAAAGCGAGGCTGTGATTTCGCAAAGCATTGTGGGATGTTAAAAGGGCTATGCATTGTCGTTTTCTGAAATGATAAAAATAAAAATGATGTAAAAATATGCAGTTTTCAGCCCTTACAGCTCAACTGCCTTCTGAAAAAATATTCCTAATGGGAGTCTTCAGCTCTTAAAGCTGAATTCCCTTCCGCACTTAAAAAAAAGGGAAAAGTGCTTCAGCACTAACACAAATGGCTTAGCAAGCCAGGGAAGGGGCACCCAGGGTCTCGCACGCAGCACTCCAGCTTTGTGCAGGGGCTCAACACTGGAAGAGAGGTCCTCTACCCACAGGGGCCAGGAGGCCCTCCAAAAAAAAACCGATGTGGGACCAGATCACCAAGGCCGTCACTGCCAGCAGTGTCGCCCCACCACCTGGCTCCAGTGCCCAAAGAAGCTTCCTAACCTCAGACCACTGGTCAAGGTCAGTGAATGCATCTTCAAAAGCCGTCGCCTACCAACTACATCACTAGCCTCACACACTTGCATACAATGTATGACACCACCCCTCCACTTACCTACCAACAATCTGCACCCATCACGAGGCTCACCTCATCCCCTTGGAGGAGACGGTGCTGGCCATTCTTGGCAGCTGCATGGCTTCTCGCATGTACCTCTTGCTTTCCCGCCCTCCCATCATCACAACTCCACCCTTGTGCCTTCCTCATTTCACACACCCAAGAAATGCAGCCTGCCCAGCCAGTGGTTGACCAAGAAGAAGAAGAAACACCGTCACTTGATTTCACATTCCCAACCACCAGCTCCTCGAGGTCAACCAGCAAGGCTATTTGCCATATTCCCTCCTGAATGTCAGCAGCTTTCCACCAGCCATGCTGTAGCCACTGGGGTAGCACTGCGAGACATCAGTAGGATAGACAAAGACACACACAAGACAGTCACTAAGGAAATGCATGAGGGTGATGAGTTGATTTCTTGATGTCATATTGGTTGGATGGATAGATGTATTGAATTGGAAAGTTTGCTTTGTGGTGGCTTTTATTTCAGCATTGTAGCCAAGAGGGCACTGTGATGGTCAGTAACAGAGGGAAGGTAAGGTGTGGGATGAGTGTTGAAAGGGGAATTGGGGTTGTGGTCACTGGAACCGCAGGCGGATGATTCCATCCAGATATCCCGGCCAGAAAGGGGCTGTCTGGGTTGCATCCTTCCTTCTGCTTCCTTCTCTTCTGCATTTTTCTCTTCTGCACATTCTCTTCCCTCTGTGAGCAGATTTTGTAAATCTGAAATAAAAGCATAAAATGCTGGAAATACTCAGCAGGTCAGACAGCATCTCAACCTGAGACGTGAACTCTGTTTCTCTCTCATCGGATGTTGCCTGACATGCTGAGTATTTGCAGCATTTTCTGTCTTCTTAAAGGCATTGCAAGCATCCAGCAGCACTCCTTGCACACTTAAAAAAAACATTTAACATGTATTGCAGCAAGCCACTACTTCAATAAAATAAAAAAGCAAACGTACATGAAAGATGTGTGTGAGAGCGCTCTGTCGGTCTGCTGAACGCTGCCTTTTCATGGCGAGCTTAGCGCTAATTTCCAAGTTCACTGAGGTGACGTTAAGTCAGCGTTGCACGTCGACTAACGTCACCCTTTCCCTAATTTACATTTGCAGGGCCATCGCTTTTACCGGCAGCGCTGCCGGCCCTCAGAAAATGGCGTATGGCGTAGGACCCGCCACCACTCGCATTTTTAGCCCCAATCTTTATTTCGCTCTCTAACATTTTTAAAAAGTGCGGATAAAAGCAGCTTCATGTTTCCTGTCTGTGAGAATTCTTCAATGTGATTGGCTGCTTCGACAGCTTGTTGACATCACTGCAGAATCGCCATAGGGATCTCCTATTCACCGCGCTGCAATCAGTTACGCATTGAAAAAGGCAAACTTCTCGCCACAGAGATCGCAAGATATCTGTAGGCAGCCTTCTTCGGGGCCAGCGGCGAGTGCCTTTGCTTTGCTGCTGACCGCAAATTACAGGCCATTATTTTCTCTTACTCTAGTCTTTGGTTATAATAGAAAAGGACACAGTTGGAAGCAGAGGCCTTTTTTTATTATTTCAAACTAATTTTGAGAACTCCTCTGATGGCTCCATGTGTTTAACCAGTGAATGGTCAAGCCATGAAGACCAGGAAGTTCCCTGGTGAATTTCTTGTCTATGCTGAGTTAACCTAGTGTACCAGGGTGAATTAGGGCTCTGCTCCCCAGGTAAGAGTATGGCCTCCTTTAAGAACCTCCCCTTTAAAGATAATTGCACCTGGAGTGGGAGTACATGGAACATAGCATAAGACATAGGAGCAGCAGTAGGCCATATGATCCATTGAGCCTGCTCCACAATTCAATAAGATCATGGCTGAACTGCTACCTGAACTCCATTTTCCTGTCCTATCTCCATATCCCTTGATTCCCTTAGTGGCCAAAAATCTATCGATCTCAATCTTGACTATACTCATCAACTGAGCATCCACAGCCCTCTGGGGTAACATAGAAACATAGAAGATAGGAGCAGGAGTAGGCCATTTGGCCCCTCGAGCCTGCTCCGCCATTCAATGCGATCATGGCTGATCATCCAAATTCAGTACCCTGTCCCTGCTTTCTCCCCATATCCCTTGATCCCCTTAGCTTTAAGAAATATATCTAACTCCTTCTTGAATATATTTAATGAATTGGCTTCAACTGCCTTCTGTGGTAGAGAATTCCACAGGTTCACCACTCTCTGGTTGAAGAAATTCCTCCTCATCTCAGTCCGAAATGGCTTACCCCTTATCCTTAGACTGTGACTCCTGGTTCTGGACTCCCCGCCATTGGGAACAGCCTTCCTGCATCTAGTCTGTCTAGTCCTGTTAGAATTTTATAAGTTTCAATGAGATCCCTTCTCATTCTTCTAAACTCTAGTGAATATAAGCCTAATCGACCCAATCTCTCTTCATACATCATTCCTGCAATCCCAGGTCTCAGTCTGGTGAATCTTCGCTGCACTCCCTCCATGGCAAGAACATCCTTCCTCAGATAAGGCGACCAAAACTGCACACAATACACAAGGTGTGGTCTCACCAAGGCCCTGTACAACTGCAGAAAGACATCCTTGCTCCTGTACTCAAATCCTCTGGCTATGAAGGCCAACATACCATTTGCCGCCTTAACCGCCTGCTGCACCTGCATGCTTACCTTCAGCGACTGGTGCACAAGGACACCCAGGTCTCGTTGCACTTCCCCTTTTCCCAATCTATTGCCGTTCAGATAATAATCTGCCTTCCTGTTTTTGCCACCAAAGTGGATAACCTCACATTTATCCACATTATACTGCATCTGCCATGCATCTGCCCAATCACCCAACCTGTCCAAATCATACTGGAGTTTCTCTGCATCCTCCTCACAGCACACACGCCCACCCAGCTTTGTGTCGTCTGCAAACTTGGAGATATTACATCTAGTTCCCTCGTCTAGATCATTAATATATATTGTGAATAGCTGGGGTCCTAGCACCAATCCCTGCAGTACCCCACTAGTCACTGCCTGCCACTCGGAAAAAGTCCCGTTTATTCCAACTCTTTGCTTCCTGTCTGCCAACCAGTTCTCTATCCAAATCAGTACCTTACCCCCAATCCCATGTGCTTTAACTTTGCACGCTAATCTCTTATGCGGGACCTTATCGAAAGCCTTCTGAAAGTCCAAATACACCACATCCACTGGTTCTCCCTTATCTATTCTACCAGTTACATCCTCAAAAAATTCCAGTAGATTAGTCAAGCATGATTTACCTTTTGTAAATCCATGTTGACTTTGTCCGATCCTGTCACTGTTTTCCAAGTGCTCTGCTATTGCATCTTTTATAATGGACTCGAGCATTTTCCCCACTACCGATGTCAGGCTTACCGGTCTATAATTCCCCGTTTTCTCTCTACCACCTTTTTTAAATAGTGGGGTTACATTAGCTACCCTCCAATCCATGGGAACTGTTCCAGAGTCTATAGAATTTTGGAAGATGACCAGCAATGCATCTACTATTTCTAGGGCCACTTCCCTAAGTACCCTAGGATGCAGATTATCAGGCCCTGGGGATTTATCGGCCTTCAATCCTGTCAATTTCCCTAACACCATTTCCCTACAAATACTGATTGCATTCAGTTCCTCCCTCTCATTAGACCCTATGTTCCCCAACATCTCTGGGAGGTTATTTGTGTCCTCCTTTGTGAAAACAGAACCAAAGTATGTATTTAATTGGTCTGCCATTTCTTTGTTCCACATTATAAATTCCCCTGATTCTGACTGCAAGGGACCTACGCTTGACTTCACCAATCTTTTTCTCTTCACATATCTATAGAAGCTTTTACAGTCAGTTTTTATGTTCCCTGAAAGCTTACTCTCATACTCTATTTTCCCCCTCTTAATTAATCCCTTTGTCCTCCTTTGCTGAATCCTAAACTGCTCCCAATCCTCAGGTTTGCTGCTTTTTCTGGCCAATTTATATGTCCTCTCCTTGGATCTTATGCTATCCCTAATTTCCCTTGTTAGCCACTGTTTGGGGGTCTGTATACAACTCCCACTAACGTTTTCTAACCCTTGGTATTTCTCAGCTCTACCCATACAGATTTCACATCATCAGAGCTAATATCCTTCCTTACTATTGTGTTAATCTCCTCTTTAACCAGCAATGCTACCCCACCTCCTTTTCCTTTTTGCCTGTCCTTCCTGAATATTGAATACCCCTGGATGTTGAATTCCCAGCCTTAGTCACCCTGGAGCCATGTCTCCGTAATCCCAATTATATCATATCTGTTTACATCTATTTGCGCAGCTAATTCAGCCACCTTATTACGAATGCTCCTTGCATTAAGACACAAAGCCTTCAGGCTTGTTTTTTTAACACTCTTAGACCTTTTAGAATTGTTGTTTACTGTGGCCATGTTTGATTTACACCCTTGATTTCTCTGACTTCCACTTTTGCTTTTCTCCTTCCTGTCTTTTGCTTCTATCCTTGCTTCCCTTTCCTCTGTCTCCCTGCACAGTTTCCCAACCCCTTGTAATTTTAGTTTAAACCCTCCCCAACAACACTAGCAAACACTCATCCTAGGACATCGGTCCCGGTCCTGCTCAATCTTGACTATACTCATCAACTGAGCATCCACAGCCCTCTGGGGTAGAGAATTCCAAAGATTCAAAACCCTCTGCATAAAGAAATTTCTCTTCATCTCAGTCCTAAATGGCTGACCCCTTGTCCTGAGACTATGACCCCTAGTTTTAGACTCTCCAGCCATGGGAAACTGTCTCTTAGCATCTACCCTGTCATGCCCTCTTAAGAATTTTATACGTTTCAATGAGATCACCTCTCATTCTTCTAAACTCCAGAGAATATAGGCCCATTCTACTCAATCTCTCCTCATAAGACAGCCCTCTTATCCCAGGAATCAATCTAGAGAACCTTTGTTGGACCTCCTCTAAGGTAAGTATATCCTTCCTTAGGTAAGGAGACCAAAACTATACACAGTACCCCAGGTGTGGTCTCACCAAAGCCCTATATAATTGCAGTAAGACTTCTTTACTCTTATACTGCAACCTCCTTGTAATAAAGGCTAACATACCATTTGCTTTCCTAATTGCTTGGTGTACCTGCATGTTAACTTTCTGTGATTGGTGTACAAGGACACCCAAATCCCTATGAATACCAGCATTTAATAGTTTCTCACCATTTAAAAAATATTCTGCTTTTCCATTCTTCCTACCAAAGTGGATAATTTCACACTTCCCCACATTTTACTCCATCTGCCAACTTCTTTCCAATCACCTAACCGGTCTATATCCCTTTGCAGCCTCTTTACGTCCTCCTCACAGCTTGCTTGCCCGCCCGGCTTTGTATCATCAGCAAACTTGGATACATTGCACTCGGTCCCCTCATCTAAGTCATTGATATAGATTGTAAATAGCTGAGGCCCAAACACTGATCCTTGCGGCACTCCACTAGTTACACCCTGTAATCCTGAAAATTATCCATTTATTCCTACTCTGTTTTCTGTCTGTTAACCAATTAAAAAGGTACAGTTTAATTTTCATTTCTCTGTATTTAATTAATAAAATCATATGGTGGGAAGTGTAGTTTGACTTGTGGATTCCATGTAGTTAATCAAAATATTTATGTTGCTGTGGAATATTCCCCGCTTTATTTTTCTTTGACGTGCATTTCACAACTGTAGAACAACATAAAAATGTTTGCGCACAGGCAACTGATTTAAAGTTCCTGTTTCTGACTTTGCTACTGGCTACCACAGCCCTAGTTTTAACACCTGCACCCGACGAGAGTGGGGGGGTGGGAGGGAGGTTAAAATGCTTGCAGCGACCGCCTCATACGATCCTCGCTGTGCTTGCACCGCATGAATTTTTAACAGGCATGCTCTGGCTAGCCGGCAAGCGGATCCTTTTGGCCCCATATGAAAACTTGGGTCCTTGGGCTTCTCTTCCTCAACTGCAATAGCCTAACCCCTACCATTTATCTGACTGCCATTCCCACGGGTCCCCAGCCACAGCCTCCTGCCGTGATCGTCTCCCGCCCGGCCGCCAGCCTAACGTCATATGCTTCGAGTGAGGAATAGTTTGATATATTTAAATTAGGCCCAGGAGTTAAAATGGCCAGGCCTCACATTAGTGAGCCTAATGCTTGCACCATCCTCAGTTAAAATTGGGCCCATATCTTAATAACTGGGAAAGATGCATGCAGATCAATGATGAATCACTGGCCCCTACCAGTGAACCCGGCCATCTAGCAGCCTGACAAAATGTTAGCCTCTGTCTTCGCCAATTTGTATTGCTGCTAAGCACAGTGCTACCTTCTGACACACCAGCAAAAGCTAGCTCTTTAAATGTGCCTCGAGCCTCTGGAGACAGCAACACCTTTTACTTTTGAAGCACTGCTGTAATATTGTAATCTAAATGGGACATAAATTAATGTGCTGTTTTCTTTGATACCAAATGTACTGCAGATTTTGAACATTGGTACAGAAATGTGATAAAATAATTTGATCTTTCAATTGTTTTTAATGATACCTTATTGTGTTTTTCTTTGTGTCCAGTGGACACATACGAAAGTTAATTTATTATCAATAATGTAATTTTTTGACATTATCATTGCATTTAGACACATGTTGTGATTATATTCTATCCCATCACAGCCCAGACCTCTGTCTAGACCCAGTGCTGCATCATCACTGATAGGAGTCCAAGGATAAATAAATGTTCACTGTAAATTAACACAGTGAGTTGTGAAAGCAGCTGTTAGTTAGGTTATTATCTCACTTTCCCAAGGTATGTGGCAACTATTATGTTCTGCTAAAATCTGCCCCTTTTTCTCATGGATTGCTGAACATTGAGAGTGGTGGGTGGCTGGAGAAGTGGATTATCATTTAATGTCTTGCTTTGTGATCATGAATGTTCTAAAGGCCGTAACTGATGGAATATTTTGTGCTGCTTTTGATTAAACGTGTTACTGATGCTTAAGACTATTGCACGTGATTCGTATTGTTGCTCCAGGAGACCTTACTGTTATGTTTTGTTGCATCTTTATGTTTCAAGTAGTGCTGGACAGCTTCACTAAAGCAAAATAAAATGTCAAGGTTACTCAAGGCACAAGCTGTGATCTGACAATAACTAACACAGTCCTTTTATTGTCTGTAGTCTTTTATCAGCAAAGCACAATGTGTCAAACCTAAGGTTGAATCAGATAATAAGTTGGCAGTACAATAGGGTTTCAGTCTCATGGTGAAAATAATGTTTTTTTTCTTAGTGAGGAAGAATTAGGTCTTCAATAGGAAATTTACAGCTTGCCTGGATTCTTTTGTATGTTATTATAGTATCTTCTGTCATCATGTTGTGCCACATTTTTATGCTAGCGTTAGCATGAATTAACTATGCTTCATTCTAACTAATTCTAATCATTAATTTATAATTGCTTCCTACTTCAGCCTTGATAGTCGAAAACAGTTTTCTTTTGTGCACTGTGGCAAAACCATTTTTATGTGCAGTGTTTTACTTCAGAAACAAATTGGCCACGAAATTCGGCTCCGTAGCACCGGTAGTTTAGGCCAATTTTGAAGGAATAATGGCGTCCGCCTGCTTCCGGCGCAGCACACTCTGAACGCCATCTTGGTAAGGGCAATAGCGCAGGTGCTACGTGCGTGCGCCGGCAGTAGGCAGAATAAGCAGATCGTGACGTCGGTCTTCATGTCATTTTCAACCTCGCCGCTCCATCCAACCCCCTCTCCTAACCATGCACACCTGAACGTGCGTTCAGCTGCACGAGGGACACCCACTTAAAGGGATACATCCAACTTGCAGGTTGGTTGCTTATTGCTATCTACTGGCTCTTGCAGAGTTTGTAGGAGGACTGGGTTGCTAGATGAGATTTGAAAAGTTGTTAAAGTGTGCAGGGAGTGCTGCTGGACGTTGGGAAGGCGTTGGCTGCTACTGGAAGCGCTCTGAGTACACCACTTGCTCCCAGTCATGGGGGCTCTAGTTGCAGTCCCCCTTGCGCTGCAGCACAACAGGGAGATGGAGCAGAGGCAGCAAAGAAGACAAGCTGCTCACAGAGGGAGGAGGAGGGCTCTCAGCAGGAGGCTTTACCCACCTAGGGTCTTCAGGGAGAACTTCTCCTACCTGCACTTAAGCCAGGAGCAGTGTGTTTGGCGGCTCTGCTTCACCAAGGAGGTGTTCACAGAACTCTGCCACTTCTTGGAACCAGACCTGCAGCCTCAGAGCAGGGCGACGACGGCGCTACCAGTGACTCGCAAGGTTTTCGTGGCCCTGAATTTTTTTGCCAGGCTGAAACAGGTGTCAGAGCAAACATCTCGCAGTTTGCCGTCCATCGCTGCATCCAGCAGGTCACAGAAGCTCTGTACGCTAGGAGAGCAGACTTCATTGTCTTCTCTCTAAACAGAGAGAAGCAGGAGGAGCGCGTACGTGGCTTTGCCAGGATATCGGACTTCCCCATGGTGCAGGGTGCCATCGACTACACACATGTGGCTTTGTGGGTTCCGCATTTTAATGGTGAGATATACCGTAACCACAAAGGGGTACCACTCACTTAATGTACAGTTGGTGTGTGACCATGCCCAGCACATCATGCTGGTGAATGCCGCTATCCTGGCAGTAGTCATGATGCCTTCATCCTGCGCCAGCCCGCTCTGCCAGCAATCTTCCAGCCACCACGTCGAACCCGAGGGTGGCTGCTCGGCAATGAGGGCTATCCGCTCTACACCTGGTTGATGACTCCCCTCCGCAACCCCATCACTCGTGGCCAGCACTCATATAATGAGAACCATGCTGCCACGAGGAATGTCATCGAGCAGACCATCATGGTGCTGAAGCAACGATTCCGCTGCCTCGACCACTCGGGAGGAGCCCTCCAGTACTCGCCGGAGCGAGTCCCCCAATTCGAGGTGGTCTGCTGCATCCTCCACAACTTAGTCACCATGAGGCAGCCCTTCCAGCACCAGTTCCGCGACCACCTCAGGAGGAGGCAGCCTGCGCATCCACATTCCAGATGAGCTGTCTGTGAGCACATCATCAGACTCCGGTTCCCCTGAATGAAACCCCAGATCCCCGTTGCTCAACACTTCCCCACCTTACCATCCCTTTGTTGTGGACCATCACAGCGTCCTCTTGGCCACAATGCTGAAATGAAAGCCACCACAAAACAAACATGCCAACCAAATTTATAAATCAATCAGTTCAATAATACATAACAAAGTCAACTAATATCACTTGTGCATTCCCTTAGTGCTTGTCTTCTGTCCTAGTGCTCCTACGAAGTATTACCGCAGTGGCTGCACCATGGCTGGTGGAAGGCTGCTGTTGTGAGGCAGGACATGTGATCTGCTCCCATCCTTTTGCCATTGCATTTTAATCTGCCCATTAGGAGGCACATAGGTCTAACCCTCGGCAACTCCCCTTCTGGCTTTACCTCTCTGAGTGCTCAGTCGGAGTATTGCAATATATGTAGGACTTCCAAAGAGTCGAAAGACAGTATTATTCTGCCTGTCACCTGGTACCAGTTTTTTTTTTTAACTCAGTCCTTCATTACAGTGCAGCAAAACTCACTCCGTATAACTCTGTGGTAACAGAAGAAATCAACACTAATTGGAAAAAACTTTAGAAATGGTAAAAATCATATATCTGGAATGGTTAGTATTGTTTGGTAACCTGGTGCAACCATTGCTAGGGATGGTTGACTTCAAGATGCCAACCACTCAACACACTTTTACAAGTTAATTTCTTCAGGGAAAGAAATGATTGAATTATTAACATATTATCAGCGCAGTGCTGTCTGTCCCAGAGCCAGCGATCAAGCTCCAGCTGGCTTGTGCTCACTTCATATGTCTTGGTTAGTCTTGCGACCAAGCTGGTTGTGATTTGTATGTCCATCTCACCATGCAGCTTGGGAGGTGTGGTATGTTCCAGATGTGGAGAATGAGCATAGAGTCCAGCAGAGATGCTGTCAGCATCATTAGTAGCAGCCCAGTAACAGCCAGCTACATACTCATGACCTGTGCAGTAACCGCCTTCCCCAATCCACACACCACTATGCATGAACACAATGTGGAAACACGAGCCACGGAAAGGACACTGAGGTTCCCATTACTGTGGGCCAGGTTGCAGCTCAACTGCTTTCTTGGCTGTAACACTGTAGCTATATTTGGCTTTCAGTTTGACTCCTGAAGAAAAGAAAGAACTTGCATTTATACAGTGTTTTGTACATCCTCAGGTCGCCCCAAAGTGCTTAACAGCCAATAAACTATTTTTGAAGTATAGTCTTTGTTGTAATGTAGAGAAACACAACAGTGAATTTGCACACAGTAGGTCCTACAAACAGCAATGAGTGACCAGATAACCTATTTTGGTGCGTTGGTTGATAAATAAATGTTAGCCAGGCCACCGGGAGCACCCCCTTGCTTTTCTTCAAATAGTACCATGAAATCTTTTATGTCCACCTGAGAGGGCTGATGGAACCTTGGTTTAACATCTCATCCTACTCCTTGGAGTAGGGCAAACGGATCATTTTTTTCTTCAAATTAAAATCTGTGCTCAAATGATTCTGTCCTGTGCCCCAAGCATCATTTTGTTGGTGGGTCTGGCATTGCTTGTGCATGTGTTAAGTGCAGTAACATATTCTTGGTGTCTGTGAATGTTTATAAATCACCCAAGTTTCAATCTGGAGACTTCTGATGTCATTAAAACCCCTCAAAGATATTACAGTAAGCTATTAAGCTATTTTTGTTCTCTCCTCTTCCCCCTCCCTTTCCAGGAAGCACTGATTCATTTCAGGGTATAGTTCTGTGAGAGTTGGCAGCCCTCCTATTCTTGACCCAGTGCTATTCTTGTTGTGTGAGCCCAGTCATGAGTATAAGCTTGGTAGGAGCATGGAAGAATGAAATCATCCCAGTTGTCCAATACTCTTATTTGATTTGTTGATTGCTGTTTTGCAGTGATTGGAGATGTTGAACACCAATTCTGCTAATAAGCTTCAAACTCTTTCAACCATGGACATAAGGGCCGCAAATTTAGTTGAGGAGGCGGGATGGGGGCGGGACAGCTGGTTTCCGAGTTCCAGTCCCGCTCCCAGCTGCATCCGCTCTACAGATGTGATTTTCCCTTGATTGGTCTTGTTAAGCCCGCCCCTGCGGGATTACCGGCCAATTAACAGGAAGCGGGTCTGATGACGTCATTTGATGACGCGTCATCAGCTGGTTTCCTTAAAGGGATCACGTCCACTTGGAATTTGACAGTTGTTCTGTCAGTATTTGACAGAAATGAGAAGTCGCACAACACCAGGTTATAGTCCAACAGATTTATTTAATTTTACAAGCTTTCGGAGCTGTCGCTCCTTGACAGCATTGAGGTGCTGCAAACACTGACAATCACTGCACAAAGGTGAACACTTGCACCCAGGCTCTCCAGTGACTCCCTCCATATGCAGAGAGGTTCTCTTTCCTTCCAAGGGCAGAAGAGACCTCCCCAAGACACCAACTTAACATGCACCTCCACCCAACCCTCTCTATCTACTTTATCACTTCCCCATCTCACTAGCCACCCCTCACACTCACCCTCATCCTACTGCAAGCATACCAACTAACAACACACAAGGGTAGGCACTTAAGAGGTTTAGCCAATGTGAAGTTTCTGGTACTGTGTCGTCATACAGTGAAATCTCTTTTTCAAAAAGTGCCCCTTATTGGACAGATCTGAGCGCACATTGAGAAGTGTCTTTCTGAGTTCCAGTGATTGTTCAGTCATAACCTACCCACCCCCGCCCCCCTCACCGCGCCCCGCTATAGTGATGTGTGTGAATGGGATAGCTTGGACATTAAAGGGATGCTTCACAGTGCTGGTGTGGGATGGTGTCAACCTGGCGCATCATGTGGCAGCCAGGGTTTACAGCGTCAAGTGAAGAAAATCTGGCCATGGTGATGCCATCGCTGGCCTCCTGGCCAGCAATTTTATCAGGGGTTGATGCCCTGTGTCCAGTGCAGCATCAGGTGATGGCAGAGAAGGTTGGTGATGTTGGTGTTGGGGCTGATCATGGAAGGATTCGGAGGACACCTGGGAGACTCGCATGGAGGCGGGTTGACGGTGGGTTTCCTACCCGCTGTCAATCTTTGCGATTTTGACAGCGATTTTGACAGCGAATCCAAACCCGCCCCCTCAGCACGATTAAATTTGCGGCCAAGGACACAAGATTTTTAATATTGCAAATATATGTAAAGGCCAATGTGGAGTGCATTGTGCTTTCTGATTTTGTTTTTGTTTTGTACTTTGATGAAACCTGAGTGACTGATGCAGCCATGGGATTGATCAGTTAAAAATAGAAGCGCTTGCTTTGTGCATGTCTGCATACATAACAACAGTGACTACAGTTCAAAACTAACCCATTGGTATGAGCTGCTTTTATATGTCCTAAGAACATAATATGCAAGCAAGTTCTTTCTTTGTAACTTTTTGGTTTCTTTTATTTTATATTTGTGGGCTCCTATCAGTTGAGAGCTACACTGGAGTCTAATTGATGTTTTTGCACTTTAGCTATTATATCAGTTATTTGTAAAAAAAATATATATACATTTGCAGTGCAGTCCTTGGTAAATTTAGATGTTTGATCATTTTGTGAGGTAAGACAGCTGATAATTATTTCTTGTGTATGTACCACTGCTCCAGTAAATTAAGCATTTGCATTCATCTTAAGCAATAGTATACATTACAAGACAATGGTCCAGATTTTGTGATAGAAATAATGGTGAGGCTATCAGCGCACACCGTTATTAAGGAGTAAATCGGACAGCAACCTCCGGCGCCACACATGCGCAGTTAAACGCAGAAATCCGGAAGTTGCTATTGGAGATACCCTGCTCCACCAGACGCTTCGCTCTGACAGTATCTCGCCGAGAGATTCAAATACATAGTAAATCAGCAGGCCAGTCACAGGCTCAGCAGGGAACAGCAGGAGTGGGGGAAGGGCTGTAAGCTGAACAAAGTTACTTTAAAACTTAAGCAACAGAGCAGCAGATCAGAGACCTAGCAGATGAATCTTACGGTGTAGTCCAGTGCAGAAGTGTAATAGAAGTCGAGAAATTTGGAAGCCAAATTTGGGAAGAGATCCAGGAGCTCAATGAGAAAAGCAGAGAGCAGGCGTGGTTGGGGGATGGGCAGTGGCGGTTTGGACTAGCAGTTAACTTGTTAGGGCTATAATGCACCCAATATTAGAGCCTGGGGAACTCAAACAGTGGAAGAGAGGAGATTGGGAGAGAAAGGGCAAAGGATGGCAGCATATTGCCAAAGATGGAGAAACATAGTGAGGAGCTCCCTAGGGAGCTGCCAGCCTAGGATCCATCTTGGGTCAGTCCTGTTAGCATGGGGCTTGGGTGGTTGTTGCTCAACGAGGATTTTAAGTGAGAGGTGGGAGGAATGGAAGAAAATTAGATGTTCACAGAAGGCGAACGTTTTGGAGGGGTAGACGGAGATGTCAAATTGGGACCACAACAGTTTGGATGAGCAAGTGACAGAATGTGTAACCAGGCAGGGAGGCTTTGGTGAGGGGCAGGGAGTCACTGCCCATAAGCCAGGTTTCAGTCAGCCAGGATGTTAGTAGATTCATCCATCGTGGATATCAGGAATCTTGTCTGCGAGGGAGTGAACATTCTCGAGGGTGATACAGAGCCGAGGTCCTGGCAATCTGCCAGAAGGGTTGGCTGGGTGATTGGCAGAAGAATTGAGAGGTCACTGGGAGAGGAGAATGAGACAGTTAGGGTTGCTGCTCAGGGAGAGCTAGCAAAGTGTGCTGTGCAAATTACAGAAGGTGACCATGGGCTTAAGAAGGACTCAAGCCTGGGATAATGGCTGGAAAGAAGGTAGATTGTGGATGCACAAATTCAAAGTCTGGTTACTCTATCAGTTTGCTATGCTTTTGCCTGAAATATGAAATATTGGGCCGTATATTCTGATGCCTACGGGTGTGTAGCAGCGTGTACACACCCGTAGGGACATCAGAAATGCCAGTTTCAGGCATGCGAAGCGCTGCGCTGAAAACCGGTATTTCCGATCTGTCAAGAATGCTCTTGACAGATCGGATGCCTGCCCTAGAGAAGGGCCTCTGCGGGCGGATAGTTCCGCTTTCTGGAGAATCTCCGCCTGCAGAAAACCCTTCGAAATCTTATGCCTGGTAAAAGTAAGCTTAAAATTTTTTTTTCACTGATTTATAATTTAAAAATACTTTTTTAAAAAAGGTAAGTTTATTTTTAGCCCCGTAAAAAACTTTTATAATTTTTTTCAAAAAATTACATTTTTGTTTAAAATATTTAATTTATTGTAATTTCAACTCATTTTAAAAATGATTTTTTTTAAATTTATTTAATGTTTTTGGGGTGATCTCCATTCATACATTTGACAGGTCTATCTGCCAAGTGTATGAAGGGAGATTCCCTTCTCCTATTGGCTGCCCGTGGCCCACGTGATCCCAGGGACGCTGGCGAACTGCATGCGCCTCTGGGATACGTGGGTCCTGCACATTTCGAGTTTGGAGAGGCCCGGGAGCGGAAGTGTCCGGACCTCGGGTGCCCTCGGGTAAGTCCGTAGATTTTTTCCAGATCGGAGGCCTCCGCACGCAGGAAGCCTCCGATCGGAAAATATGGGCCATTTGTAATTTTCTAGTCCGTTTTAAATTCTGCAAAGGCAAGTACGACTTCAAAGGGTAACACATCAGTAACAAATCTTTTCAGACTTTCTAATTACAGTAATAAGTTAACTGTCAAAGTGTACAACTATAAAAATAGTTAAAAGCCTCAGAGTGGCATTTAGTTGAAAGTAAAGTCAAGCATGGTTCTTCATGCTAATTCTTGAGTTAATTACTGTTCACTAATAATGAACATTCTCTTGTGGCTAACACTCTATAACATCAAGCAGCATGCAACCAACTTCTCTTACCAGACCCAATGATATTTTAAGAAATTAACCATGAAATTATGTTACAAACAGTAAACACCATCAGCAGTCTACCGACTCTCAGAATGTCACTATGTTAACAACATATCATTTGTCACAACTCTGGAGGCCGGATCTTGAAGTCCATGTGGAAATGTTTAGCATTCCTAATGCTAATCTTTGACAGATGCCCCCTTCTTTGAAGTGTGCTTTGTCAGCCTTCACTGCTTCATAGAACAGTTATGTACTTAATAGTTATAATCGCTTGTGTTGTGGCTGGATTTGCTGTCAGAAATCTCAGTAGAATTCCTATATGCATTTAATTAACAGTGCCACTTCGCTGCAACTCCTTACTCTTCACAAATTAAGTTTGCCAGTAATTTATCATCGTAAAATAAATTAAAGCACTCAGTATCTGATCATAAGATTGCCTAATTGCATTCAGGATCCATTATTAGAATTTTCAGCGCAATTCCAACTGCAATTTGGAAGTCAATTCTTGGAAGCAAAGTGTGTGTGTAATTGTGGACGTGAAATTTTCAGCAGAACTTCATTAGTTTGGTTAAAGTCCTGTGCATCATCCATACCAGTCCCTGTAAGAAATCCAACATGTCAGCACATTTTCATTATCTTGGATTCATTGTTGTCGGGATGAATTTGTGTGCTATTGATTTTTTTTTTAATCAATTTGCTTGTCAAATGCACATTAAAGGAAATGAAAAGGGATTCCTTAGCTGGACTTGTACTAAGTACAAAGGCCCATGGTGGTGCTTTTAAAATTCTTTTTTTTTAAATATGGAATCTACTGAGCACATTTCCAAATAGTATGACAGGGGGAATTTATTCATATTTATAGAGAAAGTACAAATCAACAATGAAATTGTCATTAAGAAACTGGAGCACTTGAAGGTTGTTAAAGCAGCCGGTGTAAACCTCATACCTCTTTCCAATCTCCACTATAGGTAGTAAACTGCTTTCAATTCCACCGTGCAAGCCATTACTCCTGGTCATATGAAAGCTCCTGCATTGTAGAAATATGATGTATTTATACGCTTGATTTTTACTATATCTGTGCATCACAGTTCTGACATGCAAAGGAAAGTATATGGTCTCATTGGCTGTTTTGAAATAAAAGTGTAGCCAAATGTACTATGCTTGTTTTTTGAGGAAAGCGCTTTGACAGAGCACTCTTCTCCATCTTAGTCTTGTCAGTCTCTCTGAATCATATACATCTTGTGGCCGCTAAGGCTCGTAACTGTTCTATTCTAACTCCACCAATGCTACCCTAAGATGACCACTTGGAGTTGTGTGACAATGGACTGGGGACAACACTCCTTCCAATTTTAACCTACCTGAGGCAAATGCAAAAAGTACTCGCTGGCCTAAGTCGGATGCCTGTGGTATTTTAACTTCCAGGCCTCATCTGCATACAGTCGGTCAGTTGCCCACCCAAAATGGGCGGAAAGCAACAGCTGACCGGCGGGTGGGAGCAGAAATTCAGCGGCCGGAAGATGCAGTCTGGAAACAAAGGAAGGCTTGCTGACAAAAGCATATCATTTGTGGAGTGGGGGTTTTGGGAGGATCTCGCAAGAGGGAAGGGGTGGGGAGGATTTCCGAGGCAGGGGAAGAGTATGACTTTCCTTGTGGCATCCAGAGAGGCAGTCCTACTCATGGCCCACAAAGGAAAGTTTTTCACTTTTCACAGAGGGCCTCTTTATTCTTTCCAACTGCCAGCCTGCCCTTTACCTGGCGGAAAATCCTCGAAGGCATACCCACTCAGGCCTGGGTTAAAATACAATTGGGGTCCATTGACATAATGAGACCCCTATTTGCATTGATTCATGAAGCTCCTGTCTGCTTCCGGTAGGCACCTCAGCCACCTAACTGCAGTGAGCAGTTAAAATTATGGCCAGCGGGTTTTCAGCAGGAATGGGTGATAAGGCCGAACACTCCATTTTACAGGCCCCATCACTCGTTCCTATCAGGCTGGTTGGGTTAAAAATCGACCCCTTGGTGCTGCCACATCAGAGGACTTTAGCTCACTGGTAATGTGTCTGCCAGATGGCTAAGCTAAAGTAACATTATTCTAAAGCAAATCCAATTATTTTTTTTACAGGTCTGATCATGACTACATCAAGGAAACTGGATCGAGAACAGCAGGCAGAGCATGTCCTGGAGGTGAGTCTAATCTTTAGCATCATCCTTTATTATATATAGTGGTCTGGAGTTTCCGATCGGTTGCGCTGGCTTTTTTGACGCAATTCGCCTGATGTTCTAAAACGCTGCCTGATTGCGCTGGTTCATGGCAGATTTTATATTTGCTGATATGCAAATGAGTTTGAGTGGAAACTTGAGAGAAAAAAACACTTCTCAAAACTAGTGCAATTTTGGGCGCAGTTTACGCCTGGATCGCCGATTGCACCCAAAGCGGAAACTCTACCCCACTTTATTTATTTTCAGCTGAAACTTCCTCTCTCTTCCTCCGCGCCCCCCCTTCTGAATTCACACTGCAGGTAACTCTCCACTGGGGAAGGGGGATGGTTGGTCTGTTCTCTGAAGTGTTCCATTGTTCACTGACAATGTGATAATTTCATCAATTGAGGCACGATTGTTGCAAAATAAAACAAAAATCTTTTTGAATTCAGTTCTTCAAGGCCAAATTATAGCACACTTGACTCACTGAATCAACTAGTCTGTATTATTTTCTAATTTAAAAGAGAGACTGCTAAATAAATGGTTTTACCCCTTTATTATTTTCTTTATGCTTTAGTCATATTTTTTGATGCTATGATGTGACTCAAATCAGTAAAAATTACTGCTTTGCATTCAACCTGAACTGTTTATCCTTAATCAGCATCCATGTTAGACATAATAGTTTGACCACCCCATCTGAGATTGGTCCTAACCTCAGATCAGATGATACTATGCACAGCACAAAGCCAAAGTAGGATTGATTGAATTTGTACATGATGGAAAGGAAAGGAAAAGACTTGCATATATATCGTGCCTTTCACAACCTCAGGATGTCCCAAGGCTCTTTACAGCTAATTAAGTACTTTTTGAAGTGTGGTCACTGTTGTAATTTAGGGAAACATGGCAGCCAATTTGCACATAGCAAGATCCCACAGACAGTAATGAGACAAATAACCAGATAATCTATTTTAGTGATGTTGGTTGAGGGATAAATATTTGCCAGGACATAGTGGAGAACTCCCCTCCTCTTCGAATGGTGCCATGGGATCTTTTATGTCCACCTGAGAGGGCATAAAATGAAATAAAACTTTGGTTTAACATCTCATCTGAACAATGGCATCTCTGACAGTACAGCACTCCCTCAATACTGCACTGAAGTGTCAACCTGGATGATGTGTTAAAGTCTCTGGAGTGGGACTTGACCCCACAATCTTCTGACTCAGAGGCGATTGTGCTACCAATGAGCCAAAACTGACACCATGAGCACTATGCTTATATTAGAAACACTGGGCCAGAAATTCGGGTCGGGGGCTTCCCGCGGGTGCAAGCCCCCGACCTGCATTTGGATAGCGCGCCTGCCGTTGTGCTGTGGGCCCGCGTGGAATTCGGCTCCTGGGCCTCCTCCAGCTGCCGGTGTGCAGTGCTCGCGTATCCCAGCGGCGCAACTAGTTCGAAGCGTCCCCTGGGATCACGTGGGCCATGGAGAGCCAATCGGAGCAGGGAATCTTCATTCATAGATTTGACAGGAAGACCTGTCAAATCTATGAATAGAGATCGGCCCCAAAACCTCACTAAAACTTCAAATACATTTTTAAAAATCACATTTTTAAAATAACTATAAATTACATAAAGTAACTACTTTAAACAAAAATTTAAATTTTTGAAAAAATTAATTACACTTTTTAACGGTGCTAAAAATAAACTTACCTGTGGAAAAAATGTTTAAATTGTACTTAATTCACCACTTACCTTGTTAAAAGCAGGCCTTGCCCCTCCTTTTTCCCCACTCAGCTTCTCCGTACTTACCCTCACGGAGAAACCTGAAAAAAAAACGAAGTTCGAGGTCTACGCGCTGCCTCTCCGGCGCACGCGTTCGACCTCTGAACCCCTTCCTTCAGGGGAACGGAAGTTCCGGTTTCCAGCGCATGCGCTGTGCATGCGCGAAACCGGCACTTTCGTTGGGTCTACGGGTGAGTACCCAGCGCGTACTCACCCGTGGAGACCCGAATTTCTGGCCCACTATTATTAACCGTACAGCTTAAAATTTGAAACAAATAAACCCTCAAGAGATGGAAAGCCAAAATTGGCAGGGGTAGGTTGTCCTTCTGCATGTACAACTACATTTCCTTTTAACAAGTCTAACAGGGATGCCATTTGTAGAGGTAGTGGTCGAGTGGAGGTATCTTTCACTGAATTCTCACCCAAGAGATGCAAGCATTTTAGTCCTGAAGAACAAAAATTTAAGAAGTTTCATTTAATAGGATACCACCCACACCACTAGTGGAACTGGTTAGTGTAACTAGTCTGACAGTGGAGGATTTGTTTACATAGAATTCGAGCCCAGGGCCAGTATTAAATTGTCAACATAAGTATAATGGCAGCATTGGTGTTTATGAGGGCCACATACTAATAAACGGTCACCGTGCAACCTGTGCAGTGATAAAGGGACCTGCATTTTCAGGACTGCCTTGAGCGATGCAGAAAGCTTCATCTTGGCGTAGCTGCCATTATGCATAACTTCCTTTTTTTATTTAAGTGCTGAATAGGTTTAGCAGCAACGACGGCAAATCCATTAAAATGCTACAAGCTGTGTTTCCTATTCCGAGAAATGAAAGGAAAGTCCCAGTAATTTCTTCATATTGGTGGTGCATACACTTCAGCTCACTGCAGGGATTCTTCATGCAGCAAACTCTGCTGTTTTCTCATCAAAGTACCAGTCTGTTTCAATAAACTATCATG
Organism: Squalus acanthias; assembly: GCA_030390025.1. Lineage (NCBI taxonomy): Eukaryota > Metazoa > Chordata > Chondrichthyes > Squaliformes > Squalidae > Squalus > Squalus acanthias. The sequence continues at coordinate 67,568,040 of CM059431.1, forward strand.
AACAATCTGCCACTTAAAGTAGCAAACTCATAAATGAGAGAATTTGTAGTAATGGCTGGAATGAAGGATAATGAATCTAATTTTGAACACGGCGTTTCTGCTTTTTTCTTTTGAAGTAATGTTCATATGTTGTGAATGATGGCAGAATTACAAAGTGAACATCCAGTAATTATGATTTCACAGTGCAGTAATCCTTAATATACAGTTTGTACCCACATATGAAAAATAAATTTCCAAATCTTGTTTAATTTAAAGCGAAAACCTGATTTATGAACAGTACAGTGCATGCTTTGTGAAATGCAGTAATTTTCCATAATACAGTGGAGTTGGTTTCCATTGGCAGTGCAATAAATAATCTTAATTTGGGATCAGTTTAGCTTCAGCAACAGGAAGCTTGAAGGTGTGTTGCTTTGTAATGTAACAATGAAAAGACCATTAGTAATATTAGCAGGCAGCATGGGAGATTGATGAACTGATGTCTTGAGTCTGAATCAGTTGGTTCATAAATGGTTGAATAAGGTTCACTGACATTAGAGAAGCTCTCATTTTTCTCGGGGCCTTTTTGTAAAAGGATTGGTATCATCTGTTGCTATGCTTGCATGTACATAAATAAATAGTGCATGCATTTTTTGCTGAAGCAATTCGCAAAAGTCATGTTAGGTATCTGCACAACAAGTGTGGTTATTTTTCATGATTGTCATAGTTCTGTATAGTGTGGTCAAAACATGCCTCATATTAGCCCTTCTGTAAAAAAAATCTTTATAAATTTGCATACAAAAACTATTTTGTGGTATGTCTTTTCTTTTTAATTCTAGTGCAACAGGCGGTAATAAAAGGGCACCCCCTGTTAGTTCAGTGATCTTATCCAGTGATTAACTCAGGCATACAGACCAGCAAAAGTCCCAGAACTGACTCCCGTCAATGTTGGGGTTGGCTGATGTCAGCTGGAATGGAAGTGGGGTTGTTAGTATTAGGCTCCGGGGTCGAGATGGGAAATGTTGGTTAGGGCTCCTGTCCTGATCATTATCCAGCCACTGCTGCTGGAAGTACACACGTGTAAGTTCTGTGAGGACAGTAGCAGGTTTGGCTCTGATGTTGAGTAGGCTGCTAATACCTGCCATTAAGGCTCACACGCAAAAAAGGCCATTGGTTGAGGTACTGGAGAGTGCTCAGCACCTGTAGCATCAAACCCTCGCATGGAGATAATACTTGCAGGATGGTTAAGAGAAGAAAACTGGCACAGAAAAATGTAGTAAAGGTCATAGTGACATAGAAGCTAAAGATGTATGGCGTAATGTGACTGACTGTATAGTAGGATGCGATCTCCTCTACATTGGGGAGACCAAACGCAGATTGGGTGATCGCTTCACTGAAGACCTCATTCAGTCCGTAAGGGTGACCCTAAGCTTCCGGTTGCTTGCCATTTTAATTCTCTGTCCCACTCACTCTCACACTGACCTCTCTGTCCTCAGACTCCTACACTGTTCCAATGAAGCTCAACGGAAACTCGAGGAACAGCACCTCACCTTCGATTATGCACTTTATAATCTTCCGTACTCAACATTGATCTCAATAACTTCAGATCACAACCACTGCTCTATTTTTTTCGGGCAGCAGGTGTTGATAATGGTTTTGCTGTTGCCAGTTACAGCTCCACTAGTCCCATCTTTTATTTCTTTACGTGTCCCATTACCATCCCCTTTTGCCTTGCACCATCATCCCTTTTGTCATTTAATCACTCCTACCCTCCACCCTATCACAGACCTTTCTTTTGTTCTTTCCACACAACCACCACTCCCCCTTTCTCTGCCTCTGTACTTGCTTAAAAAACTGTTAAATCTCCAACTTCTTCCAGTTCTGACAAAAGGCCATCAACCAATACTGCCTGACCTGCTGAGTATTTTGAGCATTTTCTGAAACTATTTACAATGTCAGTTAGCATGGGGGACAAGTAGTTGGGCGGTCAGTAGATTAGTAGGAATTTGGTCAAAGGAGGTGGGTTTCACATCATATTATTGTACTTTATTAGAACCAAACTCCAAAAAAAGCCTTTCAGGTTACCTATTTAGCTGGAACTAATTACAGTTAATTGGCAGTGATATTTGTTACTCATGCACACAATTAAGGAACTCACTGTGAGGAAAATGCTGGAAATGTAAACAGTTCAATGAACATCTGAAAGAAAAAGCGATGACTTAATGTTCAGGGTCAGAACTTCCAGCAGAATGCCTGAAGGCAATATGTTATTGGGGGAAAGAAGATAAAAGTTTAGAGTCTGGCTGAGGTCCATTGTTTGGGCTTAGTAGCCAGCAGTTCCACTTCATCCTGTGTCATTTTAGAGACTGTGCCAGTCTGAAAGTGAGTATGAGAAGAGTCTAATGACCTCAGTGATCCAACACTGTAACAACCATTTGTGAATTAAATATAGTATCAAACAGAGATAAATCTGTATTTGGTTCTTTGGTAAGTTATCAATAATTGAACTGTTTATGCACAATACTGATTCTCTGCAGTCTCCTTATACATCTATTGCATACAACAGGATTCCACTCTTTAAAAGTTTTTCTTAATTTAGGGTACTTACTGTTAATTGCTAGAGTTAACCTTCTGGGTAATTAATGTGCAAATGCAACAACTTTGTGGACCAGCTTTTGCTGAAAAAATAACGGCATCTGAACAAGGAACACCATTATTAACGCGTAAACCAGCCGGAAACTTGTAGCGAGGAAGAAATACTCTGTGAATCGTGAATCATCACAAGTTGCTGGACGATTTGCGCCGCCCATTAGCTTCACACAAACTGCATTTCACACTTAACCGCCTCATGATTTTCATGAAATTGCTGCATTTGCACAATAATTGCCCATTAATCTCGCCACAGAAAGGTAAGTCTTGTAATTAACAAGGTAAGTACCCTTTTAACAACGTGCTGATTGTTAATGACTGCCAATCAACCTCTCTTGCCAGGAAAGTAAACAATTATAAGTGTGGAGTCTCATGCCTTCAGGTTGCAAATTGTGTTAGGAGATTTTAAAATGTCAAATTTTAAATTTTTTAATTTCTTTCCTTTTCATTTCTGCCTTTTTTATTTCTCTCTCTCAATCCATTCTTTCTTTCTCTCTCTATTTCTCTCTCTCTCTTTCTGTACCTGATTTGACATTGAATTCACCCTCTCTAATTCACCCTCCTTCTCAGTCCTTCCACTGTTTATATCTCAATCCTTAAATCTCATTAGTTAAGGAGGTGGACTGTTTGCACATTAATAATGGCGTGCGTCCTTCACACACTGTTACTTTTTCAGCAAATTCTGGGCCATAAGATATCTTCAAACTAGATTAAATGTTCAAACATTAATGCCCAATGCTGAATAGTTTTCACTAACACTTTTCATGGATGTAATGGTCAACTTTGATTGAGCCCCCAAACAAGACTTGACTGTATGTTTGGGTAACGGGTTTAATTAGCTCTGAATTACCTGGTCTGCTTTCAAAATATGCCTGGCATTTGAGTCATGTTACCCACACTAAAAATTATTGAATTATTCATGCCTCACCGTGCATGAGCACCAACTTATTGTGCCATGGAGTGATAGTATTCAGGCTTTTGTCTGGGATTTCTAAGAGTACTTGGTTTCAGCCATGCTGTTGGTAAGAAGAGAGTGGAGATTATAGGTGGTGATTTACTGTTGTGCACCTAGAGGCCAATTTCAGAACAGCATTGTGAAGACCTGGAAGCAGATCACTGGCAGTGGGTGGTACATAAAGACACAAGAAGGGGAGAAAATACCTTGTAAAGTGGGACTCTGTAAGGTATCATTTGAAGTACATTTAACACCCTAAGTATGACAAACTCAAACTGTACATTTTTAAATCAAGAATAAAGTATATTTTCTTTCTCCATAACAAGTGTAGAATTTCAAATAACTAAATCAAGTTTTGCCTAAATGACTGGGATCCATTATAACTGTATACATGCACATTAGGTGTTTTTGTTGATGTGTGAAAGGCCTGTGATATCGTGCATTGTATTTCTGCAAATCTATCCTTGATTATCCATGAAAAGTTTGAAAGGCGAAGAAGTTTAATGTAATTAAATGTGCCAGAAATTACATCTGGATGGAGGAGACAACAATTCCATAAAATGTCAGTGTGCCTCTTGCAGTGGGAGAAAAAAATAATCATCAACCAAGGAAAATATTTTAAAAGCTACAGTGAGATTATGACCGTGATTTTACTTACCTCGGCGGCTCTGTCGCGGGCGACACGGTGGCAGGTCCCGACCCCGCTGCTGGCTCCATCCCGCTGTCTGAAATGAATTTCCCTTGATTGGACTTGTTAGCCCGCCCAGCGCATTTCCCGGCCAATTAGAGGAAGCAGGTCTGGTGAGGTCATTTGATGATGTGTCATTTGATGATGTGTCATCAGCTGGTTTCCTTAAAGGGATCACATCCAAATTTATTTTGACATTTGTGCTGTCAGTGTTCTACAACATTGAGGTGCTGCAAAAACTGACAATGACTGCACAAAGGCACAGGGCTGCACCCAGGCTCTCCCATGACTCCCTCCATATGCTTATGGAGAGAGTCACAGCACGCAGGGAGGTCCTCTTCCCTTCCCATGGGCGGAAGAGACCTCCCCAGGAGATAAACACAGCCTGGTTGCACATTGCACAGGAGGGCACAAGCAGGGATGTTGTCAGGAGGACCTGGGTGCAGTGCCGCAAACATTTCAATGATATCAGTAGATCACGAAACGTTAGTACAAAGCCACACTCAACCTCATACTGCTGTGCCTTTCATCACACCCTACTCCTGCACATCCTTACTCACACCAACTTACCTTGCACCTCCACCCATCCCTCTCTATCTACATTATCACATCCCCATCTCACTAGCCACCCCTAACACTCACCCTCATCCTAGTGCAATCATACCAACTAACAACACACAAGGGTAGGCACTTGGGTGTTTTATGCAATGCCCATGTAAAGTTTCTGTTAATGTGGTGTCAAACATTGAAATCTTTATTTTTAACACTTTGCGTTCTTGGACAGATTTGTGTGCACCTTTGGAAGTGGCTTAGTGAGCTGCAGTGAATGGTGAGACATAACGGTACCACCCCCCCCCCCCCCCCCCACAATGGTGATGAGTGTGAAAGGAATGGTTTGGGCATTGTAGGGATGCTTTATGGTGTTGGTGTGGGGTGGTGCCAACCTGGCACATCATGTGGCAGCCAGGGTTTTCAGCATCAAGTGAAGTAAATCTGGCCATGGTGAAGCCACCCCTGGCCTCCCGGGCAGCAATGTGGTCAGGTGTTGATGCCCTGTGTCCTGTGCAGCATCAGTTGATTGCGGAGAAGGTTGGTGTTGTTGGTGCTGCTGGTGTTTGGGCTGATCGTGGTGGGATTCTGAGGACGAAGGTGAGAGAGTATAAAGGACACCCATGCTGATGGAGTAGAGGTCAAGTAAAGTAGAGATGACAGAAGCGATCTGTCAATGGTGAGAGAGGTAATGAAGTCAGACTGGATGGAGACTTGTGCAAAGACTTGCAACATTCTGAATCTGCTGTGGAAATCCAGTGAGCAAGAGCTTGTGGCTGAGGGAAGATATCTCTAAGCTGGGAGCTTTGACTTGACATTTGAAGCTGTCAACTCCTCAGCTGATTCAATGGCCACTGACCTCCCGCCTCAGCTTCGCAGACGAGGTCCAGGCACAGCGGGAAACTGGTGGGCAACCTGTCAAATCCAAAAGGTAAGTTTAAAACCATTGTTAAGTGGCTGTAAACAAGCCACCAATCATTTAAATTGGCTCCCCTGCCGCTGCCTGTCGGGTCTGCTCAGCGCTGGCAGACCCGATATCGGGAAATGCAAGTGTGCGCGATTTGACAGTGGGTTCCCAACCCGTTGTCAATCAATTCACATTTAACTGCCAACTCCCACCGATCCCGTCCGCTGAGCACTGGCAAAATTCTGGCCTATAATACTTTTTTTTTAATTATTCGGTGAGAGGTGTTGGTACTGGATCAGGATTTTGTTGAGAAACATAGGTGAGACTGAAGCCCACAGTATTGGGCAATACTGGAGCTATCAATGTTTAGGAAATTTTAGATTATATGATTGCAAAGTGTGAGATAAATCAAAAAATGTATTTAAAAATAAAGAGTCATATACATCAAAATAAGTTGCATTTTTTTAAACCAAATCTAGTGAGTGACTTCAAATGAGAGAGGGTAAACCGAGTCGGAGAAGGACAAGCTTGGGTTTTAAAAGCCAATAGTTTGAAAGAGAAAAGGACGACAGTGGGTGATAAGATGCAAGGTGCTTTACAGTTTGTAGGTTTTAGGAAAGAATGAGTTAGAGCAGAGAATGGTGCGATAGAAAACTTCTTCAATTTTGGACATCTAGCATCATGATTTCTCTTACTGCTATTGCCAATTAGTCAATTATGAGAATATCTTTGAAATTTAGATTTCCATTTTTTGAAGCACAGTAATATAGTCAATGTTGAATTATGTAAATTGCAAGTGTGGTTTTGATTTTTAATAAATACAAACTCTGATGAGCCAGCTTCCAGGAAATTAGTTTTTGCCAATACATAACTGTCTTTGTGGTTTCTGTGTTATCTGGCTTTCATTATTTGACACATTTTATTCAAAATATATTGCATCAGTTCAGGTGGCCCATTTAAATGATTCTGTTATCACTCTCTATTCAGAATTTTTTTGACTAATGCAGTAGATTCAATCCTGTCCCTAATAGACGTATTTTATCCTGTATTATATTATGCAATTATACCGCACTTTATCACATTGAACATCTCAAAGCACTTCACACAATTAATTAAATATTTGGTCTGGCCACCCAATTAGTGAGTGCATAATAAATAACTGCAGGAGCAGAATAGAATTTTTTTTTTCTGCTAGTACTTTTATTTCCTTCCCAGTTTTTAAGAAAACCATAGATAAAGGAACAGTTTAAAAAAAAAAGGCAACAGCAAGCTTCACTTCTCAGTTCTGGTGTTATGCTGTGAATTACTAAAAGTATATAGCCTTGCCTAAGAAACCAGTCTTTATATGAAACACACTGAGCTCCAGGAGTCCAAGACTCTCCTGATCCGTGCTTCACCCAGCTCATTTAGCACAATTATGCACCAAATCTTTTCTTTTTGCTATTTATGCATATTTATGTCTTCGTGGTTTCTTTCTTTTTCCAGATAAATAGGAAGATATTTTATGTTGTTTTTTGAAATGAAATGTGCAAAGATGATGCATTTGAATTGGGAATAAAATAGACATTTTCGTCTTTGGAAATAATGTCAGATGCATTATTGATAATTTTGAAAACAGTAGTATTTCTATTTTTCTAGAAGCACTAATGCTGCTCCTAGCCCCTGAATAATCAGCCCCTCCATGCAGGCCCCCGCCCATGGTCCAACCCCAGCATTTCTGCACCGGCTGAGCTCTATCCATGCCCCCCACCCACCCCCTCACTTACCTGCACTGGCTGAGCTCTACCCATGCCCCATGACTGCCCCCCTCGCATACCTTCACCAGCTGTGCTCTATCCTTGCGACTTACCAGTACTGGCTGAGCTCCATGCTAGAGCTGCCAGATTTTCATCCCTCTCCAGTTGGCAATCTGGCCGAAATGCGAGAACAGCTCGCCGATTGTATAGAAATGAGGCTCAACAGCAGACTCGCCACCTAATTCATACCCAATTTAGGCACACATTCAAAATCGCCCCCAAGGTCTCGCAATAAATATGATGCACAGTGGATTCAATTTGATTCAATTTTAGCACAAAGTCACCCAGAATGCATTGCTCAGTGTGGAAGACAAAGCAACTGCCACCCAAGCAGAAGAATTAAAATGATAACAAAGGTCTTAGATGTAACAGCAGCCGGTCAACAAGCAGGTTTATACAGGCCGGGCACTTTCTTGGAGATGCTCCCGCTCTGCTGCCTTAACTTTGCTAGAAATGTTGCGGAAACCATTTTACGCATTACGGTGGCAGAGAGGGAGCAGTTCTGAGGAAATTTCTAGCCCATACCTTTATCTTGGCAATTCTTTGATGAGACTGCAATATAAAAAAAAGCAATGTAATGTAGTACAATTAAAATAATATGTCAAAGCATGCACAGATGGATGTGCATCTCGATATATGTGCTTGCAGATTTTACAGTTACTTGTGCCTGTACAGAGCTCTAGTGACTGTGATTACCAGTGCAGGCAGAAAGTGTACCTCTGCTCTGCACTGCCTGCTCTCACTGCTCTAAAATGGTACCAGTATTGTACTTGTACCAACAGTGCAACAGAGGTATTGGAGAAAGCCTTTAGTAACTGCCAAGTATGAAAGCAGCTGTTAACTTTTAGCAGCTAAGTTTTAACTATGATCACAGTGGCATCCTTTAAGATTTTTGGTGTAAATATTCAGAAGTGCCACATCGGTTTTTCAGGCGCAAAACGGGCGCCTAAGCATCCAACATGGCAGGTGGAGCACTCGCTCACACATTTATTATGCATTGGAAGTGCGCCGTCCATCGTATTGGTAAAAGCAGTAAAATAGGTGTCCAGGGCCTGCACCTGAAACAGGCGCTAGTACCTTTGCATATGTAAATAAATAGCCTAACACCTGTTTGAGGCCCCTTTGCAAAAATTGGGCTGCCCTGAACACACCCAGAGCGGGGCTTACTGTGTTCAGGAAAACATGATCTACATGCGTTCTTTAGGGACCGCTGGAGGATGTCACCAAAAAGTAAAAAAAAAAAAATACAGACCTGAAAGTGGATTGGGAATGTGTAGGAGTGCTTCTCCCAGCTCCACTACAGTGCTTGGTCCCCTCCTGATTGCCTCCACACCGCGCCCCCCCCCCATCACTCCCACTCCCGATCGCCCCTCCCCCCAATCTCTTCCCTCCAACCTTCTCCCAGTTGCCCCCTCCCTCCTGATTGCTTACCCTCCTCTCCCAAGTCCTACCTGAAGGCTGTTGCCAGCAAAGCAGTGGCCTGAATTTGAAATCCTCTTCACCAGCGAGCTGCCTGAAGATGCCCAGCAGGTGCTTGCAGCTCGCGGGTCTCATGTAAATGATCCTGGGACTCAATATTGGTTGTGCCTACCCATTATGGCACAGAGATCGCTTCTAGCACCCGGTTTGCGACGGCCCATATGTTTAAAAAGTAGATTTTTTTTTTTTGCTTAAGGACTTATTATTTGTTTTCAGGTCATACTAAATTCTAAACTGAATAAGGATATCTATATATTTCAAGATATTTGGTATACATTGAAGGGCAGGTGGTTGAATTTAGCCTGTATTATAAGATTGTGTCCTGTCTTTTTTTGCAGTTATTGCATTCTCTTTCACATGGATTCTAAGCTCCCTCTCCAGTTAGTCTTCAAACATGTTACTGCCCTTAAGTGCTAGAACAAACTACAGTGGCCTTTAAGGCACAGAAACATTTTTCTACAGACGTAATTGTTACTCTGAATAAGCTGTTCAGTGCCATTTACTCTCAGGCCTGTCCCGATGATTTCATTTGAATGGTCATGCTCCAAATCTTGAGGCTTAATCCTTTTTATAGCAGTTATTTCTTCTAGCATTGCAACCATTCTATAGTTAATGACCCAGTTTCTCACTCAAAAAAAACTTTACAGATGGGAAATGTTGTGTCTGCCCCCTGTATTCAGTGGATAATGGTCACTTTGTGGCAGGGTTATAATGGTGTTTGACTCTTCATTTAACCCCACGAATACTCAGTGGCCCAGAAATTGCAGTCAGGGGCCAAGCAAAGGTGTCGCCACTGGCCCTGAAGTAAGTTTTGCACAAAGATCTCTCGATCTCTGTGTCGAGAAGTTCGGGTTTTCCGACGTGTAATTCAAATCAACAGAGTATAGTGGGGATCCCCTAGTGCGAGCTGCTGTGACGTCAACAAGCAGCCAATCACAATGTAGAATTCTCACAGACAGCAAACAAGGTAGTGAGTAAGCTCTTAAAATTCTAACTTTTTAAAAATGTTAGAGAGAGCAAATCAAAGATTGGGGCTCTCACATGGGGAAAAGGCAAACCTGAAATAAAGATGAACAAACTTTTTTAAAAATTAATTTTTTTTTAAAGTTTCTTAAAAATTTAAATTTTTATTAAAATGGATAAATTGGACACTGCACATAATTAACATTAGTTTTCAGGCCCATAACTTTTGTTGAGCAGTCAATATGCTATTTAAACCCCAGTTACAATGAATCCCTTTGGGTCTAACTTTTAGTGGGGAATTTAACCATGTACTTACTGCAGAAGAGCTGAAGCTTTCGTCAGTTTTCCTGATTTGAGAGATTTCACTGATTGCCGGCTCTGTTGGGGACGGGGGGTTGGGGGGGCGGGCGTTGGGGGGCTGGTGGCACAGCGCAGCCTGTGGAGGAGCAGGGAATGACAGACCGCAACTTCAGGGGTTCTGCATTAGGCTGCGCATGTGCTAAATCCTGAAGTTGCGTTCAGTTTCAAAGGCGGAATGACAGCGAACGCAGCCAGTTCGGCATCATCGGGACCGCAAATACAGGGCCAATATTGACTTTTGATGTTTCAGTAATAAAAATATAGAGCTCATAATAATCTGTTGACTTGATTATTATTACTGTTCTGCACAATTGAAAACAGATCAGCAGTTAACAGATGCTGATTAGCAGCTTCTCAAGACCAGTTTCTGGCAGGAACTGTATTAGGCACAGCATATCAGTAATTCAACCTGATCACGATACAACAGTATTACACAGCAAATTGTCGTGCTCACTGGATATTTTAGTCCTGCAGGCATGTTTTTCTTTAATCATATAACACACTAAAAATATTCTTTTTAAGGCTAATGTACATTTTTTCACTACTCATAAATATCACAACTTTTTATAATTTTCCCATCTCTTTTTTTGAGTGAGAAACTGGGTCACTATCTATAAAATAGTTACACTGCTAGAAGAAATAACTGCTACAAAAGGGAGTACGCCTGAGATCTGGAACATGACCATGCAAATAAAATCAACAGTAAACAGTCCTATGAGTAAATGACACTGAACAGAGTTAAAAACAGAAAATGCCGGAAACGCTCAGCAGGTCAGGCAGCATCTGTGGAGAGAGAAACAGAGTTAACACGTCAAGTTGATGACCTTTCATCAGATCTGTGTCTGTAGCCTATTTTACCAGGTACACTGAAAGCTACCTACCAGCACAAAGGGAAGGGTTTGGACTTGTAAAGTAGATTGCATGATTCTGCGCTGAACGTATTGGATTCATGAGACTACTGTATTTCTACGGTCTGACTGGACACGGAGCCATACTAATTTCAGAGAGAATGGTTTACTGTGGTGACATGATAGCAGTTTAGTTCTGAATTTGTGCTGATAACAGTGTCACTTTTGTACCAAGTTGGCAGCATAGCAGCACCAGTAGGTTCCAGTTGAACAGTAATGGCCCAGATTTTGCGGTTGTAATGATGGCGAATCTATCAGCGTTTACTGTCATTACTCTGTGAAACTGACAGCAACTTCTGGAGTCCGCACATGCGCAATTAAACGCGGAAATCCAGAAGTTGCTGTCAGTGACTCCCTGCTCCTCCATAGGGTGCGTTGTTGAAGTCCCCGCAGACGGAAATCTTTAGAAATCACTGAACTGACGAGAATTTCAGCTTTTACGCTCTAATATCACTGTTACACCTCCCAAAAAAGTTAAGCCTTTTGAATGAGGTGTTTTTAACAGTGTACTAAGTCATAACTACTGCTAAGCCACCTCTCTGGCCCTGAAAAACTAATTTTATATTTGTGGAAATTCAAATTTCTCCATTATGATAAATCCATATTATTTTAATCTAATAAAAATCATTATTTTTTTAAAGATTGGTAATGATATTTCAGCTTCTACCTTAATCCCATGTGTATGTCCCAATTTTAACTTTGCTCTCTGTAAAATGATTAAAAAGTGAAGAATAAACAGTTCCTTTTGACTTCCTGGTTTGCTGTCTGTGAGAATTCTTCAATGTGATTGGTTGCTTAGCCTGCTTGGTGACATCACTGTTGCTGGATGCTGGAGATCTCCTATAGGTGACACCAGAATAAAATTAACGTTGGGAAAGGTGAAATCCATGCCACAGAGATTGCTAGATCTTCTGAATTTCCTGACGTTGAGAGCTGGATTTCGTATTGAAATGCAATATAACTTTAATAATTAATTACCACAGTATTTAATGAGTATTTTATTAAAATAGTTTTAACTTTGCAATTTTATTTAATAAAGTTAGAGACTGATAATTAAATGTAAATGAATGTTTTTTCTAACAGTGCTAACATGATTGCCCTCCATTTAAGTAGTTGATGGTTGCACCTCTACAAACAGAGTCTTCATTCTGGAGTCCTTCGCGAAGTAAAATTAAATTATTAGCAGTAGAACTGTAGATCAGTATGGATGTCAGGGACAAATGCCATGACCTTGATTGATTTCGAACCTGAACACTCAAACTCATTACTCTGTACTCTCTCTCAGTAAAAATGTAAAACATGACCAAGGTCCTACTTTCATTTTCTGACTGAAAGAATTTTCTTTTTAACTGGTCATTTTCATGTTACATTCTTTTTGCAAATTCTATGCTCATCAACGTGTGGTAGATGTTGTTTCTGGAGAACGGAACACTTCCCATTTTAGTTGGATGCAGAGTAAAGCTTCCCCCTACTCTTCCCAACAATATATTTCAACCTCATTTCAAAAGAGCCCCTGTTTTGTACCAATGTACATTTTCCATTTCCAATACCAGCCATCCTGTAGATAGCAAATTACTTTTTAAAAATGTGTTCTTAGGATTTGAGCAGCACTGGCAAGGCAGTGCCCATCCCTAGTTGCCCTGAGGAGATTAAGAGTCAGCCTCATAATGTGGGACTTGAGTCACGTGTAGGCCAGACCAGGTAGGAGTGGCAGGTTCCTTCCCTGAACGACATCAATGAACCACTTGGGTTTTTACAACAATCCAACAGCTTTCATGGTTATTATTCCTGATGCCAACCAACAAAATACCAGATTGATTGAATTTAATTTCACCACTTGACATGGTGGAATTTCAACTGTTAACCTGTTAGAATACAAAGGGGGTAGAAGTTATGCTACAGCTATACAAAGCCCTGGTTGGACCACACCTGGAGTACTGTCGGCAGTTCTGGGCACCACACCTTAGGAAGGATATAATGGCTTTGGAAGGAGTGCAGCGTAGATTTACCAGAATGATACCCGGACTCCAAGGGTTAAATTACGAGGAGAGATTACACAAACTAGGGTTGTATTCCCTGACATTTAGAAGGTTAAGAGTTGATTTGATCAACGTTTTCAAGATATTAAGGGGAATTGATAGGGTAGATAGAGAGAAACTTTCCACTGGTTGGGGAGTCTAGGATTAGGGGGCATAGTCTAAAAGTTAGAGCCAGGCCTTTCAGGTGTGAAGTTAGGCAACACTTCTACACACATAGGATGGTAGAAGTTTGGAACTCTTTTCCGCAAACAGTAATTGATACTAGGTCAATTGTTGAGTTTAAATCTGAGATTGAGAGATTTTTGTTAACCATAGGTATTAAGGGATATGTGGCAAAGGCGGGTATATGGAGTTAAGTCACAGATCAGTCATGATCTCATTGAATGGTGGAACAGGCTCAAGGGGCTAAATGGCCCACTCCTGTTCCTATGTTCTTCTAACCTGAGTTGTTAGTCCAGTGTCATAACCTCTGCACTACCATATCCTTAAGTGTCAAGTTAGGGGTAGTATTGTGCTATCGACCAATCTCTCCAGGAACTGTGTAGATTGCCCAACCTCTCTTCATTTAGTAACTCTACAACCAACAGGCATTGGAAAAATTGAACCCATGTCCCAGAGGTGTCAACCCACTGCCCATTCCTCCTTCTATCCAAAGGATATAACCTTGATCTGACCCCAAATCCATTGCACTTCAGTTTTACTGTGGTTATGCTGTACTGTTCTAGCTTGTATCAGCTTAGATTTTAGGCATGGATTTGCACTCCTCTTAATTTAACTGTCTTAGAATATACTGTATTACAATTCTAGATGAAATACACTTTGAAGACTGGAGAATTTTTGAGTTATTTAGTGAATGCATTTTTAAAAATGTGACATTACGAACTGAAGCAATTGCCAAAATATGCTGAATATTACAGATAACATCTATGCAAGATGTATAACAATGACCAGCAGTGTGCTGGTCTGACTTACAATAAAGTTGAAAAATTTGCTTATGTAAGATTTGAGAGCACAATGATTCTTCACACCAACTAACCACAGTAGTTTGGTTCTCTGCTCTTCTGGTTTGCACAGCATAGCCTTTTAACTTAAAAAAAAATCATCAGAGTCATTCTGAGGATATTGGTTTTCTGGCTATTACTTTAAACATGGAATGGCAATTTATTTTTCCAGAATGGAGAAATTGTAAATAGTGAGCATCATTCACAGCAGCAATAACCACAAAATTCACCTTGGGTTCATCTTAATTGTTCATTCCAATATTCCAGTGTTAATACTAAAGAAAGAGATTACTATTCAAATTGCACTAACTATAGAAAATCAACATACTATTACATAGGCCAAAGATCATTATGAGAGCTAATTTAAATCTAATTCCACAACTGTTAATGACATTGCTCTGTGTAACCTAGAGACTGATTGTGTCATACACTAATTTCAATTATTCCATGGTATGTTGTGTGGTACCAAAAATAGCACAAAGGAGATTGTAATTAACAAGTATTCTAATTATTAAAGTATGTTGAAACAAATGACTCAATTAAGTGTGTTTTTTATTATAGCTCTTTATATTTGGTTACTAAAGATATAGTCATCTGCAGTGTTTTGTGCAGTAAATGTATCCATTTATAGTCTTAAATGATGTAAAAATCATACATTGGCACAGTAGATCCTCAATCTAATAGACTATTTGGGAGTCAGCCAAACATCATATTATAGTGAAGGATGCTCTCGCCAAACTTAGTTATAAATCATCACCCTGCCTCTGACTGATGTGGACTGCTGGCTGACGCCTCCAAAGGCTTCAACAAGTGGAGCGGTTCCTGGAACATGTGCTTTCAACTTGAACAGGTTCTGTTTCCATGGAGTTTCTCCTTAATGTTACTAGCTGGTTATATTAAAATGTTTTACAACACTACTCAGAGCTACTAAGCTCAATGTTAAGAGTGCTTATGATGCTTCTTTCTGAACACAGGAACTACTTGACTTATGGTTTGCCGTTCCAAAGTGCAGGAATTATTCTTTTGAAGTGATCTTGGGCAGAAGTAGGCACTGTCTGAGTGCTGCCATAAAATTATAAAAGAAAAATAATAATATGGAAATAATGTCATGGAGTGAGCTGGTAACAAAGTAAAGGTGGGAACAGAGTGAGAGTCATGACTTCAAAACTGTGAATTAGGTGAGAGTTGGAATTCAGTGGTGAGTAGGAGCTAATCTATAGGTATTACAGAACTTGTGCTTTTTATTGTAAGAACTTCAAGCTACAATTTTAACTTGTATAACTGCAAGTCACTTGGCCCTTAATGGTCAGTCAACAGTAAGTAGGTCACTGTCCAAGTGTTAATTAGATACTGTGTAGTTAGGGGCTAACTAACCATTTGAAACTGGGTTCTGTCTGAAAGGTATATAAAGATCGATAGTTGTGAGAGCTACAGCTCCAGCTGGGAGCACATAAGAGAATGATATTGGGAACAGAGTGAGAGGATGGATTTTTAAAATGGGGACCTGGTGAGCTTGGAAATTAGGTGCGGAGCAGCAAGGAGGTGCTAAATAGACTAACAAATTATACATAAGCAATACAAACATTAAAGTAGAGCAAACTAACTCAACCTTAAAATGAGAGAATAGGAAGTGATAATGGTGTGTCATTTCTGCAAGATGTGGGGGTTTAGAACACCCTGTGTTGGCGTGGCTAAACACATCTGTGGGAAGTCTCACCAACTCACATTGCTCAAACTCAAAATCTCAGAATTTGAGAAAGAAATGGAGACAATCTGACACATCAGGGATGGAGAGAAACTTTTGGAGAAAGTCTTTGAAAGGGAAGTCACACACATGTGAAATAGGGAGCAGTGGAGGTGGAAACATAGGTGACTATCCAAGGGTTAGGAAAAGGGCAGGAAGGATAGATTGGAACAGGAGCTCCCAGAACAACTTATGCTCTCAAATAAATTTGAACTAACTAGGGAGAGGATTCATTTAGGAGATTAAGAAACAAATTGAGAGCAGGACTTCACAGGTGGTAATCTCTGGATTATTTCCCAATCCATATGCTAGAATAGAGAAGAACAGGACGATTGGGGAAATTAATGCACGGCTAAAGGTGTGATGTCAGGAAGAGGCATTCCACTTTGTTGGGCATTAGCTCAGTTCTGGAGCAGATGAGAGTTATTCTGCAAGGGTGGACTACCTCAATAGGGAGGGTGCTAATGTACTGGTAAATTGATTCAATAGGGAAGTGATGAAGTATTTAAACTAAGAAGGAGAGGTGCTGAGAAAATAAAACCAATCAGGATAATATAGAAGGGAGAAATATAATCCAACTCTCACTGTGTTGGCCAGAGATGGATGCCCTACCTGTCTTGGATGGTGATACCAGCACTTCAAACATTTAGTAATTTGGGCAAGGCTTGTGTCATTGTCATAACTTAACTTTTTAAACATGTTGGCCCAGATTGTGCGGTCGGCAGCGTAACTAAGGATTATGCTGCCAGCATCCAAACTGAATGTGCACTTGCCTGCTGAGAACCCTCCTCTGAGAAGTTGCTGTCAGAGTAGAGGGCAGCGTAGTGACCCACGGATCCCAGGGGCATACCTGGGATCAGGTAGGCCGGTGCTCCAATCAGCAAACAGAAGGTCTCCCATTCACCCCCATTATTCTATGACACTTCCATTCTTTAATTCATTTACAGGCGATTTGAGTGTAATGAAAGTTGCTTGTGAAAAGCTGTCAGGAGGATGACCACAACTTTAAAAGTATAGATCTTTTCCTCACAATTGTTCTGTATATATTTATATATATATATATATATATATATATATATATATATAGTGAGAAGAAAGCCGCACAACTTGTGGACCCACTTAAAACATATCAGAGTAATTTATACATAGACATAGAACAGTACAGCACAGTACAGGCCCTTCGGCCCTCGATGTTGTGCCGAGCATTGTCCGAGACCAAGATCAAGCTATCACACTCCCTATCACTGTGGTGTGCTCCATGTGCTTATCCAATAACCGCTTGAAAGTTCCTAAAGTGTCCGACTCCACTATCACAGCAGGCAGTCCATTCCACACCCCAACCACTCTCTGAGTAAAGAATCTACCTCGGACATCCCTTCTATATCTCCCCCCATGCACCTTATAGTTATGCCCCCTTGTAACAGCTGCCTCTACCCGAGGAAATAGTCTCTGAACATCCACTCTATCTATCCCCCTCATCATCTTATAAACCTCTATTAAGTCGCCTCTCATCCTCCTCCGCTCTAAAGAGAAAAGCCCCAACTCCCTCAATCTTTCCTCATAAGACCTCCCCCCCCAAACCAGGCAGCATCCTGGTAAATCTCCTTTGCACTCTTTCCAATGCTTCCACGTCCTTCCTATAGTGAGGTGACCAGAACTGCACACAATATTCCAAATGTGGTCTCACCAAGGTCCTGTACAGTTGCAGCATAACCTCACGGTTCTTAAACTCAAACCCTCTGTTAATAAACGCCAACACACCATAGGCCTTCTTTACTGCTCTATCCACTTGAGTGGCAACCTTCAGAGATCTGTGGATATGAACCCCCAGATCCCTCTGCTCCTCCACGTTCCTCAGAACCCTGCCGTTGACCCTGTAATCCTTATTCAAATTTGCCCTACCAAAATGAATCACCTCGCACTTATCAGGGTTAAATTCCATCTGCCATTTTTCGGCCCAGCTCTGCATCCTATCAATGTCTCTTTGCAGCCTACAACTGCCCTCCACCTCATCCACTACTCCACCAATCTTGGTGTCATCAGCAAATTTACTGATCCACCCTTCAGTCCCCTCCTCCAAGTCATTGATAAAAATCACAAACAGCAGAGGACCCAGCACCGACCCCTGTGGCACACCGCTGGTAACTGGTCTCCAGTCCGAAAATGTTCCATCCACCACCACCCTCTGCCTTCTATGAGATAGCCAGTTACTTATCCAATCGGCCAAATTTCCCTCTATCCCACAACTCCTTACTTTCTTCATGAGACGACCATGGGGAACCTTATCAAACGCCTTACTAAAATCCATGTATACGACATCAACTGCTCTACCTTCATCTACACACTTAGTTACCTCCTCAAAGAATTCAATCAAATTTGTTAGGCAAGACTTACCCTTCACGAATCCGTGTTGACTATCCCTGATTAAGTTGCCCCTTTCCAAATGGTCATAAATCCTATCCCTCAGGACCTTTTCCATTATCTTACCAACCACCGAAGTAAGACTAACCGGCCTATAATTACCAGGGTCATTCCTATTTCCTTTCTTGAAGAGAGGAACAACATTCGCCACTCTCCAGTCCTCTGGCACCATCCCCGTGGACAGTGAGGACCCAAAGATCAAAGCCAGAGGCTCTGCAATCTCCTCCCTTGCCTCCCAAAGAATCCTAGGATATATCCCATCTGGCCCAGGGGACTTATCGACCCTCAGGTTCTTCAAAATTGCTAAAACATCTTCCCTCAGAACATCTACCACCTCCAGCCTATCCACCTTTATCACACTCTCATCCTCAAGAACATGGCCCCTCTCCTCGGTGAACACTGACGAAAAGTATTCATTCATCACCACTCCTATCTCTTCTGACTCCATGCACAAGTTCCCACTACTGTCCTTGACCGGCCCTACCCTCACCCTGGTCATTCTTTTATTTCTCACATAAGAGTAAAAAGCCTTGGGGTTTTTCTTGATCCGACCCGCCAAGGACTTCTCATGCCCCCTCCTAGCTCTCCTAAGCTCTTTTTTTAGCTCATTCCTTGCTACCTTGTACCCCTCAATCGACCCAACTGAACCTTGTTTTCTCATCCTTACATACGCTTCCTTTTTCCTCTTGACTAGACATTCAACCTTTTTTGTGAACCATGGTTCTCTCACTCGGCCATTTCCTCCCTGCCTGACAGGGACATACCTATCAAGGACACGCAGTAATTGCTCCATGAAAAAGCTCCACTTTTCGTTTGTGCCTTTCCCTGATAGTTTCTGTTCCCATCTTATACTCCCTAATTCTTGCCTAATCGCATCATAATTACCCCTCCCCCAATTATAAACCCTGCCCTGCCGTATGGCCCTATCCCTCTCCATTGCAATAGTGAAAGTTACCGAATTGTGGTCACTATCTCCAAAGTGCTCTCCCACATACAAATCAAACACTTGGCCCGGTTCATTACCCAGTACCAAATCCAACGTGGCCCCACCTCTTGTCGGCCTATCCACATATTGTGTCAGGAAACCCTCCTGCACACACTGTGCAAAAACTATCCCATCCGAACTGTTTGACCTATAAAGGTTCCAATCAATATTTGGAAAGTTGAAGTCACCCATGACAACTACTCTGTGACCTCCACACCTATTCATAATCTGCTTTGCAATTTCTTCCTCCACATCTTTATTACTTTTTGGGGGCCTGTAGAAAACTCCTAACAACGTGACCGCTCCTTTCCTATTTCTAACTTCAGCCCATATTACCTCAGACGGCAGATCCCCCTCGAACTGCCTTTCTGCCGCTGTTAAACTATCCTTGATTAACAATGCTACTCCTCCACCTTTCTTACCAACTTCCCTACTCTTACTGAAACATCTATACCCCGGAACTTCCAACAACCATTCCTGTCCCTGTTCTAACCATGTCTCCGTAATGGCCACCACATCGTAGTCCCAAGTACCAATCCACGCTCCAAGTTCTCCTACCTTATTCCGGATGCTCCTTGCATTGAAGTAGACACACTTCAAGCCATCTTCCTGTCTGCCGGTACATTCCTGCGACCTTGATACCCTCCTCAGTACCTCCCTACACTCACCACTGGCTCGTGGACTACAGCCCTTTTTCCCATCCCCCTGACAAATTAGTTTAAATCCCCCCGAAGAGCCGTAGCAAATTTCCCTCCCAGGATATTGGTGCCCCTCTGGTTCAGGTGCAAACCGTCCTGTTTGTACAGGTCCCACCTTCCCCAGAATGTGCTCCAATTATCCACATAACTGAAACCCTCCCCGCTACACCATCCCTGCAGCCACGTGTTTATCTGCACTCTCTCCCTGTTCCTCAACTCGCTAGCACGTGGCACCGGCAACAAACCAGAAATTACAACATGGTTTGTACTGGCTCTCAGCTTCCAACCTAGCTCCCTAAATTCCTGTTTTAAATCCCCGTCCCTTCTCCTACCTATGTCGTTGGTACTGATGTGTACCACGACTTGTGATTGTTCCCCTTCCCCTTTTGGCAATACCAATAAGGATATCGCTCAAATTTGTAGAATTCACAAGTATGGTGTGCAAACAGGCGCCTGCACCTGTTTACACCAATCGTAAAATTTTCAGACGTAATTACTGGGCAGTTGGTGGGCAATTAGCCCAACTCTGCGCCAGCAATTAGGATTTCACTGTCGGAGCGGATGATCTGTCAAGTCGGAACTTGACATCACATGTTGGGGATGTATCGCATGCAGAAATCGCAAACTTGGCAAACAAAGGCGGTATGACGGCGTACTTGGAGTATGCCGTCAAATCGACCGCAAATTCTGCCCCGTTGTACTAGCATCATCGACATCTAAGATGAGAAAAGATGCTGAGCGCTCACACACACACACGCTTACACACTCACACACATAGACGCAGACAAAAATTAAAGCCGTTCAAAGATAGATCCATCATACACATCTGAGCAAATCTTCTGGATAAGAAATCTGACACAACTGATTTCCAACAGGCTGCTTCCCCACAAGGAAATTGAGAAATCTCTTAATTTAGCTGGGGTTTTTCTGGGGAAGCGCATGCAGCAATATAAATTTCATGCAAACGAATGTGGAGAGCGTTCCTTTAAGAAGAAACTGCCCCCATAAAACATAGTGCCACTGATTCCTGAGCTGCTGTTTAGGTGCTATCAGTCTTATAGAACAGGCTGGTACTGTTGAGATAGATCTTTATTCTTGACTTGCTGAATTAAATTGGTTTTGCTGCTTTAGGATTTGTTGCAAAATGCTGTCAGTATTCTACACTTAGTGATGAAAGCCATGTTCAGTACTGTGCCACCCGCCCCCCACCCCCACCCCCCCCCCGGCCCCCATCTCCATGCCACCTGGAATAAAAAGGGAAACTTCAGTCAAACCAATGCGTGCCATCATTCTCCATGTGCTCACCCCTGTTTTCTCTGTTCCTCCACTTTCTGCTTGTGACAGTGGCCGTGCCCTCTTACCAGCACCCTCCGAGGATGGAGAACTGGAATGGGCTACTGCTTGCGGAGCTGGTGCCATCCCATCCATAATACAGTGGCACATGCACATTCACAGAGTACGGCACATTTAAATTGGCGTGTGGTCACAGTTTCGGACTGGCTAAAAAGGATTTCAAAACTCTCAAATTTACCAACAGTTGACTGTTTTAAAATTTACTGTTCCATTCACCCTCAAATCAACAAAAAATGATATTGCTTTTATGGGACTTCCATTGTGCCTGCACCTTTAATGGTAGCCCCAAAATATAAATATCATTTTTTGTGGCTTTTGGGGTATATGGAAGCAGATTAAATACCTATACAAATGAACAGTTCCAATGATTGCAAAAGAATTCTGCTCAGGAAAAAAAAACTGTTCAAAAACAAACCAAGTCAGTGAATGCACAGAGATCAGGTAAATGTTTGTTAATATTTCTTCAAAGTTACATTTGGCTTCCTACTTGCCAGTGCATGAATTGAAATGTCAGCAAAACACCCGTGCTTCCTGTTCTCTTCCTGAAGCACCTGTTTTATTTGAAAAAGTCCTGGCAAGAGTTTTATCCACTGAGATTGTGCTCTGGGTGCAGTACATGCACATCTGGTGTACTGTGGCCACATTGCTCCCAAACAGTGCCAGCAGAGCACATCAGCCCTGATATCTTTAGCTTGAAAAATACTTTCCTGGCCCTCAGCATATTGTCACAAACCAATGGGATAACTTGTTAGCACATCAAAGGTTAAAACTGCCCCAGTCCTCTCTGACATCTTCTGTAATTCTTAGTTATGTGCCTGTTTGTCTAAGACTGCATTTTAGCCTCTCAGAAAATAGTTTTGCTATAAACCCATAAACCTTTATTCAAAGCTCAGATGTCTAAACATGTATTTATTCTAATTGTGGGAAACAAAATATACATTCCAAAAAAAATTAAAGTTTTGCTGGCCCTCCACTTCATACATGTTTAAGATTGAGAGGCATTGCTGGGGGAGAAAAATTCAATCCCCTTTCAATAAAGTGACTTGTTTGTGATGAATCAGTGAAGTCGGAACTGTTGTGTTCATAAGAGAGAATTTCAACGAGCCTGTTAATTCTCAGTGTATCTGTCATGGTAGGGAAGTGAATCAAATTCAGATGAATTGGTGTGTACTGAAACACATACTTCAACAGAATCTTTCCCATAGAGCTCATGCAATTATTCTGTATGGTCTGTTCTTTACTGTGGATGGAAAAGAGAAAATTCTTGCATTCAGACTTGAACCTTATTCTGGTGATAATGAGGAGGCGATAATATTTGATTCCCAGCATAGCTGGTTTCATGTTGAGCCAACTTTGAGAATTCAATAATGGGCCGTATATTCCGATGCCTACGGGTGTGTACGGGCTGTGTACACACCCGTAGGGACATCGGAAATGCCGGTTTCGGGCATGCGAAGCGCATGCACTGAAAACCGGTATTTCCGATCTGTCAAGAATGCTCTTGACAGATCGGATGCCTACCCTGGCGTAAGGCCTGCTTTTACCAGCATAAGAGTTGAAAAAAGTTAAGAATTTTTTTCACTGGTTTATAATTTAAAAATACTTTTTAAAAAAAGGTAAGTTTATTTTTAGCCCCGTAAAAAACTTTAATTATTTTTTTCAAAAAATTAAATTTTTGTTTAAAATATTTAATTTATTGTAATTTTAACTCATTTTAAAAACATGATTTAAAAAAAAAATTATTTAATGTTTTACTGTGTTTTTGGGGTGATCTCCATTCATATATTTGACAGGTCTATCTGTCAAGTATATGAAGGGAGATTCCCTTCTCCTATTGGCTCCCCATGGCCCACCTGATCCCAGGGACGCTTGGGAACTGCATGCGCCTCTGGGATATGTGGGCCCTGCGCATTTCCAGTTTGGAGAGGCCCAGGAGCGGAAGTATACGCACCTCGGGAGCCCTCAGGTAAGTTCGTAGATTTTTTCCAGATCGGAGGCCTCCGCACACAGAAAGCCTCTGATCGGAAAATACGGGCCAATAGGGATTTATTTTATTTGAGTGGATTCCAATGCATTAATTCTATCACTATTACAATATTTCTATAATACTCAGTAAACCTTGAAGTAGTATGTTTTTTAGGTTGCAACAATTAAAAAGAAGTTGTTCTTACAGAGTGAGCTTGATGAATTTTATTTTGAGTTTAAATTTACCCTAGAGTTCAATATTCATTGTAGAACATCGGGCGGATGATGGACGTCATGATTGGAATGCCCACCTGATGTCACCAGCCATGTTCGTGCCTCATTTTAATTTGATAGGGGAGCTACCTGTGCGTTTTCAACATGGAGGTGCAGCTCATTGATCATAGAATCATATAAGTTTATGGCACAGAAGGAGGCCATTTGGTTTATCGTGTCTGTGCTGGCTGAAAAAGAGCTATCCAGCCTAATCCCACTTTCCAGCCCATGGTCCGTAGCCCTGTAGGTTATGGCAATTCAAGTGCATATCCAAGTACTTTTTAAATGCGATGAGGGTTTCTGCATCTACCACCCTTTCAGGCAGTGAGTTCCAGACCCCCACCACCCCCAGGTGAAAAAATTTCTCCTCGACTCCCCGCTAATCCTTCGATCAATTACTTTAAATCTGTAACCCCTGGTTATTGACCTCTCTGCTAAGGGAAATTGGTCTTTCCTATCCACTCTATCTAGGTCCCTCATAATTTTATACACCTCAATTAAATCTCCCTTCAGCCTCCTCTGTTTCAAAGAAAACAAACGCAGCCTATCCAATAGCAAAATACTGCGGATGCTGGAAATCTGAAATAACAACAGAAAATGCTGGAATCACTCAGCAGGCCAGGCAGCATCCATGGAGAGAGAAATAGAGTTAACGTTTTGGGTCGATGACCTTTCGTCAGAACTGGAAAAAACCTATCCAATCTTTTCTCATAGCTAAAATTCTCCAGTGCTGTCAAGATCCTCGTAAATCTCCTCTGTACCCTCTCGAGTGCAATTACATCTTTCCAATTTGGTGACCAGAACTGTACGCAGTACTCTAGCTGTGGCCTAACTAGTGTTTTATACAGCTCAAGCATAACCTCCCTGCTCTTATATTCTATGCAATATCATTCTATGCGATCAGTGTTGGGGAGGGCTGCAGGGACAATCCGCTGGTTCCTCTGTGTAGCTGAATTGGTAGGGGCATGTAAAGGGGGGGGGCAATTCATAGCAGAGGGAGGGGTCACTGAGGCACGGGCAGCAGGTGGGATGGTTTTGGGGGGGTGGCCACGAGCCTTCATGCTCCTACTGGCCCACAAAAATCATTGCAGCAGCTTACCTAGAGTGTTTTCAGAGCAGCCTCCAGTGATCACTATTAAAGACCGCTAGTTAGGTCACTCTATGCACCGTTCCTCTGGGCAGAGCTTGCGCAGCGTGCGTCTCCCAGTGGAAGCCCAAAATTGTGATGGATCCTCTGTATGTCATAAAACCCCAATTTGCATATATTAAGTCAGCTCCCACCTGTTTTGGGCGGAAGCGTTGCCCATCTATTTCCCAACCTACTCCGAAATAGCAGGCGACAGTAGTCCGCAGGAATGGAGCACTAAGTGCTGAGTCGTGATTTTTATCGCACCACTGGCCCGTTGCTGCCTGGCAATGTGGATGAAATTTAGCTCCGCAGTGAGTTCAGCTGCAGTGATACATTACAACTACAGCAAGGAGTTATAAATGAAAAGTGCACATGGGAATCTGTAGCTGTTGGCACATAGCTTCCCTGATGGCTTAGTTGGATAGTACACTTATGTGCAATAGAGCTGCAGAGACCAAGAAAGTACCAGGTTAAATTCCCCGTGTCTGCTGAGTTAGGTATTAATAGAAACGTTACAACTGGCCTCAGCCTCCCTGAGCTTGGGGGGAAAAAACTCAGATTTTCCTGTTCCTGATTACTCTCCAGTGACTCCTACTGAAAAATGCTTGTGTAGACACAAAACCAAGATCAAATCTGACTATGATCCCTCCCTTGTTTCCCTCCCCTCAACATCAGATAGGCTAGCAACACACGCAAATGTTCAAGTATGAAGAATGTCCTCTTTGGCAAGGTACTGGTGGAGGGCACCTGTGGAACTGTACGCCAGTGTGTGTCCATGCCTTTAGAAGAGGATGCGGGAAAACTAGTGAGAGGGGGAAAGCTGTTGGTATCTTACTACTACATTTACAAAGCTGAAAAGCAAATCACAGTACTGTGACTGAGGTTACATTATATGTGAAGAAGGCTGTATACCGGAAACGTCAACTGCGAGGAGTCGGCAGCAGCAGCGAGGAAGCATAAATACAGCGGAAGGCTGAGGACAGCGCGGACCTGCGAGGAGGAGGCAGATACAAATCCGGCGAATTCCAAAAGAACAGCAAAATCAAAGAGTGACGTCACAGGACTGCAGGAAAGAGTCTGAGAGCGGGAGCAGTCAAACAACAACAACTGCGAAACCGCTAAAGTGACGTCACAACCAGGGAAGGGGCTAATTGGTAAGTAGGACCTGGTGAGTATTTCTATAGTCCAGTCGTTGAAGTAAAAGTATGGTCTCTAGTTTAGAGTAAGTAGTGTTTAAAGGGAAGTAAGGTCCCTAGTGTATTTAATATTCTTTAATATAAAGGAAGTAAAGGGAGTAAATTAAGGGTAGGGGAGGGCAGCTCGGCAGCGTGGAAACTCCTCCTGTGCTATGTGGGAAGTCAGAGACACTTTCGGTGTCCAGGGCAAACACATGTGCAGGAAGTGTCTCCAGCTGCAGCTACTCGAAATCCGCGTTTCGGAGCTGGAGCTGCGGCTGGAGTCACTGTGGAGCATCCGCGAAGCTGAGATCTTCGTGGATAGCACGTTTAACGAGGTGGTCACACCGCAGGTAAGGAGTGCACAGGCAGACAGCGAATGGGTGACCACCAGACAGAGTAAAAGAACTAGGAAGGTAGTGCAGGAGTCCCCTGGGTCTATCTCCCTCTCCAACAGATTTTCCATTTTGGATACTGCTGGGGGAGATGGTTTCTCAGGGGAATGCAGCAAGAGCCAAGTCCGTGGCACTACGAGTGGCTCAGCTGCACAGGAGGGGAGGAAAAAGAGTGGGAGAGCAATAGTGACAGGGGATTCTATCGTAAGGGGAACAGATAGACGTTTCTGTGGCCGCAGACATGACTCCAGGATGGTATTTTGCCTCCCTGGTGCCAGGGTCAAGGATGTCACTGAACGGCTGCAGGGCATTCTGAAGGGGGAGGGCGAACAGTCAGAGGTCGTGGTTCACATTGGTACCAACGACATAGGTAGAGGGATGAGGTCCTGCAACAAGAATTTAGGGAGCTAGGTTTCAGATTAAAAAGCAGGACCTCAAAAGTTGTAATCTCTGGATTACTCCCGGTGCCACGTGCTAGTGAGTTTAGGAATAGGAGGATAGAGTAGATGAATGCGTGGCTAAACAGTTGGTGCAGGAGGGAGGGCTTTAGTTTCCTGGATCACTGGGTCTGCTTCTGGAGAAGGTGGGACCTGTACAAGTCGGATGGGTTGCACCTGAACCGGAACGGGACCAACATCCTTGCGGGGAGGTTTGCTAGTACTGTTGTGGGGGGTTTAAACTAACTTGGCAGGGGGATGGATACGGAGTGGAGCTATAGTAGGGGGTGATGCACAGCCAAATATAGAGGAAAAAACAAGTCAACCTGGAAGGCAGAGAAATTATGTAACGGCACAAGGGAGTATGGCAAGGCTGGATGGCATTTAATTTAATACAAGGAGTCTTGCGAGTAAGGCAGATGAATTGAAGGTGTTGATGAACACATGGGAGTATGATATTGTTGCTATCACAGAGACATGGTTGAGGGAGGGGCAGGACTGGCAGCTCAATATTCCGGGGTACAGAATCTTCAGGCGAGACAGAGGGGGGTGTAAAAGAGGAGGGGGTGTCGCAATATTAATCAAGGAGTCAATTACTGCTGTAAGGAGGGATGATATCTTAGCAGGTTCCTCGAATGAGGCCATATGGGTAGAACTTAAAAACAAAAAGGGGGCAAGCACTTTGCTGGGAGTGTACTATAGGCCCCCAAACAGTCAGGGGGAGATAGAGGAACAGATATGTAGGCAAATCTCAGAGAAGTGTAGAAATAACAGGGTAATAATAGTAGGGGATTTCAACTTCCCCAATATTATCTGGGACAGTCAGAGTGTGAAAGGCTTAGAGGGTGCGGAATTCTTAAAGTGCATCCAGAAGAGCTTTTTGAGCCAACATGATGAAAGTCCTACAAGAGAGGGGGTGGTACTGGACCTAATTCTAGGGAATGTAGCCGGGCAAGTGGTAGAAGTGTCAGCAGGAGAGCATTTTGGTGACAGTGACCATAATTCGGTGAGATTTAAGGTAGTCATGGAAAAGGACAAAGATCGACCGGAAATAAAGGTTCTAAATTGGGGGAAGGCCGATTTTAATGTGATAAGGCAGGATCTGGCCAAAGTGGACTGGGATCAGTTACTTGTAGGAAAATCCACATCAGAGCAGTGGGAGTCTTTCAGAAAGGAAATAGAGAGAGTACAACGCCAATATGTTCCCGTAAAGTTCAAGGGTGGGACCAACAAGCCCAGGGAACCCTGGATGTCAAGGGATATACAAGAATGGATTAGGTAAAAAGGGAGGCTTTTGGCAGATACAAAGGACTAAAAACAGTGGAAGCCCTAGAGGAGTATAGAAAGTGCAGGGGGGGTACTTAAAAAAATTAGGAGAGCGAAGAGGGGGCATGAAAAAATACTGGCGGGCAAAATAAAGGAAATTCCCAAGGTGTTTTATAAGTATATTAAGGGCAAGAGGATAACCAGGGAAAGAGTAGGGCCCATTAGGGACCAAAGTGGCAATCTGTGTGTAGAGCCGGAAGATGTAGGTGAGGTTTTAAATGAATATTTTGCATCTGTGTTCACTATGGAGAAGGACGATGTAGGCATAGAAATCAGGCAGGGGGATTGTAATATACTTGAACAAATTAGTATTGAGAGGGAGGAGGTACTAGCGGTTTTAGCGGGCTTAAAAGTGGATAAATCCCCAGGCCCAGACGAGATGTATCCCAGACTGCTGTGTGAGGCAAAGGAGGAGATTACAAGGGCTCTGACACAAATTTTCAGAACCTCTCTGGCCACAGCGGAGGTGCCAGAGGACTGGAAGACAACTAACGTAGTACCATTATTCAAGAAGGGTAGTAGGGATAAACCAGGGAATTACAGGCCAGTGAGCCTTAGATCAGTGGAAGGGAAATTATTGGAAAAAAATCTGAGGAACAGAATTAGTCTCCACTTGGAGAGGCAAGGATTAATCAAGAATAGTCAGCATGGCTTTGTCAGGGGGAGATCATGTCTAACCAATTTGATTGAATTTTTCGAGGGGGTGATGAGGTGTGTGGATGAGGGAAGTGCAGTTGATGTAGTCTACATGGATTTCAGTAAGGCTTTTGACAAAGTCCCGCATGGGAGACTGGTCAAGAAGTTAAGAGCCCATGAGATCCAGGGCAATTTGGTAGATTGGAACCAAAATTGGCTTAGTGGCAGGAGGCAGAGGGTGATGGTCGAAGGTTGTTTTTGTGACTGGAAGCCTGTGTCCAGTGGTGTACCGCAGGGATCGGTGCTGGGTCCTTTGCTGTTTGTAGTGTACATTAATGATTTAGATATGAATGTAGGAGGTATGATCAGTAAGTTCGCAGATGACACGAAAATTGGTGGAGTGGTAAATAGCGAGGAGTGAAGCCTCAGGCTACAGGATGATATAGACGGGTTGGTCAGATGGGCAGAACAGTGGCAAATGGAATTTAACCCTGAAAAGTGTGAGGTGATGCATTTTGGGAAGACTAACAAGGCAAGGGAATACACGATGAATGGTAGGACCCTAGGAAGGACAGAGGATCAGAGAGACCTTGGTGTACATGTACATAGATCCCTGAAGGCAGCAGGACAGGTAGATAAGGTGGTTAAAAAGGCATATGGGATACTTGCCTTCATTAGCCGAGGAACAGAATATAAGAGCAGGGAGGTTATGATGGAGCTGTACAAAACGCTAGTTAGGCCACAGCTGGAATACTGTGTGCAGTTCTGGTCGCCACACTATAGGAAGGATGTGATTGCATTGGAGAGGGTGCAGAGGAGATTCACCAGGATGTTACCTGGGCTGGAGCGCTTCAGCTATGAAGAGAGACTGGACAGGCTGGGGTTGTTTTCCTTAGAGCAGAGAAGGCTGACGGGGTACCTGATTGAGGTGTACAAACTTATGAGAGGCATAGATAGGGTAGATAGAAAGGAACTTTTCCCCTCAGTAGAGGGGTCAATAACCAGGGGGCATAGTTTCAAGTTAAGGGGCAGGAGGTTTAGAGGGGATTTCAGGAAAAACTTTTTCACCCAGAGGGTGGTTGGAATCTGGAACTCACTGCCTGAAAGGGTGGTAGAGGCAGGAACCCTCACAACATTCAAGAAGCATTTAGATGAAGACTTGAAACACCATAGCATACAAGGCTATGGACCAAGTACTGGAAAATGGGATTAGAATAGACAGGGCTTGATGGCCGGCGCGGACACGATGGGCCAAAGGGCCTCTTTCTGTGCTGTAAAACTCTATGGGCTGGATTTTGATACTGGGGCGGGTTGAGGTCGTGTTATCCACCCGACTGCAATTGGATGTGGGAGATTGATGCAATTTTCACCTAATTGGGCAATTGAGTTCCAGCATGTGTGAACCCATGAACCAATTAGTGGTTTCAGTCTGAAAGTCGCCTCTGATGATGTCATCATTGCTGCTGCATTGCAGGTCAGAGACTGCCTGGCCTTTGCTGTGAGAGGACCTGGATGCAAAATGAGCAGCATCACACAGAGAGAGGAGAGAGGGAGAATTTTTTTTGCATCCAGGTCCTCTCACAGCAAAGGCCAGGCAGTCTCTGAAGACATTCAATGCAGCAGCATCAGAGGCGACTTTCAGACCTAATACTACTACTACCTTCATCACATCTCCGTTGTAATAGTGGACCTGCAGCTGATAGTCAGCTATCCACTCGTGCTCCCGCCTAGTGGACCTGCAGCTGATAGTCAGCTATCCACTCGTGCTCCCGCCAGATTTCACTGGCGTGTTTCACATCAGGCGTGCCTCACATCAGAAAAAGGTTAAACTAGCTAAAACGTTTCAAACTGGCATTACAGAGCCAATTTAGGGCTTGTTAAGGGCTTTAATGGCCTCTCCCGCCTCTTGGAGGCGGGACGGAGTCGGGAACACCGCACACGATTTTATCAAAATTGCGTGGAGGAGGAATGGAGGCGGGATCAGGTCCGCCCACCACTTTTCGCAATTTTAACCTCCCACATGCCTCCAAACCCGCCTCCACGGCCCGATGAAAATCCAGCCCTATGACTCTATGATTTGTCTGATCTGCTGAATGTGTCCCGTGTTTTCTGTTTTGTTTAACATTATATCAAGGGCTACTGTACTTCTATCATTCTTTGTGGCTTCTGAGTTGATAGTTTCACTGTTGCATGTTTCAGATCTGCCTTGGATATTTCTTTGGGTATAGCGGTGGCTGTAAGTCTGAGGATCTGCCCAATATCTAATTGTATAATATTATAATCGAGCAGTGCAACAAAAAGACCTCCTTGTGACCTGAACTGGATATCTTGTCTTTCAACACGCCCTCATTTCCGCTTCTCCAATCTTTACCAACAACGGATTGAAAGCCTTAGTGAGATGAGGCCAGATACAAATTGTTAAGTTGCTTTATTTTACAGACAGCAAGCGAATGTACAGAGTAACAGATGTAATCAGATCCCACATTGATTCAATTAACTACAAGCCCCTCCTCAATGACCAGAAAAATAATAAATATGCCACATTATTCCTTTTAGTGGGCTCACTTAATTTTTCCTGTTACTGATCTTGACTGGCTGTGGGCTTGGAATGGGTGAGTTTCCAGGCTCGTTAGGCCAGACTTCCTTGCCAGAGCTAGTTGGCGGACTGACTGCCTATGTGTCCCTTTGTCCTTTTCTCTTAGTGTTCTTCGCAAGTGGGAGGGTGTCCCTCTGACTTCTTCCCTGTTCAGTGATTCATTAGTCAACCTGTCAATAAAACTCTCTCTCTCCTCCTCCCCTTGGGATGTAAGTTTAAATAAAGCATCTCCTGCTATTCCGAAAATGAATAAGGACCATCCTGGATTAATGGGCCTGGGTGGAAACGATTGACCCTCATTGTCTCAGTTCGAAGTACATGGTGAGCCACAAACTGGCTTGCTGAGCTTTAATGCACATCTTCAAAATTTCAGGCTGTTTTTAAAAAAAACTGTGCATATTCACTTTGTTTTTAAAATGCAACACTTCAACAAAACTTATTCTAAAAAAAAAGCTTCTGTGAAAATAAATCAAAAATCCTGAAATGTGACGTTCACCTTCTACTTGTTAAAACTTCCATGTTTAATTAGCTAATTCTATCTTGGAATGTTCCCATGATGGTTTAGCTTGTTCGTTGATTTGCTTCATTTCCATAGATTATATAATTTCATTTTTATCATTCAAATGAAGAAAATAATTAGCTGTCAAGGTAAATTGCAGAAGAAAAGGAGAAAGTTGTTTTGAAAAAAATATGACATGATGGTGAAGAGTGGCTTGAAATTCAGTCATGCTGAAATGTATAATTGGTGGGGGAGATAGAAAGAACAGTATCCTGACTCTTAATACTGTTTTATTAATGTCCTACAGGTGATGGTGATAGATGGCAGCTCTTCTCCAAAACACTCGACTGTGTGTGTGGTTGTGCATGTGTTGGATGAGAATGATAACAAGCCCCTGTTTCCTCAGAAGATATATCAAATTAAACTTCCAGAGCGGGACCGCAAGAAACGGGGTGAGCCAATTTATAGAACGTTTGCATTCGACAAGGACAAAGGCCCCAATGCAGAAATTTCCTACAGCATCGTGGATGGAAATGATGATGGCAAGTTTTTTATTGATCCCAAAACTGGAATGGTTTCCTCCAGGAAACAGTTTGCAGCTGGAAACTACGACATTTTAACCGTAAGATTTTATTTCTGGTTTTACTCAGTAAATGTCAATGTTCCTTAAAACCTTTAACCCCTTTGTTACAGGTTTGGAGCCTGCCTTAGATATTCTTCAGGTACAGTAGTGCTGGAGTATGGCAATGCTACCCAATATGTAATTATGCAATAGTGTAACCTGGAGGTGTAACAAAAGAAACTCACTTGTGATCGGAACAGGAAATGTTGTCCTTTGGATATTTTGAACCACTACAGTGTGAATCTTTGCTGCGAGCACCTGAGATGAGGTAACAATTAACCTATTGTCACAAAAGCGAAATATTGCGGATGCAGGAAATCTGAAATAAAAACATAACGTTGGAAATGCTCAGCAGGTCAGGCAGCATCTGTGGAGAGCGAAACAGAGTTAATATTTCAGGTCGATGATCTTTCATCAGAACTGGAAGATGTTAGAGATGAACAGATATTAAGCAACTGCAGAGACAGGGAAAAAGGGGCAGGGAAAGAATAAATGGAAAAGGTCTGTAATAGGGCGGAGGGCAGGAGTGATTAAATGACAAAAGTAATGATGGTGCAAGGCAAAACGGGGTGATAATGAGACAAGTATAGAAACAAAACATGGGTCTGGAGGAGATGTAAATGGTTACAGCAGAATAGCAGAGGAGGAGGGAAGCATGGAAAATCTGGTGAAGTTAGAAAGGCTCCCGTGGCCAGGGAATGTGGTGGAAGAAAGACAGGTAGACCCCAGGGGTGAGGACCACCCCGCTAGCCGTGTACCGATAGGGCATCCCCGCCCCAAGCACCAGCCCACATCTCCTCCACTCCCAGTGGCTCTGGTGCAGCCATCCTCCATTACCAGCACCTGCTGCCCGAGAGAAAATGGGAGCTCTGGTTAAGATCAGTAAGACGGGCGGAATTACCCCTCGCCCCGTCCAACAGGTTATAGAGTTCGGACTTGAGACTGATGAGAAATTACACCAGACACACCGGTTCTGCCTTTAACCTTTTATTGTTCCTAAGACAGATTCAAAACCCCAACCACTATTCGAACAGTACCCCAATAATGTTACAAGAAATCATCCATACAACCACCCGCGGATAATCAGTCCAGCGTTGATTGTAGGCCACTTCCTTTTGACCGCACCAGCTCTTCGCCTTTCGACTACAGTAGCTTTTTGCCTTTCGACTGCAGTAGCTCTTCGAGTTGAGATGATGAGCCAGGCCCCTCCTTCCAACTGGAGCAGCTCTTCGTCTTTCAACTGCAGTGCTGATATTTTTAGTCACTTTTATTATACAGTTTTCCTTGCCTTTTTCAGTAAATCAGTCATTCAGAGATTGAGAGGCGTTCCTTCAATGTTTGACCTGAGTTGTTTGAGCTGTCAAACTTTCACACTTTCACATCCTGTGTGGTTAACCGTTAGCTGCCTTAATCAAAGCCCCAAATTGTTCATTCACTCATAAAAGTTTACACAGTGGCAGTAAACCATTTGGTCACATTTCACGTGTTACGTTGGATCCTGCATTTCAGAACTCTCAAGGCTTGACTCCTCCCCTTTGGACACCAAAAGTCGTTCTACAACCTTGTGGCCTGTTTTGTTGTTGACACGAAGTCTGCAAATCTAAGGGGGTTTGTTTATCTCAAGTTGTCTATGAATACCCACTACAGTCACAACCATTAGTTCTGTCAGTATTTACTCTCCGACACCCAGCTCTTGAAATATCCCCATCACAAAGCAGCTTGCAACTGTAACAGTTCCTTTTGAAAGCACATTTGCTCACCAAATGTTTGCTGCCTTTTAGTGAAGCACATTCCATGTCCACTTATCAGTGAAAGACTGTGGGCCAGAAATTCGGCTTTCCGGCTTCCTGCGGGTGCAAGCATCGCGCGCGTACTTGCCTACCGCGCCTGCAGTTGTGCTTTGGGCCCACGAGGACTTCGGGTCCTGGGCCTCCTCCAGCTGCCGGCGCGCAGTGCTTGTGTATCCCAGAGGCGCAGTTAGTTCGATGCGTCCCCTGGGATCACATGGGCCATGGAGAGCCAATCATAGCAGGGTATTTTCATCCATAGATTTGACAGGAAGACCTGTCAAATCTATGAATAGAGATCGGCCCCAAAACCACACTTAAACTTCAAATAAATTGGGAAAAAAAAACCATCACATTTTTAAAATAACTATAAGTTAAATAAATTAACAACTTTAAACAAAAATTTAAATTTTTGAAAAAATTAATTATACTTTTTAACGGTGCTAAAAATAAACTTACCTTTCTTTAAAGTATCTAAAAAAGATAAACTTGTTGAAAAAATGTTTAAATTGTAATTAATTAACCACTTACCTTGTTAAAAACAGGCCTTGTGCCTCCTTTTTAAAAGTGCAGCTTCTTCATACTTACCTTCCCGGAGAAACCTGGGAAAAAAAAAGTTTGCTGCGTGCGCGCAGCCTCTCCCGCGCACGCGTTCGACTTCTGAACCCCTCCCTTAAGGGGAACGGAAGTTCCGGTTTCCCACGCATGCGCAGTGCATGCAGGAAACCGGCACTTCAGATGGCCTTACGGGTGAGTACACAGCGCGTACTCACCCGATAACAGCCAAATTTCTGGCCCTGTTTGTTCATTCACCAACTGTATTTCACTTTGAAATAAACCTTTTGGCCTGGCAAAACATTTTAATATATACCAAAATTAAAAATTAAGAGCCTGTGTATACTTACAGATCTAAAGTTGTTAAACTCAATGTTAAAGCCACAAGGCTGAAAAGTGCCCAGTAGAAAGATGAGGTGCTGTTCCTTGAGTTTGCATTGAGCTTTAATGGAACAGTGTCGGAGGCCATGGACAGAGATCCCCTATTGTTCCTGAACATCATGGATGATCCTGAGTAATTAACATATCAATCCCTGCTCTGTCCCATTGGCTGCAAGCTTGAGGATTTCTGACCTTGGTAAACTCATCTTTAAACTAAAATCAACATTAATAGAAAAGCAAAATACTGTGGATGCTGCAAATCTGAAATAAAAACAGAAAATGCTAGAAATACTCAGCAGGCTATTCTGGATCTGGTACTGTGTAATGAGAAAGGGCTAATCAATAATCTTGTGGTAAAGGGGCCTTTAGGGACAAGTGACCACAATGTGATTGAATTTTACATTAAGTTTGAGAGTGATGTAGTCCAATCTGAAACTAAGGTCTTCAATCTAAACAGAGGAAACTACAAGGGTATGAGGGACAAGTTGGCCATGGTAGATTGGGAGACTACACTAAAAGGTATGAAGGTGGACATACAATGGCTAACATTCAAGGAAATAATGCATAATTTGCAACAAACATATATTCCTCTAGGGCATAAAAACCCAAAAGGAAAAGTGATCCAACCATGGCTAACAAAAGAAATTAAAGCTAGTATTAAGTCAAAGGAGGAATCTTATAAAGTTGCCAGAAAAAGCGGTCAGCCTGAGGATTGGGATCTTTTTAGAAATCAGCAAAGGGAGACCAAGAAATTGATAAAGAAAGGGAAAATGGAATATGAGCACAAACTAGCAAAAAATATAAAAACGGATTGTAAAAGCTTCTATAGGTATGTGAAAAGGAAAAGACTGGTGAAGGTAAATGTAGGTCCTTTACAGTCAGAGACGGGAGAATTTATAATGGGGAATGAGGAAATGGCAGAGAAATTAAATAAATACTTTGTTTCTGTCTTCACGGAGGATGACACAAAAAACCTCCCAGAAATACGAGAAAACCAAGGGTGTGACGAGAATGAGGAACTCAAATAAATTATTATTAGTAAAAAAAACAGTACGAGCAAAATTAATGGGACTAAAAGTCGACAAATCCCAAGGACCGGATGACCTACATCCTAAGGTTTTGAAAGAGGTGGCCATTGGAATAGTGGACGCATTGGTTGTCATCTTCCAAAATTCTATACATTCTGGAACGGTTCCTGCAGATTGGAGGATAGCAAATGTAACCCCGCTATTTAAGAAAGGAGGGAGAGAGAAAACGGGGAACTACAGACCTGTTAGCCTCACATCAGTAGATGGGAAAATGCTGGAATCTATTATAAAGGATGCACTAACTGGGCACTTAGAAACTAATAGTAAGATTGGGCAGAGTCAACATGGATTTATGAAAGGGAAATCCTGTTTGACAAACCTATTGGAGTTCTTTGAGGATGTAACTAGTGGAGTAGACAAAGGGGATCCGGTAGATGTGGTGTATCTGGATTTTCAGAAGGCCTTCAATAAGGTCCCACACAAGAGGTTGGTGAACAAAATTAGGGCACATGGAATTGGGGGTAATAAACTAGCATGGATTGAGAATTGGTTAACAGACAGAAAACAGAGTAGGGATAAACGGGTCTTTTTCAGGATGACAGGCTGTGACTAGTGGGGTACCGCAAGGATCGGTTCTCCCCAGCTATTCATAATCTATATCAATGATTTGGATGAGGGGACTAAATGTAACATTTCCAAATTTACTGATGATACAAAGCTAGGTGGCAGTGTCAGTTGCGAAGAGGCTTCAAGGGGATCTCGACAGGCTCAGTGAGTGGGCGAGAACATGGCAGATGGAATATAATATGGATAAATGTGAAGTTATCCACTTTGGTAGAAAAAACAGAAAGGCAGAGTATTTCCTAAATGGTGAAAGATTGGGGAATGCAGATGCACAAAGGGACCTGGGTGTCCTTGTACATGAGTCACTGAAAGTGAATGTGCAGGTGCAGCAAGCCATTAGGAAGGCAAATGGTATGCTGGCCTTCATTACAAGAGGATTTGAGTACAGGAGTAAAGAAGTCTTGCTCCAATTATATAGGTCTTTGGTGAGACTACACCTGGAGTACTGTGTACAATTTTGGTCTCCTTGCCTAAGGAAGGATATACTTGCCATAGAGGAAGGATATACTTGCCATAGAGGGAGTGCAACGAAGGTTCATGAGATTGATTCCTGGGATGGCGGGACTGTCGTATGAGAAGAGATTGAGTAAACTAGGCCTGTATTCTCTTGAATTCAGAAGAATGAGAGGGGATCTCATTGAAGCATACAAAATTATTACAGGGCTTGATAGGATGGATGCTGGGAGAATGTTTCCCTTAGCTGGGGAGTCTAGAACCAGGGGCCACAGCCTCAAGATAAAGGGTAGGCCATTCAGGACTGAGATGAGAAGAAATTTCTTCACACAGAGGGTGGTGAATCTTTGGACTTCTCTACCCCAGAGGGCTGTGGAGGCTCAGTCATTGGGTATATTCAGAACAGAAGTCGTTAGATTTCTGACCAGTAAGGGCATCAAGGGATATGGCGATAGGGCCGGTGAATGGAGTTGAGGCAGAAGATCAGCCATGATCTCATTGAATGGCGGAGCAGGCTCCAAGGGCCGAATGGCCTACTCCTGCTCCTATTTCTTATGTTCTAATGTTCTTAGGTCAGGCAGCATCTGTGGAGCGAGAAACAAAGTTAATGTTTCAGGTCGATGAGCTTTCGTCAGAACTGGAAAAAGTTAGAGATATGACAGGTTTTAAGCAAGTGCCAATTCGATTCACTCCCCGTGATATCAAGAAACGGCTGAACGCACTGGATACAGCAAACGCTATGGGCCCCGACAACATCCCGGCTGTCGTGCTGAAGACTTGTGCTCCAGAATTAGCCGCGCGTCTAGCCAAGCTGTGCCAGTACAGCTACAACACTGCCATCTATCCAACAATGTGGAAAACTGCCCAGGTATGTCCTGTCCACAAAAAACAGGACAAATCTAACCTGGCCAATTACCACCCCATCAGTCTACTCTCAAGCATCAGCAAAGTGATGGAAGGTGTCGTCGACAGTGCTATCAAGCGGCACTTACTCACCAATAACCTGCTCACTAATGCCCAGTTTGGGTTCCACCAGGACCACTCGGCTCCAGACCTCATTACAGCCTTGGTCCAAACATGGACAAAGGAGCTGAATTCCAGAGGTGAGGTGAGAGTGACTGCCCTTGACATCAAGGCAGCATTTGACCGAGAGTGGTGGATTCAAGGAGCCCTAGTAAAACTGAAGTCAATGGGAATCGGGGCGGGGGGAATTCTCCACTGGCTGGAGTCATACCTAGCACAAAGGAAGATGGTTATGGTGGTTAGAGGTCAATCATCACAGCCCCAGGACATCGCTGCAGGAGTTCCTCAGGGCAGTGTCCTAGGCCCAACCATCTTCAGCTGCTTCATCAATGACCTTCCCTCCATCATAAGGTCAGAAGTGGGGATGTTTGCTAATGACTGCACAGTGTTCAGCGCCATTCACAACTCCTCAGATAATGAAGCAGTCCATGCCCGCATGCAGCAAGACCTGGACGACATTTAGGCTTCGGATGATAAGTGGCAGCTAACATTCGCGCCACACAAGTGCCAGGCAATGACTATCTCCAACAAGCGAGCTTCTAACCACCGCCCCTTGACATTCAACAGCATTACCATCGCCGAATCCCCCACCATCAATATCCTTGGGGTCACCATTGACCAAAAACTTAACTGGACCAGCCACATGAATACTGTGGCAACAAGAGCAGGTCAGAGGCTGGGTGTTCTGCAGCGAGTGTCTCACCTCCTGACTCCCCAAAGCCTTTCCACCATCTACAAGGCACAAATCAGGAGTGTGATGGAATACTCTCCACTTGCCTGGATGAGTGCAGCTCCAACAACACTCAAGAAGCTCGACACCATCCAGGACAAAGCAGCCCGCTTGATTGGCAACCCATCCACCACCTTAAACATTCACTCCCTCCACCACCGGCGTACCGTGGCAACAGTGTGTACCATCTACAAGATGCACTGAAGCAACTCACCAAGGCTTCTTCGGCAGCACCTCCCAAACCCATGACCTCTTCCACCTAGAAGGACAAGGGCAGCAGGCGCATGGAAAAGCCACCATCTCCAAGTTCCCCTCCAAGTTTAGAAGTATATCGCCGTTCCTTCATCATCGCTGGGTCAAAATCCTAACAGCACTGTGGGAGTACCTTCACCACATGGACTGCAGCGGTTCAAGAAGGCGGCTCACCACCACCTTCTCGGGGGAAACTAGGGATGGGCAATAAATGTTGGCCTTGCCAACGATGCCCACATCCCATGAATGAATAAAAAAAAAGTGCAGAGGCAGGGAAAGGGGGAAGGGGAGGAAAGAACAAAAGGGAAGGTCTGTGATAGGGTGGAAGGCAGGAGAGATTAAATGACAAAAGGTATGATTGTATAAAGCAAAAGGAGATGGTAATGGGACAAGTAAAGAAACAAAAGATGGGATTTAATCTTTCCTGCCTTCCACCCTATCACAGACCTTCCCTTTTGTTCTTTCCTCCCCTCCCCCCTTTCCCTGCCTCTGCATTTGCTTAAAACCTGTCATATCTCGAACTTTTTCCAGTTCTGATGAAAGGTCAACGACCTGAAACCTTAACTCTGTTTCTCTCTCCACAGATGCTGCCTAACCTGCTGAGTACTTCCAGCATTTTCTGTTTTTATTTCT
The DNA here is from genome assembly GCA_030390025.1 of Squalus acanthias. NCBI lineage: Eukaryota > Metazoa > Chordata > Chondrichthyes > Squaliformes > Squalidae > Squalus > Squalus acanthias. The sequence continues at coordinate 67,608,030 of CM059431.1, forward strand.
TAACATTAATCATATCCAAGTCTTTTTCATGAAAAAGTGATCAAAAATCCTGTAATGCAACAGTCAAAAACAGGATTATTTTATCATTTGTTTTGCCTTGTGTGTTATTTATATTGGATAATGAGAAATAATCAGAACGTGGCTCTGAGATTGGGTTATACCAGTTAGTAAGGACTTCCATATATATGCTTAGGGGTTACTATTATAGAGGGAGTATGTTCCCCAAATGCATTTGCATCACTGTGCATTTGTGTGTTAATAAAATGGATCAAGATATGTTTCACCTGAACAGTTCTAGCTGTCTGTAATAAACCTAATTAAAGTTAATTAATGGCAAAACGCAGTGTACACTTTTCCAGACTATAAACCAGTGTGACTTACTATTTCACTGATTATATTTCCTAATTGGGAGGAACAAAACTGTACTCCATATTAGCCATTAACAGCATTGGAGAATTATCTCTTTATGCTAAACATATTTCTTGGAAAAATGAAACAAAGGGACCTGCTACAGGCAAACTCCAGTTTGTAGCAGTAGAGGAGGAGGTAGTATTGATATTGGATAGGATAAAAATAGATTAAGAGGAGGTACTTAAAAGGATGGCAGTCCTCAAAGTAGAAAAGTCACCCGGTCTAGATGGGATGGACCCTAGGTTACTGAGGGAAGTAAGGATGGAAGTTGCGGAGGCGCTGTCCACAATCTTCCAATACTCCTTCCAATACTGGATGGTGCCAGAAGACTGAAGGATTGCAAATGTTACACCCCTGTTTAAAAAGGGGGAGAGGGATAAACCCGGCAATTACAGGCCAGTCAGCCTAACGTCGGTGGTGGGTAAACTTTTAGAGACAATAATCCGGGACAAAGCTAATTGGCACTTGGAAAAGTATGGGCTAATAAATGAAAGTCAGCATGGATTTGTTACAGGCAAATCGTGTTCAACTAATTTGAGCGAGTTCTTTGATGAAGTAACGGAGAGGATTGATGAGGGTAGTGCAGTTGTTTTTTATATGGATTTTCAAAAGGCGTTTGACAAAGTACCACATAACAGACTTGTTAGCAAAATGAAAGCCCATGGGATTAAAGGCACAGTGGCAGCATGGATACAAAATTGGCTAAGGGACTGAAAGCCAAGAGTAGTGGTGAACAGTTGTATTTTAGATTGGAGGGAAGTATAAAGTATTGTTTCCCAGGGGTTGGTATTAGGACTACTGCTCTTTTTGATATATATTAATGATCTGGACTTGGTATACAGGGCATAATTTAAAAGTTTGCAGATGAAACGATACTTGGAAATGTAGTAAACAATGAGGCGGATGGTAGCAGACTTCAGGAGGACACAGACAGGCTGGTAAAATGGGCAGACACATGGCAGATGAAATTTAACACAGTGAAGTATGAAGTGATTCATTTTGGTAGGAAGAATGGGGAGAGGCAATATGAGCTAAATAGTACAATTTTAAAGGGGGTACCGGAACAGAGAGTCAGGCAGCATCGAGGAGAGAGAAACAGAGTCAACGTTTTGGGTCGAACCCTTCGTCAGAACATTCTGACAAAGGGTTTCACCCGAAACGTTAACTCTGTTTCTCTCTCCTCGATGCTGCCTGACCTGCTGAGTGTTTTCAGCATTTTCTGTTGTTATTTCAGATTTCCAGCATCCACGGAATTTTGCTATTGTACGGAACAGAGCGACCTGAGGATGTATGTATACAAATCTTTGAATGTTGCAAGACAAGTTGAGAAGGCTGTTAAAAAAGCATATGGGATCGTTGGCTTTATTAATAGAAGAATAGAGTACCAAAGCAAGGAAGTTATGCTAAACCTTTATAAAACAGTGGTTAGGCCTCAGCTGGAGTATTGTGTTCAATTCTGGGCACCAAATTTTAGGAAGGATGTCAAGGCTTAGAGAGGGTGCAAAAGAGATTTACTAGAATGGTACCAGGGATGAGAGACTTCAGTTATATGGAGAGACTAGAGAAGCTGGGGTTGTTCTCCTTAGAGCAGAGAAGGTTAAGAGGAGATTTGATAGAGATGTTCAAAATTATGAACTGTTTTGATAGAGTAAATAAAGAGAAACTGTTTCCAGTGGCAAATGGGCCGGTAACTAGATGGCACAGATTTAAAGTGCTTGGGAAAAGAATCGGAGGCGATATGAGGAAACATTATTTTTACACAGTGAGTTGTTGTGATCTGGAATGCAATGACTGAAAGGGTGGTGGAAGCACATGTAGCAGTAACATTTAGAAGAGGATTGGATAAATACTTGAAGGGAAAAGAATTACAGTGTTATGGGGAAAGAGCAAGGGAGTAGGAATAATTGGATAGCTCTGCCAAAGAACCGGCGCAGGCATGATGGGCCGAATGACTTCCCTCTGTGCTGTATCATTCTATGATTCTATGAGTTCAGGGCATTAATGGGCAGATGCAATGGAGGAATTACAGCAAAATGCGATAATCACATGATACCCTAAATCTTCAGCTTGTATGCCACTGTCAACCTTATTGGCCTTTCATCTACTGTATATTGCTTTATCTCTAATGTGCTTAGCATGTCAACCACAAAACTGTAAATATTATAAACTGTAGACTACATACTATGAATAATCAAATACAAGGTATTGAGTTTAATATTAAATATTGTGGCATTTATAAACTTCTACTTTGCTGTCATGGCTTGTGATGTCTTCTGAACTTCATTTCAGGGTTTATAATTGAGTTTAATAAGTTTTAACCTTAATATCAGAAGTCTTGTACATGCATTGTATGTAAAGTTGGTGTTGTCTTTTAAAACAATGGAATCCATTTACTAATGTGATAATTACGTTTGATTGTATTCTATCTTTGACATTGCATTAATCTTTGATACTCAGATTAAGGCAGTGGACAATGGGAGACCACAAAAGTCTTCCACTGCACGTTTGCACATTGAGTGGATTAAGAAACCAGAACCAACCTCCATTCCCCTCAGTTTTGATGAACCATTTTACAACTTCACAGTGATGGAAAACGACAGAGTGAATGAAATTGTGGGTGTGGTCACGGTTCAGCCAAGTAACACACCTCTTTGGTTTGATATCGTTGGTAAGTTCTCACTTCAGTGCTCTGGAAATTTCTATTTGCCACATTGAGATCCATGGAAGGATGATATCATTTAAAAACAATAGCTTTTATATCCACTTTAATCCTTTGAGTACTGGATTCTCCTGAAACTTTATGGAGCATGAATCTTTCTTTGAAACTTGAAATCTGATAATTGTGATGATTGGTAAAATTGTAATGCTGTTATGAAGGAGAATAAAAATAAAGAGCATGGGATATTCCTTTCTTTTCAAAGTAGCATTTGACAATGATGAAATTTGAGTTTGTCTTTGAGTCTTTAAGGTCTCTGTTATTAAATTTGAGTTTTCTAAACTTTGTGATAATGTATATCAATATTTTCATAGAACTAACCATACTTGAAGGATTAATACTATTTTGCATGCCTTTTCATAGTCTTTGACTAAATGGACTATGTGGCTGTAAAAGTTATGTTATTGTTAACAATCCTGTTGCATGCTGCTGTTCCATACTGTAGGTTATCCATAATGAATAGGGTTCAGCAAAAATGTGTTATTCAATAGTAACAGAGTTAAGCTGCACTGTGTAAATGATCTGAGAAGTAAAGGCAGAAATATGTGTGGCTGAACTCTACAAAAACACACCCTGTATATCAAGTCTATTAAACCTGGTATGCAATAAACAACAACCCAGTCCCTTAAAGAGCATTACATTAGTTTATCTATGGCCTGTGGCATTTGTATTCCATAGCCTAGTAACTCCTTGTGACACTCAGATCATTATCGGTGAGTAGCCTGGGATACGTAGCATATACGTTTGGCATGGAAAGAATCTAAATCTTTATATTTTTTTCCCTTTAAGTGTACTATGATTCACTCTTTACTGCAAATTACTTACTTTCAGCATGAACTGTTTTGTTCTTCGCTTTTTTATTTGTTTTGATTCGAGGCTCCATAATGTGGCCTTGCACCCCTTTCTGTTTGTGCTCCAAAGATTCAACTGAAAATGCCATATTTATTGTTTGATGTGAGGAAAGCATGTAATGAGCTACCTAGTGGTGTTCATTTAATTTTTCAAAAATTCCTTTCCATAAACTGAAGTGAATTCCATTACATTATGTCACAATGCTGGTAAAACTAACATTATGCTTTTGTTCCATGAACAACATGCGCTAAGAATCATCTGAGCATGTGGTTCATTAGTATTTAAACAGACAGGGTTTCAGGCATTCATCCACAGCTTGGCTGAGTTATCCATAGTCAGTCCACCGTGTCAGTTAGTTTTTGGGAAGATTCTTGTCACTAATGAGTGAGACCACATTTAAAATTGAAGATAATATGTGACCCAGATGGAATTTGCATATTGATTTGACTTGCTCAATTTATTCCTGCATTAAGTAATGTCTTTCTTTAATTAAGAACACAGCTGGATGCACCATTTTGAGCCTGGTTATAGTTAGAATTGTACTTTCAGTTTCATAAAGCCCCTTTTATTTACTGTTTTAAAAATAGAATAATGGCCTTGTACAGTATCACATTTAAAACTGTTTGACAGATTCTGTTCTTCATTGATTTAAGGTTTGGCTTGTGCGCATATAGTACAAGTAATGTATTTTGCCAAAGTTTTCGGCTGACTTGTTGGTCGCTAACTGCCCTGGTTTCCAAAACTGAAGATAGGAAGACATGCCATTTAAAAGACTGGTGTGATTAGTTTTATATTGTTTATATATATTTAAATAATGGTATATTGTATCTTAATCCCTGAAAAGGGTATTTCTCTTTTAAGTTATTTCTGTTAGTTAGATCAGTGTACCTGTAACCCAGGTGACCTCCATATCCCTCCACATCAGCTGGATTGTTAGGCATGTTTGTGAGCCAAAATAAACTTGTTACTGTCCCATGGCAGTCTGTGTCCAGGCTGTAGACAGGTAGAAATGGCTTTGGTCTGTTTTGCTCATCTACTTTAGAGTGCAATGTGCTTTAAATTAATTTATACCTCAAATAAAATGGACAGGCTTCTGTAGTAGAATTGCAACTTTAATTGTTCTACCATTAATAATGCTGATTAGTGGAATTTTATTCATTGAGCACTATCTGTTTGCTAATACATAGTCTGGATTTGTGGAGTGTTTACCCTGGATCTTTCAAGGATGGAATTGGGATTGCATAAAAATGAGAACAGTGGAAAAATACATCATAAACTTCAAACATTATGATCTTCCCTGATGGTCTAAAGGGTAAAGGCACAGCCTGGTGTGGTACGAAGCCCATCAGACCAGAATGTCCCAGACTTGATTCTTGGTCAGTCCTGAGTTGGCTAAGTTCAGCTGAGGCAGCAGCTGGGGCAGTACCATTCGACTCACTGCCTCTGGACTGCAGGGGTGGGGTGCAAATTCGCCAGTGTTCTTACCACTGGCAACTATCCAGTGATTCCTGCTGGAAAATAAATCGAATAGCCTGCTGAAACTCACTATCTAAGCTTAGACATAATGAATGGACAGTTTAGAGGGCTGCCCATAGAACCATATTCTAGTAAGACTCAGTGCCTTCGAGTGAGAGAGGAGAAAATTGTAAAAAAAAATTATGAATCACAAAATGATCATTTTTGAAAAAGTTGCAATAATGCATTAGCTTATTGTTGATTCTGACTGAATTCATAAATAACACATGGATTTTGCTTAAAACCATGAGTACAATTTAAATTTTGTACAACAGATGAGAAGTAACTTTGAGAAATATGAAGCATACTAATAGATGACATGTTATAGTAGACTCAGATTAATGCTCAGTTTATGGTATATGTCAAGTTGAAATGCTATAATTGCATCCTAAACTTCCTTGAACTCTTTTTCTAACTAATGTTTCCCATCATTGTCCTTTTTGTTTCTTCAATCCTTTCTTTCCTGTCATTTTTTTCTCCTTTCCTTCCTCTTTGTGCCCCTGTCTGCCCCCCTTCAAGGTGGGAAGCAAGCTCGAGAGATGTTCTATGTTTATCAGACAGCTTGTGGCCAGAACTGTTCCAGAGAAGGTATCGATACTCCCATAAAGTCTCTGAAATCACAAGTATATTGTCTGTTTCAAGATTGTTCTGATGCTCTCTTTGTTCAGTTGTACAGGTTTTAAAGACTAAACTATTTGACATTAAACTGATTGTTTATATCACATTGATATAAATGTTGATTTTTATTAGGGACGTTTCATATTTGTAATTTTTTTCGTCATCAAGTTCAGGGATCATATGCTAGGGAATGGAATAATTTTCCAGTTTGAAAATGTGATACTTCAGAATTCTGCAGATTTTTACCCCTCCTATTCACATGTGTTGAATTATGAAATAAGGTAGCTCATATAAGTGATGGTGTGTATATATATATATATATATATATATATATATAAGTTTAAAAAGAATTGTCATGGTACCGCTGAAGTCTTTTGCAGCACTTGTTAGAATTCCCTATGGATATTGAAAAAGACAAAACAGGTCACCGTTTTGGATTATCATGTATATCCAAACACCATTTGCCTTTTGCTGAGTAACATATTTCAGTATTAGTGGATTATGTTGATGTATTAGCTAACTATTCATTCCCTCTACTGAATTATTATGTCCACATTTATTCAGTGTACATGACTAGTATAGTAATATATATTTTACCAACACCAGTGTATATCAGTTTGCCATGAATAGCCTGAATGAGAATAGAGACACCTATAAAGTAACATCTGATGGTTCTTCATATCCAAAATACACGTATATAGTCAGAAATAGCAGTTGCTAAGAGAATAATGAAACTCTAGCCAAAATACCTTAAGTGAGAGCATAAGAAATTTATGGGACAGAAAGTACATTAGACAGATCAAGCCCATCCTTTTTCTAGAGATTAATGCCACTCGTCTGCCTTCTCACCATATCAATTATTTTATTTATTGGTTAGCAGCTGATAATTGCCCTATTTGTGAAATATGGGATGACAAAGAACTTATATTGATGCAAGTTCCAAAGCAAAGAGGTGCAGATGTTCTGTTGCAGTGTCATGATCATTTCATCCATGTGCTCAACTTCAGTTTTATCTATGTTTGCTTTGCAACTAATATTGATTAATTACATTCTGTTTGAAGAAGATACAGGCTTACCCCATAATTGATGTCACTAACATTTTTTTGGTTGTTTGATATCTGGACTTTCTATCTGAACAGCCTGGATTTTTTTGTTTTTTATTATCATCATTTGAAAACATATACATATATGTCACATTTTGTTGACTTCCTAACTTTGCCAAGTCCAGTATTTTGAAATATATTTTGAAAACAGTTGGTCTATCCTGCAGTGCATTGAAAGTTTAGTCTATTGAATGTGGATTTGTACTAGGCATTCAGATAGATTTTTAGCAAGCTAATGTTTAATTTAGCCCAATGGCGACTTTACAATTTCACTGAAAAAAATTGTTACTTATAATATAACTGGAAAATAGTAGCAAAGCATTTCAGTAATACCTTGGTGTTTAAAGAAAACCTTAGATCAATATTGAACTGTACAGCTTCCTTAAATTAATATGTGCCATAGTTGTCCTCTTAATGGCTCTTGGGAGGATAATGTTCAGGATATATGCCGGGCATAAGCAATAGGTAAGTGCCAATTCCTCCTGTAATGTTGTAGTAAAAATACATTTTTCATGCTAAAACAATATTTTTGCTAATCATATGGATTCAATTTCTGTTGCGTGCTGGAGTCTGATTTATAATCTTTCCAATTAAAAAAAATTCAACAAAATGATCCTGCACATGTCATGTACAGTTCCAAGAGTGCCTCATCTATGTAGAAATGTAGCTATTTTTAGCACATGGCTTGGGGATAGAAAATCACACTGTTGAGTGTTAACTATGCAGGTCTGCCCTTAATTTTTCTAATTTGTCTTCTCAGTGATCCAGCTCGAGTGGATTTGCCATTGCAGGTCAGGCTACAAAAATTCCACAGGTGCTTTTATGGCACAGACCCTCCATTATATATATAAATATAGCATACACTGTCCAGCAGCAGTCAAGTGGATAGCAATCATGAAGGAGACTGACTGAATGTGGCGGTGTTGGGTCATCCTTGGGGGAGAATAATTTGGCTTGGTCCTTCACCTAGTTTTTAAGCTTATGGGTATGGGAAGATGTTCATCCAGGGTAACAGGCCAGAATCACAGAGGGAAAGTAAAGAGGGTGGCCTGTAGCACCAGAATGCTACCTAGCTTTGGGAGGCCTGAAATGTAAGTATAATGAATGGTAAGTATACGTACCTTACAACTTAAACTAACAGGTAGCTATGACAGAATTAGTATGACAGACAAACCATGATACAGGAATTAAACATAACCAGCAGAGGGTCTCAAAACATTTAAGATATAGCCAGTCGATGTACTGTGATGTGCACATGGAGAATCAAGACACTGGGCTGGATTTTGTCTTGGGGTCGTGTTACCCGCATTTCGTGTTGCCCCCCCGACTCCAGATTAATGTGGATTAATGATGCGATTTTAACTTAATTGGCCAATTGAGTTCCAATGAGTTATTCCAGTCTGAAAGTCGCCTCCGATGATGTCATCATTGCTGCTGCATTTAAGGTCTGCAACAAGCCTTGCTTTCTCTGCAGGCTGCCAAGCTTTTGGACCTCAAATCTAAGCACCTGCAGCAGGAATGGCCAGCCAACGGCCCAGGGCTGCTCCCAGATTCCATGACGTTGCCCTTCAGGCTTTGGTGGATGGAGCAAGAGCCAACAAGGAGGTGCTCTTCCCCTCCTCAGGGAGGAAGACGCCTCCCCAGCAGACAAAGGCTGTGTGGGTCCAGATCGCCCAGGAGGTCACCTCTTTATCTTTGACATGCAGAACCTGGATCCAGTGCAGGAAGCGGTTTCATGACCTTCTACGTACTGCTAAAGTGAGTATGACTTTCCCTTCACCCTCAATCTGATCCCCATTGCCTCTCCTCACCAGCACTCAGCTTTAGCAACCTCTTCATCCATACCCACTTGACACTGACATCCATGCACCCTTACCCATTCCCTCTCCCTCTATGGTCACATTCACCTTACTATTCGACTATGCAGCCCTCACACTCCCTATCACTGTCATGCTTTGAAAACAACTTACAACACACAGGGCGGGCCCTTAGTCTCGCCAGCTCAATCCATCTTTGTCTCCTTCTAAGCATCTATGCTATGGATTCTCTACACTCACTCCTTCAATCTCACTCAAACTCCACTTCTCTCCCTCATTGCAGTAAAAGAGAGCTCACAATAAAAGGGAAAGAGCCAGGACAGGAGGTGGGCCACCCTCATTAGCCCAGCTCACCCCCTGGGAGGATGCGGTCCTGGAGATCGTGGGCGTCGAGGAGGAAACGCAAGTGGGGGACGGACAGACGGGTGCAGCAGAGCAAGCTGGTGACTGAATAGTGTTCCAGCTCTCTCATTGACATTGCATGAGTCGCTGATAATGAATCTGAAGCTCTAACAGATGGATTTATGATCATCTGCAATATGCAATGTGCATGTAACCTTGGCATCACATCTCTGACTCTTTCCTTTACTCCCCCACAGGACCATCGCAAGCACCCATCCCCACTAGCCAGGGGGAACAGCCTGAGCAGACAGACTCCTCAGAGGAAGCTGCAACCTCTGAGGGCGCAGTGTCAGCAGAACTAAGCGCACCCAGCACCAGCGCAGACACTCACACCTCGGTGGGACCCTTGGGACATAGAGTAGTGTTGTCACTTGGTGTATCACAGCTCACAAGTGAGCATCAGCAGATGGTGGAGACAGGGACAGCAGTGGAGAGTCCTAGTCGGAGGGCGCAGGACTCTCCTAGCTCGGCTCAGCTGCATGTCGACCCTCTGCCTCTGGGGCCATCCATAAGATCAGCGGTGCTGGAACTCCAGGAACAGATGCAGGAGTCTCTGACAGGTTTTGTCTCCAGGGTCGCTGCGAGTGTGGAGCGAATGGAAGAGTCCATAGCGAACATGACATAGCGAACATGAGCAGAGCCTTTGTGGAGTCATTGGCGCATGAACGCATCACCATGGAAAGGATGGCAACCTCCATGGAGGTGATAAGTCACCAGAGTGCAGAAAACATGGTCATTGTTCTGAATAGAATGACATCTCTGGAGGAGCCATGGTCATCTATTGAACAGAGAAACCAGACCTTCATGGAAGTCCTTCTGAGTAGGACTTCCAGTGCAGATACGGGTCCCCATGGCCCCCCTGATGTGCAGCAAGGTGCTCTCAAGCCACTTGCAAGCGCTGAGGTAGACCTGACCCATGAGAGGGATGTTGGTGGCACACAACAAGGAGGTGGGGGCTCCTCTCCAAGCGCTCACACTTCCATGCCACTGACAGGTCCTCGGTCAGAGCCCCACCAGAGTCCGCATCCAAGTGAGATCGGCGTCTCAATCCCTGCCCAGCCGCAGGAGCAGCAGACTGTTGCCGAGCCCTCTCAGGTTCGCAATCCCAGAGGACGCCCGCCAAAGGAGTCGAGACAGGAGTAGCAACAAAGTGAGCAGGGGGCCTCCACTTCTGCTGAAGCCACAGGGGAAGCACCACATAGGAGCACGCATAAGAGAAAGAAACTGCACAAATAGTCACAAGGGTAGTCACTTGGGTGAATTTTGATGTGTATTGTTAAAAAGCCATCAGGTCTAAAGTTTAAATAAAAACTCTGATGGCTACAGCTGCAGTTGTGGCGTCTGTCATTTCGCTAATGGGACTTCCACAATAAGGCCTCAGGATAACTTGCAATTGTCAGTATGGTGGCCACATTGTTAGGGATCCGCTGGGTCTGGGCCATTGTCGTAGCTCTGGTAAGAAGCTGCGAGGCAAAAGTGCTTTCTTGTCTAGGCTAAGCAAATCTGGCCAAGATGAGTGCGTTCCTTGCATTCCGGGCAGCTATGGTCTCGCATAATGCTGCCGCTGGTTGAGGGGCCTCTGCAAGTTCTTCGTTCTCTCTCCTCCTCCTCCTCCTCCTCCTCATCTGAGGAGGCTATGTGAGGAGCCACTTGGTCCTCCGACATCTGTAAGCCACGACGCTGTGCCATGTTGTGAAGTGCACAGCAAACCACGACGATTCTGGAGACCCTGGCTGCTGAGTATTGCAGGGCTCCACCTGATCTATCCAGGCATCTGAAGCGCATCTTCAGCATACCGATGGTTTGCTCGATTATGGATCTGGTGGAAATGTGGCTGGAGTTGTAGCTCTCCTCAACGGCGTCATTAGCCACGTCCTCAGGGGATAGCCCTTGTCTCCAAGTAGCCATCCGTGAAGTTGGTCTGGCGGACTGAATAGTGGAGGCACACTAGACTGGCGCAGTATGAAGGAGTCATGGCAACTGCCAGGGTACTTGGCACAAACATGCAGAACTTCCTTGTTGTGGTCACACACCAGCTGAACGTTGAGGGAGTGGAAGCCCTTGCGGTTGACAAAAATACCTGGATTGCGATGGGGTGCCTTAAGGGCCACGTGTGCAGTCAACGACGCCCCGCACCCTTGGAAAGCCTGCCAGATTAGCGAATCCAACCGCACACGCCGTGACACTTGCTCGATCCTTGGTGAAATGGATGTGATTGTGCGCGATGGCAAAGAGGGCATCGGTTACCTGCGTGATGCAGGTGTGTGCGGCCGCCTGGGAAATGCCGCAGATGTCTGCTGCTGATCCCTGGAATGAGCCTGAGGCAAAAATGTTGAATGCGGTGGTGACTTTGACGGCCACTGGTAAGGGGCGTCCACCTGGTCCTCTGGGCTCCAGGTCTTGTTGCAGCATTGCGCAGATGTCACCCACTACCTCTCGAGAAAGTCGGAGCCGCCTTTGGCACTGCTGCTCAGACATGTTGAGGTAGCTGACCCTCTGTCTGTAGACCCTGTTTGGGGGGTATCTCCTGCGCCGACGGCCTTCCATGCGCTGGCCCCTTCTGTCCTGTGCAGCTTCAGGTGGGTGAGCAGCAGCTTGGCGCTCCTGCTGTTGCTGCTGCTGTTGGTGGTGCTGTTGTTCATGGTTCTGCTGGTGCCGCGGCTGTTGTTCCTCCTCATCGGATATCCAGGAGGGAAGGAAATAAATGGCTCCCATGCCTCTGGTATATGTCTCAGTTGAGGAAGCCCTCAATGAGGGTGGCGAGAGGGGTTTCCCAGGAGGTCACACTGCAGATGGGTGTCAGGCTCCAAACTTCCAGAGCTGTGGTTATGCCTTCTAAAAGTTCCCCCAGACCTGTGACAACAAAGTCCTGCCACCTGCAATTGATGGCTGATCAAATCTCCTATTTAAAGGTTGAGCTGCTGCAGATAGTCAGCAATCCACTTGTGCTCCCGCCAGGTTTCACTGGAGTGTTTCCCATCAGGCGTGCTTCACGTGGGAAAAGGGTTAAACTGCCTAAAATGGTTCAAAATGGCATTACTGAGCCACTTTAGGGATTGTTAAGAGTGTTAATGGCCTCTCCCGCCTCTTGGAGGCGGGACGGAGTCGGGAACCCCGCGACCAATTTTGTCAAAATTGGGTGGAGGCGTGTTGGAGTCGGGATGGGGTCGGGACCCCCGAATCTGCTACTTTAACCCCCCACACGCCTCCAAACCCGACTCCACGGGTCATTCAAAATCCAGCCCTAAGTGTAGTCTTCAGGTAAAGCTGGGTTCGTGTATGGAGGATAATTAGACCAGGCGTACATATGTAATTCAGTCCTTATTTTAAGGTCATACATTCTGTCATTATTATTATTATTACTACAATCCATTTTAGATTTTTTATAGTTAAATAATATAAATGTGGACATAGGAATTTATAAAGAAAAAATGATAAAATAGTGAGATTAAAATCTTGACAAGAAGAAAGGTTTCGTTTTCTAGAAGTGAATGCAGATGTAAGATTTTTAATATAGATTAAGATAGATGGATATTTTAAACTCTTCCTATAGCTTCCAGATACTGCAAAATAAATTGTGCAGTACAGACCAAACATTGCTTTAATTGAACGCAGTACAGAAAATCACAAATCAACCCCACTCAATGTATTCAATGACATTATTACAATCTTCAATTATTTTGCTAACATTTTAAAACATTTTTAAACTATAGGGAGATTTTCCATTCCCATAACCAATAGTGCAAGTTTGTAACAGGTACGGAGGAGGGATGGAAAATTAGAGGCAGAGGCCAAACATCTCAGATGCATTGGGAGTGCTCTGCTCAGTATTTTCCAACTAAGCAACGCTGGGGGATTCAGGAGCCTTACGTGCCTCAGAACAGCTGTAAAAAATTATTTAAATTAAGGCGGGGCTTCTCTGCCTCACATCTATCAATTGTTTGCTCCACCAGTACGGCATCATCACTGCACTTGTTTAAAAAGGTGCACAGCAGGCTATTGTCAAGAGAAAGAGACTTTCTGCGTCACTTTTGATTTAGTGAGCTTTCTTTTGCCATTTTGGTTTAATTTGTTGCATTTATTTAGAAGAATTCACTTTATTTTTAGGATTTGCCTTCAATTTTGCCGTTTAAAGAAAACTTTTTCTCCTTTTACCACTATCATTCAAGAGAGTTTCACTGTGATTTGCAGCAGCTCCTGCTGGTAAGGTTGGCAGCCCTTGATCTCAGAGAGCTAGAGGACAAGGAGGTGTTCCAAAGGAGTTATCAGAAGGAGGTCTGTCTGTATCTGTGATGGGTTACACAGAGACCCATTGGTACCCAATTATGTAGGCCCCCAATCCCTGCCAGAGCTAGTTGGGAATATTACAGATATGCCTTCACTGTATACACTTGGCCAAGGAGGTTTCTCTCCTAGGTGAAATTGTGTGCTTAAGTAGCCATCTTGTAACAGCAGAAAGGTAGTTTTGAGTGGTTGGAAATTGAAGGAGCACCTGCACAGTGCGAGACGTACACATAATCTGTACATCAACCATGGTAAGTGACTGTGCATCATGCAGCTAAGTTGTTTTACAATGACTTAAGGTCATATGAACTTGGACAGCTTGAAAGTGGCAAGGTTTTCAATTGTATGTTGCACCTTGAAGGTGTAACCTACTTGGCATGGGTATGCATAAGATTTGTTTGGCATGGGTGGAGAGTACTGGAATAGGTTGACAGGCAACACTTTGTGGCATTCAATCTTAAGCCCTCTACATGATGAATGGTACTGCTGGGTAGTATTTCCTTCGCAGATTCCTTAAGTATGCTATCTTCTTATGCATCTTTTGCTGGGTCCACCAGGTAGTTTACACAACATTGAACCTGGTTACCACTTGATAGGAATAATGTACTGCTGTCCTCTGGGGAGGATACCCTGGAAAGCTGAATAGAGCACACCTTGTCTTACCCATCTCATGTAGCTGCACGTCCATTTTGGCCATCCATCAAACAAGGCGTTGAGTGCCGTACCACCACCTCATTTGCCCACGGAATCTGTGTTGTGCCACCACAATGATTTTCTTCGTTTAATTTATGCCTGGCATTTTCCTCCCCATCCAACCTACACCTTTAAGTGAACACATCCCTTTCATTTGGACCTGATGGTAAGATTTTCCGCTTCATGCTGTAACTGACTAGGATTGCTCCTGAAAAAGAAAGTTTTCTATTCTCCTCATTTGAATGAAGAGAAAATTTCACACAAAAGGATTAAAAACCCTGAAAACATGGCTAACACATTGGATTTTTTTTTATATGTTCCCGGGTTGTGAGTGATGCTGGCACAGCCGCATAAAGGGGGTGCAGGAACAGAGAGACCTGGGGGTGTACGTACACAAGTCTTGGAAAGTGGCAGGACAAGTTGAGAAAGCTGTTAAAAAGACATACGGGATCCTTGGCTTTATAAATAGAGGCATAGAGTACAAACCAAGGAAATCATGCTAAACCTTTATAAAACACTGGTTAGGCCCCAACTGAGTATTGTGGCCAATTCTGGACACCACACTTTAGGATATCAAGGCCTTTGAGAGGATGCAGAGGAGATTGACGACAATGGTACCAGGGATGAAAGACTTCAGTTACGTGGAGAGACTAGAGAAACTGGGGTTGTTCTCCTTAGAGCAGAGAAGGTTAAGGGTGATATGATAGAGGTGTTCAAAATCATGAAGGGTTTTAATACAGCAAATAAAGAGAAACTGTTTCCAGTGGCAGAAGGGTCAGTAACCAGAGGACACAAATTTAAGGTAATTGGCAAAAGAACCAGAGGTGACATGAGGGGAAAAAAATTATGCAGTGACTGGTTATGGTCTGGAATGCACTGCCTGAAAGGGTGATGGAAGCAGATTCAATAATAACTTTCAAAAGGGAATTAGATAAATATTTGATGGGGAAAAATTTGCTGGGCTATGGGAAAAGAGAAACAGAGTGGGACTAATTGGATAGGTCTTTCAAAGAGTCAGCACAGGCACGATGAACCAAATGGCCGCCTCCTGTGCTGTATCATTCTATGATTCTATAATTTATTGCTCATCCCTAGTTGCCCTAAGAACAACAACAACAAAACTTATATTTATATAGCGCCTTTAACGTAGTAAAACGTCTCAAGGCGCTTCATAGAAGTGTTATAATACAAAAAATTTGACACCGAGCCACATAAGACATTAGGGCAGATGAAAGAGGTAGGTTTTAAGGAGCATCTTAAAGGAGGAAAGAGAGGTAGAGAGGCGGAGAGGTTTAGGGAGGGGATTCCAGAGCTTAGGGCCTAGGCAGCTGAAGGCACGGTCACCGATGGTTGAACAATTATAATCAGGGATGCTCAAGAGGGCAGAAATTGAGGAGCGCAGATATCTCGGGGAAGTGGGGGGTGGGGGTGGGGTGCGGGGCTGAAGGAGATTAGAGATAGGGAGGGGCGAGGCCATGGAGGGATTTGAAAACAAGGATGAGAATTTTGAAATCGTGACGTTGCTTAACTGGGAGCCAATGTAGGTCAGTGAGCACAGGGGTTATGGGTGAACGGGACTTGGTGTGAGTTAGGACACGGGCAGCCGAGTTTTGGATGGCCTCAAGTTTACGTAGGGTAGAATGTGAGAGGTCAGCCAGGAGTGCATTGGAATAGTCAAGTCTAGAGGTAACAAAAGCATGGATGAGGGTTTCAGCAGCAGATGAGCTGAGGCAAGGGCAGAGACGGGCGATGTTACGGCGGTGTAAATAGGCGGTCTTAGTTATGCTGCGGATATGTGGTCGGAATCTCGTTTCAGGGTCAAATACGACCCCAGAGTTGCAAACAGTCTGGTTCAGCCTCAGACAGATGCCAGGGAGAGGGATGGAGTCGGTGGCTAGGGAACGGCATTTGTGGCGGGGCCCAAAGACAATGGCTTCAGTCTTCCCAATATTTAATTGGAGAAAATTTCTTCTCATCCAGCACTGGATATCGGACAAGCAGTGTGTCAATTTAGAGATAATGGAGGGGTTGAGAGAAGAAGATGGTGGTGATGGGCCTTCGGTCTAATCTAGTAGCTATGTTATCAATATGGCTGATCCACTTAATTTTCTGGTCAGTGATGAACCCCAGGACAGTGGAGGACTCAGCAATGGTGTTGCCATTGAAGGTCAGGGGGGGGGTGTTTGAGCTTATCTTGTTCAAGATAATCATTGTCTGGCACTAATGTGACATGAATGTTACCTGCCACTTATGAGCCCAACCTGGATAATCCATTTTCGTTGTCGGCTGGCATGGGCTGCTCCATTTATTAGCGAAATTGTGAAAGGTGCTGAACACTGTGAAATTGTCGGTAAACAGACCCACTTCTGACCTCATGACAGAAAGAAAGTAATTGATGAAGCAGCTTAAGATAGTTAGGCCAAGGATCTTGCACTGAGGAACTCCGGCAATGATGTCCTCGGAATATATGATTGACCTCCAACGACCATGACCACCTTCCTGGATGTCAGGTATGACTCCAGACGTTGGAGGGTTTTCCATTGACCCCCAGTTTGGTAGGATGCCTGGCTCATTGATGATAGGTCCATCCAATATTTTCTAATTGTTCTGTTTTGTAGTGTTTCTTTTACAACCGAGTGGCCTAGTAGGTCATTTCAAAGGGCATTAAGAATCAACCACATATCATGGGACTGGATTTGCATGTAAACCAGATCGGGTAGGAGGTGGCATGTTCCCTTCCCTTCCCTGAAGGACATTAGTGAACCAGTTGGGTTTTTGTGACACTCAGGCCCACTATTTGATTTATTGAATTTAATTCACAACTTGCTATGCTGGCATTTGAACTCATGACCTCTGTGATATCAGTCCAGTACCAAAACCACTGGGCTACCGTACATCATGAAGTACCTCAAACAGATGCATGCCATGCATTGTGTGTGTGTTCAACAGCATTTTAGCAGTTCATCATAGAATCTGCTTCACAAATTATGAAAATGAAATGACATATCTACTGACAATGTTCCACATATGTAAATGAGATGTAGATAGCTCAAAGGAAGTAATTATTTCACAGTAACTTAGGCTCAATATTTTGCATGTTGATGGAGAATCTTATCATCCAACTATATTTTATCTTTCCTTTTATTACCTAGGTTAGTCCCAAACCTGTATTAAGAAATGATTAATTATATTTTTGTTCACTTTTTCAATTGTGGAAAGGTACAAATGAGGATTTTTTGCAGAAATCAAGCAGTGATAAAATGTTACTTGTTCTGTTAATATTTTTTGCGTTGATTAGGAAGTTATGAAACTAAAGAAATTTCCTCCAAGATGGTAAAGTCCAAAGAGATGTTTTAGGGCTTCAAAAGCTGATAGAACTGATGCCTGATATTTGTCCTGGTAGAAAGAAAATCGTTTCATTTTTAGAGGAAAACTCATTAGTATTCATTGAAATACAATTAAAAGAAATTGGTTTGTTTATCTAAAATAGGAACTATCCAATTGATTGTATTTCTAAGATTGACTAACTTAGAGAAATTGGGGGTCAAAACAGGGACATTCTAGTTCCTTTGTGATTCAGTACTACACCATGTGATACATTTACACTCTGAGCCATTGGGGAAGATATAGCTACAGATTATAAATTAATTGTTTTACTTGAAGCCAGTTTTACACCACTGCATCATTCAGCTTGGAAAATAGCATTCATCACAAACAAACTTCAAGGAAGTATTTCTTGAAATGGGTATTCCAGAACATGTTGGCTTTTCCAACTGAAGCTGCAGTTGTCCTTTATTAGTGTGTTACAGCAAATCACAACATCATTGAATGCATTGATGAGCACAGACAACCTCAGCTAGCAAATAAAAACAGATGCTGCCATACAAGCTAGGGCGCCAACCACTGTCAACTGGACCCTGTCCATCCAGGGTCCGTATATTATCATTATATTTTAGACGTCCCACCACCACCTGCAGATCCCTACTTTAAGGAGATTTGTTGTGTAAGTGGTACAAATCCAACTAATGAAATTGCTCAAAAACATATTGGCCTGAAATTTAATACTTTGGCGGGTTAGGAACAGGGTGGGGCGGGGGGTGCTCAGAAGCAGTCAGGAGAACGGGTTTCCCGCAGGCCCTGCCAAATTTAATGGCAGAGCCTGATTTGCATTTAAAACCTCTGTTTCCCACCTACAGCCAGCCAGATGGAGAGGATGGCTGGGTGCAGGTGGGTAGGCCTGCGGCACTAGGCCACAGAGAGGAGGGAGGGAGGGATCGCGTGGGAAAGCCGGAGGAGCATCGGGAGGGGAGGCAGATTACATCGGGGGCCGGAGGACTATCGGGGGTCAGGGGTGGGGGGGGGGCAGACGACATCGGAGAGCCGGAGGAGCATCGGGGCGGGGAAGGCCGGGAAGGTGATCAGAGGGTGGGGGTGGGGGGATGTCGGAGGCCTGGGGAGGTATTGGAGGCCTCGTGGGGGTGTCTCCAATCGCCGGGGGTGGGTTAGACAGCGACGCTGGATTCAGGAGGTAAGTATAAAGGCACTTACCTCCTGGATCCAGCAGTCCTCGCCTTCCATTAGTTGGCAGGCTTCACGAGGCCTGCAAAACCCGACCAGCCACTGTTAAATTTAAAATGGTGGTTAAATCAGAGGCACGCCAGCCTCATTATAATATTTAAATGGGCGACCTGCCTCCTGGGAACGGGTTGGCTGCCCGCCCAGTCCCGCCTCCGTTAAAACCGGAGGCGGGTTCTGGTCGGGATTCAGATTTTTAACATTTTAACTTCCCACCCGACCCCAACCCACCGTTTTTTGGGGTTAAAATTCCCCCCCCTTATCCATATAATTTTAGCAGCCATATTTTTTTTCTCACTGACCCTAGGGTTTAAGTCAAAAAACTACATTTATAAGGTAACAAAAACATAAGAAATTAAATCATTCACATAAAAAATCATTAAACTTACACATATTGTTGTCTCTGCAGTGTTGCAAATCACTCCAGTAATGTTTCCCCGCAGAGGCCTACACATCTCTGACAAGCCTGTCCTCTCCTTCTATACTCCAAGTATACTTTAGCTCCGATTTGAATCGGGCTGAGGCTGGAAGCAAACCGGGCTGACCGGCACTATATAAATGCATCTTCTTTCTTTCTTTGCAAGACACTATGATCCCATGCTCTCAACACGGTACCTTGCTTGCTGGGAGTGTAGAATTGGAGAAATAGCCTTGTATATTTTTCTGCATATGTTTTTCCCATTTATCTTTGCTTCAATTTTTCTCTTTTTTTCTTCTTCCTCTGCCTGATCTGACAGCTTGTAGCTGAGAGGATGGTTGCACAGATATGTTGTCACTATAGCCCCCTCTAGCTATTTTATAGGAGGCACTGCTAACCATTTAGGAAGGACTCTCCCTTCTAATTTTCCTTCCCTCCTGCAGGGAGATAGTGCACCCTCCATCTGTGCCTCCTTGGTCAAGCTTGCTCAGAATTGGAATTGGGCAGAAAGGGTATCAAACCTACTCTGTGGCATTAAATGTTGATGCTCAGCACTGTCCCATAAAGTCATAAATTGAAAAGAAATCTAACTAATGTAGCACATAGAATTTCCTTACTTGACACAAGTGAAATGTTCCAACTTTGTGATTTGCTTCAAACGTGGTGTGATTAAGTCAAGTTATTCTAGAGGTAATTGGATAAAATAGTCCTTTTGAAACATCTGTGTGTTCTTATATGACTAATGAAATGATATAGATACTTGGCTGTAGATGACTTGAAGACAGGATTACTGAAAGCATCTCATTCACTGTGCAGTTCCGTTTACATATTATGTATAATTTATACGCAACAGGAAGATTCTGCTGATGTTTCTGAAGTGCCATCGCTGTTCAAAATCTACATAATGATGTGTATCCGTCCGTTCTGGCCCCCGCCCGTCGGCTCACAGCATTGTCACAAATAAAAGAACCTTTATTCCAGAGTTATTAATGGTCTTCATTTGACTTTGATCACTTGCTTCAAAAAAAAATTTACAATGGAATTTCATATCCATAAGGGAGATTTAACTGCAATATGTGTATTCATGTTATTCTTGTCTAGCAAATGTGCTCTTCAGTTTAAAGTTGCTTTAATCAGAGAGCATGAAAGATGTTTAAAATTGAAATCACCCCATGCAACAGAACTGTAAGGCATTGTATTATTTATGACAAATTGGCATAAATTAATTGACACAGCTGTCAATACTTTATAATATTTTAATTAGGTTTTTCTTTAGTTTGAATTTACTTTGTGCTTTTTGTATTATGGTTTACCATAGTTTATAATTTAAATTCATTTTTAATATAAGATAACTACGGTTAATCAGTTTATTGAAAAAGTACTCTCAGTTGTATTTTTATTCTAAAGAGCTTTATTTAGAATATCAAGTTGAGGTTATAATGGCTATATTCAGCTCTCTTCCTCCCCACCTTCCCCTCCCCCAATATGGCTCAGCAAGTTTATTCAATCAATAACAGAATTATACAGATGAAGAAGATCCCAGATTCAATCTCCTAGTCTGTAGCTCTCGGCAAGGTAGCAGTAAGAGCATTACTATTGGCTTCAATGCTCCTGAGTCAGAAGAAATTACTATCTAGCAGTCATAGAATGATAACAATTTACGGCACAGAAGGAGGCCATTTGGCCCATCGTGTCTGCGCCGGTCGAAAAAGAGCTATCCAGCCTAATCCCACTTTCCAGTAGCCTTGTAGGTTACAGCACTTCAAGTGCATATCCAAGTACATTGAGAGTTTCTGCCTCTACCACTCTTTCAGGCAGTTAGTTCCAGACTCCCACCATCCTCTGGGTGAAAAAAAGTTCTCCTCAACTCCCCTCTAATCCTTCTACCAATTATTTTAAATCTATGCCCCCTGGTTAATGACCTCTCTGCTAAGGAAATAGGTCCTTCCTATCCTCTCTATCTAGGCCCCTCATTATTTTATACACCCTCAATTAAGTCCCCCCTCAGCCTCCTCTGTTCCAAAGAAAACAACCCCAGCCTTTCCAATCTTTCCTCATAGCTAAAATTCTCCAGTCCTGGCAACCTCCTCATAAATCTCCTCTGTACCCTCTCTAGTGCAATCACATCTTTCCTGTAATGTGGTGACCAGAACTGTACACAGTACTCTAGCTGTGACCTAACTAGTGTTTTATAGAGTTCTATCTTAATCTCCCTGCTCTTATATTCTATGCCTCAGTTAATAAAGGAAAGTATACCGTATGCCTTCTTAACCACCTTATCTATCTGTCCTGCTACCTTCAGCGATCTGTGCACATGCACTCCAAGTTCCCTACGGAAAGTTCATATGTGAACATTGGGTTAGGACGAGACTGAGTTTAATGATGTGAGCTGTTAACTAGCCTGCTGACATTCACGGTCAAAGCTCCTACATGAATAATAGGGACTGGGCAAGGTACCAGAAAGGGGGAGCAAACTGATGAGAAAAAAGATAGTTATATTTAAACAGTTGGATAGTGGAAAGTCCTTGATTCATAAATCACTAAAACTTTGAGAGGGTTTGTTTATAGAACTGAATATGGTTTATTAATGTTGTGTTTTAATTGATTGCTGAGTGTACTTTCAAAACTAATTGTCGATTCCTGACTCAATAGTGAATGCCCTTGCAAAACTAGCTATGCCTACTTCTCCATTCCCAACTTGCCAGACCAAGTTGACAGTGCCACCGTTTTCAAACAGGAAAATATTCCATATTTTCAGATTCATCTTCCAATTAAGCAGAAGCTTGGATATCTAGGCTAGCCTGCCCTTCACCGCATAGTACAATATGCATATGTTATTGTGTAGCAAAAGTTGCTAGCAAGAGTCTATATTTGCTTTGCTCTGACAGTAATCACTTATATCCAATCTAGAGCACTAGAGAAATTATTTGCACATAATCACACTTTAGTATGTTTCAATTTATATATTTCTTAACTCTTGATATGTCTTGGATATGAAGGTATGAGATGTATTTTAACCTGCTAATAAAACATGCACTGAAACTATTGCCCTAAAGCAAAAGTAAACTGTTGAAATTGAATTGGTGATAGTTACTACTTACTTAACACTGCATTACTGTCTCTACGTTAATGCCCTTACTGGTAAATTATGAAGGTTTCTGTCCCTTTGGAAGAGATTGACAACTTGCTGGTATAGCTGTAACATGCTTGGCATGGTGTTTCAATCATTTGTCTCTGTTTTGTTTATTTAAAGGACAGTATCCCTTTTTGTTGACCTACCTAGTCTATAGTTCAAAGTGGTGAAGAATCTGTAGCTCAAAAAGATTCCTGCAGTTTGAGTAAAAAATCCATAATTTGTAGGGACCACAACAAACCTCAGTAGTGGTTGTTGTGATCCTAATGCCATCCTTGATGACATTTGCTGTGCGTATGGTGAACGTAGTAAGATTTGGATTTTTAAAACTAAAAAAAGCTGGGATGATAAAAGGGATACTGCCTCTTTCAACATATTAACTCTAGACTACAGTGACTGCATAGTACTTATATTATATTGTATTTTACAGGTGGAAATTATGACAACACATTTGAAATAGAGAAGGGCGTTGGCACAATTGTTATCGCAAAGCCACTGGATACTGAGCATAGGGCCACATATAATATGACTGTGGAAGTCACAGATGGGACTAACTCAGCTGCCACACAGGTAAAGCAGATGAAGTCAATGTGCAAAACATATGATGCTGTTCGGGTTCATTATTTCATAATCCATTTAATGATATGCCTTTCTTAACTAGTAGTAATAGGCAATGTAATGTTTAGTAATGAGCAAGGGCCCAACACATTGTTTGGTTCTGAGATCACAGAAAATGCTGCCAGGTTAGCTGTTTGGGAATCCCATGTACGCATCACTGGTAGGACTGTAAGAGTTGCACTTCCATTTCACAGGTGAGGAAGATTTTTTTTTGTCATAGACTGACATAGTTTTCCCCTCTTGTTGTTTCCTAGCTGCTTATTGAACCAGTCGACTTTGTACGTGCCTGGGTGTGTATATACGTAATATGTACGTGCCTGGGTGTGTATATACGTAATATGTACGTGCCTGGGTGTGTATATACGTAACATGTACGTGCCTGGGTGTGTATATACGTAACATGTACGTGCCTGGGTGTGTATATACGTAACATGTACGTGCCTGGGTGTGTATATACGTAACATGTACGTGCCTGGGTGTGTATATACGTAATATGTACGTGCCTGGGTGTGTATATACGTAATATGTACGTGCCTGGGTGTGTATATACGTAATATGTACGTGCCTGGGTGTGTATATACGTAATATGTACGTGCCTGGGTGTGTATATACGTAACATGTACGTGCCTGGGTGTGTATATACGTAACATGTACGTGCCTGGGTGTGTATATACGTAATATGTACGTGCCTGGGTGTGTATATACGTAATATGTACGTGCCTGGGTGTGTATATACGTAATATGTACGTGCCTGGGTGTGTATATACGTAATATGTACGTGCCTGGGTGTGTATATACGTAATATGTACGTGCCTGGGTGTGTATATACGTAATATGTACGTGCCTGGGTGTGTATATACGTAACATGTACGTGCCTGGGTGTGTATATACGTAACATGTACGTGCCTGGGTGTGTATATACGTAATATGTACGTGCCTGGGTGTGTATATACGTAACATGTACGTGCCTGGGTGTGTATATACGTAATATGTACGTGCCTGGGTGTGTATATACGTAATATGTACGTGCCTGGGTGTGTATATACGTAATATGTATGTGCCTGGGTGTGTATATACGTAATATGTACGTGCCTGGGTGTGTATATACGTAATATGTATGTGCCTGGGTGTGTATATACGTAACATGTACGTACCTGGGTGTGTATATACGTAATATGAACTATGAACTGCATAGGATGAAAAGTGTAGTGTGTGACATATATCTGTAACATTTGGAAAAAGGTAACATCATGAGGAAAACTCCAAAGATGGTGCTTTAAAAAGTCAAGTATGGAAGCCTAGTGGTTACAGTCCAGGACCAGCAACACTCAGATTGTGAATTCAGATCCCACTATGACAAGTTGTGAAATTGAATTCAGTAAATATGGCACCAGAAAACCCCTTTTGAACCAAGGTCAACCTGTCGGAATGACGGTCAGCCCTTGGAATTCTAGCTAATAACCACCTAGTTTAAAAGGCTCACTGTTTAAGCTATTGGGCCATATAGTGACCCATTCTCTTGGCATTGAGCATCTACCGCTCTAGAAATTATGGGGGAAAAATTCGTTAGCGACCATTTTGGGTCATTAACATCGCCTGAGCGTTAAATTTAGCGCCTGGCGAAAAATAACGCCGGCGATCGCTAACTTCAGTTTTAGCGCCCCAAGAGGGAGGTGGAGCGCTAATTCAAGTGCTCCACTTCCTTCTTAGAGCGCTAACCCCGAATATTGGGGCGGTGCGTTCTGCAGCGCTATGCACTGGGCCACGTAGAGCTGCCACATAGAAGGGCTCTTCCCCCTCATTAAAGGGGTGGGCCTAAGCCCACAACTCTGTGGGGCCCTACCAGGACCACCGGGGAGCGGGGTGCCGTCCCAGCAGCCCGGCACTCGAGGAGTGCTGGGCTACCAGATCGCGGAGCAGACCCCGCGTTCAAAGATGCAACGGGCCACACAAGTAAGTTGGCCGATTTTTTTTTTTATCCCCACCTGCCACCTCCCATTTAGTTAGTGCCCCGGGAGCCTCCTGCCACTCCGTTCCCGCCCCCTGAATCGGTTGCTGTCATTGCCTGGCGCAGATTCAAGGGGCGCGGGCCAATATTGCAGGCATGGCGAAAACGGGGCGCTGCGCACGTGATGACGTAGTCATCGTCTGCGCAGCTTGGCGGGGCACTACCGGTTACCACCGCTGCTGAATTTAGCGGGAGTCATTAGTGGTGCCGTGCCCAGGGGGCGCTTACAAGAGGCGCAAATGCATCAAATTTCTAGCCCTATATTCTTTAAGGGACAAGGGATTTTCTCCAAGGTCAGTCTGTAATTCTATTTCATGTGATCAAAAACTATTATACATGAAGTAGGAGAGTATCTGAGTCATAGGGCACGTTTTTACCAGCCCTGGGGAGGTGGGTATGGAGGCGGGACTGCCGGGAAAATGGCAGAATCTGGAGGAGGGTACCCATCCCACCTCCGTGCCCTCTTCCCAGGAGGCGGGTACCCGACCTGCACTGGGAGCCACCTCCTCGAGGCGGGAAGAAGATTAGTGCCAATTAATTGCCAGTTAACAGGCAGTTTTTTGGATAATCCCTATTTTGCCACCTAAAGTATAGGCTTCCCAATGGCTCCGAACCTTGCCAGGGTCAGTGAGGCGAGCCGTGGGTCTGCGGGGGTCGGAGGGGCCGAGATGTCCAGTTTGCAGGTAAGTGATGGGTGCATGTGTGCAGAGGTAAGTGTGTGAGGTAAGTCTTAAGTGTTTTAAAAGCTTTACTTGCCTTTGCTTCTTCCTCCAGGCTTCAGCCCTTCCGGTCTCGGGAGTCCCTAATCTCACCGGCAGAGAAAGTAGAATGGCCGCTGCATTCTCAAATGCATCAGCCTTCTGCTTTCTGCTCAGGACAGATCTCTAAGTAAGCCTGTGTCCCAGGTCTCAACTTAGAAGACAGATTGTCAGTGTTCGACAGCTTCACAGAGCTCTCAAACGATGACAAGTCATCTGTGAAAATCTCTTGACAGATGAAACGTCACTCGCTGACGTCACCAGTAACCGGCTTTCCCTTAATTGGCCTGCTAAGCCCGCTGGGCGGGCTTAACAAGGTCAATCAAGGGAAAATAGCGTGGGTTGGCCGGACATTGATGGAGGCGGGACTAAAACCCGACAAGCAGCAGTCCCGCCTCCATTACGTCCCCTTTGGCAAAATCACCCCCATAGAATCTTATAGCACAGAAGGAGGCCATTCGGCCCATCGAGTCTGCGCTGGCTCTCTGAAAGCTAGCACAGTCCCACTCCCTTGCTCTTTCCTCATAGCCCGGCAAAGTGTTCCTTTTCAAGTAAATATCCAATTCCCTTTTGAAAGTTACAATTGAATCTGCTTCCACCACCCTTTCAGGCAATGTGTTCCAGATCATCATAACTCGCTGCGTAAAAAAATTCTCCTTATCTTTCCCTTGGTTCTTTTGTCCATTATCTTAAATCTGTGTCCTCTGGATATCGACCGTCCTGTCAATGGAAACAGTACCCGACTCATTCCTTCTTGAAGAAAGATCTTGCTTTCTAAACTATTTCACGTTGAACGTTTGTGTAAATTTATGATCTACTAAAGTTAAATAAAAAGAAAGGAGTGTAAATTGTGCTTTGAGAGAGGCGAAGGGCACTCAGCTGGAAATTCTAAAGTTGTATAATTGAAGCACTACTGATATTGGTTGTGTGATGTTCTTGTTCTGACCAGAATGCTATGCTGTTTTGGGCATGAAATGTGTGTCACATAATTAAATGGTTGTGACAAAACATACTCAGGAACCTTCAGACCTGAGTGGAGTAGCATGTGTGGCAGTCACGTTTACAAAAATCCGAGGAAGTAATTATATTAGGTCCCTATAACCCTCAACATGGGGCTGGCAGACCCACATTACACTGCCAACTCTCACATAATTACCTGGCCAGGGGCAGTGGAATGCATGCTCAGAATTCCTCTCATCGGCTTCGAAATGCTGGGCTGTCATCAACACAAAACACAACAACAACTTGTATTTATATAGTGCCTTTAATGTAGTAAAATGTCCCAAGGTGCTTCACAGGAGTGTTATAAAACAAAATTTGATACCAAGCCACATAAGGAGATATCAGGGCAGATGAAAGCAGTAGGTTTTAAGGAGCGTCTTAAAGGAGGAAAGCGAGGCGGAGAGAATTCCAGAGCTTAGGGCCTTGGCAGCTGAAGGCTCGGCCACCAATCATGGAGCCATTAAAATTGGGGATGCTCAAGAGGCCAGAATTAGACGAGCGCAGATATCTCGGAGGGTTGTGGGGCTGGAGGAGATTACAGATATAGGAGGGCAGTTCTATGATGAAGCAGCTGAAGATGGTTGGGCCTAGGACACTGCCCTGAGGAACTCCTGCAGTGATGTCCTGGGGCTGAGATGATTGGCCTCCAACAACCGCAACCACCTTCCTTTGTGCTAGAGTTTTCCCCCTGATTCCCTTTGATTTCAATTTTACTAGGGCTCCTTGATGCCACACTCGGTCAAATGCTGCCTTGATGTTAAGGACAGTCACTCTCACCTCCCCTCTGGAATTCAGCTCTTTTGTCCATGTTTGGACCAAAACTGTAATGAGGTCTGGAGCTGAGTGGTCCTGGCTGAGCATTGGTGAGCAGGTTATTGGTGAGTAAGTGCCGCATTACAGCACTGTCAACGACACCATCCATTACTTTGCTGATGATTGAGAGGAGAGTAGACTGATGGGGCGGTAATTGGCTGGATTGGATTTGTTCTGCTTTTTGTGGACAGTTGTCCACATTGTCAGGTAGATGCCAGTGTTGTAGCTGCACTGGAACAGCTTGGCTAGAGGCGCGGATAGTTCTGGAGCACAAGTCTTCAGCACGACAGCCGGGATGTTGTCGGGGCCCATAGCCTTTGCTGTATCCAGTGCACTCAGCTGTTTCTTGATATCACATGGGGTGAATCGAATTGGCTGAAGACTGGCTTCTCTGATAATGGGGACCTTAGGCGGAGGCCGAGATGGATGATCCATTCGGCACTTCTGGCTGAAGATGGTTACAAATGCTTCAGCCTTGTCTTTTGCACTCGCATGCTGGGCGCCGCTACCATTGAGGATGGGGATGTTCCTTGAGCCTCCTCCTCCTGTTAGTTGTTTAATTGTCCACCACCATTCACGACTGGATGTGGCAGGACTGCAGAGCTTTGATCTGATCTGTTGATTGTGGGATTGCTTAACTCTATCTATCGCATGCTGCTTCCTCTGTTTAGTATGCATGTGTTGCAGCTTCCCCAGGTTGGCACCTCATTTTTAGGTACGCCTGGTGCTGCTCCTGGCATGCTCTGCTACACTCCTCATTGAACCAGGGTTAGTCCCCTGGCTTGATGGCAATGGTAGAATGTGGGATATGCCAGGCCATGAGGTTACAGATTGTGGTAGAATACAATTCTGCTGCTGCTGATGGCCAACAGATCCTCATGGGTGCCCAGTTTTGAGCTGCTAGATCTGTTCTGAATCTATCCCATTTAGCACAGTGGTAGTGCCACACAACACGATGGAGAGTGTCCTCAGTGTGAAGACGGGACTTCATCTCCACAAGGACTGTGCGGTGTTCACTGCTATCAATACTGTCATGGACAGATGCTCTGCAACAGGTAGATTGATCAAGTAGGTTTTTCCCTCGTGTTGGTTCTCTCACCACCTGCTACAGGCCCAGACTGTGTTGAAGTCTCGACTCCGAGTAAGACTCTGAAACAAACTGTACCGTCAGATAAACAAAGCTTCATTCTTTTACTTGCACAAGGGGAGCGAGAGCCCTGTCAATGGCTAGGCTCACACTCCAAAGAATATTCGTGAATGCAGCATATTTATACACTAAAACAGGCAAGCGTTCCATAAATCACGTGTAATGATATTGTATCATTTTAAACGAATTAAGAGTTTAAACAAAGACACTCAAAAGGTCAGCAGGACAGAAATGTCTTCAGACAAGGTAAGTTAATTATATTCTGTCAAGAGGTTTTGTCTGAATCTTGTTACCAAAAATGACTTATTCACTCATGTCTGATTATCATGTTTATACAGTGAAGAACACAAGTTCAATATGATCATGTATAAAAGTAGCTAGTCAACTCTGTACAAAGCTATTTCAGTATTCATGCAGATAAAGAGAAACGAGATTGACCTTTAACAGAATTGTTTTCATTCTTTGGCCAGATGTCATTATAGGTCAGAAGATTATGTTAGTTGCTGCTGACTTGACTTTAGTCCACAGGCAATGGTACAAAATACATTCGATGTCAAGTATCCCATTCTGCACAAGTAAGGGCAAAATCATATTTCCACAACTGGCAGCTATGTTCTTCAGGATTTGGCCAGGTCGATCTGTAGTGGTACTATTGAGCCACTCTTTTGTGATGGACATTGAAGTCGCCGACCCAGAGTACATTCTGTGCCCTTGCTACCCTCAGTGCTTCTTCCAAGTGGTGTTCAACATGGAGGAGTACTGATTCATCAGCTGAAGGAGGGCGGTAGGTGGTAATCAGCAGGAGGTTTCCTTTCCCATGTTTGCCCTGAAGCCATGAGACTTCATGGGGTCCGGAGTCAATGTTGAGTCCCAGGGCCACTCCCTCCTGACTGTATATCACTGTGCTGCCACCTCTGGTGGGTCTGTCCTGCCGGTGGGACAGAACATACCCAGGGATGGTAATGGAGGAATCTGGGACACTGGCTGAAAGGTTTCATTCAGTGAGCATGACTATGTCAGGCTATTGCTTGATTAGTCTGTGGGACAGCTCTCCCAATTTTGGCACACATTCCCAGATGTTAGTGAGGAGGACTTTGCAGGGTCGACTGGGCTGGGTGTGCCTTTGTCGTGTCCGAAGCTGGTGCCAAGGTCGATGCCGGATGGTCTGTCTGGTTTTATTATTCTTATTGTTTTTCATAGCGGTTTGGTACAACCGAGTGGCTTGCTAGGCCATTTCAGAGGACAGTTAAGAGTCAACCACATTGCTGTGGGTCTGGAGTCACATATAGGCCAGACCAGGTAAGAACAGCAGATTTCCTTCCCTAAAGGACATTAGTGAACTAGATGGGTTTTTACGACAATCCGGTAGTTTCATGGTCACCATTAATGATGCTAGCTTTTTATTCCAGATTTATTTAATTGAATTTAAATTCCCCAGCTGGGATTTGAACTCACCACTCTGGATCATTAGTCCAGGCCTCTGGATTACTAGTCCAGCAACATAACCACTAAGGTACTATACTTGTAACCATTATGCTATTGTAGCCATGGTGACAGGGACCATGGAACTGAACCTATCAAGGATGCATTGTTTTGAAAGTACGGTAGGAGCGTGCAATAGTGGAGAAAGGTCAAAAAATGGCTTCACTCTGGACTGCAGCTGTTGTGAATTGTAGGTTGTGATTATGTTTGAGATTTAGATTTTTTTGGCCGTGGTGATTTCTGAGACCTGGAATTGTTTTGGAGTAACCATTATATCCCCATTCAAAAAAGACACAGGCCGCGATTTTTTCATTGGGTGCGGTTCAGGTGGTTTCCGGCTTCCAGTCCCGCCCCCAACTGCATCCAGCCCACAGACGTGATTTTACGTTGATCGACCTTGTTAAGCCCGCCCTGCAGGCTTACTGGCCAATTAAGAGGAAGCCGGCCAGATGACGTCATTTGATGACGCATTTTCTGCCGGTTTTCTTAAAGGGACCACGCACAGTGTTTTTCTGACAGCTGATTTCTCAGTGTTTGACAGCATTGAGGTACTGCAAACACTGACAATCACTGTACAAAGGTGAGCTCTTGCACCCAGGCTCTCCAGTGACTCCCTCCATAGGCTGGAATAGATGGCAGCTGCAGGTGAGGTGACAGAAGCGATCTGTCACTGGTGAGAGAGATTCTCCCAATGAGGTGGCACTGGACATGGATTTCAAAACTTGTTACCTAAAGAAATGTGTAAATGCATTAAAAATGAATTTCCCAACATTTTCTTTCCTCTGAGACTCACCAGTGCACCATTGGATCCTTCACACCACTTCTGCAGCTGTCATCAATCCAGAAACATTACAGCAGACTCACAACACGCCACATTTACCTGGCGTGGTGTCTGAACGTCGGGAAACCCAAGGCAGAAGCGGCAAAATTAAAAAATAGCTTGTCAACTACTATCAACTACCTGTTAACAGGCAGGTAATTGGCTTTAATCCTCTTCCCGCCGCTAGGTGTCGGGTCCATGCGTAAATCGGGGACCCGACACTTGGGAAAATTGTTTGGAGACGGGTTGACGGCGGGATCGCAACCCGCCGTCAATCAAAACAATTTTACCCTTTGACCCGCCTCCAAACCCGCCTGCTGAGTGTCAGCAAAATCCAGCCCACAGTTTCTCAAAATTCCACACTTTTAATTTAAAACTCTGCTACACCAATTAACGTTATTTTCAGCTGTGTGATACTCTTACTAAAACAGATCGTATTTGCGTTAATGATGGTAGCCGCAAGTCACTGAAGCTGCATATGGGAACATTGGGAATGTTAATACATCATGTAGTTTGTGTTGAGGAAGTTTTTCAGATAGTTTATCAGTCTCTTTTTTTAAGTCATTGAGCAGTACAATCAGTCAGGAACCTTTTTATCATGCACTGGTTTATTTTGGTTCATGGCATCCATCCAAACATTAGTCAAGCTCTTTTTTTTAATCAATGCACACACCATTGGGTATTCATGAACTTCATTAAAAACCAGCTTTGGACAGATTTCCTGAATCAGTTTCTGCGGTACTTCGTTTCTGTTTAATTTGTCAAGTCTCCAATCCATATGTCACATCTAAACATCTCATACAGGCTTCAATGATTGATTTATGAACTATTTTGGTCTACAGCATGTTCTCCAATAGAAACTGCAGCCTAGCCACAGGTGTGGCTATGGTTACACCGTTTTAGCTATATGCTCTAATTTTAGTAGAAAACGACTTACATACACTCTGCAGTACAGGTCAATGTACTTCAAACATCGAAGATAGGAGCAGGAGTAGGCCATTCGGCCCCTCGAACCTGCTCCGCCATTCAATGCGATCATGGCTGATCATCCAAATTCAGTACCCTGTCCCTGCTTTCTCCCCATATCCCTTGATCCCCTTAGCCTTAAGAAATATATCTAACTCCTTCTTGAATATATTTAATGAATTGGACTCAACTGTCTTCTATGGTAGAGAATTCCACAGGTTCACCACTCTCTGGGTGAAGAAATTCCTCCTCATCTCAGTCCTAAATGGCTTACCCCTTATCCTTAGACTGTGACCCCTGGTTCTGGACTCCCCGACCATCGGGAACATCCTTCCTGCATCTAGTCTGTCTAGTCCTGTTAGAATTTTATAAGTTTCAATGAGATCCCCTCTCATTCTTCTAAACTCTAGCAAATACAAGCCCAATCGACCCAATCTCTCTTCATACGTCATTCCTGCCATCCCAGGTATCAAGTGTGTATTTATTTAATAACATTTACCGCCATTCAGTAACAAAGGAAATAGAGCTGGAGTCCGAGCTTCAAACACTGCGACACATCAGGGAGGGGGAGAGTTACCTGGACTCCGTGTTTCAGGAGGTAGTCACACCAATTAGAGTAACTAATTCAGAAGTAGCCCGTGGTCAGGGACAGGAAGGTGTGACTACGAGTGAGGCAGGTACAGGGATCCAGGAGGTAGTGTTGGAGGAGCCGCAGCCCTTGCTCTTGTCCAACAGGTTCGAGGCTCTTACTCCCTGTGTGGATAGGAGCGGGGACTGCAGGGAGGATGAGCAACCTGGCCACAGCACCGTGGTAAGGGGGGCCATTCAAGTGGGGGGAGTAAAAAGAAATGTTGTAGTGGTAGGGGATAGTATCATTAGGGGGATAGATAGGGTTCTTTGCAGCCAAGAGCGAGAGTCCCGAAGGCTGTGTTGCCTGCCCGGTGCCAGGGTTAAGGACATCTCCTCTGGGCTGGAGAGAAACTTGGAGTGGGAGGGGGAGGATCCAGTTGTCGTGGTCCATGTTGGTACCAATGACATAGATAGGACAAGGAAAGAGGTTCTGCTGAGGGAGTTTGAGCAGCTAGGGGCCAAATTAAAAAGCAGAACCTCGAGGGTAATAATCTCTGGATTACTACCTGAGCCACGAGCAAATTTGGCTAGGGTAAATAAAATCAGGGAGTTGAATGCGTGGCTCAAAGACTGGTGTGGGAAAAATGGGTTTTGCTTCTTGGGACACTGGCACCAGTAATGGGGCAGGAGAGAGCTGTTCCGTTGGGACGGACTTCACTTGGCCAGTGCTGGGACTAGTGTCCTGGCGAATCGAATAACTAGGGCTGTGGAGAGGGCTTTAAACTAATTAGTGGGGGGGAGGTTTCAAGAGAGCAAAAAATAAAAATGACAACAGAGAGGGTCATAGACATAGGTAGCAGTAGGGGAATCACAAATCAGAGCGTGGCAGGAAGGGACAGAGTGTGTGGAGTAAAAGGTAAACTGGTAAAAAGTGAAAAAGCAGGAACTAAGTGCCACAAAGCATATTTGAAAGTTCTCTATCTGAATGCACGTAGCATTCGTAACAAAATAGACGAGTTAATGGCACAAATAACTACATATGGTTATGATATTGTGGCCATTACAGAAACATGGCTGCAGGGTGACAATGCCTGGGAATTAAACATACCAGGTTATTTAACGATCAGGAAGGACAGGCAGGAAGGAAGGGGAGGTGGGGTGGCTATGTTAATAAAGGAAGGAATCACTGTAATACAGAGTAATGATATTGGGTCAAAAAATCATGATAATGAAACAGTTTGGGTGGAGATAAGGAATAATAAGGGGAAAAAAACATTAGTGGGCGTAGTCTATAGGCCTCCGAACAGTTGCAACTCTATTGGACGGAGTATCAATCAGGAAATAGTTGAGGCATGTAATAAGGGAACATCTATAATTATGGGGGATTTTAACTATCACATTAATTGGACAAATCAAATGGGGCAGGGCTGCCTTGAGGATGAGTTCATTGAGTGTATTAGGGATGGGTTTCTTGAGCAGTATGTAACTGAACCGACCAGGGGGCAAGCAACCTTAGATCTGGTCCTGTGTAACGAGACAGGATTAATTAAAAATGTCCTAGTAAAGGATCCCCTTGGAATGAGTGACCATAACATGGTTGAATTCCATATTCAATTAGAGGATGAGAAGGTTGGATCTCAAACAAGCGTGCTAAGCTTGAATAAAGGAGACTATGAAGGTATGCGAGCGGAATTGAGTAGAGTGGATTGGGAAAATAGATTAAAGGGTAAGACGACACATGATCAGTGGTGTACATTCAAGGAGTTATTTTACAACTTCCAAAAAAAATATATTCCACTGAAAAGAAAAGGGTGTAAAAGAAAGGACAGTCATCCGTGGCTAAGTAAAGAAATTAAGGATAGTATTCGACTAAAAACAAGGGCATATAAGGTAGCGAAATCTAGTGGGAGGACAGAGGATTGGGAAAACTTTAAAAGGCAGCAAAAAATAACAAAAAGATTGATTAAGAAAGGGAAGATAGATTATGAAAGTAAATTAGCAAAAAATATAAAAACAGATAGTAAGAGTTTTTATAGTTATATAAAAAGAAAAAGGGTGGCTAAAGTAAATGTTGGTCCCTTAGAGGATGAGACCGGGAAATTAATGGTGGGAAATATGGAGATGGCAAAAACACTGAATGAATATTTTGTATCAGTCTTTACAGTAGAGGAAACTAAGAATATCCCAACACTGGACAAACAGGGGGCTATAGGGGGAGAGGAGCTAAACACGATCAAAATCACTAAGGAAGTGGTACTCGGTAAAATAATGGGACTCAAGGTGGATAAATCACCTGGACCTGATGGCTTACATCCTAGAGTCTTGAAGGAAGTGGCGGTAGGGATTGTAGATGCATTGGTAATAATTTTTCAAAACTCCCTGGATTCCGCTAAGGTCCCGGCAGACTGGAAAACTGCTAATGTAACACCCTTATTTAAAAAGGGCAGTAGACAGAAGGCTGGTAACTATAGACCGGTTAGCCTAACATCTGTGGTAGGTAAAATTTTGGAGTCCATTATTAAGGAAACAGTAACAGGACATTTGGATAATCATAATTTAATAGGACAAAGTCAGCATGGTTTTACGAAGGGGAAGTCATGTTTGACAAATTTGCTGGAGTTCTTTGAGGAAGTAACATATAGAGTGGATAAAGGGGAACCAGTGGACGTAGTGTATTTAGACTTCCAAAAGGCATTTGACAAGGTGCCACACAAAAGATTATTGCTTAAGGTAAAAAATCACGGGATTGGGGGTAATATTCTGGCATGGATAGAGGATTGGCTATCTAACAGAAAGCAAAGAGTTGGGATAAATGGTTCATTCTCAGACTGGCAATCAGTAACTAGTGGTGTTCCACAGGGGTCAGTGCTGGGTCCCCAACTCTTCACAATCTATATTAACGATTTGGAGGAAGGGACCAAGTGTAACATATCAAAATTTGCAGATGATACAAAGATGGGAGGGAAAGTAGTGAGTGAGGAGGACATAAAAAACCTGCAAGGGGACATAGACAGGCTAAGTAAGTGGGCAGAGATTTGGCAGATGGAATACAACACTGGAAAGTGTGAGGTGATGCACTTTGGCAGGAAAAATCCTAGAGCAATTTATTATCTTAATGGCAAGAAACTGGAGAGTACTGAAGTGCAAAGGGATCTGGGGGTCCTGGTGCACGAAACTCAAAAGGTTAGTATGCAGGTACAGCAAGTGATTAAGAAGGCAAATGGAATGTTGGCTTTCATTGCTAGGGGGATAGAATATAAAAATAGGGAGGTATTGCTTCAGTTGTACAAGGTATTGGTGAGACTGCACCTGGAATACTGCATACAGTTTTGGCGTCCTTACTTAAGGAAAGACATCCTTGCTCTCGAGGCAGTGCAAAAAAGGTTCACTCGGTTAATCCCGGGGATGAGGGGGTGGTCATATGAGGAGAGGTTGGGTAGATTGGGACTCTACTCATTGGAGTTCAGAAGAATGAGAGGCGATCTTATTGAAACATATAAGATTGTGAAGGGGTTGGATCGGGTGGATGCGGGGAGGATGTTCCCGATGACGGGTGAGACGAGAACTAGGGGACATAGTCTTAGAATAAGGGGCTGCTCTTTCAAAACTGAGATGAGGAGGAACTACTTCACTCAGAGGGTGGTAGGTCCATGGAATATGCTGCCACAAAAAGCTGTAGAAGCTACAACATTAATTAAATTTAAAACAGAAATAGACAGTTTCCTAGAAGTAAAGGGCATTAAGGGTTACGGGGAGCGGGCAGGAATTTGGACATGAGTCTAGGTTCGGATCGGTCATGGCCCTGTGGGTAGTGGAGCGGGCCCAGGGACTGTGTAGCCTGATTCTGCTCCTATTTCGTGTGTGCAATTCTGTTAGATGCAGGAGATGGTTCTGTGATAGATAGTAGATTGGCGGTTAGGATCAGATCAGCCATGATCTTATTGAATGGCGGAGCAGGCTCGAGGGGCCGATTGGCCTACTCCTGCTCCTATTTCTTATGTTCTTATGTTCTTAGCACTTACACCGATCAAAAAACGCTCTCACACTCTGCTTTTCGTCTTAATGTCTTATCAACAAACGCACAAAAAGGTTAAAGTACACATGCATACGCAGTGCGAATATGAGTATTGAGATCTGTGTCTACTACTCATCTTTATTTACTAATGAAAAATACAATTAGCCACATCTGAATTCCCAATTGACCTCATGTGGCTAGTGGCTAATGTATTGGTCTACAGGAGCCTTTCTTTAAAAACACTGTGTTGGTTATGGGAAATAGGAAACCATTGGAAGGATAAAGGAAAGCTGCTTCAAGAACTTTGTGCACTGAATGCAAATAAAGTAAAGGCAAGACATCACAGGGAATCACATTAAAAAGAAGTTTTGAGCAGGAATAAGGCTGAACAGCAGAATCACTTGTGCCTCTGAACTATTCAGTTAGATCTAGTTTCATCTAAATCTTTGAATTCATTTTTGGGTCATAAGCATTGCCTATGAATATGGGTTATCTCCAGTGTAGACTAATGGTGTGCATATTATCGTCCAATAAATGTACATATTTTAATTTGCAACTGCTGCCGCCTTCACTTAGAAAGTTTCACTTAATTATATAATCTAAGTTGTAAGTCCTGGCTTCTGAACTGTGGTTTGATTCTCTAATGGTGTTCAGTACTATTCTCATCACACAAATTAGAATGCAAACCTGTGATTAATATTAAAAAGAAACCCTCAAATTCCCTGAGACTCACTCCTGCCTAGCCTAGTCAGCTTGAGCATTGAATCCTGCACTATGATAATACTCCTATAGTCAGAACAGCAATAACTGGCTTTTTATAGCACCTTTAACATGGAATAAGACCTAAAGTGCTACACAGAGGGAGGAGAAAATAAATAAATATAAATCGATAAGAGAATGGATGCTAAGCCATGCGGGAGAGACTAAGATATGCAACCAAAAGCTTGGTTGAAAACATTGATTTTGAGAAGTTTTGTAAAGTTGGCGAGAGGTGTAGGGGACTCTAGACAATAGGGCCAAAGACTGCTGCAATGGTGGGGTGAAGAGAAGAATAGACAGAAGGACAAAGTCAGGCTTGAGGACACAGAAGGGGATATAAGGCTGGAGAAAATTGCAGAGGTAGAATGAGACAAGGCATGGAGAAATTTGAAACTGAGGATTTTAAATTTAATGCTTTGTGGAACAGGGAGTCTATGTGGATCAGTGAAGACAGGGTGAACATTAATAACTGCATCAGCTGAATGTCACTGGAACTCTGTCTTCCATTATATGTAGTCTTCATTATAAAACAAATTACTTTTCTCTTTTTTTTTTAATTAATCGACTTATGTATCAGGAAAAGTGTACACAATGAAATAACCAGAAATATTGGTTGCGATTTTGCCGGTGCTCAGAGGGCGGGTTCGGAGGCAGGTCAGCTGTTACATTCAAAATGATTGACAGCGGGTTGATAACCCGCCGTGATCCCGCCTCCATGTGAGTTTCCAAAGTGTCGGGTCTGCGATCTCAGAACAGACCCGACACCAAGCGGTGAGTGAGGGATTTAAGACACTTAACTCCTTGTTAAGTGCTTGTTAAAGCCTTTTCCTATTTTCCCGCATTTTAAACGGGATTCACGACGTTCGGAGATAGCAAGCTGCATAGTTCACAGCTGCAACTGCAGTATAAAAGCTGGACTCTCACATCTGTTCACTTTCAAATGTTAGAGGTTTCTGATTCCAGGACTTGGAAGACACATTTGATCAGTCTGGAGTCTGTAAGTGTGTGGTGTTAACTCTATGTGCACTGTCACCTCCTTGGAGCAAGCTCTCTCACCATTGACTGATCACTTCTGCCATCTCAACTTCACCTGCCATCTATTCAAGCAACATCGGTGCCCTTGAAAAAATCTCACCTTGGTCCTCTGAATCCCTCCACAATCAGCCCCAACACCAACATCACCAGGTACACTAGCAGCACCAACAACAAAACCAACCTTCTGCGAAATCACCTATGCTGCACAGGACAGAGGGCATCAGCACCCGACCACATTGCTGCCTGGGAGGCCAGCGATGGCATCACCATGACCAGATTTACTTCACTTGATGCTGTACACCCTGGCTGTCACATGATGCACCAGGTTAACACCACCCCACACCAGCACCATAAGACATTCCTACAATGACCAAGCCGTTCCTTTCACACTCATCGCCATTGCGGGGGATACCGTTATGTCTAACCATGCACTGCAACTCATAAAGACACTTCCAAAGGTGAACACAGATCTGTACAATAAGGCAAAGTGTTGAAAATAAAGATTTCAATGTTTGACAACACATTAACAGAAAATTTACATGAGCATTGCATAACACACCCAAGTGCCTACCCTTGTGTGTTGTCAATTGGTATGATTGGACTAGGATGAGGGTGAGTGTGAGGGGTGACTAGTGAGATGGGGAAGTGTTAATGTAGATATAGAGGGATGGGTGGAGGTGCGAGGTAATTTGGTGTGAGTAAGGATGTGCAGGAGTAGGGTAGGGAAGGCAGAGTGATGGGGATGTGATGAGTGACACAGCAGGATGAGGTTGAGTGTGGCTTTGCAGTAACGTTTCATGATCTACTGAGATCATTGAAAGGTTGGCGCCACTGCAGCCTGGTCATCCTGACAACATCCCTGCTTTTGCCCTCCTGTGCAATGTGCAACCAGGCTGCGTTGGTGTCCTGGGGAGGTCTCTTCCGCCCATGAGAAGGGAGGAGAACCTCCCTGCGTGCTGTGACTCCCTCCATAAGCATATGGAGGGAGTCATGAGAGAACCTGGGTGCAACCGTGCACCTTTGTGCAGTGCTTGTCAGTATTTGCAGCACCTCATTGCTGCAGAACACTGACAGCACAACTGTCAAAATCAATGTGGCAATGGTCCCTTTAAGGAAACCGGCTGATGACGCATCATCAAATGATGTCATCAGACCTGCTTCCTATTAATTGGCCGGGAACCCCGCAGTGCGGGCTTA
This sequence comes from Squalus acanthias, assembly GCA_030390025.1. Classification (NCBI taxonomy): domain Eukaryota; kingdom Metazoa; phylum Chordata; class Chondrichthyes; order Squaliformes; family Squalidae; genus Squalus; species Squalus acanthias. The sequence continues at coordinate 67,647,757 of CM059431.1, forward strand.
ACAAGGCCAATCTACTGAAAATCATTTTCAGAGAGCGGCTGCAGACAGGAGCGGGACCGGAACCCGCCAACAGCTCTCTCACCTCCGCAGGGAAAATCATACCCGTTGTCTCCCATGGAATATATAATTTATCTAACAAGTAGACCCCAAACCATAATAAGCTGGTGAAAACAACCATGAAAAGATTACTGGGGAAGAAAAATCATTGCGGAGTTAGCCCTAACCATGTTAAATAGAAAATACGATAATGCAGTAAAACCTTTGCCATTTTATGCTTTCAGATTCACCCAGTGATGAAGTCAAACCTTGTCACTTCTTATTGCCAACATTTCAGTTATGATTAGCAGTTATAAATAACTGGAAGCCTTTTATACCTTATAAAATGATTTTCGCTGTATTGCTCATTTTAAGGAAAATACAATTTCTCTGTTCTTTGACCCGCCTATAAATTGTCAGTGTAAGACATTTTTGAATATAACCTGAGTAGCATACTAAAAACCTGACATATTCAACATCTCTTTGTTCTTTTTGACCTTTGTCAATATCATAGAGCTTGTTCATTATCTTTGAAGTCATACTGTTAATCTATTAATGTTGTTTTGTGATGGAAGCCCCTAATGAAAACATGCTTTCCATATTGAAATGAAATGAAAAATCAAAAAATTCTGATGCACTTTCAAAACACAATTATATTGTTACAGATGTTGTCATTGAGACAGACTTTGAATGACTATTACCAGTGCTCCAGAATGTTGCTATTTGATGTTTTACACAGTTATCGTGTTACATTTTTACATTGTCTTAAGTTTTATTTTTCTAATAGTTTTTGTATTAAGCATTGTATATTCATTTTAAAAGTAGCTATTTTGTAAGGGATTCCTAAAGTATGTACAGTTTTGGAAGAATAAGTTTTTCTTTGCTTCCCAAAATCACAAACTTAAAAGATAGCAATTTACATAATTCAATCTGTAAAACAAGACACTTCCTTTAATTTCTGAAAACCAGTAGTATTTTTAATTTTTTCTTTACAAAATATGAAATACTACCCGTTTCTGATCAGGACAGTATCACCATATGTTCCTTGGAGAGACTGGGCATCACAATAGGATCTGTGTCTTCATTGCCTCTTCTTTCAATTTGATAGCCCTTCTACCTCTGCCCATCAGTGCTGGTCTCTCTTGTAGGAATATAGCATCTATTCTGAAAGAGCCTCATCTCTTCATGTTGTACAAGAGAAGCAACCAATAGAGTACAAATCATATGATGTACTTCAGTTTGGGCATAGATTAGTCAGTAGCACTGTGATCAAACAGATGATTGAGGAGTCAGACTCCTTTGGCAGTGGATGCTGAAAGAATAAAATGGGGAACTTAGTGATAGCATCTATTTATTGCAACTTTAAGATTTTATCTGATTTTTATTTCCATTTGTTGTAACGTTGATTATTTTTGAAAATCTTAAGTATCAAATACAGAAATTCCTTACCCCTTTACTGCAGAAAAATGTCCAATTACAAATATTTATGGAGCAGAAATTAAATAACTTGTCTTATTCTTGAAAGCACATTGTTATAAAAATTGAGCTAAACCTCTAATTCTATCCTGTTTTGAGTTGCAGGTATTTATAAGAATACTCGACAACAACGATAATGGTCCAGTGTTCTCCCAGCCGAGCTATGACGTGACCATTTCTGAGGACACTATTGTAAATACCGAGATTCTGCACATTAAAGCTACTGACAAGGATGAGAAAAACAAGTTGACCTACTCTATCCACAGCAGTATAGATCCCATAAGCATGCGTAAATTCCAGCTTGACCAGAGTACGGGCAAGTTGAGCATAGCTGAAAAGCTGGATCATGAAGCACAGGCTCAGCACAGTTTGACTGTAATGGTGAGTAAGTGTTTGCAAGGTCACTTCCAGAGTTTGCCTGTGAGAGGGATATCACTTCACATCAAACTGACAGTCACTTACAGCATGTCAGTTAATTCTACTTACTGTTAACTGCTTCTGCTTCAAAAGTCTATCTGGACTCTTGTTGAGATGGCACTGAAGATTTTAAGATGCAACTTTTACCTGTGTTAATTTAGCCATCATAAGTTGATCATTACTGTGTCAACCGTGGCTCAGTCGGTAGTACCCTTGCCTCTGAGTCAGAAGGTTGTGGGTTCAAGTCCCACTCCAGAGACTTGAGCACAAAAATCTAGGCTGACACTCCAGTGCAGTATTGAAGGAGTGCTGCACTGTCGGAGGTGCCATCTTCCAGATGAGACATTAAACCGAGGCCTCATCTACTCTCTCAGGTAGACGTAAAAGATCCTATGGCACTTTTTTGAAGAAGAGCAGGGGAGTTATCCCCAGTGTTATGGTCGATATTTATCCCTCAATCAACATACCTAAAAATAGATTATCTGATCATTATCACATTGCTGTTTGTGGGAGCTTGCTGTGTGCAAATTGGTGCTGCCGCATTTCCTTCATTACAACATTGACTACATGTCAAAAAGCACTTTACTGGCTGTAAAGTGCTTTGGGTCGTGAAAGGCGCTATATAAATGAAGGTCTTCCTTTTCTTTCACTGCTGAAAGTAACTAACTCAATGTCTTAACTGTGAGTGTGTGATTCGAATGAGTAGGAGAGGTGGTCTAGTGTGCCCTTATGATTGGGTGGTGATGAATGTAATGCAGGGGAGAGAAATGGAGAAATAGAGAGCTGTATTTACCCTTGCTGCTCTTGTCAGGTCATTGAAGCATCTCCTTCATTCAATTCAGGTCCTGCTGGTCTCTGCCACCTCTAGGTCAGTGTATGTTCTTGCCACTGTTGGGAAACAGAATGTCCCTCCTTGCCCTCACCTCTAGAGTAGAACATCCATAGATCCATTAGAGTACCTGGGGGCAACCTTGCGACTCATTAGTGAGAATCTCCACTTTCCAGCAGCATGACTGACTAATCGGGCAGCAATGAATGCAACCTCCATTTAAGAGGTGTATTGATGCTTTAAATAGGCCTCTTTCAGCCCACTGTAAATGCTGCCTGGAAAGTGGACGGGCTTCTCGTTCCCGAGGCGATTGCGTGGGCAACCCACCAATCAAATGTAAATGAGACCTGAGATTTAAAATAAGAACATAAGAACATAAGAACATAAGAAATAGGAGCAGGAGTAGGCCAATCGGCCCCTCGAGCCTGCTCCGCCATTCAATAAGATCATGGCTGATCTGATCCTAACCGCCAATCTACTATCTATCACAGAACCATCTCCTGCATCTAACAGAATTGCACACACGAAATAGGAGCAGAATCAGGCTACACAGTCCCTGGGCCCGCTCCACTACCCACAGGGCCATGACCGATCCGAACCTAGACTCATGTCCAAATTCCTGCCCGCTCCCCGTAACCCTTAATGCCCTTTACTTCTAGGAAACTGTCTATTTCTGTTTTAAATTTAATTAATGTTGTAGCTTCTACAGCTTTTTGTGGCAGCATATTCCATGGACCTACCACCCTCTGAGTGAAGTAGTTCCTCCTCATCTCAGTTTTGAAAGAGCAGCCCCTTATTCTAAGACTATGTCCCCTAGTTCTCGTCTCACCCGTCATCGGGAACATCCTCCCCGCATCCACCCGATCCAACCCCTTCACAATCTTATATGTTTCAATAAGATCGCCTCTCATTCTTCTGAACTCCAATGAGTAGAGTCCCAAAATAGTCTGGGTCTCCAATTGATGGCATCAGGGGGTGTTTGACACTCCCCTGCTACCCATCCGCCCACTGGAAACCCGCTCCCAGTTTTAAAAATACCCTAGTGAATTACCCATACTATTCAGTAATTTAAGAGGATCACAGACGAGCTCAAACCTGTCCTTGCATGACATCCACACACGTGCATTTATTTCAGCGGGAGTCACTAATTAACAGTCAGGAGCTGAAATCCGAGTAGAATTGTTTCTCCCCTCCCAGCCGAGGACTTAGAAAGCAATTTTATCCTTCCCCCAATGCCCAATTTACATCTGCTAACTTAGTATGATTACTATGATGCAGTACCACACTACACAGTGCATTTTATAGGTCAAAGGCCTGTTGGTGTAATAACATTAAATTCTCTGATTTATTTTAACTACATTGAAAGATAAAAACTATAGTGCCCTTGCCTTTGACCTGCTAAAGGATTATAGCAACCAAGTCTGCCAGTTTAGTCGATGTTAATTTATTAATCAAGTGTAACTAGGCTGGCTATAACTACTGAATAAATATAAGAATTTCAATATGCTGCATCTGGCAAAGATTAAGTAGACGTATCTTCCTCATAGGACAACATGGGGGAATTTTACCCCCCCCAGGATGGGCGGGAAAGGGGTGGAGGCTGGTGTTAAATTCTTAAAAATTGGGAACTCGTCCCCAACCAGCCGCGAACGCGCCTACTTTTGGTTTGACCAGGACGTGTTTGGGGTCGGGGGAGTAACCTGCTCTTGAGAAGTGGGTCAGTAATTATAATATTTAAGTTAGGCTGCGTACCTCAGATTTTAGCAACAATGTGGATTTAAAGGCCACGAGCCGGGTTTCCTGACCGCTGACATTCACCCTCGCGCCCTCCCATTTCCCCGTAAATATCGGGGCCCATAAGTTCAGCTTCGCCAAAACTAAATATTCTTTATGGCCTGAATGATCTTCATCAACTGTTAACGATGAATTTACATTCTTCGCATTGGAGCAGCCTGTAACCCTGGAGCCAGTTTTAGTTTCATCTTAAATTATTATGCGCACTAGCAGCCAAAGATTTTTTCAGTTGTCCCTTAGTCTGATTCCTGGGATGAGGGGATTGTCCTATGAGGAGAGATTGAGTAAATTAGGCCTATATGCCCTAGATTTTACAAGAATGAGAGGTGATCTCATTGAAACGTATACAATTCTTAAAGGGTTTTACAGGGTGGATGCTGGGACGATGTTTCCCCTGGCTGGGGATCTAGAACTGGGGGTTACAGTCTCAGAATAAGGGGTCAGCCATGTGGGACTGAGATGAGGAGAAATTTCTTCATTCAAAGAGTTGTGAATTTTTGAAATTCTCTACCCCAGAGAGTTGTGGGTGCTCAGTCATTGAGTATATTCAAGACAGAGATCGTTAGCTTTTTGGATACTAAGGGAATCGAGGGATATGGAGATAGTGTAGGAAGGTGGAGTTGAGGTAAAAGATTAGCCATGATCTTATTAAATGGTGGAACAGGCTTGAAGGTCCAAATGGCCTACTCCTGCTCCCATTTCTTATGTTCTAAATCAGTGAAATAGTTTCCCTACATCTAAGATCTTCCTCATGTAGGAGTGTAAGTCACTCCTTATAAATCAGTCTTAGCTGACAACCAGTGACACAGACCATTAGATGTAATTGCAGTGAAAGGCCGAGGCCACTGTCGGGAAAATGTTTTGGTGACCAGTTGGCTCCAACATAGCCACAGTTACTTTTGGAAGCCAAGTCTTGTCCCTGCTAGGATTCAACTATAGTTAATATTTTTTCTCCACAGAAGTAATATCATGTGCCCTGTGAGCACTCACTAAGTTCTTATCTATTACAAGTATGGACAGTACACATCTATTGAGTAATTAAACAAAAACATACTGGCCCAGAAATTGGACTTCGATGGTTGCCGCGGGGGTAAGGATCCCCCGCGATATCGCACTCCGCGCCTGCCTTTATGGTTTTGGCCCACACGAACTTCAGTTCCTGGGCCTCTCCCTGGTGCCGGCACGCAGTGTGTGCGTGTCCCAGAGGCGCAATTAGTTCGATGTTACCTCTGGGATCACGTGGGCCAGTTAGAGCCAATGGCAGCACACCATCTTTCATTCATAGTTTTGACAGGAAGAGCTGTCAAACTGTGAATACAACAAGCCCCCAAAAGAACAGCTAAACCTCAATTAAATTTTTTAAAAAAAGCCATCACATTAATAAAATAACTATAGTTAAATAAATTAACCACTTTAAACAAAAATTTAAATTTTTGAAAAAATGTAAATTCTTTTTAAAAGTTATAAAAATAAACTTACCTTTCTTTAAAGTCTCTAAAAAAAGATAAACCTGTTGAAAAAAATTTAAAATAATACTTAATTAACTACTTACCTTGTTAAAAGGGGGTCTTACGCCTGCTTTCTTCATGTGTAAAATCTTCAACACTTACCTGCGCGTTCAAACCTGAAAAAAAAACTAAGTGTGCTGCGTGCGCGTAACCTGTAGTGCGCACGCGGTTCACTTAGGAACCGCCCCCTTTGCCATACCCGAAGTGCCGGTTTCCCGCGCATGCGCAGTGCATGCAGGAAACCGGCACTTCGGGACCTAATACGCGAGAGTACACAGTGCGTACTCTCACGTATTAGGTCTAATTTTCGGGCCACTATTTATTTTCACTCAAATAATTTAATGTCCACAGAAGAGTTAAGACATTATACTAATTACTCCACAAGGTTTTTGCTATCAGGTTCAACATTATTTCATTTACATTACAACACTTCTGCAAGTAAAATAACATAAGAACGGTGCAAGGGAGGATGAGAAATACTTTCACTATATAATATAGAGATTAGTATAATTTATTGTTTAATATTCTATCAAAATTTCCTTATAGATCTAGACATAAAATAGCTTTGAGCCAAAATTCCAGACACATTAAAGCATGTAGCTAAGAGCATGAATTACTGCTTTGACAGGTTGCATCAGTTAAACAGCAGTTTTGTGGGGGTTTTTTTCCATTAAGAAACATTCCAGCAAGCTTTAAATAGCCTGACATTTATACCGAGTACAGTTGTGTGTTATTTTAACAAAATGAGGTGTTTTTTTATTATTCATCCCATTGAGCTGCATATATAAGTGAATTATAAACAAAAATATCATTAGAATGTCTTGCCAGCAGAAGAAATGAGCACTAATATAAAAACTATTGTAAGATATACTGCTTAGGGAATGTACTTGATAATGTGCAGTGTAAACAAAAGAATATCTCCTTTGTTTTATTAATGCATTTCTTGTCTGATATCAAGCTATAAGTGCGCAAGAATTTTCCCAACTTATCAGCAAAATTGAAGCCATCCTGTATGATCATCTAGAAATTCCATCCTAGCCCTTAATTCAATACCTTCCCTCTGTTTGCTGAGACCAAGTCCAATAGTGCAAAACCTTTTTGTCTTGTTTCACCTTCCGTCCCCATATCCTAGCCATCACAGACACTACCTATTTCCACCTCTGCAACATTGCCTACCTCTGTCCTCACCTCACTCACCACTACCACTGAAATCCTTCTATACTTTTCATCACCTCCAGGCTCAACTTCTCCATCTCCTTGCCAGCCTCCTAAACTCCACCCTACATAAAACAGAACTCAGCCAAAAATGTATGCTAATTACTAATCCACACTAAGTCATGCTCTCCTATCACCCCGTCCTAGGGAACCTCAATTAGCTCTGAGGCCCCTAGTGCATTGAATGCCAAATCCCTCCCACTATGTAAACTCCGCCAGTCCTGTGTGCTACTGCATGCTCTTCACTCTGCATGTTTTTTCTATCCATGCCTCATTCCACCCTAGAATCTTCTACTTTGCTGCCTCTCAGTCCTTCCTCAAAAGCTTCTACAAATGTATCTGTTTGACCATGCCTTCGCTCATCGACCTTCTCCCATCACTGCTTGCATATAAAAACTTTATAAATACAAGTGGTTCTTGTCCTGATATTCTTGATAGAAACTATGTGCCAACAATATTAGGGGCAACACGGTGGCATAGTGGTTAGCACTGTTGCCTCACAGCACTCGGGACCCGGGTTCGAATCCGGCCTCGGGTGACTGTCTGTGTGGAGTTTGCACATTCTCCCCGTGTCTGCGTGGGTTTCCTCCGGGTGCTCCGGTTTCCTCCCACAGTCCAAAGATGTGCGGGTTAGGTTGATTTGGCTATGATAAATTGACCCTTAGTGTTAGGGGGATTAAATACGTGGGGTTACGGGGATAGGGTGGGATATGTGTCGGTGCAGGCTCGATGGGCCGAAATGGCCTCTATCTGCACTGTGGGGATTCTGTGAATATTGCTTGTTATCAGTTTGTAGTGCATTGTTATAAATTTCTGGTCTGCGCTAGCATTTCTCTCGATTAGAATCACTGGTCCCTTCTGTTGGTGGATCCCACATCCCTCACTATCAGGAGTTTACCTTTACGGCTCAATATCTAGATAGTGTGACCTGGGGGTTTTAACAGTGCAACTCCTCATTATGTGGACTGGATACTGTGATCATGCATGTGCCCGATTTGTATTTCTCCTATCTTCTGAAAGGCAGACTGATGCACACTCTAGTAAAATGAAGCTAACTGCAACCCCTCAAGCTGATTTATTTTGCATATAATATGTGAACAAACAAAATAACCTTTACAGTGAATTTTACACTATATCATCGCACTCCTCATAATATAGAAAATAACAAAACATACCACACTATTCCTGTTAACTGGCTAAATTTACTTTTTTGAGTATCAATTATCTGAAACTAGTCGATGCTAAACTTAAGAAAGCGATTCTCACCCTCTGTGTCTGATTTCCATTCCAAATTACTGTAGGCTGTTTGTCAGCTTGACTCAGATAGACAGGAAACTAAGTCCAACATGGGGAGCTGCCAGGGAAGCCCACAACGAGAAAGGCAGTAGCTGATTTGATTGGCAGCTCAACAGGCCAACCCTGGATACAGATAGCTGGGGAGGATCAGAGGTTACAAATTGGAGACTTGCTTCCAGGCCTCTTCTGGCATTGCCATACTTCAACTAGCTACTGGATAGTGAATATTGTACTTTTTTTCCCCCCGCCCTTTGGGGAAGTGGTTCCTGTAAGTTTGCGAGTTTCCAGTCCTAACTATATGAGGGATCATGGATATGAAGCTACATATCACTATTTCTTAGTTCAGTGCATTGGTATATGCACCACATTATGTACAAGGAGTAATTTTGCCAGACACTGCTGCCATCACAGGTGGGAGAATAACGGGTATAGTGTTAGAATCTTCTCTGCAACCCAAGCTCATATCTGTTAAAGCTGGGCGTTCACAGCAGAGCTTTGTGAAATCACCCCTGTAATGTACGTCATAACTGACTCATAAATATGTAAATTATATAACTTAAAGTAAGAGGAATTAGATAATGGACATAAATTCTACTATGAATTTTAGATTTGTTCAATATTATAGCACTGAATATGTTAATAATGTGTCCATGGTACTTTAACAAGCATTAACGCAAAACAAATTTAGCAATAGCTCCTGTTTAAGTGCTCAGACCTTTAAAAGTAACTTTTGAATTTATTTCACCAGGTCCGAGATCAAGAGTTTCCATACCGACGTAATTTGGTACGGGTTATAGTGAATGTAGATGATGCCAACGATCACGCCCCATACTTCACCAGTGTTATGTATGATGGTTCGGTTTTTGAGTCCGCTGCTTTTGGCTCTGCTGTGCTGCAGGTTACAGCCCTAGACAAGGACAAAGGTCAAAATGCTGAACTATTGTACAGTATTGAAGCCGGTGAGTAATGATTTGAAGAAAAGGTCCTTGTAGATAGAAAAATATGAATGGTAAAATCAGACCTGTAAAGATTGGACAATCCAACATGCAAGATTTTCTGTCATAAGCCACATAACTGATGTATCACATTGTGCTAAAAACATAAACATGGTTGAAAGCGACACGCTGTGCCTGTCACCTGGTATGCAGGGAATGCCCAAGGGGCAGAAACATATTCCTTTACACGATACATTTCCGCAGCATTCAAGCCCCAGATTGAATCAAAGGATACTTACTATTTAATGAAACTGCTTGATTAATTTTTTACATGATTGATCTATGTATTAGGCAGTATTGTTTCTGTTTACCTGAACAACATATCTAAACAAAACCATGCCTTTATAACATATCCAGGTTTTTATTAAAAACCGTTACAAAATCCAGGGGGTGTAATTGGTTTACGCCAGTAGCGCGAAAAAGGCTCATAGTGAATTGACAGCCTGTTTGGTAGTCTGTTTTAAATCCCACCTAATTTTCTTTTCCATTAACTTCAATGGTAAGAAGGACACCCACTGGAAGGCAGCAGAGTTTTTTTCCAATATGTTGATAGGGTTCCGATGACATAATCTGGGCCTGACTGCAGAAGTAACCAAAGGCCTTCACAGGAAAGCTGCCAGCAAGAGGATAGGGCCAGAAGAAGCCCAGACAGGTGTATTTTTTTTTAGTTTCCTTATGGGCCAAAAGGAGCTGATGTGCCCTACAAGGAAACCTTGGGCTTTCCCTTCCCCACACTTCCCTCCCCCTACCTCAGCCACAAGGCCCTCCTGATGCCCTTCCCACCACTTACCTGAATGCCAGGGACCATTCCTTCATAGAATCAGAGAATCTTACAGCACAGAAGGAGGCCATTCAGCCTGTTGTTCCTGTGCCAGCTCTTTGGAAGAGTTGTCCAATTTAGTCCCACATCCCAGCTTTTTCCTCATAACCCTGCAAATTACTTCTCTTCAAGTACATGTTCAATTTCCTTTTGAAAGTTACTATGGAATCTGATTCCACCACCCTTTCAGGTAGCACATTTCAGATCTAAACAGCTCTCTGTGAAGAAATTTCTCCTAATTTCCCCTCTAGTTCTTTTGCCAATTATTTTACATCGATGACCAATGGTTACCGACCCACTTGCCAGAGGAAATAGTTTCTCCCTACTCGCTCTATCAAACCCCTCATAATTTTTAACACCTCTATTAGGTCTCCCCTTAACGTTCTCTGCTCTAAGGAGAACAATCCCAGCTTCTCCAATTTCTCCACATAACTGAACTCCCTCATCCCTGGTATAATCCTGGTAAACCTCCTCTGTATCCTCTCCAGGCCCTTGACATCCTTCCGAAAGTGTGATGCCGAGAATTGTACACAATACTCCATCTGAGGCCTAACCAGTGATTTGTAAAGGTTTAGCATGACTTCTTTGTTTTTGTATTCAATGCCCCTATTTACAAAGCCAAGTATCCCGTACACTTTCTTAACTGCCTTATCAACTTGCCCTGCCACCTTCAAGGATTTGTGAATATGCACCCCGGCCCCCCAGGTCCCTCTGCTCTTGCACACCCCTCAAAATAGTACCATTTAGATTATACTGCCTCTCCATATTGTTACTGCCTCTCCATATTGTTTCTCCCAAAGTGCATCACTTCACACTTATCTGCATTAAATTGCATCTGCCATGTGTCTGCACATTTCACCAGTCTGTCTATCGCCTCTTGAAGTCTGTTACTGTCCTGTTCACTATTTACTACTTTGCCAAGTTTCATATCATCCACAAACTACGAAATTGTACTCCCTATGTCCAAGTCATTTATATACAAGAAAAGCAATAGCCCTAATACCGCCCCCTGGGGCACACCACTGCATACCAGTCGGAAAAGTATCGGTTGGCCACTACTCTCTGCCTTAGCCAATTTCGTACCTAAGTTACCACCGTCCCTTTAATACCATGTGTTTCTATTATCCGAATAAGCCTGTTATGTGGTGCTTTATCAAATGCCTTTTGAAAGTCCATATATGCAACATCTACTGCACTACCGTGATCAATCCTCCCTGTTACTTCATCAAAGAATTCAATCAGGTTAGTCAGTCAGGAACAAAATCTGTTACTTCTCCAACTTTTTCCAGTTCTGACGAAGGATCATCGACCTGAAACGTTAACTCTGTTTCTCTCTCCACGATGCTGCCTGACCTGCTGAGTGTTTCCAGCATTTTCTGTTGTACTCAGACACGATTTGCCTTTAACAAATCCGTGCTGGCTGTCCCTTATTAACCCATGCTTCTCCAAGTGAGAATTAATTTGGTCCTTGCCAATAGTTTTTAGTAGTTTTCCCACCACTGATGTTAGACTGATTGGCCTGTTTTTACCAGATTTATCCTTTTCTCCTTTTTAGAACAAGGGTGTAACATTTGCAATCCTCCAGTCCTCTGGCACGACTCCCATATCTGAGGAGGATTGAAAGATTGTGGTCAGAACAACTTCTGTCTCCACCCTAACTTCCCTCAGCAACCTAGGATGCACCCCATCTGGACCGGGTGACTGGTTATCTTTGAGTGATGCCAACCTATTTAGCACCTCCTTTTTATCCTATCCAATATCTCTACTCCCCACTCCTCGACTGCAACATTAACTTCATCCTCTTTTGTGAAGACAGATGCAAAGTACTCATTCAGTACCTCAGTCATGCCCTCTGCCTCCACAAGAAGATTTCCTTTTTTTGTCCCTAATTGGCCTCACCATTCCTTTAACTATCCTTTTACTTTTTATATGTTTATAAAAGATTTTTGGGTTCCCTTTTATGTTACTCGCTAATCTTTTCTCATACTCTCTCATGGCCCTTCTTGTATCCTTTTTCAATTTCGATTCCCTAGCTGCGACATCCTGCTCCCACCTGCTGGCTAACTACCTCTTCCCTCCGGGACGGACGGTGCCACAGCAGATGGGGCCGAAATGTTAAATTTCTCCGAATTCATAGATTTGTACTGTTTACAAATCAGTCCAAATACTAAAGTTTAAAATGTATATTCTGACATTTTATTTTGAAAGCATCTATATCTTGAATGGCCAAAACAGCTTGCACCATCAAGATAAAATACCAATTTTAATTCAGCATTCAATCTTTTTAGTAAAATGTAATTTAGAGTCTGTTAATATCTGGAAAAATATGTACAGTTTTTTTACTTGTGATCATTCTCTCTCCTCTTTCAGGAAACAGTGAGAATACTTTTAAAATCGAACCAGTTTTGGGGATTATTACGGTTTCTAAAGAACTTGACCTTTCATCCCTTGGCCAGTATGTTTTGACTGTTAAAGTGACTGATCGGGGCTTACCAGCCCTTTCTTCTACTGCAATTGTACGTGTCTCTGTGACTTTCTCGGACAACGCACAACCCAAGTTCCCTCAGAAAGAGTACATGATCGAGGTCAATGAAAATGCCAGTGTTGGTACTTCAGTGATTATGATCTCAGCAGTGAGTCAATCTACAATAGTTTATGAAATAAAAGTTGGAAATCCAGAGAGTGTTTTCACAATTAACCCTTATTCTGGAGTCATTAGTGTTCAGAAAGCACTTGATTATGAACACATTTCTTCTTATCAGCTGATCGTGCAGGCAACCAATATGGCAGGAATGTCTTCAAACATTACAGTCAGCATTCATGTTGTTGATGAAAATGACAATCCTCCGATATTTCTGCATTCACAATACTCAGGTAGCATTAGTGAGGCTGCTCCAGTCAACAGTGCTGTTTTAATCTCTGGCAACAAACTACTTGTTATAAGAGCCACTGATGCTGATTGCAACCAGAATGCATTGCTTGTCTATCAAATTGTTGAATCTACGGCAAAGAAATATTTTTCAGTTGATTCAAGCACAGGGGCAGTCAGAACTATAGCAAATCTAGATCATGAAACAATTCCAGTTTTCCATTTCCAAGTACATGTCAGAGACAGTGGAAGTCCACAGTTCACAGCTGAAACTCCAGCAGAGGTTACCATTCATGTGACTGACATCAATGACTCACCACCAAAGTTCAGCCAAGATGTGTATGAAACTGTTCTTCTCCTGCCAACATATAGTGGTGTTGAGGTTCTCACTGTGTCAGCCACAGACCCCGACTTTGAAGTATTATCAGAATTAACTTATACATTGACTGATGGAAATACAGCAAATTGTTTTTTGATTGATCTGAGAAGTGGGCTGATCACTGTAAAGAATCACACACTTATTGAAGAACTCTATAGACTTACTGTTCGTGTATCTGACGGGAAGTTCAGCAGCACCGCACTGGTAAAAATAAAAGTAAAAGATGCAATCGACAGTGGTCTACGATTCACTCAAAGTTTCTATTCAGCTTCTATCTTGGAGAACAGCACAGAGACAAAAAAAGTGGCTGTGGTAAATGCAGTGGGTAACCGGCTTAATGAGCCATTGAAATACAGAATATTGAATCCTGGTGACAAGTTTACAATTAAATCCACTTCAGGAATTGTGCAAACAATGCCAGTGTCATTTGACAGGGAAGAACAAGAGTTGTACGAGTTAGTGGTGGAAGCAAATCGTGAGCATGATCCCTGGTGCGTTGCACGGGTAGTCATTAGAGTCCAGGTTGAAGATATTAATGATAATCCACCAGTATTTGTAGGCCTTCCTTATTATGCTGCAGTTCAGGTTGATGCAGAGCCAGGTGCTCTTATATATCACATCACAGCTGTGGATCGTGACAAGGGTGAAAATGGAGAGGTAACTTACTTTCTTAGAGATGGACATGGCCACTTTGAGATTGACCAATATACAGGTGTTGTCACGTTAAAAGAACCTTTTGAATCTGATTTATCCAATGTTGAATATGATATTGTAGTCATTGCAACAGATGGGGGTTCTCCTTCTCTTTCCACATGTGTAGAACTGCCTATCACAGTTGTTAATAAAGCAATGCCTGTTTTTGCAAAACCATTTTATCTAAGAACAGTAAATGAAGATATACAGCCACACACCCCTATCCTCAGCATCAATGCAACTAGTCCTGAAGGTCAAAGTCTAATATATACCATTACTGATGGAAATCCCTTAAACCAATTCAATATAAATTTTAATACAGGGATCATTAGTGTCATTCGCCCTCTGGACTATGAAGCTGAATCCAGCTATAAAATGACTGTAAAGGCGACAGATTCCCTCACAGGTGCTCGAGCTGAGGTGACCGTGGATATATCCATAGATGATGTTAATGACAACCCTCCAGTTTTTGAAAGAACTATGTACGAAGCAACCCTTTCTGAATCCTCAATGGTTGGAACACCTGTGCTGCAGGTTATTGCTGTAGATGCAGACTCTGAAAACAATAGATTAGTACGCTATCAGATTGTCCAGGACAATTTAAACAGCACAGATTACTTTCACATAGACAGCACAAGTGGGCTGATTCTAACATCACGCATGTTGGACTATGAGCTAATTCAACAGTATAGCTTTATAGCTAGAGCAACAGACAATGGCATCCCCCCAATGAGTAGTGATGTCCCAGTCATTGTTTATGTAACTGATATGAATGACAGCCCTCCAGTTTTTAACCAGCTTCTGTACGAGTCCTACGTGAATGAACTTGCACCACGTGGTCATTTTGTAACCTGCGTGCAGGCATCTGATGCGGATAGCTCTGATGCTGACAAATTGGAGTACAGCATCCTGTCTGGTAATGACCATATGAATTTTGTCATGAACAACAAGAAAGGGATTATTACACTTTCTAACCACCGCAAGCAAAGAATGGACTCCGTGTACAATTTGAATGTCTCTGTATCAGACGGCATTTTTACTAACACTGCTCAAGTGCACATCAGGGTACTTGGTGCCAATCTATACAGTCCTGTGTTTTCAAGCAATGTTTATGTGGTGGAGCTGAGAGAGAACTCTGCTATTGGAAGCAAGGTGACTCAAGTGATAGCTACTGATGGGGATTCTGGAGAATATGGGAACATTAACTACCTTATAGTCAATGACTTTGCAAGAGATCGGTTCTCTATTGATTCTGCAGGTCAAATTATTGTAACTGAAAAGTTAAACAGGGAAGTTCCTCTGGAGAGTGACATTGGTATTGCAGTGATGGCAGTTGATGGCGGTGGTAGAGCAGCATTCTGCACTGTGAGGGTCATGCTGGTGGATGACAATGACAACGCTCCACAGTTCATGGCTTCAGAATACAGGACAAGTGTCAAATCAGATGTGACAAAAGGGTCATTGATCATCCAAGTAGAGGCTTTTGATCCAGATGAAGGAGAAAATGCTAAAATCCTGTATTCATTATATAGTGAAGATTCAGATTATGTAGCAAATGCAATAGACATTGACCATGAAACCGGATGGATTGTCACGAAGGGAAATTTTGACCATTTAAAAAATACAATTCTCTCATTCTTTGTGAAAGCCTCAGATGGTGGTGTCCCTGTGAGGAGTGTTCTGGTTCCTGTATACTTTCACGTACTTCCTCCTGAAACAGTCTTTCCTGCCTTTTTGCAGCACCACTATTCATTCATGCTACCAGAGGATGTCCCTATAGGTAGCACAGTTGGTACAATCCAAGTTTTGCCTCGCCAGACTGTTCTGTTCAGTACAATTAATGGTGGATTATCAAAAAATAACCAGGATGGAGTATTTGTAATAGATTCACATACTGGAGTGTTAAAATTGGACAAGAAACTTGATTACGAAGCAACTCCTTTTTATGAGTTTTTGGTTACAGTCACAATTCATAATGGGAGAACTGGCATAATTTTGACAACTAATGTCAAAATTGAAGTTATGGATTTGAATGACAACAAACCTATCTTTCAGACCAATCCATATGAGGCTGTGGTAATGGAAGGAATGCCTATAGGAACCAAAGTGATCCAAGTCCAAGCAATCGATGAAGATTCAGGAGCCAATGGACAGGTCCTATACAATATGCTACCAGCAGCTCAGTCAGAACTTGAAGAGGTTACAGAAATATTTGCTATTGACAGCAACAGTGGCTGGATTAGGACACTTAAAGATCTTGACCATGAAAGGCAGCCAACCTACACTTTTACTGTGGTAGCTTTGGACCATGGTGAGATTGTGTCTCTGTCTTCAACAGCAATAGTTCAAGTAACTGTTACAGATATAAATGACAATGCTCCAAATTTTGTGAATGAGATATATAGGGGGTCAGTTAGAGAGAGTGATTCACCTGGAGAGGTTGTTGCAGTTCTTAGCACAAGAGATGATGACACATCTGAAATCAACCGCCAAGTCAGCTATCATATTACAGGTAAGACCCGAATGCATGTGTAAAAAACTGCGCATAATAGATAATTATGGAATTCCTCTAGAAAATAATGTCCGTATGTGGTAATGAGGTTGCTAACCCACTGTTCAGGGATAACCCATTTACTAATTAATGAGTACTGCTCATGCTACCCATTGTATTTGCAACATCGAACACCAATTTACTTAATTCACAAAGTTGTAATACTGCTTTATTATTGCTGTCTCAGAAGACATTTAATACTCCTTTTGTGTGCGCCAAGTGCATTAGCATGACGCTTTGCATGACATTTTACATGAATGACGTTTAAATTTACATATAAGTTAATTCTATTCTGAGCATACTTTGTTCAAATTTATATCTGTTTAGTCCAGTGAATTAACTAACAAATGACACTAACAGTGACAGTAGGATGAACTGTGTATTTACCAAATTTAGATTTGCACAAAATTAAAATCTTGTATGTGGATTGTCCAAATATTTCATCTGATAACAAATGTTACAGTAAATCTGTACAGTTCACTAAGACCATTAGTAGCACCATTGATTCTGATATAGTTTTCTGGGAGTTAAAAAGGAAAGACTAAATTAAAAAGATACAGGTCCCTATTTTCCAAGTGTCAGTAATGTTTCGCTTAACTTAGTGCAGAGGACTAAATATCAGTCTTTTGAAGTTGAAATTGTGAGGGGTCGTATCAGTAAGAAAAGTATTAATGTTCATCACTAATATTGTACGACACAGTTTCAACCCCTTGCAAAAGCTAATTTTGACTGTTTTAGTATTGTATTTCTGATATAGGTTTCACACAGCAATAAATGCCTATCACCAGTGGACTAAGAACTCCATTTGAGCCATATTCCACTCTTATTAAATGTGGAATGTTACTGTTGCTATAAGTCCCAGTACAATCAGTGGAAAAAAGTTTACCTGTGAAGGTTAAAATAGGGATAATTTCATATCAATAACAGTTGTAATGTATTTGAGTAAGAAATGAAAATTGAAAATCAGACCTTACCCTATTGAAAGTGTATATACACTATCCTTGGCTGAATTTCTGGATGTGTCAGAGAAGCAGTGCATCCTGACATCCCAAGGTTCAGTTAGAGGTCATGCTGGATTTATGCCAAAATGCGTTCACCTGATTTGGACAGATGTCTGACAGCATTTTCTATGCCTGTGGAATCAACTTTCTAGCTATGTCTTCCTCCAGGAGATGATTTGGTGATATTAGTCAGAGCATCATGTTCATCACCATTCAAAAGGTCCCTGATACATTTTTCCAAAAGGTTGGCAGGCTCATTCATTCATCTGTTCATTCAAAGCTCAAACTTAATAGTTAGGACTCAACATTTTAAGTGATTATAAGTGCTGATTGCACATGGTACTGTATCATGGATGAGACACCACATTTTGAATTCTGGGCACCACACTTTAGGAAGGATATCAAGGCCTTGAAGGGGGTGCAGAGGAGGTTTACTAGAATGGTACCAGTGATGAAAGACTTCAGTTACGTGGAGAGACTAGAGAAACTGGGTTTGTTCTCCTTAGAGCAGAGAAGGTTAAGGGGAGAATTGAAGGGTTTTGATTGAGTAAATGAAGAGAAACTGTTTCCAGTGGCAGAAGGGTCAGTAACCAGAGGACACAGATTTAAGGTAATCGGCAAAAAAAACAGAGGTGTGAGAGGAGGAGGAAAAAAAATATGCAGTGACTGGTTATGGTCTGGAATGCACTGCCTGAAAGGGTGGTGGAAGCAGATTCAATAATAACTTTCAAAAGGGAATTGGATAAATATTTGAAGGGGAAAAATTTGCTGGGATATGGGGAAAGAGCAGGGGAGTGGAACTAATTGGATAGGTCTTTCAAAGAGCCAGCACAGGCACGATGGGCCAAATGGCCCTCTTTTGTGCTGTATGATTCTATGATGAGGAGTATGGTTTTATCCAGAACTGGCCTGCAAACAGAACTCGAGAATTATGTTAAAATTTTAAATAATGTACTAAGTAAAACCATCTGTGCAGAAGTTTGAAAAACATGTTGTTAATGGCACCCCATTCATTTGTAGCTTTCATTTGTATATTACTAAGAGTAAATACCACAATTTCCATCATGATCTGGAACTCTGACCTTATGCAGAACTTGTGAGCAGATTAGTTTACTAATCCTTAGTTGACCAGAAGAAGTGTAGTTCATGGTTATACATTAAGACAACCATTATAAGTGTGTGGGACGTGTATGTTTGAGCAAAACAGAATTATCCTACTCAAAGTAGAAGTGTTGACATGTCAGCTACAATTATGTGTAAGACTGAGTTGTCCTTTGGAGAATTTTGACTTATGATTCCTCCATTGGAGAAATAAACATAGCTTCTTCCCTGGAGAGAACATTGATGAGGTTGTTAAAGCCTGACAGAAGCCACAGCTGGGATGGTACCATCTGCTATTGTTACCCTCTAGTGAATGAAACATACTGTGCCAATATGTAACATTTCACTGGGTGAAGCATTTTGGTGTTTGGAGCATATCAGCTGAGTGCCTTAAATACCTAAAAAGCATCTTTTCGGATAAACATTGGCTATGTGCTACACTAAAATCATAACATTTCTAATTGATTTGTTGTCAATATAAATAAAGTATATTTACACATTTTACATATAGGAAATTTTATTGGTCTTTTAATTGAACTGGAAGATACTCCATTTAGTGGTATGATGTTTGCTGCCATGACACTATTTGGTATCTTGTCAATATGCCGTGGATACATGCCATTATATATACTTTACCTTGAAGCTAGATATATTTCAGTAACAAACACACTCAATGTAAAACTAAGTAGTTTCATTTTTTTTAATTCATTCATGGGATGTGGGCGTCACTGGAAGGCCAGCATTTATTGCTCGTCTCTAATTGTCCTTGAGAAGGTGGTGGTGAGCCGCCGCCTTGAACCGCTGCAGTCCATGTGGCGAATGTACTCCCACAGTGCTGTTAGGGAGGGAGTTCCAGGATTTTGACTCCGCAATGATGAAGGAATGGCGATATGTTTCCAAGTCAGGTTGGGTGTGACTTGGAGGTGGTGGTGTTCTCATACACCTGCTGTCCTTGTCCTTTTAGGTGGTAGAGGTCGTGGGTTTGGAAGGTGGTGTCGAAGAAGCCTTGGCGAGTTGCTGCAGTGCATCTTGTAGATGGTACACACTGCAGCCACGGTGCGCTGGTGGTGGAGGGAGTGAATGTTTAAGGTGGTGGATGGAGTGCCAATCAATCCTGCTTTTTCCGGGATGTCGAGCTTCTTGAGTGTTGTTGTAGCTGCACTCATCCAGGCAAGTGAAGAATATTCCATCACATTCCTGACTTGTGCCTTGTGTAGATTGTGGAAAGGCTTTCGGGAGTCAGGAGGTGAGACACTTGCTGCAGAATACCCAGCCTCTGACCTGCTCTTGTAGCCACAGTATTTATGTGGCTGGTCCAGTTAAGTTTCTGGTCAATGATTATCCTCCAGGATGTTGATGGTGGGTGATTCGGCAATGGTAATGGCGTTGAATATCAAGGGACGGTGGTTAGACTCTCTTTTTGGAGATAGTCATTGCCTGTCGCTTGTGTGGCGCGAATGTTACTTGCCACCTATCAGCCCAAGCCTGAATGTCGTCCAGGTCTTGCTGCATCCGGGCACGGACTGCTTCATTATCTCAGGAGTTACAAATGGAACTGAACACTGTGCAATCATCAGCAAACTTCCCCACTTCTGACCCTATAATGGAGGGAAGGTCATTGATGAAGCAGCTGAAGATGGCTGGGCCTAGTACACTGTCCTGAGGAACTCCTGCAGCAATGTCCTGGGGCTGTGATGATTGACCTCTAGCCACCATAACCATCTTCCTTTGTGCTAGGTATGACTCCAGCCAGTGGAGAGTTTTCCCCGTGATTCCCATTGACAGATGCTGCCTTGATGGAGGTGGGGTAGCATTACTGGTTAAAGAGGAGATTAACACAATAGTAAGGAAGGATATTAGCTCTGATGATGTGGAATCTGTATGGGTAAAGCTGAGAAATACCAAGGGGCAGAAAACATTAGAGGGAGTTGTATACAGACCACCAAACAGTAATGCTGAGGTTGGGGATGGCATTAAACGGGAAATTAGAGACACGTGCAACAAGGGCACAGCAGTTATCATGGGTGACTTTAATCTACATATAGATTGGGCTAACCAAATTAGTAACAATACTGTGGAGGAGGAATTCCTGTAGTGTATACGGGATGGTTTTCTGGACCAATATGTCGAGGAACCAACTAGAGATCAGGCCATCTTAGACTGGGTATTATGTAATGAGAAAGGATTAATTAGCAATCTTGTTGTGCGAGGCCCCTTGGGGAGGAGCGATCATAATATGATAGAATTCTTCATTAAGATGGAGAGTGAAGTAGTTGACTCAGAGACTAGGGTCCTGAATTTAAATAAAGGAAACTACGATGGTATGAGGTGCGAATTGGCTAGGATGGATTGGGGAGCGTTACTTAAAGGGTTGTTGGTGGATAGGCAATGGCAAACATTTAAACATCGCATGGATGAACTACAGAATTTGTTCATCCCTGTTTGGCATAAAAATAAAACAAAAATGGTGACTCAACCGTGGCTAACAAGGGAAATTAGGGATAACATAAGATCCAAGGAGAGGACATATAAATTGGCCAGAAAAAGCAGCAAACCTGAGGATTGGGAGCAGTTTAGGATGTCAGCAAAGGAGTACAAAGGGATTAATTAAGAGGGGGAAAATAGAGTATGAGAGTAAGCTTTCAGGGAACATAAAAACTGACTAAAAGCTCTCTAGATATGTAAAGAGAAAAAGATTGGTGAAGTCAAGCGTAGGTCCCTTGCAGTCAGAATCAGGGGAATTTATAATGGGGAACAAAGAAATGGCAGACCAATTAAATACATACTTTGGTTCTGTCTTTACAAAGGTGGACACAAATAACCTCCCAGAGATGTCGGGGAACATAGGGTCTAATGAGAGGGAGGAATTGAATGAAATCAGTATTTGTAGGGAAATGGTGTTAGGGAAATTGTCGGGATTGAAGGCCGATAAATCCCCAGGGCCTGATAATTTACATCCTAGGGTACTTAAGGAAGTGGCCCTAGAAATAGTAGATGCATTGCTGGTCATCTTCCAAAATTCTATAGACTCTGGAACAGTTCCCATGGATTGGAGGTTGGCTAATGTAACCCCACTATTTAAAAAAGGTGGTAGAGAGAAAACGGGGAATTATAGACCGGTAAGCCTGACATCGGTAGTGGGGAAAATGCTAGAGTCCATTGTAAAAGATGTAATAGCAGAGCACTTGGAAAATAGTGACAGGATCAGACAAAGTCAACATGGATTTACAAAAGGTAAATCATGCTTGACTAATCTACTGGAATTTTTTGAGGATGTAACTGGTAGAATAGATAAGGGAGAACCAGTGGATGTGGTGTATTTGGACTTTCAGAAGGCTTTCGATAAGGTCCCGCATAAGAGATTAGCGTGCAAAGTTAAAGCACATGGGATTGGGGGTAAGGTACTGACTTGGAAAGAGAATTGGTTAGCAGACAGGAAGCAAAGAGTTGGAATAAACGGGTCTTTTCCGAGTGGCAGGCAGTGACTAGTGGGGTACCGCAGGGATCGGTGCTAGGACCCCAGTTATTCACAATATATATTAATGATCTAGACGAGGGAACTAGATGTAATATCTCCAAGTTTGCAGACGACACAAAGCTGGGTGGGCGTGTGTGCTATGAGGAGGATGCAGAGAAACTCCAGTATGATTTGGACAGGTTGGTTCATTGGGCAGATGCATGGCAGATGCAGTATAATGTGGATAAGTGCGAGGTTATCCACTTTGGTGGCAAAAACAGGAAGACAGATTATTATCTGAATGGCAATAGATTGGGAAAAGGGGAAGTGCAACGAGACCTGGGTGTCCTTGTGCACCAGTCGCTGAAGGTAAGCATGCAAGTGCAGCAGGCGGTTAGGAAGGCAAATGGTATGTTGGCCTTCGTAGCGAGAGGATTCGAGTACAGGAGCAGGGATGTCTTGCTGCAGTTGTACAGGGCCTTGGTGAGACCACACCTTGAGTATTGTGTGCAGTTTTGGTCGCCTTATCTGAGGAAGGATGTTCTTGCCATGGAGGGAGTGCAGCGAAGATTCACCAGACTGATACCTGGGATGGCAGGAATGACGTATGAAGAGAGATTGGATCGATTAGGCTTATATTCGCTAGAGTTTAGAAGAATGAGAGGGGATCTCATTGAAACTTATAAAATTCTAACAGGACTAGAGAGACTAGATGCAGGAAGGATGTTCCCGATGGCGGGGGAGTCCAGAACCAGGGGTCACAGTCTAAGGATAAGGGGTAAGCCATTTAGGATTGAGATGAGGAGGAATTTCTTCACCCAGAGAGTGTGGAATTCTCTACCACAGAGGCAGTTGAGGCCAATTCATTAAATATATTCAAGAAGAAGTTAGATATATTTCTTAAGGCTAAAGGGATCAAGGGATATGGGGAGAAAGCAGGGACAGGGTACTGAATTTGGATGATCAGCCATGATCTCATTAAATGGTGGAACAGGCTCGAGGGGCCGAATGGCCTGTTTCTGCACCTATCTTCTATGTTTCTCACCTCACCTCTGGAATTCAGCTCTTTTGTCCATGTTTGGACCATGCTGTAACTGAGCTTCGGTGAGCAGGTTATTGGTGAGTAAGTGCTGCTTGATTACACTGTCAACGACACCTTCCATCACTTTGCTGATGGTTGAGAGTAAACTAATGGGGTGGTAATTGGCCAGATTGGATTTCTCCTATTTTTTGTAGACAGGACATATCTGGGCAATTTTGCACATTGTCGGTTAGATGTCAGTGTTGTAGCTGTAGTTGACAGCTTGGCTAGAGGCACGGATAGTTCTGGAGCACAAGTCTTCAGCACGACAGCCGGGATGTTGTCGGGAGGCCATAACCTTTGCTGTATCCAGTGCGCTCAGCCGTTTCTTGGTATCAAATAGAGTGAATCAAATTGGCTGGAGACTGACTTCGGTGATGGTGGGGCCCTCAGGAGAAGGCCGAGATATATCATCCACTCGGCATTTCTGTCAGAATATGTTTACAAACGCTTCAGCCTTGGCTTTTTCACTCACGTGCTCAGCTCCATCATCATTGAGGATGGGGAAGTTCATGGGGCCTCCTCTCCGATAGTTGCTTAATTGTCCACCACCATTCATAACTAAAAAATTGGTCTTCCCCTGTTACTTATGTTACCAGCTGATAGGTTTTACAGTTTGTTACTTACTGCTGTGGAGTAAATCAAGTCTATAGTGGCTACCATTGGGACTGATGTCAGGTGATCTATAGATAGGTGGCGGCTTAACTCAGCTGCAAGTCTGAATTGTGACCTTATGGTCACGGCTAACCATATGTGACAATTGATGATTTTTCTTTACAATTTGTATTTATGCCAGATTTCACTACTTATTGCAAACCCTTAGACTGCAAACTGGCCCAGGGAATTCCAGTTAGTTTTTAGCATGCACACCACAATGCTAAAACCATAGCAAATGTTACAGTAATAATGCAATTTAAACCATTAGGAATAGATTTATTGCTGAAATATTAATCCTATTGAACTGAAATAAATGCTAATAATTTTAATGTTTTTCTGTTCACTTTTCTCCTAGTCTCTCTTCTATTATTATTTTAACTAAGTCTAATATATATCTGTTTCTAACTTTTGTTACATTTTTTCCTAATTCAAATACTTCATTTAATTGTTCTCCTGAACTATCACGACATAATTAGTTCTATTGCATATCCCTAAATTGTAAATAATCCCACATGCCATTGTATTTAATTAATATTACTAATTATCTTGTGAGCAAACGTCAAAACTAAAAAGAATTGCTCAGCATGCACAGCACCTATCTTCACTGTACTTCATTGTCACATGACTTTCTAAAGTTTTGAACCTTGCTCCAAGCTCAACATAAGTATTCAATGTGACCGCCTTTTCTCCTGGAAAGCTGTTCTGACTGATAATATGTCCCTCAATTCTGCCATTTGTGAAGAGATTTCAGGTTTTGGTTCTGCCTCGAAGCATAAATCCAAGTACTGTATATGGTTGAGTGTAAGTGGGGATCAATCCCCAGACATTCCAAGCAGTACTTCACAATGTGGCTTAGTTGTTCTGTCTTAAGCTTTCATTTCAAAGTCACACCACTACTAGTTTAAATTCATTGTGAGGATGCAAATATGGGGTACGGCAGTATAATGGTTATGTTACTGCACCAATAATCCAGAGGCGTGGACTAAGAAATCAGAGAGTGTGAATCAGCCTGAAAAACTATGGAAATTAAAAATAAACTGTTATCAGTAAAAATGATCATGAACCTGTTGGATTGTCATAAAAACCCAAACTGGTTTACTAATGTCCTTTAGGGAAGGAAGCCTACCAGCCTTATCTGGTCTGGCCTATATGTGACTCCAGTCCCACAGCAACGTGGTTGACTCTTAACCGCTCTGTGAAGTGGCCACTCGGTTGTATCAAACCACTACAAAGAATAACTGCAGTGGTTCAAGAAGAAGGCTCAGCACCATCTTTTCAGGGCAACTAGGGATGGGCAATGCTGGCCCTGTCACTACCTCCCACATCCCGAGAAAGAATATATAATAAGCCTATTAGCAGTCAAGCTTTGGTGCATAATCAGTGAAATAATTCCTGCCCTCTGTTCATTGCCTGCACAATAGTGGTTGGAAATGAGCTGCATTTGAAATCATCTGACAGTATGTTATTATGTAGCTAATAAGTGTCTAACCACCAACTGATTTAATTTAAAGGTAAAATTAAGTCTAATCTGGTAAGTACAAATAAGCAGACTGATTCACCAATAAAATTAGGATTTTTTTTTCAAGAAAGTAGGGCCTGGAGTTTCCACTCGTGCGTTGTTTTTCTCTGCGCAATCCCCCAAAATCGGCGCAAAAGATCATGGGGGAAAAATTCGGTTGATTTGCGCCTCCCAGGGCGCAAAGCAACTAGCGCCTGGGCGCGGCGCCGCTAACGCCTCCCGCGAAATTTAGTGGGAGGCTAGCGGCAGCAGTAACCGTTAGCGCCCCGTGGCGCTGCGCCGCCGGCGATGACGTCATTGCCGTGTGCAGCATCCTGCCCTGGCTGCGATCTTCGGTAGCGCCCCCTGACTTACCGCCGGACGCTATGTCCGACGGGGTCAGGGGGCCTACCTGCGGCCGGGGCGGCGCAAATTAAAGGGAAGGTGCCGGGCGGCCATTTTTGATGCTGGCCGCCTGCCAGATGCTGGCCGCCTGCCAGCACCTGCCCGCTTTGCCGTCCCCGGCCTTCTGTGAAGCCCCCCTGCGGAGTGCCAGCTGCGCTCCGTGAGCCTGGCACTTCTCTTGAGTGCCGGGCTCTTTTGCCGGCACTCCGATCCCTGGTGGCCCAGCTGGTCCCAGGGTCGTGCTGCGTTTGGCGCCTCCCCTTTAGTAAGGGGAGGAAGGCCTGCAGTACCGCGGCGCGACGTGCCATAGCGCCATGATATTCACTCGCAGCGCCCCAAGCGGGGCGCTACCAGTGACTTTCCGGCGCGGGGGCGCTCACTTTTTCGGGATGCTAAAAGTAGCACCCCGGCAAAGTTAGCGCCCCAAAGGGGGCGTGACCCAATTTTTCCCCCATTGAATTTTAAGCCCAAATTGCATTCAGCGCAACTCGAGATTCCGCGATCTTTTGCGCTAGTTTAGAAAACATCGCGCTAGAAGCAGGCCCCGCCCAGAAAACTGGCCCGCCCCCAGGATGAATTAATCACCATTGGGAGTTTCTAATAATTGCGCTCATTTGCAAACCTTCGAGGAGGCTTCAAAAATTGAGATGGAACTTTTGGGCGCAAGGACACAAATCGGTACATTTTCAAAGGTTTTGAATGAATTTCTTTCTTAAATTTGCTAAAGAACTGACTACAGTACAGATACTACAGTATCTAATTAGAAAATAGTTTTTTATATTTTTTATGTCATTTTCAGTCATTTAAAATCGGATTACTGGATTGAAACTGTGATTTTAAAATGCTTACTTTTTGTGATAAATCCATTCTCAGCTGTTGTAATCAAACATTACCAAGGTATCACGCTTAAATATACCAAGGTATATTTTTTAAAGCAAATTAAAAAAAAAAATTACATTTTAAAACGCTGCCCCATTGCGCTGGTTCATGGCAGATTTTTGTTCAGCGATATGCAAATGAGTTTGAGCGGAAGCTCGGGGAAAAAACACTTTCAAAATGGCCGATTGCGAAAGCGGAAACTCCACCCCTACACATTTATTGTATAGATTTTTGAAACTTAAGATTTTTTTCAAAAGTTACTTTGAAATTCACTTCCTGGCAAGCAGTTTACTGGATAACTTCTTATAAAATATAGTTGTGCAGTGAATTTCATGTTCTTAAAGTTAAGTAATTAACTGTTAACATTTTTAGATAGGATTTTTTCCATGGTAAGTATTTACATAATGAACTGTCCTATTGTCCATAATAGTTATAATTGTCTTCAATATTCTTGAACTTTGATTGCTTGAGGGCTTTCTATCCAATTATCTGGTTTTGTCATCCATTGTAGTGAGATTCCAGGTGCCAGGATAGAAGAGTTGCCTGTACAAGCATCTCTCCAACCTACAGATTTGAATTCTGCTGCAGCTCCATAGCATCCAAAATCAGTTAAATTATCTTGAAGTAACTAGGTCTTAAATTAAAATCTGAATTGCTACTGTAATTCTTAAAACTTAGTATGCACATATATAATAACCCATGTTATATTAAAAATCTTGTATATGCCACAAACTTTACTTCTTGTGTCACGATTTTAAACATCTTATGAAAAATCCCAATCTAAAAATGTCAACATTTCCTATGTAGGCATTTTACTGTTGTGGTGTATTGATGAACCAATCAAATCACTCGAACATGAGGTTTGGCAGAACTTGGGGTGGAATATGGGGATTGACTCATGGGTGGATTCTCGGGTAAATTTTAGCGTGGGCTGCCCAAGGTAAACTGCAGCCACTGCTGGCCTCCGCTTGCTGCTTGCCTACCTATCGATCTCCCACAGTATGCCTGTCAGCTTCTGATGATGCAAGAGGAAACTTCTTAAATGGTAAAAAGCTAAAAAACAGGAGGTCCAGAGAGACTTGGGGGTCCAGGTACATACATATTAAAATGTCATGAACAGGTAAAGAAAGTAATCAAAAAGGCTAACGGGCAACACGGTGGCATAGTGGTTAGCACTGGTGCCTCACAGCGCCAGGGACCCGGGTTCGAATCTGGCCTCGGGTGACTGTCTGTGTGGAGTTTGCACATTCTCCCCGTGTCTGCGTGGGTTTCCTCCGGGTGCTCCGGTTTCCTCCCACAGTCCAAAAATGTGCGGGTTAGGTTGATTTGGCTATGATAAATTGACCCTTAGTGTTAGGGGGGGATTAAATATGTGGGGTTATGGGGATAGGATGGGATATGTTAGGGGGAATTAAATATGTGGGGTTACGGGGATAGGGTGGGATATGTGTCGGTGCAGGCTTGATGGGGATTCTGTGTGAGAAAGCAGGGACAGGGTACTGGATTTGGATGATCAGCCATGATCGTATTGAATGGTGGAGCAGGCTCGACAGGCCGAATGGCCTACTCCTGCTCCTAGTTTCTATGTTTCTATGAATGCTGGCCTTTATATCTAGAGGATTAGAATGCAAGTGGTTGGAAGTTATGCTACAGCTATGCAAAGTCCTGGTTAGACCACACCTGGAGTACTGTGAGCAGTTCTAGGCACCGCACCTTAGGATATATTGGCCTTGGAGGGAGTGCAGCGTAGGTTTACCGGAGTGTCCATTGTGCCCCTTAGTGGGCGGAATCCGCATTGCGACTCTGGGAGGAGCTCTTCAGCCACTGGGAGAAGGCGATTGAGGAGGTTCCTTGCGATGACTTTCCCTGTGGCAGACAGCAGGGAGACTCCTCTGTAATTATCGCAATCGGACTTGTCACCTTTCTTGAAGATGGTCACAATTACGGCGTCTCTGAGATCCCCTGGCATGCTCTCCTCCTTCCAAATAAGAGAAATGAGTTCATGTATTGCTTAGAACATGGCCTTATCATAACCACCACCTTGTTCCGTCAGAGAGACAAGTACAAGGCTTCATGGCAACACCCATGCTCCAAGCACTGGCATCTACGTTCGAGCGAGGGACCACAAGGACGTCCGCATCACCCGCACCATGACAGTAGCTGACGACTGCTGGACAGACCACCGCCTAATCCGCTCTGTCATCTCCATCAACGTAGCCCCAAAACAGCGGCGGCAACAGAAGCAATGCCGCAGGAAAATCAACGCTGGCGCACTCAAAGACCCTGCTAAGAAAGCCCTATTCAGCCTGCGCCTCACAACCAACCTGACAACTCCCAGTGATTCAGAGACACAGAGTGTTCACAGCGCCTGGTCTGCACTCAAGGCCTCCATAATCAGCACCTGTGAAGAGACGCTCGGTCACTCGACCAGGAAACACCAAGACTGGTTTAACAAGAATGACCAGGAGATCCAGGAGCTAATAAGCCGCAAGGCATTCCTGATCTGGAAACAGCAACAGAACTCGAAAGCAAGAAAGCAGCTCTACAGGCGCCTGAAGGCCGAGGTCCAACAAAAAACTCGCGACCTAAAGAACAGATGGTGGGTGGAGAAAGCGTAGGAGATCCAGCAGCTAGCCGACAACCACGATGTGCGTGGATTCTTTAGCGCAGTCAAGACCACCTACGGCCCAAGCACCCAAGGTCCTATCCCACTATGGGCCAAGAACGGAGAGGTACTCATCAAGGACAGAGAGGCAGTCAGTGCCCGCTGGAAGGAGCACTTCGAAGATCTCCTTAACATAGACTCTGTCTTCGACGCGAGTGTCCAAAACTCCATCCCGCTGCATGCTATCCGCCACCACCTCAGCACAACCCCAGCCCGGCATGAGGTTGAAAAGGCCATCCGACAACTGAAGAACAACAAGGCCTCAGGAGCAGATGGAATCCCCGCCAAGGCGCTAAAACATGGCGGAGAAGCACTATTGACGCGAATACATGAACTGTCGTATGAGGAGAGATTGGGTCGACTAGGCCTGTATTCACTAGAGTTTAGAAGAATGAGAGGGGATCTCATAGAAACGTATAAAATTCTGACAGGGCTAGACAGACTGGATGCAGGGAGGATGTTTCCCCTGGCTGGGGGCTCTAGAATGAGGGGTCACAGTCTCAGGATGCGGGGTAGGACATTTAGGACTGAGATGAGGAGAAATTTCTTCACTCAGAGGGTGATGAACCTGTGGAATTCTCTACCACAGAAGGCTGTGGAGGCCAAGTCACTGAATATATTTAAGAAGGAGATAGATAGATTTCTAGATGCAAAAGGCGTCAAGGGGTATGGGGAGAGAGCAGGAATATGGTATTGAGATAGAGGATCAGCCATGATCATATTGAATGGTGGAGCAGGCTCGAAGGGCCGAATGGCCTACTCCTGCTCATATTTTTCTATGTTTCTATAATGGAGCCATTGCTTAGGTTAGGATAAGACACAGAACTTAATATTCCCAGTTATAACATTTTCAGGAGGGGTGGAGGGTGTGAGTTGGCAGTGTTATTAAAGGATTCTATCACAGCACTAAGCTGTAAGGATGCCCTAGGTGGTTAATGCAGAATCCATATGGGTAGAATTAAGAAATAGAAAGCGAAATAGTGAAAATCTACATGTAACATTACAGGCCATCAAACACTAGAGATGAGATAGGGGAGTTCTGCAGACAGCTGAGAGTTATGTTAGTATTACAGGGCAATAATATTTGGTGATTTTAACTATCTCAAGATAGACTGATATAAAGATAATGTATATGGTCAAGTGGGGAGCATGTTTTAGAATGCATCCAAGGCTGTTTCCTTGATCAGTATGTTTCTAGTCCTACAAGGAATGAAGTATTGCTTAATTTAGTTCTAGCAATTGAAGTGGAGCAAATAACTGATAGCAGAGTAGGAGAATAATTTTGAAATACCAACCACAACATATAGAAAAGGATAATGAAGAGTCAAAGATGAAGGTGCTGGACTTGAAATGGTCAAACATCATTCAGAAGATTTTTTTAAATGATAATTTAGGGAAAATGGGCAGAAAAAACAAAGATATACCTCAACTAACACACTGCATTTTTCAGGTACAGAATCAGGGCAAAAAGCACCAGTTTCCTGTCCTCATGCCCCAAGGGCACCTGAAATACATACAACGCCATATTGAGTAGGGTGATATTCAGGCATCCCAGGCATCCACATAAAGCAGGCGCTAGGCCCCTTAAATCTGTTAATAAGGAGCTTAACATCTGTTTTAGGGCATCTCCCGGAAATTCGTTAGGACTGAGCATTCTCCGCTCATGTTTTTGGGTTTTCAGCGGCCTAATCAGCAGTCCTTAAGGCCGCCACCAAAAAGTAATGGCGTCTGCATCGCTACGGCCCGCGCTGTTCGCCATCTTGGTGAATTTTTTCGCCAGCTGATCCTTCCAGGCTGGAACAGGCGACATAGCAAACATCTCGCAGTTCGCCGTCCAGCGCTTCATCCAGGAAGTCACGGAGGCTCTGTACTCTGAGAGGGGACTTCACTACCTTCTCTCTAAACAGAAGCAGGAGGAGCATGCACATGACTTTGCCAGGATATCGTGTTTCCCCATGGTTTAGGGCGCCATCGACTGCGCACATGTGGCTTTGCGGGCGCAGCATATCAATGTTGAGATGTACCGTAACCACACACCTAATGTGCATTTGGTGTACAACCATGGCCGGCACATCATGATGCCGAATGCCCGGTATCCTGGTTGCAGTCAGGACGCCTTCAACCTGCGCCAGTCCGCTGCGCCAGCAATCTTCCAGCCACCACGTCGAACCCGAGGGTGGCTGCTCGGCGGCGAGAGCTATCCGCTCTACACCTGGCTGATGACTCCCCTTTGCAACCCCACCACTTGTGGCCAGCAATCATATTATGACAGCCATGCTGCCACAAGGAACATCATCAAGATGTGCATGCTTACACCATCAGCAGCTTGTAAGTGAGAAGAGATTGTGAGATGATGGGGAAGTGGGATGTGAGAAGGAGGAATAGGTATGAGCACACCATCATCATCAATGCTTTCAGCCTCACCGATCGCCACGGTCTCAGTGACAGCCCCTCCAATGATGTTCAGCACTGTCTCCGCCAGCTGGGTCAGGTTCTGCAGCCGTGCCTGTTAGCTGCTGTTGGCTCCGGTTATGTGCCACCTTGGCCTGCAAGAGAAAGGGAAATGTGTCGGTGAGTGTGGTGTAATGTGTTTGGGTGATGTGCCTGTCGTGGTTGAATAGCTGACATTGTGTGCAAGGTGTGAGGCTTGCAACAGTGGTAAGTGTGTGAGGGTGAGGTGAAGCTGTGATTGTAAGTTATGAGCCATGATTGATAGAGATTGTTGGTAGGTGAATGTTGGGGGTGTGGTGCATTGAGCATTGTGTGAGGCTAGTGGTGCAATTGGTGGGATATGGCATTTAAAGATGCATTCACTGACCTTGACCAGGCGTGCGAGGTCATTAAACTTCTTCTAGCACTGGTTCCAGGTCCTGGGGGAAAGACTGGTGGCACTGACCACTTCAGCAAACTTCTCCCACTGCCTTCTTGCAGTTGTCTGGAGGATCTCCTGGCCCCTTGCGGGTAGAGGACCTGTGTCCTTCTTTTGACCCCCTCCACTAAGGCTACCAGTGCAGCATCAGAGAACCAAGGTGCCCTTTCTCTGCCCTGTTGAGCCATAGGTACCTTCCACTTTCCTTTGCTAGACTGACAATGAGGTGCTTCTTTTAGAAAGCACCCCCTCCCCCCCCCCCCCCCACACACTTTAAGAAGTGCAGACAGCCTTTCACACTGCAGGCGACCTTAAAATAGAGATCACACTTACCATGAAATTGGACGTCCTGCTGAGTGCTAAGCGACCAGCTGCGCATTCAGCGCTGGGCTCTGAGCTTTAATCATGTTAATTAGCAGGCAGCATGAATTTCGCATGCTGCCTGCATTACTTTCAAGGGCTTGGTCAGATTGCGCATTTCAATCCCCATGCCTGTTTTTAGGCCTTATCGAATTTAGCCCCCATTATCTTTTAAACTTAACTTCATGTGGAGCCGGGGAGCTGGAGTGCTATTCCCAGATCCACAGCGCTACTGAGAGCCATTGTCGGCCTGCATCCCATTCTTCTCACCTCTACCCCCAGGAATTTTCACTGCTGTTGTGGCCACCAGGCCAAATCGGTCCTCTTGAAACTGACGAGCTGCCACTAGCTGCCTGATTGGCGCCAGAAATATACTGATGAGGCCTGAGGCCCAATTTTGGTCAATCCTCAGGCCTCTAGCTTCTGCTGTACGTTCCCAGCCGCTGACCATTCTGCATCCGAAAATGGCCAATTCAGATTTCTAACTCAATGACTCACGTTAACTGGGCAGAAAAGTTAGCAAACGGGTTGATAGATCCACAGTGAGAATCTTCAAATATATGGTGGATTGAGTACAAAATATATTTCTATTAGGTGAAAGAGAGTTCTGCGCATAAATAGGGAGATTAAAAATAAACAGAATCTTAAAAGGGAGACATATGATTAAAGTAGGGCTAGCAATACTAAAACAAATGCAGAATATGGAATATGTAGTGGGGAGGTGAAAAGGGATATTTGTAGGGGATCTGAAAAAAGGCTAACAGATAATATAAAAGGAAATAAAAAGGGTTTTAATAAGTATATAAAAAATAAAATTGTTAAAGAATGGGTAGAATCACTTTGGGATAAGGGTGAGTCTGATTATGGAGAATGAAGACTAGGCAGGCATTAACTATTTTGCATCAGTTTTTATTAATGATGGTGGAAGTGTGAATGTTAGTGTACAATAGGAAGATATAGAAAAGTAATTGGTTCTGAAAAAAAGCACAACTCAAGGTGGATACGTCACCAGGCCCTGAAAGCATGCATCGTTGGCTGTTGAAGTTAGAGGAGATAGTAAATGCGCTGACCATAATTTTTCAGTCCTCATAAAAAATGCAAATTGTATTGGAGAGTAGCTGATGGAACACCTCTATTCAGGAAGGGAGGGTAGGATAAATCGGCTGACCATAGACAAGCTAGGTCCAATGTCAGCTGTGGTCAAATGCTTACAATCTATAAATCAGGATAAAATTTGTGAAAGTTTAGAAATACATGGGTTATTCAAGGATGACCAGCACAGATTTCTTAAAGGTAAGCCTTTTTTTTGGACAAATTTGACAGATAGTGTAAAATAAAAATACTCCTATTATTTGTGTTAAGTTTCAAGAGTCATGGTTGAATTATGAGTCTGTTCCCTTAGTTTTTCCATGGGTAACAGTGAGTGTTGCATCAAACACTATGGAGGTCATTTTTACTTTTGGTGTGAATGGTAAGCCGGTGGTTGGGATCAGCCACCTGTTATACGCCCTTCCCAATTTTCAGTGCCTTGAAGACGATGGAAGGAAAATTGAGCAAGGTGTGTAACTAGTCACCACTCTGCAATCACCAGTTAATCGGTCATGCCAAAAGTGAAAATTACCCACAGTTTCTGATATTAAAGTGATTGCATCAGTGCAAACACACATATATTGACAATCCAAAGCTATCTGTTGAATTGAAATAGAGAAAGATATTACAAAGCTTCTTTTGCTTCAGGCATACCCTTCCAAACACATAACTTCTACAACTTAATCCTCATGCAGCTTTGCAAGTGGAGAATTGGTTTTAGGCTCCTCCCTGGAGAGGATAAGAATGTGTCCTTTTGCCATTTCAGCTCATTTCTGTCCAACCAATTTAATGATGTCGAAAAGTAATATTGCAAGGTTCAATGTCACAGTTACAGTGTAATGAAAAGTTGTTCTGCTCCATCTCTTTTCCTCTGAAGCTCTTTGGAATGATAAATGTGATATAATTGCCTAACTTATCTCCCTGAACTGCTCCATGAAAGTCTACTTTTAAGGGCTACCTAATAATGTATCTTCTTGAGTCTTGTAAATGAACAGCACAGATCATGCTAATAAACGGGGCTCTGCAATTTCGCTACTGTCACTTTTGACGTTTTATCCAATAGAAAATAATTATTTTTTGGCAGTTATACCTTTTTAACCTGGTGTGTGAACACTGAGCAGGTATCATTGTTATGTGACTGTACAGTTTTATCCACTCGGTAAACAATAGCTGTAAATGGTATTTTTTTACCTTTTTAGATGTGTTTATTTTGTTAATTTTCATAATGCTCCTACTCGCCTGGAGTCATGGGGGTAATTTTGATTTTGTACGATAATGTAAAACAGGTGATAGTGAATCGGCAGCCTGTCCCAATTTTTATTTCCATTTACTTAATTGACTTGCATCTGGGTTATGGTTTGATGGATGCTGGTTGCTCTCTAGTACCTCGCACAAGTGGCCATTATTCCTGTATGATCCTTGATAAGTGTTAGTGTGCTATTTTACCAAGGGGGCATAAACAGCCAAGCCTAATCTTGTCCTCATGCAATGTCCAAACATGCACATTTCCAGAGTTCTGGAGTGAGATCCCAGGCCAAATTTTCATTCCTTAACACAGGGCTGCTGAGGACAAATGTAGTATTTCTACTGTCATCCAGGCTGAGATCAGCACAGTGCAGAGTTGAACCTGAGACCTTCCTGGTCTGTATTGCTCAGTCACTCACTGGATAAATTTGCTCAGCTATTAGGTGAGCTGTTTTATATTGGATGAGCTGTTAACTGCTTTTATATCGTATTATTTGAATTTCCTGCCATAGCGAATGGCCATTTAAAATTTCTGTGAGCTACTACTACCAAGTGAATCTGGTATCACGGATACTTTAAACATTGGACCTAAGAGCACTGAGTCACTGGTTATGTATAGTTTTTCCTATTTATCAAAAAAGAAATTGTTTTATAGAATTGTAAATTTATAATTCCAAGTGTTGCATTATTTTCATTTAACAACAAAACTTTGTGTACTATATACTTGACATCGGTAATGATGACGATATGTGTGACCATCATTAATATAGCTGCTGTTACATTTTGCAACTATTGCATATTCAGTTTCTATTTTAAATCAACATGATTTAATCTGGTTCTGTGCAGATATATGCACACCATATAAAACTGTCTATAATTTGTATTTTAAGGGTTTACATTTACATACCAATTTTTTGAAGCCATTATCCATTTTGATAACATGATTGTGGGAGCAGTGCATTGATGATTCGATTCTAGATTTTCAATCTGACTCCGAGATGCCACAATGGTGGCTGGTGTGGGGACTGGAAGTTTCATGCTAGTGTTTAAGGCTGTGAGGTGGGTTGATGCTCTGACTTGTTACCATGAAGTTATAGGTTTGAGTTCTCCACATGGCAATTTCCAAGTTTTACTTATTCCATCAGCAGATCCCTAGAGAAGCCAAGCAGTTCCTTGATGCAAAAAAGAAAAACTGAAAGGCAGATCTCACTGGCTGAAAAGTGGCATTAATTAAACTTAGGTGCAGGTTATGTGCTGTGGCCCTCATTATGGGTTTGCGGGATATTGTTCTTGATACACACTAGGATAAGTTCTCTGAAGTTGTTTTAGGCATATTATTGGATAGAGTAAAGGGAGTTTTACTTTGCACTTTACTCTATTGTACCTGACCTGACTATTATTGAATGAACAGTTGTATACCATTGATGAAAACACGAATCAAAAACATAACTCTTTAACCCCATGTAATGTTCAAAGACTGAAAGTTTCATTAATAAACTAACCTTTATGCCTCTATGTTACTAGAGTAGTGAGCTTTTTTAACAATGTGAAATAGTTTCTACTGTGTTTGACATCCATGTGTTTCAAGTTTTCTCCATGTGTGTTTAGGGGGAAATCCTAAAGGAAAGTTTGCCCTTGGCCTGGTTCAGAATGAGTGGAAGGTCTATGTAAAGAGACCATTAGATCGTGAGGAGCAAGATATTTACCTACTGAATATTACAGCCACCGATGGGCTTTTTGTATCAAGAGCAGTGGTAGAAGTCCGAGTACTGGATGCCAATGATAACAATCCGGTCTGTGACCAGGTAAATAAAACAAGTCTCTCATCTGTTTCTCTATTACTTTCTGACTCATGAGTAATTCTTACTTAGTAGTCTAATGTTTAAATTAATGAAATATGAGCTGCGTCTTAGAGAAAATGTGTTGCTGTTAAATTCCTGCAGGTCACCTACACAGAGACAATAGTGGAAGACATTCCACCAAATAAAGTTATTCTAAGGATTGGCGCTCATGATGCTGACATTGGGTCTAATGCAGAAATACGGTATTCTTTGCATGGAGCTGGCTCAGATAAATTTTTCTTGGAACCAGAAAATGGTAAGTGTTTCTGTAACCACAATATTGACTTTTTTTCAGTTTGTAGATTAGTATAAGAAATAAACCGGATGAGTTTCATTGTAACATGACAGGTATGCTGTATTAAAATTCAACTTAAGCAATACATATGGGAGCTTACCCAATGACTGAGGTGTACTGACCAGAAGGCTTCTGCTATCTGCTAATTCAGACCAGGGATCAAACCTGAGACTGTATGGCTCAGTTCCACACCAGGATATATACTTACTCACTGAGGCATTGGAGTGTTCCATTATTTTACAGAATTAACATAGTTGCCAACTGCTCACATTTTACACAACTAGTCAGCCTTTTGGACGTGCAAAACTGCCCCACGAAACCTTGTTCATGGATGCACAGAAGAGAAGTAGCATCAGGATTTTTGTGATGGGTTTAGAAATAAAACTGGAGAGCAGATTGTGGTGTAGTAAAGATTAGAAAAAGGATGATTTCAGAAGAGGGTAGGAACTTGATTAAAAGATTGATACAATATTGCCATACATTAGCATGTCCCACATAACTATGTAATAAGTATGTCAGTGTACATTACACAGTTATATCAGCACCAAACATGGGAAGACAGCTGTTCAACTGACTTTGCAGATGAAATAGCAGATAGTACAATATCTGTATGTTATGCACATAGGATATTGTTCCTGCATTTAAAGACTTTTACTTTAGTATTTATTCTAACTTATGATTGTTAGTCATTGTATGTGAGCGTGAAATATCTGCAAAATGTGTTTCATTGTGTGTACATTAATAGCTGCTGAAATCATATTCCACACACAGGTCTTTATTTTGCTTCCATCGAAAGTTTAGAATCATTTTCCCTTCCTTAGAATCCTTCCATTCTTAATTTTAACACCACCATGAGTGGTTGTTATTTATAGCTCTTCATCAGCTTTTGTGACTTTGCTAGGTTATTTTCTAGGCAATTATGAATTGTGCACCTTCTATTTGTTGTGATTATCCCATAGGTGAACTGAAAACATTATCAGCTTTAGACCGTGAGGAAACTCAAGTATATAATTTGATCGCCAGGGCATCAGATGGAGGTGGGCGTTACTGCCAGTCAGGAGTAGTTCTGTTATTGGAAGATGTGAATGACAATCCGCCTGTATTTTCCTCCAGTCATTATACTGAGTCTGTATATGAGAACACGGTAATAAAAGTTTTGCTGGCAAAGGTTGAAGCAACAGACCCAGATATAGGTAAGTCACTGCATATTTTTTAAGCTGTTGCTATGGTAATATACAGTGCCATAAAAAAAGCAATTAGGCAAACTGACATGCTTTATTTATTTCCAATGAGATAGCAACTTTAATAACCACCAAAATATTGTACTTGACTTCTCATTTAACCCAACATAAAATTTTACTGGTAACCAACTACAAATTATTTCTTGATCATGCAGAATTGATATCACAATCATTAATCTTTATGTGTCAACATCTTTATATATCAAGAATTGAAATCAATGAGAAACTGGAAGAAGTACCAGTGAATGATTTGGGAGTTGTACAGTGTCATTTTTCCAGTTCCTTGTATGATAATATACACTGGGTGCTACACTACCTTGTATCTAGCCTAGTTTTATACATCATGGCATTAGAATATGCATATATACCTTTAGTTTTCTGCACTTCCACCTCCATAACATCGCCTATTTCTGCCCCGATTTCAGCCCATCTGCCGCTGAAACCCTCATCCATGCCATTGCCACCTCTAGACTTGACTATTCCAATGCTCTCCAATGGCTGGCCTCCCATCCACCACCCTTCGTAACCTTTTGCGCATGCATAATTCTGTTCTCCATACCCTATGCCACACCAAATCCCACTCAACCATCACTCTTGTCCTTGCTGATCTACATTGGCTTCCAGTTCCCTAATACCTCAAATTTATGATTGTAATTTTTTTGTTTAAACTCCTCCATGGCCTTGTCCCTCGCTATCTTTGTAACCTCTTCCAGTGCTAAAACTCCAAACTGTCTGTTCTTTTGACTCCATCATCTTTTGTATCCCTCTCTTCCACCT
Organism: Squalus acanthias; assembly: GCA_030390025.1. Taxonomy (NCBI): domain Eukaryota; kingdom Metazoa; phylum Chordata; class Chondrichthyes; order Squaliformes; family Squalidae; genus Squalus; species Squalus acanthias. The sequence goes on from CM059431.1 coordinate 67,687,096, forward strand.
CTCCAATGGCAGCTGTGCCTCCATCTGCCTTGGCCCCACACTGTAGAATTACCTCCCCAAAATCCCTCTGCCTCTCCATCTCCTGCTTCTCCTTTAAGACCCTCCTTAAAACTTGCCTTGTTGGCCAAGCTTTTGGTCACCCCTTCTAATATCTCCTTTGGAACAGAGTCCATTTTTTTCCTTTTGCTCTTTTGGACTTTGAACTTTTTCTACATTAAAGGTGCTACATAATGCAAATATGTATTTGTTGTTGTAGTATTGCATCTCTACTTGATCTCCTGTTCTTGGCCATTTATGCTGATGTGACACATGCACAGTGCAGAATTAACACTCCTGCATACATTACCCCCCCCAGCTCAAACCAACTTCTTTGCTTATGAGCTACATAGTCAGTCTTCCTGGCAGGATGATAAATTGGATCAAATAGCCCTCCATCATTATCATTGATTAATTTTCAACCTGATTAAGCCACAGTATTATTTACAGGCGCATATGATGCATCAATTCGTTAGAAAAAGGTGTAGTGCCAGAGTGGATAGCCACCGTTATACCTATATTCAAGAAGGGGGATAGAACATGTCCATGGAATTATAACTTAACATCAGTGGTAGGAAAAATAATGGAATCCTTACTAAAGGAGAAAATAGAAGAACATCTAGAAACCAAAAATATAATAATAAATAGTCAGCATGGATTTCAAAAGGGAAAGCCTTGCTTGACCAACCTCAGTGAATTTTTTGAAGAGGTAACAGAGAGAGTAGACAATGGTAATGTAGTAGATGTAACTTATCTAGATTTTCAAAAGACCTTCGATAAGGTACCCCATAATAGACTGATGAACAAATTCAGAGAATGCGGAGTCAGGGGACAAGTAGCAGAATGGATTGCTGGCTGGCTTCAAGACAGAAAGCAGAGAGTAGGGGTAAAGGGAAGCTATTCACAGTGGCAGAAGGTGAGTAGTGGTGTTCCACAAGGATCAGTGCGGGGACCACTGCTGTTCACAATTTACATTAACGATTTAGACTTTGGAATCAAAAACACAATTTCTAAATTTGCGGATGACACCAAATTGGGGGGGATAGTCAATACTGAGGAGGACTGCAACAAATTACAGGAGGACATTAATAAACTTGCAGAATGGGCATATAATTGGCAAATGAAGTTCAACACAGATGAATGTGAGGTATTACATTTTGGTAGGAAGAATAGGGAGGTCACTTATCACTTGGAGGGTGCGAGTCTAGGTGGGGTAGAGGAACAAAGGGATCTCGGAGTACAAATACACAAATTACTAAAAGTTGCGACACAGGTTAGCAAGGCCATAAAAAAAGCAAACCAAGCACTAGGGTTTATTTCTAGAGGGATAGAATTGAAAAGTAGGGAAGTTATGCTAAACCTGTATCAAACCTTGGTTAGACCACACTTGGAGTACTGCATACAGTTCTGGTCACCATATTATAAAAAGGACAGAGAGGCACTGGAGAGGGTGCAGAGAAGACTTACAAGGATGATACCAGAAATGCAAGGGTATACATATCAGGAAAGGATGAACAGGCTGGATCTCTTTTCTCTTGAAAAAAGAAGGCTGAGGGGTGACCTAATAAAGGTCTTTAAAATTATGAAAGGTTTTGATAGAGTGGGTACAGAGAGAATGTTTCCACTTGTGGGGAAGAGCATAACTAGAGGCCAACAATATAAGATAGTCACCAAGAAATCCAAAAGAAACTTCTTTACATAGAAACATAGAATCTAGGAGCAGGAGTAGGCCATTCGGCCCGTCGAGCCTGCTCCACCATTCAATACGATCATGGCTGATCATCCAAATCCAGTACCCTGTCCCTGCTTTAATCCCCACAGTACACATATCCCACCCTACCCCCACGTATTTAATTCCCCCTAACATATCCCATCCTATCCCCATATATTTAATCCCCCCCCTAACAACTAAGGGTCAATTTATCATAGCCAAATCAACCTAACCCACACATTTTTGGACTGTGGGAGGAAACCGGAGCACCCCCACGCAGACACGGGGAGAATGTGCAAACTCCACACAGACAGTCACCCGAGGTCAGAATCGAACCCGGGTCCCTGGCGCTGTGAGACACCAGTGCTAACCACTATGCCACCATGTTGCCCTTACACAGAGAGTGGTGAGAATGTGGAACTCACTACCACAGGGAATGGTTGAAGCGAATAGCATAGATGCTTTTAAGGGGAGGCTGGACAAGCATATGAGGGAGAAGGGAATAGAGGGTTACGCTGATAGATTTAGATGAGGAAAGACGGGAGGTGGCTCGAGTAGAGCATAAACGCCGGCATGGACTGGTTGGGCCAAATGGCCTGTTTTTTGTGCCGTGTAATCCTATGTAAACTACACGATTCTATCAGAAGCACTTTTGATTAGGCAAGACTGTCGAGTGCAATTTGAGCATTGGATTTGTGGTTTACAGCAGTGTCAGTAAAATGGATAATGAATTATTTATTCAATCTTTAAGTGAAACATTATCCAAGTAAGAGGCAGACACTTCAACATTTGGCACTTATTTGGAGATTGTATGTGTTGATCGATGTTAAAGTGTGGATTGGATTAGCAATTGCTGACACACTTGATAGTTGCAAGTTATTGGAAGTTGAACTGTTAAATGAGCTTTCAGTTTACAGTAGAATCTGAATAGACACAAACACCTCTGGGCCATATTCTATTTTTGAGCATCAGTATTATACTATGGGGATGAATTTCCTTGGGGCTTTTCCTGTTCCATCACCGTAGCTTCCGCAGAAACCTTGTTGATGTGCGCAAATGGGGTTACTGCTGAACCTCCGCCAAAGTTATGACAGTGGAGGGGGAGAAACCACAAGGAAATGTACCCCCTATGTTTTCACTTGATTATGCAAGATCTTGGTTGAGGGCATAATCTATAATCTTCCATTGCCTCTAAAGTGTAATGGCCTAAGCATGCTGGCTCGCATACTCGGCAATGTGCTCGACCTGAAAACAAAGTTTTGAGGCAATTGTAACGCTTCCTTTCGCAACTTATTTTTTCATGCCATGTTAAAATTGGTTTTCAGATGTTCCTTTTTTCTTCCTAAATTGATCTTGTCTATTTGTTACTTGGAATAGAGTTGTGCCACTATTAAAGAGTTAGGGGGGGAAATTCGGTTGCTTAGTGCCTCCCGTTAGCGCCTCCGGGAGGGCGCTAGGAACTTAACACCCGAGCGCGGCGATTTTAACACCGCTCGCAAAATTGACCAGACGTTTTGCAGCGGCGCTATACACGACAGACACGATCTCCTGCGCCCGCAGATCGTGACGTTAGTCAAGTGTGCAACGCCCCGGTAGCGCCCCAGACCGGATATTGAGTCGTGTCCCCTGCCTTAGCGCCTTTTTGGTTTTAATGCTGTCCTAAGGAGTTTTGGCCCTCAGCACCACTTTTGAGGTTCCTAAGTGCCGAGCTCCTTCCGTGGGCCTATCCATTAGTGCTTCCAACACAATTGCTTTTGCGGTCTCTCCAGGCTGAGATTCAAGGCTGCAATGAGCAGGGAGTGGCTGGCCAGCAAGATGGCCCCTCCCCTTTAAGAACTGGACTGCGCCAGTCTGTCTGGTTTCCATGGTAATTGGCATCGCCTGAGTTTCAGTAGCGTTCTGAGGTAGCGCCTCGCTCCCTGATGTTTGTGCCTTAAGAGAGGTGTGTAGCACCTGATTTAACGCTCAAATCACCTCTAGGGGCGCTAAAGGCAAATTTTGCAGTCGGAGGCGATAATTAGCGCCGGGCACTAAACTTTGCGCCCGGCCGATATTAGCGCCCCAAAATGGGTGATACCGAATTTTCCCCCCTTAGTACTTTCACTCCAGTTGTAAGCAAACTACAAATGTGTTTAGCTGAGCACGAGTCCAGTAATACAACTATAAATAAAGTAAAAAAGATTAAAACTGGAAATCTGAAATAAAACAAAAATGCTGGAAATACACAGCAGGTCATTGAGCATCTGCAAAGAGAGAAGACAGGTTCGGTCATTACGGGTGTCTACCCTTCAGCGGAACCATTCTAAAGAATAGCTTGCAACTGAAATGTCATAACCTGTCATTTGTCTTGACAGTTGCTGACTGACCTGCTGTGCATTTTGAGCATTTTCTGTATTTGTTTTATTGTAAATGATATTTGATAAATTCAACACGCAAGTGTGTTTGCTACATAGGAGCAATACATATCCATGAACGAATAAAAAAAAAAGAGTAAAGAAGTCTTGCTGCAACTGTGTCAGGCCTTGGTGGGGCCCCACCTGGAGTGCTGTGTGCAGTTTTGATCTCCTTGCCTGGGGAGGGATGTGCTTGCCTTGGAGGGGTGCAACAAAGATTCACGGAACTGATTCCTGGGATGGGAGGGATTGTCCTATGAGGAGAGATTGAGGAGACTAGGCCTATATTCCCTAGAATTTAGAAGAATGAGAGGTGATCTCATTGAAACATATAAAATTCTTAAGGGGCTTGACAGGGTAGATGCAGGGAGGATGTTTCCCTTGGCTGGGGAGTCTAGAACTAGGGGTCACAGAATAAGGGGTCGGCCATTTAGGACTGAGATGAGGAGAAATTTCTTCACTCAAAGGGTTGTGAATCTTTGACATTCTCTACCCCAGGAGACTGTTGATGCTCAGTTGTTGAGTATATTCAAGATGTGGAGATTCAAGACAGAGATCGATAGATTTTTGGATATTAAGGGAATCAAGGGATATGGGAATAGTGCGGGAAGGTGGAGTTGAGGTAGAAGATCAGCCATGATCTTATTGAATGGTGGAGCAAGTTTGAAGGGCCAAATGGCCTACTCCTGCTCCTATTTCTTATGCAACCGTCAAGTTCCTCTCCAGGCCAATATGTTTTAGAAATGTAAATAAAATGAAAAGCAATTTTTATTAATGGAAAATAATGTAAAAGTTCGCCCTTATGTTACACATAGTACCATATGTGACTCATAATGCACACAAACAACATATGTTTATAATCTAAAGATGGTTTCCACTCAGTAGGTTATTCCTAAACTGAGAACCCATTAGAACTCTTTCCTTATATACCACTGAGACACAAGCATTTAAATTGCTTTGTAAACCAGCCAGTCTTTATTGGCCCAGATATTCCGATCCCTACGGGTAAGTACGAGCTGTGTACCCACCCGTAGGGACATCGGAAATGCAGGTTTCAGGCATGCACAGCACATGAGCTGAAAACCGGCATTTCCGATCTGTCAAGAATGGTCTTGGCAGATCCTCCAGCTGCCCTGGAGAAGGGCCTCTGCGGGTGGATAGTTCCGCTTTTTGGAGACCCTCCACCCGCAGAAAACCCTTACAATTCTTACGCCTGGTAAAAGCATGCGTAAGGCCTGCTTTTATCAGGATAAGAGTTGAAAACAGTTTTTAATAACATTTTCACTGATTTATCATGTAAAAATACTTTTTTTTAAAAAGTAAGTTTATTTTTAGCCCCGTAAAAAACTTTAATTATTTTTTTCAAAAAATTAAATTTTTGTTTAAAATACTTAATTTATTGTAATTTTAAGTCATTTTAAAAATGTGATTTTTAAAAATTTATTTAAAGTTTTACTATGTTTTTTCATTGCTCTCCATTCATATATTTGACAGGTCTTCCTGTCAAATGTATGAAAGGAGATTCCCTTCAGTGATTGGCTCCCCATGGCCCACGTGATCCCAGGGACGCTGCGAACTACCTGCGCCCCTGGGATACGTAGGACCTGCGCACTTCAAGTTTGGTGAGGCCCAGGAGCAGAAGCGTCTGCGTTCCGGGAGCCCTCAGGTAAGGGCGCAGATTTTTTCAGATCGCAGGCCTCCGACCGCGGGAGGCCTGCGATCGGAAAATACGGGCCAATACGTCTGGTTTATTTTAACAGGTTTATCGGGGAGTTGATATTTAAAATTCTTTTTAGTCATTTTTGGCTCACTTCACATTCTTAACCACACCTGTTACTCCTTGTCCCAGAACTAGATTGAAACCTGAGTCGTAATTTAAACTCTTATATTGGGCGCCAGTGGTTTACCCAAAAAGCCTCATACTATACATAGTAACTCATTTGCAACAGTGCCATGTGTAAAGTATGTAAGGCTCATTTGCTGGTATATTTTCCTAAAGCACCAACATCGTTAACAAAATAGATGATCATAAAAAATAAGAACTACTTCGATGGAAATAATTTGACACTTTACCTTATATCCTTTTGAATTCCAATTCTACATTTTTGAAAATACTTAAATTAACACCGTAAATTAAATTACAATTGAGAAGTCTTCAAAAACAAAGAAAAAATTCAACTGGACCAGCCACTTAAGTGCTGCGACTACTGGAGCAGGTCAGAGTTTGGGTATTCTATGGCGAGTGTCTCACCTCCTGACTCCCCAAAGCCTTTCCACCATCTACAAGGCACAAGTCAGGAGTGTGATGGAATACTCTCCACTTGCCTGGATGAGTGCAGCTCCAACAACACTCAAGAAGCTCAACACCATCCAGAACAAAGCAGTCCGCCTGATCGGCAGCCCATTCACCACCTTAAACATTCACTGCCTCCACCACCGGCGTACCGTGGCTGCAGTGTGTACTATCAACAGGATGCACTGCAGCAACTCGCCAAGGCTTCTTCGACAGCACCTCCAAAACCCGCGACTTCTACCACCTAGAAGGACAAGGGCAGCAGGTGCATGGGAACACCATCACTTCCAAGTTCCCCTCCAAGTCACACACCATCCCAACTTGGACATATAGCGCCGTTCCTTCATTGTCACAGGGACAAAATCCTGGAGCTCCCTCCCTAACAGCACTGTGGGAGTACCTTCACCACATAGACTGCAGCGGTTCAAGAAGGCGGCTCACCACCACCTTCTTGGGGGCAACTAGGGATGGGCAATGAATGCTGGCCTTGCCTGCGACGCCCACATCCCATGAACAAACTAAAAAAATATAAAGTGGAACTTTAAGAGGCTTGTAATAAACATACGGTAGTTTTAGTATAGGAAGTTACAAGAGTAGTACGCAGCTACAGATATTGCATTCTGAGCCATTTTGTGACTCACAGGCCCTCATATTTGTGGGGAGGGTATAGGGGACCGTGATAGTGCGGGGGAGCCCTGGCAGTGCTGGGCACGTGGAAAACGGCAGAACCACATTATAATGTTTTTCTTCCTTTTCCCACCTGGCGGCTGGTCAAATTGACAGGCTGTCCGGTTGCTGGGTGGGAATACTAGCGGCAGGAGGCCACAGCCAGGGACCATTGGGGATCGCCCCGGCAATTGTGATTGTGGGGCAGGCTGCAGATCAGGGCTTGGGTGGGGGAAGCGGGGAGGTCGCTGATCGCAGCAGGAGCCAGAGAGAGACCACGATCGACAGAAGCGAGAACGAAGGCTTCCTTGAGGATCCAGAGGGAAGCATTCCTGCTCCTCCTGGTCCACAAGGAGTGCTATAAAAAGCACTTACCTTCTGGAGCCAACAGCTCCCGCCAACAGCAGCTATATTTAAATCAGACTCCCAATTGCACTGTGGGAGCCTGGTCTAAATATGTTAATGAATTGTCCCGCCTCTCCAAGATGGAACATTCGCACAGCTCACCACCTGCCACCATAAAAACAGCAATGGGCGCGTATGCGGCGGGTTGGGGACACGGTGCCTGTTTTTTATGGTTTAATCCCCCACCCCGACCGTCATGAGGCAGTTAATCTCGAGGCCAAGATTTTGTTAAGCAACTCTTTCCAATGCCATTGCTTATTTTTCCATTTGTTATTCTCTAATAAATACCTTATGTGTTAGATTCTGCAAGCTTTTGTGAGTTTTTTTCCAAACAGAAATACATGGAACAAGTTTTCATCTTGTGCCCTATTTACACTACAGCTGCAATTTTCAGTTGCAAATCTACAAGTTTCATAGATAGTGTGGAATAATTTCCTCTGCTCATAATTAACAGTAAATTTATGACAGTAAAAATTCCCACTTCAATATATTGCCATAAACTTAACTGTGAATAGAAATATTTGTCTTACTTTACTGAAGGAAATTTTAGTCTCTAATTAGTCCCAAGCTTGATGAGGGACTGGGTTATTAATGCCACTAATGTATGGCACATTTGGTATCAATGCAGGGTGATCTTTTGTACTACATTGACACCAAATGTGCAGAATAATGCTTTTCACAATTTAAGATGATAGCAAGGCCACCTTAAAGTTTAAAAAGAACACAAGTCATTGCAGATGTTTACAGTATATACCTGCAAAAAGTGTACTGTGATTCAGCTGATCTCAGTCTGGATAATTGTAGGGCTATTACAATTTACTTCAGCCTCCCTGGGTTAGTGAAGTGAAAAATTAGGCAGGGTTCTGCTCCTGATCACTATTCAGTGATGGCTGTTGGAAAGTAAGTGTACATGAGTGCACATAGACATCATTTGAGGAAAGGATTAGGCTTAGCTGTGACACCACCCATGATCAAATAGCATGCCCATGCTTGCTGTCTAAGTGAATACATGAAGAACGGCAACTTTGGGTAAGGTGGAGAGCACATACGGAGCTTTGGTATGAGTCACTGTCCTCAAAACACTGAATGTGTCTGGCTATCCTACAATAGTGACTGCACTTCAAAGTAATCCATTGGTTGTTAAGCACTATGGAATGTCATGAGAACATGATAATGCGTTATATAGATGCAAGTTCTTTCTGTCCCTCTCTCACTCAGTTTGTGCTCTATCTCATTATTGCTGGATGTGTACTTCCTTTGTCTGCTAGTCTTCTCAGTCGTACTGGGTTTATGCTCATTTTGAGTGTCACCTGTTCAAAATTTGGCCGGCCTGTCTTTTTTCTTACTTTAAACCAAGTAGTAAAAGTCCATTTTATGATTATGTGGTCCATTTTTCATTTTGCTTTCTGGGCTGCATGAGATCTCTTGAGACCCCAGTTTAACTTCATTAAAGAGATTCTGATCTTTCTCTGAGTTTCAACTGCACATGCATGCAAGTTGAATTACAGTCAGCAGGAGGTTGAGGGTATATCATCGGGAGCAGATCTACACAGTGAGAAAGAACTGTTGGCAGCTAAATCCACAAGGACCTCCAGATGATTACTCCTCATCAATAATGCAGGTAAGGACAAAACCCAATACCTTCCCTTTACATGGCCCGAGAGCTTTACAGGCCATGTGTTAGATTTATATAGTTGTATTAGCAATGACCGATATAGTATGGACACTACTTCTACTAGGCCAGATGTACTTTTAGAGGTGGTGTATTATAAACTTCAATTATTTTTTATATTTTGGTTTTTATGGTGTTGAGGATGAAGGGCATCATTAAGTTGGCCACCCATCCAGTTTTGAATAGGCCAGTTTGGTTTTGGAGATGGCTGCTCAGAACTTTTCAGAAGTGAAAATTGGGCAGTGTAATTATGGTTTTTTGCATCCCTGCATTTATTTTTTTTAAAAGCACTCCATGCAATCACAACCATGTATTCTACCAACCCGGCCCACCTAGTCAGGTTTTGGATTGGCCAAAAGGTAGCAGCCCTGGTATGCATGCTTGTCTCTCTTGTTCTGACTGCATTGTGCTCTCTATGTCCAGTTATACCTTTTATTTACCTAAAACATTGTTTACTGAATATAGCTTTGCAAAAAATGTCTTGTGTCCTTTCTTCAGCTGTAGATCATAAATGACTGAAGCTGTGTTACTCTGAATAGTGGTAGCCGAAGTAATTATGTAAGATGAAGTATAGCTTGCATGAACTAAGTGTCTTATGCCTCACCAATGTATAATATATGTAAGCATTCATCTAAAGATGTGATTATAATGAAAATACAAGCAGTTAAACACAATAAGGGTTGATTTTACACCAGAGCGGGTTTTGGTGGGATGAGTGTGAAACGCACCCTCTCTCGGGACTCATTAATATTTGATTGGTAATCTTCCCATCCGATCGTATCGGGAACGGGCAGCCTGCCCACTTTCTGGGCATGATTTCTGGCAGGCCTCCAGCGCCCTAATTAAACCGGGAATGCACTTCTTAAAGGGAGGTTGCTTTCATCTTACTGACATTTAGTGCTACAAACTGGAAGTAAGTTTGCCAACCCTCCCAAATTGTCCTGGAGTCTTCAGAAATGGAAGGTTAATGTCCCAGACAGCACTGCGAGGAACCCAGGAGAAAATGCAGAAGTAGGTTTTGTAGTTTGCGTCATCGCACATCGTGCCTGTTGTTTCCGCACGCGGGACTTCTCGTGACAGTTTCAAATTCTGGTGCCAAACTCTTCTTGCCCCCAGTCACGTGAAGGAGAACTCACAAAAGGCTGTGGTCAGCAGTGTGGAGCGATCAACACTGGGGAGGGAAACGGCATGGGTGGCACGAGTGGGGTTGCCAGGTTTGGACCAAATCCAAAACCAGACAAGAACTGAGATGGAGTCACAAAATACGTTAACCCACAAATAAAGGACGGGTTTAAACTCATTTTAAAACAGAATTAACTTCAAACTATATTTCTTCACATAGATGTGTTCTACACATAGGATACAAAGCACACATGAACGACACTACTCGATTTTATTTTCTATTTAAAGCACTTGATAAAACTAGGAATCTTCAACAGGTATTTCTTTAGTTTGAACAAGCTTCATTTAAGATAACATTTAGTAGACTTAACACCGTGATATTTTTTCTAGCAAAGACACTTAACTACAGGGGACCGAACTTGTATTTTATAAATGGTGTGATGCCAGGAACTGCGGAGGAGCAGAGAGATTTAGGGTTCCATGTACAGTACATAGATCACAAAAAACTAGTGGACAGGCGCAAAATATAATTAAAATAGCTAATGGAATGTTGGCCTTTATCTCAAGGAGGCTGGAATACAAAAGGGGGGAAGTTATGTTAAAGTTATATTAAGATCTGGTTAAACCCCATTTATTTGGAGTATTGCGTTCAGTTCTGGGCACCGCACCTCAGGAAAGATATATTGGCCTTGGAGGGGGTGCAACACAGATTCACCAGAATGATACCAGGGCTGAAAGGGTTAAATTATGAGACAGGTTGCATAGATTAGCCTTGTATTCCCTCGAGTAAAGAACATTAATGGAGTGAAAGCCTTTGCGGTTGACAAAAGCTGGTCTTTTGATGCCTTGATGGCTCTATACGTGCAGTCTATAGCCCTGTGGACATGCGGGAAGCCGGCCACTGCTGAAAATTCCAGAGTTCACTCATGTTGACTGTTGGGGCCCATGAAAGGTAATATTTTGGATGGCCCTGGCAGATAGGACATTGGTGAACTGCTTGATGTAGTTGTGCACTGCAAACTGAGAGATGCAGGAGATGTCCCTTGTAGCACCCTGATAGAAGCCTGAGACAAAGAAGTTAAATGCGGTGGTGGCTTTGATAGTCACAGGCAAAGCATGACTCACTGGCCCAGCAGATCTTGTTTCAGGAGGCTGCAGAGATCCGGGGCAGCCTGCCTGGAGATGCACAGCCTTCACATGCACTGCTCCTCAGAGATATCCAAGAAATTCCTTTGGCCTTTAGACCCTATGGGCTGGATAAGGCCTTCTGCAAGCAGCCCCCCTTGCTTGCTGTCTTCCAACAGGCTCACCTGCTGCTCTTCCTAATTGTCGAGGCTGCTGCTGCTGTTGCTTCTCCTGTTCCTCCAACTCTTCCTCCATCCAAAACAATGAAGAAAGAATGGCACACATGATAAGCTTGAGTGCTTATTCATAGTGAGTAAGGCAACAGACATCAGAAACAAGCAATCTCCAAGCTCAACAATCCATTCGAAATCCAAAAAGCACACTAGCACACAGATCCCTATAATCTGAGTGCTCCTTTAAATAGCGCTTTCTGTTGACCTCTGAAACCAATCCCGTGATATTTTATTCAGTAGATTGGGCGCGACTTCCAATGTTTTGCATTAAAAAGACATTGGGGTCCTAAATGACATTATAGAACCCTGATTTGCATCTATTCATGAGGCACCCTGTTGGCACCACAGCCACCTAAGAAAACTGTGCAGCTGAAGTGTTGAGAATGGAGTTTTCGCAGGTGATTTTAACTGCCACCCCATTCTCACTGGGCGTGTTGGGTTAAAAGTACCCTCTAGGTCTCTATACTGCCTCCAAAATATGACATTAAGTTCTGATTTAAGCTCTGATTTTTATTTTTTGTTTTATTTGTAGAAGTTGTTGGACTTTCAATGGTTAGGTATTCCACAAGGTCTATTGAATATTATTTGATCTGGCAAGCCTTCTAGCTTGATTCTATCAATATATAGCTGAGAGAAACTGGTTGTTTTACAGAGAATTAAATCCTGTCAGTATAATAAGTTCTGTACCATTCCAACTTGACTTCAGTTAATACTGCACAAGAGAAAAGGCCAAAAGTAACTCTTTCACACCTCATGAGTAAACAAGGTGCCTTCTTTGGTTCCTGGAATATGCATCATGCACATTGTGTCCAAATATCACAGATAACACCGGATAAATAAGCACCACAAATGTTTTATTTTAATAACCATAAGAAAGCAATACTTCAAAATGCACCCAATTTTTTTGACATTGATTATAATAGTCACACAATGAAATATATCTGCTTAAGCTCTTGTGCAGTTGTTTTTTGAGAATCGTGTGGATGTTTTTTGAGGGAGGGTTAAGATGATGTAATACCTCAAAAGTGCAAACCCCATTTGGGAAGGTGGCATCGCTGTTTTCTGCTTGTTGCCCTCATACTACTCTGGAGGCCTGCTGCCTTGAGGCGGTCAGGTGTTACTCGTAGATGTAGTGTCTCTAATGAAATATGTTTGGCAATTTAAATGGAGAGAGCTGTACATTAAATTAAACAGACAGTGTTACAGTGAGAGCTTGTCAGTTGGAAATCATGAAAGAGCTGCTTTATGCAACAGAATGGAGAGGGAAAGTTGTCATTTGGTACCGCAGGATTCTTAATGGGCTGACCATGCAAAGGAACTTGCCATTGTGCTACCAACTGCCTACCTATGTTAGAAATTGCTAAAATTAATTTTGAATGCTATTAAAGCTAAGGGCAATTATTGAGCTAAAAGCTACTTAACCTTATGGTAAAATTTAACTTAACTTAGACCACCCACTTGTATAATACCATGTGGTAGTTATAAATAGATTGAATACTTTTAACATTTATTTCAACCCTTTTGAGTACTGAATGTCTTTTGGAACTTGCACGATTTGGTAACTGCCAAAAATGTTATTTAATGAAGAAATTCACAAATTTCTTCATCAAATACTTGAACTTAATAGAAAAGTGTTTTTCTACCTTGGTTATGAGTAGTGCTTTATCAGGTTGTATGCAGGAATGGAAGATAAAGATGTTATTAACTGATGACTATAGCAGTCTCTGGTCTGTGTTTTTCAATGCAGTCATTTAACCTCCGGTCAATATGTGTCGCCTACAAGAGATAATTGTAACAGGAGAGGTCAATAATTGTAGCCACCTTTGCTACATCTTTTCATATTCTACACATTTCATTTTAATTTTTAAAAAATGAACAGGAATTTAATTAATTAGTTTGAAGTGGAAAAATTTTGTTTGGTAAAAAGGAAGTCTGCTATTAACTCTTTACAGTCAACTTTCAGTGATAAATCATAAAGCTAAGTATTCAAAATATATTCACACATTGAAAAATTGGAGTCTGGTACACATCTTAATTTGGCTTTATGCCAAATGTTTTGTTTTCATATCTTTCCAAGTGAACATTCTTGATGTAACACTTGTAAATGGATATAAAACAACCACGATGATTTTTTATTTGCTGGAGTATCTCAAGATAAAAATCACAGGAGGAATCTACCTCCCGTATTACTAAAATATAGAATTAGTATGTATTACATACTACCCCAAATATATATTAATCATTTACCGAATGGTTATGTGTATTTTAATTGAATGAAAATATAATTTGATCATTATATACTTTTTCAAGTTGAAATAGAGCTGTCATTAACCCCCTGCCAGGACCCTACAACATTTAAAAACATGTAAACACCATCTGTGGACCAGAACATACCAACAGCTGTGAGGGAACTCTTTCTTCCATATAGTTTCTCTCTTGTACTTGACCCGTGGAAAGTGTAGCTGGCACTATTTATTCCCTGTCTTCTCATGCACATTTAAAGCTTAATACGAGGCAAGATCTCTGTGCAATCTTATTGTGATAATGTAAACCTCAATTTTACTGGCCCCAAACACTAAAAATGGATGTAGTATCTGTGTCGCTGAGAGTTAAAGCAGAACTAAAGCAAATTATCGCCATATCAGAAATCATACAAAATATATAACTGGCCAACAAAGCAATTGGATTCCATTGGCTCAGACTTGATGTTTAATTTAAATCAACTCCATTGTGACACGATACAGTATACAGCATTCTAATCTATAGTGAAGTAAGATTGAGGAAATATTACAGAAGAACATAAGAAATAGGAGCAGGAGTAGGCCATTTGGCCCTTCGAGCCTGCTCTGCCATTCAATAAGATCATGGCTGATCTTCTACCTCATCTCCACTTTCCTGCACTATCCCCATATCCCTTGATCCCTTAATATGCAAAAATATATCGATCTCTGTCTTGAATATACTCAATGACTGAGCCTCCACAGACCTCTGGGGTAGAGAATTCCAAAGATTCACCACCCTCTGAGTGAAGAAATTCCTCCTCATCTCAGTCCTAAATGACCGACCCCTTATTCTGAGACTGTGACCCCTGGTTCTAGACTCCCCAACCAGGAGAAACATCCTCCCTGCATCTACCCTGTCAAGCTCTGTAAGAATTTTGTATGTTTCAATGAGATCACCTCTTATTCTTCTAAACTCTAGAGAATATAGGCCTAGTCTACTCAATCTGTCCTCATAGGACAATCCCCCCATCCCAGGAACCAGTCTGGTGAACCTTCGTTGCACTCCCTCTATGGCAAGTATATCCTTCCTTAGGTAAGGAGACCAAAACTGTATGCAATACTCCAGGTGTGGTCTCACCAGGGCCCTATATAATTGCAGTAAGACGTCTTTACTCTTATACTCAAATCCTCTTGTAATAAAGGCCAACATACCATTTGCTTTCCCAATTGCTTGCTGTACCTGCATGTTAACTTTCAGTGATTCGTGTACAAGGACACCCAGGTCCCTCTGAACACCAACATTTTCCAATCTCTCACCATTTAAAAATACTCTGCATTTCTATTTTTCCTACCAAAGTGGATAACTTCACATTTCTCCACATTATATTCCATTTGTCATGTTCTTGCCCACTCACTTAGCCTGTCTATATCCCCTTGAAGCCTCCTTGCATCCACCTCACAACTTACATACCCACCCAGATTTGTATCATCAGCAAACTTGGATATATTACATTTGGTCCCCTCATCCAAATCATTGATGTAGATTGTGCATAGCTGAGGCTCAAGCACTGATCCTTGTGGTACCCAACTAGTTACAGCCTGCCAACCCGAAAATTACCCGTTTATTCCTACTCTCTGTTTTCTGTCCATTAACCAATCTCAATCCATGCTATATTACCCCCAATCCCATGAGCCCTAATTTTGTTTAATAACCTCTTGTGTGGCACCTTTTCGAATGCCTTCTGAAAATCGAAATACACCACATCCACTGGTTCCCCCTTATCTATTCTGCTCATTACAACCTCAAAAAACTCTAACAGATTTTTCAAACATGATTTCCCTTTCATAATTCCATGTTGACTCTGCCCAATCCTATTATTATTTTCTAAGTGCCCTGTTACCATGTCCTTAATAATAGATTCTAGCATTTTCCCTACTACTGATGTCAGGCTAACTGGTCTGTAGTTCGCCGATTTCTCTCTCCCTCCTTTCTTAAATAGTAAGGTTATATTTGCCACCTTCCAATCCGCAGGAACCATTTTAGAATCTATGGAATTTTGGAAAATGACAACCAATGCTTCCGCTATCTCTATAGCCACCTATTTCAAAACCCTAGGATGTCGGCCATCAGGTCCAGGGGATTTATCGGCTTTCAGTCCCATTAATTTCTCCAGCACTATTTTTTTACTACTACTAATTTCTTTCAGTTCCTCATTCTCGCTAGACCCTTGGTTCTCCACTATTTCTGGGAGGTTTTTTTGCATCTTCTTCTGTGAAGACGGACACAAAGTATTTGTTTAATTTCTAGGCCATTTCCTTATTCCCCATTACAATTTCTCCTGTCTCAGCCTGTAAGGGACCCACATTTACTTTTGCTAATCTTTTCCTTTTTACATACCGATAGAAGCTTTTACAGTCTGTTTTTATGTGTCTCGCTAGTTTACTCTCTTTCTATTTTCCCTTTCTTTATCAATTTCTTGGTCCTCCTTTGCTGAATTCTAAAATCCTCACAATCCTCAGGCTTACTATTTTTGGCAACATTATAGGCCTCTTCCTTTGACCTAATACTCTCTTTAACTTCTCTTGTTAGCCATGGTTGGACCACTTTTCCTGTGGGGCTTTTGTGCCTTAAAGGAATATATATTTGTTGTAAATTATGTATTAATTCTTTAAATGCTAGCCATTGCTAATCTACTGTCATACCTTTTAATGTAGTTTCCCAATCTACCTTAGCCAACTCGCCCCTCATACCTACGTAGTTTGCTTTGTTTAGATTTAGACCCTAGTTTCGGGTTTAACTAAATCACTTTCAAACTCAGTATAAAATTCTATTATATTGTGGTCACTCTTCCCTAAAGGCCCCTTTACTAGAAGGTTATTAATTAACCCTTTCTCATTGCACAATACTAGATCTAAAATAGCCTGTTCCCTAGTTGGTTCCTCAACATACTGATCTAGAAAACTATCTTGCATACATTCCATGAATTCGTCCTCCACACTATTACTGCAAATTTGGTTTGCCCAGTCTATATGTAGATTGAAGTCCCCCATGATTACTGTATTACCCTTGTTACATGCGCCTCTAATTTCCTGATTCTTCTCTGCCCTACATTACAACTACTGTTTGGGGGCCTATAAACAACTCCCACCAATGTTGTCTGCCCCTTGCTGTTTCTTAGCTCCACTCAAACTGATTCTACTTTTTGATTTTCGGAGCTAAGATCCTTTCTCTCTACTGTCTTTATCCATCCTTTATTATCAGGACTACCCTGTCTCCTTTCCATTTTGCCTATCTTTTCTAAAAGTTAAGTATCCTGGAATATTTAGTTCCCAACCTTGGCCACTTTGCAACCACATCACCGTTATGGCTATTAGATCAAACCTGTTAATTTCTATCTGTGCTATTAATTCATTTATTTTGTTGTGAATGCTTCGCGCATTCAGATATAAAGGGCTGGATTTTCATTGACCCGTGGAGGCGGGTTTGGAGGCGTGTGGGGGGTTAAAATTGCGAAAACTGGCGGGCGGGCACAAGTCCGCCTCCATCCCACCTCCACGCAATTTTCATTAAATCGTGTCTGCTGGTCCCGACTCCATCCCGCCTTTAAGAGGCGGGATAGGCTGTTAAGGCCCTTAACAAGCACTAAATTGGCTCTATAATGCCATTTTGAACGGCCTTTGTGATTTTAACCCTTGTTCTACGTGAAGCACGCCTGTTCTGAACCACGATTGTGAAACCTGGTGGGAGCACATTTGGATATGGATAGTTGACGCTGGCTGGCTATGGGGATGCATATATGGATGGCTATGGGGATGGATGTATACATGGATGGATAGAGAGGAGACATATCTGGGAGTGGTGGTGTAAAAATATCTGGGAGCAGACTTAGGGCTGCTGCTGCTCATTTTGCATCCAGGTCCTCTCACAGCAAAGGCCAGGCAGTCTTTGCAGACCTTCAATGCAGCAGCAATGATGACATCATCAGAGGCGACTTTCAGACTGAAAACACTAATTGATTCATGGGTTCCCACATGCTGGAACTCAATTGCCCAATTAGGTGAAAATTGCATCAATCTCCCACATCCAATTACAGTCGGGTGGATAACACGAAAAGTGGATGACACGATCCCAACCCGCCCCAGTATCAAAATCCAGCCCAGTGACTTTCGCTTTGATTTATTTCTATTTTTCCCCGATGTCAACTTAGTCACTGATGCCTTATTACCTTTGTTACTCTCTCTGTCCCTTCCTGACCCACTCTGCTTATTTTTACCCAAAACTCTACTCTGCTCTAGAGCCTTGACATTTTTCTCACTGCTTTTAAATTTACTCTTT
Organism: Squalus acanthias; assembly: GCA_030390025.1. Classification (NCBI taxonomy): domain Eukaryota; kingdom Metazoa; phylum Chordata; class Chondrichthyes; order Squaliformes; family Squalidae; genus Squalus; species Squalus acanthias. The sequence continues at coordinate 67,705,310 of CM059431.1, forward strand.
CCTGAATACTCCCACCACTCCCCCATCATTAGTTTAAAGCCCTGTCAACTGCCCTAGTTATTCGGTTCGCCAGGACATTGGTCCCAGCCCAGTTTAACTGGAGCCCATCCCAACAGAACAGCTCCCGCTTTCTCCAGTACTGGTGCCAGTGCCCATGAACTGAACCCCTTCCTCCCACACCACTCTTTGAGCCACGCATTTAAACCTCTAATCTGTTTGTCCCTATGCCAATTTGCGCGTGGCTCAGGTAACAATCCAGAGATCATTACCTTTGAGGTTCTGCTTTTTAATTTGGATCCTAGCTCCTCAAACTTCCTCAGCAGAACCTCATTCCTAGTTCTACCTATGTCATTGGTTCCTACATGGACCACGACAACTGGATCCTCCCCCTCCCACTCCAAGTTCTTCCCCAGCCACGAGGAGATGTCTTTAACCTGGGAAGGCAACACAACCTTTGGAACTCTCAGTCGCGGCTGCAAAGAACAGTATCTATCCCCCTGACTATACTGTCCCCTACCCCAACTACATTTCCTTTCACTCCCCCAACTTGAATGGCCTCCTGCACCATGGTGAGCTTGCCCATCCATCCTGCAGGCTTTTCCCTCATCCACACAGGCTGCAAGAACTTCATACCTGTTGGACAAGGGCAAAGGCTGAGGCTCCTCCAGCACTGCAGCTGGGGTCCCCTTACCTGCCTGAGTTGCAGTCACGCCCTCCTGTCCCTGACCACTAACCAGACCTATACCACTACCTAACCTAAGGGGTGTGACTGCCTCCTGGATCAAAGTGTCCAGGTAACTCTCCCCATCCCCGATGCCCTGCAATGTCTGCACCTCAGACTCCAGCTCAAAAACGCTGACATTTTTCTGTGTTGCACAAAATGAATACAGTATCTGGAATACAAAAGAATGTTGGATTTATACATGGTAGTGTAAGGTTAAACTGAAATCAATTTTCTGTGTGGAGTTAATTTAAGTGCACTACAGAAAGACTGTAACAATGGTCACCGTGATTATTTTTGGCCAATTTTCCACTTTGTTCAGTATTTCTTTAACTTGCTATTTATATACTGCAAATAAAACAGTAGAGCCATTCGATTTATAAACTGGCAATCCTGTCCAATACGCTTTTGTAGTGAGAACAAAAGAAAATCAGGCAATTACAACACACCTGTAATAATCTGATAACACTTTTCAAGTGGCTAATGAGCCACTTAATCATCTTAAATGATGCAAAGTTTAGCTGTGACAAGTACTTTTGTGATGTAGCCGGGTGACAAGTTCATAAAGCTTGTTTCACAGACTGAGCCATGACTGTCCTTGTGGATTACACAATAGAGAAATGGCAAAATCAATTTGGTGTACTTCGATGACCCCCAACAAGCCACAGATCCAAGATGCCAGGGGATGCGTAACTGAGCATGTGAGATGAGTGTCCACGTCCTGGAGAACCTGGTGGGAGGTGCAGAATCCTAGGTGGATCCTGCCAACGGTAACCTCTCAGAATCTGAATCTGAAGAGGGAACTAGGCATTCGAAGGTGTTGGGCCTGAAGAGTTTGGAGGGATATGCTGTTTAACTAGTAGTTAGCATATTAAGCATGTATGATTTGCACAATATGCTACATCAAAGGATCCATATATACCAATTGTGCATACGTGTATATTAGTGCAGATAATGACAATATAGTATGCAAATTTATAAATTTGCTTATGTCCCATCCACTCTCTTCACAGAACAAGAATACATGTGTCTGCAAGGTAGACCTAAAGATAAACAGTGGCCACGATGCCACGTAGCACTTCCCACACTTCCTTAAACATCAGCACGGATACGGACCCTTTGTGACTATTAAATAAGGAAGCTGAGGAAGTGCAGGGCATCAATAATGAAGTGATATCAGTTGTAGGGGTTGATGGGTTGATGTGTGGATGGCAGCTACGGGTTGGGGGTCCAGTATGATGACTGTCCTTCCTGAGCTGTCTGGAGTTACAGAACTTTCTGGGTCTGCTTTCAAACTGAGACGTTAAAACGTGATCTGTGTTGAGCAGTCGCTTGTCTTCAGTGAATAGTAATATGGCTAGTTTGGACAAATGGTTGCCAACATTGTAATCTGTCATTGAGCAAAATCAGAAACGCAGACAGAATATGAGTACCTCATGAAGTTTTTGGCATTGCTATGGATACTTTGGCGCTTAAATTCCAAGAAGCAGTCATGGCAGGATTTAACTTGCTTGAAGGACGGTTACAGACAACCATGAGGGAGGGATTTAGAGAAATCATAGATGTCCAATAAATATCTTGAAGTGATGGCCAACAAAATTAGTAAAATTAATTGACATTTAATATATATTGCTGTATTTTATTTTAATGCAGAAAAGGAAGTGCTAGTTGTCAAACAGTAAAAGGAACAGAACATTTGCCAAAAATAAGTAGATACAGTAACTTGCAGTTTTATGACTCTAAGGGGTAGAAATTAGGTCGCGCCCCATTTGGGGCGCAAATATCGTCCGGACGCAAATATTAGCGCCTGGCGCTAATTATCGGCACTGACAGGAAACTTCACTTTTACCGCCCCGGGAGGTGAGTGGAGCGCTAAAGCAGGCGCTGCACACCTCTCTTAAGGCGCAAAGGCCGAGCAGTGAGGCGCTAACTCGGAGCGCTGGCGAAGCTCATGTAATGTCAGTCAGCAATGGAACACACACACAATGGCACGGGCCAGTTCTTAAAGGGGATGGTTAATCTTGCTTTCCATCCACATCCTGTTCATTGCTGCCTTGAATCTCGGCCTGGAGAGACTTGCACATCAAATGTGCTGGAAAGAACAATGGAAAGTACCAGGCAAAGAGCTCAGAGTGCAGCTCCCACAGTCTCTGCTAAATCGATACAAGGAATGGCAAATCAAAATGAACCTGCAAAGTGCTGCTCAGTACCCAAAACTCCTTCACACAACGTTGAATCTCTCCAGAAGTCTCTCCCTCTCTCTCTCAGAATGCGTAGTTCAAAAATGCCACCAACAATAAAAGACAGGAAGAGGCCCCCTTTAAATAGCGCCCCCCCCCAGCCCCACAGCGATTGATAGCGTTCCAGTCTTCTGGTCGTTGGAAGCGCCAGGCGGTAAGGCAGGGGGCGCCACTCAATTTCCGCTACGGGGCGCCACAAGGGCGTTGCACCATGGAATGACGTCACAATCTGCGCGCGCAGGTGGTCGCAGCGGTAAGTTTTAGCGCCGCCGCACAATCTCAAGTTAAGTTCTCGAGCGGCGCAAACATCGCTGCGCCCGGGCGTTAGCGGCTTTGCGCCCCATTAGCGCCCTCTTAAGGCGCTAACGGGAGGCGCAACCAAGTGAATTTTTACCCCTAAATATATCTAATAGAAAGTAATTGTCACTAATTGCAGAACTCACGAAGTACCAACTAATGAGACCCTTACGCATCTTGTTTTGTAGTGCTTGTCTACTACATGTGGCCACTATGCATCATTAATCTCCTTAGTATTCCATGGGTTGCAGTTACTCCTAATCCAAGTCAGTGACAATACATCTGCATGGTGGGGCATGGAAAATTTGCTGGCTCCTATCGTGTGTCTGGAAGGATTTATTCTCTGCTTCTGCCTCTACATCCGAATAATATGCAAGAACTTTTTTCTGTACTATTCACTTTTGTCACAGTTGTGCTTATGCTTAGAAATCATGCTCTTCATTCAGCTGATTGACACTATATTTGGTTGACTGACCTTTAGTAAGCAAAAGGCTGTTTTTTAATTTTTTTGCCAGTTTCCTTGAACCCATTATGGAATAGAAGGAATCATCAGAGCAGCGTTAAACAGAGAGAAATAGTCTGTTGCCACTTTCTAACAGTATTGCAGTATTATTTATGCAGGTCTAAGTTTTTGCTAAAATTAGCAGATATAGGATGATATAATCCATAATGACACAGCATATTAGTCTGCAGACTAAATTACTGTACTTCCCTCACACAGTCTTTCAATATTTTATTCCACACGCATGTAATTTCCAAGCAAAGCTATTAAGTTTGAGAAATTATGTTTGACATTGGCTATCTCATTTTTAGTTCTGTAATCTCCTGTCAATATTAATGTATTCATTCTATGATGTTACCTCCTAGATATTATTCTTTGACTATATAACTTGAAATACAAGAGCTGCAGATGCTGAATAAGGCATACATAATTGGCTGAATAATTCTGATTTTTCATACATAATGCAGAAATTATTTTATGTAATTTATATTTCAAAATAACCATTTCAAACATATTATAGTAATAAATATGAAAAGGAAATTATATAGTCTTTTTTATGAATAGTATGCTTTAATTATTATTGTGAAAATCTAAACCATGGGTGTTTTGTATTTACTGACATGATGTAAAATGCATTTTCAGCCTTGTAATTTCAGTCATTGAAATACAACTACAATAACAGGTAAAAAGTTGTCTTTTTTTGTTAACAGGCCCAAACAGAAATGTGGAATATACTCTTGTTGACTCTGCTGATGGATTTTTCTCCATTGATAAGTATTCCGGAATCATCAGTCTGGAAAAGGCACTGGATAGGGAGCAACAGGCATTGTACAATCTCACTATCAAAGCCACAGATCAAGGAGTGTCATGGAAACTCTCAACTTTTGCCACAATCACCATTATCGTGTTGGACATCAATGATAATCCACCTGTTTTTGAGAGGCGAGACTATCTAGCCACAGTAGCTGAAGATGTAGCCCTGGGAACCGAGGTTCTGGCAGTGTACGCTGCCAGCAAGGACATTGGTGCAAATGCAGAAATTGCTTACAATATCCGATCTGGTAATGAACATGGCAAATTCAAAATAGACCCTCAAAAAGGTAAACATTATATATTCAGCTATTCTTTCAAAAAAAAATCAACAAGTGTTTATTGATTTAGTGGCAACCAATTTTGATAAGATATTAAGCATATTCAATAACTGAGAGAAATTCACTCCCCAAACATTTGAAAAGTGTCGGCATTCTGCATAAAATATGCTGATGTTTCATTAACTTATACATTTATTGCATTGTGCTAAATTATACCATATATTAGTACTAGACTTACAATGTTAATATTTCTACTATAATATTTGGTCTTCATGAAGCTCTGGAAGCATTTGTTAAATTTATAGTGGCTTGTTACGCTATTGCTAAGAATTTTGGACTCCTACCTTCATATGAGGGAGCATAAATTTAGAAAATAATTAAGAACATGAAAGACCATTTGGTCCAATAAATCTGTTCCTTTTTAATTAACCACAACTTCGAATTCTCACTAAAATGCTCAGTTCTCCTCTTTCTCTAGAAACATACCTAGATGTTTCTGGAGCCAATTTATAATGCTCTATAAGCCTATTGCCCTTAGTGTGGAATAAATCTACCTGAATTTCCTATTTACTCCTAAATTAAATTATGCCCATTAGCTTTTGAACCCTTGTCAGTGCAAACAGAAGAATAGATTCAGTGGGGCAACGTTCTCGGCACAGAGCCTCGCTTGATGGTAGTGTGAATCAGGGAATCAGTTTCAGCGGTCAGTACACCTGATTCACAACGTTCCCGATTTTCTAGCTGAGTGAGTATCCGTGCCAGAATTGTAGACCCATTGGGGGTGAAATTGATCTTTGGCAAAGTGCAAAACGAGCGATAACAAATCAGCAGCCCCTTTTACACCCCGTCTGATTTTCTGTTCCATTGCCTTTACCTTAAATTGTCCCAGTAATAATTACTGTGGTTGCCATCTTGATTACAATATGACATCATCTGTTTGGAATTGATATTTTCTGTCTCAGGATTTAGACTTACGTTACATTATTTTTTGAACTTTTCTTTAAACACAGGAATTATTTCTGTAATTGAGTCTCTTGACTATGAGACTTGTAAGGATTACTACCTTACAGTTGAAGCCAGAGATGGAGGCTCTCCTTCACTGAGCACAGTCACTACTGTAAATGTCAATGTAACAGATGTCAATGATAACACACCAGAATTCAGCAGAGAGATATACAATGCAGTTATCAGTGAAGATGCATCTATTGGAGATTATGTCGTTATGGTATGTCTTTTTATTAATGCTTTTTTTCTACACTGCAATTCAACTACACGGTGAAGAAAGGTTCTTGAACATCATACTTGTCTACAGTCCAAAAATGTGCGGGTTAGGTTGATTTGGCTATGATAAATTGACCCTTAGTGTTAGGGGGGGATTAAATATGTGGGGTTACGGGGATAGGATGGGATATGTTAGGGGGAATTAAATACGTGGGGTTACGGGGATAGGGTGGGATATGTGTCGGTGCAGGCTCGATGGGGATTCTGTGTGGGAAAGCAGGGACAGGGTACTGGATTTGGATGATCAGCCATGATCGTATTGAATGGTGGAGCAGGCTCGACGGGCCGAATGGCCTACTCCTGCTCCTAGTTTCTATGTTTCTATGTTACAAAAGTGATAGGTAACATAATATTACAAAGACACTTAACATGCTGGAAAATGGAATGCTGTTATCAGACACTACAAAGATGGAGCAATTACTAGGAAAAGGTTAAATTCCATTCAAAAAATTTAGCCTAGATCTTTCATTCCTTCCTGGGTAGTCAGGCATGGTGTCATAGTGACTAGAAGTTGGGACAGAATCCATCTTTGCCAGTTTCCACCCTCTGGAAGAACCATGATAAATTCCAACACAGAAGTGGGTGCAAGCACCCAACTTCAGTTTGGGGATATTCCTGGGCTTCCCAAAGCTTTGCCAGATATGCCGCCATTCGGAGCTGCATGTGGGCCCCACCAAGCAGAAATAAAGCGGCATTCAATCCCAGGTGGATCAATTGCCATTTAATCCTGGGCCTACCATCAACAGAGCAACAAAGAAGGATATTTGCCCACTCTTCCTCTTTGGCCAGACTGTTCTCCTGCTTCTCATCTCAGAGCTCCAAGATTCCATAATTTGCACTGGTTGGGCACCCCTGTCACACCACTACTGGTGCAGGAGCCCATCCTTAATATGATAATGACTTCATTCCCTGGATTTGGCATGGGGTCATGGGTGGCCCAAAGTGGCGGGAGGAAGTTCTGTCATGCTGTACTTTCAGCAATGCAATGGCACCACTGGAATTTCTAGGCTTATATACAATGTCTAAGATACCCTTCACAGGTATCTCAAACATGAAGGACAAATAATGTGATAGCAGGTGCTCGCTGTATTATCAGACGTGAAGCCTTCTATATGCCCAATAGGGTCAGTGCAGCAAATCAATGGAGAGAACACTTGGAACCAGGGGCAAAGTGCAAAATATGCTTACACTTCACACAACCCTTCCAAATCACCACACTGTATACTTCAAATCAATCATCAACTCTGTGATTGCATCACTTTGAGTCCCTTCTCTAGCTGCGTAACCTTGATGGTGCCCCATAAGTCTTGTCCCTTCTATCCTTTGGAAATAGCATAAGCTGTAATGACTAGATCTTTCCCCACCTTCAAAACCTTCCTCAAAACATACCTTTTAAAACATGCCTTTGGTCACCTCTCCAAACTTATGCTTGGCGTTTGTTTCACCCTCTCCCTCAGCCATGTTTTTACCCCTCGAGATATTTTGCTAAGTTAGAGACACTATATAAGTGGAAGTTGTTACTGTTAATATATCTGTGTATAAGTATATTGGCAGGAAATACTTCCGTCCATAATGGACTGTTGGTTTGATTGCTTGTCTTGAGTATAAAGTTTATTTTTGTATAATTTCTGATGGAAGTTTGACCACGATAAAAGTGCAATTTTTTGATTACATTGCTCGATATTAACTGAGAATTTGGTTGCACAGGTACTGGCAGAAGATTGGGACAGTCAAACCAATGCACAGATTCAGTTCTCCATTGTGAATGGAGACCCAGACAACTACTTCAATATCAATCCAGTCACAGGCTTAATCAAGGTCAAGGAACGACTTGATAGAGAAAAAGTAAGAAAAGATTGATCAAAGGACTTTTTTTGAACCTTCTATTAAAGTATTTCCAAATTGAACTCTTCTGATGTCTTACCATGTAAACGTATTATGTGGTGTGTTTTTGAGCCTTATAGATCAATGGCGATTCCAGGTTCAACCCCTAGTTTGTGCTCCGTTATCTAATCTTAGCTGTGGTGAAAATGGACATTCTGCAATTGGCCACTACATCCCTGGGCTACCTAGAGGGAAACTACAAACAGAGTTCATGCTCCTGATTGCTGCAAAGTGCTATTCCATTGATGCCTATATGTATTTAACTTGTAGATTTGTGTGACTTTCCTGATGGGAAATACATAAACAAACCACTGAACATGCTGAGGTCCCCTGCAGAAATATACTACTGTAAATAATTTAGGTGGATTTGACTAATGGAGAATTTTTTTTCATTATTAATTCCTGGGATATGGGTGTCGCTAGTAAGGCCAGCATGTATTGCCCATCCCTAGTTGCCCTTGAGAAGGTGGTGGTGAGCCGCCTTCTTGAACCGCTGCAGTCCGTGTGGTGAAGGTACTCCCACAGTGCTGTTAGGGAGGGAGTTCCAGGACTTTGACCCAGCGAGGATGAAGGATCGGCGATATATTTCCAAGTCAGGATGGTTTGTAACTTGGAGGGAAACTTGAAGATGATGGTGTTCCCATGCTCCGGCTGCCCTTGTCCTTCTAGGTGGTAGAGGGTGCGGGTTTGGGAGGTGGTGTCGAAGAAGCCTTGGCGAGTTGCTGCAGTGCATCTTGTAGATGGTACACACTGCAGCCACGGTGCACCGGTGGTGAAGGGAGTGAATGTTTAAGGTGGTGGATGGGGGCCGATCAAGCAGACTGCTTTGTCCTGGATGGTGTCGAGCTTCTTGAGTGTTGTTGGAGCTGCACTCATCCAGGCAAGTGGCGAGTGTTCCATCACACTCCTTACTTGTGCCTTGTAGATGGTGAAAAGGCTTTGGGGAGTCTGGAGAGGTGGTGGAAAGGCTTTGGGACTCTGGAGGTGAGACACTCATGTGGCCTGCTCTTGTGGCCACAGTATTTATGCGGCTGGTCCAGTTTAGTTTCTGGTCAGTGGTGACCCCCAGGAGGTTGATGGTGGGGGATTTGTCGATGGTAATGCCGTTGAATGTCAAAGGGCGGTGGTTAGACTCTCTTGTTGGAGATAGTCATTGCCTGGCACTTGTGTGGCGCGAATGTTACTTGCCACTTATCAGCCCAAGCCTGAATGTTGTCCAAGTCTTGCTGCATGCGGGCATGGACTGCTTCATTATCTGAGGAGTTGTGAATGGCACTGAACACTGTACAATCATCAGCGAACATTCCCACTTCTGACCTTCTGATGAAGGGAAGGTCATTGATGAAGCAGCTGAAGATGGTTGGGCCTAGGACACTGCCCTGAGGAACTCCTGCAGCGATGTCCTGGGGCTGAGATGATTGACCTCCAACCACCACAACCATCTTCCTTTGTGCTGAAATTGAAGTGTACAAAAATACATCAAGTATATATTTCAAAACAATATAGCATAAAGATAGTGAATGGGGTTTACTCCATTTGTAGAGGAATGTGAAATACCATTACCAATTGCAATTACATGAAGCTAAATGTCGAATCTGATCTTTCAACCTTTTTCTTATCTCAAAATGCTAGTTCTGTTTCTTTAATTTTGATTTATGTAGGTAATTTTATTATATAACTGCAACTGAAAAATTATAGTTAGAGTATTATTTTTAAATCTGAATAAACCTCAAACTTGAAGAGTTTATTTTCTTCCTACACAAACTAATTTTCAAGGCACTTTTGCCTAGAAATTGGTGCAGCACCTAATGAGACCAGCGGCAGGACCACGGTAAGTTGGTCCGCTGACTTCATTAGGATAGTACCACAAATTGCGAGCGACTCTCGTGACCCCCCCGAGGCAGCTCGTCAGTCACGGTGGTTGGTGGGGGGGGCGGGGCGGGGCGGGAGTGTGGGGGGCGGCTAAGGAACTGTGGCCAGCAGCAGCCCGCAGTTTTAATGTTGAGCTGGAGGAGCATATCTGTGCCATGCCAACTGACTAAATGACAATTCTAACAGGAAGTGAGTTTCTATTGCTGCTGAGACTATCAGTATTAGTAGGGCAAGAGACGAATATAGGTCTGGTTTTAATTATTCTATGATTTAATTATTGATGTCAGAAACCATGAATTTATATAAATAAATATGGGGGTGGGGGGCAGCAAGGTGGCGCTTCTGGTCATCGTTCCATATCCAACTCAGCCCCAACTCATTTTCCTGGTTTGGGGCTCATTAAGTACGCACAGCAGGCTCCCAGCAGGATTCCTGACATCAAGAAGGTGCCCTCCCCTCCTAGTGCAAAGGAGGAAACTCTGGTGGTCCTGCAGTGGGCACACTGTTGCAGCAGCAGAAGATCCAACAAAGTGCCTTAAACCGCAGACGTGCCCTAAACCTTTGAAGCAGAGACCGAGGCCTTCGATAAGTATGTCACTGGCGACAAAATGGAGGGAGACAAGACCGCTACAAGGCCCTCTCCCTCCGAGGCGTCGCTTTAGGGCCATTACCGCTGCTTCCTGGGATTCACCGCTGTCTTCTCCATGGCAACCACAGGAAGTGACAGTGATGCAGGCGGGAAAGCGGAAATTCCACCAGGACTTGGACTCTCCTCCTCTCACCGCCATTTGTATGTCGCAGATCTGAATGGAGCAAACCGTTGTGTTCCCTAAAAGTGAGGGGGGAAGGAAGTCAGGGCACTGAAATGGTGGTAGGGTTCACCGGCCGGTTTCTGCCACGATCTGATAGCGGAGGATAGTCGCCACCTAAATGACAGTTGGCTGCACTCTTGTCTCCAGGTCAAAAAATAATGGGGCTGAAGTCCTATGCCAGGACTTGGCTGTATGATTTAGGTTGACGCTCCCCAATACAGTATCTGGGAATGCTGCATCATTCTGGTGAAATGTTGAACTGAGATCCTGTTTGCCTATTTCAATGGATGTTAAAGATCCCATTCATATCATTGTTGTTTATGAATTGTTGGTACAGAATACCTACCGCCTTTGCCTAAATAACGATGGTGACTTATTGTGTGAAATGCTTAAAGAAGTTTTGGTGTGATAAGGCACTAGAGTCTAGAACCTACTGTTTCTGATTGAATTGTGCAAACCATTAACATGCTTGTATCAAATTCCTTTCCTCAGTATTTAATGGAAGTGCTAATCCATTTAAAATAATTGAGTTAATTGGATTAATGCCTCTGTTAAAATTAAATTAACTGGGGGAGAAATTCGTTATCGCCCCTTGGAGCGCTAAAACCGGCAGGAGGGCAGCGCTGCCGGGAACGGAGGCTCCTTCCCTCCCTTAAAGGGAAAGGCCATCGCTGCAGGCTCTGCAATGAAAAGAAGTACCTCGTTGCCAACAGCTTCCGCGAACTGCCACGATCAGCCCCAAGCACTCTAGCAGAGTGCAGGGCTGATTGATTGCGGCCCAAGAAAATAATGAAAAATGAATGTTAGGCTTCATGAAAAAATGTTTCCCCCTGCATCATCCCCTTTAAACAGCGCTCCCGAAGTGCCCGGCCTCCCAAACAATGCCTCTTACAGCTATCGGTGTTGTCACCTGCCGATGCTGCTGGCGAAACCAAATTTCGGGTCCGGGACGTTACCAGGGTGATGCACAGGATGATGAGTCACGATCTCCGGGCGCAGGAGATTGTGGTGCTAGGGGTTACCGCCGCTGCAAACCTCCAGGTGAATTTAGTGGGAGTAGCTTCTTTCGCCCCTGGGAGTGCTAACCAACCGAATTTCTCCCCCAATGTTTTTATATCGTGCCTTCCTCTTAGCATAGAACCTTTGTGCTCAGATGATGAAACTATTGAATTTGTCACCAAGATTCAGTGATCAGCTATGTTAACCAAACAATTTAACACAAAAGTTTATGCCTAGTACAAGATTTTGTGGGATTGTGTTTAAGTTGAACTTGGCACTCATGAGAATTTCACATGAAGTATTACAGGGTAATCTCTTTCTGTAGAATATCCTTGAATGCTTTGAATAGGTTTTATGAATTATCCTGTAATGCTTATTTAATTATTCCAACAGGTGTCTGGGTATTCATTAACTTTGCAAGCCAAAGACAGTGGAACACCTTCCATGTCATCTACAGTTACTGTGAACATCGACGTTTCAGATATTAATGATAATCCCCCTGATTTCATCCCAGCAAATTATTCAACTGTGATTCAGGTAAATCTCCAAAATGGCTCCAATTTGAGTTTCTTTCGTATCTTATTCCCATTAATAAATTGATATAATGTTCAGGTTATACTGTGTATTATGCTTGTGTCATTCTTCTATATTTTCACCTCTCTTTAGATTTGCTGAATTAGACCAACCATTTGAGAGCTGCCTATATTATTACTGCTTCAAAATAAAATGTTACAAGAATTTATTATGAAATATTCTGAGTTAGGAAATGCTCCATGGCTTGATACATTTTGTTAAATTTCTGTGGATTCCAAAGCATGTTTCTGAGGAGTCCTATTCTCTGGCAGGCTTACCTACTAATGTTCTTACTACTGAAAACTTACATAGGAAATGAGAAAGTACAGGACCAGAAAATACTTTTCAGTTCATTTGGCTGGTCCCAAAAACTAATACCTTTCAATTGCCCACTCCCTCAAATATCCATCTAGTTCTCCCTTAAATTGTTCAGTTTCTGCCTCCCTGGACAGTGTGTTCCACATGTTCACCACACCCTGTAGAAAATAGTTAAACCTGAACTGTCTGCAGACTTTCTCTCATGGATCTTGTGGCAATCTCAAACATATTATTGGGGTTCAATTTTTGTATTCCCTTAAGGATCTTGAATAATATTGCCTGTGAGACCTTCTACCCTCTGGAATAAAATCCCAGACTCTTCAATCTTTCCTCATAGCTCAGCTGTCTTGAGCTAGGTACCAATTTGTTTACCCTTTTCTGCATTGCCCCCAATGCCTGGATAATCCTTGTTGTAGTACAGCAACCAGAAATGTATATAGTACTCCAAGTATGCCTTGTACAGACTCACCCTCTGGGTATACATACCAAGATCCGGTTAGCTTTCCTTACTATTGCTGTACACGGCACCGTTAATTTTATGGATCTATCAACCAATCCATCCAGATCCCTTTTCTGTATTGTGTTATGTCCTGTAGTGTAGTGTACAGCAATTTAGTTTAGATTCTTACAAAAGCAAAATACTGTGAATGCTGGAAATCTGAAATAAAAACCGAAAATGCTGGAAATACTCATCAGGTCAGGCAGCATCTGTGGAGAGCGAAGCAGAGTTAACATTTCAGGTCAATGACCTTTCGACAGAACTGGAAAAAGTTAGAGATGTAACAGATTTTAAGCAAGTGCAGGAGCAGGGAAAGGGGGGAGGGGAGGGAAGAACAACAGGGAAGGCCTGTGATAGGGTGGAAGGCAGGAGTGATTAAATGACAAAAGGTATGATTGTACAAAGCAAAAGGAGATGGTAATGGGACAAGAGAAGAAACAAAAGATGGATCTAGAAAAGGTTTAAATGGGTACAGCAGAATTATCAACAGCTGCTGTCTGGGGAAAATGGGGGCACAGGTTATGGTCTGAAATTGTTGAAGTCGATGTTGAGTCCAGAAGGCTGTAAAGTGCCTAATCGAAAGATGAGGTGCTGTTCCTCGAGCTTACATTGAGCTTCATTGGAACAGTGTAAGAGACCGAGGACAAAGAGGTCAGAGTGGGAGTGGAGCGGAGAATTAAAAAGACAGGCAACCAGAAGCTCGGGGTCACGCTTGCGGACTGAACGGAGGTGTTCCACAAAGCAGTCACTTAATCTGCGTTAGGTCTCCCCAATGTAGAGGAGACCGCATCGTGACCAGCGAATACAGTATACTAAATTGCAAAAAGTACAAGTAAATCATTGTTTCACCTGGAAAGGAGTGTGTGGGGCCCTGGACGGTGGAAAGAGAGGTGGTAAAAGGGCAGTTGCTGCATCCCCTGCATTTGCATCCCAAACAGTACAATCCTCACATAGCTTCAGTTTCAGCTGTGGCTCAGTGGGTAGCACACTCGCCTCTGAGTCAGAAGGTTGTGGGTTCAAGTCCATTCCAGGGACTTGAGCACACAAATTTAGGCTGACACTCCAGTGCAGTGCTGAGGGAGTGCTGCACTGTCGCAGGTGACGTCTTTCGGATGAGATGTTAAACCGAGGCCCTGTCTGCTCTCTCAGGTGGACGTAAAAGATCCCATGTCACTATTTCGATGAAGAGCAGGGGAGTTATCCCTGGTGTCCTGGCCAATATTTATCCCTCAATCAACATAACAAAAACAGATTATCTGGTCATTATAACATTGCTGTTTGTGGGAGCTTGCTGTGCGCAAATTGGCAGCCGCATTTCCCACATTACAAAAGTGACTACACTCCAAAAGTACTTAATTGGCTGTAAAGCACTTTGAGACATCCGGTGGTCGTGCAAGGCGCTATGTAAATCTTTCTTTCTTTTACACCCCACACAACTACCAGCAGCTCCTGTTTAGGCCAATCTTGCTTTCTTGCCTTTTTGCAGCAAAACTCACTGTCTGGAGCCTCTTGCAGCTGTAATGGGCTCAATCATTTAAAAGTCATCCATTGGACATTTTGTATATGTGTCAACTTTAAATTTATCTACTGGGATCTGTTGTGATTTTATTTACAAAACCTGATTACTGTCCACATGGTAAATTTTGAGAGGAAAGGCTACTGGCCTGGAGTCTTGCTCAATGGGCTCACAGATTGGCGAAGCGGGCACAGTTTGCAACGCTTCCGATTTTCTGGCGATTTAAAAAAAAACAAAATTGGCCAGGATTAGTGCCTCATAAAATTTACATTTCTATTCCAAACTTTATTTTTAGGTTGCATTGTTCCTCTTTCATAACCTATATATGCAGCCCCTTGGTTTCTGAACAATTATCTGATCTATGGTATTTTGGCGTACGTTACAAACAAATTCCTTAGATCATGAGTCATCTTCAGATATTGTTTTGCACCTGATGTCACATAAAACATATTCGGGGAAAAATTCAGTTGGTTTGTGCCTCCCGTTAGCGCCTTAAGAGGGCGCTAATGGGGCGCAAAGCAACTAGCGCCCGGGTACGGCGCCTCCCGCGAAATTCAGCAGGAGATTAGCGGCGGCGCTAACCGGTAGCGCCCTGTGGCGCTGCGCCGCCGGCAATGACGTCAACGCCGTGCGCAGCGCCCCGCTCGCGCTCCGGCCGCGATCTTCGGTAGTGCCCCTTGACTTACCGCCGGACGCTATGTCCGATGGGGTCAGGGGGGCCTTCCTGCGGCCGGGGCGGTGCTAGTTAAAGGGGAGGTGGCGGGCGGCCATTTTTGTTGCTGGCCGCCTGCCAGCACCTGTCCCCGTTGCTGTCCCCGGCCCCCGTGAAGCCCCCCCCCCCCCCCCCCCCCCCCCGCAAAGTGCCGGCTGCGCTCCAAGAGCCCGGCACTTCTCTTGAGTGCCGGGCTCTTTTGCCGGCACTCCCGATCCCCGGGGGCCCAGCTGGGCCCCGGTTCGCGCTGCGCAAGGCCCCTCCCCTTTAAGAAGGGGAGGAAGGCTTGAAATACCACGGTGCGACGTGCCGCAGCGCCTGGTGCTGCAGCACGTAGCGCCACGATATTGACCCGCAGCGCCCCAAGAGGGATGCGGGGCGCTTCCAGTCGCGCCCCGCTTCCCTCTTGGGGCGCAACCACTCAATTTCCGGCGCAGGGGTGCTAATTTTTATGGGGCACTAAAAGTAGCGCCCTGGCGAAGTTAGCGCCCCAAAGGGGGCGCAACTCAATTTTTCCCCCATTTTGTTTACTAAGGTAAGTACTACTTCGTTATCAGATTTGTAGAAATCTGAAAAAGTACCTGTTAGAGTTGTGTGAAAGAACACACTTTTGCCCCTTCACATAGATCAATCAATTTTATCATACTGTCTTCCTGCCAGTCAGCCTGAAATTAGACTGAAGGCCTACAAGTCCTAAAATGTAGAGTTATATTCCAAGTTTCCACCTCACCATTTTGCTGATTCACAATGTGTGAACTATCAAGAGCTCTGTCATGTCCTTTCTAGACTGATGAATGGTCCAGAATACTGGAATCAATACTTTCTTCCATCTATATACATATCATTCCCCTTGCTCCTCAAAATTTAACAAAATCCAACTTGTTTAAGTTAGTTTGAGGTTCTTTTCTTTTCCAGTGTCATGATCTATTTTAAGCCAGTAAAATGAAAGCTGGTTAGGTGTATTCTATGCTGATGTAATCATGACTGGCTTGAAATGTACTCACCTTTCATGTGTTTATAGGAAAATAAATCTGTGGGTACCAGTATCCTGCAACTTTCAGTAACTGACAAGGACTCTTCACACAATGGGCCTCCATTCACATTCACTATTCTTGCTGGGAATGATGGGAAGGAGTTTGTTTTAGATCAACAAGGAGTTCTGAGGTCTGCAACTGTGTTTAAACAGAAGTATACAACCGAATACCTTCTGCATGTGCAGGTAAGAGATTGTGCCAGTCTTGTGTTTTTATTCCGGCAGTAAGGCCATTCCACTGCTGGGATTGATTTTGGGAAAAGGGATGCCTGGTATCTTTGATGTACAGGGAGCGAAGTTGTGCTGGAAATGTATTGATTTCCATAACTCAAAACACAACACCTTGAATAGGCATCTGCTTGCCCTGATTATGCTTCATAGCTTACAACATATTCTCAACTGATTCCTTTGAATGGAACTCCATTGGCTTACCTGTTAGAGGAGACCAATTCAAATTGCAATATCTTTTTCTGTCCTGAGACTGATAATCAATCTGCCTTGTAGTGTTATTATCTCAAGCCTAATGTCAAAAGGATCATTCATTTTACTGTAATTATAGCTAACCTGGTGTATAGTTATGATTACAATTGAAAATATTTTTGAAAATGTTGCTTTTGAAATTATAGCATTAATCCACTTATAATAGTGAATTTTACTCAGATACAATCAAACTTGTTATAATTCCAAATTCTGTTTATACTGCTGGTTTATTTCCTTCAGTCAACAAAGATAACCAACTAATTTAACTTGAAAGGTAGAAAAGATAGCCCTGGTACCCAGTAATCTTTTTGGAACCAACAATATTTCTGCGTACAATAGCAAAGGTTTCTCTGACAAGTCATCTCTAATAGTAAGCAGACAGTTAGAGGATATTTCATAGGCAACAGTGAGATATAAATGTTAACTCCAGAACTGAGTCTGGCTGGATAATTCCTGAGTTATGAAGCAAGAATGAGTTATGGTTAGCCTCATGAGAGATATTTATTTTATCTTAGGCTGTCTGAGGACTGTACGCCAAGCTCAATTACTGGCTCTGCAGCCCAGGGAGACTTAATTTTGATGGAATAAGGTCACCTTCTGACTGGCTTCATCTCTACTAGCAGTAGTTAAGTACCAGGTCAACAAAACCACTAACCTATCTAGTTGTCCAAAATGTATTAAATAAAAGGCAATGACATTTTAGCAAATTTGTGTCTTTATAATTACAGTTTATTGTATATATTGTATATGTGCATGTTGTATACATTTCATTTTCTATTCCTAAGGCTCAATAATAATCAGCAAAACAAAATGCTTTCTTCCACCTATATACATATTCCCCCTGCTCCTCAAAATTTAGAAAAATCCAACTTGTTTAAGTTAGTGTGAGGTTCTTTTCTTTTCCAGTGTCATGATCTATTTTAAGCCAGTAAAATGAAAGCTGGTTAGGTGTATTCTATGCTGATGTAATCATGACTGGCTTGAAATGTACTCACCTTTCATGTGTTTATAGGAAAATAAATTTGTGGGTACCAGTATCCTGCAACTTTCAGTAACTGACAAGGACTCTTCCCAAAAGTTAATCTTTGCTGTAGATAGAGTTTGGATACAGATCAGCCATGATCTAATTGAATGGCAGAACAGGTTCAAGGGGCTGAATGGCCTACTCCTGTTCCTATGTTACTGTAATCTGTTTACTAATGGTCCTACATCCAGTTCAGTTGAACTATTCAGTAATAACTGGCTGGTTATTTTGGATTGATGAGCGTGAACTATGATTGGAAGAAAAAAACATTTTTTAATGGATATTATGGCCACGATTTAGCCGGCGCTCAGAGAGGCGGGTCAGAGGTTAAAGTGCTATTGATTGACGGCGGGTCCCGAACCCGCCGTCAACCCGCCTCCAATCAGCTTTCCCGAGTGTCGGGTCCCCGATTAGCGAATGGACCTGACACCTAGCGGCGGAAACGGATTAAAGGCAATTACCTGCCTATTAACAGGTACTTGTCAGTAGTTTTCAGCCTGTTTTTGGATTTTCCCGCTTCTGGGCCAGGTTTCCCGACATCCGGACACCACGCCAGGTAAGTGTGGCGTGTTGTGAGTCTGGTGTAATGTTTGTGAAAAGATGACAGCTGCAGAAGTGGTGTCAAGGATGCCATGTTGCACATGGTGAGTTTCAGAGCAAAGAAAATGTTGGTTACTGCATTTTTAAAACATATACAGATTTCTTTAGCTTACAAGTTTTAAAATCCAACTATATGTCCAGTGCCACCTCATTGGGAGAACCTCTCTCACGAGTGACAGATCGCTTCTGTCATCTCACCTGCAGCTGCCATTTATTCCAGCATATGGAGGGAGTCATTGGAGAGCCTGAGTTCAAGAGTTCACCTTTGTGCAGTGATTGTCAGTGTTTTCAGCACCTCAATGCTGTCAAACACTGAGAAATCAACTGTCAAAATAAAATTGTGCGTGGTCCCTTTAAGGAAACTGGCAGGTGGCACGTCATCAAATGATGTCATCAGACCCGCTTCCTGCTAATTGGCCGGTAAGCCCACAGGGGCGGGCTTACCAAGGTCAATCTAGGGAAAATCACATTTGTGGAGCGGAGGTAGCTGGGGGCGAGACCGGAACCCAGAAACCAGCTGTCCCGCAGCCATCCCTACACCGATCACAAAATCGCGGCCTATGACTTTAAAACTAAATAAGATTTTTGGAAAGAATGCTACTTCTTGAAAATGACATATCTATCTTGTGTTTTCTCCTATTGTTAAAGCACTGTTTCAGACCAAAAATGAATCAGTTAAATATGTTTGTTGTTTTTGCTCACAATATGACAGGCTAAGGACTCTGGTAAGCCACCGCTGACTTCTTTCACCTATATTCTTGTTCGTGTGATTGAAGAAAGCATTCATAAACCAACTGCTATTCCACTTGAGATTTTTATTTCCACAATGGAGGACGAGTTCCCAGGAGGTGTAATTGGGAAGATTCATGCTACCGATCAAGATATGTATGACATCCTTACCTACAGTTTTAGGTCAGATCAAAGAAGTTTGTTCACTATAAATAGCCAAGATGGGAAGATTATTGCACTTGGGGGACTGGATAGTGGCAAGTATGTTTTAAATGTGTCTGTCAGTGATGGGCGCTTCACTGTGCCTGTTGAAGTTGTAGTTCATGTTGAGCAGGCGACTCAGGGTATGCTAAACAATGCAATAACTGTTCAATTTGAAAACATTTCTCCTGAAGATTTTATTGGACTTCATCTCCATGGATTTAGACGGAGCCTTCGGAACATTATTGTTGCCCAAAAGCAAGACACCCTTCATATCATTAGTATCCAGCCAGTCGCAGGCACACATCAACTTGAAGTTTTGTTGGCAGTGCAAATGTATAGAAATGGGTTCTACAAATCTGCTTATTTGATTCAGAAACTTAGCAATGCAAAGAAGGACCTAGAAAATGGCCTTCATGTTTCCACTATCACGGACAAGAGTTGCTCTGGTGAGAAATGCCAAGAACAGCAGTGTGAGCAGATGATTGTTGCAGAAACACAGTCCACGATGACCTATAGCACTGCAAGGATTAGCTTTGTGTCCCCCCGTTATTACAGGGGTGCAACCTGCACTTGTAATGGTGAGTAATACCATAAGCCAGGAAATTCGCCCGGACAGCATTTAAAAAAATGTCCAATCAGTATTTTTTTAAAAACAAGTTCTAATGATAAATATGTAAGTTTAAGTGGTAATTTCTATTTTTGTTATAAAACTTGATACTATCGATATAGCGTGCAGTTTCAGATTTGTAAATGGACATTTGTCTCATAACTAGAGCATTTATATAGATATAACATTTTCTTAATAGAACAATATAGTTTAATCGAAGATGCATTCAAATAATTACAGCCATGCTTTCTCATTTGATGAGCCCATTTTGTGAACCAACTAAGTTGAGAAAAAAGGAGATACATAAATTGGAAAACAAGTTTTTGCACTTATGAATGCTACTGTTTTTCTGCACTTGGCGCTTCATTTTTTAAAAATAGAATTTCCGCTTTGGGCACAATCGGTGATTCCGGCGCAAATTGCGGCCGTTTTGAAAAGTGTTTTTTCCCCGAGTTTCCACTCAAACTCATTTGCATATCACTGATCGCAAAATCTGCCATGAACCAGCGCAATCCGCAGTGTTTTAAAATGTAATTTTTTTTAAAATTCGCTTTAAAATTTTTCCTTCATATATTTAAAAATGGTAACACGGTGATGTTTGATTAAAACGCCTGAAAATAGGTTTACCACAAAAAATAAGCATTTTAAATCAGTGTCAATCCACCACCTCTGAGTAACCTGATTTTAAATTACTGAAATTTACTTTTTTTTAAATATAGAAAACTATTTTCTAGTTATATTGGGGTACATTAGTCAGTTTCTTATTAAATTAAAACAAAAATCACATTTAAAAGCTTTATAACATACCTTTTAGTGTCCTTGCATCCAAAAGAACCAGCTTCATTTTTAAAGCCTCCCTCGAAGGCCTGCAAATGAGTGCAATTAGCGGAAACTCCCATTGGTGATTAATTCATCCGGGGAGCGTGGCCAGTTTTGTGGGCGGGCCCTGCTTCCAGCGCGATGTTTTTAGAACTAGCGCAAAAGATTGCAGAGACTCGAGTTGCGCTGAACACAAATTGCACTTAAAATTCCACGTTCTTTTGCGGCGGCTACACCGATTTTGGCCAAATTGCGCTGAAAGAAATGCAGTCGAGTGGAAACTGCAGGCCACTATATGTTTATTGACAAGTGTAGCATTTTAGTGGCCAACAGGTGAAGTGCAAAGTGTTTGGAATTCCCTATTTCTGCTTCTGAGACATCAGGAAAACTCTAACCTGTTCAGAAGTATTTGGCACAAACACTGTAGCAGACAGTTTAGTTCCCAACCGAAACAAATTAGATTTGAAACAAACAACTGGATCAATGATATTGAACCACTGATTGAGAGACAATTAGTGCATTACACTCATGTAAGGTCCCGGATAAAGATTGTGGCTGGTGGTAAGGCAGGTGAACCAAAAGTTATATACAGGAAACTCTTGTTTAACCGGCACCTAAATATCCGGAATTCTCTCTTAACCGGCAAAAATCATACTCCGAAAACTCCTCTCAAATAACCGGCAATGTTGCCGAGTCCGAGTCCGAGACTCCCGTGAACGCCGAGTACTCCGAAAACTCCTCTCAAATAACCGGCAATGTTGCCGAGTCCGAGTCTCCCGCGAACGCCGAGTTAGTCAGTGGGGGTAGTTCTCCAAAGTGCCACTACTCGGCCTCCTAGCACTGTCGGAAGTCCGAACACGGCAGTAACAGGAGTCTGATTTTTGTTTGTTAAAAATAGCCTCGGTAGATATAACTCTCCGTTATCCGGAACTTTTGATCAACCGGCACCACGCCGGTCCCGTCGGTGCCGGATACCAAAGAGTTTCCTGTACTACTTAAATATTTGAGCAATTGAGTGCATTCCCTCTGGTACAGCAGTTGAGTTCAATTTAATTTCTAAAGCTATATATTGGCAGTGTGCTAATTTCTATCTGTAAGATGGGAGAAATTTGTGTGAAGATAAAGTTCATGGCTTATCACTTTAGGAATTTAGTAACTTATCTAGGCTGCATTCAACGTAAATGATTTTTTTTAAAAAGGAACCAGATTTTTTGGGAAGGGAATGGGGAAGTTCCTGGTTGGTTCAGCCTCTGTACAGGAGAATCTTTGACATGGCATTGCAATTAGCATCAAACTTTTCACATCACTGTAACATCATTTCAGTCACAATACAGCAGACCTCTCCATATAAGCAGTCCATGAGAGCCCTAATAAGGGATTTGGCTGTAGAGATTTGTAAAAAGCTTTGATAGTGGTATACAGAGGCATGCCCATAGGGAATTCCCATACCTGCTCCTGAGAAACCTCACTGTAGGCAAGATATGGGAGGGGGAAGCGAGGGAGGATCAAAAATCTGTTGGTGGTCTGAGCCTGCTAGAAGCAGTGAGAAGCAAGTCCAGATCTGTATAGGCAGGATGGCAAAAAAAACACTGCATTAAATAATTTCCCAGCTGTAGAAATCACTACTCAAAGCTCAGTCACTCTACGCTTCTGTCTGTACCAGCTGATCCTGGCAGCAGCTGTGCCTTATGATTCTCAATCTAATTTATGCTTATACTGGAAAAAGTTGGTGATGATTTACTGCCTGATGTTGGCTGCAGTTGTCCACCCGTCTGTTCAGCATCCTCGTCAAAATCAGGAAACTGATTGTCACCACCATATTCCTCTTCACATTCTGTGGATGGAATGCCCAATCCCTTTGTAATGGCCAAATTATGGAGGATGCAGCAAGCCACTATAATTCTCAAGACCATTGCTAGGCTGTACTATTTTGCTCCCCCCGACTGATCCAGACAACAGAAATGAGACCTGAGAATACTGATGGTCAGCTCAACTATTATTCGTGTAGCTTTCAATGCATCATTGTACATGTTTTGGCCTCAGATGACAGAAGGAGTCATCGGCCATGGCTGAAGTGGGTACTCTGGTTTCCTATCAACCACCCTCACACAGTGCAGGATCCTAGATGGCCTGAGAATAAAACAATCAGGACTGCTTCCTGGGTAACATGTATTGACATGGCAAAGAGATGGCTTGTATCATTCACTCTTTGCACAATGCAGTGGATGAAATCTTTTCCTGTTGATGAAATTGATGGCGCTTTCAGATGAGACTTTATCCCCACCTGGATCGAAATAATTGCATCCTGCACTTGGGGGAATCGAGCCACTCGAAAGATGTTGATTGCCCTTTTTCTCTGCTTTTTTGAGTCCATGTCAATGAAATCAAAGTCATACATTGACAGGTCATCTGTCACCTGTATAATGTACTGATGCACTGCTGATGGAGGCTGATGTGACTAATATCACCAGAGGCCACTTGAAAACTGGATGTATAAAAATTCAGTGCTGTTTCACATTTACAGCCGCTGGCAAGGTTGAGCCTGTGGTGGGAAGGGACTGTAGGGCATGTTCCAACAGCTGACTTATCTCATTTACTGTATCGGGAGGGGCGGGGGTGGGAGGGAGGGAGGGGAAACACAGCCTTCTCAAAGGCTGCCTGTGGCAGGGATTATCTACAGATCGGGTGTTTCCTACATGTATCATGCTACACTCTACTGGGTTCTATCCTGTCATCCTCCTCAAATTACAATGATACTGAAATCCCAACAGAGAAATCCATTTCAACTTCAGAGACATCCTTTCAACCGAACTCTCCTTAAACTGCCTGCAAAATTCAACAAATATCTTTCAAAGCACCTTTTATGTATTATAACTCACTTCTAGCCAAGGTATTGTTGGATCACTTGACCTTCCTGATTCTTTACCACCTCTGGGGCACAGTAGTATAGAAGCATTGAAGATAGGAGCAGGAGTAGGCCATTCAGCCCCTCGAGCCTGTTCCGCCATTTAATGAGATCATGGCTGATCATCCAAGTTCAGTACCCTGTCCCTGCTTTCTCCCCATATCCCTTGATCCCTTTAGCCTTAAGAAATATATCAATCTCCTTCTTGAATATATTTAATGAATTGGCCTCAACTGCCTTCTGTGGTCGAGAATTCCACAGGTTCACCACTCTCTGGGTGAAGAAATTCCTCCTCATCTCAGTCCTAAATGGCTTACCCCTTATCCTTAGACTGTGACCTCTGGTTCTGGACTCCCCCGCCATTGGGAACATCCTTCCTGCATCTAGTCTGTCTAGTCCAGTTAGAATTTTATAAGTTTCAATGAGATCCCCTCTCATTCTTCTAAACTCTAGCGAATATAAGCCTAATCGACCCAATCTCTCTTCATACGTCATTTCTGCCATCCCAGGTATCAGTCTGGTGAATCTTCACTGCACTCTCTCCATGGCAAGTACATCCTTCCTCAGATAAGGCGACCAAAACTGCACACAATACGCAAGGTGTGGTCTCACCAAGGCCTTATACAACTGCAGCAAGACATCCTTGTGGACCCAATACCCCCACCTTTAAAGTGGCAATGTTTTTGAGTAGCAATAAATGGGCATAAAGTTGGGGCAATCTCTGGAACAACGAAGCCACACTGCCCCACCTTCATCTGCATGTATTGGGATGGGCTTTAGACAGACAGCTCAGTATTATGGTGGAGTCGGTGGAGAGAAATCGTAGTTGCAATTTTTGGCAGTTTTGTCATGAGTGGTTTACAGGTGTTGCGTGTGTGTATATGATGTACATTTTCTGACATATATTAGTTTGTTTTTGTTACTCCATTTTTAATGCTCTGTTGTTTAGGGATAATTTATGCATGTCATGGCTATGTTTCCCCTCCCCCTTCCAATTTTATGAAGACTCATGCTAGGATACAGTTCCATAAACACTGGCCAGCCTCCAGTGCCTTGCCAAGTGACTATTTTTCATGGCTCAGCTTTAACAGTGAGTGTTGGCAAGTTATTTTACCACTGGAGGAGCATCACAACCAAACTAATGCTGTCATAATCACACGTGCATTTGTGTGTGTGTATGGTGTGTGTCTGTGTAAAAGACACATGCTTTCCAGCGTAGGCCACTGAACAGTTGTCAGGAGCAGGAATCTTGGCTTCTCTTTTTCCCATCCCTAACCCAGATGAACAGTTTCCAACTGTAGTGTCCTCGTGAGGGTCAGCTAGCTCAGCACAGACCGAGAATCAAACCTGGGACCTTCCTCATTTGTGTGGCTCAGTATCATTGCCAGTCAGTGCATTTGCTCATGTATTACTGTAAGTTATCTCAATGAAACCTTGATGAGTAATAGGGTAATTATTTTATAACTTGCAAAACTTCTGTCTTATTTCAACAGACTTCAACAAATGAATAGATATATTTCAGCAAAAGGAAACATGGCAATAAGTATATGATGTCAGTTTCTGTTAGAGTATCCTTAAAGACTTCAGTTTCATTACTGTCAGCAGTGAATTCTTCAGCAACATGGCATTTTTAACAAACAAATTGGCAGCCCAAATTTAAACACCATATACAGTATTAGAGAATTTGTGAATAATCTAGGGAAAAAATAATTTTGATTAAAATCTGTCAAATCTGAAGAGGACAGAAGGGTGGATATCTTGACCTATTAAATAGATTTACAGTTATATCAGTATAAAATAATACATAATTATAGCCTCAATGAATGATTGAATAATTCGCCAAGCTATTTCCTTTTCTGTAACAGGTGACCTCTGCCCTGTTGTTTCTGATGTTTGCCAAGAGAAGCCTTGCCCAAGTGACATGCATTGTGTTAGAGGTGGTGTAGGCCGTGGACCATACGTCTGTCAGTGTCCACCAGGGAATCTGGGAGAGTGTTCAGGTGAGAAAGACAGAGAATAAAGGTACCTCATGGCACATCTCAGCTCAAATAAACATCTTCAGTTATCTTGTGTATTTCAGTTCAGTGAATCTATAAAATGTAAAACTTCAAACATGCAGTGGTTAAAACATCATCTTTATCTGACTGAAAGATGTTTTTCCCGTTTTGTATAGCGTGGGTGCATATCAGTTGTGAAGAGATGGTATAAAGCTGGTTAGGGAGATTGAGGGAATCTAAATGGAGAACACTCAGCAGTTAGGCCTGTTTGACACTGAATTTACTGAGAACAATTGTCACTAACACAAATGGCTCAAATTAAATTGAATTGCAAGAAAGATGTAGAGCCAGTGCATAGAATAAACTTATGTGTTATTAAATGTTAATAATTATGTTTTATTCTAATTGACTGAAGCTGATGTAATTCAAGAGAGAACAAATTGCAAGTGCTGGCAACTATAACAACTGTTAAATTATGATGCTTATGATAGAACATCAATTTTTCTTACTACAAATTATGCATTTTCTAATGTGAAGTATGAATGGTGACTGGGGTATCATCAATGGGTATGGGGAAAGGGTGGGAATATGGTATTGAGATAGAGGATCAGCCATGATCATATTGAATGGTGGAGCAGGCTCAAAGGGCCAAATGGCCTACTCCTGCTTCTAATTTTCTATGTTTCTATGACTGAAAATACCCATTACCTGCATCACAACAAATTGTTCACTGTAATTGCAAATAGAGTTTGCAGTAATAAGTATGTGTGTGAAACTACAGAGAACAGAGTATTCAGTGACTGAAGCAGGCCAAGGATTACACTGTTCTGTTTAACTAGTTTAAGTTATAGAAACATCTAAATCTTTTATTTAATTAAAAACTTTAAATGTGTATAAATTTGAGAATGAGTACAATCTAAACATCTGTCTAATGTTGAAAGTAAATACACATCTCCTGAAGTACTCAAATAAAATAATTACTTATTGAGTTGTTCACTTAAGCTTTGAACTCCATTCTGTTGAATATATCATTATTATATACTCATACAGAACAATATTTGTTCCTATTGGAGCTCCTGCTGCCATAGTTTGAGCTTGTTTATTGTCTATAACAGTAGTGGTCAATACCCGGATTATGAGCCGCTGTTGGCCGGCTCTTCTGTTGCTCAATGTAGCTCTTTGACCATTCAACCTGGCCGATGTAGTGTGGCTGTCTAATTAGATGGTTGCAGCAGTCACACACGCTGCACTCGGGAGGGAGGTGGGGGGGGACGAAAAACACCATTTTTTGTGAGGGCAGAGTTTTCAAGGGAGCAGTACTAGTGCTTAGCAGGAAGAGGACCACGGTTTACAAAAAGAGAGGGAAGCAGTGAAAGGAGATCAGCAGCAAGTAAAGTAATAAATGAAATCAAGTTACTTTGTTATGAATCTAGTTCAAGATGATTTTAATTTCAAAAGTATGTTAATTTTGATTTGTGGCATTTCAGATTTAAATGATGGGAATGATGCAAAATCAATTATACAATAATGTATATTTTTAATCAATAAATAAGTAACATTTTCAAGATATTTTCCACTTGCCCCAGTATGATGTAAAATTGAGTTGTTCTTGGGTGAACTCTGTGTGCCAGGCAATTATTTTGACTGTTACTGCTGACCTGAAGTCTCTTTATAGGGTCTGAGGCTTAGGGTGTGCCACAAAGGTTTTAAAAATGTTGATTTTGAGCTAAGTTATGGATGGCTGTGCGTCAGGATGTGCTTCTCTTGTTGATCTATTGATCTCAGTATGTGCCTGTAGATGATATATTTACTGTGTGGCCTTAAAGAGATAGGGCAGATTAACTTCTCCTTCGCAGAATAATGCATTGTGCCTTACACGGTATAATGCTCCTGTCCTTATAAACCAACACATCAGACTTTTCTTACTTCTATTTAATTCTGCTTTCATAAAATTGTCATGCACATCACAAACCTTAGAGTAAGTTATGTGTCAACATTTGTTCATTAAATTCAATAATAATAAATGACTACTGGAATGATAATTGGATGTTGCACTTGCCTACAACAATTACTGCACTTCAATGTCATTTATTGGATGTGAAGCACTTTGGGATGTCCTGAGGAGGTGAAGGGTGCTATATAAATGTAAGTTCATTCATTTATTTGTTCTTTCTTTATAATTAATACATTTGCATTTATTTAAACAAATGAATCACTACATTGGTCCAAATTGGCATAAATATATTCCTATTTAAACAAAATCAGAACTAATTTGAGACATTAAATATTCTTAAAATCAATACATTATATATAAAATTACATTTGCCATTCAACGGATTCAATGTAATCCCACATTACTTGGAACGCAACCTCTGAATTCGAGTTTGGGACTCTGTTTATATCTTCCCGGCAAAATTCTGCACGAGTTTCTCCTGAGTGACCTTTAACAAGGCTTTAATTGTCCTTGAGGACATTTTGTCAGTTAATTTCTTCTCAGAAATTTATGATGGGCATAAAATGGAAAAACTGATATCCGTGCCAAAAATGGATAAGCATAAGGAAAAATGTTTGAAGGTTAACTTTCTTTCTGACATGATGTTGCTCTCATTTTGTTGGTTTTCATCTCATTTCACCACCTAAGTAAACGGTACAGTTTCTGCTATTATCAGGTTGTCCCTTAAAAGGTTCTAATTTCCCTGGTATATTCTGCATTCATATTAGCAGCATTGTTAGATAAATATACCAGATTGTCCTAGGATGTTACTAATTTAATTTACAGGGTACTTCAAAATGTAACTTAAAAGATAATATTGATAACAAGTGTTGGATTTTCTTAAAAGTGCAAAGAAATCTAATCACATTTTGTAATAAAATCTAATATTATGATGTGTTCAGAATAATGTGTTCACAAAATTTCACATCAGTGCGGTTTTAATGTCTCCGATGGTTTTCCTTAATCTGTCCAGGTCACGCATCACTCAGTTTTGCTGGAAACAGCTACATTAAGTATCGAGTGGCAGAAAGCAGCAAAAGAGATGAACTGAAATTGGGGCTGCATCTGAGAACACTGCAAAGTAATGGAATAATAATGTATGCAGAAGGAGAATACTGTGTCATTCTGAAGGTAAATGAGCTTTTTTAACACCAGTACATTTATTGCTCTGTTGTGCCTAATATGATGCATTATATTTTGGATGGTGTCTTTAATTGATGGTTGCATTTGTATTTCAGTATTTAATTCTTGTTTTTAAGAATTCATCCCATTTTTATTTCTCCTCATAGCACATTGTTACTGGTTAAGTAGCCTAGCAAGCAGTCTACTTCCAGGTCTCTTTTACTCTTGTACTGGCCACTATGATGTTCACAAAAATACTCAAGTTGTTCTTTAGTCACAAGTAAGATAAGCAAAGTACTCATGCTTTCTGTTAATTTAATACAGGTGATGTGCAGCAAGAGGTTGCAATTTATATACATCTCTGGGAACATTAGTATGCATGATGCGGAGATGCCGGTGTTGGACTGGGGTGGACAAAATTGAGAGGTCGCACAACACCAGGTTATAGTCCAACAGTTTTATTTGAAATCACAAGCTTTCGGAGCTATCGATTTGCTCCTTCCTCAGGTGAAGTAAATTAGATACAGAATCTCCAAAGCATATATAGATGGAAAACAAAGAATGTGTACTTTACAATTGCAGACCAATAAATTAAATCATCCTGACTATCTGCCGAGGTGTGATAAAGTTAATTAAGTCAGCCAGGAAGGTACCACATCAAAGACATAGCAAGATACAACTGAGACAATGAGGTGTAGTCGCAGGGGTTCTAACGTGTCAAAAGCTGCCGTCTGTATGTAAAACGAAAAGATTTAACATTTTTTTACTTTTTTACTGGGAAACATGAAGTGATCCGGACTCGAGTCGTCGTTAGCTTGTTCACAGATGTGATTCCCAGTAAAAAAAGTAAAAATTTTCCCAGTAAAAAAGTAAAAAAATGTTAAAGCTTTTCGTTTTACATACAGACGGCAGCTTTTGACACGTTAGAACCCCTGCGACTACACCTCATTGTCTCAGTTGTATCTTGCTATGTCTTTGATGTGGTACCTTCCTGGCTGACTTAATTAACTTTATCACACCTCGGCAGATAGTCAGGATGATTTAATTTATTGGTCTGCAATTGTAAAGTACACATTCTTTGTTTTCCATCTATATATGCTTTGGAGATTCTGTATCTAATTTACTTCACCTGAGGAAGGAGCAAATCGATAGCTCCGAAAGCTTGTGATTTCAAATAAAACTGTTGGACTATAACCTGGTGTTGTGTGACCTCTCAACATTAGTATGAGCAGGACTATAATTCAATCCTGCAGTGCGTGTACACGGCAACTTTTAAATAAAAACAAACAGGTTCAGAAAGACTGACGCAGCCCCAAAAAACTGATTACGCAAAAAAAACGATTTAGAGCTGAACAACAGTCCCGAGTAAAGGCCCGTAACCAAGGCTACTGCTTCAGGACAACTGATTAGTTAAATTCCCTTTTATTACATTGGATTTTAGTATTTTTTATTACATTGGATTTTAGTATTTTTAGCAGTGTTTTGAGATCACATTCCATAATTTAAGTTGGTTGTCTGTGAAAACTGAAACCCAATGCCCTCATGTGACATACAAGAAGAGTATTTACAATTGGAGTGCGGTGGTGCATGAACATATCATGACTCAAGCTATCGCCATATCCATTATTATATCAGTTGTATTATAGGAAAACTGAGTACATAAAAGTGTAATTCTTGCAGTGGTGCATTTATAAATTGTTAAAATCATAGTAGAATAGAATCATAGAATTATTGCAGCACAGTAGGAGGCCATTCGGCCCGTCGAGCCCGTGCCGGCTCCCTGCAAGAGCAATTCAGCTAGCCTCACTCCCCCACCCTTTCCCTGTAGCCCTGCAATTTCTTTTCCTTCAGGTACTTAATCCAATTCCCTTTTGAAAGCCACTATTGAATCTCCCTCCACCACCCTTTCAGGCAGTGCATTCCAGATCATAACCACTCGATGCATAAAAAAGTTTATCCTCATGTCGCCTTTGGATCTTCTGCCAATCACCTTAATTCCATGTCCTCTGGTTCTAGTCCCTTCTGCCAATGGGAACAGTTTAGCTCTATCTACTCTGTCTAGACCCCTCATGATTTTGAACACCTCTATTAAATCTTCTCTCAATCCTCTCTGCTCTAAGGAGAATAACCCCAGCTTCTCCAGTCTATCCACATAACTGTAATTCCTCATCCCTGGAACCATTCTTGTAAATCTTTTCTGCACCCTCTCTAAAGCCTTCACATCCTTCCTAAGGTGCGGTGCCTGGAATTGGACACAATACTCTAGTTGTGGCCAAACTAGTGTTTTATAAAGGTTCATCATAACTTCCTTGCTTTTGTACTCTATGGGGGTGATTTTCCCAGCTCTGGGGAGGTGGGACTGCCGGGAAAATGGCAGAATCTGGGAGCGGGTACCCATCCCGCCCCCAACCCGCCTCCGTGCCATCTTCCCAGGAGGCAGGTACCCAACCCGTGCCAGGTCCCGTCTCCTCGAGGCGGGTAGGGGATTAGTGCCAATTAACTGCCAGTTAACAGGCAGTTTTTTGGCTAATCCCTATTTTGAGCCCTGAAGTGTGGGCTGCCCGACGGCTCCGAACCTCGCCAGGGTCAGCGAGGTGAGCCGTGGGTCTGCGGGGGTTGGAGGGGCCGAAATATCCGGTGTGCAAGTGTGGAGAGGAAAGTGTGTGAGGTGAGTCTAAAGTGTTTGTTTTAATAAGATTACTTACCTTTGCTTCTTCCTCCAGGCTTCATCCCTTTAGGCTGCGGAGCTGCCTCATCTCGCCGGCAGAGAAAGCAGAATGGCCGCTGCATTCTTAAATGCAGCAGCCTTCTGCTTTCTGCTCAGGAAAGCTTTCTAAGTGAGCCTGTGTCCCAGGTCTCAACTTAGAAGACAGATTGTCAGTGTTTGACAGCTTCACAGAGCTCTCAAACGATGACAATTCATCTGTCAAAAATTCTTGACAGATGAAACGTCATTCGCTGATGTCATCTGTCACCGGCTTTCCCTTAATTGGCCGGCTAAGCCCACTGGGCGGACTTAACAAGGCCAATCAAGGGAAAATAGCGTAGGTTGGCCAGACGTCGATGGAGGCGGGACTAAAACCTCTCAAGCCGCTTTCCCACCTCCATCACTTCCCCATTGATAAAATCACCACCATGCCTCTATAAAGCCCAGAATCACATATGCTTTTTTAACCATTTTCTCAACCTGCCCTGCCAGCTTCAACGATTTGTGCACATACACCCCCAGGTCTCTCTGTTCCTACACCCCCTTTAGAATTGTACCCTTTAGTTTATATTGCCTCTCCTCGTTCTTTCTACCAAAATGTATCACTTACACTTTTCTGCATTAAATTTCATCTGCCACGTGTCCGCCCAATCCACCAGCCTGTCTATGTCCTCTTGAAGTCTATCACTATCCTCTTCACTGTTCACTATACTTCCATCTGCAAATTTTGAAATTGTGCCCTGTACACCCAAGTCCTTCTTCTTCTTAGGCAGTCCCTCGGAACTGAGGATGACTTGCTTCCACATTAAAAATGAGTTCGCAGGTGACTGAGTCCAATGCGGGACCTACAGTCTCTGTCACAGGTGGGGCAGATGGTGGTTGAAGGGGCGGGTGGGTGGGGTGCTTGGGTTGACGTGCGCTGCTTGCGCTGCCTGCGCTTGGCTTCCACTTGCTCCCGGCAAAGAGACTCGAGGTGTTCGGCGCCTTCCTCCACTTTTTGCGGTCTTGGGCCAGGGATTCCCAGGTGTCGGTGGGGATATTACACTTTTTCAAGGAGGCTTTGAGGGTGTCCTTGAAGCGTTTCCTCTGCCCACCTGGGGCTCTCTTGCCGTGCCGGAGCTCCGAGTAGAGCGCTTGTTTTGGGAGTCCGTATTTGTGGAGCAGGGGGCTCACTGGCGCTGTAGATCCAGGGAAGTGCGGCCAATGGGATAGTGTCAGCAGCATCTACTGGAATGCATGCAGATCGCATTGTCCGCATGCCCGATACACCCAAGTCCAAGTCATTGATATATATCAAGAAAAGCAGTGATCCTAGTACTGACCCCTGGGGAACACCACTGTATATCTGCCAGTCCGAAAAACAACTGTTCACCACTACTGTCTGTTTCTTGTCACTTAGCCAATTTCGTTTCCATGCTGCCACTGTCCCTTTTACTTCATGGGCTTCAACTTTGCTGGCAAACCTATTATGTGGCACTTTATTGAACGCCTTTTGGAAGTCCATGTACACCACATCAACTGCATTGCCCTCATCAACCCTCTCGGTTACCTCATCAAAAAAAATTGACGGGGGAAGAAAGCTCTGATGGGGCAAAATTTATATCTTAGTGGATCTGAGTGCATGCAAAGCTGACACTGACTTTACTACAAATTTGAACTCCACTTATCTCGGAGTATGCTGATCTCTTTGCTGACACTGAAGAGCAAAAATTACAATACAAGCTGTGCAACTCGAGTTGGTTCTGTGGTTACACAGGCTGGGTCAGGTTATGTATTTGTGGAGCAGGGGGCTCACTGGCGCTGTAGATCCAGGAAAGTGCGGCCAATGGGATAGTGTCAGCAGCATCTACTGGAATGCGTGCAGAGCTAATCCCCCTAGTAAACAATGTTTTGTATTTGGAACAAATGCAGTTGCTTCCACATACAGAGCATTAATGAGTGCACCAGGTGTTCCTGAGGGTCATGGCTTCCAGTATTAATGAGAGTGGACAGTGGAGATCAATCATCTCCTATACCTGCTAAGTGCATGTACCCCAGAAAAGCATTTCATTTTTATTAGAGCCACAAATCACCTCTATTCAGCTCTATAAAGCAATGGAGCGTCAACTGTCTGAAAATAATAGTTTGGTGTTTAGCGTGTAGAATTCCAACCCACATCTTCAGTCTCATCATTGTCAATAATAGCCTGTTAACCTTTCCTCTCTCCAGTGTAAACTGTCCTATTATTAATAAATGAGGTGATGCTTTTAGGTCTGCCTTCAGTACACATGCAATCATTTTATCAAAATGTGTAGCCAAGTGCTTAAAAAAAAGACTCTGGAGTTATAAAACCTAGATTAAGGGATCCACCCTGCAGTTCTTGTAGTGAGCAAATTTTTGTGAATATGCCCCAATGAAGATTTTGCAAATCCACAACTTGACCTGACTCCCAATGTGATCTTTCTTCACCCAACCAGAGTTTTGCTTTATCCTGAAGGGAAGAAATCACTATCTGCAGGTGTTTAAATTAATGTGGAGGACCTGATGAAAGGGCACCAGGTGACATTTATCCAGCAGCAGGGTGATAATGCTACAGTCATCTTTAATTCTTTGAATGCGTTGTGTAGTTTAATAAAGTAAGATTTTATATTCCTTGGTGTGTTCAGTCATTTTCTCTAATATAAAAAAAACCTGCAATGTTTTGAATTTTGCATCACTGCGGTTTGCCCAGAATGTGTGTTTGGTGGTGATGATAGTTAGATGATGCATTGGATGTAGCTGTTGTCAAAATAAATAATTTGAAGCAAATACAGTTCACTTCGTATAAATTTAATTGAATATCGACACCCTTGCTCCTGATGTTATCATTGACATTAAAAGTGCTAACAGTTTAATAGAAGAGACACCTTGTAGTGATATAATTTAGCGTTAAGTGGTAAGATCAGGTGCTCTGAGCAGGCTAGTAACATTACCTCCTACTTGTGGGGGTGCATATTCACATTTTGATGAAAACTGACTCACCAGTCTGCTTTATTTAAGCAGTTCTTAGCTGTGCAGGATCCACTTTTATGCTGATGTGTTCCTTGCCAGTTGATCCTCAGAGATGCTTTGCAGGTCTACCTGATCATCTTAGCCTGAGGTTCAATGTCTGTGAATTGCTAACATTGCAGGATTTGATCAGATAATGTTTATTAAGGTCGTGCACTGCTTTAGCAGCACTTGCTGAACTACATTGAACTATTTTCCACCCCTCTGGATTTTACGTTTTACAGTGTGTAGAATGTACAAAAAAGGCACTACTGCATTTCAAAAGAGTATATTTGTTTATATGTCCATTCATAGCAATTGTAATTATTACAATAATTTGTGATGTCTGCACTGGGTCAACGACTAGAGTTTCAATTTCAGTCTTAACTTTAGGTTACCTTTAGGAGGGAGGAACAGAAAACTGGTCTGCGATCCTGGGCCAAACTACTTCAGCATGTCTTTTGGTTGGTTGACCAAGGAATGGGATTGCGGGTATCTTAGGACAAGTTGGGGGCTAAATTGGATAGCCCCCGAAAACGTGCGCGGGGATCGCGATGCGCGATTGACCCGTGCCCGTTGTTTGAAATGCAGGCAGCACGCCATCTTTGTGCTGCCTACTCATTAGCATGATTTCTGCATGCAACCAGCACTAACCGCACTGTTCATTGGCTGCACGCATCAGCAGGGGGCCCAAAATCGTAACTTCTGAGCGCTACTTAAAGCTAGCCTGCACTGCTTAAGGCTAGCCTGCACCTCTTAAAGGGGAGGTGCAGGAAGTGAATCTGACCTGCGAAATAGCGAAGAATGGCATAACATAGGAGAGAGTGGGCTCCAAGGTTTTCTGACGCTGCACTGGGGTCTTGCTGGACGAGGTAGAAAGGAGAAGAAATCTCATGTATCCGCAGGGGGCCAGGAGGCCCTCCAGACACACAGTCAAAAGGCAATGGGAGCAGATAGCCGTGGCAGTCAATGCCAAGACTCTAGCCCCAAGGACCTGGATGCAGTGCTGCAAGCAGTTCAATGACCTCACTTGAGTGGTCAGAGTCAGTGAATGCATCTTCATATGCCATATTCTACCAACTGCACCACTAACCTCAGCCACTCCTCAATTCACCATGCCTCCATCACTCACCTACTAACAATCTCTATCAATCAGAACTCATACCTAACATTCATAAGCTCCAATGCACCCTCACAAACTTATCACTGCTGCAATCCTCTCTCCCACATCCCACAGCTTGCACACACTGACAGTTATTCAACCATGACAGCCATATCACCCAGACAGATTGCACGACACTCACTGACACACTTCCTTTTCTCTTGCAGGACAAGGTGGCACACAACCAGAGGCAGCAGGAACTAACCGGAGGGGGACAGGCGTGCCTGCATGCCCTAACCCCCATGGAGGAGACGGTGCTGGCCATTATTGGAATGGCCATTGCAGAGGTTATGGCCAGCGGCAGGGCTGAAACCATTGAATCGTCATGCCTAATCATCCTTCTCACGTCCCACTTGCCCTCATCCCACAATCTCTCCTGACTTACAAGCTGCAGATGGTGTAAGCATGCACTTCTTACTTTAACCCCCCTACCCTCACCATAACCTTACCCTTGTGCCATTTACCTTTCAGATACTGAAGAACTGCAACCTGGCCAGGCAGTGGAGGAACACCAAGAAGAGTGTGATGATGAAGACACTTGATTTCACACACTCAGCCACCAGCTCAGAGACTGATACTGCACCTATCTTAGAGAGTAGATTAGAGGTGGTATCTGCATGTGGTGTGACACCGGGCATGAGTGGCCTGCAGCCAGGGCAGGGGGCAAGGATAGCGCAGGTGCCAGCTCACCAGAGGGTGAGGTTGCACACGTGTTCTGCTGCAGAGGACTCAGATGAGGACTTCGATGGGACTGGCCGACAGAAGAACGCTGATGGGCATACACAACGAAATGCTTGGTCCATTGGGAAGCCTGCCAGAAAGCCTGCATTCAATGTCAAGGAGCATGGAGGAGTCCGGCACCAACTTGGCACAGGACTTTGTGCAGAGCTTGGAGCCAATCGTTTCCAGCATGGAAGTGGTGGCCAACTCCATTAGAACACTTGTGGACCCAACCATGATGCAGGTACCAGTGTTCAAAGAGGCCTGCAGGGTGTCACAGCAGTCCAGCTATCTGTCTTCCAACAGATTACTAGGATTGCTGAGGTGCCGTCCCGGGGGTGTGGCAGTGGCCTCTCTCAGGATGACAGCATTCGTGCTCCCACCCCTGCCACTCCGCCAGTGCTGTTGCCTGTCAGCCAGCCAGCCCAGACCGCTACCGCCCATGCCAAGATGGTGCAGTCTGAAGCCGGGCCTTCTGTGCCCAGAGCTGCTCGAGGTTATCCTCCAAGACCATCTGCAGTCTCCTCCACTGAAAATCAGCAGCCTTCCAGCAGCCATGTTGCAGACATGCTGCAGCCACTGGGGTAGCACTTGGTAGGAACACTAGGACAGGCAAGGCACATGGAAGACAGGCACTAAGGGAGTGCACAAAGGTGATTAGTTTAATTGTTTATGGAATATGATTTCATTTATAAATTTTGTTTTGAAGGAGAAGTAAGAGAGAGAGGGAACGAGTGGAGGGGGAACCCAGGATCTTCGAATGACCCCCATCCCCTACCTCTTCCTCTTTTGAAATACCTGCTCAATCACTGTACCTTTTTTTTAATATTCATTTATGGGATGTGGGCGTCGCTGGCAAGGCCAGCATTTATTGCCCATTCTTAATTGCCCTTGAGAAGGTGGTGGTGAGCCGCCTTCTTGAACCGCTGCAGTCCGTGTGGTGAAGGTACTCCCACAGTGCTGTTAGGGAGGGAGTTCCAGGATTTTGATCCAGCGACGATGAAGGAACGGCGATACACTTCCAAGTCAGGATGGTGTGTGACTTGGAAGGGAACTTGGAGGTGGTGGTATTCCCATGCACCTGCTGCCCTTGTCCTTCTAGGTGGAAGAGGTCGTGGGTTTGGGAGGTGCTGCCGAAAAAGCCTTGGCGAATTGCTGCAGTGCATTTTGTAGATGGTACACACTGCAGCCATGGTACGCTGGTGGTGGATGGGGTGCCAATCAAGCGGGCTGCTTTGTCCTGGATGGTGTCGGGCCTTCCTGAGTGTTGTTGGAGCTGCACTCATCCAGGCAAGTGGAGAGTATTCCATCACACTCCTTACTTGTGCCTTGTAGATAGTGGAAAGGCTTTGGGGAGTCAGGAGGTGAGACACTCGCTGCAGAATACCTAGCCTCTGACCTGACATGTTGCCACAGTATTTATGTGGCTGGTCCAGTTAAGTTTCTGGTCAACGGTGACCCCCCCCAGGATGTTGATGGTGGGGGATTCGGCGATGGTAGTGTCGTTGTATGTCAAGGGGCGGTGGTTAGACTCTTGCTTGTTGGAGATAGTCATTGCCTGGCACTGCTGTGGCTTGAATGTTACCAGTCACTTATCAGCCCAAGCCTGAATGTCATCCAGGTCTTGTTGCGTGCGGGCATAGACTGCTTCATTATCTGAGGAGTTGTGAATGGCACTGAACACTGTGCAGTCATCAGTGAACATCCCCATTTCTGACCTTTTGTTGGAGGGACGATCATTGATGAAGCAGCTGAAGATGGTTGGGCCTAGAACACTGTCCTGAGGAACTCCTGCAGCGATGTCCTGGGGCTGTGATGATTGACCTTCAACCACCACAACCATCTTCCTTTGTGCTAGGTATGACTCCAGCCAATGGAGTGTTTTCTCCCCGATTCCCATTGACTTCAGTTTTACTAGGGCTCCTTGATG
The DNA here is from genome assembly GCA_030390025.1 of Squalus acanthias. NCBI lineage: Eukaryota > Metazoa > Chordata > Chondrichthyes > Squaliformes > Squalidae > Squalus > Squalus acanthias. The sequence goes on from CM059431.1 coordinate 67,743,665, forward strand.
CCACACTTGGTCAAATGCTGCCTTGATGTCAAGGGCAGTCACTCTCACCTTACCTCTGGAATTCAGCTCCTTTGTCCATGTTTGGACCAAGGCTGTAATAAGGTCGGGAGCCAAGCGGAACTCAAACTGGGCATTGGTGATCCGGTTATTGGTGAGTAAGTGCCGCTTGATAGCACTGTCGATGACACCTTCCATCACTTTGCTGATGATTGAGAGTAGACTGATGGGGCGTAATTGGTCAGATTGGATTTGTCCTGCTTTTTGTGGACAGGACATACCTGGGCAGTTATCCACATTGTCGGATAGATGTCAGTGTTGTAGCTGTACTAGAACAGCTTGACTAGAGGCGCGGCTAGTTCTGGAGCACAAGTCTTCAGCACGACAGCCGGGAAGTTGTCGGAGCCCACAGCCTTTGCAGTATCCAGTGTGCTCAGACTTTTCTTGATATCACGTGGAGTGAATCGAATTGGCTGAAGACTGGCTTCTGTGATGGTGGGGACTTCAGGAGGATGCCGATATGGATCGTCCACTCAGCACTTCTGGCTAAAGATGGTTACAAACGCTTCAGACTTGTCTTTTGCACTCACATGCTGGGCTCCACCATCATTGAGGATGGGGATATTCATGGAGCCTCCTGCTCCCGTTAGTTGTTGAATGGTCCACCACCATTTACGACTGGATGTGGCAGGACTGCAGAGCTTTGATCTGATCCGTTGATTGTGGGATCGCTTAACCCTGTCTATAGCATGCTGTTTCCGCTTTTTAGCATGCATGTAGTCCTGTGTTGCAGCTTCCCCAGGTTGGCACCGCATTTTTAGGTATGCCTGGTGCTGCACCTGGGATGCTCTTCTACACTCCTTATTGATCCATGGTTGGTCCCCTGGCTTGATGGTAATGGTAGAGTGAGGGATATGCCGGGCCATGAGGTTACAGATCAAGGTGGAATATAATTCTGCTGTTGCTGATGGCCCACAGCGCCTCATGGATGCCCAGTTTTGAGCTGCTAGATCTGTTCTGACTATGCGGTGGTCACTTCCACTAATACTGTCATGGACAGATGCATCTGTGACAGGTAGATTGGTGAGGACGAGGTCCAGTAGATTGTTCCCTCATGTTGATTCTCTCACCACCTGTCACAGGCCCAGACTGGCAGCTATGTCCTTCAGGACTCGGCCAACTCGGTCAGTAGTGGTGCTACTGAGCCACTCTTGGTGATGGACATTGAATGCCCCATTCAGAGTACATTCTGTGCCCTTGCTACTCTCAGTGCTTCTTCCAAGTGGTGTTCAACATGGAGGAGTACTGATTCATCAGCTGAGGGAGGGCGGTAGGGGATAATCAGCAGGTTTCCTTGCCCATGCTTGACCTACCTCCTCTCTCTTTAATCCTCCTCTATTGCTCCTCCCCTCCTCTCCATCCTCCTTGCCCTTTTTTTCCTCCCCTTTCCCTCCCACTCACCTTTTTCTCTTACTCCTCTGCTTCCTCATCCTTTTCCACACCCCTGCCTTCCTCCTCTCCGACTCCACTCACTGCCATCTCTTCCTCTTCCACCTCCTTTTTCTTTATCCTCCTCCTCTCCCTCATCGCCCTCCTTCTTCCTCTTTCTCTGCCTCCTCCTACCCCTTTCCATCCTCCTACCCCATCTCATCTTTTTCTTCCTCCCATCCTACTCCACATAGCCCTCTCTCTCGCCATTCACCTGCATCTGATCCTTCCCCTTCCTCCTTTCCTTTCTCTCTCTCTAACCTCCTCCTTCTCCCCTTCCCTTCTTCCCTTCTCCCTCTAATTATCCCCTCTAAACCCGCTTAACATGGTTTAGCTTCCCCATATGCAATGCCACAGGTGATCAACTTGTATTAATAAAGAACTTTACAACATGTAAAGTTATTTTTTGTCCTTTTGTAATGTGGAGCATGAAACATGTCTACCACAATATGACACCCACTTATTGTCATCGTAGTTTGTCAAATACATTAGAATTTCATAATTAACATGTTATTTTGAATAAATTTCCAATAGAAAATGCTGTTTTGGCATAGTACAACCCAATTCATTTTATAGTCAGATTTCTATATAACCATCTCTTTTGCAAGTAAACCTCTCTATTGTCCTAGTTAAAGCTTCACTGATGTACAGAGAGAAGCTGAAAGCTTGATAAGTTGAATCCTTGCTGAGAAGAGCTATTTGCCAGTCCTTACAAGTTTATAATGAGGTTTGACAGAATTTTTGTAGACTAAGGTGATTCAGCTAAATGCTGTCTAACATGAATTTAACATGGAGCATTCCGAACCATTTCACACCTACCCAAGTGTAAATGGAATACATTACCTCGGGAATAAATCTTTCATCTCATCTCAGCTTCTGTGTGACTTTTGCCACCACACTTTATTGCATCACCAGGTAGAAAAAGAGTTTCTCTCGTCTTTTGTTTCACTTTGGCTTTTTAACTTCTAACTTTACTTTTAGTGCTTATTGCCCCAACAATCCATTACTAGACCCCCACCCACCAATTTAAAAACAAATCTACCTTCTTTTTATTTTTGGTGAAAGGCAAAGGTTCAAGATTTAAGGAAGGACATTTTGCTCAATTCAGAAATCGTGAAGGGGGTGTGGTGGGGGTGGTATTTCTACACCGTCCAGCAGAAACTGGGTGGTTAAAATGGAGTGCCCACTCCGTTCCCACTCGGCTGTGATTTTTACCTACCAGATTTTTCCGGCGTATTAGACGCCCACCTGAGTCAGGCAAGAGCCTTAGACATTTATGCAACTTGGGGTCCTATTATGGCAGTTGGACCTCAACAGCATGTTAACCAGAAGGAAACCGTGTGCCCGCATCAGTCACCTCAACAGCAACACCTTGATCAAAGCAACAAGGTAAGTTTAAAACTGCCCTTTGTGGAGCCAGGAGGAGTAGGAGGGAAGTGTAGGCCTTCCCTGCCCAGACTCCCAGACCCCCCCACCCCAACCCACCCCACAGACTGCCCCGGAATTCCCATCCCTGCACTTAGGTCGGCCTCCAGGCCGTCCGACTTTCCTCCTCTTGCCACCTAGTTTCCGTCTGATTTGGTTGGGAAGATAATCATGTTAATGAGGCCTGGCCATTAAAATCGGAAGGACCTCCCACTGCCACTGGCAGACCGGCAGCTCGCTAGGCCACTTTCCCACCTAAGAGTTAATTCATCTCATAACTCGAGACATATATTTGTGTGAAGTGAGTAAGTAAAGTTTGGTGTTTGTGGGACATCAGGATTACACGGAAGACATTTTATAGTTAGACAGTTCGACACTGAGGGATGGCAGTGCAGAGAACCCTCATGATGTGTGAGAAGTGTGACATGTGAACCATCATGCATCATCGGGGTATCCCAGGGCAGCACATGTATTGAAAATTGAGTTTCTGGAACAGAGGATTTCTGTTCTCATGAAGAGTTGGCCAAACTGCACTGTATCAGAGAAGGTAAGAGGTTTCGGGATAATACTCTCCAGAATATGGTCAGCCAAGAGACAAAGTTCGACAGTTCAGAAGCAAGCGATAGTATAGAGAGAGAGAATTGGGTGACTATCCACAGGAACAACAGAGGGAGAGAGTATTCACAGGTCAGAGGCATATGATAAAGTATGGCATAACAATACCAATACTTAGTTACTGGAACTGTCCAATAGATACTTAGTGCTGAACAAGTAGGAGGTGAACTGTGACAGTAACTCAGAGGAGGGTGATCCTGAGGAACATTGCAGCACTTTTGGTGTAAGGGACTATCTGAGGGGGTGAGAGGCAGATAGACTGCAAGAATAAAAGAGTTGTAGTAGTGGAAGAATCTACAGTCAGAGGCATATGATAAAGTATGGCATAACAATACCAAAGATGATCATGAGGAATATGGAAGGTTCGGTAGGAAGGTGAAAAGGGGAATGTGATAAATAACAGCAGATAATACAAAATGAAATAGTAGGACCTTGTAGAAGTGTATAAGAAGTAAAGGAATAATTGATGAACACAAAGATTTAGGGTAAATGGGTATTGCTCAGATTGGAGAAAGGTTTGAAGATGTGCATCCCAGCAGTCAACACTGGGTTGACTTTTGTTCTCCGTACACATAGATGACTTGGACTTGGGTATACAGTGTTGGGCACCGCATTATAGAAAGGGATGAAAGCCATAGAGAATGTACTGCGTCGATTCACCAAGATGATGGCAGATATGGGAAACTATAGTTATGAGGAGAGACTTGAGATATTCAGACTATTTCCACTGAAGCAGCAAAAAGTAAGAGATTTAATCCAGGTTTTTAAAAATATGGAGGGTTTTGACTAGGGAAAGATTATTTCTTCTGTTTGGGATTCAGTGTGGGAGGGGGATCATCAATTTAACTCAGAACCAGCAGAAACGCAGTGGGCTAAATGGGCTCTTTCCATGCCATAAACTTCTAGGGTTGTATAATCAAAGAACATAAGAAATAGGAGCAGGAATAGGCCACTTGGCCCCTCGAGTCTGCTCCGCCATTCAATAAGATCATGACTGATCTTTGGCTCAAAGCCACTTCCCCGCCCACTCCCCATAGCCCTTCACTCCCTTGTCTTGCAAAAATTTGTCTATCTACACCTTAAATGTATTTAATGACCCAGCCTCCACAGCTCTCTGGGGCAGAGAATTCCACAGATTTACGACCCTCTGAGAGAAGAAATTCCTCCTCATCTCAGTTCTAAAAGAGCGACCCTTTACTCTAAAACTGTGCCCCCGCGTTCTAGATTTCCCCATGAGGGGAAACATCCTCTCTGCATCTACCTTGTCATGCCCCCTCAGTATCTTATATGTTTCAATAAGATCACCTCTCATTCTTCTAAATTACAATGAGTATAGGCCCAGCCTGCTCAACCTTTCTTCATAAGTCAACCCCCTCATCTCTGGAATTAACCTAGTGAATCGTCTCTGAACTGCCTCCAATGCAAGTATATCCTCCCTTAAATAAGGAGACCAAAACTGTACGCGGTACTCAAGGTGTGGTCTCACCAATACCCTGTACAGTTGTAGCAGGACTTCCCTGCTTTTATATTCCAACCCCTTTGAAATAAAGGCCAACATTCCATTTGCCTTTTTGATTGCTTGCTGTACCCGCATGCTAACTTTTTGTGTTTCATGCACAAGGACCCCCAGGTCCCTCTGAACTGCAGCATTTTGTAATCTTTCTCCATTTAAATAATAATTTGCTTTTTTATTTTTCCTGCCAAAGTGTATAATCTCGCACTTTCCCACATTATACTCTATTTGCCAAATGTTTGGCCACTCACTTAGCCTGTCTATATCCCTTTGCAGCTTCTTTGAGTCCTCTGCACAACTTGCTTTCCCACCCATCTTTGTATCATCTGCAAACTTGGCTACATTACACTCGGTCCCTTCATCCAAGTCATTAATGTAGATTGTAAATAGTTGAGGCCCCAGCACCGATCCCTGTGGCACCCCACTAGTTATCGTTTGCCAACCGGAAAATGACCCATTTATCCCGACTCTCTGCTTTCTGTTAGTTAGCCAATTCTCTATCCATGCTAATATATTACCCCCAATTCCGTGAGCTTTTATCTTATGTGGTACCTTATCGAATGCCTTCTGGAAATCCAAATACACCACATCTGCTGGCTCACCTTTGTCCACCCTGCTCGTTACCTCAAAGAACTCCAGCAAATTTGTTAAACATGATTTCCCTTTCATAAAACCATGCTGACTCTGCTTGACTGCATTATGATTTTCCAAATGCCCTGCTACTGCTTCTTTAATGAAGGACTCCAGCATTTTCCCAACGACAGATGTTAGGCTAACTGGTCTATAGTTTCCTGCTTTCTGTCTCCCTCCTTTCTTAAATAGGGGTGTAACATTTGCGGTTTTCCAATCCGCTGGGACACCTCCAGAGTCCAGGGAATTTTGGTATATTTGCAACCAATGCATCCACTATCTCTGCAGCCACTTCTTTTAAGACCCTGGGATGCAGGCCATCTGATCCAGGGGACTTGTCATCTTTTAGTCCCATTATTTTACCAAGTACTATTTCCTTAGTGATAGTGATTGTGTTTAGTTCACCCCTCCCTGTGGCCCCTTGATTATCCATTATTGGACTTCTACCGTGAAGACAGATACAAAATATTTGTTCAGAGTCTCTGCCATTTCCCCATTCCCCATTATTAATTCCCCAGTCTCATCCTCTAAGGGACCAACATTTACTTTAGCTACCCTCTTCCTTTTGATAACCTGTAGAAGCTCTTACTATCTGTTTTAATGTTTCATGCCAGTTTACTCTCATAATTCATCTTCTCTCTCGTTATTATTTTTTTAGTCATCCTTTGCTGGTTTCTGCCCCTTCCCATCCCCCCACCAGAGTGCAAGGTCCTACTCCAAAATCCCACCAAGTCCGCTGGGCAGGTGCCTCAATAGCACTGGTACTGGCATGGGTTCCCTCCCCTCACATTTAAATCATTTGACATGGGGGTCACAGCGAGGCCAGACAGGCTGTGGGCGGAAGTCCCATTCCGTTGCAATTCCAGCAGTGCAAGGGTGCTGTCAGAATTTTTAGGCTGGTAGCTCTGATTAAGAAGACATCCACTTCAGGGTGAGTGGTTAAAAATGAATTTAGCATAGAAATAATTAGTTAGGTTTAGAAATGTTACACAGAGCTATATTTTTGCAGACAAATACACAAGAAATTTTGATCCTTTGCAGGGACTTATCCTGGAGTACTTATTTAATACGGAGGCGTGCACTTAGCACACCAAACCACTGATATAATTTATATGAAAGTGTCACACACTGCTTTCTCCCTGGTGTACAGTGTTTTCTGTTCCATTATGTAAGCATGCCATTTTCTTGCTTAATATGACAGTGAAAAATTGCAACTGCTCTATGTATTGTAGTATGGCTTTTTGATTTTTTTTGTTGCATGTTATATCAATTGTTAGGAATATTATACTCATACACAAACAATGGAACTGCTGCCCCACCCACCACCACTGTGCAGGTTATCAATTGTTTCCAGACATCACCGCAATTTTGGGCTCCTCCTAAACTTGGGTGGTGAGCCAGCAGCATGTTGTCATCATGCCCACCACTCCTTGTACAGTCATTCTTCCACTGAGCCCTTCCTTAAATGATTGTTAGCAGTCCACCCCAATGCACACTCAATCTCCTTCATTACGCTACCAGTCTTTGTTCTTCTTACCCCCAACCACCTTGAGAATCTCCCTACCTATGCCCCCACAAATCCTCAACCTCCACTGCATAATAGTTTCCAGGAATGAATCTACAGCTACAATTCTTTGAAGGGAAGAGTAGTGAACATAGGAACAGGATTAGGCCATTCAGCCCCTCAAGCCTATTCCGCCATTCAATGAGATCATGGCTGACCTGTGACCTAACTCCATATACCTGCCTTTGGCCCATATCCCTTAATACCTCTGGTTAACAAAAAGCTATCAATCTCAGATTTAAAATTCACAATTGATCTAGCACCAATTGCCATTTGTGGAAGAGAGTTCCAAACTTCTACCACCCTTTGTGTGTAGAAGTGTTTCCTAATTTCACTCCTGCAAGGTCTGGCTCTAATTTTTGGACTATGCCCCCTAGTCCTGGACTCCCCAACCAGCAGAAATGGTTTCTCTCTATCTACCCTATCTGTTCCCGTTAATATCCTGAAAACTTCGATCAGATCACCCCTTAACCTTCTAAATTCTAGGGAATACAACCCTAATTTGTGTAATCTCTCCTCATAACTGAACCCCTGAAGTCTGGGTATCATTGTGGTAAATCTACACTGCACTCCCAATATATCCTTCCAAAGGTGTGGTGCCCAGAACTGCTCACAGTACTCCAGATGTGGTCTAACCAGGGTTTTGTATAGCTGCAGCATAACTTCTATCCCTTTGTATTCTAGTCCTCTAGATATAAAGGCCAGCATTCCATTAGCCTTTTTGATGATTTTCTGTACCTGTTCATGACATTTTAATGATCTATGTACCTGGACCCCCAAGTCTCTTTGGACCTCCACTGCTTCTAGCCTTACACCATTTAGAAAGTACCCTGTTCTATCCTTTTTAGGTCCAAAGTGGATGACCTCACATTTGCCTACATTGAAATCCATTTGTCACAGTTTTGCCCATTCATTTAATCTATCAATATCCCTTTATAATTTTATGCTTTCATCTACACTGCCAACAATGCCACCTATCTTTGTGTCATCGACAAATTTGGATATATGACTTTCTATGCCATCATCTAAGTCGTTAATAAACATGGTGAATAATTGAGGCCCCAACACAGATCTCTGCGGGACACCACTATTAACATCCTGCCAATTAGAGTACCTGCCCATTATCCCTACTCTCTCTGTCTCCGGCTGCTTCATTAGATAAATGAATGAGCACAAAGAATAATCTCAATAGGAAAGGTATGTGTAGAACTGTAGCTGATAGCTCGTGGGGAAGGGGAGAGCGAAACAAATTTGATGCTGAACGGAGTCCAATGAGAATTTTGTTTTTGATCTGATTTTCATCCCTGTGCAAACATCAGAAACTGAATTGTTAAGCATCCTGCAGCCTCCTGATATTTTTCTTTGATACTGATTTGTGCAGCTTGTCAATGCAACTGTTTACTTTTAGAAAAACTAAGAGAAATCAAGTATTTTTTCTAAGTTTCTCAAAGCTCTATAATACTGCATTTTGGTTAATATTCTTTCTTCACATTTTTGGTCCCAAGCACCATGGATTTGTGCCCTGCTTGCATTATACAAGATATTTAGAGTTTCAGAACACATCAGAAATTTCCACTAATTTGTTCAAGTGCAACAGGATAATGTAAATTTGATATCCTATTTTAAAGATGCCAGAAACAAATTTCTGAAGCAGCTGTCATACTCTAATGATGTTTTCCAACAGCTGCTTTCATTCCATCTTAATTTTCCACAATCTTTGTATCTAATCCCTGGGCAGGATCCTGGTCTGAGTACTATAGTGTCATTTTTTTTTGAGGCCACAAAAGACTCAATTGGACTGTGTCTGTGTGTGTAACTCCGACCGCAGTCATAACATCATATCTGCAGTGGGCGATATATGTTAGACTGCTACAGAAATTTATTTGATCGATTTGAAGTGATGCAGATGGTGGAAACTTACTGAAGAATTTCAGCACTATCATTAAAAATAAATAGTGGCCATACTGTGAATAGAGTTCAAGTGGATAAATTGTATGTGTGGACAATATCTGTAGAGTTTGACCCCCCTCCCCTTACCTCATATCCCACATTGTGCAAAGCCTCATTGGTAACATACAAACTTCACTAAAATCTGGCACATTCAATCTTGTTCATCATTTACATACAACAGAATATTTTAGTCATACAGTTAGACTGGTGAACCTTTGGACTAGAATTTTCAACCATTAACTAGACAACTAGGGAAGGGTCTTTTTTCCTTGCCAATTTTCTCAACCACTTTCTCACCCTCCTCTCCTGAAGGTGTTGATTCCATGTTGTGATGCTTTGCAGTTACCTTCCAGCACCTTGCTCAAGTGACTAGTATTCATGTGTGAGCCGTGGTGTTGAATGTAAACAGGCTATATAACTTACATAGAAAAATAGGAGCAGGAGTAGGCCATTCGGCCCTTCAAGCCTGCTCCGCCATTCAATATGATCATGGCTGTCTCCCCATACCCCTTGATGCCTTTTGTGTCTAGAAATCTATCTCCTTCTTAAATATATTCAGTGACTTGGCCTCCACAGCCTTCTGTGGTAGAGAATTCCACAGGTTCATCACCCTCTGAGTGAAGAAATTTCTCCTCATCTCAGTCCTAAATGTCCTACCCCGTATCCTGAGACTGTGACCCCTCGTTCTAGACCCCCCAGCCAGGGGAAATATCCTCCCTGCATCCAGTCTATCTAGCTCTGTCAGAATTTTATACGTTTCAATGAGACCCCCTCTCATTCTTCTAAACTCTAGTGAATACAGACCTAGTCGACCCAATTTCTCCTCATACGACAGTCCTGCCATCCCAGGAATTTGGGGGCACGTCACAACCATGCCCACCCCTGTCGTCACCCATCGTCCACACGATGCGCTACCTCGGCGCTGGCGAAGCTCATGTGATGTCAGTCAACAATGGAACACAGACACGCTGGCACCGGCCAGTTCTTAAAGGGGATGGTCGATCTTGCTCTCCATCCACACTCTGCTCATTGCAGCCTTGAATCTCGGCCTGGAGAGACCTGTACATCAATTCTGCTGGAAAGAACAATATAGAGGCCCAGGGAAAGAGCTCAGAGTGCAGCCCCCATAGTCTCTTCTAAATCGATGCAAGGAATGTCAAATCAAAATGAACCTGCAAAGTGCTGCTCAGTACCCAAAACTCCTTCACACAGCGTTGAATCTCTCCAGAAGTCTCTCTCTCTCTCTCTCTCTCTCTCTCAGAATGCGTGGTGAAAAAATGTCGCCGACAAAAAAAGGCAGGAAGCGGCCACCTTTAAATAGTGCTCCCCCAGTCCCTTCCCGACTGCAAAACGCTCCTCTCAACCTGTCGTTGCTAGCGGCAGGCGGTAAGGCAGGGGGCGCCACTCAATATCCAGTCCGTGGCGCTACCGGGGCGTTGCACGCTCGACTGATGTCACAATCTGCAGGAGATCGTGGCGGTAGTGTTTAGCGCCACCGCAAAATGTCTGGTCAATTTTGCGAGCGACGCAAATGTTGCCGCGGCCGGGCGCTAGTTGCTTTGCGCAAAGCAACTGAATTTTTCTCCTATTATCTGGTCATTGCTGTTTGTGGGAGTTTGCTGTGCAGAAATTGGCTGAAGCGTTTCTTACATTACAACAGTGACTACACTTTAAATGTACTTCATTGGCTGTAAAGCGCTTTGGAACATCCGGTGGTCGTGAAAAGGCGCTATACAAATGCATGTCTTTCTTTTTACATGTGGAAACTGACCCCCTTATCTGTAGATAACATCGCCAAAGGCCAGCATGTAGATGAGGAAGCGGAGGGGGCCATAGAGAATGTCATTCACAACTTAATAGGGCCATTCAGTGCTGTGGCAGAGGCAGAAACTTTGTTGGAGAGATTCAAACAGGGTATTGCGGGAAAGATGGGCGCAGATGTGGGAGGTGACAACGCATTTGAGGATGTTGAAGTGAAAGGAAGTTTGAAGATGGGGCAGTAGTTTGCAAGGAGAGAAGGGTTGAGGACATGTTTTTTTTTGAGGGATGATGCAGTTTTCAAAGAGAGGGGTTCAGTATCTGAGGAGAGGGAACCATTTACAATGGTAGCTATTATGGGTGAAGTTGGGTGCTCGCCAGGTTATTGAGAATGGGCTCAAGGGAGTAGCAGGTGGGTCTCATGGTCGAGCTGAAGTCATAGAGGGCATGGGGGGAGATGCTTCGGAAAATACTAAGACATGGGTTCAGGGCTAGGGCAGAAGGGATCTGGGGAGATGTTTGGCTTGATAGGCAAAGAGAAGGAGGGGATGCAGCAGTGGCAGCTGAATGAATGGTCTCAATTAAAATGAGCTTTATATAAGGACTTGAGAGAAGATTGAAGCAACGTACTCTGAGGTTACCACTGCAGAACTGATCTTGGTTGGAAGTAAACTGACCGACCAATAGGAGAGGAAAGCTGATGGTTTACGAGAATAGTGCAAAGAGATGTATAAATCCAGCAGACCTTTTGCTTATTGGTTTAAGGAAACCTCAGTTCATTTTAAGCAATCTGGAGGACCAATTGACATTGCGGGGAATATTAATCCCCAATGACAGACGGGTTGGCGGTCGGTGGATAGGTTAAAATATCAAAAATGGGAAACCCGCCTCCAACCTGCCCACTTCCGGTTTCAACAGAGGCGGATTTGGGTGTGGCCGAGTAACCCGATCTTAAGAGGCGGGTCCGTTATTATAATATGTTAATGAGGGTACGTCCCTCAAATTTTGACTGGAATTTAATGCCTCCGGCACAGGTTTCCCGGGATTCGGGAATCCCGGCAGTAAAACAGAGGCGAGAATGAGCGGCACTTCATGTGGATGGTTAAAGGGCAGGTGTCCCGATATTAATAAAGGCTCATTGTTTCCAGCTGCTTTCTCAGTTCCCTCTGTTAAATGGTTTGCTGAGAGTTCTTATGGTGACAGACGTATTGGTAAAGTTTGGAGGTGTTTTCACAGAGGACATCAGAATGGTGCCATAGCTGCTTTAGATTGGACCTCAGATGAGGAAGACAATCACCACCCACAGTAGCAAGGTCGTGCTGCGATGGGAGCTACAGATAGACAACAAGCAGGTGGATAGCAGAGAGACCAGGAACAGAGGGTCCAAGTTCGCAGGAGGCACTATCCACCTAACAGGGTGTACAGACAGAGGCTCAGCTTCCTTGACCATTCTGAAGAGCAGTGGTTCCAGAGGCTCAGGTTAACACGACAGGTGGACACAAACATCTGCAGCTTCCTAGAAGTAGACCTGCTCCCTGCTGGATCTGGTGGCCACGCATTGCCAGTCGCTGTGAACATAAGAACATAAGAAATAGGAGCAGGAATAGGCCACTTGGTCCCTCGAGCCTGCTCCACCATTCAATAAGATCATGGCTGATCTTGGGCTCAAAGCCACTTCCCTGCCCGCTCCCCATAACCCTTCACTCCCTTATCTTGCAAAAATCTGTCTATCTCCACCTTAAATGTACTTAATGACCCAGCCTCCACAGCTCTCTGCGGCAGAGAATTCCACAGATTTACGACCCTCTAAGAGAAGAAATTCCTCCTTATCTCAGTTCTAAAAGGGCGACCCTTTATTCTGAAACTATGCCCCTGAGTTCTAGATTTCCCCAGAAGGGGAAGCATCCTCTCTTCATCTACCTTGTCGAGCCCCCTCAGTATTTTATATGTTTCAATAAGATCTCCTCTCATTCTTCTAAATTCCAATGACTATGGGCAATCCTTCTCAACCTTTCCTTATAAGTCAACCCCCTCATCTCTGGAATTAACCTAGTGAATCGTCTCTGAACTGCCTCCAATGCAAGTATATCCTTCCTTAAATAAGGAGACCAAAACTGTACGCAGTACTCAAGGTGTGGTCTCACCAATACCCTTACAGTTGTAGCAGGACTTCCCTGCTTTTATACTTCAACCCCTTTGAAATAAAGGCCAACATTCCATTTGCCTTTTTGATTACTTGCTGTATCTGCATGCTAACTTTTTGTGTTTCATGCACAAGGACCCCCAGGTCCCTCTGAACTGTAGCATTTTGTAATCTCTCTCCATTTAAATAATAATTTGCTTTTTTATTTTTCCTGCCAAAGTGTATAACCTCGCACTTTCCCACATTATACTCCATCTGCCAAATGTTTGCCCACTCACTTAGCCTGTCTATATCCCTTTGCAGATTCTTTGAGTCCTCTGCACAACTTGCTTTTCCACCCATCTTTGTATCATCTGCAAACTTGGCTACATTACACTCAGTCCCTTCATCCAAGTCATTAATGTAGATTGTAAATAGTTGAGGCCCCAGCACCGATCCCTGTGGCACCCCACTAGTTATCGTTTGCCGACCGGAAAATGACCCATTTATCCCGACTCTCTGCTTTCTGTTAGTTAGCCAATTCTCTATCCATGCTAATATATTACCCCCAATTCCGTGAGCTCTTATCTTATGCAATAACCTTTTATGTGACACCTTATCGAATGCCTTCTGGAAATCCAAATACACCACATCCACTGGCTCACCTTTGTCCACCCTGCTCGTTACATCCTCAAAGAACTCCAGCAAATTTGTTAAACATGATTTCCCTTTCATAAAACCATGCTGACTTTGCTTGACTGAATTATGATTTTCCTAATGCCCTGCTACTGCTTCCTTAATGAAGGACTCCAGCATTTTCACAGTCACCACTGCCCTCAATTTCTTTGTATTTGACTCCTTCCAGGGTGTCACCAGAGGGTTTCCGAGTAGGCTGCACATAAACGCACAAGGCAGGTGGCGGAGGGTTGTTTGCTAGGGCGTCGACTTATGTCAACTTCCCCTGTGACAACAACAGCCAGAATGAGTGTGCACTTGGATTTGCATCTCTGTCTGGCTTCCCACAGGTACAGGGTACCATCGATTGCACACATGTAGCAATCCAGATCAACTATGAGTATTCGTCAACTGCAAGGGATTTAATTCCATCAGTGTGCAGCTGGTGTGCAACCTCATGAAGAGGTTCATGCAGGTGTGTCCCAGATTCCCTGGGAGCTGCCATGATTCTTTCATCCTGCAGTAGTCCGAGATCCCGGACCTCTTCATACCTGCAAGAAGACTTGAGGGGGTGGCTGTTAGGAGACAAAGGATACCCCCTTCAAACTTGGCTGAGGACACCTGTGAGGAACCCCACCAATGAAGCCCAAGAGTGGTACAATGACAACTGCTGAGTCCGTCCTGAGTCCATCTTTAAATTTCGCCATCTGTTTGCACAAACGCCTAACTCCTCCAAATGCCATCTTTGAATTGGCCCTTTAAATGGTCGAGTTGAGACTGCGTCATGCGGGTCCGTACCACGGCCGCTGTCGCGCATTGGAGACGTTAAACCCGGAAGTAAAATTCTAATTAGGTAGCCATGTTGTAATCAGACATTGACGCACTGTAACTTCTTCCGGGTTTGGTGCCTACTATTCCCCCAGCTCAGAACCCGCCTTTGGGTTATTATCGGGCCCATTGACAATAAATTGTTTGCCCATTCATAGGATATTAATTCATGTTCCCATTAAAACCTTCATTATAGTAAATTGACAATGTTCTATATTCAAAACTTTGGACCAGCCTGGATACTCCAGTTTGGAAAAGATCTGTCCTAACTCTGCAGCAGGTTCTAAAGTTTGTGGCAAGCTGGAAAATTCAATATGTAATAGTTTGTAAAGATGGGCTGCTGAAATAATTTGAGCTGTTTTATATTTGTAGTTTAATTTAACGAAATGCATTTAAATACTTGCAGATGTAGCACTTTTCTTTGTAAATAACAAAGATATAGTTGAACTGTTTCCTGGCTTTCATAACGTGCTCAGTAGTATGTAAGCCATAGGCATGACAGCCCTGAAATCCATCTTGGGGAAAATAACTATCATTAGTAATACGGTAGGAAAAGACAGAGGCAGCCCACATTGTTCCATTATAATCAATTAAAGGAAACTGGAATTTAGAAAAGAACATAGCAAAAGGAAAGATGATAAATAACCATTGATGCCATCAAAGCTCGTCACCAGTACACTAATTAGCTGCATTTGAATGATTCCAATGTTTTTGTTTCTACTTTGCTGCCTGTCAGATTATTCTAAACATTTAATAGTTTCTAGATACAGAAATTCTTCCCAATACCCACATATCTATTTTGAAATTCCTTTTTTGATTTATGCTGTCTGATCCTACTTTTCTAGCTCAATCTGAAGTAACAATGTGGGTTTCCCTTACGTATATACCATTTACTACTGTATATTTCTCCTATAAGGTCTCTACCTTAACCTCCTCTCTAGACTGTAGAGCTTGAATTTCTCTAATCTTTCCTCGCAGCTTTAAACAATTTAAATCCTTTAGATGTTGTATTTTAGTTGTGTTAAATGAAATGAATAAGACATATCCCCAGAAATCACAGCTCTACTGGAGTGACTGCAATATGAGCAATACCTCTTCGCACATTTTTTGGACGTTCTCTGAGCTGTCTTAATATTCAGTGGATAAGTAATATTATCATTGTGTTACTTTAGCAAGCATCGTAGAACCTGAAGACCTTGTGATGCCTCTAGATATTATAGATGCTAGCAAAGACAAATTAATTAGGTTTTTTGAGCCATGAAACGGGTTTTATTGAAAGTAAATTAATTACATTTCTTGTACTAGGAAATTCATATCATTATATTCTACATGAAATTCTGTTAGCTCTAACAAAAAAAATCACTCGAGCTGAAGCTGGCTGACTTTATGCTTCTATGGTGTCCATTACTGGAATACAGCTGAATCTTTGGGTCAGTATCATAGAATTCATAGAATAGTACAGCGCAGAAGGAGGCCATTCGGCCCATCGAGTCTGTGCCGGCTCTTTCAAGAGCAATCCACTTCCCCGCTTTTCCCATATCCCTGCAATTTTTTCTCCTTCCAAGTATTTATCCAATTCCCTTTTGAAGGCTACTATTGAATCTGTATCCACCACCCGAACAGGCAGTGCATTCCAAATCATAACCACTTGTTGCGTAAAAATGTTTTTCCTCATGTCGCCTCTGGTTCTTTTGCCAATCAGCTTAAATCCGTGCCCTATGGTTATAGACCCTTCAGCCAGTGGAAACAGATTCCCTTTATTTACTCTATCTAAACCCTTCATGATTTTAAACTCCTCTATCATATCTTCTCTTGGTCTTCTCTTCTATAAGGAGAACAACCCCAGCTTCTCCAGTCTATCCATGTAACTTAATTCCTCATCCCTGGAACCATTCTAGTAAATCTCTTCTGTACCCTCTCCAAAGCCTTCACGTCCTTCCTAAAGTGTGGCGCCCAGAATTCAACATAATACTTCAGCTGGGGCCAAACTAGTGTTTTATATAAGTTTATCATAACTTCCTCGCTTTTGTACTCTTTCCTTTATTAGCCGAGGCATAGAATATAAGAGCAGGGAGGTTATGCTTGAACTGTATAAAACACTAGTAAGGTCACTTACTAGTGTTTTACTAAAAGTACTGCACACATAAGAACATAAGAAATAGGAGCAGGAGTAGGCCATTTAGCACTTCGAGCCTGCTCCGCCATTCAGTAAGATCATGGCTGATCTTCTACCTCATCTTCACTTTCCTGCACTATCCCCATATCCCTTGATTCCCTTAATATGCAAAAATCTATGATCTCTGTCTTGAATATACTCAACGACTGAGCCTCCACAGCCCTCTAGGGTAGAGAATTCCAAAGATTCACCACCCTCTGAGTGAAGAAATTTCTCCTCATCTCAGTCCTAAATGGCCGACCTCTTATTCTGAGACTGTGACCCCTGGTTCTAGACTTCCCAGCCAGGGGCAACATCCTCCCTGCATCTACCCTGTCAAGCCCTGTAAGAATTTTGTATGTTTCAATGAGATCACCTCTCATTCTTCTAAACTCTAGAGAATATAGGCCTAGTCTACTCAATCTGTCCTCATAGGACAATCCCCCCACCCCAGGAACCAGTCTAGTGAACCTTCGTTGCACTCCCTCTATGACAAGTATACCCTTCCTTAGGTAAGGAGACCAAAACTGTACATAATACTCCAGGTGTGATCTCACCAGGGCCCTATATAATTGCAGTAAGACGTCTTTACTCTTATACTCAAATCCTCTTGTAATAAAGGCCCAACATACCATTTGCTTTCCTAATTGCTTGCTGTACCTGCATGTTAACTTTCAGTGATTCGTGTACAAGGACACCCAGGACCCTTTGAACACCAACACTTCCCAATCTCTCTCCATTTAAAAAATACTCTGCTTTTCTATTTTTCATACCAAAGTGGATAACTTCACATTTCTCCACATTATATTCCATTTGCCATGTTCTTGCCCACTCACTTAGCCTGTCTATATCCCCTTGAAGCCTTCTTACATCCTCCTCACAACTTACATTCCCACCCAGCTTTGTATCATCAGCAAACTTGGATATATTACATTTGGTCCCCTCATCCAAATCATTGACATAGAGTGTGAATAGCTGAGGCCCAAGCTCTGATCCTTGCGGAACCCCACTAGTTACAGCCTGCCAACCCGAAAATGACCTGTTTATTCCTACTCTCTGTTTTCTGTCCGTTAACCAATCCTCAATCCATGCTAGTATATTCCCCCCAATCCCATGAGCCCTAATTTTGTTTAATAACCTCTTGTGTGGCACCTTATCGAATGCCTTCTGAAAATCCAAATACAACACATACAGTACTGGTCACCACATTACAGGAAAGTTGTGATTTCACTAGAGAGGGTACAGAGGAGATTTACGAGGATGTTGCCAGGATTGGAGAATTTTAGCTATGAGGAAAGATTGGATAGGCTGGGGTTGTTTTCTTTGGAACAGGGAAGGGTGAGTGGAGACTTAATTGAGGTGTACATAATTATGAGGGACATAGATAAAGTGGATAGGAAGGACCTATTTCCCTTAGCAGAGCGGTCAATAACCAGGGGACATAGATTTAAAGTAATTGGTAGAAAGATTAGAGGGGAGTTGAGAAGAACATTTTTCACCTAGGGGGTGGTGGGGGTCTGGAACTCACTGCCTGAAAGGGTGGTAGAGGCAGAAACCCTCATCACGTTTAAAAAGTACTTGGATATGCACTTGAAGTGCCGTAGCCTACAGGGCTACGGACCATGGGCTGGAAAGTGGGATTAGGCTGGATAGCTCTTTTTCAGCTGGCACAGACACGATGGGCCGAATGGCCTCCTTCTGTGCCGTAAATTTCTATGATTCGAGTTAATGTTGTTATATTGAAAAACATGGCAGCCAATTTGCACACAGCAAGACCCCACAAACAGCAAATGAAGGAATCACCAGGTGGTTTGCTGTTGGTGGTGGCTGTGGGCAGGAATGTCATCCAGGATAAAGGAAGAACTCTGCTCTTTAAATAGGGCTGAACAGAGGTCTGAGTTTAATGTCTCATCTAAAAGGTGGTACCTCCAACACAGCAGCACTGAAGTGTCAGCCTAGCTTATGTGCTCAAGTCTGTTGTGTGGATTGAACCTACAACCTTCTGACTCATTGATGAGATTCTAGTAACTGAGTCAAGCTGACACTGAATACATTAAGGTGTGCTTAAAACTGTTTTTTTTTTCTCTTTTTTAAATTTTAAAATGTGAAATAAAATTGTAAATATGCTTTGACCCAATGGACTAAAGATGTTTGACATCATTTTATTATTTGACAGTAGTCATGCAGTAGAAGAATTTTGAATAATGTTACTTACAAAGATGATGAATATTTTGGTTTTGCAATGTTTCACAGATTTTTTAAAATATAAACTCTCCCTTCTCTCTCATTTGTTACCTGCATCAGATTGTGGATGGAAAACTCTGGTTCCAATTGGACTGCGGTAGTGGGCCTGGCATTGTGGGAATTTCTGGCAGAACAGTTAATGATGGGAATTGGCACACTGTCTTTCTGGATCTCAACAAGAATTTCACAAGCCTTGCACTTGATGACAGCTACGTGGAGCGTCGGAGGGCTCCTTTCCACTTTCATACCCTCAGTATTGACAGCTCCATCTACTTTGGTGCCCAGGTGCCAGCTGCTCGTGGCCTGTCAAGCCAGAAGAGCACACAAGTCCTGGGTGGGTTTCAAGGATGCCTGGACTCGGTTGTCCTTAACGACAATCAGTTGCCACTCCAAAATAAGCGCAGTCACTTTGCTGAAGTGGTTGGGCTGACAGAACTGAAGCTCGGCTGTGTCTTGTATCCTGACACCTGCGCAAGGGAACCATGCCAGAATGGAGGGAGTTGTATAAGCCTACCATCTGGTGGTAAGTTGTCATATTGCAGTTTTAAGTTCTACTAAACATTGAATGAAATAATAAGTATATGAATCCCTTGAATATTGACATCTTTACAAGCATCCAAGTAACACACTAAGCATTTTTTTGTTAAATGCTGGCTCTGTGTATGCTAATAAACCAGCCTTTCATAAACATGTGCTAAATTAAAGGGTGGTTTCGTGAGCTGGAGACCAGAAAAGTCATGTGTTATATTCATCACAATAATATAATATAAAAGTAATTCTAATGATTTTTGACACCAATTGTGTCAATGAAGTGAAAATTAAATCATTGTATTATTTGAAAAAGTATGATAAGGTTTCAACTATAGCTTTTCATTTGTTTTCGGTTAAAGTCAAAATGTTATTTTGTTGCCCATTTATGCTGTGAAATGTGTATTATCCAGCTTTGAAACATGGTCAAAAAGTATGGAAAATTACAATCATTAGTCAGTGCTTATTCTATTGCGGCTTTAACCTTGTATAGTAATAGCACTGCCATGCATCGTCCAAATTTTGTCACGACAAAACGTAATCCAAATTAAGTTCTACTCTCCCAGTACCTCAGTATACAGATCAGGAAGGATTCCGGCTCATTCCCCGTTCATTCTAAACTATCTGACCTCAGCGGGGTGATATAGGGGTGTTAAATTTGGCCTCAGCATCCCAGAGCTTAGAGAAGAAAAAGAACCCAGGGTTCTCATTCCCCATAGCTCTGTAGTACTCCTGCTAAAGAGTGTGTTTGTGTGTCAGTGTTGGATAAGAACAGGGTCAGGCTCAGTTGTGATGGTCATCACGGTTGAATAGCCTGCTGACGGTCACTGTTGATGCTCGCACTTGAATGACGTTTTGGGTGAGGCACCAGGGAGCGGCCAGTGCTCATGGAACCATACTCTGGTATGAGCAAGGAGGACGGGAGAAATTTCTAGCCTTTAGGAGGGGAGAAAATTGAGCAAAAACGTTAAACAAAAGAAAGAGAGGTGCATTTTGTGTGATATAGCAAAATTGGAACTACTCATTTGAGACAGACTTTGTAAAAAGGTACATTGGGCTAAAAATTGAGTAGCGCCCCTTTTGGGGCGATCTTCGGTAGCGCCCCCTGACTTACCGCCGGACGCTATGTCCGACAGGGTCAGGGGGGCCCACCTGCGGCCGGGGCAGTGCTAATTCAAGGCGAGGTGCCAGGCAGCCATTTTTGTTGCTGGCCACCTGCCAGCACCTGCCCCTGTTGCCATCCCCGGCCTCCTCAGCAGCCCCCCCACGGAGTGCTGGCTGCACTCCGTGAGCCCGGCACTCCGATCACTGGTGGCCCAGCTGGGCCCTGGGTCGAGCTGCGCTAGGCCCCTCCCCTTTAATAAGGGGAGGAAGGCCTGCAGTACCACGGCACAATGTGTGCGCTGCAGAATGTAGCGCCCCAATATTCCCTCGCAGCACCCCAAGAGGGACGCGGGGCGCTTCCAGTAGCACCCTGCTTCCCTCTTGGGGCGCTACCGATGAATTTCGGCCGTGGGGGTGCTAAATTTTTCAGGGTCCTAAAAGTAGCGCCCCGGCGAAGTTAGCGCTCCAATGGGGGCGCGACTCAATTTTTCCCCCTAGGCCTATATTCCTTAGATTTTAGAAGAATGAGAAGTGATCTAATTGAAAAATATAAAATTCTTAAGGGGCTTGACAGGGTTAATGCTGGGAAAATGTTTCCCTTGGCTGGGGAATCTAGAACACGGGGTCAGAGTCACAGAATAAGGGGTCGGCCATTTAGGATTGAGATGAGGAGAAATTTCTTCACTCAAAGGGTTGTGAATCTTTGGAATTCTCTACCCCAGAGGGCTGTGGATGCTCAGTCGTTGAGTATATTGAAGACAGAGGTCGATAAATTTTTGGGAACGAAGGGAGTTGAGGGATATGGAGATAGTGCGGTGAGGTAGAAGATCAGCCGTGATCTTGTTGAATGGTGGAGCAGGCTCGAAGGGCCAAATGGCCTACTCCAGCTCCTATTAAGTTCTTATGTTCTTATATCCATAGCTTAGGAGTAGACCAAGAAGGATTGAATACTCGGTACTTTTGGCTGATGATGGTCAAAACATTTCAGCCTTGTTAATACACTTACGTGCTGGATTCAAAGCTCTGATGCCCTACCACATCTAGGTGTGAATGGTGGTGGACAATTAAACAATTAATGGGAGGAGGCGACTCCATATACATCCCCATCCTCAATGCTGGTGGAGCCCAGCACATGAGTGCATAGACAAGGTTGAAGTGTTTCCAACCATCTTAGGCAGAAGTGCTGGGTGGACAATCCTTCTTGACCTCCTCCTGAGATTCCCACCATCACTGATACCAGTCTTCAGCCATTTCAATTCACTCCATGTTACAGGCCTCAATAACATCCTGGCTATATAGCTGAAGACATGTTCTCAAGAACTAGCCATGTCCCTAGGCAAGCTGTTCCAATTCAGGTACAACACTGGCATCTACCTGACAATGTGGAAAATTGCTCAGGTACGTCCAATCCACAAAAAGCAGGACAAATCCAATCCAGCCAATTATCAGCCTACTCTCAATCATCAGCAAAGTGATCGAAGGAGTCGTCAACAGTGCTTTCAAGTGGCACTTACCACTAACCTGGTCACTGATGATAAATTTGGCTTCTGCCAGAACAACTTCACTTCAAACCTCATGAGCACCTTACTGCAAATATGGACAAAAGAGCTGAATCCCAGAGGTGAGGTGAAAGTGACTGCCCTTAACATCAAGGCAGCATTTGAACAAGTATAACACCAAGGAGCTTTAATAAAAGTCAATAAGGATCAGGGGAAAACTCTCCACTGGCTGGAGTCAGACCTGGCAAAAGGAAAATGGTTGTGGTTGTTGGAGGCCAATCATCTCAGCCCCAGGATATTTCTGCAGGTGTTCCTCAGGGCAGTCTGCTCAGCTCAACTATCTTCAGCTGCTTCATCAATGACCTTTCCTCCATCATAAGGTCAGAAGTGAGACTGTTTGCTGATAATTGCACAGTGTTCAACCCCATTCATAATTCCTCAGCTAATAAAGCAGTCCATGCCCGCATGCAGCATGACCTAAACAACATCCAGGCTTGCGCTGATAAGTAGTAACATTTGTGTTACACAAGTGCAAGGCAATGACCACCTCCGATAAGACAGAGCCTAACCATTACCAAGTCCCCCACTATCAACATTCTGGGGGTCACCATGACCAAAAACTCAACTGGACCAACCACAGAAACACCGTGGCTACTGAAGCAGGTCAGAGGCTGGGTAATCTGCAGCAATTGGTTCACCTCCTGACTCCCCAAATCCTTTCCATCACTTACAATGTACAAGTCAGGAGTGTGGTGGAATATTCTCCACTTGCAGGGATGGGTGCTACTGCAACAACACTGAAGAAGCTTGACACCAACCAGGACAAAGCAGTCCTCTTCTTCGGCACCTCAGCCACTAATCTAAATGTCCAGCCCTTCCACCATGGCTGTAGTGTGTACTATCTATAGGATGCACTGCAGCAACTCACCAGGGCTTCTTCAGCAGCACCTCCCAAAGCCACAACCTTCAACATCTGGAAGGACAAGTAAAGCAGGTGTATGGGAACACCATCACCTCCAAGTTCCCCTCCAAGTCACATGGCATCCTGACTTGGAAGTATATCGCCATTCCTTCATCATTGTTGTATCAAAATTCTGGAACTCCCTACCCAACAGCACTATGGGAGCAACTTCACCACACGGACTGCAGCAGTTCAAGAAGGCAGCCCACCACCACCTTCTCAGGGCAACAGAGGTGGGGAATAAATACGAGCTATGCCAGTCAGAGAATGAATTTTTAAAAAATTACTGCAGTAACTTTAGTGCTCAGTATTTGTGTAGATTAATTTCCTATAATGCTCCAAAGTGGTAGAATAATGTGGTTTCAGTCATAGTTTGTACTGACGATGAACCTCAGATGAATCATAGCAACAACAAAAGGAATCAGTGGGGAGGAAATTTAAAACACTGTACACCAAAACTCATGAGTAAAGACAAAGGAAAGGGGGATTTAGAAATTAGCAGCTATAAAGTCAGTAAAGATGGTTTTACTTTTATTGAAAAAGATCTTTGTTAGGTTCCATCAATCATTATAGTAATTTTAAAAAATTCTGAGCGCAACTGGGAATCTAAAATGATGAATGGCAAAATATATGTTTTTGAAGTATGTTCATTGAATCTCTGCCATGTCAGAAACACAATGAGTGGAGCTAATAATGCAGATTTCTTCTGAGAAGTACCTAAATATGCAGACATACTGTGGCTCTGTAACAGATATAAAGAAGTCTTGTTTGTGAGAAGTTTCAAATTTATGGTTGGAAAATAATACGGTTTTGGATAATATTATTTTATTCAAAAGCCTACTACATATTTAGGACACCATTGGGGTGAAATTATGCTATACATTATAGCATAAAAACACTCATATTATATGGCTTAACTTCACTCCACATGTTGGCACAGCACATTGGAACTCCAATGGTAGAGTGGTAGGAGTTATTTTGCCTCCATGTTTTCCTACAAACTGAATTCAAATTCTCAGCAACATTGTTAAGAGGGAGGTGCTTTACAGGGAAGACAAGAAAATTCAGAGGGAGAGTCACTGCATTCATCTCAAGTACCTACCATCAGCTAGAGTGTCAGTGGCAGAATCCACTGAGCAGGATCGGGTGTGTGGTGCAGGGGTATCTGAGGAGGATCGGGTGTGTGGTGCAGGGGTATCTGAGGAGGATCGGGTGTGTGGTGCAGGGGTATCTGAGGAGGATCGGGTGTGTGGTGCAGGGGTATCTGAGGAGGATCGGGTGTGTGGTGCAGGGGTATCTGAGGAGGATCGGGTGTGTGGTGCAGGGGTATCTGAGGAGGATCGGGTGTGTGGTGCAGGGGTATCTGAGCAGGATCGGGTGTGTGGTGCAGGGGTATCTGAGCAGGATCGGGTGTGTGGTGCAGGGGTATCTGAGGAGGATCGGGTGTGTGGTGCAGGGGTATCTGAGCAGGATCGGGTGTGTGGTGCAGGGGTATCTGAGGAGGATCGGGTGTGTGGTGCAGGGGTATCTGAGGAGGATCGGGTGTGTGGTGCAGGGGTATCTGAGGAGGATCGGGTGTGTGGTGCAGGGGTATCTGATGAGGATCGGGTGTGTGGTGCAGGGGTATCTGAGCAGGATCGGGTGTGTGGTGCAGGGGTATCTGAGGAGGAAGAAATGAAGCAAAAATCTGGCATGAGCAGTCCTTGGGGAAGGCAAAGCTAAAAATCAAACATTGCTGCTTTTCTGTGTTTTTCTTCTGTTGCCCAAGGCAAGGTTTTGTCATGTCCTTGATGTGAAGTATTAGATACAATACACTGAAGTCCATGCTATTCTGCTTCCAACAGGTTATCAGTGCAGCTGCCTGTCACAGTTTACAGGAAACCAATGTGAAACCGAAGTCACAGCCTGCTTCCCAAACCCCTGTCAGAATGGGGGCTCCTGCAATCCAATAGGCAGTGACTTTATCTGCAGCTGCAAAGAAGGATTTGTGGGTTTGATGTGAGTTTGCATATAACTTTCTTCTTTACATACACAATACTGCACCAGTGTTCAATTTTGCTGAGTTGCTTCAGCTCCCAGTTTGAGGCACATTTTGGTTTCCAAGTGGTTGGGATCAACTGGAAGTTGGTAGGTGTTAATTAGTAGATTATTACAATAAAATATATAAATACATGGTAAACATTTTGAAAAAAAAACACAGCATTAAATTAAATATTCTTCTGCCACTAGATCATTGTTGTTATCCTTGGTATATGGAGAAAAATTTCACTGAAAGAATAAACAAAACATTAGCCAGTGGAAAGTTATTTATTTTTATCCATCTTTAAATGACAAAAAAATTCAGAAACATTCTGCAGCATGCCATATGTTATCTGTGCCATTATAATTGTGTGAAACAAGGATTCAATTTGTTTTTAGTTAATGAGACCAATAAAGGCAGAAGTCTACGTAGTCCTATCAAAAGATTAAAAATAAAACACCAACAAGAGCAAACTTAAATGAGAGAACCACTAGTAAAATGCACTACCTTAGTGAGAGTAGCATGCTTAAAAAGGGGAAAATATGTGTAACAGATATAATAGATTTTGGGGCACGGATAATGTAAAGCACATTTATTTTTCTTGTAGGTGTGAAGAAGACATTGATGAATGTGACATAGAAGAGTGCCAAAATGGAGGAACATGCTTAAATACATTGGGCTCATTTCAGTGCAACTGCACTTCTGGATATATAGGCCTCTACTGTGATCTCAGGCCTGTAGTTGTACCCAATATACAACCTGGACATCCCTATATTGGAAAAGAGGAACTCATTGGAATAGCTGTGGTTTTACTAGTTCTAATGATACTGGTGATACTTTTTACAATTTTCCGAAAGAAGGTCTTCAAGAAACATGCACGTAACAATATTACTCTTGTGCAGGACCCTGCAACTGCAGCACTGCTTAATAAGCCTAATGGTATTCAGTTCAAAGGTATTAAGAATAACGGTGATAGTCGTAAGATTTATCAAGAAACTGGAGGTCCTCCTCAAGTGCCAGTTAGGCCTATGGCGTACACACCTTGCTTCCATAGTGACTCAAGAAACAATTTAGACAAAATTGATGGAATGGGGGTAGAACACCAAGAAATGAGCACCTTCCACCCTGATTCTCCTCGACTACTGACGACACGTAGAGGTGTTGTTGTGTGCAGTGTGGCCCCAAATCTCCCATCAGTTATTCGATCTGTCTCTGACTGTGATTCGTTGAGGAAGAACACCTGGGATACAGACAGAGATGGTAATGAATATTATCTTGTCCTGGTTTTGAGATGATAAGGATATCCTGTCTTTGTTGTAACTGTTTCTCCTTGTGTTTCCTTTCTTTTGTATCTATCCTATCCAAATTCATTTGCTTCTTGCTCCTAATTGAAGCTCATTTCCATGCTTCCTCCTTCAATTAGGAACAAGAAGCAAATGAATTAAATGTCTCTGAGTCTGACATCACTGTTGTTCTGAGACTCAGTCAGCTAGGGTCAGGTAAGATTAAGGGAGTCGGTTCTTTAACCAGAGGTGAATGAACTTTGGTAATTATTGGATTGTCAGTTTTTGTAGAAACAATAATCTGCTGATGTATAATAAGCACTTTAAACTATAAATGAGAACTGTTATTTTTATTAATAAGAAGGCACTTCACACACTTCTGTGTGAAGTCTGATCAATTTAGCAGATTTTGAATATGTGATCTGAAATTGTTAGAGGATGGTTTTTAATTATGATTAGATGTTCTATCTCTAAATCAGTAAGGTTCTTCAATGTTGAGGTCAGAGTTCATAGGTTTATTAAGCATGCAGTGCATGCAATCGTACTTAAAAGTTGCACTTAAATGATAGTACTTACAACCACACCTGATGATAGGGTTGGGGACTCAAATGTATTTAGTTCTGAACTCAGTTTCTGTAGCCTTTTAAAGCCAAATATTCATTACAGTCTGCCACTTTTTATACAATTTTCTCACCATGACTATATAACAATTCACGTTTCTGCATTACATGATTATACAAAAAGTTAAAATACAACTTCATATAGGAGAATTTAATTGAACTTGTCCCTTATCAATGACTTTAGATATTAAGCTAGATTCCTTACGTAACAAGCTCTTTATTGGGCTAACAAAATCGGTATACCTCCTTTATTCTGTTATCTTGTCAATAATTTTGCTCTTGTTACATATAATTGCTATCCCACCAAGTGAAACCTTTAATTATAAATATGTCTTTGATTCTGTACTATTCAGCTACAGAAACCTCAATTATAAAGACAATAGTTACCCAGATGTTTTCTTTCTGCAAGACTAACTTTTTCCTTGCACCCATTATCAGTGATTACAGCTCTCTGAAACTTAGGAACCAGTATGCAATGGTGCATCTTTAATTAAGTTCCCTTATTAAGTACAGTAAATTAAAGGACTCGCATCATGTGTCCTTTATTTACAGGTGTCCTTATTTTCAAAATGGTCATTATATTTACAGTAAACCGGATGAGCCAGATATCCCAGGATTGGCTGTCTCTCTTGCAGCGTTCCTTGCTTTTTTGCTCTCTCCTGGGATCATGCCTAATTCTGGAGCCTTGCCAGCGGAATGTGATTACAGTTCTATTTTCTGTTCGTTGGGTTTCCTAGTTTATTGCCATCCTGTGGTCTTTTTCCATTGAGGGAGAGATGTCCTGTTTCTGGGCTCTGCTACGTTGGCAGCCTGCACTGTTATGCGAGAAGTTCCAAGAACCAGGAGACCACCCATGAAATGGCAAAGAGGGGGAAACTGAGAAATTACATCACAGGAGGAGGCCTTCAGCCCCCGGTGCTGGTACTCTCTCCTCTAACCCCCAGATCCTTTTATATTTCTCCATTGCAGATCTTTATCCCATTCCCTTTCATATTAAATATTAGTCTCTACCTCAATAGCCACATGTGGTGAAGGATCCCACGGTCTAATAGCCCTCAGTTTAAGAACCTTCCTCTTCCCTTCCTCCTTGGTTCTTCCACTTTACTGGCTGCTCCTCTCTCTCTACTGTTCCCACTCCATGTTATTGCTGCTGCTCCTGGCTCTGCAGAAAATGATGAGAATGAATATTATCTTGCCATTGTTTTGAGATGGTAACTGCTGAGACCACCCTCATAACAGACCCTCTTCTGAATATCGACATCTACGATTCCTGACTCTCCAGCCCCCCCCCCGACTGTGCTCCGTGCGTTTGCAGCTCTCTCTGGCAGGCGGTCAGGTGACGTCACGGAGCGGGGGGAGGCACACTGCAGCGGTAAATTTAATGCGATGATCGGCATGTAAATAATCTAGAGGCAGCGCCCTGGAAACGCGTGCCTCATTTCGGTGCAGTTTCCGGCTTTTGTGGAATGTGGAGTTCTTTACGCAGCATCCATAGCGGTGGAGAAACTCCATTATCCCTGGGATAGACCTGTGCAAGCATTCAATCCCAGAGATAGAGCAGTTTCTCTCCCTGCTATGGATGCTGGGTAAAGAAATCGCCATTACACAACAGCTATTTTTTTTAACACGTTGCCGCCTTGGACTTACCCTCGTGCCCCGTGTTTCCAGTTGCAAATGGACTGGGTTCACTGAAGGCTATCATGATTTATGTGTCCGTGGTTTCAAGGCCCAGCTTGTATCTATTACAATGTCTTCTTCTTAGGTAGTCCCTCGGAACCAAGGATGACTTGCTTCTACATCAAAAATGAGTTCTCAGGTGACTGATGAGTCCAATGTGGGACCTACAGTCTCTGTCACAGGTGGGGCAGACGGTGGTTGAAGGGGCAGGGTGCTTGGGTTGACGTGCGCTCCTTGCACTTGGCTTCCGCTTGCTCCCAGCGAAGAGACTCGAGGTGTTCGCCGCCTTCTCGGATGCTTCTCCTCCACTTTGTGCGGTCTTGGGTCAGGGATTCCCAGGTGTCAGTGGGGATGTTGCACTTTTTCAAGGAGGCTTTGAGGGTGTCCTTGAAGCATTTCCTCTGCCCACCTGGGGCTCTCTTGCCGTGTCGGAGCTCCGAGTAGAGCGCTTGTTTTGGGAGTCTCGTATCGAGCATGCGGACGATGTGACCCGTCCATTGGAGCTGATCGAGTGTGGTCAAAGCTTCGATGCTGGGGATGTTGGCCTGAGCGAGAACACTGACGTTGGTGCGCCTATCCTGCCAATGGATTTGCAGGATCTTGCAGACGCAGCGTTGGTGGTACCTCTCCAGTGCTTTGAGGTGCCTGCTGTACATGGTCCATGTCTCTGAAGCATACAGGAGGGCAGGAATCACTGCTGCTCTGTAGACCATGAGCTTAGTGCCGGGTTTGAGGTCCTAGTCTTCAAACACACTCTTCCTCAGGCGACCGAAGGCTGCACTGGCACACTGAAGGCGGTGTTGGACTTCGTCATCGACGTCTGCCCTTGTTGACAGTAGGCTCCCGAGGTATGGAAAGTGGTCCACGTTGTCCAAAGCCTTGTCGTGGATTTTGATAATCGGGGGGCAGTACTATGTGGCGGGGGCAGGTTGGTAGAGGACCTTTGTCTTACGGATGTTTAGTGTAAGGCCCAAGCTCTTGTACGCTTCGGTGAAGGTGTTGACGATGGTTTGGAGTTCGACATCCGAGTGAGCGCAGACCGCAAACGTCGTCTGCATACTGTAATTCGACGACAGAAGATGGGACGACCTTGGATCTGGACTGGAGGCGACGGAGGTTGAACAGTTTCCCGTTTGTTCTGTAAATTAGCTCCACTCCAGCGGGGAGCTTACTGAGGGTGAGATGGAGCATTGCAGCAAGGAAGATCGAGAAGAGCGTTACATTGTAACTTACATTACAATGTAAGTTATTTAGGACTGTAAACAAGTGTCCGTTTTTTGAGGGGTGTCCATTTGTACAGGTTTTACTGTAGATGAGTATCTCATTGAAACCTACTAGTGCCGTAGGGTCAGTCTCAGTTCAAAACATCAGTTGTCACTACTTTCAAATTGAATCATGCTTCCCTTGTTAACAAATAAAGGCTGAAGACTAATGTTACTACAATATAAAGAAAAATCAATAGTAGTATTTCACTAGCAGTCTTCAAGCCAGTCTGATTAACCCTTTCCTTCCAGCCCCCACTTTGTTAGCTTAGAGCATCTAAGGCCTTCATTACTTCATCAGCATCCCATACCTGTCTTTCCCCATGTACTTCCATATATTAAAAAATCATCACCTGGACTTAAAGGATCCTCCAGTACTCTCTTACTGTTGTGGATAACTTTAATTTCAGTTTTGGAATAGCAACATTTCAGGTCAATGACCTTCCATCAGAAGAAAGGTCATCAACCTGAGACGTTAACCCTATGGTTTCTCGCTCCACAGATGCTGCTGAGTGGTTACAGCATTTTCAGTTTTTATGTCAGATTCCCAGCATCTGCAGTATTTTTCTTGTTCTATTGGGAATTAAAATATGTTGCTTTGTTTGAGATACTGCTGAATAAAGTTGGCCCTGCACATTGTACCAATGATGCTATTTAGCAAAACCAGTATGGTAAAATCCTGCTCTATTTGTTCTTGTATGGATACCTTTCAGTAAATAATTGCAGAGTAGAACAAAGAAAATGAATGAGCTGTATTAACTCTGTTGAATCTTCTGGCTTTAGGAAAAGTGGATATTGTTGAGGATGCAGCAGGCTTTGCAGGAAGTACGAAAGGTAGCAATTCTGAGGTCCAGTCACTCAATTCCTTCCAGTCTGACTCATGTGATGATAATGGTAAGACAGCATTACAACCTACTTTATTCATCTTAATGCCTATTTCAAAACTGTTTTTCCCTCTATCAGGTTATGATACAGAATAAAATGTGTTTTGCATTGTGATGGCTTCTGCAAAAGGTACAGTGAGAAAATATGACTCCTTATAGTATCATCACTGCTGACCAAACAAAATGCATTGATTGCATGAAGTAGTATTCATTCCCAGTCAAGCACATTTTTATAGATTGATTTATTATTGGTAAATATTTGAATTTGAAATATTTGTGGTAAGATATGTCACTGCTGGGAAATGGAACACATTTTCACTTCTGGCACCAATATCAGGTATAGTGCAGGTTAGACGCAGACCATTTGCCACAGCAATTGCCACCTTCTCGAGGCCAATTAGGGATGGGCAATAAATGCTGGCCTTGCCAGCGACGCCCACATCCCATAAACGAATAAAAAAAAATACAGGGTAAATTTAAAGATGCCGATATCCCAGCAGGGAGCACGGAATCACTAAATCTAAAACCTCAGAACAACATTTCTTAACCGCATAAGAGTGTTTTTTCTACTTTCTGCATTTGCCTACAGGTGCCAGTTAATGAGTGGTTTTGGACTGTAAACCTGCGCCCACTGGAGCTGGGTGTTGATTGGCCAAATTCATTTTACATAGAACCATGACAGAACCTAAATCCATTCTATCTTTCTGGGCTGGATTCAAACTCCAGACCTAGAAATGAAAGGCCAGTGTGTAAACTCACCATACAGCTCAATTCCCAAGACCACATGCTTTGCTGTAATAAAGCATGTGTAATAGTATAATATACACTTGTGGGAGGCTCAGCATGACTGACTTGATGTCTTAAATATTGGCCCCGATAATAACTGCGAGGCAGGAAGGGAGTGGGGGGGGGGGGGGGTTATTTAGAGCCCCAGAAATACGGGTTTCCCGGAAGTCTGACCTGATTTTAACATTTTCACTGTTTCCTGGCCGCAGCTTGAGAGGCTGGCAGGCTGTCTGGTGGATAGGCTGCAGCCGGGGATCGGACATCCGGGGGTGCGGTGGGACCGGACATTGGGAGGGGAGCGGACGTCGGGAGTGGGAGCAGACATGAGAGGGTAGGACATCAAGGTGGGAGCTGACATCGAGGCGGGGGGGGGTCCAATCATAGAGGTCCGATCTCGGGGTGGGCCAGGGGGAAGCACTCTTGCTCCTCCTGGCCCACAAGCAGTGCTAGAAAGGCACTTACCCGTTCCATTTACCTGTTCCATCCAGCCATTCCAGCCTCCCTTCAGCTACCGGGTTTCCCGAGGCTCAAGAAACCTGGCCGGCCAGCATTAAATTTAAAACAGAGCTAAAATGTGAGGCACGCAGCTTCATTAAAATCTTTAAATTCAGGACCTGCCTCTGGATAGCAGGTTAGTCGCCTGCCCCCCAACCCACCTCTTAAAACCGGAAGTGGTCGCGTTACAGGCAGGTTGGTGACGGGTTTCCAATTCTAAAAAAAATCATCTTTTTTTAAATTTATTCTCGGGGTGTGAGCATCACTGGTAAGGTTAAAATTTGTTGCTCTGAGAAGGTGGTGGTGGGCATTCTTCTATTTAATACAATTGAGTGACTTGCTAGGTCACTTCAGAGGACAGTTAAGAGTCAACCACGTTGGTGTGGGGCTGGAGTCACATATAGGTCAGACTGGGTAAAGACGGCAGGCTTCCTTCCCTAAAGGATATTAGTGAACCAGTGAGTTTTTACGACAATCCGACAGCATCATGGTCACTTTTTGCCAATGCCATCCTTTTATTTCCAGATTTTTTAAATACTCAGTTCAAATATTCAAACTGGCATGGTGGGATTTGAACTCATGTTCTCTGCATTATTAGTCCAGTATTATCATTACTGCTTATTAGAAACCTGCCACAAGATGGCGCTTTGTGACCAATGTGATGCATGTATTTCTGCTGTCTCTGTAGCACAGTATTGTTTAATGTCTACAGTCTGAAGACAGATTGCAGTTATAATTACTGATTATTATGTACCAGGAAGATCAGAAGTATCAAATAAAAAATTCAGTTCAAGTACTGAGTAAGATTCAGAAATGATAACATTTTATGTTGCTCTGGTCCAAGATCGTCAAGTAATGTAAATATATTTTACATGATTTCTTCCCAGTGCATTTATTTTTGCAGTAAAGTAAAATTAACTTGAGTAAGAGTACAATAAATATTTCAACTGAGATCCCAGTACATCACTAATGCCATCTGAAGAGCTGTTTCTGCACTGCGTGCAGCGATCACAGGGATTTGCTTGTGATCTGGTTTTTTCTCCTTTCCCTCACTTCACAGACACCATGCACTGTTTCCAGGAAGGTGATCAGTTCCTCAACCTCACCAGCAAAGCCCTGACATAAGCCAATGAGTGTTACAGCATTGTGCCCCAATGATGATTCTCCCTCATAATCTTTTCCCTTGGATTTACATAGCGCCTTATCTCAGAATAGTCTCAAAGCACTTCATGTGCAATTGAAATATTTTTAAATGCAGTGACTGTTATTGTGTACATAAGTGTGGCAGCCACTTCGCACACAGCAACATCCCACAAACAGCAGTGAGATGAATGGCCAGTTTATTTGTTTTTGATGGTGTTGGTTGATAGACAAATATTGGTAGGATACATGGAGAAACATCCTGCTCATCTTTGAATATCACCATGAAATCTTCAACATCCACTTGAGCCACCAGACCAGGCATATGGCACATCAGTTTAACAGCTTATCTGTAGGACAGCATCTCTGATGATGCAAATCTGCCTCAATACTGTGTGTTAGCTTAAATTATGTGTTTTAGTCCAGGAGTAGAGCTTGAACTCGCAAGCTTCTGACTCCAAGGCAAGAGTTCTACCATTTGAGTCAAGCTATTGACAAGGTGGTCATCAGCACAAAGCCAGTGCAACAAAACAGACTCTGACTGACTGCTGTTGCATTTTTTTCTCTTCTCCTATCATTGAAAGTACCAAGACTATGAATCGTTTCCAATGTAGGGAATGGAATAGTTTTTATCTGTGACAGCACCTCTGTATTGTTTCAATGCCACACATCTCGGCATCAAATTTATTTTACATCATTGTAAATCATTGAATTATGCCAATAATCTTACCATCAGTTTCCTATAAGAGTTGGTCTGTTATCAAAAATCTAGTTTAGACAGAAGGCAGTTGTTGAAGCTTGCCAAGCTTCCAGGTGTTCCGTCAGGATTTCAGAAGGATTCCAATGTCAAACATTTTGTGAAATATTTCTTTTAGAAATCAATATTTAATTACAATTTCTAGCATGAAATCATGTACTTAACAGAGGGGTCTGACGGACTGCTTTCTGAAGAGATAATTCAATTACCCAATTAGTATCCATTGGAAGGTCTCTGGGCTGCCAGTGGAGTAAAACTGTTTCCTTGGAGACATTTTCCTTAAGGAAACTTGAGCCAGCCAATTTTTTGATTCGTGAATAACATTGGTTTTCTGATTATTAGATTATGCCCATTATCCAAAAAGGGGCCGCGAAATTCGGCACCTTAGCGCTGCAAGTTAAAGCCGGTTTTGAAAAAAAAATGCGGCCACCTCACTTCCAGCGCATCCCACGCTGTTCGGCATCTTGGTGAGGGTGATAGTGCGGGCAGGACATGCGTGCGCCAGCAGTATGCAGAGTAGGCAGATCGTGATGTCAGTCAGCATGTAACACTGATCTGACGCACAATCTGCCATTTTGATGTCGCCGCTCCGTTCAATGCCGTCTCCTAAACATGCACAGCTGAATATGCATTCAGCTGCACAAGGGACCCCCCACCAGTGCTCTTTAAAGGGAAACATCCAACTTGCAGGTAAGTTGATTATTTCTCTTGTTGTGGTTCTTGCAGAGTTTGTGTGAACACTGGCTTGCTGGAAGACATTTAAAAAGTTGTTCCAGTGTGCAGGGAGTGCTACTGGACGTTGGGGTGGCGTTGGCTGCTACTGGAAGGCCTCTGAGTACATCTCTTGTTCCCAATCATGGGTGCTCCAGTTGCAGTTCCCCTCGCGCTGCAGCACGACAAGGAGGTGGAGCAGAGGCAGCAAAGACAAGCTGCTTGCAGAGGGAGGAGGGCTCTCAGCAAGAGGCCTTACCCACCTCGGGTCTTCAGGGAGCACTTCTCCTACCTGCATCTAAGCCAGGAGCAGTGTGTTCGGTGGCTCCACTTCACCAAGGAGGTGGTCACAGAACTCTGCCACCTCTTGGAACCAAACCTGTAGCCTCAGAGCAGGGCGACGATGGTTCTGCCAGTTGTCCTCAAGGTGACCGTGGCCCAGAATATTTTCACCAGCGAATTCTTCCAGGCTGGAACAGGTGACATAGCAAACATCTCGCAGTTCGCCGTCCATCGCTGCATCCGGGAGGTCACAGAGGCTCAGTACTCTAGGAGAGAGGACTTCACTGTCTTCTCTCTAAACAGAGAGAAGTAGAAGGTGCGTGCACGTGGCTTTGCCAGGATATTGGGCTTCCCCATGGTGCAGGGTGCCATCAACTGCACCCACATGGCTTTGCGGGTGCCACATATCACTGGTGAGATGTTCCATTACCGCAAAGTGTACCACTCATTAATGTGCAGTTGGTGTGCGACCACGCCCAGCACATCATGCTGATGAACGCCGATATCCTGGCAGCAGTCATGATGCTTTCACCTTGCGCCAGTCCGCTGTGCCAGCAATCTTCCAGCCACCACGTTGAACCCGAGGGTGGCTGCAAGGTGACTGGCAATCCGCTCTACACCTGGCTGATGACTCCCTTCCACAACCCCACCACTCGTGGCCAGCAGTCATATAATGACAGCCATGCTGCCACGAGCAACGTCATTGAGCAGATCATCGGGGTGCGAAACACGGTTCCGCTGCCTTGACCGCTTGGGAGGAGCTCCCCTATACTCACCGGAGTGGGTGTCCCAATTTGTGGTGGTCTGCTGCATCCTCCACAACTTGGCCATCATGAAGGCGCAGCCCTTGCTACCACGGGTTCTGTGACCACCTCAGGAGGAGGACAAGGAAGGAGGCGGCAGCCTGCAAATGCCCATTCTGGCCGGGCTGTCCATGAGCGCATCATCAGACTCCTGAATGAAACCCCAGATCCCCATTGTTCAACACTTCCCCACCTTACCATCCCTCTGAAACTGGAACGTCACAGCGTCCTCTTGGTCACAAAGCTGAAATGAAAGCCACCACAAAACAAACATTCCAAACATAATTTATAAATGATTCATTCCAAAACTACATTACAAAGTCAACTAATCACGCTTGTGCATTCCCTTAGTGCCTGTCTTCAGTGTGCCTTTGCCTGTCCTAGTGCTCCTACAAAGTGCAACCCCAGTGGCTGCAGCTTGGCTGGTGGAAGGCTGCTGACATTCAGTGGACGAGACTGCAGATGCCCTAGCAGGGCGACCTCGAACAGATCTGGGCCTAGAAGGCCGGGCTGCGGACTGCACCACCTTGGCATGGGCGGCAGCAGTCTGGTCTGGCTGGCTGACGGGCAACAGCAAGGGTGCTGGCGGAGTGGCAGTGATGGAAATAAGAATAGTGTCATCCTGAGAGAGGACTGCAGGTTCATGCTCCACAGAGCCACTGCACTCCCCCGGGGCGGCGCCTCAGCAATCCTGGTAATCTGTTGGAGGACAGATTGCTGGACTGCTGAGACACCCTGCAAGCCCCTTTCCACACTGATAAACACAGCCACGATGGCAGCAGTCTGAGCTTGTGTGGCATCAAGCTGAGCTTGCATGACTTCAGTTTGAGCTTGCATGATAGAAGTCTGAGCTTCCACTGCAGCACTCAGACTTTGGGTCGCTTCAGCCTGTGCTGCAATGGAAGCTGAGACATCGCCCATCAGACCCAGCATCATGGTTGGGTCCACGACTGCTCTAATGGAGCTGCCATCACTTCCATCCTGGAAATCATGGGCTCCAAGCTCTATGCAAATCCCTGTGCAATGTTGGAGCTGGACTCCTCCATGCTCCCTGGCAGTGACAACAGGCTCTCTGACAGGCCTGCCAGTTCTGTGTGCATGCACACCACCCTGCTTCTGAAGGCCGCCCCATCAAAGTCTTCATCTGAGTCCTCTGCAGCAGAACTTGTGTGCGACCTCACCCTCTGGGGAGCTGGCACCTGCGGTACCCTTTCGCCCTGCCCTGGCTGCAGACCACTCGTGCCCGGTGACTCATCACATGCAGATCTCGCCCCTATACTACCCTCTAAAGTTCGCGCAGTGCCATTTTCTGAGCTGGTGCCTGCGAGTGTCAGGTCGAGTGATCATGTCTCTTCTTCTCCATCACTCTCCTTGTTCTTCCTGCACTGGCTGGGCTGGTTGGAGTTCTTGGGTATCTAAAAGGAGAAAGGCAGAAGAGTAGGGTTGTGGTGAGGGCAGCAGGGGGGAAAGCAAGATGTGCATGCTTACACCATCAGCAGCTTGTATGTGAGAAGAGATTGTGTGTTGAAGGGGAAGTGGGATGCGAGGAGGAGGATTAGGTATGAGCAAACCGTCATTATCAATGGGTTCAGCCTTGCCGATCACCACGGTCTCAGTGACAACCCCTCTAATGATTTTTAGCATTGTCTCCTCCAGCTGGGTCAGGTTCTGCAGCTGTGCCTGTACCTCACCTGTTAGCTGCTGCTGGCGTCGGTTATGCATCACCTTGGCCTGCAAGAGAAAGGAAAGTGTGTCAGTGAGTGTGGTGTAGTATGTTTGGGTGACATGCCAGTCCTGAAGAGTAGCTGGCATTGTGTGCAAGGTATGAGATGTGGATGTGAGGCTTGCAACAGTGGTAAGTGTGTGAGGGTGAGGTAAAGCTATGATTGTGAGATATGACTTGTGATTGATAGAGATTATTGGTAGGTGAGTGATGGGGGTGTGGTGCTTTGAACAGTGTGTGAGGCAGTGATGCATTTGGTGGGATATGGCATTTGGAGATGCATTCACTGACCTTGACTACTCATGTGAGGTCAATAAACTTCTTTTGGCATTGGATCCAGGTCCTGGGGGAAAAACTGGTGATACTGACCGCTTCAGCAATCTGCTCCCACTGCCTTCTTACAGTCAATCGGGAGGGCCTCCTGGCCCCCTGCGGGTAGAGGACCTGTCTCCTCCTTTCGACCCCCTCCAGTAAGGTCTCCAGTGCTGTGTTGGAGAACCTAGGTGCCCTTTCTTGCCCTGTTGAGCCATTGCTACCTTCCACTTTCCTTTGCAACAATAACAATGAGGTGCTTATTTCAGAAAGCACCTCCCCTTTAAGAAGTGCAGACTTCATTTCACACTGCAGGCAACCTTTAAATAGAGATCACACTTCCCACGAAATTGGGCCCCCTGCTGAGCGCTGAGCCAACCAGCAGTGCGTTCAGTGCTGGGCTCAGCTCTTCAATCATGTTAATTAGCAGGCAGCTCGAATTTTGCGTGCTGCCTGCATTACTTTCAACTGGCGCGGGCAGATCGCACATCATGATCCCCGCACCCGTTTTCAGGCCTTAGTGTCAGCCAGTGGCTCAGTTGGTAGCACCCTCGCCTCGGAGTCAGAAGGTTGTGGGTACAAGTTCCACTCCAGAGACGTGAGCATAAAAATCTAGGCTGACACTCCAGTGCAGTGCTGAGGGAGTGCTGCACTGTCAGAAGTGTCGTCTTTCGGATGAGACGTTAAACCGAGGCCCCATCTGCTCTCTCAGATGGATGTAACAGATCCCATGGCACTATTTCGAAGAAGAGCAGGGGAGTTATCCCCGGTGTCCTGGCCAATATTTATCCCTCAATCAATATAACAAAAACAGATTATCTGGTCATTATCACATTGCTGTTTGTGGGAGCTTGCTCTGCGCAAGCTAGCTGCCATGTTTCCTACATTACAATAGGCGACTTCACTTAAAAAAAAAGTACTTCATTGGCTGTAAAGCGCTTTGGGACGTCCGGTGGTCGTGAAAGGCGCTATATAAATGCAAGTCTTTCTTTTCTTTAGCAAATTTAGCCCCCAGTATGTTATAGTCATATAGTCATAACAGCACAGAAGGAGGCCATTCGGCCCATCGAGTCCGTGTCAGCTCTCTGTAGAGCAATCCAGTCAGTCCCATTCCCCCGCTCTATCCCCGTAGCCCTGCAAGTTTATTTCCCTCAAGTGCCTATCCAGTCTCCCCTTGAAAACATTGAGTGTCTCCGCTTCCACCACTTCCGTCGGCAGCGAATTCCAGGTCATCACCACTCGCTGCGTAAAAAAGTTTTTCCTCGCATCCCCCCTGTATCTCTTGCCTAAAATCTTAAATCTGTGTCCCCTAGTCCTTGTACCATCAACTAGTGGGAACAGCCTTTCCCTGTCTAGCCTTTCCAAACCCGTCATAATCTTGTACACCTCTATCAAATCACCCCTCAACCTCCTTTGCTCTAATGAAAACAAATCCAGCTTCTCCAACCTGTCCTTGTAGCTAAGATCCCCCATCCCCGGAACTATTCTGGTAAATCTCTCCTGCACCCTCTCAAGTGCCTTCACATCCTTCCTAAAGTGTGGTGACCAGAACTGGACGCAATACTCCAGTTGTGGCCTAACCAGCACTTTATAAAGGTTCAGCATAACTTCTCTACTTTTGTACTCAATGGGCCAAAAATTCATCCCGCGACGCAAGAGTACGCACTGCGTACTCTCGCGTATTCTCTCTCCAATTGCCGGTTTTCTGCATGCCCTGCGCATGCGCTGAAAACCGGCACTTGGTCTTTGGAAAAGGGGGCGGTTCCTCGGTGCATCGCGTGCGCGCTACAGGCTGCGCGCACACTGTGCACTTAGTGCTTTGGACGCGCAGGTAAGGACGGAAGATTTTAGAAATGGAAAAAGGAGGAGTAAGACCCACTTTTAACAAGGTAAGTAGTGAATTAAGTATTTTTTTGAATTTTTTTTAACAGGTATATCTTTTTTAGACACTTTAAAGACAGGTAAGTTTATTTTTATAACTTTTTAAAAGATTTTAAATTTTTTCAAAAATTTAATTTTTTATTTAAAATGGTTAATTTATTTAACTATACTTATTTTATTAATGTGATGGGTTTTTTTTTAAATTTAATTGAGGTTTAGCTGTTATTTTGGGGGGGTGTAAGATTCATAGCTTTCACAGCACGTATGTGAAACTTATGAATGGAAGATGGTGTGCTGCCATTGGCTCTAACTGAGTCACGTGATCCCACAGCTCGCACGAATTCACTACGCCGGTGGGAGACGCAAGCACTGCCCAGCTGATGTCTGGAACATCAAGTTCGTGCGAGCTGGATCTGAAAAAGCCAACACGGAGTGAGAGATCGCGGCCTGCTCCTTACCCCCGCGGGAACAGAGCGAGATCAATTTCTGGGCCAATATCTCTATTTATGAAGCCCAAGATCCCATATGCTTTGTTAACCACTCTCTCAATATGTCCTGCCACCTTCAGGAACCTATGCACATTAACTTCCAGGTCCCTCTGCCCTGCACACTCTTTAAAACTGTGCTATTAAGTGTATATTGCCTCTCCCTGTTCCTTCTGCCAAAATGCATCACCTCACAATGTTTTACATTGTTGAAGTATTGTTTAGATTTTATTGGGCTTTCATTGTCTTTTATTTTTTAATTATGGTTTTCTTTGTTGCCATTTACAAAAAGGGTGGGGGGACTTGAATTACAGCAAGTGTGGGCCAGTTAAGATCACAAATTTAAAACTGCTAGAGAATTCGGAATAGAGTAGAAAACAGAGAGGCAGTAATATGATTTTAGTAAACTCTGCAGGGCTGCTTTGTTAGAGATTTCCATTGTCTTATTTGTTCCATATTCAACAGACTGAGATCCTGTTTAGAATTATTGCTGTACTACTCAGAGCACCATCTTAGCAGGCAGGAAAATAATGAAACACATCAATCTTCTAATGAATTGCTGCTGAAACCTCCAACATAAAAGGAAACCCTTTAATTCTAACTGATTCAGTACAAATTTGTTCAGCAGCAACACTAACCTAATATAACCTATTACCATAGTTATGCTATAAAGAAGCATTGGAAAGTGACTCTGAGCCAATAGAGAGGGAGTAAGAAGCTGCTACCATTATGCATACACATCAACCATCTGCATGTTGCACATCCACACTTGAAAGTAAAAATCAGCTAAGAAAGATAGACTTGCATTTATAAAGCACCTTTCATGTCTTCAGGACGTCCCAAAGCACTTTACAGCCAACAAAGTACTTTTAAAATGTAGTTACCATTGTAATATTGGAAAGTTAAACTCGTACATAAGCAAAAGAAAGAAAAGAAAGACTTGCATTTATATAGTGCCTTTCGCGACCACTGGACGTCCCAAAACGCTTTACAGCCAATGAAGTACTTTTTGAAGTATAGTCACTTATGTAATGTAGGAAACGTAGCAACCAATTTGCGCACAGCAAGCTCCCACAAACAGCAATGTGATCATGACCAGATAATCTGTTTTAGTGATGTTGATTGAGGGATAAATATTGGCCAGGACACCGGGGCTAACTCCCCTGTTATTCTTCGAAACAGTGCCACGGGATCTTTTACGTCCACCGTTTAATGTCTCATCTGAAAGACGGCACCTCAGACAGTGCAGCATTCCCTCAGTACTGCACTGGAGTGTCAGCCTAGATTTTTGTGCTCAAGTGTTTGGAGTGGGACTTGAACCCACAACCTTCTGACTCAGAGGCAAGGACGCTACCAACTGAGCCACGGCTGACCGTCAGTTAAACTCGCCTCGCTGCTTTGATGTCACCATATGGCTAAAGTTTAGTGGTTCTTGCACTTACAGTGGACATGATCGAAATGCTAAATACTTTATCATAACCCTTCATAATCTCGAGGAACCCTATCGAGTCACTCCTTACTCTTCTCAACTCTAGTGAAAAAGCCCTAACTTCTCAGATCTCTCTACATAACTGTGATCCTTCATCCTTGCTAATATCCTAGTGAATTGATGTTGCTCCTTTTCCATTGCTTTTATATTCTTCCTATAATAGGGTGACCAAAACTGTATTCCAACAGAAGTCTTGCACAAGTTGAACATTACCTCCTTACTTTTGCTTTCTGTGCTTTTTAGATACTAAACCAATGATTCTGTTTGCCTTTAATGGCCTATCTACTGGCACTTGTCACCTTTAATAACTTATGTAGCGGCACATCAAGGTCACTCTGCTTCCCTACTTCACTTAAAATCTTACTATTTCAGGTGTATTCCCTTTCACCATTCTTAATTCCAAACTGTGTATTATTCACATTGTTCTACCTCTGCCATCTATCTGCTGATTATGCTTGCCTACTTATGTCATCCTGCAGTCTTTCACAATCCCTGGCACAATTTTGAAAATCTTGAATAACAAAGAGACAGAAAAACAGTGGGAAATCTTTAAAAGGGTAATCATTAGAGTTCAAGAGAAATGTATTCCACTAAAAGCCAAAAACAAGCAAGCTACTTATGGAGCATTGTGAATGAATAAAGATATAAAGGAAAATTGAATCTAAAGAACAAAACATATAAGAAGTACTTATCTACTAAAGGAGAGGACAAAAGGAAATATGAGGAACTTAGGAGAGAAGTTAAAAAGAACTATTAGGAAGGCAAAGAGCGATTACGCGCAAAATCAAATTATCAAGGAATATAAAAAGAAATAATAGTGTTCTATAGACACATAAATAACAAAGGAAAATTAAAGTAGGGGTAGAGCCACTAAAGAGTAATGATAACTACTTCAGCTCAGTTTTTACTAAAGAAGATAATGAAATAGACATTTCACTAGAGGATGAGAGTAAAAAGAATATAAATACAGTTGAAATAGAAGGGGAAAAAATAATTGACAGATTAGTAAAACTAAAAGAGGATAAGACCCCAGATACACATACTCAAGGAAACTAGGGAGGCGATAGCAGAGGCACTAGTTTATATATACAAAAGTTCCATAGAAGAAGGGATAGTGCCAGAGGACTGGTGGACAGCTAATATTGTTCCTATGTACAAAAAGGGAGATAGAACAAAACCTGGCAACTATAGACCAGTCAGCTTAACATCAGTGATAAGAAAGATACTGACGTCTAATTAAAAGAAGTGATAGAAGATCATCCAGAGACAGAAACTATAATAAAAAATAGTCAGCATAGATTCTGAAAGGCTAAGTCATGCTTAAGTAATATGTTAGAATTCTTTGAAGAGGTAATGGAAAGAGTAGACAAGGGTAATGTAGTAGATGTCATATACTTGGATTTTCAAAAGGCCTTTGGTAAGGTACCACACGATAGGCTCATAACAAAGGTTAGGGCATGTGGAGTCAGGGGATAAATAGCTGAATGGATAGCATATTGCCTAAAAAATAGAAAGTAGAGAGTAAGGGTAAAGGGTAGTTATTCAGATTGGAGGAAGGTAGAAAGTGGTGTTCCACAAGGATCCGTGCTGGGACCACTGATTTGGACTTAGGAACAAGTAACTCAATATCAAAATTTGCAGATACCAAACTGGGATTATAGCTAACACTGAGGAAAAATGCAACATAATACAAGGCGACATTAGAAAACTTGCAGAGTGGGCAGTTAAGCGGCAAATGAACTTTAACATAGATAAATATGAGGTGATGTACATTGGCAGGAAAAATAGAAACATCACCTACACCATAGGAAATAATAGCAACTACAAATTGCATTTATATAGCACCCTTAACGTAGTAAAATGTCCCAAGGTGCTTCACAGGCGTGTTCTCAAACAATTTTTGACACCTAGCCACATAAGGAGATACAGGAAACTCTTTCGTATCCGGCACCGACGGGACCGGGATGGTGCCGGTTGATTAAAAATTCCGGATAACGAGAGGTATACTTACCGAGGCTATTTTTAACAAACAAAAATTAAAAAATCAAGAAATGTGCAGTATAATTGGGTACTCCCCTACAGAATGTTGTGTTAAATGGATGGTGGAAGATGCTTGATTAAGTACAGTAATGCCAGTTGAGGGTAATCCATAACTCTTTAATTACTTAACAGTAAAACAAAACTTATAAACGACTGTAAACTGTAGTTTTCGGAGTATGAATTCTGCCGGTTATTAGAGAATTCTGGATATTTAGGTGCCGTTTAAACGAGAGTTTCCTGTATTAGGACAGATCGACAAAGAGGTAGGTTTTAAGGAGCGTCTTTAAGGAGGAGAGAGAGAGATAGACAGGTGGAGAGGTTTAGGGAGGGAATTCCAGAGATTAGGACCTAGGCAGCTGAAGGCATGGACGCCAATAGTAGAGCAATTAAAATCGGGGATGCGCAAGAGGCCAGAATTGGAGGAGCGCAGAAATCTGAGGGTTGTAGGGCTGGAGGAGGTTACAGAGATGGGGAAGAGCGAGGCCATGTAGGGACTTGAAAATAAGGATGGGAATTTTAAAATTGAGCCGTTGCCAGACCGGGAGCCAATGTAGGTCAACGAGCACAGGGGTAAAATAAGAAACTGAATGGTGTAGAAGAGCAAAGGGATCTAGGGATACAGGTGAAAAAATCTTTAAAAGCTGCTTTGCAGGTCAGCAAAGCAATTAAAAATGCTAGCAAAGCACTGGGATTTTTTTTAGGGGTATAGAATTTATAAGTAGTGAAGTTATGTTAAACTTGTATAGAACCCTGGTCAGGCTGCACTTAAAGTACTGTGCATGATTCTGGTCTCTATACTATACTACCCTTTAGAAATCTGTGCTGACCAGCACTGATTGGCTCATGTTTCTCCAAGTGCTTGGTACTTTCATCCCATATTATATATACTCATAGTTTGTCAATAAAACTGACTAGCTTATAATTTCTTGGCTTGTCTCCATCTTTTTTGAAGACGGGTGTCACATTTGCCACCCTCCAGTCATCTAATACATTTTATTTTTCTACAGAATTTTTCACATAGGAACAGAAGTAGACAATTCAGCCCCTCGAGTCTGTTCCCCCATTCAATTAGATCATGGCTGATCTGTATCTCAAGTCCATTTACCCACCTTGGTTCCATATCCCTTAATACCCTTGCCTAACAAAAATCTATCCATCTCAGTTTTGAAATTTTCAATTGAACTAGCCTCAACAGCTTTTAGGGAAAGAGAGTT
Organism: Squalus acanthias; assembly: GCA_030390025.1. Lineage (NCBI taxonomy): Eukaryota > Metazoa > Chordata > Chondrichthyes > Squaliformes > Squalidae > Squalus > Squalus acanthias. The sequence continues at coordinate 67,788,585 of CM059431.1, forward strand.
CCTGATTTCCACTACCCTTTGTGTGAAGAAGTGCTTCCTGACATCACCCCTGAACGGCCTAACTCTAATTTTAAGGTTATGCCCCCTTGTTCTGGATTCCCAGAGGAATTAGTTTAACTCTATCTACCCTATCAGATCCTTTAATCATCTTAAATACCTCAATTATATCACCCCTCAATCGTCTATACTCGAGGGAATACAAGCCTAATACAATTAGTATCAGCGCTATTTGCCATTTATGAATTAGCTTCCTTCAGGATGCTTGTACCTGTTTGTGCCAATTTTACTCCTGCTCATGCAGGTTTCTAGTTGCAGATTCTGCTGTTATCTCTATTGCGTCCAGTTCTGGTCACCGCACTTTAGGAAGGATGTGAAGGCCCTTGAGAGGGTGCAGGAGAGATTTACCAGAATGGTTCCGGGGATGGGGGATCTTAGCTACAAGAACAGGTTGGAGAAGCTGGATTTGTTTTAATTAGAGCAAAGGATGTGGAGGGGTGATTTGATAGAGTTGTACAAGATTATGACGGGTTTGGATAGGCTAGATGGGAAAGGCTGTTCCCACTAGTTGATGGTACAAGGATTAGGGGACACAGATTTAAGGTTTTGGGCAAGAGATACAGGGGGGGACGTGAGGAAAAGCTTTTTTACGCAGCGAGTGGTGATGACCTGGAATTCGCTGCCGACGGAAGTGGTGGAAGCGGAGACACACAATGTTTTCAAGGGGAGACTGGATAGGCACTTGAGGGAAATAAACTTGCAGGGCTACGGGGATAGAGCGGGGGAATGGGACTGACTGGATTGCTCTACAGAGAGCTGGCACGAACTCGATGGGCCGAATGGCCGCCTTCTGTGCCGTTATGACTCTATGGGCGTGATCTTGCCAGCCCTGGGGAGGCGGGTTTGGAGGCAGGACTGCTGGGAAAATGGCAGAATCTGGGGGCGAGTGCCCATCCCGCCCCCAACCCGCCTCCGTGCCATCTTCCCAGGAGGCGGGTAGCCGACCCGTGCCGGGTCCCGTCTCCTGGAGGCGGGAAGGGGATTACAGCCACTTAACTGCCTGTTAACAGGTAGTTAACAGGCAGTTAAGAGGATTATCCCCATTTTTCCAGCAGAGGCGCGGGCTTCCCGACGTCGGCGAAACCCCGCCAGGGTCACCGAGGCAAGCAGTGGGTCTGCGGGGGTCGGAGGGGTGCAAAAGTGCACTGTGGAGGTAAGTGATGGGTGCAAGTGTGGAGAGGTGAGTATGTGAGGTGAGTGTAAAGTGTTAGAAAAAGTTTACTTACCTTTGTTTCATCCTGCAGGCTTCAACCATTGGGGATGCGGAGACTCTCGCATCCCAATGGCAGAGATGACAGATGGCTGCTGCATTCTGCGATGCAACAGCCATCTAATTTCTGCTCACAAAAGAGGTTTGATGAGTGTTGAATACAAGAACTCATCAAACTACAGAGAATGTCAGTGTTTGACAGCTTCACAGAGCTGTCAAACGATGACAATTCATCTGTCAAAAAATTTTGACAGATGAAACGTCATACGCTGACGTTCTTTGTAACCAGCTTTCTCTTAATTGGCCTGCTAAACCCGCTGGGCGGGCTTAACAAGGTCAATCAAGGGAAAATAGTGTGGGTTGGCCAGAAGTCGATGGATGCGGGACTAAAACCCGACAAGCAGCAGTCCCGCCTCCAACGCGCCCCCATTGGCAAAATCACCCTCTATGACCATGACTCTACTACTACTTCTTTTACATCTGATGGCTATCCTGATGTGAGATTGAAGTGATATTTTAATGTCAAATTATTCATATGCAGACGTAAGTGTTCTCCTTATGGCCTATAGAATATCTTGCCAAAAATAGATTTGGACATCCATCCGCAATGAAGGTTTTCTCTGTTCAGAATTTCTAGTAAAATCATAAATGTTCTTTCACAATGCTTTTTATGATTTTTCTGGAGATTTTCTTGCTATGTTGTCACTAATACATAGCAACTAGTTTTTCAATTATGTACAACATGGGTATGCAGCACACTGGTTCTTTGCTAGGGTAACTATATTTTCTAAACCGAATCTGGGGACACACAGGGTGGGAGCACAGCAAAGTAGCCAAGATGGAAAATGTAGGTTACGCAGCGTAGCGAGGCAAATTCTTTTAGCAGCCTGTATTTTAACAGTTGTCCATGTATACTACAAATGCAAAACAAATGTGCATATAATAACTGCGGATGTGACGTCACACTATTGAAGCACATTCCGACACCTGGCCCCCCTCATTGACTGAGGTCACACCTGACCCCCACCTCCCAGTGACTGAGGTTCCCCCCCCCGCACCCCCCCCAATGACTGAGGTCACACCTGACCCCCACCTCCCAGTGACTGAGGTTCCCCCCCCCCCCGCCCCCCCACATTGAGTGAGGTCACACCTGACCCCCACCTCCCAGTGACTGAGGTTCCCCCCCCCCGCCCCCCCCCATTGAGTGAGGTCACACCTGACCCCCACCTCCCAGTGACTGAGGTTCCCCCCCCCCCCGCCCCCCCCATTGACTGAGGTCACACCTGACCCCCACCTCCCAGTGACTGAGGTCACACCTGACCCCCACCTCCCAGTGACTGAGGTTCCCCCCCCCCCGCCCCCCCCCCCAATGACTGAGGTCACACCTGACCCCCACCTCCCAGTGACTGAGGTCACACCTGACCCCCACCTCCCAGTGACTGAGGTTCCCCCCCCCGCCCCCCCCCAATTACTGAGGTCACACTTGACCAATGTTCTCTCTAAGCTGTGTGGCCGCGTGGCCACACAGCTGCCTCCCAGTCCTGCGCAATCCGGGACCAACTTTTCAACTGTGAAATTTTGCACATGCGTGAAACTTTGAATGGGCTGCACAGCCTGTTAAAAGGTCCGCGCACCCCCCAAAAGAATTAGGGTGAAAATTGCACCTGTCCCCTCCCCCCAGTGACTGAGGTCACACTTGACCCCAACCCACCTCCCCCCGGTAACTTACATCACATCTGACCCCGTACAGTGTCTAGGATTAGCGCCCCTCCCCCCTCGCCCCGGTGACTGTGAACGGGCCCTCCCCCACGGCCTCTCCCTTACCCGCTCCGGTTGCCGTTGATCCCAGGCATTTCCAACACCAACAATCCCGGCCGGAAACTCAAACAGCACCCGGCACATGCGCAGACAGACCGCTCAGTCGCACATGCACAGTAAGTCACAACGGCCATTGTACAAGTTGTTTAATTTAGCCTTAGAACCGCAAACTGACAGCTCAGGGGGTACACTCACTGCCCAAGGGCACACTTTGGGGACGAGTTTTGTGAACCTGGAACTCTTCCAGATACATTGTTTGCTTGGGACATGGGACTTCATCGGGGACTGTCCCTGGAAAATGGAGACATATGGTCACCCTATTCTTGGTGCATTATGTCACAGTGTGGTAGTATTTCAAGTCATACCTGTGAGTTCCTGACCTTGGCATCCAGTGCAGATGCAGTCCTTTTCTTGAATACCTCGCATTAACCATTGCCAGGGAGGAAAAAGTCACGGTGCTGTAGCAGGGCACTCAATGCAAATGAAGCAGGATTAGATTTAAGGAGGACAGAAGAATGCAAAATATGCGTGACTATATTTTAAGTTGACTTCAGTTGTGCCCAGTGGCAGTAAAGTTGGCAGTTGGAGGAGTTAGGAAGAAATAGAAAGTGGAAGACAACAGAAACATGGTAATAAGAACAGAGAGAGACATTTTATTTTATTGTCCATGAGCTATACTGCAAATGGAATTTAGTTGTAAAGAAAATTTCCACCAGCTTTAAGCTGAGAGTTATTGTGTTGATGTATGTCAACCATGAAAATTCAGTTGCTTTTTTGTAATATCTGTGATTAATAGTGACCCGGGAAACTACATAGTGATGCAGAATGTATTGCTTAAAGGTGTGCACATATATTTAATGAATTTATTTATGAAATCTCAATGCATAAATGTGCCAGTAATTTGATCCCAAGGTACAGCTGCATCACGTTCATAAGCATCTGTGGGGCAGAGATTTATTTCAACTCAATATCTCCATTATGCTTTTGCTCTTCAGTGTATTAATCTAGATACACTGGTGCATTACAATTGTAGCTTTGAAACTCCTCACTGGAAAACAAATGTCCTAGGGTGGCAACATGTATATGCAATTTGAACATAGACCATTAGTTGATGTAATGAGTTAGTCCTATGAGTTTGAATATATGATTATGATTGACATTCATTATGGAACATCTTCATCATTGTCCAGCTACCATCAACAAAAGGAAACAAAATGAAGTCAGACACATCTACCTGTTGTTTCTCTGCCATGACATTGCAAACTTTCTCAAAAAATAATCCGGCCACATCATAATTATAATTCTGCTCAAATTTATGGAATGCACACCCTACCTCCTCACAAAAGAGAGGAGGAAATGAATTATAAAAACCAATAGAGCGCAATCCAAACAGGCATAAATACACAAAGATGTTAGGCATAAGTAATATCAAATCTCATTATCAGCTTTAAGTGGGGATTTTTAGCTTTTAGTATTTTGAGAAATTTCTACTCATACAGACTCAATATTCTTCAACATTGGTGTCATTATAACTTGGGTACAAATGTTTTGTTTTAATACAGCAGAAAAGCTATGATATATTATTGCAGCTTGTGCCATTCTACAGAAGTAAACTATCTTTTGTTGTTGCCACCAGTGAAAGACCATAATTGTCGTGGTAACCAGATCAAAATGTAAAGAGAGTCAAATTGTTCTGGCAACAATGCGATATAAAATAATTTTTAATCCTTCGTGTAATTATATAATTGTTTAGTCCCTTGATAAAATAATTTATTTACAGCATAGGCAGGATTTTCTACTGCCTATCGATCACTTTTCGGGCAGCATTGGGGCAAGTGGTGGGGAAACCATTATGCTTGGGTCCCTGCCGATTTTTCTGTGCATCGAATTTTCCACTGGCTTCTATGTGTAAAGTATTTATGTAAAGATAAATGAGCGCATGTGCTTTGCAATTTAGTTCAGTGCACCATTTCTCTGGTGTTTATTATAATGATTGCTTAGTACTTGACCCACAGTCAGTTTCATTCCCCCACCTTCAACCCATTACCAAGATCACTTTCTCCCACCCTACCCCCTCCCAACTGCTGTCGAAAACAATTTATTTTATGTTCTCCTGGTCAGTCTCCACCTTCCACAAGCTACAACTCATTCAGAATAACATGGCCTGCATCCTGACTTACACTAAGTCCTGCATTTTAATCAGCCCATACTACTGATCACAATGGAAGAGCTTGAATTTTTTACTTTGCGGCATTATAATTAGATAAGCCATCTTGTAAGACCTTTTTACCTTTAAAATTCAGGTCATTTTCAAATGCTGAAGATGGTGCTGAAAACCAAATGAAATTATTCCACTCTCATGAATGGGCAACACGGTGGCATAGTGGTTAACACTGGTGCCCCACAGCGCCAGGGACCCGGGTTCGAATCCGGCCTCGGGTGACTGTCTGTGTGGAGTTTGCACATTCTCCCCGTGTCTGCGTGGGTTTCTTCCAGGTGCTCCGGTTTCCTCCCACAGTCCAAAAATGTGCGGGTTAGGTTGATTTGGCTATGATAAATTGACCCTTAGTGTTAGGGGGGGATTAAATATGTGGGGTTACGGGGATAGGATGGGATATGTTAGGGGGAATTAAATACGTGGGGTTACGGGGATAGGGTGGGATATGTGTCGGTGCAGGCTCGATGGGGATTCTGTGTGGGAAAGCAGGGACAGGGTACTGGATTTGGATGATCAGCCATGATCGTATTGAATGGTGGAGCAGGCTCGACGGGCCGAATGGCCTACTCCTGCTCCTAGTATCTATGTTTCTATGTTTCTATGAAGATTTAGGAACAATACATCAATTTGACATGTTAAATACACCTTCATAGAATGGTTACAGCACAGAAGGAGGCCATTCGGCTCATCGAGCCCATGCCGGCTCTCTGCAAGAGTACTTCAGCTTGTCCCACTCCCCCGTGAATGAAGGAAAACTATTTCTCGGTGCATAAATTGTTGAGCCTAACTTTCTCTCAACTGACGCTAATACAAAATTAGATGCATTTTTTAAAATTTGAGCACCAAGTTCCAATTTCTAAATGTGAACTTCAGTTTATTGATGAGATGGTAATTGTCAAGGTGGTGCAGTGGAGGATTGGGTATGTAATTTCTGATGTCAATATTATGAGGTTTGTATGAAGAACATTTATTGCAAACTTTTCTTTAGAAATAAAATAGCTGAACATAATAGGGCCAATTTTATGAATGTGTACTTCCAGCAAGGAGCTTCCCACCAGAAGCACAGATCGACAAATCAAGGGCACACTCCCCATGTCATTCTGTCAATTGAAGTGAATCAGTAAAATATTGTGGGGAACATGGCTGCCACTTCCAGCTGGATAGGCTCCCACTGAGAGCGTCCATTTGTAAAATCAGCCCTACTATGTAAAAGTAAGAAAAATATTGTATTTTTATTTCCCCATGGCTTTTATTGATTTTTTGCAGTAGAAATGGTCAAAATGCAGATTATTAATTCAGATGTTCTTCTGCAATATTATTGGATTTGCATTTTGAGTTTTTGGAGTTTAACATCAATCTGAAACTGCTTACTAACTTTACACTGCTTTCCGCTGCTCCTTTCCTTATCTTCCCCTTTTCTTACCCTACCCTAAAGCTTCAATAGTGACTGTTATACGGCTGGTTAACGATGCAGTTGACACAATTGAGAATGAAGGTATTTAACTTGCTACTTGCTCTCCTCTCTTTTCTTGTGAGAATATGCTGTTTACATGGTACAGTCAAACAGCATACCTCACTTTAAAAAGCTCTTTTTGTTGCTTTGTCTAAATCATAATTTAAAATTGAGAAAAATCTAACTTTAGTTAAAATATTAACAGCAATATAAGTGGTAGTTATTTAACTGAGTTAATCTAAAATGTGTGGTTATTCTAATGAACCAACAGTATTACTGATCTATTTACTGAATTTCTACGGTCTCGAAATACACTGTGTCGTGTTAGCATAAATATTGGGAAGATCGAAGCCATTGTCTTCGGTCCCAGCCACGAACTCCGTTAACTAGCCACCGACTCCATCCCTCTCCCTGGCCTCTGTCTGAGGCTGAACCACTCTTTTCGCAACCTATTTGAGCCTGAGCTGAGCTTCTGACCCTATTATCCTCTCCATCGCCTACTTCCACCTCCATAACATCATCCGTCTCCACCCCACCTTGTTAAGCAACCTCCTTTCTCCTCTGGTTCACAACAACATGTTTCGAGTAAGCACGAGACTTCGTAGTAGAGTATACGGAACAGACTTTATTGATACACAGAAAGGTGATCGGCCTTTAACTGTATACAGAGAGTGGATATTCAGTTTCTGTATCTTTCGAGTACACTCTGAAAAACTGTTGAAAACCATGATTCTTTATACACGATATTTTGACTACATCAAAGGAAAATGTCAGAGTCGTATCTATTTCCCAAATCCTTTGAAAACAGATTATCTATGTAAACAGTTTGCAATTGTTTACCTCAGCACCACTTCCCTTAAACAAGGCATCCTTTACCTCTGTTATCTTTAGCAAATGGACTCGCTACCCCTGTTTTATTACCCTAAAACTAAAGTTACATTAACCACTCATTGGTGACGTCATTACCAACACGTTTTCTCTTACACACACACTTTACATCTTAGAAAACAAGCAATGCTTTATCCTCACGACACTTTAAAGTCATCTTGTTTATATCTTGGAAAGCCTGTTGCTTTAAGATACAAAGAAGTTTGACTGTTAACCCTTAACTCCCCAAGATGTCCAACATTCATCTCTCCAGGATGTCCAACATGTCTCAGCTCATCTGTTGCTGTATCCCTAATCCATGCCTTCATTACCTCTAGACTCAACTATTCCAATGCTTTCCTGGCCGGCCTCCCACCTTGCACCCTCCGTAAACTTGAGCTCACCCAAAACTCTGCTGCCCATATCTTAACTCGTACCAAGTCCTATTCACCCATCACCCCTCCATTCGCTAGCCTACATTGGCTCCCAGTCCGGCAACACCTCGATTTTAAAATTCTCATCCTTGTTTTCAAGTCCCTTCATGGCCTCGCCCCTCCCTATCTCTGCAACCTCCTCCAGCCCTACAACCTTCTGAGATCGCTGCACTCCTCCAATTCTCTTGTGCATCCCTGATTTTCTTCGCTCCACCACTGGCGGCTGTGCCTTTAACTGCCTAGGCTCTAAACGCTTGAATTCCCTCTCTAAACTTCTCTCCTCCTTTAAGACGCTCCTTAAAACTACCTCTTTTACCAAGCTTTTAGTCACCTGTCCTCTTTGTGGCCCAGTGTCAAATTTTGTTTGATAAGGCTTGTGAAGTGCCTTGGGATGTTTTACTACATTAAAAGCACTATATAAATACAAGTCGTTGATGCTTCCTTGTGAGATTGCTTTGTCCGCTATTTCACTGGCAGCATTAGCCCCTTTATTAATGCCTCTGTTAAAATACAGTGAAAAGAATGTCATGTGAATACGTTAAGCATTTATATGCTAATATCACAAAGTTATTTCAGGATTTTTCATACAATTATATAGCACAAAAGGAGGCCATTCAGTCCATCGTGCCTGTGCCAGCTCTTTGCAAGAACTATACAATTAGTCGCACTCCCCTGCTCTTTATTTTTATTTTACTGTTATAGCAACATTGAATAATAAGTGGTTCCATCATTAAAGAAACCCTTGAAAATAGAATCTGATAATATGCAATGCAATTCTTTACTAATAAATCATATCGATCATAAATATTGCCTTAAAATTACCAGCATTAGTTTCAGACAATCTAACTGCACTGAGGATTTAAAACAATTACTTTTGAAAAATGTTCATTATCAATAGATTTTTTAGAACATTATTGTTTTGTAATACGCATCTTTGAAGCTTGTCAAAAATGTTTCATTTAGTTTGAAAATTAGAGACATCTAGCAACGCATCTCAGCATATGTGCCAGATACGCACGCTTCAAACCTCCGCCACTGACCCCATTAAAATTTATGGGGTCAGATGAAAATCCTTTCATTTGGCTACACTTTGGTGGACACCCATGACACTAGGGGCACATCTGAGGCATCCAACTTTGAGGCAAGCCGATAAGTCTGGCAGATGTGGCCTTGGTGGGGGAGAGTGGTTGACAGGGCCCCCTCCCTCAGAAACGAAGCACAGCTACCCGTTTGTAAGGAGCCTGGTTTAATTTTTTTTTAAATGATCCTGGCTCTAGGTAGTTTCCACATCTGCCAATGGGTCAGCTGGTACACCTGGCCTCACCAGGCATACTTGCACTGACCATACACCGGGTCCCAATGAAGGCCTGGGTCACAGGAACTCTGACAATAGGAGTCTCCGACCTTCGCCCTCTTTGCATCAATGGCCATGTTTGAGGTGGGCCAAGGCACGGTTCCAACAGGTCATCCCAAAAACTTCAGTACTAGACCAGGACCCGATGTATCTGGATCTTGGCCTAGTTTTCAGCCGTTCCAGCATACTCCTGCTGAAGTTACAGTGGGAGTAAGCTGGAACAGCCTTGGGTTTTCAGGGCCATGTTACTGAAATACAACAATATAAAAAACCTAGGGAAAGGATTTCTGGGGCAGTTTCCTACCTGATAAATAATCCTATTTTAGAGAAGCAATCAAAGGGAATTAAGAAAACTACAGCAAGATCTTTTTAACTGAACATAAGAATCCTGTTTCTATAAAAGAAAATTGACAGAATTAATAGGATGTAGTCTGAGTGTCAATGCAGGGAGATAACTGAAGGGATACTTATTACATGATACTTTAAAAAAAAAATTACAAATGATAACTTACACTGGTCAAACTCGAGTGAATATAAAAACAAATATAATACTGTATAATATATCTAACAATTTAAGCTTTTTTTAAATAAAGTTTTGATATTTTTTTTAAAAAGACTGATACGCAGAACAAACAGTTTAGAGACATCCTTGCTTCACTCTAACATTACTAATATGGAAATATGTTTATTTTACAGTTTTGGGAACACAGAAGTGTTTAAGCTAATTGTTTTCTAAAAAATTGTGTGATTGAAAATCATGGTGTGCCATCACTGTTAAAAACCTAAGGCAAACATGATTATTACTGATTTCTATATTCCACCAAATTTAATTACACAAAGAAAAAACAAATTACAGTTTAAACTTGAAGAAAATGAAGCATTAACCAAATTAGATATTTAGAAGTGACAACCGCAAAGTACTATAGAATGTATTTGTGCTGAAACCCCAAGTATAGATTATTAGTGCCAGTTTCCCTGGACCTTATATTTATGGCGCTAATGAGTTAGGAATATTTTTCTGTTCATGAGCAGTCATGGTGCAGTGACACCAATACTGTACCCTTCATTTGCTCTAAATCCGATCAATTGGAATACTGGATACTGATGATGTACAATTCATTATTGCTTCATCTGATGAAGTTGTTATTGACCTATTGATGTGAACCAATAAACAATGTGCTTAATACAAAATACAAATCTGTGTTAAATATTTTCATACTACAGTAGGTTTAAATTTAAAATGGCAAATGCAGGCCAAATTTGTAACGGATCTATTATTTAACTTCTTTAAAGGATTGTTAAGTCCAGGCAGCAAAAGGAATAGGAAAACCGTCCTCCTTGTTGTTGGGCTAAATGTATGAACAACGTTTTTACTGTGCTGTGTTTTAAAGCTACTGCAGTGTCTACATGCTCTATTTTAACTGATGAACTTGAAGTATGTTTTTAACCAAACACTCACTTATTTTCACTTTCCACCTGACAGTGTCCCTTATGGAGGAGGGGCAGAACTACAACAGAGGTGACTTCTGGACACTTCCGATCTGCTTGTTAATGCTACCCCAGTTCTTTTTTTTTTAAAATAGCAATTTGCCTCACTTGTTTTTGTAACTCAATTCCCCTCTATGTATGCATGCATGCATGCAACAGGAACTGTGAGGGTTACAGTAATTTTTATCAGAGCAGAATATAAAATAATCTGCAAGGGCATGGATTTGCATTTGAATACCATATTGTTTATGTTGACCTTCAGGCTGAACTCATTTTGTTAGAATAATGAATTTCAACCTTGGTAATTAATTTAAATCAGTGTGCAGCTGTTTAAACACATAAATGGTGACCTTAATATTGAAAGACATTATAATCTTATGTAACATTTATGTACTTAAACATCAGTTATCACAACTGTCATTAGAAATGTGTAACTGCATTGTTTAACTGAAAAGCATCATTCAACAATGTGCTGGTTCAGCTTTATTTTATCAATATGCAGCTTTTACAATAAGAAGTGACTGGCTTTCAAAATGCATGCTGATTTTTGGTTGGCCTTTGCATGAACTTGACATCCTACTTCATTCTGAAATGTGCTGTGATGTGTTTGATTAGTGAATGTCTTTATTATATATAAAGCCACAAATACATATAGTTTTGGGGATAGGCTGCTCAGAAGTAAAAAAACAGTAACAACCTCAAATGTTCAATATTTGATGGACAATAAATCATGTTTCAGTGCAAGTCAAGCACTGATTTTTAACTATTTATCTGTGTACTTTAAAACATTTTAAATCCCTTACAATTTATACAATGGCTACAGAGCTTGTGTTAATTGACAAAGTTTTAGTAGAAAGAGAAAAACAATTGTACTTGGATAAATCCAGAAAAGTTGAAATGCAGAAGCATCCTTTTACTATTAAATGGTACACTACCTGGACATTCAAAAACATTATACATACCAAGTAACAACTCAGAAAATTACTTTGGATAACTAGATCTGTGATTAAGGATATGACAGTTTAATTGAAAGCACAAATTTTCTAGTTTAAGTACAAGATCTATATATAATATATATGTCTCAACTGTTATCCAACGGAAACAATCAAAATGATCAATCAAATTCCATCAGATACATTTCATAGTAGAAACACTACTCATTAGCAGCACTTACACACAATGTTTAAACATCTTTGAATAGCAGCACAAAGGCGTAATTCCATTGATAGCCTATTCTCAAGCTGTTTGTGATAACAAATGTTACTGTAGCTTTTTCTTTCTATTGCAGCATATCATTGGGATACCTCAGACTGGATGCCAAGCACTCGACTACCTAACATTGAAGAAGTACCACATTATGAAGTAGCTGATACTGCCCCTGTGCATCATGAGAATTCAAGAGCACTAGATACTGACTACTACCTCGGTGGATATGACATAGATAATGACTTCCCACCTCCTCAAGATGAAGAATTCCTCAGCCAGGACCAACTTCCTCCTCCGCTGCCAGAAGATTACCAGGATCAATATGAGGTCATCCCACCACCCCAGGCAGCATCCGCATTGAACACTTTAAGCTCCAATGGCCGAAGAAGACCGCACTTCCACCCCAGCCAGTACCTTCCACCTCATCAATTGCCAGTAGAGGGCGAGGCTGTTGGTGCCCAGGGTGAGACAGACTATAGTGCATTTTGTGCAGGTTCAAACCAAGACTTGGAGAAAGTGATTATCGACAATATGTCAATGCCCATGCTCACATCGACAAATGCATCATCGTCAGATATGTCAGCGAGTTGTGGTTTCGATGACTCTGAAGTAGTGATGAGTGACTACGAAAGTGGCGATGAGCTTAATTTTGATAATATTCATATCTCTTTTGTAGAATCTCAATACCAGACACAGGTGTGATGACTGCTATATGGGCCACTTCAGAGCTAAAAAATTAACGAACAACAGTCAAGCAACACTGGGAATAAAGTGGTGCAGTGACAGGAAGTTGAAGACCATTTCGTGGCGTATTTACATCCACAAGAATTGATGAACAAAATAAATTAGAATGGGTTATTTCTGCTGATTGGGTACTAATTTCATTATATTCTACCCACAACAGACTCCTTCTCCTAATATGGCTACAAATAAATACCTTTTAATAAATGAAGCCTTTCATGATCGCCATGATATGGTTTCTAGCTGAGTCAACATTGGAGCTGGAAGTGCAGAAAAAAATTACATTTATGAAATTCTGAAGTATTCCTGTGGAAATTCATTTGATAGTGTAGGATTAAGTGATCTTCTGATACTATAAAATACTAATCAAACAATCCCAGTCTGTCTAGGTAATTCCAAAATGTAATGCCTAAGGGATGAAGTAACTAGTAATGGCACTTTCTTAAAATGATGATGAAGTAAATCACTGGATAGTCAACTGCATGTATATTGCTACAGTCCAGTAACACACTGATAAGATATCAGTTGTCTAGACAGTCTTTCAAGAGAACTGCAGTACATGTTTAGCAATCCATCTCGCACCGTTTTAATTCTGTCTGTTCACTTTCTTGCTGGTTACAGTGTCAATAAGGGAATGTATATTTGTGCACAGTCCTGAAGTAAGTGACTGACTGCAGTAAGTTAAAGCAATGCAGTGAAGTAGAACAGTTGCCAATAAATAATTGGAACCGCCTACCGAAAATACCTAACCAAAATCAAGCTTCTGCCTCTTCCCCACTCTTACAAATGATCGAATTGTCATAACATTTTTTACCATGTCTTATTCCTATATCAAAGCACATAGAACTTGACGTGAAATAACAGTCCACTACATACACTTGTAAGTACAGTGGGGTCAGGTTATTTAAATTTTAAAACAGGCATGAAGGGGAGTGAGGTCTTTTACACCAAGCGCATATATGAGTAAGTCAAATTGCACTGCAGGCTAGAACTGATGTAAATTTGGAATAACTGCATCTTTTATTGATCTTGGCTAAGGAGCCATTTGACAAGCTCGTGTTTTGACAGTGAGGCAGGCACAGTATGAGGAGTATTTGTTTACTGAGAAAAACTAATAAGAAAATCTTTGGAATTAAATGAAAGTAACTTTCATACTCTTTAGTTTTCACATAATAAAAAAGGTCTGGCTAGTATGGGACTCCATGCTCACAGGTAAAGCCTGCTGTATTTATTGACCGCTGTAACCGTACAATCTTTAGAGTTCTCCTGAAAATTTAGTAAGCTACAAAGTAACACTTTCAAAGTCATGTGATTGGTAATGTAAGTTCCAAATCTTATGGCATTTCCAATCTAGGGCTTCAAACTGAAATAGGCTTTGTTAGGCCAGAAAATCAGGCTGGTCAATATGAAAATCACTTTCTGAAAAATCTCAATAGTAAGGAATGTATTTCTATTGCAAATTATTTAAATCAAGCAATAGCAAAGCAGCTTTTTGCTATTTAATAATTGATTCAATTATGTTTGTGGCCTGTCAGGGCAGAAAATGATTCCCCATGAAGTATTGTCTCTAGTAATACAGTGTTAACCAGTTTAATTAAAGTGTTCTTATAAATGCAGAGAAGAATCCGCACATAGATTTACAGCTGGACATTTTCACAACTGGGACTTAGATTCAGATCTAGCCTAAGTCATAAGGTTGAAGGTCAGCTCTCTCCATTGAATGTTGGAGATCTTGAGTGAAATAAGTTTGGTCTGATTCAATCCAATTCCTACCAGATGAGTCTACCACATAAACCTGCTATGTCACAATTCATAACTGGAACAAAATATGGAAGAAAATTATATTTTTTCATGCACCTTTAGAGTCCGTTCCATGTATTCAAAAAGCTACAATGCCATTGATACTCCAATAGTAGGGTTACATCTAGACTCTCATCTGTTCATTTGTGTGTAAATGATCTTCCAGCAGCTGTGGGTCTATGGCACTGCATTTTAGAAAATTGTGAAATTTGATATGCCCCAAGATTTCTAAGCTTTTTGTAGTATTGTATGAAACTGTCGTCCTGTTGTGTATTATTTTTTACCTGCTGTTAACAGGCTTTGTAAAGATGTAAGTTTATGTGTTCAAAAAGTTTGTACAAAGTGTACATAGATATAGATTGGGTTGTTTAAATTTTGCAAGCTTTTGTAGATATTTAATGTGTTCTGGGATGCCTTGAATTTTTTGCTGATAAAGGTGAAGTATCAATCCAAAACAGAGGTTGATGTGATTAGTATTGAAGGACTGTTTCTAAAGTAAAGAAATTTAAATTGTTCAACAAAACCCATTCTGTTCATTTTGATAACCCAAATACTACTTTTATTGTTGCTGGAGTTTTTCAGTATGGTGAAATCAGAACTGACATCTGCATAATTTCTTGGAATGATTTCAGCAAACCTAACTTTTCATGTATTTTGTGGTCACACAAGGCAATATGCTAAGGATCGTGTTTTTGAATAGCTATTGTGAATGTGCCAAGTCTTTGACAAAACATGGCTATATAGTGCAAAAGGATAAGATTGTTTTTTAAGTGTTAATAAAGGGAAACCAGATGTCAGCAGAACTTGATCTGTTTCAATGATCAGCTGTGTAATTGCTGTTGTTGGCAGTATTAAAAACTGTAGTATTTTATGATGACTCAATTGTTGTCCATGGTACAGATTGATTTTTAACTGCCACTACATTTCTTAAGTTGATGTAACAATAAAGTATGTTTTTAATTAGTTATTTGAGTCTTCCACTAAAAATACTCTCCTTTGCTGAACTCATCTTGCATAACATGTGCTGTACACGGCCTTCCATTGAACTCAGCCTTTGCATTGTTTAAATTCTGCCAGAACTTCTAGGTAATGGCCCAAAAATTGATCCCGGTGCGCGAGAGTACGCACTGCGTACTCTCGCGTATTCCCTCTGCAATTGCCGGTTTTCTGCATGCCCTGCGCATGCGCTGAAAACCGGCAATTGCTCTTTTGAAAAGGGGGCGGTTCCTCGGTGCATCGCGTGCGCGCTACAGGCTGCACGCACGCTGTGCACTTCATGCTTTGGACGCGCAGGTAAGTACTAAAGATTTTAGAAATGTAAAAAGGAGGAGTAAGACCCACTTTTAACAAGGTAAGTAGTGAATTAAGTATTTTTTTGAATTTTTTTTAACAGGTATATCTTTTTTAGAGACTTTAAAGACAGGTAAGTTTATTTTTATAACTTTTTAAAAGATTTTAAATTTTTTCAAAAATTTAATTTTTTATTTAAAATGGTTAATTTATTTAACTATACTTATTTTATTAATGTGATGGTTTTTTTTTAAATTTAATTGAGGTTTAGCTGTTATTTTGGGGGGGTGTAAGATTCATAGATTTCACAGCCGTGCTGTGAAACTTATGAATGGAAGATGGTGTGCTGCCATTGGCTCTAACTGAGTCACGTGATCCCACAGCTCGCACGAATTCACTACGCCGGTGGGATACGCAAGCACTGCCCGGCTGATGTCTGGAACATCAAGTTCGTGCGAGCTGGATCTGAAAAAGCACAAGCGAGGTGAAAGATCGCGGGGAAGGCTTACCCCCGCGGGAACAGAGCGAGATCAATTTCTGGGCCAATGTTTTTTGTGGGGTGGGGTGGGGGGGAATGTTTAGGTATCATCAAAGCCAAGATGGTAAAGTAATCACAAGAATTCTTCCACTCATACCGTCACAATGGGAAGTCGAGCATTAGGAACATACAGGCCGAGATTTTGCTCACATCGGCGGGTCCGGTGTGGCCAGTGTCGGTGGCAGGTCACGGCCCTGCTGCTGGCTCCATCCCGCTGTACAGAATGAACTTACCTAAATAGGGCTTGTTAAGCTCGCCCAGCGCGTTTCCCGGCCCAATTAAATGGAGCAGGTCTGGTGACGTCATTCATGACGCGTCTTGAGCCGGTTTCCTTAAAGGGACCATGGCCACCTTATTTTGACATTTGTGCTGTCAGTGTTCTACAGCATTGAGGTGCTGCAAACACTGACAATCACTGCACAGAGGTGCAGGGCTGCACCCAGGTTCTCCCATGACTCCCTCCATATGCTTATGGAGGGAGAGCACGCAGGGAGGTCCTCTTCACTTCCGATGGGTGGAAAACACCTCCCCAGGAGACCAGACAGCCTGGTTGCACATTGCACAGGAGGTCACAAGCAGGGATGTCATCAGGAGGACCTGGATGCATTGGCGCCAACCTTTCAATGATCTCATTAGATCAGGAAATGTGAGTACAAAGCCGCACTCACCTTCATCCTGCTGTGCTTCTTATCACATCCCCATCACTCTGCCTTCCCTACCCTACTCCTACACATCCTTACGCACACCAACTTGCCTTGCACCTCCACCCATCCGTCTCTATCTACATTATCACATCCTTATCTCACTAGCCAACCCTCACACTCATCCTCATCTTAGTGCAATCATACCAACTAACAACACACAAGGGTAGGCACTTGGGTGTTTTATGCAATGTTCATGTAAAGTTTCTGTTAATCTGCTGTCAAACATTGAAAGTTTTATTTTCAACACTTTGCGTTCTTGGACAGATTTGTGTGCACCTTTGGAAGTTGCTTAGTGAGTTTCAGTGAATGGTGAGACATAACGGTAGCCCCCGCAATGGTGATGAGTGTGAAAGGAATGGCTTGGACATTGTAGGGATGCTTTTTGGCGTTGGTGTGTGGTGGTGACAACCTGGCGCATCATGTGGCAGCCAGGGTGTACAGCGTCAAGTGAAGTAAATCTGTCCATGGTGTAAGCCTTTCTCTTACTAATGTTCGGACTTCAAGAATTATGAATAAGCGTAACAATGACAGATAAGTATGTGATCAATAAAATTGGTCTTTATTCACACTATAGTTCAAAATTCAAGTGTACAATTGCAATCAATATGCTCCTAATTTATCCATACATAAAAGTATCTCCCCAGCAACTTATCCCAAGTCAACTGTACATAAAAGTACCCTTTAACAATATCTAAGCTCTATGTACGACTTTTATACATACTCCTTTATCTCTGGGTGATCGGTCCAGGAAAAGTTATAAGTCGAAACATAGACTAGCCAGCTTTCTTTGTTTGTCTGTTCTTCCATTCTGTCTTCTATGTTCTGAATTTCCCGCCTCTGGGTTATCTCTTTTATAGGGCCTTTCTGCCGCCCATCCCTCGTGTATCACTGTTTTCCATCCCTCTGATAGGCCAGTTTCACTCCAAACCTTCCCTAATTGGAGTTCCTTCCGCATGACACATTCATGTTCCTGTGAGGTGTGTGGGGGCGGGACTTGTCAGTCGTGTTTCTTCTTCCTGTCCATGTGACCTCATAAACAAAGAACCATGCTGACCATCAGACAAGGACTTCTGCCATTTTGTGTCTTCACAAACAAAGAACACATGTTGATTTCCTACATTTTGAATCCGTCCGTAACCATTTCACAATTCATTTGGAACTTCGATCTCCACATGGTAGCAGCAGTTTTATTACAGTTTTTAGAATCTTACAATGGTGAGGTCATCCCTGGCCTCCCGGGCAGCAATGTGGCCAGGTGCTGATGCCCTCTGTCCTGTGCAGCATCAGGTGATTGCGGAGATGGTGTTGTTGTTGGTGCTGCTGGTGTGCTTGGTGCTGCTGGTGTTGGTGCTGACCGTGGTCAGATTCTGAGGGCCAAGGTGAAACAGTATAAACGGTACCCATGCTGATGAATAGATTGCAGGTGAGGTTGAGATTACAGAAGCATTCTGTCAATGGTGAGAGAGGTTGTTCCAATGAGGTGACACTGGATGGAGAGTTTGCTGCAAACACTTGCAGCCTGCATAAAGCTCAATCTGTGTTCTAAATGGAGTAAGCAACAGCTTCTGCGCTTGGAAAGTGAACAGCTGTGAGGTGGGAACTTTTATAGTACATTTCAAGCTGCCAACTAATCAGCTGATTCAATGGCCAATCAACTCCCGCCTCAGGTTAACAGACATGGTCCATGAGCAGCATGAACCCTGTGGACGAGCAGTTAAAGTTAAAAGGTAAGGTTAAAACCATTATCAAGGGTCTGCCAACAAGCCAATAATTGCTTTAATTGGGTCGCCCACCTCTGTGGCTCAGGTCCGATCCGAGATCACAGACGTGCCGTTGGGAAAGGCACGTTGCGGCGGGATGTCAGAGGGTTCGTGATCCGCTGTCAAAAAAATCAAATTTCCCACCTGACCCGCCACCGATCGTGCCCGCTGACCCCCCGGAAAATTCCGGCCAACTTTCCTCCTGGGGAACCAAGCCTAATGTTGAAGTTAACCCCAGGTAAGCAAATTCAGAAACTGAGAATCCTCTAGCTGGAGGGCATAACATCAGGAGAGGAAACAACTAAATGCACTAATGTGATGCCCTCATTTTAAGACTGGTGTACCAGTCCCTAATGTAATGCAAGCACCTTTCAATCCCTCTACACCAAGAAAGAGGTCACCTGAAGTAGGGTCAGATGAGACATTACTTCCATTTCTAACAACTTCTCAACTTGTATTGGTGGGTTTCAGCCGATACGGGGACCTTGATAACATGAGTGATTCTGGTAATAGCTCTCCATCTGACTGGAGGCTTCTGTAGCCTTGAACAAGCGAGTTTAACACTAGTTAAAAATAATTTTTTTTTATATATGACCTGCTGACAAACTTTTGTGATTAACAGCTTTCCTACGTGCAGATCGGAAGAAATGCAATTTCATAAACAGTAATGGAAAAATAGCAGCTAATCACAACACCTTTGTAATAATGATCTTTCACCCTTGAGAAACATCTGATCAGCCACTTTACCATGGTGAATCATAAAAAGTTTGAGAATTCGGCTTTGAAGTTGAAATGGTTGAAAATGGCTCAAGGGTGGCAATACAAAGCCAGCTTTAAGGAAGACACTGCAACTACTGGTAAAAACTATCATGGAAAGATATAAGAATGATTTTGGTAAGGGAGGCTAGCCTCAGCAGGTAGAGAAGACTTGAAGCATGGCTACATCAAAGACAGAGTCAGTACTTGGCAGAAGGTCTGGAAGAATGTGCATGACTTAGAGAAGCATAACAGTAAATGTTCGCTCAGTGTTAAAACAGGCCACAGGCTTGGTATCATCCGAAAACATAACCCCAGGTTCCACACGTACATTGATGATAACCAGCTCTTTCTCGCCATCATCTCTCTCGACCACTCCACTGCCTCTGTTATCAGATTGCTTGTCTGATATTCAGTTCTGGATGAGGAAAATTATCCTTCCATTAAACGTTGGGAAGACCAAAGCCAATGGCCCAGATTTTGCTCGAGGGGATTATCTTGTGGCTTGCCTCATCAGTTTGACTTTTTCCCCTCACTCTTCAGCTCAATGTTTTTGCCCTGTAAGTTGCTGGAAGTGCGAGCTGATAACGGCACGGTGAGGGTAACGGGGCATCTTGGACCTTAATGAACAAAGGGACCAACAGTCCATCTTCTTAACCAGTGAGATTTAAGGATTTAGAAAGAAACCGGAATGACAGCAAAGCAAATAGGGTGAATTAGAGTCAACTTAGGTACAGAAAGAGAGAGAAAGAAAAAGAAAAAAAGAAAGACTTGCATTTCTATAGCGCCTTTCATGACCACCGGACATCTCAAAGCGTTTTACAGCCAATGAAGTACTTTTTGAAGTGGAGTCACTGTTGTAATGTGGAAAAGATTGGATTCAGAGAGGAAAAAAAAGACGGAAAGGAAAAGTAAGAATAGACATTTTTAAAAATCTCTTAACAACAATTTACTAACTGTAGAAATGAGACTCCACAGTTTAAATTGTTCCCTTTCTGGGCTGGAGAGGTTGAATGGCATTGCAGGAATATAAATCTCCTCATTAATAAGGTACTTACGCTGTTAAGGAGAAGCCCTAACTTCCTACAGCAAGTTTAATTGGCAATTAAAGAGCAAATGCAGCAATTACAACAAACTCACGGAGAGGTTGAGGGGGAGCTATCGATTGCGCGAGGCTAACAGCAGAGCGGCGCAAATCGTCCAGCAACTTATGGCAATTTGCAATGCACAGGGTATTTATTCCTCGTTGCTGGACAATTTATACATTAATAATGACAATCACATTAAATTCGCCATTATTTTGGCAGCAAAATCTGGGCTATTGTCATCGGTCCCTACCACTCTTCTCTCTTAGGCAGTCCCTTGGAACCAAGGATGACTTGCTTCCACACTAAAAATGAGTTCTCAGGTGACTGATGAGTCCAATGCGGGACCTACAGTCTCTGCCGCAGGTGGGGCAGACGGTGGTTGAAGGGGCGGGTGGGTGGGGTGCTTGGGTTGACGTGCGCTCCTTCCACTGTTTGCGCTTGGCTTCCGCTTGCTCCCGGCGAGGAGACTCGAGGTGTTCGGCACCCTCCCGGATGCTTCTCCTCCACTTTGAGCGGTCTTGGGCCAGGGATTCCCAGGTGTCAGTGGGGATGTTGCACTTTTTCAAGGAGGCTTTGAGGGTGTCCTTGAAGCGTTTCCTCTGTCCACCTGGGGCTCTCTTACCCTGTCGGAGCTCCGAGTAGAGTGCTTGTTTTGGGAGTCTCGTATCGGGCATGCGGACGATGTGGCCCATCCATCGGAGCTGATCGAGCGTGGTCAAAGCTTTGATGCTGGGGATGTTGGCCTGAGCGAGAACACTGATGTTGGTGCACCTATCCTGCCAATGGATTTGCAGGATCTTGCGGAGGCAGCGTTGGTGGTACCTCTCCAGTGCTTTGAGGTGCCTGCTGTACATGGTCCATGTCTCTGAAGCATACAGGAGGGTGGGAATCACTACTGCTCTGTAGACCATGAGCTTGGTGCCGGGTTTGAGGTCCTGGTCTTCAAACACTCTCTTCCTCAGGCGACCGAAGGCTGCACTGGCACACTGAAGGTGGTGTTGGACTTTGTCATCGACGTCTGCCCTTGTTGACAGTAGGCTCCCGAGGTATGGGAAGTGGTCCACATTGTCCAAGGCCTCGTCGTAGATTTTGATAATCGGGGGGCAGTACTGTGTGGCGGGGGCAGGTTGGTAGAGGACCTTTGTCTTACGGATGTTTAGTGTAAGGCCCATGCTCTCGTACGCTTCGGTGAAGGTGTTGACTCCATTCACTAGCCACCAATTCCATCCCCCTCCCTGGCCATTGGCTGAAGCTGAACCAGACTGTTTGTAACCTCGACGTCCTATTTGACCCTGAGCGGAGCTTCTGACCCCATATCCTATCCATCACCAAGACCGCCCACTTCCTGCTCTGTAATATCACACGTATCCGCCTCAGCTGAAACACTCCTCCATGATTTTGTTACCTCCAGACACGACTATTCCAAAGCTCTCCTGACTGGTCTCCCAACCACCATAAACTTAAACTCATCCAAAACTCTGCTTCCCGTATCCTAACTCGCACTAAGTCCCGTTCACCCATGACCCCTGTGCTCACTGACCTACATTTTAAATTCTCATCTTCGTGTTCAAATTTCTCCATGGCTTCACCCCTTCTTACCTCTAACATCCTCCAACCCTACAACCCTCCGGGAACTCTGCGTTACTCCAAATCTGGACTCTTGTCCATCCCACCATTTGTGGCCGTATCATCTGTTGCCTCGTTCCTAAGCTCTGGAGTTCCCTTCCTAAATTTCACCGCCTCTGCACCTCCCTTGAAGACTCTCCTTACAACGTACCACTTTGACCAAGCCTTTGGTCACCTGTTCTAATATCTCCTTCTTTGACTCGGTGTCAATTTTGGTCTGATTACACTGCTGTGAAGTGCCTTGGGATGTTTTGCTATGTTAAAGGTGCTATATATAATTGCAAGTTGTAATATTAGCTTTCCTCATTTGCCTTTTAATCACATGAACTCTTAAAAGGTGGAGATTACTTCCCCCGCCCCCAAAGTGCTGCTACCCCCTTTCTCACCACACTCCCCACTGATCAAATACTCACCCATGTCCAGATCCCCCTGAGCAAGATTCCCCTCCTCCCCACCCTGCACAAACTGAGGAAGAAGTGCCATGAAAAATACCTGCTTCTGAATGGCTGAATGATAGCAAGTCCAAGTAATTAGCAATGAGGTTAGAGTAAATTCCCCATCCCATACCCACACCTCCCCCTCTGACCTAGACCCACTCAGCTGAGCAGGAATCATGGAACCTTGACCTCCACCCAATGACACTGTCCTGAGGAACTTCTGCAGCGATGTCCTGGCTGAGATGATTGGCCAAGGCTCGCCAAGACTTCTTCGACAGCAACTCCCTTACCCGCGACCTCTTCCACCTAGAAGGACAAAGGCAGCAGTCGCATGGGAACACCACCACCTCTAAGTTCACTCCAAGTCACACACCATCCTGACTTGGAAATATGTCGCTGTTCCTTCATCGTCGCTGGGCCAAAATCCAGGAACTCCCTACCTAACAGCACTGTGGGAGTACCTTCACCACATGGATTGCAGTAGTTAAAGGCAGCAGCTCACCACCACCTTCTCAAGGGCAATTAGGAATGGGCAATAAATGCTGACCTTGCCAGCGATGCCCACATTCTGTGAATGAATTAAAAAAACAGAGAAAATGGGGTAGGTTGGAGCAAATGCCGTAAAGGAACCCGCCCGATTTTCTGACATTCATTGCATCCAGGCTGTCCAGTGTGCCAGGGTCCAATCCCAGAAAAGTCTCTAGCATTATCTTCTGCCAGCAGAACATTCTGAAGCAATTTCCTTTACTTATCTTCTGTCTTTAGTGTCCATAATAGGATGACTGGGCTGAAAATACATTGATATATCCTTGACTTTCTTTGACTGTTATTGCCTTTGATTTCCAGATGGTATCAAACTCTTTCAATTGTCCTGGAGAAATTGAAATTCTTCACTTGATGTCTGCTGAACATCTACCAAATTGCAGCCAGTAATAAACTGTGATAATATTCGGGAATTGTTTGCATTGCTGTCCAGTTGCTTAAGCAATAACTGTCTTTACTTAACGGTTTCTTTTTTATTCCAGAGATTATTGATCTGACCTGACGTTGCCAATTTGAAAACATACAAATTTAGGTTATGCAGCTACTTATTTAGTATAATACCAGCGCAAATTATATATTTTATTTTCAAAGTATTGTGCGTTCTACCAATGGCTTAATGGATAGATTTATCCTGTTATGTGGTATTGGTCTGTACAGTAAAGTCCTAGGTTCAGTACCTGGTCTGTGATGAATTAGTTGTCTCAGTGTTAATTTTTTTTTCTCTGAATGTGAACAACACTGCATTTATTGAGCGTAGTGGTTTGCTAGGCTTTAAAGGGCATTAAGATTCAACCATATAATGGGAGATTAGAGTCACATGTAGGCCAGACTGGGTCAGGGTGGCAGATTTCCTTCCTTTGTAAATCTATTCCTTTTGAGCCCAGTGGTTAGAAGCCTCTGCGGTAACTGATTTCTTTTTCTATAAAAATCTGAAAAGATTTAGGACTTTTTCTGAGGTAAATTGTGTAAACAACCAGACAATGGGCTGTCTGATCATACAACTGCTGTCTACTAAAGCAGCCATAAGTTTATTTACTGTTGTTTTGTTTGGTTAAACAGTAATCCAGGAAAATGAGGAGTGTTCATGGCTCCCATTGCATGGCTTGTGGATACACTGGCCGCAAAATTCGGCACCTTAGCACCGGTAGTTATGGCTGCTTTTTAAAAAATAAAGGACGTCTGCCTTGCTTCTGCCCACTTTCGGCACGGCCTGCGCTTTTGGCCATCTTGGTGAGGGTGATAGCGCGGGCCATATGTGCGGGCACTGGCAGTATGCAAAGTAGGCAGATTGTGTCGTCTGTCAGCATGTAACGCTGATTTGACTCACGACCTGACATTTTCGACGTCGCCGCTCCATTCAACGCCCTCTCCTAAATACGCACAGCTGAACGTGCGTTCAGCCGCATGAGGGACCCCGCACCAGCGCTACTTAAAGGCCTACATCCAAGTTGCAGGTAAGTTGATTATTGCTTTGCTACTGGCTCTAGCAGAGTTTGTATGAGTACTGGGTCGCTGTAAGAGATTTATAAAGTTGTTAAAGTGTGCAGGGAGTGCTGCTGCATGTTGGGAAGGCATTGGCTCAGCAGCGCATTCAGCGCTGGGTTGAGCGCATCAATCATGTTAATTAGCAGGAAGCACGAATGTCGCATGCTGCCTGCACTACTTTTAACGGGTGCGGGCAGATCGCACATCGCGATCCCTGCACTCGTTTTCGGGCCTACTCCAATTTTTAGCCCACTGTCTCCCATCAAAGTCATTAACACTTCCTCTGCAAAGGGAGCATGCACCAAGAGAGATCAACATTCAGAATTATTAGGTAACTATTGATTCCTGTAGCTGTGTTGATTTTGTTGCAGACAAACAAAATAAATACTGTTAATCCATAGTTTAAAGGTTTAAATTATGAGGACAGATTGCATAAAGCTGGCTTGTATTCCCTTGAGTTTAGAAGATTGAGATGTGGTCTAATCAAGGTATTTAAAATGATAAAGAGATTTGATAGGGCAGATATAGAGAAACTATTTCCTTTGGTGGGGGAATCCAGAACAAGAGAGCGTAATCTTAAAGTTTACAGCTAAACCATTTAGGAGTGACATCAGGAAGCACTTTTTCACACAAAGAGTATTGGAAAGTACAGATCAGCCATAATCTTGTTGAATAGCAGAGCAGGCTCCAGGGGCTGAAAGGCCTACTCCTGCTCCTATGTACCTATGAATTTGCTATTTCTGTCCACCCACACAGGCATTCCCTCCAGCTGCTTAGTGAGAGGGATTACCAATTAGCCTAAAGAATGTCTTGTCTCCATTATGTAAATAGGTATTTATTGATACATAACAAATATGGGCTACTGAAAAAAAAAACTGTACTGTTCATGGAATAAATAAGCCTCCATGTCAAGTGGCATCTTAAATAATTAGTATGGAAATTTAATTTGGTAACTAATAACTGTTTTGAAATAAATTATTTTGTTCAAAATGATGCTGTAGAAGTTAGTGTGCAACAGCTATTGATGCAAATTAGGATATTTGTAATGATTAAGTTAATATACAAAAATCTCTGTTGATATTCTGATTATTTGTAAGATAAATCATTCATATGTAGTATCTAGGATATAGCAGACTGCATTGAAGTGAAATGTGCAAAGAATTAGAGTACAGAAATAGAATTGTATGGAAATTAATTACTAGATTTTCCTATTTTAACAGAATATAGAATAAATCACCATAATTAACAACCCAACAAAACTACAGGAATGCATGTCATTCCTGAAAATGTGATTTTGAAGCCGCGATGAAAAACTAACAGCTAATTATGTTGCAGTGCAATTAATATTCCTGAGTCAATTCTGGTCAGAAAGGCAAAGCATAGGAGTTTTAAGAACTGAAGCTGTAAGGTTAACAAAGGTTTAAGTAATCACCTGAGGAACTCATATTTGCCAGTTATCTAAGCCAGGATGAGAAGACGATGAACGGACCCAACAAAGAAGATAGCTCCTGAAGTGATGTACCACAAACTTCCAGAAAGAAGTCAACTGACAGGACCACAACCATGATCTACTAAAGGAACAAGTGATGAATGTACACCTAACTCATTAAGCTGCACAGCAATCTCAGACATTAAACTATTTGCTTTAATTTAAAATAGGTCAGTTATGGTTGAGATATGGCGGAACCCTTAAATTACTCTTGTGCCTACAGCGTTGCTGCTCTGTCAATGAGAATCTTAATGTGACTGTAAGCTAAATGCTGCTGTAAGCTTAATGCTTTATGTTACAAGAATGTTAGTTATGATAGCTTAGATGATGGTTAAATTAGTAAGTTATGTCTGTGTCTGAATTTGTCTTTCATAATTCTGACGAGGGAGTTTGCTCACTTTAGTTGGGTGGTACTGCAATTCTATGTTGATTGGCTCGGGGTGCAACTATTATAATTACTCCGGATTGTAAGACAGTTCAGGGGAGGAGCTAAATTGACAACTTATAAACCTTAGACATACATAATTGAAATTCAGTCCAGTCTCTATATTCAAAAGAGGAGAAAGGACAAAGTTTGGTCAAAGAAGTGCCGAGTGAATGATCCATATCGGCCTACTCCCAAGGTCCCCACCATCACAGAAGCCAGTCTTCAGCCAATTCGATTCATTCCACGTGATATCAAGAAACAGCTGAACGCACTGGATACAGCAAAGGCTATGGGCCCTGACAACATCCCAGCTATCGTGCTGAAGACTCGTGCTCCAGAACTAGCCACGCCTCTAGCCAAGCTGTTCCAGTACAGCAGTAACACTGGCATCTACCTGACAATGTGGAAAACTGCCCAGGTATGTCCTGTCCACAAAAAGCAGGACAAATCCAACCCGGCCAATTACCGCCCCATCAGTCTACTCTCAATCATCAGCAAAGTAATGGAAGGTGTCATCGACAGTGCTGTCAAGCGGAACTTACTCACCAATAACCTGCTCACTGATGCCCAGTTTGGGTTCTGCCAGGACCACTCAGTTCCAGACCTCATTACAGCCTTGGTCCAAACATGGACAAAGGAGTTGAATTCCAGAGGTGAGGTGAGAGTGACTGCCCTTGACATTAAGGCAGCATTTGATCGAGTCTGGCATCAAGGAGCCCTAGTAAAACTGAAGTCAATGGGAATCGGGGGGCAAACGCTCCACTGGCTGGAGTCATACCTAGCACAAAGGAAGATGGTTGTGGTGATTGAAGGTCAATCATCACAGTCCCAGGACATCGCTGCAGGAGTTCCTCAGGGCAGTGTCTTAGGCACAACCATCTTCAGCTGCTTCATCAATGACCTTCCCTCCAACATAAGGTCAGAAATGGGGATGTTCGCTGATGACTGCACAGTGTTCAGTGCCATTCACAACTCCTCAGATAATGAAGCAGTCCATGCCCGCATGCAACAAGACCTGGATGACGTTCAGGCTTGGGCTGATAAGTGGCAGGTAACATTGGCGCCACAGAAATGCCAGGCAATGACTATCTCCAACAAGCGAGAGTCTAACCACCTCCCCTTGACATTCAATGGCATTACCATCACTGAATCCCCCACCATCAACATCCTGGGGGGCACCATTGACCAGAAACTTAACTGGACCAGCCATATAAATACTGTGGCTACAAGAGCAGGTCAGAGGCTAGGTATTCTGCAGTGAGTGTCTCACCTCCTGACTCCCCAAAGCCTTTCCACCATCTACAAGGCACAAGTAAGGAGTTTGATGGAACACTCTCCACTTGCCTGGATGAGTGCAGCTGCAACAACACTCAAGAAGCTCGACACCATCCAGGACAAAGCAGCTTGTTTGATTGGCACCCCATCCATCACCTTAAACATTCACTCCCTCCACCACCGGCATACCGTGGCTGCAGTGTGTACCATCTACAAGATGCACTGCAGCAACTCACCAAGGCTTCTTCAGCAGCACCTCCCAAACCCGCGACTTCTTCCACCTAGAAGGACAAGGGCAGCAGTCGCATGGGAACACCACCACCTCCAAGTTCCCCTCCAAGTCACACACCATCCTGACTTAGAAGTATATCGCCGATCCTTCATCGTCGCTGGGTCAAAATCCTAGAACTCCCTACCTAACAGTACTGTAGGAGTACCATCACCAAACGGACTGCAGCTGTTCAAGAAGGCGGCTCACCACCACCTTCTCAAGGGCAATTAGGGATGGGCAATAAATGCTGGCCTTGCCAGCGACGCCCAAATCCCATAAGTGAATTAAAAAAAATACCTCTGATGTATTTAAATTGAATATTGGAAGGTCCAAGAAAATAGTCCATAAGCACAGTATGTTTTCTACTGCCGCCTTCAACCACTGCAGTCCGTGCAGTGAAGGTACTCCCATGGTGCTGTTAAGGAGGGAATTCCTGGATTTTGACCCAGCGAAGATGAAGGAACGGCGATATATTTACAAGTCAGGATGGTGTGTGATTTGGAGTGGAACTTGGAGGAGGTGGTGTTCCTATGCACCTGCTGCCCTTGTCCTTCTAGGCAGTAGAGGTCGCGGGCTTGGGAGGTGCTGTTGAAGAAGCCTTAGCAAGCTGCTGCAGTGCATCTTGTAGATGGTACACACTGCGGCCATGGTGCGCCGGTGGTGAAGGGAGTCAATGTTTAAGGTGGTGGATGGGGTGTCAATCAAGCGGGCTGCTTTGTCCTGGATGGTGTCGAGCTTCTTGAGTGTTGTTGGAGTTGCACTCATCCAGGCAAGTGGAGAGTATTCCATCACACTCCTGACTTGTGCCTTGTAGGTGGTGGAAAGGCTTTGGGGAGTTAGGAGGTGAGTCATTTGCCACAGAAAATCCAGCCTCTGACCTGCTCTTGTAGCCACAGTATTTATGTGGCTGGTCCAATTAAGTTTCTGGTCAATGGTGACCCCCAGAATGTTGATGGTGGGGGAATCAACGATGGTAATGCCATTGAATATCAAGGGGAGATGGTTAGACTCTCTCTTGTTGGAGATGGTCATTGCATGGCACTTGTGCGGCTGAAAGTTACTTGCCAATTATCAGCCCAAGCCTGGATGTTGTTCAGGTATTGCTGCATGCGGGCATTGAATGCTTCATTATCTGAGGAATTGCGATTGGAACTGAATACTATGCAGTCATCAGCGAACATCCCCACTTCTGACCTTATAATGGAGGGAAGGTCGTTGATAAAGCAGCTGAAGATGGTTGAACCTAAAACATTGCCCTGAGGAACTCCTGCAGCAATGTCCTGGAGCTGAGATGATTGGCCTCTAAAAGCCATAACCATATTCATTTGTGCTATATATGACTCCTGATCCCCATTGACTTCAATTTTACTAGGGCTCCTTGGTGCCACACTCAATCAAATGCTGCCTTGATGTCAAGGGCACCTCACCTCTGGAATTCATCTCTTTTGTCCACATTTGGACAAAGGCTGTAATGCAGTCAGGAGCTAAGTGGTCTTGGCGGAACCTAAACTGGGCATCGGTTAGCAGATTATTGATGAGTAAGTTTCACTTGATAGCACTGTCAATGACACTATCCATCACTTTGCTGATGATTGAGAGTAGACTGATGGGGTGATAATTGGCCGGATTGGATTTTTCCTGCTTTTTGTGGACAGGACATACCTAGGCAATTTTCTACTTTGGTGCCAGTGTTGTAGCTGTGCTGGAACAGCTTGGCTGGAGGCAGGGCTAGTTCTGGAGCACAAATCTTTAGCAGTACAGCCGGGATGTTGTCGGGGCCCATAGCCTTTGCTGTATCCAGTGCGCTGAGCCGTTTCTTGACAGCACGTGGAGGGAATAGAATTGGCTGAAGACTGGCTTCTGTGCTGGTGGGAACCTGAGGAGGAGGCCAAGATGGATCGTCCACTCGGCACTTCTGGCTGAAGATGATATGCAAAGAAGACAAGGCTGAAGCGTTTGCAAAGAAGTTGATGGCCACATTGCATCAAGACTTTTGTAAAGACACCTATTTATTTAACTATATTGATCTAATTGAAAACTATAGAATTAAACTTCTCAATTATCAGTTAATCAGCTACATAAAACAACTTAGTCCATTGCAGTAATTAACATGTATTCACCAGTGAAAAATATGCACTAATTATTCAATCAAGCTGTACCTGATTTCCTTAGCGAATTAATCCATCACTTGTTTTCACCAGCACCAGACACTGGACCCTGAGCTGGCTGCAGAAGTCTTTTGGGAGTGGGAGGGAAAGGGGAAGGGTTGGACATGCTTTTCCCTTTCGCCAAAGTATTTGTGGATTGATCATCTCATAATTAAATCTTAATTATGGTTATTCATGACAGCCTGGCCTCTACTTTTCTTTACTTTACATTAATTGTCCATAATTAATAATAATAATAATTAATAGCTTAAAATGTTAGGTAATTCTTTGCTCCTAAAATTCAAAATTGTTCACAGTAATCTGACCATCATTGTCGCAAATTGAGAACTTCAGACTCTTAATCAGATTGGACTCTTGCAGCTTCTCAGCAGCTGTCGCAACTGATTAGCTGTCTCGGCATTTTGTTTCTGTTAATTCTGAAAGCTAATGAAGCCGTCAATGTAATTAATTGCTCCTTTTAATATTGTATCATCCTTGTTACTGCATAAATACATGTTTGGCTGATTTTGTTAAAACAAATTTGCACTTGAGCACTTTGACCACATATAACCAGGTCTTTTTCACCTTATGAGGACTATGTTTCCCACATTACAACAGTGACTACGGCCGCGAATTTAATTCTGGAGGCGGGATGGGGGCGGAGATTCGACCACATCCACGTGGACATCGTTGGGCCCCTGCCGCCGTCGCAAGGCCACACGCACTTGCTGACCATCGTTGACCGCACCACACGCTGGCCCGAGGCAATTCCACTGACCTCTACGACCACCGCCGACATCGCCAGAGCCTTCGTCAGCACCTGGGTCGCACGGTTCGGCGTCCCCTCTGACATGACGTCGGACAGAGGTCCGCAATTTACCTCTGAATTCTGGACCGCCGTCGCACGCAATCTCGGGGTGACCATTCACCGCACCACAGCGTATCACCCCCAAGCCAACGGACTGTGTGAGCGGTTCCACAGATCCTTGAAGGCATCTCTTCGAGCCAGCCTCCAGGACGGCGCCTGGACCGACCGACTTCCGTGGGTCCTCCTCGGCCTGCGCACCGCGGTTAAAGAAGACCTCCACGCATTGGCAGCAGAGCTCGTGTACGGTCAGCCACTGCGCGTACCCGGTGAGTTCCTGCCCACCGCCACGACACCCTGGTCAGCCGACCAGCAACGCCACGACTTCGCCTCACCGGCGCTACAGTTTGCCCCGGTGCCCATTGCCCGACACGGCGAATCCACCTCACACGTCCCACTAAGCCTGCACCAGGCACGGTTTGTTTTCGTCCGGCACGACGCCCACCGCGGACCCCTTCAACCCCCATACGATGGGCCCTACAAGGTGCTACAGGCTGGGGACAAATTTTTCACCCTGCAAGTGGGCGTCAGGACCGAAAAAGTGTCGGTTGACCGACTCAAGCCAGCACACTCGGAACCCGGTGAGCAGGTTCCTGTAGCTCGTCCACCTCCACGCGGCCGACCTGCCCTCAAGCCGGTTCACCCGGCTGCTCCACACCCGGCCGTTCCACGTCCACCGGCGTCCTACAAGAGCCGCTCCGGCCGGCCCATCAGACCGCCGCACCGTCTCGTCCACACCTCCTAAGTGGATTCTGGGGGGAGCTGTGTGGCGGATCGCCACCTAAACGGGCATTATCCACTTTTCCGTCCGTGGACAATATATCGATGCACCTTCCCTTTAAGGCACCTTACCTTTAAGGCAGGAGTGGGCGGGGCCTCAGGATTTTTCCAGAGAATTCTGGGAGCAGTCTGTTCAGCCATTTTGTACCATGCAGTTGAATTAAAGACTCTTGTTTTCCACATATGGATTCAGCCTCAATTCGTGTTTCGCTGCAGCCTCAACAAAGTAAAATTAATGCTTTTTTCTCTTAAAGGTGCTGGCTGCTGCAGGAATGGCAGCCCCAAAAACTAAGGCTGCAGCCAGGTTCAATGATGGCTCCCTCCATGCTCTTGTGGAGTGAGTTAGAGGACGTCAGGAGGTCCTCTTCCCTGGAAACAGAAGGAGGAGGCCTCCACAGCAAACCAAGGCAGCTTGGCTGCAAATTGCTGAGGAGGTGAGCTCGAGGTCTGTGTGTAGACGCACATGGATTCAGTGTCGAAAAATGTTTAATGATCTGCTGAGATCCACTGAAGTGTGGCCTCTGTGTTCTGGGAAATGGAAGTTCAAGTGTAAGGGCTCAGGGCAAATGCCATGTAGAATGTTGGTGGTGACACTGAGCGCAAACCACAGTTTAGTAGACAGATGATGCCTGGTGTTTTGAGAATGTCGGACTTATATTCATCTCCATGTGCCAGCCACCTGTGGTTGAAGCGTAAGCTCACGCGAATCTGGCATGGATGAGTGCATCCCTTACCTGACGGCCAGCAATGTGGTCGTCTGCTGCTGGATTGGCCACATCCGGCCCCGCAAGGCGTCGCTCTCCGTCCTCCTCCTCATCCTCCTCCTCATTCTTCTCCTTGTCCTCTTCCTCTTCCTCGTCCTCGTCCTCTTCCTCATCCTCCGAGGAGGCTGTGTGCTGAGCCACTTGTTCATCTGGCAGCACTAAGTCGTGCTGCTGTGCGATGTTGTGCAGGGCACAGCAGACCACAACGATTCTGGACACCCTGGCTGGTGCATACTGCAAGGCTCCTCCAGTTCTGTCTAGGTATCGGAACTGCATTTTGAGCAAGCCGAAGGTTTGCTCGATGTGGCTTAAATTGTACCGCTCCTCAGCATTGTTTGATGGCCTCCTCACCAGTGTCATAAGCCACTTTTTCAGGGGATAGCCCTTGTCGCCATGAAGCCATCCAGAAAGTTGGGTTGGCGGATGGAAGAGCTGAGGCACAGTAGACTGGCGCAGGATGAAGGAGTCATGGCAACTGCCAGGGTACTTTGCGCAAACATGCATGATGATCTTCCTGTGGTTACACACCAGCTGGACGTTCAGGGAGTGGAATCACTTGCAGTTGATAAATACAGCTGGGTTGTGATAGGGGGCCCTAATAGAAACATAGAAACATAGAAGATAGGAGCAGGAGTAGGCCATTCGGCCCCTCGAGCCTGCTCCGCCATTCAATGAGATCATGGCTGATCATCCAAACTCAGTACCCTGTACCTGCCTTCTCCGCTTATCCCTTGATACCTTTAGCTTTAAGAAATATATCTAACTCATTCTTGAATATATTTAATGACTTGGCCTCAACTACCTTCTGTGGTAGAGAATTCCATAGGTTCACCACTCTCTGGGTGAAGAAATTCTTCCTCATTTCTGTCCGAAGTGGCTTACCCCTTATCCTTAGATTATGACCCCTGGTTCTGGACTCTCCGACCATCGGGAACATTCTTCCTGCATCTAGTTTGTCCAGACCTGTCAGAATTTTATATGTTTCGATGAGATCCCCTCTCATTCTTCTATACTCCAGCGAGTATAAGCCCAATCGACCCAATCTCTCCTCATATGTTATTCCTGCCATCCCAGGTATCAGCCTTGTGAATCTTCGCTGAACTCCCTCCATGGCAAGAACATCCTTCCTCAGATAAGGTGACCAAAACTGCACACAATACTCAAGGTGTGGTCTCACCAAGGCCCTGTACAACTGCAGCAGGACATCCCTGTTCCTATACTCAAACCCTTTCGCTATGAAGGCCAACATACCATTTGCCTTCTTCACCGCCTGCTGCACCTGCATGCTTACCTTCAGCGACTGGTGCACAAGGACACCCAGGTCTCGTTGCACTTCCCCTTCTCCCAATTATTTCCATTCAGATAATAGTCTGCCTTTCTGTTTTTGACACCAAAGTGGATAACCTCGCATTTATCCACGTTATATTGCATCTGCCACGCTTCTGCCCACTCACCCAACCTGTCCAAATCATCCTGGAGTTTCTCAGTATCCTCCTCGCAGCACACACTCCCACCCAGCTTTGTGTCATCTGCAAACTTGGAGATATTACATTTAGTTCCCTTATCTAGATCATTAATGTATATTGTGAATAGCTGGGGTCCAAGGACCGATCCCTGCGGTACCCTGCTAGTCACTGCTTGACACTCGGAAAAAGACCCATTAATTTCTACTCTTTGCTTTCTGTCCGCCAACCAGTTCTCTATCCAAGTCAATACCTTGCCCCCAATCCCATGTGCTTTAACTTTACACGCTAATCTCTTATGTGGGACCTTATCGAAAGCCTTTTGAAAATCCAAATACACCACATCTACTGGTTCTCCCTTATCTATTTTCCCAGTTACATCCTCAAAAAATTCCAGTAGATTAGTCAAGCACGATTTACCTTTTGTAAATCTATGTTGACTTTGTCCGATCCTATCACTGTTTTTCAAGTGCTCAGCTATTACATCCTTTATAATGGACTCTAGCATTTTCCCCACTACCGATGTCAGGCTTACCGGTCTGTAATTCCCCGCTTTCTCTCTACCACCCTTTTTGAATAGTGGGGTAACATTAGCATACCCTCCAATCCATGGGTACAGTTCCAGATTCCATCGAATGTTGGAAGATGATCAGCAATGCCTCTACTATTTCTAGGGCCACTTCCTTAAGTACCCTAGGATGTAGATTATCAGGCCCTGGGGATTTATCGGCCTTCAATCCCGTCAATTTCCCTAACACCATTTCCCTGCAAATACTGATTTCTTTCAGTTCCTCCCTTTCATCAGACCCTATGTTCTCCAGCATCTCTGGGAGGTTATTTGTGTCCTCCTTTGTGAAGACAGAACCAAAATATGCATTTAATTGGTCTGCCATTTCTTTGTTCCCCATTATAACTTCCCCTGCTTCTGACTGCAAGGGACCTACACTTGATTTCACTAATCTTTTTCTCTTCACATATCTATAAAAGCTCTTACAGTCAGTTTTTATGTTCCCTGAAAGCTTACTTTCATATTCTATTTTCCCCTTCTTAATTAATCCCTTTGCCTCCATTGTTGAATCCTAAACTGCTCCCAATCCTCAGGGTTTCCGCTTTTTCTGGCCAATTTATATGCCCTCTCCTTGGATTTTATGCTATCCCTAATTTCCCTTGTTAGCCACGGTTGAGTCACCCTTTTTGTTTTATTCTTATGCCACACTGGGATGAACAAATTCTGTAGTTCATCCATGCAGTCTTTGAATGTTTGCCATTGCCTATCCACCGTCAACCCTTTGAGTGACATTCTCCAATCAATCCTACCCAATTCGCGCCTCATACCATCGTAGTTTCCTTTATTTAAATTCAGGACCCTAGTCTCTGATTCAACTACTTCACTCTCCATCCTAATGAAGAATTCTATCATATTATGATCACTCTGACCCAAGGGGCCTCATACAACAAAATTGCTAATTAATCCTTTCTCATTACATAATACCCAGTCTAAGATGGCCTGATCTCTGGTTGGTTCCTCGACATATTGTTCCAGAAAACCATCCCGTAAACATTCTAGGAATTCCTCCTCCACAGTATTTTTACTAATTTGGTTAGCCCAATTTATATGTAAATTAAAGTCACCCATGATGACTGCTGTGCCTTTACTGCATGCTTCTCTAATTTCCCTTTTAATGCCATCCCCAACCTCCGTATTACTGTTTGGAGGTCTATATACCACTCCCACAACGTTTTCTGCCCCTTGTTGTTTCTCAGTTCTACCCATACAGATTCCGCATCATCAGAGCTAATATCCTTCCTTTCAATTGTGTTAATCCCCTCTTTAACCAGCAATGCTACCTCACCTCCCTTTCTTTTTTGCCTATCTTTCCTAAATATTGAATACCCCTGGATGTTGAGTTCCCAGTCTTGGCCACCCTGGAGCCATGTTTCTGTAATCCCAATCAAATCGTATTCATTTACCTCTATTTGCGCAGCTAATTCATCCACCTTGTTCCAAATGCTCCTTGCATTAAGACACAAAGCCTTCAGGATTGTTTTTTTAATGCTCTCAAACCTATATGAATTATTATTTACTGTGACCATGTTTGATTTAAACCGTTGAGTTCTTTGCCTTCTACTTTTGTTTTTCTCCTTCCTGTCTTTTGCTTTTATCCTTGTATCCCTTTCCTCTGTCTCCCTGCTCAGGTTCCCAGCCCCCTGCCACTTTAGTTTAAACCCTCCCCAACAGCACTAGCAAACACTCCCCCTAGGACATCGGTCCCGGTCCTGCCCAGGTGCAGACCGTCCCGTTTGTACTGGTCCCACCTCCCCCAGAACCAGTTCCAATGTCCAAGGAATTTGAATCCCTCCCCCTTGCACCATTCCTCTAGCCAAGTATTCATTTGAAATATCCTTCTATTTCTACTCTGACTAGCACGTGGCACTGGTAGCAATCCTGAGATTACTACCTTTGAGGTCCTATTTTTTAATTTACCTCCTAACTCCCTATATTCTGCTTTTAGGACCTCATCCCGTTTTTTACCTATATCGTTGATGCCTATGTGCACCACGACAACTGGCTGTTCGCCCTCCCCCTCCAGAATGTTCTGTAGCCGCTCTGAGATGTCCTTGACCTTTGCACCAGGGAGGCAGCACACCATCCTGGAGTCTCGTTTGCAGCCGCAGAAACGCCTATCTATTCCCCTTACAATTGAATCCCCTATCACTATAGCTCTTCCACACTTTTTCCTCCCAGTCTGTGCAGCAG
Organism: Squalus acanthias; assembly: GCA_030390025.1. NCBI lineage: Eukaryota > Metazoa > Chordata > Chondrichthyes > Squaliformes > Squalidae > Squalus > Squalus acanthias. The sequence continues at coordinate 67,825,697 of CM059431.1, forward strand.
AGCCACCCATGGTGCCAGGAAGTTGGCTGCTGCTGCCTTCCCCTGATAAGTCATCCCCCCCAACAGCATCCAAAGTGGTATATCTGTTTGAGAGGGGGATGGCCACAGGGGACCCCTGCACTACCTGCCTGCACCTCTTACTCTGCCTGGTGGCCACCCATTCACTTCCTGCCTGTACACCCTTTACCTGCGGTGTGACCAACTCTCTAAACGTGCTATCCACGACGTCCTCAGCATCGCGAATGCTCCAATATGCATCCATCCGCAGCTCCAGCTCCGCAATGCGGTCCATCAGTAGCTGCAGCTGGATACACTTCCCACACACATGGTCGTCAGGGACACAGGAAGCGTCCCTGATTTCCCACATATAGCAGGAGGAGCATATCACAGGGTGGAGCTCTCCTGCCATGACTTACCCTTTAATTAACTAATTAAAATTAAATTAAATGAATCCCACCAATTTCACTTCAATTAAATGATATACTCAAGGGCCCTTGTTTAACAGCAGTCCCCGCTACACCACAGAGACTCTAGAAACTATAAACCACAGAATTTAAGTATGGAAAGAAGGAGAAAGAGAGAAATACTCACCAACCAATCACTTACCTGCTTTCTGATGACGTCACACTTCGATTACTTTTTACTTCTGTCTCCCGCTCTGAGATTGGTGGGCCTACCTGCTCCTCGGGCTCGCCTTTGTACTCTGCCACCGCCGCTCCTCCTAGGTCCGCACTGCCGCTGCTGTGGGCCTACCTGCTCCTGGGGCTCCCTTTTGTACTCTGCCGCCGCCGCTCCTCCTAGGTCCACACCGCCGCTACATGTGTGCAGTCAATGATGCCCTGCACCATTGGCAAGCCTGCCATATTGGCAAAGCCAACCGCACGCACCGTCACACTTGGGCCATCTGTGGTGAAGTGGATGTAATTGTGCGACTTTGCAAAGAGGGCATCGGTGACCTGCGTGATGCAGGTGTGTGCGGCCGACTGGGAGATGCCTCTGATGTCTGCAGCTGATCCCTGGAAGGAGCCCGAATCAAAGAAGTTGAGTGCAGTGGTGACTTTGACAGCACTGGTAAGGAGTGTCTACACGCTCCTCTGGGCTCCAGGTGTTGGTGCAGCATTGCGCAGATGTCAGCGACTATGTCTCTCGAAAGTCTCAGCCTCCTTTAGCACTGCTGCTCAGTCATGCTGAGGAAGCTGATCCTCTGCCTGTAAACCCTGTGTTGGGGGTATCTCCTGCGGCGAGACGCAGCCCTGCGCTGAGGCCCTCTGCCCTGTGCATCATCAGGTGGGTGAGGAGGAGGTTGGTGCTCCTGGTGCCGGTGCTGCTGTTGTGGCTGGTTGTGGTGCTGCCGTGGCTGCTCTTCCTCCGAATCTGATGACCAGGATGAGAGGATATAAATGTTTCCCATCCCGTAGCTATAGATTTCACTTGAGGCATGAAGCTTGCAAGCGCACAATCGAAGTGGCCTGAAATTATTCCAATCAGGTCACACTGCAGATGGCTGTCAGCTTGAACAGTCACAAGGTCAGTAGATTTGCAAAATCTTATCCCAAACGTCCAGAAACAAGGTTGTTGCATTTGAATGTCTGCTGTGTTTCAGGGGCACTTTTAAAGTGCTGCTCCAATGACTACAAATCATCTCCTCCAGCAACTCGTCTCCTTGCAGCTGGCCTGTTTCTGACAAGACAGGAAACAGGAGCCAGAAGCACGCAAATGGGAAACCACTATCAAAATAAGATTAGCAAGGCAGTTAACAGGCAGTCAACTGCCTTAACTACCTGTCCCACTACCTGACCCAGTTGGGTCAGTTTGGGAGCGGCTGAAGCGACACTCATGAAAATCGCGTGGAGGCGGGTTGGGTGTCTGAAACCATTTTTTCCGATTTTCGCTGCCGACCCTCCTCCAAACCCGCCTCCTCAGGGCTATTAAAATCAAGCCCTGCACTTCAAAAAGTACTCAATTGTCTGTCAAGCACTTTGGGACGTCCTGAGGTCGTGAAAGGCGCTATATAAAGTCCTTCTTTTTTCTTTATGCGAATATTCATACACATTTGAAAAGATATATAAACTTTGTATCCAGTGAATCATACAGGTGAAAGAACATTATTCCTATTGGATACATTATTATACATATTCCTGACTCACAGCATTACTACCACAGACTTACTACTGATCGCAGGCAGGAATGAAGATGGAAATATGGAGTTGCATTGGTTTAATGTATTTTGTTGTTAACAAATTGAATGTGATGTAAGGCCTAAAGTTAACAATAGGTGGCCTCAAAACACTATTTTATCTGAACAGTCTTCAGGCTGGAAGAGTCTTTCACAGCGATACTATTGATATTGCTGATTCTGTTCACTTGGTATATTAAAGATAGTTTAAGATTAGCTCTGGTTCATTCATATTATAACTATTCTGGTCATTTTCTCTGTTGATGCAATTTAGTATTCTGCTTTTGGTGAAGGATAAAAAATTACGTCATAAGGCACCTTGCAGGTGATTTTTGTTGTTGTTGAAAAATCCATTTATCTACAGCAAAAATAAATCCAGTGACAGCTGAATTTTAAATTATTAAATTTTTGCTAAACACAACTATCTCATGGAATTTAGCATCACACTGCTGAAAAGTTTTGACAGAATCTTCTTGTAAATAATTGATCTAGTTACATTATTTAAGGAACATATAATCCATTATGTCAATCCTAGATAATATGGAATGGATTTCAGTGCTGTGATACAATAATCATGATCTTAATGTTGTTAACAGTACCATTCCACACTTGTAGTAAATAGGTGAAATTCTAAATGGTTAAGAACTGGTTCTAGTCTTGCCAAAATGATAATATGCTAATAGCATTCAAATTTCATGGGACAACAATTTGCATAAATATTCACAGTCCTATGGTGTTTGTTAGCAACAGGTTCTTTTATGGCAGGTGGCATAGCTCTGCACTGGTTTCTTTGTCTACCTGTGAAAACAGTCCCCCACAGTCGTTAGGTAGGTGTGACAGTACCTGCAGATATGATGTATGGGATCTTGGCCTCTGTAGCCAATCAAGCTTTGCTGTCTGTTGATCCCCTTGACAAGCCTCTTTTGTACTATATGTAGTATTATATGCTACAACTGGGGCAGGCTTCTGAAAAAAACATTCAGCAATTGATTAGTCAGGTTTCCACATGTATCTGTGCCATTGGGACCTACGTGGAGTGTTGCTCATTCTCATAGAGTCATCGGGGGAAAAATTCAGTTGGTTGCGCCTCCCGTTAGCACATTAAGAGGGCGCTAATGGGGCGCAAAGCATTGAGCGCCCAGGCGCGGCGATGTTTGCGCCGCTCGCGAAATTAACTAGACATTTTGCGGCGGCGCTAAACACTACCGCCACGATCTCCTGCGCCGGCAGATCGTGACATCAGTCGAGTGCGCAACGCCCCGGTATCGTCTCGGAGCAGATATTGAGTGGCGCCCCCTGCCTTACCGCCTGACGCTAGCAACGACAGGTTGAGGGGAGCGTTTTGCAGTCATGAAGGGACTGGGGGAGCGCTATTTAAAGGCGACTGCTTCCTGCCTTTTATTGTTGGTGCCATTTTTGAACCATGCATTCTGAGAGAGAGAGAGAGACTTCTGGAGAGATTCAACGCTGTGTGAAGGAGTTTTGGGTACTGAGCAGCACTTTGCAGGTTCATTTTGATTTGCCATTCCTTGTATCGATTTAGAAGAGACTATGGGGGCTGCACTCTAAGCTCTTTCCCTGGTACTCCCAATTGTTCTTTCCAGCAGATTTGATGTGCAGGTCTCTCCAGGCCGGGATTCAAAGCTGCAATGAGCAGGATGTGGATGGAAAGCAAGATCAACCATCCCCTTTAAGAACTGTCCGGTGCCATTGTGTGTGTGTTCCATTGCTGACTGACATCACATGAGCTTCGCCAGCACTCTGAGGTAGCGCCTCGCTCCTTGGCCTTTGCGCCTTAAGAGAGGTGTGAAGCGCCTGATTTAGCGCTCCAATCACTTCCAGGGGCGATAAAAGTCAAGTTTGCAGTCGGTGGCGATAATTAGCACCAGGCGCTAATCTTTGCGCCCGGCCGATAATTGCGCCCCAAATGGGGCGATACTGAATTTCTCCCCCATAGAGTCATAGGGGTAGAAATTAGGTCGCGCCCCATTTGGGGCGCAAATATCGTCTGGACACAAATATTAGCGCCTGGCGCTAATTATCGGCACTGACTGGAAACTTCACTTTTACCGCCCCGGGAGGTGAGTGGAGCGCTAAAGCAGGCGCTGCACACCTGTCTTAAGGCGCAAAGGCCGAGCAGTGAGGCGCTAACTCAGAGCGCTGGCGAAGCTCATGTAATGTCAGTCAGCCATGGAACACACACACAATGGCACGGGCCTGTTCTTAAAGGGGATGGTTAATCTTGCTTTCCATCCACATCCTGTTCATTGCAGCCTTGAATCTCGGCCTGGAGAGACTTGCACATCAAATGTGCTGGAAAGAACAATGGAGAGTACCAGGCAAAGAGCTCAGAGTGCAGCTCCCACAGTCTCTGCTAAATCGATACAAGGAATGGCAAATCAAAATGAACCTGCAAAGTGCTGCTCAGTACCCAAAACTCCTTCACACAACGTTGAATCTCTCCAGAAGTCTCTCCCTCTCTCTCTCAGAATGCGTAGTTCAAAAATGCCACCAACAATAAAAGACAGGAAGAGGCCCCCTTTAAATAGCGCCCCCCCCCCCAGCCCCACAGCGATTGATAGCGTTCCAGTCTTCTGGTCGTTGGATGCGCGAGGCAGTAAGGCAGGGGGCGCCACTCAATTTCCGCTCCGGGGCGCCACAAGGGCGTTGCACCATGGAATGATGTCACAATCTGCGCGCGCAGGTGGTCGCAGCGGTAAGTTTTAGCGCCGCCGCACAATCTCAAGTTAAGTTCTCGAGCGGCGCAAACATCGCTGCGCCCGGGCGTTAGCGGCTTTGCGCCCCATTAGCGCCCTCTTAAGGTGCTAACGGGAGGCGCAACCAACTGAATTTTTACCCCATAGAGTTATACAGCACAGAAAGAGGCCCTTCGGTCCATCGTGTCTGCGCCGGCCATCAAGCCCTATCTATTTTAATCCCATTTTCCAGCAGTTGGTCCGTAGCCTTGTATGCTATGGCGTTTCAAGTGCTCATCTAAATGCTTCTTGAATGTTGTGAGGGTTCCTGCCTCTACCACCCTTTCAGGCAGTGAGTTCCAGATTCCAACCACCCTCTGGGTGAAAAAGTTTTTCCTCAAATCCCCTCTAAACCTCCTGCCCCTTATCTTGAAACTATGCCCCCTGGTTATTGACCCCTCTACTAAGGGGAAAAGTTCCTTTCTGTCTACCCTATCCATGCCCCTCATAATTTTGTACACCTCAATCAGATCCCGCCTCAGCCTTCTCTGCTCTAAGGAAAACAGCCCCAGCCTGTCCAGTCTCTCTTCATAGCTGAAGTGCTCCAGCCCAGGTAACATCCTGGTGAATCTCGTTTGCACCCTCTCTAATGCAATCACATCCTTCCTATAGTGTGGCGATCAGAACTGCACACAGTATTCCAGCTATGGCCTAACTAACATTTTGTACAGCTCCATCATAACCTCCCTGCTCTTATATTCTATGCCTCGGCTAATGAAGGCAAGTATCCCATATGCCTTTTTAACCACCTTATCTACCTGTCCTGCTGCCTTCAGGGATCTACGTACATGCACACCAAGGTCCCTCTGATCCTCTGTCCTTCCTAGGGTCCTACCATTCATTGTGTATTCCCTTGCCTTGTTAGTCCTCCCAAAATGCATCACCTCACACTTTTCAGGGTTAAATTCCATTTGCCACTGTTCTGCCCATCTGACCAACCTGTCTATATCGTCCTGTAGCCTGAGGCTTCCCTCCTCGCTATTTACCACTCCACCAATTTTTGTGTCATCTGCTAAATTACTGATCACACCTCCTACATTCATATCTAAATCATTAATGTACACTACAAACAGCAAGGACCCAGCACCGATCCCTGCAGTACACCACTGGACACAGACTTCCAGTCACAAAAACAACCTTCGACCATCACCCTCTGCCTCCTGCCACTAAACCAATTTTGGATCCAATGTGCCAAATTGCCCTGGATCCCATGGGCTCAAACAAATATTTCAAAATCCTCAGGACATTGTGAACAATTTAAAATATGAAATGCTTCATTGTGCATACTATTGTTTTAGTAACTATATTGGCAGCTGCACTGATTATTAGAACAGAAATACATGAACACACAACAATCACTTGTGAACAGAGATCTGATAATTCCTCCCACTCCCCAGCAAGCTGAGTGTTCAAAGGGATGTTAAAAGAAGGAAAAAAAGCACAAACATCTGTATACTGGATACTGGCTGGTATGAACTGAAAACCAAGGAGTAATTCCTGGTCATATCTCTTCTTGCCCTTTGAATTGAGCAACTTCCACTGCTCTTCTATGAAGTCACACACCAGACTGTCATTAGGGCTTTCTTTGGTGCTAGTCTCAATGCTTTCACTTTCTGGAATGGTCTCCGAACCATTCTGTTCAGGCTTGCCCAGTCTCAGTGGTTGATTTTTTCAATTATGCCCTTGCGCTCCATGCAATCTGATTCCGCTGATATCTTTTCCTTTAGAGCATAGGATCCTGCTCTCTGCATAAAAAAAATTGGTTTCACTCCTTCCTAAAGTGTGCCTGGATACCCTTTGCTGTACCAAGTTTCTGTACGTGGTTGCAAGGTGACCAAGGCTGGGAACTGAATATTCAGGGGTATTTGACATTTTGGAAGGATAGGCAGAAAGGAAAAGGAGAGGGTAGCTCTGTTAATAAAGGATGAGATCAGTGCAATGGTGAGAAATGATATTGGCTCAGAACAAAAACAACAACAACAACTTGTATTTATATAGCGCCTTTAACGTAGTAAAACGTTCCCAAGGCGCTGCACAGGAGTATTTTAAGACAACAAATTTGACACCGATCCACATAAGGATAAATTAGGGCAGGTGACCAAAAGCTTGGTCAAAGAGGTAGGTTTTAAGGAGTGTCTTAAAGAGAGGTAGAGAGGCGGAGAGGTTTAGGCAGGGAATTCCAGAGCTTAGGGCCTAGGCAACAGAAGGCACGACCACCAAAGGTTGAGCAATTATAATCAGGGATGCTCAAGAGGGCAGAATTAGAGGAGTGCAGATATCTTGGGGGGTTGTGGGTCTGAAGGAGATTACAGAGATAGGAAGGGGCGAGGCCATGGAGGGATTTGAAAATAAGGATGAGAATTTTGAAATCGAGGCACTGCTTAACCGGGAGCCAATGTAGGTCAACGAGCAAGATCAAGATGTAGAATCAGTTTGGGTGGAGATAAGAAATAGTAAAGGAAAGAAGTCATTGGTGGGAGTAGTCTATAGGCCCCCTAACAGTAGCTACACCGTAGGACAGAGTATAAATCAAGAAATAATGGGGGCTTGTAAGAAAGGTACTGCAATAATCATGGGTGATTTTAATCTTCATATACATTGGACAAATCAAATTGGCAAGGGTAGCCTTGAGGACGAGTTCATAGTGTATTCGGGATGGTTTCCTAGAACAATACATTGTGGAACCAACCAGGGAGCAGACTATTTTAGATCTGGTAATGTGTAATGAAACAGGATTAATTCATGATCTCATTGTGGAGGATCCTCTAGGGAAGAGTGATCATAGCATGAAAGAATTTCAAATTCAGTTTGAGGGTGAGAAACTTGGGTCTGAAACTAGTGTCCCAAACTTAAATAAAGGCAATTACAAAGGTATAAAGACAGAGTTGGCTAAAGTGGACTGGGAAAATAGATTAAAGGGTAAGACGGTAGATAAGCAGTGGCAGACATTTAAGGAGATATTATATAACTCTCAGCAAAGGTTTATTCCAGTGAGAAAGGAAGACTCTACAAGAAGGATGAACCATTTGTGGCCAACTGAGGAATTTAAGGATGCTATCAAATTGAAATAAAAGGCATAAAATGTTATGAAGATTAGTGGTAGGCCAGAGGATTGGGATTTTTTTTTTAGAAATCAGCAAAGGATGACTAAAAAAATAATAAAGAGGGAGAAGATAGATTATGAGAGTAAACTAGCAAAATATATAAAAATAGACAGTAAGAGCTTCTACTGGTATATAAAAAAGAAGAGAGTAGCTAAAGCAAACGTTGGTCCCTTAGAGAATGTAACTGGGGAATTAATAATGGGAAACAGGGAAATGGCAGAGACTTTGAACAGATATTTTGTATCGGTCTTCACGGTAGAAGACACTAAAAGCATCCCAATAATAATTGATAAACAAGGGGCTATCAGGAGGGAGGAACATGAAACAATCACTATCACTAGAGAAAAAGTACTAGGCAAACTAATAGGACTAAAGGCTGACTAGTCCCCTGGACCTGCTGGCCTGCATCCTAGGGTCTTAAAAGAAGTGGCTGCAGAGATAGTGGATGCTTTGGTTCTAAGCTACCAAAATTCCTTGGATTCTGGAGAGGTCCCAGCGGATTGGAAAACCGGAAATGTAACGCTCCTATTCAAGAAAGGAGGGAGATGGAAAGCAGGAAACTAAAGGCCAGTTAGCCTAACATCTGTCATTGGGAAAATGCTGGAGTCCATTATTAAGGAAGTAGTAGCAGGACATTTAGAAAATCATAATACAATCAAGCAGAGTCAACATGGTTTTATGAAAGGGAAATCGTGCTTGACAACTTTATTAGAGTTCTTTGAGGATGTAACGAGCAGGGTGGATAAAGGGGAACCAGTAGATGTAGTGTATTTGGATTTCCAGAAGGCATTCAATAAGGTGCCACATAAAAGGTTAATGCACAAGATAAGAGCTCACAGGGTTGGGGGTAATATATTAACATGGTTAGAGGATTGGCTAACTAACTGAAAACAGAGAGTCGGGATAAATGGGTCATTTTCAGGTTGGCAAACTGTAACTAGTGGGGTGCCACAGGGATCAGTGCTGGGGCCTCAACTATTTACAATCTATATTAATGACTTGGATGAAGGGACCGAGTACACTGTAGCCAAATTTGCTGATGATACAAAGATAGGTGGGAAGCAAGTTGTGAGGAGGACACAAAGGCCGTGATTTTGCATTAGGTGTCGGGATGGGTGTGGGTCAGCTGGTTTCTGAGTTTCGTCCCACTCCTCGCTACCTCCTCTCCACAGACATGATTTTCCCTTGATTGACCTTGTTAGGACGCGGGTCTGATGACGTCATTTGATGATGCGTCATCTGACGGTTTCCTTAAAGGGACCATGCACAATTTTTTTTTGACGGTTGATTTCTCAGTGTTTGACAGCATTGAGGTGCTGAAAACACTGACAATCACTGCACAAAGGTGAACTCTTGTACCCAGGCTCTCCAATGACTCCCTCCATATGCTGGAATAGATGGCAGCTGCAGGTGAGATGACAGAAGCGATCTGTCACTGGTGAGAGAGGTTCTCCCAATGAGGTGGCACTGGACATATAGTTGGATTAAAAAACTTGTAAGCTAAAGAAATCTGTATATGTTTTAAAAATGCAGTAACCAACATTTTCATTGCTCTGAAACTCACCATGTGCAACATGGCATCCTTGACACCACTTCTGCAGCTGTCATCTTTTCACAAACATTACATCGGACTCACAACATGCCACACTTATCTGGCGTGGTGTCCGGATGTCATGAAACCTGACCCAGAAGCGGGAAAATCAAAAACAAGGCTGAAAACTACTGCCAAGTACCTGTTAATAGGCAGGTAATTGCCTTTAATCCATTTACTGCCGTTAGGTCCATTCGCAAATCAGGGACCCTGTCGTAAGAATGAGCCTTACGCGTGGTAAACTTAATGTAAGCTTTAATCAACTTAAAACGGTGCTGCATACAAAAGAGGTCTTACCCTATGCCTCTTCCAGAGCTAACTGATCAGTCCAGTATTTATCCTGGACTGATTACAGGAAGTGATGTCATACAGGAAGCTGAAAAGTGTTACCACATTCTCCCCCCCCAAAAGATTAGGAGGCCGGAATGCTCCCTCCATTTCGTAGCCGTTGGATGAGGGAGAGCCGCACCCGTTTGGGTTCTCGTAGCGGTAGAGGGCCCCTAGCCCGTTTACCCGCTGCGGGCCATGGACCAGAGTCCGAGTGCTCCAGCCCGCTCTGTGAGGGGTCAGAACGATCCTGACTGTGTACTGGTACCCGAATGGGTGTCGGGCAGGGCTGTGGCAGATCCGTTTCTGAGCGTACGGTACAGGGTTGATCGTGGCTGCGCGTGCGAGCCCCGACGGGCTCATAGTCAGTCTGCCCCAGGTCGGCACGCTGGAGTGAGGTACCAGCCGGCGTCAGATCCCGATCATGATGAGAGGCACCTGGCAAGCCCAGAGATGTGCCTGGTACAATATCATCCCCTGGTGTCCCTCTATGTTTCGGCGGGCAGGGAGCCAGATCCCGCAATGACACGGTAGATTCCCGACCGTCAGGATACCGAATATAGGCGTAGGTAGGGTTGACGTCAGTGAGCTCAACCTCATCTACCAGGGGGTCATTCTTAGACGCCCGGACATATCTTCGGAGTAGCACTGGTCCCGGTGCAGTCAGCCACGACGGGAGAGATGTCCCATAGGATGAGCGACGCTGAAATCGGAAGAACCGTTCATGAGGCGTCGTATTTGTGGCGGTCGAAAGGAGGGACCGTGTGGAGTGTAATGCGTCTGGAAGTACTGCTTCCCAATGCTGGTTGGGTAGGCCCCGAGATCTCAAAGCCAGACGTACCGCATTCCAGATGATAGCGTTAAAACGCTCGACTTGCCCATTCCCAACCGGATGATAAGGCGTCGTTTTGCTGGCAGCAATACCCCGTTCCGAGAGATAGGCCTTGAGTTCTCCCGACATAAAAGAAGGGCCCCGATCTGAATGAACATAGGATGCCATGCCACAGAAAGCAAATACCTGTTCAAGGCAGCTGATAACCGTGGTTGTCAGCATATTGGGGCAGGGAAAGGCAAACGGAAAACGAGAATACTCATCAACCATTGTTAATAGATAAGTGTTGCGAGTCGAAGAGGGCAACGGCCCCTTAAAATCGATGCTAAGCCTTTGCATTGGCTGGGTCGCATGTATGAGTATACCACCCGAGGGGCGGAAAAACCGAGGTTTCAATTCCGCACAGACTCTGCAGTCCGAGCACATCTTCTTTACATCCCCGGTAGAGAATGGGAGATTTCGGGACCGCACGAAGTGCAGCATGCGAGTAACGCCTGGATGACACAACCCATCATGGATGTCTACGAGCGTAGAGGGTGCCATGGCGGAGCAGAATGCTCGTGTGAGGGTATCCGGAGCCACATTCTCCTTGCCAGGTCGATAGTGGATGGTGTAACCAAAAGAGGCCAATTCCAGCCGCCAAAGCTGGATTTTATTATTTTTAATTTTGGTCCGTTATCGATTATCGAGCATGAAGGCGACCGATCGCTGGTCCGTGATTAAGGTAAAGTGCTGGCGAGCCAGGAGATGACTCCACTTCCGTACTGCCTCTATGATGGCTGTAGCTTCTTTCTCGACTGGAGGATAATGTAGCTCAGCCCCTTGAAAAGTCCTGGACAAAAATGCCACCGGACGACCTTCCTGATTCAGAGTGGCTGAGATTGCCACCTCCGAGGCATCACACTCAACCACGAAAGGAAGACTCTCATCGATGGAGTGAAGAGCCGCTTTCTCCAACTGCTTTTTCAGGAGGTTAAAGGCTGCAACAGCCGTTGTGTCTAGTGGGAATGTGCTGGCCTTCAGTAGAGGTTGGATTCGGTCCGAGAAGTTAGGAATCCATTTCGCATAGTATGCAAACAGGCCGAGGGCCCGGCGCAAGGAGGCCGGATTCTTAGGTGGCGGGAGTTCTTGGAGTGGGCGAAGCCTTTCAGGGTCAGGTTTAATGATGCCATTGCCCACACAATAGCCAAGGATGTTGATAGTTGGTTGTGACTCAATGGATTTAGCCGCATTCAATGTCAAATTACGGTGCTGGAGTGCATCCCAAAATCGTTGGAGATTGGCGTCATGTTCCTGCTGATTGCGACCTGCGACAGTAATATTGTCCAGATAAGGAAACGTATCCTTCAAGTCTTCCTGTTTGACCAGGTCATCCATTGCTCGCTGGAAGACAGCCACTCCATTAGTGACCCCAAAGGGGAGGCGACGAAATTGATACAGCCGCCCATTGGCTTCAAAGGCTGTATACTGCTTGTCTGAGACCTTCAAGGGTACCTGATGATAGGCGCTTTTCAGATCATAAGTCGAGAACACCGTGTACTCAGCCAATTTATTAACCATATCATCGATGCGCGGCAATGGGTATGCGTCCAAGTCCGTATACTGATTGATGGTCTGTGAATAGTCAATGCACAGCCGTTTCTTGTGAGGTTGTAGAGGGTTCTTAACAATAACGACCTGGGCGCGCCATGGCGACGAACAAGGCTCGATGATATCCTCTGCTAAAAGCCGAGAAATCTCAGCCGCAATAAAAGACTGGTCTTCCTGACTGAAACGGCGTGACTTTGTTATAATCGGTTTGCATCGAGGAGGGATACTGGCAAACAGTGAGGGTTCATCCAGTGAAGCTGCTGACAAGGCACAGAACGGTAATCGAGGTCGTATATTAGAAATAGTGAGTTCAGGTTTGGATCCGCCGAACTCAATGGTAAGCTTCTTATGCTGCTTTTGAAAATCCAGCCCTAAGATAAGATCACTACATAAGTCCTTGAGCACCGAAAGCCGGGTGGAGGGATACCTGTGACCTTTAAGCATTATTTCAACTACACAGAAGCCAGAAATTCTGGTATTAAGTGATGACTGAGCCATCGCAACTGCCTGGTCCGATGGAAAAACATGTAGCTTTAACTGTGCAACAGTCTGTTCCCTAATGAAACTATCAGTGCTACCTGAGTCAATTAAGGCATCTAAAGTATGTCCATTAATTGATGCTTTTGTAGCTGCATGGAATAGATTCTGAGGACAAGCAGCTGTAATTGGTGTCGTTGCACAAAGAGTGGCTGAAATTCTAGGTGTGTTTCTTCGAGAAAAAACCCGAGAGGAAGCACGATAGTTTTTAGTTGGAACATCCTGATAGGCCCTTACTGGGGCAGTTCGGTAGGACTTAGCTTGATAAGCCCTCGTAGAGGCTCTTGATAGGCAAACCTTTACAAAATGACCCTTTTTGTTGCAATGACTGCAAAACGCATTGCGAGCAGGGCAGAATCTCCGAGGGTGAAACTCATCACCACAAAAAAAGCATTTCTTAGATTGCCAAGAGGCTGCCACAGTGGGGTCATCATCCTCTTCATCAGTGAAGTCATCAGATCGATCGTCAGGGATAAAGTCCTCCCTAATAGAGTTCACCTGTGGCCTCTTAAATTGCCTGACTGTAGTTAAGGCAGCAGACCGAGGTCTGGGCACTGTAAAAAGGTCTGCATTTCTTTTTGCCAGATCTAGAGAGCAAGCCAGGTCATAAGCTCTCTGCAGCTCAAGTGTCTTACTTTCCAGTAGACGCTGGCGTATAAATGGGGAGGCAAGCCCGCAGATGAACGCATCACGGATCATTTCTTCGCGGTATAGCTCAGCTGAGGCTGCCCGAAAGTTACAGTCCATACTAAGTCTGCGAAGCTCTTGGAGGAATTTATCAATGGATTCCTCCGGCCCTTGTTGGGCTGTAGCTAGTAGATGTCTAGCATAGACCTCATTCGGTGTCTTAGTATATAGTCTCTTAAGCGTCTGAATTGCCTCCTCATAACTGTCCCAGTCTTCCACATACTGAAATACATTCGGGGTGACACAGTTGATGAGTATCCGCAACTTTGAGTTATCATCAGCTTTGCAATACTCAAGAAAATTCTCAAACGTGCGATACCAGTGTTTCCACACCTTACCGGCTGCTGGGGTGTTTGGGTCCAAGTCAAGACGCGATGGTTTAAGGATGTTTTCCATGATGGGTGATTCCCTGGATCCTTAGCTCCGAGTTCGTCCAAAAAGTTTGAGTGCGAAGTTTTTCAAAAGTTGATTAAATTGTCGTAAGAATGAGCCTTACGCGTGGTAAACTTAATGTAAGCTTTAATCAACTTAAAACGGTGCTGCATACAAAAGAGGTCTTACCCTATGCCTCTTCCAGAGCTAACTGATCAGTCCAGTATTTATCCTGGACTGATTACAGGAAGTGATGTCATACAGGAAGCTGAAAAGTGTTACCACAGACCCGTCACTTGGGAAGGCTGTTTGGAGGGGGGTTGATGGCAGATTCGGGGCCCGCCGTCAATCAATAGCACTTTAACCTCTGACCCGCCTCTCTGAGCGCCGGCAAAATCGCGGCCAAAGAGTCTGCAAAGGGATATAGATAGGTTAAGTGAGTGGGCAAAAATTTGGCAGATGGAGTATAAAGTGTGAAAATGTGAGGTTATCCACCTTGGTAGGAAAAATAAAAAAGCAAATTATTATTTAAATGGAGAGAGACTACAAAATGCAGCGGCACAGAGGGATCTGGGGGTCTGCATACATGAAACACATAAAGTTAGCATGCAGGTACAGCAAGTAATTAGGAAGGCAAATGGAATGTTGGCCTTTATTGCAAAGGGGATGGAGTCTTGCTACAACTGTACAGGGTGCTGGTGAGACCACATCTGGAGTACTGCGTGCAGTTTTGGTCTCCTTATTTAAGGAGGGATATATTTGCATTGGAGGCAGTTCAGAGAAGGTTCACTTGGTTGATTCCTGAGATGAAGGGGTTGTCTTATGAGGAAAAGTTGAGCAGGTTGGGCCTATGCTCATTGGAGTTTAGAAGAATGAGAGGTGATCTTATTGAAACATATAAGATTCTGAGGGGGCTCGACAGGGTAGATGCAGGGAGAATGTTTCCCCTCGGGGGGGGAATCTAGAACTAGGGAGCATAGTTTCAAAATAAGGGGTTGCCCATTTAAAATGGAGATGAGGTGGAATTTCTTCTTTCAGAGGGTCGTGAATCTTTGGAATTCTCTACCCCAGAGAGCTTTGGAGGCGGAGTCATTGAATATATTCAAGGCGAAGATTGACAGATATTTGAGCTACAGAGGAGTCAAGGGTTATGGGGAGTGGGCGGGAAAGTGGAGTTGAGGTAGAAGATCAGCCATGATCTTATTGAATGGCGGAGCAGGCTCGAGGGGCCAAATGGCCTACTCCTGCTCCTATTTCTTATGTTCTTATGTTCAAGTTTTGACTGAATAATGAGTACGCCCATGAGTCTTTCAATCGTTATCTTGTTAATATTGGCCCAGTTTACCCTCAGTCTATAAACCAATCTCATATACGTTTGATGACATAATAGTTGCCGTAGCCCCAGTGTCTAATTCTAATTCACATTTAATATCTTCTATCTTGCCCCTTTCCTGCTTTGGAATAGAAAGGAAAAATTGTCTCTTCTTTCATTTTGTCTTGTGGTACAGTTTCTTCTTCAGGTTTTTCATTAGAATTGACATAATTGATACTGGATTTTTTTCTTTCCTTCTGTTGATTCCTCACAGTGCTATATGCTATGATTTTAGGCTGCCTTTTTTTCGTCCCTGCCTCCAATCTAGCAGAACTTACTGGCTTCCAACAGCCATGGCTCAGTGTTAGCACTCTTGCCTCGAAGTCAGAAGGTTGCGGGTTTCAAGTCCCACTCCAGAGATTTGAACACAAAATCCAGGCTGACATTCCAGTGCAGTACTGAGGGAGTGCTGCACTGTCGGAGGTGCCATCTTTTGGATGAGACATTAAACCGAGGCCCCGTCTGCCCTCTCAGCTGGATGTAAAAGATTCCATGGCACTATTTCAAGAAGAACAGAAGCGTCTCGACTGTGTGCTGGCCAATCCCTCAACCAACATCACAAAGAGATTATCTGGTCATTATCTCATTGCTCTTTGTGGGACCTTGCTGTGTGCAATTTGGTTGCCGCGTTTCTTATATTATAGCAGTGACTACAATTCAAAAGTACTTAATTGGCTGTAAAGCACTTTGGGATGTCCTGAGATTGTGAAAGGTGTTATATAAATGCAAATCTTTCTTTTTTGCTAAATGGTCTGATTCTGTGTAGTTGACATTTAACCTTCTTGCAAAAAGGTTATAATCTGTTATTGGAATAATGCATCGTTAGACATGCTGTCTTTTAAATGAGATGTTAAACCGAGGCACAATCTGCTCTCTCAGGTGGATGTAAAAGATCCCATGACACTATTTGAAGAAGATCAGGGGAGTTGTTCTGGCCAACATACATAACTCCCATAGTAATGCAATGAAATGTCAGCCTAGATTTTATAATAAAGTCTTTGGACGACACAACTTTATGACTCAGGTACCACTGAGCCAAGGTTGATGCCAAATCATTGAGCGGGGATTTCCTGGAAACGTGGGCCATTGGAATGGCATATCTACATCGTTGACTTCGTTTTCCAGTGCAAAAGTCTCAGAAAATAATGGCGTAAGTGAAGTACGTCCCTATTCACACTATGCCATAATTTCCTGGGACTTTTGCGATCAACAATCAACATCACTAAAACAGTTCATTTTGTCATTTAACTCATTGCTGTTTGTTGACCTTGCTGTGTGCAAACTGGCTGTTGTGTTTCCCCACATTACAACATGATAGGCGTTTCTGCGGCCGCAGACGTGACTCCAGGATGGTATGTTGCCTCCCTGGTACCAGGGTCAAGGATGTCACCGAACGGCAGCAGAGCATTCTGGGGGGAGAGGGTGAACAACCAGATGTCGTGGTCCATATCGGTACCAATGACATAGGTAGAAAGAGGGATGAGGTCCTGCAAGCAGAGTTTAGGGAGCTAGGAGTCAGATTAAAAAACAGGACCTCGAAGGTAGTAATCTCCGGATTACTCCCGGTGCCACGTGCTAGTGAGTCCAGAAATAGGAGGATAGAGCAGATGAATGCGTGGCTGGAAGGATGGTGCAGGAGGGAGGGCTTTAGATTCCTGTGGCATTTCTGGGGGAGGTGGGACCTGTACAAGCCGGACGGGTTGCACCTCAACAGAGCTGGGAGCTGGGACCAATATCCTCGCGGGCCGGGGGGTGGGGGGGGGGTGGTTAAACTAGCTTGGCAGGGGGATGGGAACCTAAGAATAGAGTCAGTAGGGTGGGAAGAAAAACTGGAATTGGAAAACAAAAAAATAGAAAGTAAATTGGAAGGACAGAGGAATCAAGGGCTAGATAGTAGTCAACAAGGAGGTTTGCCTATACTAAATGGTATATACTTCAATGCAAGGAGTATAGCGAACAAGGCAGATGAGCTGAGGGCACAAGTAGATACTTGGGACTGTGATATTATAGCTATTACAGAGACGTGGCTGAAAGAGGGGCAGGTATGGCAGCTTAACCTTTCTGGTTACAGGATTTTCAGACAGGATAGAGAGGGAGGTAAAAAGGGTGAGGGGGTCGCGGTATTGATTAAAGAAACTATTACAGTTGTGAGGAGGGATGATATGTTGGAGGGATCATCAAACAAGGCCATATGGGTTGAATTGAAAAACAATAAAGGGGCGATCACACTGCTGGGAGTGTACTATAGACCCCCAAACAGTGAGAAGGAGATAGAAGAGCAAATATGTAGACAAATTTCTGAGAAGTGCAAAAACTATAGGGCAGTAATTGTAGGGGATTTCAACTACCCCAATATTAACTGGGATAAAATTACTGTGAAGGGTATAGAGGGTGCGGAATTCCTAAAATGCATCCAGGAGAACTTTTTTAGCCAGTATGTAGCAAGCCCAACAAGGGAGGGGGCGGTTCTGGACTTAGTTTTAGGGAATGAAGCTGGGCAGGTAGAAGGCGTATCAGTGGGGGAGCATTTTGGTGCTAGTGACCATAATTCAGTTAGATTTAAGGTAGTTATGGAAAAGGACAAGGACAGACCAGGAATAAAAATTCTAAATTGGTGAAAAGCAAAGAGGGGATTTAGCCATAGTGGACTGGAAACAGCTACTTGCAGGTAAATCAGTGTCAGAGCAGTGGGAGGCATTCAAGGAGGAGATCCGGAGGGTTCAGACCAAATATGTGCCCTTAAAGAAAAAAGGTGGGACTAACAAATCTAGAGCCCCCTGGATGTCTAGGGACATACAGGGTGCGATAAAGAAAAAAAGGGAGGCGTATGACAGATACCGAGGGCTAAATACTGCAGAATCTTTAGAGGAGTACAGAAAGTGCAGGGGTGCAATTAAAAGGGAAAGCAAAGAGAGAGCATGAAAAATTCTTGGCAAGTAAAATCAAGGAAAACCCAAAGTTGTTTTATAAATATATTAAGAGTAAGAGGATAAATAAAGAAAGGGTAGGGCGTATTGGAGATCATGAAGGTAATGTGTGTGTGGAGGTGGGAGACTTCGGTAGGGTTCTTAATGAATACTTTGCGTCTGTTTTCACAAAGGAGAGGGGTGAAGCAGACATTGCTATCAGGGAGGAAGAGTGTGAAATATTAGATGAAATAAACATAGTGAGAGAGGAAGTATTAAGGTGTTTAGCAGCTTTAAAAGTGGATAAATCCCCAGGCCCGGATGAAATGTATCCCAGGCTGTTAAGCGAAGCAAAAGAGGAAATAGCAGAGGCCCTGACCATCATTTTCTAATCTTCTCTGGCTTCAGGTGTGGTGCTGGAGGACTGGAGGACTGCTAATGTGGTACCCTTGTTTAAAAAGGGAGAAAAGGATAGACCGAGTAATTACAGGCCAGTCAGCCTAACCTCGGTGGTGGGAAAATTATTGGAAAGAATTCTGAAGGATGGGATAAATCTTCATTTAGAAAGATACGGATTAATCAAGGATAATCAGCATGGATTTGTTAAGGGAAGGTCATGTCTGACAAACTTGATTGAATTTTTTGAGGAGGTAACGAGGAGGGTAGATGAGGGTAGTGTGTTTGACATAGTGTATATGGACTTTAGAAAGGCTTTTGATAAGGTTCCACATGGCAGACTGGTCACGAAGTTAAAAGCCCATGTGATCCAGGGCAAAGTGTCAAGTTGGATTCAAAACTGGCTCGGAGGCAGGAAGCAGAGGGTAATGGTTGATGGGTGTTTTTGTGACTGGAAGGCTGTTTCTAGTGGGGTTCCGCAGGGCTCAGTACTTTTTGTGGTATATATCAATGATCTAGACTTGAATATAGGGGGTATGATTAAGAAGTTTGCAGATGATACTAAAATCGGCTATGTGGTTGATACTGAAGAAGGAAGCTGTAGACTGCAGGAAGATATCAATAAATTGGTCAGGTGGGCAGAACAGTGGCAAATGGAATTATAGTGGGGTTACATTTGCCACCCTCCAATCTGCCAGAACTGTTCCATAATCTATAGAATTTTGGAAGATGACAACCAATGCATCCACTATTTCCATGGCTACCTCTTTTAATACTCTGGGATGCAGATTATCAGGCCCTGGGGATTTATCAGCTTTCAGTCCCATTAATTACTCCAGCACTATTTTTTTACTAATACTAATTTCCTTTAATTCCTCCTTCTCACTAGACCCTTGGTTCCCTAGCATTTCTGGGAAGTTATTTGTGTCCACTTCCGTGAAGACAGAACCAAAGTATTTGTTTAATTGCTCTGCCATTTCCTTGTTCCCCATTATAAATTCTCCCATTTCTGACTGTAAGGGACCTACATTTGTCTTCACTAATCTTTTTCTTTTTATATACTTGTAGAAGCTTTTACAATCCGCTTTTATGTTCCTTGCAAGTTTACTCTCATACTCTATTTTTCCCCTCTTAATCAATCTCTTGGTCCTTTTTTGCTGAACTCTAGACTGCTCCCAATCCTCAGGCTTGCTACTTTTTCTGGCAACTTTATATGACTCCTCTTTGGATCTAATACTATCCTTAATTTCTTTTGTTAGCCATGGTTGGGCCGCTTTTCATTTTGTGTTTTTGCGCCAGAAAGGAATGTATAACTGTTGCAATTTATGCATTCGTTCCTTAAATGTTAGCCATTGCCTATCCACCGTCATGCCTTTTGATGAGGCTCCCCAATCTATCATAGCCAACTCACTCCTCATACCTTCGTAGTTTCCTTTGTTTAGATTTAGGACCCTAGTTTCGGATTGGACTTCTTCACTTGCCATTTTAATGAAGAATTCTATCATGTTATGGTCACTCTTTCCTAAAGTACCCCGCACAACAAGATTATTAATTAACCCCTTCTCATTGCACAATACCCAATCTAGGATAGCCTGTTCCCTAGTTGGCTCCTCAACGTACTGGTCTAAAAAACCATCTCGTGCACACTCCAGGAATTCATCCTCCACAGTATTATTGCTAATTTGGTTTGGCCAGTCTATATGTAGATTAAAGTCACCCATGATTACTGTAGTACCCTTGTTACATGCATCTCTAATTTCCTGTTTGATGCCATCCCCTACATTACCACTACTGTTTGGAGGCCTATAGACAACTCCCACCAATGTTTTCTGCCCCTTGGTGCTTCTTAGCTCCACCCAGACCGATTCTACATCTTGATTTTCTGAGCCAATATCCTTTCTCACTATTGCTCTGATTTCATACTTTACTAACAAGGCCACCCCACCTACTATTCCCATTTCAAGAAATTGATGGAGATTTGAATGTGCCTACTTATTTTTATAAACATATTTATTCTAGATTATAATTCAATAATGCACTGTACCTTTTATTTGATTGGGTTTTCTCTTGTTCTCATTACCTGGCACTTATGTGGTTACCTGCCACTGTCAGCCCAAGTCTGGATGTTATCCAGGTCCTACTGTAGGCTGGCACGGTCTGCTTCTTTATTGGAGTCTATATGCAATTCACTGAACAGTTTGAAGTAAGATGTGCAATTCGTGTTAGGATTTGACAAAGTTATGGCCCTGAATTAACTGCGAAAATAACAGCGAGTCTAATGGCACTCACTGTTATTTATGTGCAAATCGGACAGCAACTTTAGGCGAGCGCAGATGCAAATAAATGTGGAAATTCAGAAGTTGCTGTCCGAGATGCGCCACTCCACCATAAGCTGCGTGAAAGCAGCGTCTCGCTTTGTAGCTCCCCATTCAAATGTATTAAATGGTGTGAAGTTCCTGTACTGACACAATAGATACGGATTAAACTCATCACAGAAAATTAGGGCTTGTCCATTTCAGTCTAAGTACCCTTTTTTAATGGCGTGATAAGTCTTAATTGCTGCCAAACAACCTCTCTGGCACTGAAAATTAACTTTTACAAGTGTCGAGTCTCATTCCTTCAGATTTTAATTGTTGTTGGTGATTTTTTTTAAATGAAATGAAATTTTACCTTATCTTTCTGTCTCTTCTTTCTCTCTCTCTTAATCCAATTTTTCTTTTGCTCTCTTTCTTTATTTTGCTTTCTGTATCTGATTTGACACTAGATTCACTATTCTAACTTACACTTCCTGGTTTAGCCTCTGCGCTGGTCATTAACAATACTTCAATCTGATTGGTTAAGGAGACACACAGTTGCTTGGCCTGTTCTCACAGATTCCAGATGCATTGTAGAGGGCGGCGCACCATTTAGATCTCGAACTTACAGCAACTTCTGGTGCAAAAGATCAAGTCTGATGAATAGCAGGCACCGTTTGCTGGCTGCAGTAAATTCTGACCTAATGAAAAATGGAATACTCAAATGCTGATCCTCTTGAAATCGATAGTTGAGTCCAAAAGATTGCCAGTTTGAATTCTGGAATGATCATTGTGTTGTACACTAGTATTGCATCAACAAACCCAACAGCTGGGCCTATAGCAAGGTTGATGGAAAACCAAAACTCCTGAACAGGAAACCTCATTAGCAAATTATATGTTTCTCAATGTTAAAATCAAGAGATATTGGTTGGCACAGAAGAAATGTTTCCGATGCTAATCTTTAAATTTTATCATTTAGATTACAGTTTATGAATATTTGACTAAAATAATAAACAACTAAAAGGAATCATTAGATGAGAAATCCCATAGAAGTATAGCCCTTCACCGCACAGAAAGAGGCAATTCAGCTAATTGGTCGTGATTTTATGAACCTCGGCGGGTCCGTGGCAGATGTTGTCACTGGCAGGTCCCGACCCCGCTGCTGGCTCCAGCCCGGCCTCCGAAATGACTTTCCAATGATTGGGCTAGTTAAGCCCACCCAGCGTTTTTCCCGGCCAATTGAAGGAAGCGGGTCTGATGACAATTTATGACGCGTCATCAGCCGATTTCCTTAAAGGGTCCATGCCCAAATTTAGTTTGACATTTGTGCTGTCAGTGTTCTACAGCATTGAGGTGCTGTAAACACTGACAAGCACTGCACAGAGGTGCACGGCTGCACCAGGTTCTCCGATGACAGTCACAGCATGCAGGGAGGTTCTCTTCTCTTCCAATGGGCGGAAGAGACCTCCCCAGGACACCAACGCAGCCTGGTTGCACATTACAGAGGAGGGCACAAGCGGGCATGTGGTCAGGAGGCCCTGGGTGCAGTGCCGCAAACCTTTCAATTATCTCATTAGATCACGAAAAGTTACTGCAAAGCCACACTCAACGTCATCCTGCTGTGCCACTCATCACATCCCCATCACTCTGCCTTCCCTACCCTACTCCTGCACATCCTTACTCACACCACCTCCACCCATCCCTCTCTATCTACATTTTCACATCCTTATCTCAGTAACCACACCTCACACTCACCCTCATCCTAGTGCAATCATACCAACTAACAACACACAAGGGTAGGCATGTGGATGTTTTAGCCAATGTTCATGTGAAGTTTCTGTTAATGTGCTGTCAAACATTGAAACCTGTATTTTCAACACTTTGCGTTCTTGGACAGATTTGTGTGCACCTTTGGAAGTGGCTTAGTGATTTGCAGTGAATGGTGAGACATAACGGTACCCCCCGCAATGCTAATGAGTGTGAAAGGAATGGCTTGGGCATTGTAGGGATGCTTTATGGTGTTGGTGTGGGGCAGTGCCAATCTGGTGCATCATGCGGCAGCCAGGGTGTACAGCATCAAGTGAAGTAAATCTGGCCATGGTGAGGCCATCCCTGGCCTCCCGGGCAGCAATGTGGTCGGGTACTGATGCCCTCTGTCCTGTACAGCATCAGGTGATTGTAGAGAAGGTTGGTGCTGTTGTTGGTGCTGCTGGTGTGCCTGGTGATGCTGGTGTTGGGGCTGATCATGGTGAGATTCTGAGGACCAAGGTGAGAGAGTTTCAAGGGCACCCATGCTGATGGAATAGATGGCAGCTGAAGTAGAGATGACAGAAGTGATCTGTCAATGGTGGGAGAGGTAATGAGGTCAGACTGGATGGAGACTTGTGTAAAGACTTGCAGCATCCTGAATCTGTAGTTGAAATGCAGTTTAGAGAAGCTAGTGGTTAAGGGAACATTTCTCAATCAGCTGGGAGCTTTGAGTTGACATTTGAAGCTGTCAACTCCTCAGTTGATTCAATGGCCACTGACCTCCCGCCTCAGCTTCACAGACGAGGTCTAGGCACAGCGGGAAACTGGTGGGCAACCTGTCAAATCCAAAAAGCTGGGGAAAAAAACATTGATACGTTGCTGTAAACAAGCCACTATTGATTTTAATAGCCTCCCCCGCCGCTGCCTTTTGGGTTTCCTCAGCGCTGACAGACCCGACATTTGGAAAGTCCAGTGTGCACATAGAAACATAGAAAAAAATAGGAGCAGGAGTAGGCCATTCAGCCCTTCGAGCCTGCTCCGCCATTCAATATGATCATGGCTGATCCTCTATCTCAATACCATATTCCCGCTCTCTCCCCATACCCCTTGATGTCTTTTGTGTCTAGAAATATATCTATCTCCTTCTTAAATATATTCAGTGACTTGGCCTCCACAGCCTTCTGTGGTAGAGAATTCCACAGGTTCACCACCCTCTGAGTGAAGAAATTTCTCCTCATCTTAGTCCTAAATGTCCTACCCCGTATCCTGAGACTGTGACCCCCTCATTCTAGAACCCCAGCCAGGGGAAACATCCTCCCTGCATCCAGTCTGTCTAGCCCTGTCAGAATTTTATACGTTTCAATGAGCTCCCCTCTCATTCTTCTGAACTCTAGTGAATACAGGCCTAAACAACCCAATCTCTCCTCATACGACAGTCCTGCCATCCCAGGAATCAGTCTGGTGAACCTTCGCTGCACTCCCTCTATAGCAAGTATATCCTTTCTTAGGTAAGGAGACCAAAACTGTACACAGTTCCCGACCCGCTGTCAATCATTTTAAATTTAACAGCTGACCTGCCACCCATCCTGTCCGCTGAGCGCCGGCAAAATCTGGCCATTATGTCTGTGTAGGCTCATTGCTCGAGCAATTCAAAACTAATCCTAGTGCCCTGCTCCAAATCAAAAGAGAAGCTGGAATAACACAGCAGGTCATGGAGAGAACTGACAGTTGACATTTCAGGGTCTTACACTTCTTTAGAACTGAAAAATAAGAGACAGGCGATTAATAGGATCCGAAAGAGGAGAAAAGGCAGGGGAAAGAAATATTAAAAACAAACAGACAAACACAGAGACGAAATGTCATGAGCTGAATTATGTAACAGATCATCTAGCCCTGTCAGAATTTTATACGTTTCAATGAGATCCCCTCTCATTCTTCTAAACTTTAGTGAATACAGGCCTAGTCGACCCAATCTCTCCTCATACGACAGTCCTGCCATCCCAGGAATCAGTCTGGTGAACCTTCGCTGCACTCCCTCTATGGCAAGTATATCCTTTCAACAGCTCATGGTCTACAGAGCAGCAATGATACCCGCCCTGCTGTATGCCTCAGAGACATGGACCATGTACAGCAGGCACCTCAAAGTACTGGAGAGGTACCACCAACGCTGCCTCCGCAAGATCCTGCAAATCCATTAGCAGGATAGGCGCACCAACGTCAGTGTTCTTGCTCAGGCCTACATCCCCAGCATCAAAGCTTTGACCACGCTCGATCAGCTCTGATGGACAGGTCACATTGTCCGCATGACCGATACGAGACTCCCAAAACAAGCGCTCTACTCACAGCTCCGGCACGGCAAGAGAGCCCCAGGTGGGCAGAGGAAATGCTTCAAGGACACCCTCAAAGCCTCCTTGAAAAAGTGTAACATCCCCACCGACACCTGGGAATCCCTGGCCCAAGACCGCACAAAGTGAAGGAGAAGCATCTGGGAAGGCGCCGAACACCTCGAGTCTCTTCGCCGGGAGCAAGCGGAAGCCAAGCGCAAGGAGCGCACGTCAACCCAAGCACCCCACCGACCCGAGCCTTCAACCACCCTCTGCCCCACCTGTGACAGAGACTGTAGGTCCCGCATTGGACTCATCAGTCACCTGAGAACTCATTTTTAATGTGGAAGCAAGTCATCCTCGGTTCCGAGGGACTGCCTAAGAAGAAGAGAGTAAAGAGTTAAAAGAAATTAAAGAAGAAAAGGATGTGTGAATAGTTAAGACAGTGAGAGGCCTGTAAAAATAGCAGAGATGAAAAACATGGAAAATGTTGGATCAAGTTTGAAATGAATAAGCACAATATTGTAGATGCTGGAAATCTGAAACAAAAACAGAAGATGCTGGAAACACACAGCAGAGCAGTCAATATCTGTGGAGATAACAGAAATGTTAATCTAATGGGTATGAGCCCTGTTCCAAAACTGTTTTGAAATTAAAACAGGTTTGAAATTTAAACAGAAGCTGCTAGTAAAATACATGGGCCTATCAGCTACAAAAGGAGAAAGAACAGTTAACGTGGAGGGTATAGCCCCACTTGCCCCCCCACCAGCACTGTGTTCTGACAAATGATCCGCCTTCACCCAAACACCAAGCTGTCATCTCCCCCAGCCCTGAACACCAATAGACCCAGCCCACATCATCAGCAACCCCTGATGTTTAGCAAATGGAGCATATAGCTAAAGTTAATATTCTGACCAAAGGGCTGCAGAGTGCCTAAGATACTTTTTAAAACAGTGTAAAAGGCCAAGGACAGAGAGGTCCGAGTAAGAAAGGGAGGTGGAGTTAAAGTGACAGGCCATCGATAGTTTGGGATCACCTGCTCTGGCCTCTCCCCATAGCCCTCTACCTTCGACCTCAAAAATGTATCCACTTTATCCTTAAATGATACAATGATCTCTGCCTGAACTATTACCTGTGGCCAAACATTCTAGATTCTACAACTCTCTGTGCCAAGAAATTTCTCCTAACTTTCTCCCACAGGCTCTTGGAGCCGATTTTTAAATAACAACTCCTTGTCATTTACACCCTGTCAACACCCTTCATAATTTTAAAAGTTCTATTAAATCTCCTCTTATTCAGTTTTCAATCCTTTCCTCCCATCTCTGACTTCATCCCAAATAAGTTAATTAGTTTTTTTTTTACTGAGATTTGACTCTGAAAAAGAAAATGACTTGAAATCAGTTAGCATCACAAGCAAAATGTGTAGATATCCAAAAAGTTGAACATGAAAGTGATTTGCACAGTAATTATTTATTTAAAAAATAATTTACTATCACTCACTGTGTCACACATTAGTAAGGAGTGGGTTTGGCCTGTGATCCCAGAAAAGAAAGCAGACTTTCCTGGAGGAAGGAAGGGAAATTCAAAATGTAACTCTCTAAGTCATTCTTGCCCATACCCAGGAATTGGGTCAAGAGTAACTCGAGCAGTGCTGGCCATGACTCTTCCTGATCTGACTACAGCATGAGGTGTGATTTCAAAGATCTAGACAGGTGAGGAAAAACTAACTAACATATTCATAATTGCCAAAAATTTTACTCAATTGATAATTACCAATAATACGTCGAATACCATTTGTGGAAACATAGGAACATAGAAGATAGGAGCAGGAGTAGGCCATTCAGCCCCTCGAGCCTGTTCCGCCATTCAATATGATCATGGCTGATCATCCAAATTCAGTACCCTGTCCCTGCTTTCTCCCCATATCCCTTGATCCCTTTAGCATTAAGAAATATATCTAACTCCTTCTTGAATATATTTAATGAATTGGCCTCAACTGCCTTCTGTGGTAGAGAATTCCACAGGTTCACCACTCTCTGGGTGAAGAAATTCCTCCTCATCTCAGTCCTAAATGGCTTACCCCTTATCCTTAGACTGTGATCCCTGGTTCTGGACTCCCCCGCCATCGGGAACATCCTTCCTGCATCTAGTCTGTCTAGTCCTGTTAGAATTTTATAAGTTTCAATGAGATCCCCTCTCATTCTTCTAAACTCTAGCGAATATAAGCCTAATCGACCCAATCTCTCCTCATACGTCATTCCTGCCATCCCAGGTATCATTCTGCTGAATCTTCGCTGCACTCTCTCCATGGCAAGAACATCCTTCCTCAGATAAGGCGACCAAAACTGCACACAATACTCAAGGTGTGGTCTCACCAAGGCCCTTTACTCGAATCCTCTCGCTACGAAGGCCAACATGCCATTTGCCTTCTTAACCGCCTGCTGCACTTGCATGCTTACCTTCAGCGACTGGTGCACAAGGACACCCAGGTCTCATTGCACTTCCCCTTTTCCCAATCTATTGCCGTTCAGATAATAATCTGTCTTCCTGCTTTTGCCACCAAAGTGGATAACCTGGCATTTAGCCACATTATACTGCATTTGCCATGCATCTGCCCAATCACCCAACCTGTCCAAATCATACTGGAGTTTCTCTGCATCCTCCTCACAGCACACACGCCCACCCAGCTTTGTGTCATCTGCAAACTTGGTGATATTACATCTAGTTCCCTCATCTAGATCATTTATATATATTGTGAATAGCTGGGGTCCTAGCACCGATCCCTGCGGTACCCCACTAGTCACTGCCTGCCACTCGGAAAAAGACCCGTTTATTCCAACTCTTTGCTTCCTGTCTGCCAACCAGTTCTCTATCCAAGACAGTACCTTACCCCCAATCCTGTGTGCTTTAACTTTGCACGCTAATCTCTTAGGCGGGACCTTATCGAAAGCATTCTGAAAGTCCAAATACACCACATCCACTGGTTCTCCCTTATCTATTCTACAAGTTACAGCCTCAAAAAATTCCAGTAGATTAGTCAAGCATGATTTACCTTTGTAAATCCATGTTGACTTTGTCCGATCCTGTCACTGTTTTCCAAGTGCTCTGCTATTACATCTTTTATAATGGACTCTAGCATTTTCCCCACTACTGATGTCAGACTTACTGATCTACAATTCCCCGTTTTCTCTCTACCACCTTTTTTAAATAGTGGGGTTACATTAGCTATCCTCCAATCCATGGGAACTGTTCCAGAGTCTATAGAATTTTGGAAGATGACCAGCAAAGCATCTACTATTTCTAGGGCCACTTCATTAAGTACCCTAGGATGTAGATTATCAGGCCCTGGGGATTTATCGGCCTTCAATCCCGTCAATTTCCCTAACACCATTTCCCTACAAATACTGATTCTCATTAGACCCTATGTACCCCGACATCTCTGGGAGGTTATTTGTGTCCTCCTTTGTGAGGACAGAACCAAAGTATGTATTTAATTGGTCTGCCATTTCTTTGTTCCCCATTATAAATTCCCCTGATTCTGACTGCAAGGGACCTACACTTGACTTCACCAATCTTTTTCTCTTCACATATCGATAGAAGCTTTTACAGTCAGTTTTTATGTTCCCTGCAAGCTTACTCTCATACTCTATTTCCCCCCTCTTAATTAATCCCTTTGTCCTGCTTTGCTGAATCCTAAACTGCTCCCAATCCTCAGGTTTGCTGCTTTTTCTGGCCAAATTATATGTCCTCTCCTTGGATCTTATGCTATCCCTAATTTCCCTTGTTAGCCACGGTTGAGTCACCTTTTTTGTTTTATTTTTATGCCAAACAGGGATGAACAAATTCTGTAGTTCATCCATGCGATCTTTAAATGTTTGCCATTGCCTATCTACTGTCAACCCTTTAAGTAACATTCCCCAATCCATCCTAGCCAACTCGTGCCTCATGCCATCGTAGTTTCCTTTATTTAAATTCAGGACTCTAGTCTCTGAGTCAACTACTTCACTCTCCATTTTAATGAAGAATTCTATCATATTATGATCGCTCTTCCCCAAGGGGCCTCGCACAACAAGATTGCTAATTAATCCTTTCTCATTACATAATACCCAGTCTAAGATGGCCTGATCTCTAGTTGGTTCCTCGACATATTGGTCCAGGAAACCATCCTGTATACACTTTAGGAATTCCTCCTCCACAGTATTGTTACTAATTTGGTTAGCCCAATCTATATGTAGATTAAAGTCACCCATGGTAACTGCTATGCCCTTATTGCACGCATCTCTAATTTCCCATTTAATGCCATCCCCAACCTCAGCATTACTGTTTGGGGGTCTGTATACAACTCCCACTAACGTTTTCTGCCCTTTGGTATTTCTCAGCTTTACCCATATAGATTCCACATCATCAGAGCTAATATCCTTCCTTACTATTGTGTTAATCTCCTCTTTAACCAGCAATGCTACCCCACCTCCTTTTCCTTTTTTCCTGTCCTTCCTGAATATTGAATACCCCTGGATGTTGAATTCCCAGACTTGGTCATCCTGGAGCCATGTCTCCGTAATCCCAATTATATCATATCCATTTACATCTATTTGCGCAGCTAATTCATCCACCTTATTACGAATGCTCCTCGCATTAAGACACAAAGCCTTCAGGCTTGATTTTTTAACACTCTTAGTCCTTTTAGAGTTATTATTTACTGTGGCTATGTTTGATTTACACCGTTGATTTCTCTGCCTTCCACTTTTGCTTTTCTCCTGCCTGTCTTTTGTTTCTATCCTCGCTTCCCTTTCCTCTGTCTCCCTGCACAGGTTCCCAACCCCCTGCCATTTTAGTTTAAACTCTCCCCAACAACACTAGCAAACACTCCCGCTAGGACATCAGTGCCAGTCCCGCCCAGGTGCAAACCGTCCAGTTTGTACTGGTCCCACCTCCCCCAGAACCGGTTCCAATATCCCAGGAATTTGAATCCCTCCCCCTTGCACCATTCCTCTAGCCACATATTCATCTGAAATATCCTTCTATTTCTACTCTGACTAGCACGTGGCACTGGTAGCAATCCTGAGATTACTACCTTTGAGGTCCTATTTTTTAATTTACCTCCTAACTCCCTGTATTAAGCTTTTAGGACCTCATCCCGTTTTTTACCTATATCGTTGGTACCTATATGCACCACGACAACTGACTGTTCACCCTCCCCCTCCAGAATGCCCTGCAGCCGCTCCGAGACATCCTTGACCCTTGCACCAGGGAGGCAACATACCATCCTGGAGTCTCGTTTGCAGCCGCAGAAACGCCTATCTATTCCCCTTACAATAGAATCCCCTATCACTATGGCCCAGAAATTCGCCTCTCCAGCTTGCCGCGGGGGTAAGGATCGCGCGCACACTTACCTACCGCGTCTGCCGTTCTGCTTCTGGCCCACGGGGACTTCAGCTCCTGGGCCTGCTCCAACTGCCGGCGTGCAGTGCTTGTGTATCCCAGGGGCATAGTTAGTGCGATACGTCCCCTGGGATCACGTGGGCCATGGAGAGCCAATGGCAGCAGACCATCTTTCATTCATAGATTTGACAGGAAGACCTGTCAAATCTATGAATTGAAATCGGCCCCAAAAGAACAGATAAACTTCAAATAAATTTTAAAAAAGCCCATCACATTTTTAAAATAACTATACGTTAAATAAATTAACTACATTAAACAAAAATTTAAATTTTTGAAAAAATTAAAATACTTTTTAACAGTGCTAAAAATAAACTTACCTTTCTTTAAAGTATCTAAAAAAGATAAACCTGTTGAAAAAGTTTTTAAATTATAATTAATTAACCACTTACCTTGTTGAAAACGGGTCCTGCGCCTCCTTTTTAAAAGTGCAGGTTCTTCAATACTTACCCTCCCGGAGAAACCTGAAAAAAACCCTAAGTTTGCTGCGTGCGCGCAGCCTCTACCGCACACGCGGTTCACCTCTGAACCGCTCCCTTCACGAGACCGGAAGTTCCGGTTTCCCGCGCATGCGCAGTGCATGCAGGAAACCGGCGCTTCAGGGGGCCTTACGGGTGAGTACACAGTGCGTACTCACACGACAAGGGCCGAATTTTTGGCCCTATAGCTCTCCCGCTTTTTTTCCTCCCGTCCTGTGCAGCAGGACCACCCATGGTGCCAGGAAGTTGGCTGCTGCTGCCTTCCCCCGGTAAGCCATCCCCCTCAACAATATCCAAAGTGGTATATCTGTTTGAAAATGGGAATATGGTGGAATATGTACCTGTGTAAATTATATTACTTACAGGGGCAAAAATGTCACCTCAAGTATTGGCACAAGAAAAGGAAGGCAAGATGGTGGTGAGTATGAAAGATGGCAGGTTTATCTCTGTAAGAAATCTAAAGTCTATTATATGACATATTGCACTGTAAGTGATAAATGCTACTAAGTCTCCTACTATCATCATTTAACTAAATGGGGGCTGAATTTCTTTGGCTGCTCCACTGGACTCCTGCTCCGGGGTGGCGGGAGGAGGGGGGGGCGGGGCGGCGAGTTTGGCGGAACGCTTAACAGGGACCTGGATTTTAGAATTGGACCACTTACACAGGATGCCCAAGGGGGGACAGAATGAGGTATCAGGGTGGGAGGGGATGAGCTGTTGCGCCCACCCCTCCGATAGACCATGAGCATTCGTGTTTCTGGGAGTATGGGGCAAGCAGGTGCCCAGGTGTTCGCCAGCCCATGTCTGCACAGGAGGGCATCAGTGGGCATGATCGTGGAGGAACTGCTAGATTTGCAACCTATGGATTTTCTGCCCCATGACGTTAGAACTTGAACCATAGAAATTCTATGGTTCGGAAATATGCAGAGGATAATCAATTGTAAGAGGTAGATTCACAACAATTAATATTGCAATCTGACCGACTGCAGCGTAACTTGAACTTTGCATTTCATGTTCATTAGTTCTCAGTTCTTACCACTTTCATCTTGACAATAACATCTGAGAAAGCTCACAGGTTATCTCTCTGTCCCGCATCCATGTTGTCAGTTTGAAAATGAGCTGGGACTGAATGTTTGATGTTTGTACAACAAGAATGTAATCTAATTCCTGTTTTTTCATTATAGATGGTAAATTGGTAAACAGAAACGAGAGTGGGACTTTAATAAGAGAATGGAGGTGGAGGCTTCAATGCAGAATGGGGAGTAGAGCTTGAGCAAGAGAATGGGGAGTGAGGCCTTAGTAAGACTGTGGAGAGCAGGGTGTTAATACAAAGCAGGGAGCTAGGGTTTAATACTAAGATGAGAGTTGGATTTAAATAAGAGAATGGAGGTGGGGCTTCAATAACAGAATGGGAAGTTGGGATTTAATAAGAGCAGGAGTTTAGCACAGGTTGAGGGTTGAGCTTATCACAGAGTGGGGTGCCTAGCATTAATACAGAGCAGGGAGCATCGCTTCAGCATGGAATGAGGTTCAGGTCTGTAATACTGAGGCAGGAGAGGGGAGCGGGGCTTCAGTGCAGGAAGGTGGGCTTTAAAACTGAGCAGAGAGCTGAGATGTTAACGCCAGCCCGGGAGTTGGGCTTCAACACAAAGGTTGGAGGTTGAGCTTTAACACAGAGAGGGAAGGTGGACTTTAGCACAGACCAGCATGCAATGCTTTAAAAAAGGTGGGAGAAGCAGCGGTTTAATACTGAAGGGAGACAGGCAGCTGGGCTTCAAAATAAATCAAGAAGTTGGGATTTAACACAGTATTGTCCAAAAGAAATCGTTGACTAGCCATAGGTGTGGGTATGGGGACACAGTTTTAGATGCATGCCCTCACTTTAGTAGAAAATGCCTTACATACACTCACACAATGCAGGTAAATGTGTATATTTATTTAACAAACATCTACCACCACTCAGTGCCAAATACCCAACGCTGTTAGTCATCAAGACCTTCAATTGTTATGTATTCAGCTCCTTTGAGGCTAGCAGGGGGGACATCTGCAGTGTCTGTTTATAGATCTATCAAGGAGGTCACAGTTGGACTATTCAGCAAGGCCAAGAACTTCTTCACTTTGGCCACTGACCAACAGCAGCAATGTGATGAGACAACACAATTCTACAAGTCAGCTGGCTTTCACAGGGCCCAGGGAGTCATTGATTGCACCCATGTTGCCATTCAAGCCCCTGTGCTCAATTCTAAGTCATACATGAAATGAAAGAGATTTTATTCTCTCATTACTTAGTACAGAATCATGCAGATCAATGTCTGCTTCCCTGAAACATATCCCAGTGCTTCCATTTTAAGGAAAACAATTGTACCATCCTTATTTGAAGGGCAGGAGGATGACTCCTGGGAGACCAGTGCTGCCATCTGCAGCCATGGCTCATAACACTGTTATGACAAACACAGACAGAAGCAGAACAGAAGCTTCTACTACTACCAGAACGATTATCAAAAATACAATTCGGATCTTAAAGTCGTGCTTCAGATGTCTTTACCAATCAGGGTAACCTTACAGTACAATCCTTCCGGAGTTTCAAAATAATTTTTTGTCTTGCATGATCCATAACTTCACTCTCCAAAATCCTTTGTCATACAGGTTGAAGAACATAAAGACAAAGCCTTGCCAAAATGAGAAGGTGAGTCACAATGAGGAAATAGCTGCAGTGAGGATGACTGGTACCCCAAGCATTAATTCAAGATGCCTTCGATTGAGCCAAGCCAGAGCTAAAACATTTCTTAAAGCTGCAATACATCCCTGCAAGCCATCTTCTATATTATCTTGTACAGTTCTTCAAATACCATCAATTCCCATTTTTTGCTAGGTTTCCACATTGCTCCAAACAATTGCATGTAAATACTACTCCCCTTTAAAAATTCTGCTGTGCAAGGAGGAAGTCTGTTGGATGGCTGAAGCATTTCACTAATTGGATCATTGTGGAACAAACCATCAGAATTCGCAAGTCCCGTTTACGGTGCCAGAACAGTTCAGGGGGAGCGCTGCAGAATCGTCCAGGCAAGATTTCCAGAAATGTAGTAGCTTGCAGCTTCCACCATAATTTGACCATTGCAAAGGGATTTGGCCTTCCCAGCACAAAAGGTGAAAAGAAAGAAGGTGCTGTAGACTAATTCCCTGCATACAAAGATGCCCAGGAGAAACGAGTTGGGGTCAGATGCCCCACTGCCAGCAGTATGTGTCATCAGGCAAGAGAGCACCCACTTCTTCCAATAAAGAGCGTGCCCTCCATCTGCATGGCACAATAAAATGCTTAATGATCCCTTTCCTTGCTCTCAGAAAACCATGCAGCTACTCTGTAATATCTCTAATATCTAGGAAGGTCAAGTTACAGGCATTAGCCACCATATAAGAGGAATAGCAGTGAGCATCCTTGGGAATAATACACAAATACCCTGAATTTTCAGAATCGTATTTGTTTCCTACTACCTTGTCCTTTTCATGTGCCCCACTAATACTGCTACCATTTACCACCATGACTGCCCCTTGTGCCTAAAACTCTTTTCACGCATTATCTTAACCTCTTATCCCTACGTGGTGCTACCTCAGTGTCAGGAGGTTTTGAGGTTCGAGGCTAGGACTGATGGAGTCCTTGATGACTGAGGGGTTACTCTTCACGGTCAATAGTCCCAATTAAGCCCTGAAATCCCTGAGCTAGGGTGCTCTTCAGGCCATATATGGAAGCAGTCATTGCTGCCACAGCAGAAGCAACAACTGCCCTTAGAGCCTTTTCCTGACACCTTGAAGCTGCATTGATCTCCTGAACTGCCACAGTCACCAGGGTGTGACTCATGTCATGCCATATCCCCTGCATTGTATGGCAGATGCAGGTTGTGGAGTCCTCCAACTTTTCCACTATCTTAACCATATGAGAGGAGACTGATTCCATTGCCTGCACATGAGATCTATGCTCGTGAATCTTTGACCTGTTAAAGGTTGAGCCCCTGAGATCTTGATCCTTGGGGTGCTCAGCTGAGGGCAGCCAATTTTGCCCCCTCCGGGGAGTGACAGCTGGTTCTTCATCATTCCCTGAAAGCTCCTCCTGCTCACTAGAGCTCTGTGATTCATGCAGCTTTAATGGTCCTTTTATTGGCCTCCCAGGCTGAGAATCATGTGAGAGTCATAAATCGTGCTGATACCTAGTGACCTGCACTATTATTTAAAAGTCTAAGTGGCTGCAGCAAGATAAGTGGGGTAAATCCAAGAAATTCGCAATTGCCATTAACTTGCCTGATGGATGGAGCTGTGATAATGAACTTTTTGAGGTTTCAGTGAGTGTTATCAGCGGAGTGGCACAGAACTCCCAGGAAATGATGGCAAGGCATGAATAATAACGTTACTCCAGCCTAAGTTAATGGTATACACGTAGATGTGCCATTAATCTATGCAGATTTCCAGGAAATTCCTACTCTATTACATCTGTCACACGTGACTTGCCTTGAACAGATCCAGTAGTGGAATGGTGCATGACTGTCTGATTAATAGCTTTAACAGGCACAAGCACAAAACACCTTAGGGGAAAAATTTGTCCCCTTAGTACCTCCCATTAGCGCCAGTAGATGGAGTTCATGGGGCGCTAGACCAGTATTGGCAGGGTGAGGAATCCAGCGCCGCAAACCAAATCGGCCCTCCCTTGTAGTGTTGCCAGTAAGAGGTATTGCCGGGAACATCAACGCCAGGTGGATCATGACGTCAGTGAGCGTGCAATGCTCACTGACCGCCCGATTTGAAAAATTGATTCTCGCCACTTACCTCAACACCTGGAGTAAACACTGACAGGGAGAGCTGGCGTGCAGCACCAGGAAGCCGGCTCCAGGGATGTTATTTAAAGGGATCATCAGTAATCACTCGAAGCTGTCAGGTTACTGCAGTTTTAGTGGTTTTTTGTTAGTTTCACCCACTGCAACAGTTTCATTCAGTAACTTCAAGGTTGTTTTGTATCAGGAGTATTCGGGCAACTAAAAAGTAGCTACATTTATTCTTCAAAGATTCAAACTGCTACACTTGATAACATTAATGGGGGCTGTACTGGCATGCCACCTTGCCCTCCAGGATCTATGGCGAAGGGAGCGTAGGCAGCGAGAAATATGGGAACATGTGCACACAGAGATGAGGAGGGACATCAGGGATCTCACCAGGAGGCCTTACCCTCCGAGGGTATTCAAAGAGCACTTCTCCTACCTTCAATTAAGTGAGGAGCCGTGTATTAGATGGCTCCACCTCACCAAGGAGGTGGTCACAGAACTGTGCCACCTCCTCCAAACAGACCTCCAGCGTCACACCAGGATGACTTAAACCCCAGAGCCCCTTTGCTCACCACATCCCAATCATTCCATCCCTCTCGCAGGCCATATCACAGCACAAAGTGAAATGAGAGACACCACAAAAGAATGGTAAGTGAATTAATAAATTTATCAGAAAGTGGTGGACACATATTTACATCAAAAATATTTACTTTTCACCCTTGTGCAATCCCTTAGTGCCTCTTGTTACTGTGTCTTTGCCTACTCTAGTGCTCCTATAAAGTGTTGGCACAGTGGCTGCAGCACAGCTGGTGGAAGGCTGCTGAGTGTCCGTGCGGGAGACTTCAGATGGCCTTGCAGGACGTCCTCAACCAGCTCTGGACCTGGAAGGCCCGGCTGTAGACTGCACCACCTCAGCTTTGGTGGCAGCAATCTGGGCTGGCTGGATGCCAGGCAGCGACAAGGACACTGGTGGAATGGCAGTGGTTGGAGCAGGAATGCTGTCTTCCTGAGAGAGAACAGAAGGTTCCTGCTCCACTGACCCACAGCCACTTTCCCAGGGCAGCACCTCAGCATCCCTAGCAATCTGTTGCAGTACAGATTGCTGGCCTGCTGCGACACCGTGAAAGCCCCGGTCGAGGGAGTTTGACCCAGCCACAATGTCAGAGCTTGCATGGCATCAAGCTGAGATTGCATGAGAGCAGTCTGAGATTGGATGCCACCAAGCATAGACTCCATTACATTAAGACGTTGTGTCACTTCCGCCCATGCTGCAATGGAAGCTGCCAGATCGCCCATCACATGCGGCATCAGGTCTGGGTTGCCACGGTCTCTCTGGGAGTCTACCATCCTTTGCGGACTGGAAATGATGGGCTCCATGGTGTGCGCAGAGCCTTGTGCAATGTTGGAGGCGGATTCCTCCATGCTCCTTATCATTGCCGATACGCTCTCAGGCACCCTTGCCATTGCACCTATCATCTCCGTGTGCATGTCCATCACCCTTCTTCTAAAGGCCTCCCCATCGAGGTCGTCATCTGAGTCCTGTGCAGCAGAACCCGCGCGCGAACACGCCCTCCGGGGAGCTGGCTCCTGAGCCACCCTTTCCCACTGGCCTTGCTGCAGCCCACTCATCTCCAGTGCCTCACCCTGTGCAGATCCCGCTACTATACTAGCCTCTAAAGAACGCGTAGTGCCAGTATCTGAGCCAGTGCCTGCAGGTGAGACATGCAGTGACGCAGTGTGTTCTTCCTCCTCCTCTTCTCACGCCTCGCTCTCTACGGTGCCCTCCGGGACAGGCTGCTTAGGTGCTTGCTCATTATCTGAAAGCATAAAGGCACAAGAGTCAGGTTAAGGTGAGGGGTGGGGGGCAGGAATGGAGAAATGCATGCATACAGCATGATTAGCTGGTAAGTGTGAAACGCTTGTGGGGTGAGGGGGAAGTGGGATGTGAGAAGAAGGAGTAGGGATGAACATACCGTTGTTGTATCCAAGGGAGTCAACATCACCGGTGGCCACGGCGCCCACCACCTGGCACCCAATGATTTGCAGCACTTGATTCTCCATCGCAGACAGTGTTTGGGTGTCGGCTTGTCCCCCGCCTGTGCGCTCCTGCTCCCTCTTGTTGTGAGCCACCTTGTCCTGCAAGAGAAAGGAAAGTGTGTGAGTGAGTGTGGAGCAATGTGTTTGGGTGATGTGCAATATTTGAATAGCTGTCATTGCGTGTGAGGTGTGGTTGTGAGTGTTGGTAGGTAGAGATTGTTGGTGGGTGAGTGCTGGGAGTGTGGTGCTTTGGGCAGTGTGTGCAGAATGTGGTTCAGATGGTGATATGTAGCATTTGTTGAAGCATGCACTCACCCTGACCACCCAAGTGAGATTGTTAAATTTCTTCCTGCACTGTGTGTGGGTCCTGGGGACCACAGTGCTGCCTGAGACGTGCTGCGCTACCTCCCTCTAAATGGGGGGGGGGATGACTTGCGGCGAGGGCCTCCTGCCACTTGTTGGGTAGAGCACCGCCCTCCGTCTCTCCACAGCGAAAACGAATGCCTCCACTGCTTCATCAGAGAATGAGCATACCTGGTTCAGTCCTCCAGATCCTTCTCCTTGTTCTGCTTGTGCTTGCTGAGGCAGCTGCACAGCTAACAATGCTGCGAATGAGATGCTCCAGCATCAATGAACCTCCCCTTTAAATAGTGAAAAATCCCTGTGGCAATGATGAGTTGCGATTAGACTGCACCCGATATTGGTCCACCCTTCATGTCTAATGCCAATGAGCTTGGGTTTTAAGATTTGATTTAAGACCCAATCATTTTATTGAGCAGTGAGCATGAATTTTTCATGCAGTCTAAAGCATTTGTGCCTGGCGCTAATTCTCCAACTTTTCTACTGACACCGCCTATTCCTTGGCTCTAAAGAATTTCTAACCCCTTTTATCCTACCTTGTCACTAAGGTTTGTTAATCCATTTTTGCAGTGATCAAAATGTGCTAAATATGGATGAATAATCCATTAGTGCTTTCATCACATAAGAACATAAGAAGTAGGAGCAGTAGTAGGCCATTCAGCCCCTCAAGGTCCCTTTAAGGAAACCGGCTGATAACGTGGTCATAAATGACGTTATAATATTTAAATTGCCAACCCGCCTTCTGGCAGCAGGTTGGCAGCCCGAACCTGTCCCTCCTGAGTGAAAGGTGAAAGTGGGCGGGTTGGGGTCGGGTTTTACATTTGTACAACTTTCACTTCCCCCCACGCCACCCGTTCGTACCTCTGAAAAGTGTTTTACAATAAACCATCTGTTAATGTGACGAAGATACTCAGAGCTCTGGATGAATATGCCTTTTTAATTTTGGATAATGCCCCAGACTATAGGCATCTTTCAGTGTAAACTCACGTAAAATGTTTATAGAGAATATATTTTCACTAACTTTAGTAAAAGGATGAATGTGAGTATAAAGTAAAGAGAGTCCCGCAGACTGCCATTCTGAATTAGTGTTGTAATATGCTGTGTCACCAGGGTTGCTGAATTGTGCCAGGATGAAAATATACCTGAATGCTTCCAATATGCACAGCAAAAAAAAATCTAAAATCTGGTCATAACCGCCTCTAATAAGTAATAACAATCTAAATATGAACAAGTGATTTACTTTGTTCTAGTCTATTGGTTCTTTTAAAAAGAAAGTAGCCTTTACCAGAGCTAAATAAACAAAACTAATGTGAGGGGAAGTATTTTCTAAGGACTTGCCGCCTTCAAAAGAACACAAACAGGTCCTTGGCACAGTTAACATTGTCCATATTACAACAAAGCATTTGCTTGCACTCCAGTGACACAGCGTGTCACTGCAGTAATTCACTGTTCCACAGAGTGGCAGAATGCAACATAACCTTTATAGTTCTCTACATGGTGTTTTCACAGTCTCAGCTTGGATGGCCTGTGGAGGTGCCAAGTGGTGAAAATTGGAGCTCAATTCAATCCACAATGCTGTTGTGTATTTGTTATTATGCAGCTGGTTTGGAGCAGCAATATTGGAGATGTGAGCCTCCAGTTTGTGTATAATGTAGTGCAGGGGGTTTAAACCAAGGAGAAATTAAATTACAAAACTGGGGTTGGGGTGGAAGGGGGGAAGGCTAGCAAAATTTGTAGATTAAGCATTACCATTTAGTGATACATAATTGTTAATTTAATAAAAACAGCAGGGGCAATTTTAACTCCCAGGCAGGAAGCTGGCGGGACTGTCTTCCAGGAGCAGCAGTGGGTGGCCTGGTCTATCTAATAGCTGGGCTTCAGTAACATCCTGCTAGCTAGCTGCCCACCCAAAAGTAGCATCCAGAGGCAGCTCGCTGGCTTTGGGCCTACAAATTACAGGTGGCCAGGAGGCCAGAAATCCGGCAAGTCAGGAGGATATCATGGGTGATGAGGCTCAGGACTGCAGTAGCCCAGACTTTCTTTGTGGGACGCAACGGAGCACTTCTGCTCCTCCAGGCTCCACAAAGATAAGTTATACCTTACAGGGCCTCTGCTGGATGTCTGCTAGGCTTTACACTGAGTGAGGAATATGCTGTGGGCGCCCCTCTCAGTAGGTAGTTAAAATAGCATTGGGGTCCTATCTAAATGATAGGATCCTGATTTGCATATATTTCTGAGGCTCCAGCCTGAGTCAGATTGGCGCGTCAGCTGCTGTGGAAACCAGGTTTAAAATAGCCAAGGGGGTGGGGGCGGGGCTGGAATGAGCGGTAAGTGTAACGCTTGGATTTTAACTTCTGTTCTGCCCAGTTTCTGCCTGTGTGTTGAATTAAAATCCTCCCTAACTAACTTTAACCTGTTGTCATATTTGAAAATGTTTTTTAGTGCAAAGTACCATCTTCAATAATATACTTATTAGCCCGGAATTTGCAGTCAGCGGCAAAGCAAAGGCGTTCGCCACTGGCCCTGAACTTCTCACCACAAAGATCACGCGATCCCTGTGGTGAGAAGTTCGGCTTTTCTGACATGCAGTTGAAACCAGCGCAAGTTAATGGGGAATCCCTAACGTGAGCTTCTGTGACGTTAACAAGCTGTCTACACAGCCAATCACAATGCAAAATTCTCACAGACTGAGAACCAGGAAGAGAGTAAGCTCCTTTGATTCTAACTTTTTAAAAATTTTATAGAGCAAAGATTGGAGCTCTCACATTTGGAAAGGCAAACCTGAAATAAAGACGAACAAACTTTAAAAAAATATATATTTTTTAAAAAGTTTCTTAAAAATGGTATTTTTTATTAAAATGGATAAATTTGACACTACACAAAATTAAAATTAGTTTTTCAGGGCCATAACATTTGTTCAGCAGTCAATATGCTGTTAAAACCCCAGTTACACCTAATCCAAAAGGGTCTAACTTTTAATGGGGTATTTAACAGCGATATTACTGCGGAAGAGCCAAAGTTTTCGTCAGTTACCCTGATTTCACAGATTACACTGATTGGCGGCTGGGGGGGTGGGGCACAGTGCAGCCTGTGTCGGAGCAGTGAATGACTGACCCCAACTTCAGGATTTTTGCGTTAGCATGCGCTACATCCTGAAGTTGCGGTCAGTTTCAAAGAGGTAATAACAGTGAACGCTGTTCGTTCGACGATGTTGCTACCCATCGCAAATTCCGGGCTGTTATCTTATTTAAGGTTCCAGATATACTGTCACTTTTACATTACTCAGCAATGATATAAATGTGACAGCATAAATTTGGAGTCACATACCCCATCAGGGAGGCAGTAATAAATGTTTGGGCTTGACCACATGTGAATTATAATTCATTGTGTGTCACACAGGGACTAGAGATTGCACAAGGTGAACCATTGACCCACTTGAGAAGTAGAGCTCTGCACAAGTGTGTAAGCATGTGCAGAGTTCTCTCCTGACCACAGCACGCTGCATAACCCGGGTCACTCCCGCTGCACTTTGCTCTCTGCAGCTACTGGTCTTGGAATGGTAGTGCACTACAATTGCAACATAACTATGTCGAACTAATTATTCAATTTATGGTAAATGAATTCAGATTCAGGTCAGACATGTGTAATATTTTCAGTACTGCATGCAAGATTATTAGTTTATTTTTCAAACATAAAAACGTGTCAACAAAATATTTTCAACTGAAACTGTTAATGAAACAAGATAAATGCTTTACACAAGTGTAACAATTTTAGATGTAGACAGAAATGTTTCCCTTTCAAAAGTTTCACAGGAATTCCCGTAAGCCATCTCGCCTCCTATGATCTGCCAGTTATACCTTTTCAATAATCTGCCTTTGCAGAATTATGTGACTCAGAGGAGTAACAGTTACACTGTGTATTGGATTAATGTCGTTTTCTGCTACACTGTAGCATTTGAAATGGTTGACCACATCATCCTCCTCCAACACCTCTTCAACGCTGTCACACTCAGTGAGACTGCATTTGCTTAGTTCCACTCTTATCTATCTGATTGTAACCAGAGCATCTCTACCAAAAGGCATCTCTTCCCGCCTCTGCATTCTTAGCTCCGGAGTTCCCCAAGAGTCTTGGCCTCCTTCCTCTTACTTTTCTACACGCAGCCACTTGGTGACATCATCCACACATATCCTTTTTTTTATTCGTTCATGGGATGTAGGCGTCACTGACAAGGCCAGCATTTATTGCCCATCCCTAATATCTGATCAGCTTGCACATGTATGCTGATGACACCCACTTCTATCTCTCCACAACCTCTCTAAACCCCCCCACTGCTTGACTGACATATGGGGGGGGGGGGAGGAGGGAATTTTAACCTAAAAAATGGGTGGGTTAGGAGCGTGGGGGTAGTTAAAGTGTTAAAAATGTGAATCCTGACCTGAACCCGCCCCCACCTGCTCACTTCCAGTTTTAATGCAGACGGAATGGGAGGCAGGACGGGGCAGGCAGCCAACCCGCTGCCAGGAGGAGGGACGTCAATTTAAATATTTTAATGAGGCTGGAAGCCTCTTCTTTAACCTCCATTTTGTGTTTAACTGTAGCTGGATGGGTTTTACACGCCTCGTAAAACCCGGCAGTTACAGCAAGGCGAGGGCTGCTGCACCCAGTAGTTAAGTGCCTTTATACCTACCTTCTGGATCCAGGGTCCCTGCCTAACACACCCACTGCAATCTGAGACCAGCAATCCCCCCCCCCAGGCCTCCAATCACTCCACGAGGCCCCCCCCCCGCCCACCCCAGGCCTCTGATTTCCCCCCTTCCACCCCCCCATCCTGCTTTCAGGCCCCTGATCCTCTTCCCGGCCTGGCCCGATATTCTGACAGAGCCACCCCACCACCGCAACCCCGATCCTCTTCCTGGCTCGGCCTGACCCCTGCCCCTCCTCGATCCTCATCTTTGTCCCGGCCTGACCCCCCGATCCTCTTCCCGGCTCGACACCCCAATCCTCTTCCCGGCTCGACACCCTGATCCTCTTCCCGGCCTGGCCTGACTCTCCCGATCCTCTTCCCAGCCTGACCCCCGATCCTATTCCCGGCACGACACCCCGATCCTCTTCCCAGCCCGGCCCTATCCTCCGATCCTCTTCCCGGCCTGGCCCTATCCTCTGATCCTCTTCCCAACCCGGCCCTATCCTCCGATCCTCTTCCCGGCCTGGCCCTATCCTCCGATCCTCTTCCCAACCCGGCCCTATCCTCCGATCCTCTTCCCAGCCTGGCCCTATCCTCCGATCCTCTTCCCAACCCGGCCCTATCCTCCGATCCTCTTCCCAGCCCGGCCCTATCCTCCGATCCTCTACCCAGCATGGCCCTATCCTCCGATCCTCTTCCCAGCCCGGCCCTATCCTCCGATCCTCTTCCCAGCCCGGCCCTATCCTCCGATCCTCTTCCCAGCATGGCCCTATCCTCCGATCCTCTTCCCAGCACGGCCCTATCCTCCGATCCTATTCCCAGCCCGGCCCTATCCTCCGATCCTCTTCCCAGCCCGGCCCGACCCCCCAATCTTCTTCAAGGCCCGGCCCCCACGTTAACCCTCCCTCTCTCCTCTGTGTGGCCTAGTGCCGCAGGCCTACCCGCCCGGAGCCAGCCAGCCTCTCAATCTGGCTGACTGTGGGTGGGAAACACAGGCTTCGCATGTAAATCAGGCCCTGCCGTTAAAGTCAGGCCTGCGGGAAGCCTGTTCTCCCGGGCTTCCCGACCGCCTCGGAGTCCCCCTGCCCCCAACCCGCCTTCCCCATTAAAGTCCAGCCCAGTGTTGGAGGAGCTGCAATTTCCTCTAGTTAAACACTGGGAAGATTGAAGCCCCCTCCATAAGCTCCTACCCTTGCCACCGATTCCATCTGCCTCCCCAGACATTGTCTCAGGCTGAGGCAGATTATTTGCGACCACAGCGTCCTATTCAACCCCGAGCTTAATGTTCAACCCTATATCCTCCCTTTCACAATGATCACCTACTTTCACCTCTGTGACATTGTCCAACACCTCTTCTGCCTGAGCCCAACTGCTGCTCAAATGCTTATCCGTGCCTTTAGCTCCAGAGTGGACTATTCTAAAGCTCTCCTGGACGGCCCCCCATCCGTCATCCTCCATAAACTTCAGCTCATCCAAAACTCTGCTTCCCTTTTTTATCACACACCGAGTCCCGCTAATCCATTATCCCTATCGTCACTGACCTACATTGGCTCCCGGTCCCCCAATGTCTCAAATTTAAAATGACCATTCTCATGTTTCAGTTCCTTCATGGCCTCGCCCCTTTCTACCTCTGTAACCTCCTCCAGCCCTACAACTCTCAAAACTCACTGCTCCCAATTCTGGCCTCTTGTGTATCCCCCTTTCCTTCGCCCCACCATTAGTTGCTGAGCCTTCACCCGCCTAGGCCCCATACTCTGAAATTCCATCCATAAACCCTTCCACCTATCCACCTATCCACCTCCATCTCTACCTTTAAGATCCTCCTTATATCCCATTTCTTTGGCAAAGCTTTTGGCAATCCCTCCTAATGTCTGTCCCCTTCTTCGGCTTGGCTTTCAAGTTTTTTGAGTATGGCTCAGTGAAGCGCCTTGCGAGGTATTCTGCATATTTTGAAGTCAAGGTTCCAGATGCCATCTGATTAGCAGATTGTCTTTGGATGCTAGCAGATGGTTTTCTGACTTCTTCTTCTTCTTCTTAGGCTGTCCCTCGGAACAGAGGATGACTTGCTTCCACATTAAAAATGAGTTCGCAGGTGACTGATGAGTCCAATACGGGA
The DNA here is from genome assembly GCA_030390025.1 of Squalus acanthias. Classification (NCBI taxonomy): domain Eukaryota; kingdom Metazoa; phylum Chordata; class Chondrichthyes; order Squaliformes; family Squalidae; genus Squalus; species Squalus acanthias. The sequence goes on from CM059431.1 coordinate 67,870,633, forward strand.
CCTGCAGTCTCTGTCACAGGTGGGGCAGACGGTGGTTGAAGGGGCGGGTGGGTGGGGTGCTTGGGTTGACGTGCGCTCCTTGCGCTGCCTGTGTTTGGCTTCCGCTTGCTCCCGGTGAAGAGACTCGAGGTGTTCAGCGCCTTCCCGGATGCTTCTCCTCCATTTTGTGTGGTCTTGGGCCAGAGATTCCCAGGTGTCGGTGGGGATGTTACACTTTTTCAAGGAGGCTTTGAGGGTGTCCTTGAAGCGTTTCCTCTGCCCACCTGGTGCTCTCTTGCCATGCCGGAGCTCCGAGTAGAGCACTTGTTTTGGGAGTCTCGTATCGGGCATGCGGACAATGTGACCCGTCCATCGGAGCTGATCGAGCGTGGTCAAAGCTTCGATGCTGGGGATGTTGGCCTGAACGAGAACACTGACGTTGGTGCGCCTATCCTGCCAATGGATTTGCAGGATCTTGCGGAGGCAGCGTTGGTGGTACCTCTCCAGTGCTTTGAGGTGCCTGCTGTACATGGTCCATGTCTCTGAGGCATACAGCAGGGCGGGTATCACTGCTGCTCTGTAGACCATGAGCTTAGTGCTGGGTTTGAGGTCCTGGTCTTCAAACACTCTCTTCCTCAGGCGACCGAAGGCTGCACTGGCACACTGAAGGCGGTGTTGGACTTCGTCATCGACGTCTGCCCTTGTTGACAGTAGGCTCCCGAGGTATGGAAAGTGGTCCACGTTGTCCAAGGCCTTGTCATGGATTTTGATAATCGGGGGGCAGTACTGTGTGGCGGGGGCAGGTTGGTAGAGGACCTTTGTCTTACGGATGTTTAGTGTAAGGCCCATGATCTCGTATGCTTTGGTGAAGGTGTTGACGATGGTTTGGAGTTCGACCTCTGAGTGAGTGCAGATGCAAACGTCGTCTGCATACTGTAATTCGATGACAGAGGATGGGACGACCTTGGATCTGGACTGGAGGCGACGGAGGTTGAACAGTTTCCCGTTTGTTCTGTAAATTAGCTCCACTCCAGTGGTCCTGACCAACGGTTCCACCACAGACCCAATTCACGTACGAACCGGGGTCAAGCAAGGCTGAGTCATCGCACCAACGTTCTTCTCGATCTTCCTTGCTGCAATGCTCCATCTCACCCTCAGTAAGAGCCCCGCTGGAGTGGAGCTAATTTTCTGACTACACAGATAATACTTAACAATGTTACAATTCATCACTAGAATTGACAGTAGGTGAAGATTTGACACAGGACAATGATAGCAAATATAATAGGTTGTTCATGCAGACTAAACACTTGAATAAGCTACTGGTATTTCTTTTACATCAAACAGCTCTGCTGTTAATTTAATCAAGAAAACAATCCCATTTGATCTTTAATTAAATGTAGCGTGCACTACCACAAATTCAACACTTGTGAAACAAAGGGACAGAAATTCGGTATTGCCCCGAAAAATTAGTGCCAGGCGCTAATGCTTTTCAACTTTTAAAAAATTCAGGGTTTGTGCTCCAGGAAGTAAGTGGTATTAATTCAAGAGCTCCACTTCCTTCCTGGAGCGCAACAGGCAGCAGGCGGGGCGGTAGGTGAGCAGCGCTGCACAATGGGCCGTACAGCGCTGACGCGTTGGAAGGCTCCTTCCCTCCCTTAAAGGGAAGGGTCATCGCTGCAGGCTCTGCAAGGGAAAGCAACTTAGCTGGTCCCCGACAGCAGCCGCGATCAGCCCGATCAACCCGATGCACTGAAGCAGAGTGCCGGGCTGATCGATCGCTGGCGAAGGCAAATGAAAAAAAAAGAGCAAGAGCATTTCAGAATTTTTTTTTTTACTTAGGACCTCAGCCACCTCGCCTTTAAGTATCGCCCCCCGAAGCACCCGGCCTCCTGATGAACGCCTCCTGCAGCTGTCGGTGTTTTCGCCCAGCGATGCTGCAGGGGGCGGAACTGAAGTTCGGGTCCGGGTTGTTATCGGAGCGATGCGCACAGCGATGGCGTCACGATCTCCGGGTGAAGGGGATCGGGGCGCAACGCCATACCGCCGCCGCAAACCTCCGGCCGAATATAGCGAGAGTCAATCTTCATGCCGCGCCCGGTCGGTAAGTGTTTAGTGCCCCGATATCGCCCCGGAGGCGATAATAGGAGGCGCTAAGAAGGCCAATTTCTAGGCCAAAGTTCGTATGAACCTTAAATACTGATTAAATTCATTGAGATAACCTCTCCAGAAAAGTTGCAGATTTTCAGATGCAATTTTGTATATGTTAAGTTATGATTATGCAATTATTTCTTAAGTACCACACTGAGCTCTAAAAATAATTCCAAACTTGGAATAACATTAAAAATATCAGATCCATTATGTTAAGTACTGATATCACATACTGTAAAACAGTAGCATCATGCAAGTATCACATTATTAATTGATATATATTTCATCATGACTTTTATCTATAAGTAGGTAAACAAACCACTGATGTGGAATCTGCCGGTACAGATTATGGAGAGCCTAAAGCTTCTCTGAAGAAAGTGGGGTAGATTTTCCTCTGTGGACTCCATCTGTGCACCCGACAGGCTCAGTGTACTTGAGGTCCACTGTGTCTGTAAGGTAGGAGGAGCATTCAAATTTCCTGCCGTGGTCTTTTTGCATAGCCTGTTCACACAGCAGGTACAGGTCCATCCCCTGGCAAGCTCTTGCATTGGAATCATGGAGAGGTGTAGAAACAGGTATTAACTGCAACTAATAGGCCTAATTACCCAAAGATTTTCATGGAGGGAGGGGAATCCCTATAAAATTGAAAAGTACCTGTGTCACTGCTTTCATCTCTGGACTGGCTCAGAGATCCTCACAGACTCTCTCATCCGTGGGTGTCCCAGTACAAGTCCCAGTGCCAAGTTTTCTTTGTGTGCATCTCTGCTGGGGCACCCAATAGGTCAATGATGGGAAAAGTGAGGCTGGAGGCCAGGAATGTCCCTTCCCACCTCATTACCATTCAAATGCTAAGCCTGGGACTACTCCTGGTTGCAGGCCCAGTTATGCTGCACAGGGGAAGCCCAGGAAATCCAGCAACAGTGTAGTTAGGGCAGTGACCTGATGTAACAGGTTTACATCCCATTTCCTCCTCATTTTGCCTGGAAACAGAGCATTCCCCAGTCACAACAAAGAATGCAATCTATCTTAGTAGGTCCACGGATGCGCACTAGAAGCCCGAGGCCCAAGGCTTACCTGACATTTGGCCTTGATCTTCATCAGCATATTGCCGGCGAGCTGTGGACACCAATTGAGTTTCCAGAGGCAACTCGCCAGTTTAACAAAGATGAATTTGAGTCAGCTGCATTGCCAGCAGCAGCCAACAGGTAGCTCATGAGGGGAGAACTGGAGGGGGATGATTGTGGACCGGCAGCAGCCCTCAGGACTGCTGTGGAGCCAGGAGAAGCACTCCAGCTCCTCCGGCTCCACACAAATGTAAGTTTTTAAAAATGTACTTACCTTTTTGGTGGTGGGCTCTAGTGGTCTCTTTAAGGATTGCTGGTTAGGCAGCATTTTGATCCAAAAACTGAGCAGAGCAGGCCTGGCACCAGCTCCACTCAGCCTAATGCCTGTTTTAGATGGCCATTGACCCAATATAGGGCTGGATATATTTCAGACATCTTTGGGGAGCAAGGAAAAATTGGCCCTTTTTGCCCCTGATTTCCCCCCAGGATATGGGTGCGACGAGAACCAAGTTCTCCGCTTATCTTCCACCATTCCGCTAATTGCACATTAGCTAGCCCATCTCTACAATGAACTCACCAACTATTCTATAACTGCGCATGTACAGAAACCAGAAGTTGCTGTCAGTTTTACACAGTTATGACGCAAACCCTGACAGTTTCGCCATCACTACAACCGCGCAATCCGGGCTTATAGAATGTCAATCAACATATGGTATAAAAAAGATACAGGACAGCTGTCAAACTATTGGCCTCATGAATTATTTGAAAAGTGAGCAGTGCGCTGGGTTGTCTTTGGTAATACTGAAGTTTTCTTCACTTAACAATGAGTGTTTCATCAATATAGTTCAATAACTACATAAAGGGCTTCAACAGCAATTGGTACATCCTTTTGATTTTTGTAATATCCACTTTTCTATTACATTTATTTGTTACTATGCAAGGAAGTAGCCACAATTTGCAATTTTACATCGCTCTTAGAAACTTGTGCACATTTTTGATAAACATTCGTTGTTCTCCTAATGAACAAATCACTGTTTGGCATAAAAATCCCTGTTTGGTATAAAAATAAAACAAAAAAGGTGACTCAACCGTGGCTAACAAGGGAAATTAGGGATAGCATAAGGTCCAAGGAGAGGACATATAAATTGGCCAGAAAAAGCAGCAAACCTGAGGATTGGGAGCAGTTTAGGATTCAGCAAAGGAGGACAAAGGGATTAATTAAGAGGGGGAAAATAGAGTATGAGAGTAAGCTTTCAGGGAACATAAAAACTGACTGTAAAAGCTTCTATAGATATGTGAAGAGAAAAAGATTGGTGAAGTCAAGCATAGGTCCCTTGCAGTCAGAATCAGGAGAATTTATAATGGGGAACAAAGAAATGGCAGACCAATTAAATACATACTTTGGTTCTGTCTTCACAAAGGAGGACACAAATAACCTCCCAGAGAAGTCGGGGAACATAGGGTCTAATGAGAGGGAGGAACTGAATGAAATCAGTATTTGTAGGGAAATGGTGTTAGGGAAATTGATGGGATTGAAGGCCGATAAATCCCCAGGGCCTGATAATCTACATCCTAGGGTACTTAAGGAAGTGGCCCTAGAAATAGTACATGCATTGCTGGTCATCTTCCAAAATTCTATAGACTCTGGAACAGTTCCCGTGGTAGCTAATGTTACCCCACTATTCAAAAAAGGTGGTAGAGAGAAAATGGGGAATTATAGTCCGGTAAGCCTGACATTGGTAGTGGGGAAGATGCTAGAGTCCATTATAAAAGATGTAATAGCAGAGCACTTGGAAAACAGTGACAGGATCGGACAAAGTCAACATGGATTTACAAAAGGTAAATCATGCTTCACTAATCTACTGGAATTTTTTGAGGATGTAACTGGTAGAATAGATAAGGGAGAACCAGTGGATGTGGTGTATTTGGACTTTCAGAAGGCTTTCGATAAGGTCCCGCCTAAGAGATTAGCGTGCAAAGTTAAAGCAAATGGGATTGGGGGTAAGGTACTGACTTGGATAGAGAACTGGTTGGCAGATAGGAAGCAAAGAGTTGGAATAAACGGGTCTTTTTCCGAGTGGCAGGCAGTGACTAGTGGGGTACCGCAGGGATCGGTGCTAGGACCCCAGTTATTCACAATATATATTAATAATCTAGACGAGGGAACTAGATGTAATATCTCCAAGTTTGCAGACGACACAAAGCTGGGTGGGCGTGTGTGCTGTGAGGAGGATGCAGAGAAACTCCAGTATGATTTGGACAAGTTGGGTGATTGGGGAGATGCATGGCAGATGCAGTATAATGTGGATAAATGTGAGGTTATCCACTTTGGTGGCAAAAACAGGAAGGCTGATTATTATCTGAACGGCAATAGATTGGGAAAAGGGGAAGTGCAACGAGACCTGGGTGTCCTTGTGCACCAGTCGCTGAAGGTAAGCATGCAGGTGCAGCAGGCGGTTAAGAAGGCAAATGGCATGTTGGCCTTCATAGTGAGAGGATTCGAGTACAGGAGCAAGGATGTCTTGCTGCAGTTGTACAGGGCCTTGGTGAGACCACACCTTGAGTATTGTGTGCAGTTTTGGTCGCCTTATCTGAGGAAGGATGTTCTTGCCATGGAGGGAGTGCAGCGAAGATTCACCAGACTGATACCTGGGATGGCAGGAATGATGTATGAAGAGAGATTGGGTCGATTGGGCTTGTATTCGCTAGAGTTTAGAAGAATGAGAGGGGATCTCATTGAAACTTATAAAATTCTAACAGGACTAGACAGACTAGATGCAGGAAGGATGTTCCCGATGGCGGGGGAGTCCAGAACCAGGGGTCACAGTCTAAGGATATGGGGTAAGCCATTTAGGACTGAGATGAGGAGGAATTTCTTCACCCGGAGAGTGGTGAACCTGTGGAATTCTCTACCACAGAAGGCAGTTGATGCCAATTGATTTAATATATTCATAAAGGAGTTAGATATATTTCTTGAGGCTAAAGGGATCAAGGGATATGGGGAGAAATCAGGGACAGGGTACTGAATTTGGATGATCAGCCATGATCTCATTGAATGGCGGAGCAGGCTCGAGGGGCTGAATGGCCTACTCCTGCTCCTATCCTCTATGTTTCTATGTAAATTGACAATTTGCCTTCCTGTAATGGTGCCTCATTTATTGCACATTCCAGTTTTTTTCTGTTTACTTCTCTCATCATTTTTATTTGTTTTACATCTTTCTGTTTCTCTCACTCTACATTTCACACGGTTTTTCTCTGAGGGGGAAAAATTGGTTTGCTTTGCGCTTCCCGTTAGCGCCCTAAGAGGGCGCTAATAGGGCGCAAAGCACCTAGCGCCCGGGTGTGGCACCGCCCGCGCCTCCCACAAAATTCAGCGGGAGGTTAGCAGTGGCACTAACAGGTAGCGCACCGCGGTGCTGCGCCGCCGGTGATGATGTCATCGCCGTGCACAGTGCCCCCGCTGTGATCTTCGGTAGCGCCTGCTGACTTACCGCTGGACTCTATGTCCGACGGGGTCAGGGGGGCCTACCTGCGGCTGGGGAGGCACTATTTAAAGGCGAGGTGCCGGGCGGCCATTTTTGTTGCTGGCTGCCTGCCAGCACCTGCCTGCGCTCCCGTCCCCGGCCTCCTGAACGCCCCCCCCCGCCAGAGTGCCGGCAGAACTCCAAGAGCCCGGCACTTCTTTGGATGCCGGCCTCTTTTGCCGGCACTCCCGATTCCCGGGGGTCACGCTGCGCAAGGCCTCTCCCCTTTAAGAAGGGGAGGAAGGCCTGCAATACCGCGGCGCGGTGTGCCACAGCGCGTGGTGCTGCAGCACGTAGCACCGCGATATTGACTCGCAGCGCCCCAAGAGGGATGCGGGGCGCTTCCAGTAGCACCCCGCTTCCCTCTTGGGGCGCAACCACTCAATTTCCGTCATGGGGGCGCTAATTTTTCCGGGGCGATAAAAGTAGCGCCTTGGCGTAGTTTGCACCCCAAGTGGGGCTCGACTCAATTTTTAGCCCAGCATCTTTCCATTTGTCCCAACCTCTAAATCTCATTCTTTCTCATCTTCATGTAAGTTTCTCCTTTCTTTTGTTGGCTCTCTTCGATCTGGTTCCCACTCTTCCTGTCTGTCTTTGATGATGTTGCATTAATGAGTTAATCAGCTGTATCTTTTGACCTCTTTTATAACAGGAAACATTTGATTGACTATTTACTTGTAAGGTGTCACAATTCATACAGTTAGATACATGATGCAATTAATTAAAATAAAGAAAATGCTATTACAGTTTAATATGCTGTGTTTGTACTGTAATTATACTATGACTATTGGAGTGACTCTTTACCTTTTATAATTTGTTAAATTACACACAGCAGCCCCACAATGGGGTTGCGGCATCTCCTGTCATCTTTGCAACCTATGAGTAGGACTCTTTTTTTATTAGTTCCAGGGATCTGGGCATCGCTGGCAAAACCAGCATTTATTGCCCATCCCTAATTGCCCTTGAGAAGGTGGTGGTGAGCCGCCTTCTTGAACCGCTGCAGTCCGTGTGGTGAAGGTACTCCCACAGTGCTGTTCGGGAGGGATTTCCAGGATTTTGACCCAGCGACGATGAAGGATCGGCGATATACTTCCAAGTCAGGATGGTGTGTGACTTGGAGGGAAACTTGGAGGTGGTGGTGTTTCCATGCGCCTGCTGCCCTTGTCCTTCTAGGTGGAAGAGGTCGCGGGTTTGGGAGGTGCTGCCGATGAAGCCTTGGCGATTTGCAGCAGTGCATCTTGTAGATGGTACACACTGCAGCCACGGTACGCCGATGGTGGAGGGAGTGAATGTTTAAGGTGGTGGATGGGGTGCCAATCAAGTGGGCTGCTTTGTCTTGGATGGTGTCGAGCTTCTTGAGTGTTGTTGGAGTTGCACTCATCCAGGCAAGTGGAGAGTATTCCATTACACTCCTGACTTGTGCCTTGTAGATGGTGGAAAGGCTTTGGGGAATCAGGAGGTGAGACACTCACTGCAGAGTACCCAGCCTCTGACCTGCTCTTGTTGCCACAGTATTTATGTGGCTGGTCCAGTTAAGCTTCTGGTCAATGATGACCTCAGGATGTTGATGGTGGGGGATTCAGCAATGGTAATGCCATTGAATGTCAAGGGACGGTGGTTAGACGCTCGCTTGTTGGAGATAGTCATTGCCTGGTACTTGTATGGCGCCAATGTTACCTGCCACTTATTAGCCCAAACCTGAATGTCGTCTCGGTCTTGCTGCATGCGGGCATGGGCTGCATCTTTATCTGAGGAGTTGCGAATGGCATTGAACACTGCAATCATGAGCGAACATCCCCATTTCTGACCTTATGATGGAGGGAAGGTCATTGATGAAGCAGCTGAAGATGGTTGGGCCTAGGACACTGCTTTGATGAACTCCTGCAGCAATGTCCTGGGGCTGTGATGATTGACCTCCAACCACCACAACCATCTTGCGGTATCATGTTTCTGAGGAGCTGTTAATCCACTCTGCTTGTGGATCTACAGTGTTGCTTCCCTGCTGTGTCCCCAAAACATATACTTCCCCTTTAAGCTGCTGCCAGTCTTTAACATCCTGCAGCAACACCAGAGTTCCTGCCTCCTAATCTGTGAGCTGGTAGATACTTGTTCGTACTAGGCATCCAATTCCTTCTACAGGTCACATCCTTCACGCACTGCTGAAGCATTCCTGCTTCGAGACACATTCTCTGGCAAAAATTAAAAAAATAGGACAACCTCCCTTTGAGACTTTCAGTGACAATGTGACACAACTATACCTGAGGTGTCCCAATGTAACCTACCTACTATATGCCCTAGAAAAAGCAAGTCCTAGCAATGCAAATTAGACATACTCTCTTCTCATGCCTGTAACTGACATCTGTCAAGTCAAAAGCGAAACACTTCAGATGCTGGGAATCTAAAATAAAAACAGTAAGTGCTGGAACCACTCAGCAGGTCAGGCAACATCTGTGGAGAGAGAAACAGAGTTATTGGGGGGAATTTGAACCGAACAAAATGGGTGGGTTTGGAGTGTGGGGGTAGTGAAATTGTTAAAAATCAGAATCCTGACCGCAACCCGCCCATTTCCAGTTTTAACGGAGCAGGGACGGGGGGCAGGCAAGCCCGCTGCCAGGAGGCGGGACGTCAACTTAAATATTTTAATGAGGCTGTAAGCCTCTTCTTTAACCTCCATTTTGTTTTTAACTGTAGCTGTTAAGGTTTTACACACCTTGTAAAACCCAGCAGTTACAGCAAGGCGAGGACTGCTGCATCCAGGAGGTAAGTGTCTCTGCACCTACCTCCTGGATCCAGGGTCCCTGCTTAGCCCACCCCCTGTGATTGGAGAGTCCCTCACGAGGCCTCCGATCACCTTCCTGGACCCCCGCTCCCCACCAATGAGATGATCCAATCCTCTGGTGGCCGGTCCCGATCTTCTCTTCCCTCCCCCCACGATCATCCTGAGTTCCTGATTTTCCATCCTCCCCCACCACCCCCCCCCCGCCCGATCCTCCGGAGGTCAGCCCCGGCCATACCCAATCCCTCTGCAGGCCGACCCACCCAGAGCCAGCCAGCCTCTCCATCTGTCTTGCTGCAGGTGGGAAACAGAGGCTTCAGATGCAAATCACGCCCTGCCGTTAAAGTCGTCAGGGCCTGCGGGAAACCCGTTCTCTCAGGTTTCCTGCCCACATTGGAGCCCCCCCCCCACCCCCAACCCACCTTCCCCATGAAAATCCAGCCCAATGTTTCAGGTCGATGACCGTACATCAAATCTGTCAAGTGCATTTCTACTGAAGTTGTGCAACCCCTTGTATATAATAGCAATGCTTTTACAGTAAAAGTTAACTCAAAATACAGGGGTAGATTTAATGAATTAGCATTTCCAGTGCAGAGCTTTTTGGGATTGGGGCACATATTGGGAGTTCGGACATTAAGGTCACCACGCCTCGCACAACCTTCTGTCCTTTAAAATAAATTGATGGAAAATTGTGCTGTGCACTCTGACCTCCACATCCAAATTCTCTATGTGCGCTCCTTATTCCTGACCTTTTCCCCAAGCGTGCTAAATCAGAATATTCTCTGCATAGTTCCAAAGTTTCTGCTTTAGTCCATTTTGCTTTTTATCATATTCGCCAAACAAAGTCCCCAATGCTCTCAGAATTTTCCCATTGCCAGACAGAGGGAGGAGCTTACAAATAAAAATTCTGGTATGCCCCATGAATTTTGAGAATTGCTATCAGTCATTGAGCAATCATAGTATTTTATTCCTCTCTCCCCTCCTAAATGTGCTGTATGTCTCAAAGCAAATCATGGGGTCAAATTTGATTTCCCAACAGGAAGCCGGTAAGAGGTTGGCGGGGTGAGATCAAAGACTATCCGAAGGAGTCAGCAGATGACCAATCCTAATTTCCGGGTCACGCCGAATTTGCCTGAGTCAGGCAAGCTGCTGACAAGAAAAGTTCCAGCAAGGCCCTGAGGTTTTCTGATAGAACCATGAAGATGCTAGTGGAGCAAGTTCAGAATAGAAAGGAAGTCCTCTTCACCTCAGATACTTGGTGGATGCCAAGGCATTGTGAGAGGTGGCACAACATATGAATGAGATCAGCATTGTCTCTCGGAACTGGGTGCATTGCAGAAAAAAATTTCACCAGGAGTGCCTGTGTGACATAAATAGTGAGTTTGAAAAGACTGCACTGGGGAATTCATCGAGCGAAAGTGAACAGCTTCTGAGGAGCCCTAAGATGAGTTATAAGCCAGCTGAGCAGGGGATAGCCCTTGTCTCCAAGCAGTCAACATAAGGACAAACACTGGGTAGATGATTGATTGATGCAATATAAAAGTATCATGGCAGCTGCCAAGAAAGTAGGTGCAGACCTCAGTGAGGCATAGCTGGTAATCATGCACCAGTTGCACATTAATAGAGAGGAACCTTTTGCAATTCATAAAGTGGTCTCATTGTGTGAAGGAGCCTCCAGGGTGCTATGGGTGCAGGCACTGGTGCCCTGAATTTGGGGGAATGCTGCAAACTGTGTGAACCCCAGAGCCCTATCCTACTAGGAGCCTCAAAAATAAAGTGCAAAAAATTTTCCAAAGAAACCGCTCCAAATTACACTTTTTTTCCTGAAGTTCATGGGGGAGAAATTCGGTATTGCCCCGTTTGGGGCGCAATTATCGGCGGGGCGCAAAGTTTAGCGCCTGGTGCTAATTATCGCCTCTGACTGCAAACTTGGCTTCTATCGCCCCATGAGGTGATTTGAGCGCTAAATCAGGTGCTACACACCTCTCTTAAGGCGCTAACGCCGAGGAGCGAGGCGCTACCTCAGAGCGCTGGCGAAGCTCATGATGTCAGTTAGCAATGGAACACAGACAGACTGGCGCCGACCAGTTCTTAAAGGGGAGGGTCGATCTTGCTCTCCAGCCACACCCTGCTCATTGCAGCCTTGAATCTCGGCCTGGAGAGACCTGTACATCAATTCTGCTGGAAAGAACAATGGAGAGGCCCAGGGAAAGAGCTCAGAGTGCAGTCCCCAAGTCTCTTCTAAATCGATGCAAGGAAGGTCAAATCAAAATGAACCTTCAAAGTGCTGCTCAGTACCCAAAACTCCTTCACACAGCGTTGAATCTCTCCAGAAGTTTCTCTCTCTCAGAATGCGTGGTGCAAAAAATGTCGGCGACAAAAAAAGGCAGGAAGCAGCCGCCTTTAAATAGCGCTCCCCCAGTCCCTTCCCGACTGCAAAACATTCCCCTCTACCTGTCATTGCTAGTGGCAGGCGGAAAGGCAGGGGCCGCTGCTCAATATCTGGTCCGGGGCGCACATTCGACTGACGTTACGATCTGCGGGCGCAGGAGATCGTGACAGTACTGTTTAGCCCCGCCGCAAAATGCCTGGTCAATTTCGCAAGCGGTGCAAACATCACCACGCCTGGGCGCTAGTTGCTTTGCTCTTAGGGCGCTAACAGGAGGGGCTAATCAACCAAATTTTTCCCCCCATATCATAATTGTCAGCGAAGTAGATTTCCCACTGTTCTGGTAAAACTCACATTATGGTTCTCTATATATTACCACAATGAAACAATACAATGTACCTTAAGAATCTAGCATAAGCCTTCCCCAGCTGCTTAGCTAGGTTACCCCTGTTTTAAAGTCGGGCAGATCTTAGGGCAGAAATTATGGAATTTAGGGTGGATCTAGACCTAAACCCTTTATTTGTATGAAAGCACGCTTGCTGGGAGGGCACATCTTCTGGCTGGATTTACAACAGAATTTAAATCAGTTACAAAAGCAGGGAATCCAGTCTAAGCCCCAAATTTTGACCCCCACCTCCCCCAAATAGCTTTGTCAGGTTTCCGCCTACTGAACCATCAGAATTTTGTGGACATTGGCTGTGATTTTGCTGATGCTCAGCAGATGGGATGGGTGGTGGGTCAGCTGTGAAAGTTAAAATGATTGACAGCGGGTCGGGAACCCGCTGTCAAAACGCACACCTGCATTTCCCGATGTCAGGTCTGCCAGCACTGAGTAGACCCGACAGGCAGCGGCGAGGGACCCAATTCAAATCATTAGTGGCTTGTTTACAGCCACTTAACAATGACTTTTTTCCCAGCTTTTTGACTTCCACAGGTCTCCCACCGGTTTCCCGCTGTGCCTGGACCTCGTCTGTGAAGCTGAGGCGGGAGGTCAGTGGTCATTGAATCAGCTGATGAGTTGACAGCTTCAAATGTCAAGTCAAAGCTCCCAGCTGATTGAGAAATGGTTCCTTAACCACTAGCTTCTCTAAACTGCATTTCTACTACAGATTCAGAATGCTGCAAGTCTTTACACAAGTCTCCATGCAGTCTGACCTCATTACCTCTCCCATCATTGACAGATCGCTTATGTCATCTCTACTTCACCTGCCATCTATTCCATCAGCATGGGTGCACTTTATACCCTCTCAGCTTGGTCCTCAGAATCCCACCACGATCAGTCCCAACACCAGCAGCACCAGGCACACCAGCAGCACCAACAACAACACCAACCTTCTCCGCAATCACCTGATGCTGCACAGGACACAGGGCATCAGCACTCGGCCGCATTGCTGCCCGGGACGTCAGGGATGGCCTCACCATGGCCAGATTTACTTCACTTGATGCTGCTCACCCTGGCTGCCACATGATGCATCAGGTTGGCACTGCCCCACACCAACACCATAAAGCATCCCTATAATGCCCAAGCCATTCCTTTCACACACTCATCAGCATTGCAGGTGGTACCGTTATGTCTCACCATTCACTGCAACTCACTAAGCCACTTCCAAAGGTGCACACAAATCTGCCCAAGAACGCTAGTGTTGAAAATAAAGATTTCAATGTTTGACAGCACATTAACAGAAACTTCACATGAATATTGGCTATAACACACAAGTGCCTACCCTTGTGTGTTGTTAGTTGGTATGATTGCACTAGGATGAGGGTGAACATGAGGGGTGGCTAGTGAGATGGGGAAGTGATAATGTAGATAGTGAGGGATGTGGGAGGTGCAAGGTAAGTTGGTGTAAGGATGTGCAGGAATAGGGTAGGGAAGGCAGAGTGATGGGGATGTGATGAGCGGCACAGCAGGATGAGGCTGAGTGTGGCTTTGCAGTAACATTTTGTGATCTACTGAGATCATTGAAAGGTTTGCACCACTGCAGCCTGGTCCTCCTGATGACATCTCTACTTGTGCCCTCCTGTGCAATGTGCAACCAGGCTGTGTTAGTCTCCTGGGCAGGTCTCTTCCACACGCGTGCTGTGACTCTCTCCATAAGCATATGGAGGGAGTCATGGGACAGCCTGGGTGCAGCCGTGCACCTTTGTGCAGTGCTTGTCAGTGTTTGCAGCACCTCAGTGCTGTAGAACACTGACAGCACAAATGTCAAAGTAAATTTGCGTATGGTCCCTTTAAGGAAACTGGCTGATGACGCATCATGAAATAACGTCATCAGACCCGCTTTCTTCAATTGGCTGGGAAACTCGCTGGGTGGGCTTAGCAAGCCCAATCAGGGGAAAGTCATATCAGAGGCCGGGATGGGGACAGGAGCAGTGTCAGGACCCGTCATCGACATAGCCCGTCATGGGCTCGCTGATGTAAGGAAAATTGCGGCCATTGTATTAACAATTTAAATTGCAGAATCCCCTATTAATAATGGTTGTTTGGGGAATAGAAAATATATCCTCAGCAATTGCATTACAACATATTCCAGAACTACAAAAGCACAGAATTTTTTTTTTTTGTTCATTCATGGGATGTAGGCGTCATTGGTAAGGCCAGCCTTTATTGTCCATCCCTAGTTGCCCTTGAGCAGGTGGTGGTGAGCCGCCTTCTTGAACCGCTGCAGTCCGTGTGGTGAAGGTACTCCTACAGTGCTGTTCGGGAGGGTGTTCCAGGATTTTGGCCCAGGGATGATGAAGGAATGGTGATGCCACACTCGGTTGAATGCTGCCTTGATGTCAAGAGCAGTCACTCTCACCTCACCTCTGGAATTCAACTCCTTTGTCCATGTTTGGACCAAGGCTGTAATGAGGTCTGGTGCCGAGTGGTCCTGGCGGAACCCAAACTGTGCATCAGTGAGCAGGTTATTGGTGAGTAAATACTGCTTGATAGCACTGTCGATAACACCTTCCAGCACTTTGCTGATGATTGAGAGTAGATTGATGGGGTGGTAATTGGCCAGATTGGATTTGTCCTGCTCTTTGTGGACAGGACATATCTGGGCAGTTTTCCACATTGTCGGATAGATGCCAGTGTTGTAGCTGTAATGGAACAGCTTGGCTAGAGGCGCGGCTAGTTCTGGAGCACAAATCTTCAACACGACAGCCGGGATGTTGTCGGGGCCCACAGCCTTTGCTGTATCCAGTGCGCTCAGCCTTTTCTTGATATTACGTGGAGTGAATCGAATTTGATGAAGACTGGCTTCTGTGATGATGGAAGCCGATATAGATCATCCACTCGGCATTTCTGGCTGAAGATACTTATTAAGCTAATTTGTTTTCACTTAAGAGTGTGCTAGTTCAACAGAAGTGTAAGAAATCATACTGAGAGGCTCAACACCAGCTACTGATTTCAAGATATGTGGAGATACGAATCAGTGTACACATCTCTCACTAGAATTTATCACAACCAGAAGTATCGATTTCATCCAGTTAAGACTGCAATTGGATTTTAGGATCTGGGAACAGAGACTAGTACTTCAGCTTTGGTTGAAAAGATGTGCAGAATTTCTATTCTTGTAATAAATGCACCATTTGGACTTCTAGAAACTGCAACAAATATTTTGTTGCACAAAATTATCTTCTAAAGTTTGGACTTTAATTGTCAGCTAAATAGATTTCCCACTGATCTGGTAAAACTCACACTTTACATTTGCTGAACTGAATGGTTTTTGCAAAAATGAGAAATAAGGGGGAGCCATTTCTCTCTCCATGCTGCCTGCAGTGGTTACTTCATAACTGAGTGCTTCTTATTATCCAAACTGTTGTGTTTATTTAAGCAGGGCAGACATTATTTGTAATAGATTCACCCCTTTTGTTTTCTTAGCATTATTTTTGTATTAAGTACGGTTATGAATGGGGTGTTACCTAGATACTCGTCAGTTTCACACTGTGATTCTAACAGCAACATTATTGAACAGATGTGATCAACAGAATGCATTGACTTGTTTATTCAGTTACACAAAACAAAACAACACAATCCCTTAACATTTCATATTGACATTGAATCTGTTTGGAAGATACCTGACCGCCGATGTTCCCTGTAATTTTTTTTGGCCCTGCGCGGACCCTTTAAGGGGCGGTGAAGGCCATTCAAAATACCGTGCATGCGTGGTTTTTACACTGAAAAGCCGCCAAGCCGGCTGCGTGGGTTCCCTGGAGCGCGCAGCAGCGCAGCTTAAAGGGGGCATTGCTGACCACATGCTAGAAAGTCTGTAAATGCCAACTGTAGATCTTGGCCGAGTAAACTCATTCTAATGTGACCTCTGGGCAGCTTCAGACCACCTGAGGTGGGTAATTCTCTGATAACGCCCCAGTGAAGCGCCTTTGGGACATTTTCTCCACAATAACAGCGCTATATAATTCCAAGTTGCTACTGTTAAACAGCAACAACTTGAATTTATATTGCGCCTTTGTCATAGTAAAATGTCCCAAGGCGCTTCACAGGAGCGTTATCAAACAAAATTTGACACAGAGCCACATAAGGAGATATTAGGGCAGGTGACCAAAAGCTTGGTCAAAGAGGTGGGTTTTAAGGAGAGTCTTAAAGGAGGAGAGAGAGGAAGAGACTCGCACAGAAAACTCATTCAAAAACTGTCTGGCGCCAGTGACAAGAGTTTAGACCAATTATTTATTATTCGACCACTCAAAGTCTGAAATGAATTTTAAAGTAGCGATCGGCAGCTCACTGGTAGAATAGCCCCAGGTGCGATCATTCTATCCCGGGTTTATTTCGCTTGTTTACTTCTATTCCGCTGCGAGTCGGGCAGCGGGCAGAAGTCTTATTCATTCCGGAAAAAAAGACAGTAGTCAATCCCATTCATGATTTTAGTGCAGCCTCGCTAAAGCACATCTGTGAATCGAAACGGTGATGTGCACGGCGGGCTATGAAACACGTAAACCTAGATCACACCCCATCACCAAAACCTGGGGAAATGTTATCTGGCACTGAGAATGTGACTGACTGTAGTGGGAAAGCAGATTGACAGGTCATTTTTAATCAATCACACAGACTTTTACCTGTCAGACTTCCTTCTTGTTTCTGTGTAAAACCTTTTTTTTAGATCTAAAGGTGATTTCTGCCAATGGAAATGATTCGTTTCTTTAACTTTGTGGGGACTGCGGTTTACTGTTTTTGAAACCATTCCGCAAGACGTGACAGTGCTACTGAGAGGGAAACAGTATCTTGTGTGTTCATTTACTATCCGCATTCCTCTACTTCTGGAACTAGCGTGGCTGAAACGCACCCGCTGGCTTTGAGGTCGAGATCTCGTATTCCAAGTGTTAATGCCGAGGGAGTTCCCATCACCGTGCTAGACACAATCCGGTCAGACTATAGAGTGACAGCTCCCCTGGCAGTGCGACTCGCCTTTCAAACCCCAATCCTTTGCCAATGGGACGAGTCTTCGCTCTTGCAGGGTTTTACCCACCCAGTGCGGCTCGCCACTGGATCCTTGCTCCCTTACCGATGGATATTTCATCAGCTGGTCGCTGCCCTTAATTCATCATTCTGTCAGCAGGACCAGAGGTTTGTCTTGGCATACAGAGAGAGACAAAGAGAGAGAAGTAAAGGATGTGGGTGCCCACACCCACCTCGCTCTAATCAATCGTGAATACATAACTAGCTGGCGTAATAGATCTCCACCCATTAAAAACCTCGCCACTCCAGCCTTTACAAATGGCAGCAAGACGGAAAAGATCCGGCTATTTCTGAAAGAACCAGTTCTTTTTTTTTTTCTTTTCCCCCGTGCTAAAAGCTGTCGGAGGTGTGAGCAAAAACTTCCAGACATGCCAGAAAATGTCTCGTTGAAGAATTATTCGGCTTTCGCCAGGTCTCCCACATTGGAAGGGACTTCTCGCCCCGCCTGGGCAGTGACTGCGCTGTCCAGCGTGCTGATCTTCACCACCGCGGGAGACATCCTGGGCAATTTCCTCGTTATCGTGTCCGTCTTCAGAAATAAAAAATTGAGAAATGCGGGTGAGTCAAACTGCAAGGTTACGTCCGGTTTTCTTCGCAAAGTTGATCTGGAACAGCAGGTTGACAGCAGAGCTTGGCTCAGTCCTAGTGCACTACTGTTACGGTGACAGTGCCGAGCTACATTTGAAAAAACTTTATTTAAGTGAAGCTGGAACGTCTTGCTGTTGCGAATTGAGATCTAAGTTGTAGATCCTAGGTCTAAGTACAGGTCTACGAAGCATCCGCTTTTATTTTAAAATAGAAATATGCAAAATTATAGGTTTTTTTAACTATCACTTGCCAATGATTGGAACATCTAAACCGAGTTTAAACAAGTAACTGATAGCAAGAACTGGACTTATGGGCAATTTGTGTAAATAATGACAAACCTAGCTGGTTTTCATATATAACAAATCTAATAGCCGAAAGTATCGGAACAAGTAGAAGACTCAGCGAGAGAGAGAGAGAGAGATGCCATACTTTTGGCAAATATTTTAGCTCAAGTTCTATAGTATTTAAACACATATTCGATGTGAACCGTTGTCTCCCCTGCACTGTCCCTCGGGCCCTGTATCCCAATCCGTCTCACTGGCCTTCAACTGAAGTGGATCGGTTCGTCTGCTGCGCCTGACTGTTGTCAATCTTAGACTGTGAAACATTAAGAATTCTGAGCATTTTACTTTTTAACACGGTCGGATAAACGTCTGCAACGTGTTACGCAATCAGATATAAAGACAACTAATAAATATTAGATTAATTAATGAACCCTATTGAAACGATGCGGGTTCTTCTGTAATATAACTGCAGTGACTACAGTGGCGGAAACCTCAAGGTGTGAAAACTTACTGCAGTTCCACCTGCCTTGCTTTCCTGCAGCAACCTTGTACTGATCAGATGTTAATTGTAGTTCCCACTTTTTTGTAACGAAGGTTGGCAATACTGCAGAACAAAACTATTCTTTTAAAAAACATGTTAATGTGGTGACTCAGTGTGCTTGAATAATTTACCAACGTGTTGTACAATGGAACGCAATTCCTGGTCGTTTCTTACATGGCGAGTTCTTTATCTCAGATCAAACCATCTGAAGGAAACGTAAAGCAACTATAAGTTGCTTCGTCACAGGAAGAATAGAAGCATTTGAGTATGATTGTACCCAGGCAGTTCTTATACAACAAGAATCCCAGAAGACACTGACAGACGGTTAGATCACATGCCTGTCTCTCAGCTGGGCATGTGTTAGTGGGGGATATAAAGAGTGGAAGACAAAATAAATCTTAGAAGAGGGTAGAAGTGTTTAATCAATTAACCATTTCGTATAGTTTACCAAAATGATACATTACTAAAAAATCGAATGATCAAAATCTTATTCTTCGGATATTAGTGTTATTTGAATCTTTGTAGACTATTCAATCATTTGCACAGATGTTTTTTCAACTCTAATATAACCTAACCAACAACTTTTGGAAACTTAGGAATGTAATTCCTTATTTTTTGTTATTTACCCCAACGTCTGAGTTGGTCCTGGTCTCCCTTTCTCTTGCTCTCTCCAGGTGCCACTGCCTCTGTGCTGGTGCCTGGTAGAGTAGTGGTTGTTGTGCAAGAGTCTTATGGTGTCCTGTGCGATACAGTACTGCTCTGATCCAGGTTGTACTATGGATAGAACTATGCAGATAGTATATGAGTGTGCAAAAAACTGTTCATATGTGCACAACAAATAATATTATTCATAAAGCAGATGAACTCTTCTTTGTAGGTATACTTCTTAACTTGTAAGATATGTGGGAAAGCTTTGATAAGATGGAAAAGATTTCCTGGAGTCACTGGCAGATATACCCATTTCACCGACTGTCATCCCCTCCAAACTTTGTAAACAATTACACAACAGCTGCTTCAGGTGGTGTTAATACTTTGTTCTGCTGTGACTCATCATCTGTATTCTTGCGTGCATGTCAATTAAAAACTAGTTTCTGCTTGGTTTTATATGCACCATATATATTCTTTATATTCTGTGCACATATTACAGCAATGAGTACGTACACACATTGATTGTGTTCAAGTAATTCATACTTCATGCAATGAAATCAGAATACCAAATTTATTAATACAATGCGTACATGTAGAGTTGCTTTCTTTTCATACCATCTTAGCGTACTTTATTATACAGCAGGGTAGACTTTACAGCAGATTTACAGTACATCTGTAAGTATTTCTGCACAAACATCTTTAAATACTCCAAACAAATCATTCCATCTAGTGTAGCAGGATGATGTGTGTACATGTAATCACAAACAAGTTGGGCTTTGCAGGAGAAGTCTACATAACATGAGCTAATGAATTCACCCACAGGAGGAACACTCAATCTACATCCAGTTACCCCATATGTGGAAGTTGCCCTGGAGATTCTAGGTTGAAAGGCCATTGAGGAAACAGGAGGTAGGGAAGTAAGAGCTTGCCCACAGTTTAGGGTTAGTACTAGCTTTCTCCTCTATTAATTCTATTGAGTCACTGACTGGCATCAACATTTTTTAATTCATTCTCAGGATGTGGGCATTACTGTTAGATATCTTGGGCTCCAATGTGCAATGGGTCTCTTTGCCAGCTTGTACAGGCTTTGGAATTGAATGCTCAAATTTTCTCTCACACAGGTCTGTGAGCATGGTGAGTCTGTGTCTGGCAACAGGAACAGGGAGAGAACGGACAATGATGATAATGCTGTCTCTCAGGAAGGCAACACATCAGGATCCTTTCACCACCTTCTTCTGATGAGTGTACATATGCAGAAAGCATGCAGGGCTGGGTACCCCCACTGCCCCACAGCTACAGAAGTAACAGGTCCAATAGTTGGGCCATCTCAGGACCTAGTGCACATAGATCCAGGGTCACCTCAATCAAGAGGCCTCAAGGTCACATATCAAATAGCACCACACATCCTCCTACCACAGGAGAAGCACAATGAAGAAGCACTAGGTTAAGTTGTAGAGCACATCAGTCACATAAGTGGAAGCTTCAGGATACTAAACACTACGCAGAAACACACTTCACATTTAAGGTAATAAAATTTGGGTGCACTGAAGTTTAAATTTGCTCAGAAAGATTTCTTTTTATGGTTTTGGATATTGTATCAGCAGGTAACAGGAACAGAAAATCAAGTTACCAAGGAACATAAAACAAAATAGTAAAATATTTTACAGGCACATCAATAAAAAAAGGAATGTCGGGATGGGAATAGGGCCACTAAAGGATGGACAGGATAATACCACAGGCAGTGATAGAGAGATGGCAGAAATATTAAATAATTACTTTGCCTCAGTATTTACCAGGGAGATAGAACAGGTGGACATGACATTGGATCATGAGATTAGTAATGAAATAACTGCATTTAAAATAAAAAGAGGAGATATATTAAATAAACTAATCAAACTCAAAGAGGAAAAAAACCCTGATCTGGGTGGATAACATTCATGCATTTTAAAAGAATCTAGGGAAGAGATAGCAGAGGCATTACTACACATATTTAATAATTCATTAGAAAAAGGTGTAGTGCCAGAGGACTGGCAGATAGCTAACATAATACCTATATTTAAGAAGGGAGATGGAACATATCCAGAGAACTATTGATCAGTCAGCTTAACATTGGTAGTAGGAAAAATAATGGAATCCCTACTAAAGGAGAAAATGGAAGAATATCTAGAAGCCAAAATATAGTAATGAATAGTCAGAATGGATTTCAAAAGGGAAAGTCTTAATTGACCAACCTCATTGAATTTTTTGAAGAGGTAACAGAGAGAATAGACAAGGGTAATGTAGTAGATGTAATTTATCTAGATTTTCAAAAGGCCTTCGATAAGGTACCACATAATAGACTAATGAATAAGGTCAGAGAATGCGGAGTCAGGGGACAAATAGCAGAATGGATAGCTGGCTTCAAGACAGAAAGCAGAGAGTAGGGGTAAAGGGAAGCTATTCACAGTGGCAGAAGGTGGGTAGTGGTGTTCCACAAGGATCAGTGCTGGGACCACTGTTGTTCACAATTTATATTAATGATTTAGACTTTGGGATCAAAAACACAATTTCTAAATTTGCGGATGACACCAAATTGGGGGGGATAGTTAATACTGAAGAGGACTGCAACAAATTACAGGAGGACATTAATAAACTTGCAGAATGGGCATATAATTGGCAAATTAAATTCAACACAGATAAATTTGAGGTATTACATTTTGGTAGGAAGAATAGGGAGGTCACTTATTACTTGGAGGGTGCAAGTCTAGGTGGGGTAGAGGAGCAAAGGGATCTTGGAGTACAAATACACAAATCACTAAAAGTAGCGACACAGGTTAACAAGGCCATAAAAAAGCAAACCAGGCACTAGGGTTTATTTCTAGAGAAATAGAATTGAAAAGTAGTGAAGTTATGCTAAACTTGTATCGAACCTTGGTTAGGCCACACTTGGAGTACTGCGTACAATTGTGGTCGCCATATTATAAAAAGGATATAGAGGCACTGGAGAGGGTGCAGAGAAGATTTACAAGGATGGTACCAGAAATGTGAGGGTACACCTATCAGGAAAGGATGAACAGGCTGGGTCTCTTTTCGCTTGAAAAAAGAAGGCTGAGGGGTGACCTAATTGAGGTCTTTAAAATTATGAAAGGTTTTGATAGAGTGGAAACAGAGAGAATGTTTCCACTTGTGGGGAAGAGCATAACTAGAGGCCATCAATATAAGATAGTCACCAAGGAATCAAATAGGAAATTCAGAAGAAACTTCTTTACCCAGAGAGTGGTGAGAATGTGGAACTCACTACCACAGGGAGTGGTTGAGGCAAATAGTATAGATGCATTTAAGGGGAGGCTAGATAAGCATATGAGGGAGAAGGGAATAGAGGGTTATGCTGTTAGAGTTAGATGACGAAAGACAGAAGGAGGCTCGAGTGGAGCATAAGCGCCGGCATGGACTGGTTGGGCCGAATGGCCTGTTTCGGTGCCGTATATCCTATGTAATCCTTTGTAACCCTCGGATCATTGACAGATGAACAGGAGCTAACGGGTCTGTTTTTTTCAGCCCAATTTGCCCCAAATCATCCAAAGTCTGAGGAAAATAGTAAAAGTGATTATTGTTAATCTATTGCTTGTATTTTGGACATATCATTTATTTGTTTACAGTTCAATAAATTATTCTAGTAATTTATTAACAAAGCCATGATCATTTATTCTTCAGCATACCAAAGTCAAGGAAATCAAATGAGGGCACCTGGTATATCCAGTATGTCAGAATACAGTGATGAGAGATTCTCTGTTTGATCCTGGGCTTGTTATCTTTACAGAGACATCAGGGCCATTAAATTGATTTTGAATATCAGCATTCAAACATTTAGCATTCTCATATGAAATTCTTTTGTCTGCTAATTTAACAGAGGCATTAGTCTATTGATTTAAACCAGTTTCAAGGTACAAGTGTTTTCATGAAAAAAGGTGAAAGCCATGCCAGTAATGCAGCTAAATTTAGCTGCTGTGGATGTAAACACTCCTTCAGTCCCTGACCAACACAAGGGAAAAAACTGCAAAAATTGTGAGAAGAAACATCACATTACCACCAAAAGCAGCAAAGTAACTTCTGTGTAAACCCATGGAAATTATGCCGATCAGTTTTTGTAGATTTTGTAGCAGCAAAAGTTAAGTGATGGATCGTATCTGTGAGATTAATGGAAGTATCATAAGCCTGAAGCTAGGTGCAGGATATTTTGTAAACATCATGGAATATATGATAGCCTACAAAAAAACTGAGACATAAGTCAATTAAACTGAAAGCGTATACTGGGAGTGAGATACTTGTGATGGGCCAATGTATAATGACAGTAAAATACAAAAACAAAGAAACAAAATGCATTTCTTGTTGTTACCTCCACTGATGCCTAACCTATGCTAGGGTTTAAAGAATGTGAAAGAATGCAATTGATTAAACAAGTATTGGGCGTAGATGCTGAGATGCTTACACTGCAGGAAACTTCAGCTTCAGTGTGCAACTTCAGTGCTCAGTGAGTATAATGATTTATTTCAAAGGTTTTAGTTATTTGGCATCAAACTATGAAATAGTGCACAGACAGCAGCTGAACATTGCAGAAAGGGGCTATTTGTTCAACTCTCACCCCCAGTCAAAACAGAATTGAAATGCATGGAAACAGTTGGGGAGTTTACAACATCGATGAGCCTACTAAATGGGAAAACTTGCTAATAAATAAGCATGAATCAAATGGACAGATATGTGTGCAGCTTAATTCCTATAATCTGAACAAGGCTATACAAAGAGAATATGACAAGCTATCTACATGAGAAGAAATTAAGTCACAGGTTGCTGGAGCTAAAGTGATTTCTAAATTGAATGCATATAGTGGATTTTGGCCCTAACATCAGAAGTTTAGTGCCTTTGTACCTTTGGTGCACCTTTTGTTTTGAAATGTATGACTAACTTTGCATTCTAATTGAAATCTCCAATGCTCCTGAATATTATATCACTGATTCACTGTTTGAGCATATGACTGGAATCGCCATCATTATTTGGAGATTCATTCAGCAGGAACGTAATACCAGACTCAAGCGATTGCTAGTAAAAGGAAGAACAATTTGAATTTCAATGTGTTCAGTGTGAATGAGCTCACTTTCAGAGGAGACTGGGCCCCAGGCTAGGACATGAAACACATTAGGTATAAGTAATATGGACATCCATACAGTAAAAAGAATCTACAATGATTTCTTAAAATTATAATTACCCACATTCTAGATTGGTTTTACCAGATCAGGACCTCTTAAGAATGTTGCTATTAAAGAACACCAGTTATGGTTACACAAGCAGGAAAAATTCTGGCAGGAGTTAGAAAGTTTGATTTTGCAGGGACTAGTGCTTAATTTTTATGATTAAAATAAAAATCAATAAAGTTCTGTGCAAATTCCAGACAACATGTGTGTACTGCATTGCTCCAAAACATGATGACTGTAAAGCAGCAGCCAGTGCATCTCACTCAGTAACATAGATATGCCTAAACAGAGAAGGAAACACCAGCAATGACATTTGTTTGTGAAATTATATGAATACTTCTATAATCTTATATATGCTCATCGATCTCCCATGGCATTGTACACAGGGAGTGAAGAACAAGTGCAATCTTCAGGTAAAAAGGGGTGAGAAGGCCCGAGATATGTGGACCAGGGTGTGCAGATGTAATTCAGTCACCATTTTAAAATTACATTATGAGAAGTTTATGTAGGCACTTTCCATTATAAGTGTCAATCTAGGAATTTAGAATGGAAAAACTTGACACAGGAAGTTCACATAGGCATAAGATTTTTAATATATCAGTAGTCCATCTCCCATAACATTTAGAGTTGCCAACTAAGGTTGGATGTATTCCTGGAAGCATGAGCACATGCCATTTTGATATTGTGATAATGTGGTAATCAATCAAGTGACATTTTGATCACGTGATATGCACCCACTGTATGCAAATATTATTGCATTTATCTTAGTTGAGTGTCTCAGTATCACCAAAGGCCGAATAAAATATTTAAGTTTTGTAGAATACAAAGATTTCAGTGAGATGAATTGCAACATCATTTATAAATCAAAGCAAGTCTGGGTAACCAATTTCCTGAGCTTTTTTTGGGGTTACTGCTGAATGTTTTTCTCCAGCAAGAGAGAACCTTCCAAGGTTCCAAATCCATTTACCCTCACATTCCCTGTGTTTCCCTTACATTCCCTGTTTTCCCCTCACATTCCCTATTTTTCCTCTGACATTCCCTGTATTTTGCATCACTTCTCAGTCCACCTTGTGTCTTTCTCCGTTGTCTTGGCCCCCACCCCTCTCCCATTCTTTCAATCAGATGCCACCACATGACCGATCTGGCCCCATCCCATTTTCAGGACACCGCACAGGTAATTTATATTGAGGGGAGAATTGGAATGCTGCAGGGCCAAAGATAAATGTTTCAGCTTTAAATTCATAACTCCCCCCACCCCCACTGTTCCATACAGGGCCTTTCCCACCCTCCCAGTCATTGGCTGGATATTCCCGTCTTTGTGGCGATTATTTCTCCAGTTTGCTCCCCTCTTGAGTCTGGTCCGCCTTTCTCCAATAGCAATGCCCAGGAGAGCAACCCTCAATTCCGGGAGACTCCTGGACATTCCAGGAGGGTTGGAAACCCTATGTGAAACAAGCAGTGCTTTGTGTGCCCAGCAGCAGACCTCTTTCAAAACAGCGCTGGCTCATCAGCGGGGTTAACAGGGCAGCAAGGCCCCATTTCATTTTGGGGCCGTTTCCACCCCATTAAAACTACATGTTGCGGCCATACAGTTTCATGCTGTGTCTTCTAATTGCGCTGTAAGAAACTATTTTGAAGCTACTCATATATAAAGTCTTATTTCTGCCCCAGTAAGCCGTTTACTTTTCATTACGGTAATTATGACACCATTGTACATTAATTATTTACATTTAAGTAAATCAGGCAAATATTTTTTACCCCAAATCTTTAAATTTGAAGCTTTAACTCCACAGAAGATTACTTTTGTTCAGATGTTCAAGAAGTACTTTAGCTTTATAGAATTGGAATAATGGCGTTTAAACATTGCATTGGTCCCATTAGTTGCAAAATTGTACTTTCTCCCTTTCTCCTCAGAATATGATTGATTTTTAAGCGGGCTTGTACGGTGTAGTTGCAGTCTTTACTAGATCAGCAGTCATATATTGCAAATTACCTACTGTTGATTCGAAATAGTCTCTGAGCAAATTTTTACTCTGGCGTTAGTGTTGGAGACCAATCACTTCCTTGTACTCACAGAGGTGGCCAAAGCACGCTGGCGTGAACCCTACATCAGCATAATTTTCTCCCTGGTTGGTAGCATCTGCACCTAGGAGGTCGATCGGCAATTCCAGGAGACTCCCGGACAATCCCATTGACATTGCTCAGGGCATCAAGACCAAACGTAGTCTTCAGGTCAAACAGGGTTAGACTGCAGGAGATATTGGGACCAGTGCAAGCAGAAATGATCAGTCTGCATTTTAAAATCATACATTCTGTCTTTATTTTTATATTTCCATTATAAATTTCTCTGCCTTCTTTAAGAAAGGAAACTGTATAGGTAAATTTATTGAGCTGCAGCGTGATAATTTTCCACAGGTGGTTTCTATTATAAATGTGGATGTAAGAATTTCTAATGGACAAAGTTGACAGGAAGTGTGCGCAGATGTAAGATTTTTACTCTATCAATAGTCACTAACCAACGGTATTGCACACAATGGTCTGGATTTTGCAGTAAAAATAACAGGCAAGGCTAACAGCGCTCACCATTATTAGGGAGTAAATTAGACAGTAACTTCCGGCGTCCGCACATGCGCAGTAAAACGTGGAAATCTGGAAACTACAGTTTGAGATACCTCACTCCTCCAGAAGCTGCGCTCCACTGGTACCTCGCCGATAGACTCAGCATTGAAATCCATGTAAGAGTATGAATTTGCGGTACTTATCCACTAGATCAGTGGTTCTCAACCTTTTTTGTTTGAAGGACCTCTTTTCAAATAGATTATTAATCACGGAGCCCTATCTAAATAAAAATACTATATAATACTCATAATATGAAAGTGTTGCATGTAAAGAGTGTTTTAATAATGCTTTTAAGAAAACAGGTATTTACTTACAGATATCAGTAAGATGGGTGTGCTTGCCTCTCACTGCAGTCTTTAGATGCTCTACTTGTGGCCAAATCTTTTTGGTTTATTTTCTTTCACTGCTGCTCATGCCCACAGGAAAGGTTTTCTCGAAAAAAAACTTTCAAGAAATAAATCCCTTAATTTTCATTGGTTCATTGACGAGACGTCATGCGGCGATTGGATGCGGATCACATCAGTCATGAGTAGCACATTTGCGAGCATTTGAAATATTCCCGGTTGGAAGTGAAGAGGTGCTCGTGGGAGCGATGGGCAGTCACTGGTTTGCTCACGATTATCAGCAATAACCCACAGGCTCACGAACATGCTGCTAATGACTGATGCGATCTTCATCAAATCGCCATACGACGTCACCGGCCGCCGCTCCCTGAACCCCAGTATGAGAACCACTGCACTAGATACTCACTAAACATGCCAGGAAAAGTTAGGGCTGATCTGCAGAGATGCAAGGAGCCTGTCTTCCTGCCATTTAAAATTTGTGTTTATTTAATGAAGCGAGGATTCAGCCGGAAGGAGATTTTTAGATGGCAGAAACTTGTACAATACGTCTGGGAGATTCAGGTGTCTGATTTTTTTTTTCACATTTATGTGACATAGTCCTGGAAGTGCTTAAAGAGGAGGCCTGTGAAAAAGAAATAAGGAAAAGAATGCTTTTTCCACTCTGGGTGCCGCTGTTTATGTATGTAATGCCGGTGCCTAGACAGGGCAGGGGGTACTTTGCGGTACTCACCTGTCAAAGTGGCGAGGATTGTGGTGGTCTGCTGCGCATTGCACAACTTTGCCCTGCGGGAAGGACTGACTCTTAACCTGGCAGACAAGATGCCAGTGCAAATGGATGACATGGAGGATCCCAATCTGGATATTGCTGGGTTCATGCAGTGGGAAGGTCCGCTAGAGAGCAGCTGGTGCCTCATGCATTTGGACAGTGATGAAAGTGGCAAGATGCCTCCTCGGAAAAGCACAAAAAAGGACAGGCAAGATTTAAAGTGAAACTGTGAACTTCTTTTGAAGCAGCAAAAACTTTAAAAAAAATTGAGGTAGTTATTGCAAAACGTTACATAAACATCAAGGGGCTTTGTGCATTACTTCAAATAAAAATTGAGGTAACTAGTCATTTTCTACATTGGAAACAGTTGTAATGTTTGATAAAATATTTCAAACAGTTACAAACGACTTCAGACTAAGACTTAAGTACAGCAGTAACAAAAACAATTATAATACAAACAATCATAAAATAAATATAAATAACAATAAATAAGACAACACCAAGAATTAAAGAAGAACAAGCAGCAAAAAATAACAGACTTGCCCCTCACAGGCGTGCCTGAGGGTTGCTGTGACAAGGTCTGAGCAAGAGGAGGTGGACTCCGCATGAGAGGGGAGCCCTATTGCCTCCTGTGCCTCGCTCTTCCCCTTGAACTGACCCCTCTTGTGCCAAGGGCATGACCTCTGTGTCTTGTACATTCTCACCAATATGGGCCAGCTGATCACAAATGTTCTTGCCAATGTCCTTCATCTCCTGTCTCATGGAGGCAAGAGAGTCAAGGTACCTGCCATAATCAGTAACCATTGTTCGCCTCACTTCTCGACTAATAAGTCCTCGTCCAAATCGCCATTGACATGAGGATGACGTCTACCCTGTCTTACACATCTAGGACGCATCTACCACAATCTCAGATGTCCCTCAGCCCCCGACAAGTCGAACTCAGAAATCACATTTCCTCCCACAGGCCCCGCCGCAGCAGCTTGGTGTCTGTCTGTGAGAGGGGAGTCGTGTGTGCCTCGCACAGAGTCAGAGGGGCCAGGAGTTCGAGAGGCAGTGAGGTGAGGCTCGTCATGGTCAAGTGTTACCCACACATCAGCTCCCTGAAGGTGCCACTTGGGAACAGGAGTGACAACGCCACTTCGCCTGCACTTACACCCAGGGTGCGCACCCTTCCTCTAGATGCCTTCCCCGTTTTTCCTCCTCCTCCTCCTCCCGTTCACTTACTGTGTCACCGCCCTCTGCAGGCCTCGCCTCACCGCCATCTGCAGGCCCCGTGTCACCATCCTCTGCAGGGCCTGCCTCATGGCCCTCTGCAGGCCCCGTGTCACCGCCCTCTGTAGGCCCCATCTCACCACCCTCTGCAGGCCCCGTGGCACCACCCTCTGTAGGCCCCATCTCACCGCTCTCTGCAGGCCCCGCCTCACCACCTTCTGCAGGCCCCGCCTCACGGCCCTCTGCAGGCCCCGCCTCACCACCTTCTGCAGGCCCCGCCTCACGGCCCTCTGCAGGCCCCGCCTCGCGGCCCTCTGCAGGCCCCGCCTCACGGCCCTCTGCAGGCCCCGCCTCACCACCTTCTGCAGGCCCCGCCTCACGGCCCTCTGCAGGCCCCGCCTCACCACCTTCTGCAGGCCCCGCCTCACGGCCCTCTGCAGGCCCCACCTCACGGCCCTCTGCAGGCCCCGCCTCATGGCCCTCTGCAGGCCCCGCCTCACCACCTTCTGCAGGCCCCGCCTCACGGCCCTCTGCAGGCCCCGCCTCACCACCTTCTGCAGGCCCCGCCTCACGGCCCTCTGCAGGCTCCGCCTCACAGCCCTCTGTAGGACCCGCCTCACAGCCCTCTGTAGGCCCCGCCTCACTGCCCTCTGCAGGCCATGCCTCATGGCCCTCTGCAGGCCCAGTGTCACCGCCCTCTGCAGGCCCCGCCTCACGGCCCTCTGCAGGCCCCGCCTCACGGCCCTCTGCAGGCCCAGTGTCACCGCCCTCTGCAGGCCCCGCCTCACAGCTCCCTGTAGGCCCCACCTCACAGCCCTCTGCAGGCCCCGTGTCACCGCCCTCTGCAGGCCCCGTGTCACCACCCTCTGCAGGCCCCGTGTCACCGCCCTCTGCAGGCCCCATGTCAGCACCCTCTGCAGGCCCCGTGTCACCGCCCTCTGCAGGCCCCGTGTCACCACCCTCTGCAACCCGTGCGTCCAAAGATAGCTGTGCACCCGTGGGAAGGAGAAACAAAAAATGTTACAATGGTGAAGCATGTTCATCTAGTACATCACAGAAGCTCATTTGCTGCATGAACACATTCATAATTTAATCTCCTTTTTACACCCTGCAGTCAACAAACAAGTTTGAAACATACAGCTGGCCAAAGCAAGAACGTGACACTCACCTTTCCTCACTCCAATGTTCGTTGGGAACCAGATACTGAGCTGATAATGATGCCCACCAGCTGACAGGCCCTTTCTTCGTGTTGACTCATCTCCTTTAGAAAGGCCAGCGGTTCTCAACAGCTCATGGGCATTGTGAGTCATCTTGGTCTACACAGACATGAAAAATAAAAATTAGTTTGTGCTTGTTTTTTGGTGTTAGTGAGACAAGTTGGGTGCTTTGGAGACAGGGTCAAATTCACTAATTCCAATTTCACACCTCAAATCTCTTGAGTACAGCTAAAAGATCTTTAAAAGCACTTGGTGAGACCTGTCTCCAATGGCAACTGAGCTTTACGACCAGTTGACTTTAGATTGAACCCTGACCACCCCACCCATAAACTAACTCTTCACTATTCATTGCATCAGTAAGAGTACATTTCTAATAATCCGTACAAACCCTAGCAGATCGCGTTAAATCATTCCATTTTTTGCGGCACTGTTCTGCTGTCCATGGCACGGTACAGTTAGCACTCAGAACCTGTACCACCTCCTTCCACGCCAACCTGCTGACTTTCTGCGGCGCCCTACATTTTTCATTCCCCAGAAGCCACTGACGCCTCGCAACCACCTCATTGAAGAGCGTGCAGAGGTCTTCGTCTCCAAAATTGTGACACTTCTTCTCATTATCTTTTGCTCTGCCATCTTTTAAGAGTGAGAAGTCGCACAACACCAGGTTATAGTCCAACAGTTTTATTTGAAATCACAAGCTTTCGGAGCTGCTGCTCCTTCGTCAGGTGAAGTCACTTCCTGGTGTTGTGAGACTTCTCACATTTGTCCACCCCAGTCCAACACCGGCATCTCCACATCATGGCTACCATCTTTTAAGTGAGTAAGTGCATGAATTTTTAAAAAACAGTTAATTACTTTGCACATCTTTTTAAAAACTGTTAAATTTACTTTACTCTGCTTTTTACAAACTGTTCATTTTCCTTTGCCT
Organism: Squalus acanthias; assembly: GCA_030390025.1. Lineage (NCBI taxonomy): Eukaryota > Metazoa > Chordata > Chondrichthyes > Squaliformes > Squalidae > Squalus > Squalus acanthias. The sequence goes on from CM059431.1 coordinate 67,902,349, forward strand.
TTTCCATAAAAAGTTTTTAAATGTTTACTTGCAATTAAACCAACTAAGAGGTCATGTAAGGACTCTACTCACCTCTCTGACAGTCCTAGCTGAATTAGTGGGTGTGTCTTATCTTCACTGTCCTGATCCCCTGGAGAGGAAGCCACGCTGAAATGACTCTCCAATTACAAAAGTTTATGGTCAGCTGCGAACATGATAAACGGCGAGCGCCGTTCCTTCGCGGCTGACCGCAAAATCCGGGCTATAAGTTCAAAGAATATAATCATTCTCTTACCTGTCTCTGCTGTCCTCGTGTTGCTCTTTCTGTCTCTGTTTCTGCTCTGGCTCTGTCTCTATCTCTTTTCTCTCTGCTTCTCCCACCTTAACATTTCTTTTTGCTGCTCTCTCTGTCTTTTTCTTCTTTCCTTTTGGAGGTGATGAGCGTTATGGCACTGAAAGGAGCAATTTTCTATGGGGGTTGCAGGGAAAATGTGGCCCACAGTGGTTCCCTTCTAATCTCTTCTCTCAATCATTTGTGTATCCCCTCACTCCCTGGCTTCCATCAGGGTCTCTTCCCCTTCACCTTCCCACTACCCATTTTCTTTCCTACCACCCCTCACTCCCTTGACTATCCCTACCTTTTCCCCTTTGAACGATCCACTCAACTCCTTTATCCCCCCTTCCCCCTACTATGTTGTCATTCACCTCACTCTTAATACTCCATCCACTCCCACTTATTCCTTTGCAGGTCAAGTGGCAAGAAGCCAGAGACCCCTTCACCCTCAACCAACTCCTACCCACTCTATGATAGCGAGCATGAGCGCACTACTGCCTCAAATATTATCTTGATTGCTTAACTCTTTGACAATTTCAGTTCCAATTTGAACGATCTGCAAAATGTTATTCTTCACAGCACCAAAACAAGGTCTTCCCAACTCAGGAGGCTTGTTCTAGCCCATGCTTTTAATCTGGAGCCAGGAGGAGCACTCCTGCACCTCTCGGCTTCACATTCAGTGAAGTATTTTTTAATATATTACGTTTTTGGTGGTAGCCTCCAGCAGTCCCCCACCGGCTGTGTTCAGAGCAAACCAATTTAGTAAAGGAGGCATCAAACAGGTGTTAGGCCCTTGTTTGCATATGCAAAGGGACTAATGCCTGTTTCAGGCATGGGCCCTGAACGCCTCTTTTGATGCCTATACAAATATAGCGGGCAGCGCACTTCCGGTTGAGAATGTGCATGTGCACACCGCCTGCTATATTGGGCGCTTTGGTGCCCATTATATGCCTGAAAAACAGGTGCAGGGCCATCAAATTTCTAGGCCATAGTGTCAGCCAATTTCAGAATAAGCTGAATCGATATTTGGCAGAGAAATCAATTGAGGACTATGAAAGAGACAGTAGTGTTTGAACAGCCAGATTGCCTCAGTGGTCTCTTCTGATTTTGTACATGGCAATTGTTTCTATGTATTCCTACCTCAGTTTCATTTTCTACCTAATGAATAGAATAAATAAAATGAACGGCATACTGAAGGATGTCCATGTTCTTTCCCTGTGAGTTTATCTTGTGCATCCCTTGGTGGCCCTATCCCTGTCCTGATTTTTCTTTTGTTATTTATGTGTCTAGTATACTTTACTATTTCTTTTTATTTTCCTTGATAATTTAATTTTGTAGTTCCTCTTTGCTTTCCTAATTGTTTTTTTTACTTCTTTTCTAACCTCTTCGTATTCCCTTTTGTTATCCTCTCCTTTATTGTCTATATACGTATTGTATTCCTTTTTCTGAAGTTTCAATTTTGTCCTTATCTCTTTATTTATCCATAGTTTTTCATTATTGGCAAATTACTTCTCATTTTTTAGCAGAATATTTTTCTCCTGAACTCTATTGATCACCATTAAAAAAATTCCTACTGCTGTTTTATCTTTTTGTCTGTCCAGTTTACCTTCTCTAGTTCCATTCTCATCACCTCAAAATGAGCTTTTTTCCAATCTATTACTTTGGTCTTTGTCTAACTTATGTTTGTCTCAATCATTATTTTAAACCTTATTATGTTATGATCGCTATTGCTTAGATGCTCACCTATGCTTACTTCTCTTATCTGCTCTGGTTAATTTCCCACTACTAGATCCAACAGTGATTCCTCTCTTGTTGGGCTTCTTACATACTGGGTAAGAGAGGAATCCTGAACACACTGTAAAAGTTCCATTCTATTTTCCCCTTTAGCTACCTCTTCTTGCCAGTTTATTTAGGGGTAGTTGAAATCGCCCATGATTATTATTCTATATCTTTTTCTAATTTCATAGAATTGTCTATATATTTCTTCCTTCACTTCCCTTTCACTATTAGGTGGTCTGTAGAATACCCCTATTATCATGATTAATCCCTTCTTATCCTTTGTCTCAATCCATGTGAATTCTGTTTCTATCTCAATTTTAGTTATGTCACCTTTTTCTACTGTCATTATGCCATCTCTAATTAGTACAGTTACTACAACCCCCCTTCTTCCTCACCTATCCTTTCTAAATATTTATATCCTGCAATATTTAACTGCCAGTCCAGTTTTTATTAAGTTATGTTTCAGTTATCTCTTCTAAATCTGGCTATGAATTATTGCCTCTGCTTCCCCCACTTTGTTTTGGATGCTGTGCACATTGTAGTACAGGCAATTTAATTTGTTTTTATTAATTGTTCAACTCACTTTATTTTTAACAGTCATTTTGTACTCATGTTCTATAACTGTACCTTTTCCCTGACCGTTTATGTTACCCTTACCTTGGTCTGATCTTTACTCTCATCTCCTATTTCTTTTATCTTCAGGCTTAGTGTTATTTTCACCAGATCTCTCCACCCCCCATCTTACTAGTTTAAAGTCCTATCAAAAGCCCTATTTATCCTTTTCACTCGGGCACTGGTCCCATTCCGGTGGAGCCCGTCCCAGCAGTACAGCTCCTTCCTGTCCCAGTACTAGTGCCAGTTGGGTGTTAAGTAAAATTAAACATCTGTCCAATGGTAGAGAAAGTACATTCAAAGTACTTTGATTGCTTAAAGTAGTAATATTAAAGATGGCAGGCTGCAAATTTTATGTGATAGGTTGGAGAAGAGGTTATTGCTATGGTCCATATCCAAAGAACATTTTTGGTATGACAGGATCAATTTGTTTATGTTTGCTATTAGGAGGAGGTTGTGGTTCAAAATGGAAAATGCTGCGTGATTAATATAACAGAACAAAGAGATGATTAATGGAATGGAATAGTCAGCTTGTTTAATAAACTGGTTGAGAGATGAATGTGGCAATGTTTTGAAATGATTCCTAAGGATGTAAAAGAAGAGAAAGGAGTATTGACCTCAGTAAGATAATTTAAGGTAAATAGCATGGATACCAGCATGTGAAACACAATGGTGCAAAAATTCCGATCCCTACGGGTGTGTACGCACTGTGTACCCACCCGTAGGGACATCGGAAATGCCGGTTTCAGGCATGCACTGCACATGCGCTGGAAACCGGCATTTCCGATCTGTCAAGAAAGCTCTTGACAGATCCTCCAGCTGCCCGGGAGAAGGGCCTCTGCGGGTAGAGAGTTCTGTTTTTTGGAGACCCTCTGCCCGCAGAAAACACTTACAATTCTTGCGCCTGGTAAAAGCAGGCGTAAGGCCTGCTTTTACCAGGATAAGAGTTGAAAAAAGTTAAAAAAAAAATTTCCACTGATTTATCATTTAAAAAAACTTTAAAGAGAGGTAAGTTTATTTTTAGCCCCGTTAAAAACTTTAATTATTTTTTTCAACAAATAAAATTTTTGTTTAAAATATTTAATTTATTGTAATTTAAAGTCATTTTAAAAATGTGATTTTAAAAAAAAATGTATTTAAAGTTTTACTATGTTTTGGGGGTGATCTCTATTCATATATTTGACAGGTCTTCCTGTCAAATGTATGAAGGGAGATTCCCTTCTCTGATTGGCTCCCCATGGCCCACGTGATCCCAGGGACGCTGCGAACTACCTGCGCCTCTGGGATATGTGGGCCCTGCACACCGGCAGTTTGGAGAGGCCCAGCAACGGAACTCTGTGCCTCCCGGGAGCCCTCTGGTCTTGGCGCAGATTTTTCCAGATCGCAGCCCTCCGCCCGCGGGAGGCCTGCGATCGGAATATCTGGGCCAATGTGGAACACATTATTTATTGTAATAAAAACAGAAAATGCAGGAAATACTCAGCAGGTCAGGCAGCATCTGTAGAGAGGGAAAAAATTAACTCTGTTTCTCTCTCCACAGATGCTGCCTGTCCTGTTGAGTATTTCCAGCATTTTCTGTTTTTATTTCAGATTTCCAGCATCTGCAGTATTTAGCTTTTGTTTACATTATTTATTGTACATGGTTTCTATTTTTCTAGTTTCTAGTTAATAAGAATTGTATTTTTTTTAGCTATTTAACTTGCATTTCTACAAATTATGGGCCTGAAATTCAGCACCTTAGCGCCAGCTGTTCAGGCCAGTTTTGTGGAAAAAATGGCCTCCGTCCACTTTTGCCGGACGCCATATTGGTGAGGGCAAAAAAAAAGATGTTGTTTAGCTTCGTCTGAAACAGGCATTAGGTCATTAACATATTCAAATAAGGGGCCTAACACCTGCTTCTGCTCCCTCTTGCAAATTTGGCTTCCGTCTGAGGCACCCAGCTCCAGCAACATTTACTCCCGGGAAAACAAACATTAAACACCACCGAATGAAAAAAAAGTAAATACTTATCATTATCATTTCCGAATTCACTCCCGACTCCGACCTCCAGGCCCTCTCCGATCTACCCCCGATGCTGGCTCCAACCTCCAGGTCCCTCCGATGCTGGCATCGACCTCCAGGTCCCTCCGATGCTGGCTTCGACCTCCAGGTCCCTCCGATGCTGGCTTCGACCTCCAGGTCCCTCCGATGCTGGCCCCGAGTCCCGTTCTCCCTCCGATGCTGGCCCCGAGTCCCGTTCTCCCTCCGATGCTGGCCCCGAGTCCCATTCTCCCCCCAGTGCTGGCCCCGAGTCCCATTCTCCCTCCGATGCTGGCCCCGAGTCCCAGTTCTTCCCCCCATGCTGGCCCCGAGTCCCGTTCTCCCCCCAATGCTGGCCCCGAGTCCCGTTCTCCCTCCGATGCTGGCCCTGAGTCCCATTCTCCCCCCAGTGCTGGCCCCGAGTCCCGTTCTCCCCTCCATGCTGGCCCCGAGTCCCGTTCTCCCCCCAATGCTGGCCCCGAGTCCCGTTCTCCCTCCGATGCTGGCCCCGAGTCCCATTCTCCCCCCAGTGCTGGCCCCGAGTCCCGTTCTCCCCTCCATGCTGGCCCTGAGTCCTGTTCACCCCCCATGCTGGCCCGAGTCCCGTTCTCCCCCCATGCTGGCCCGAGTCCCATTCTCCCCCCAGTGCTGACCCCGAGTCCCACTGGCCCCGATCTCTCCCCCCAATGCTGGCCCCTAGTCCCACTGGCCCCGATCTCTCCCCCCAGTGCTGGCCCCGAGTCCCGACCTCCCGTTAATGCTGGCCCAAAGTCCCGATGATCCTGACTCCCCACAATACTGGCCCCGAGTCCTGCTGGCCCTGACCTCCGCCCAATGCTGGCCCCGAGTCCTGACCTACCTCGGAGTCCTTGCTGGGCGTTCAGCAGATTCAGCGCGTTCCGTGCTGGGCTGAACGCCACAATAATGATAATCCGCAGGCAGAACCAAGTTCCGGTGCTGCCTGAGATCTTTTTCCGGGTGCAAGCAAACCTCCCCCTTTGGTGGCACCGCCTGTTTACGGGCCTTATCGGATTTCTAGACCTATATTTATTGCTCCCTCGTAAAAAAGAACCACATTTATTTCTGCTATTTTCTGACTGCCACTCTGCTTTATGGTGTTTAATATCGTGGTACACAGTTCTGTACTTTTTGAAAGAGTTGCTAAACTTTTTTAATTACTGTGCTTCAAGTTGAATTTCTGCGGTTATTGGAGAGTTTTAGTAGCCACTTAAATAAAGGAATGCACTGACAAGTGAAAAATTGCATAGCCATCAGGACCGGTTAGCTTTCAAAGCAGCATTTACTACTGCTCCTTCAAACAGTGCTAGGTTAGGGAATCAAAGAGCACTGTGGATGTCAGTATGCTGCAGTCTTTACAATAAATTGATTCTGAATTGTTTTAAAGGTGTTTGTGGTTTTAATCCATTTCAGAGCAAGTTTAGCATAGAATCACGATGGACCTGACTGCCTATTGCTTTCTTTGATTCTGTGAACTGCTGATATTGGAAGTTTAGAATTGCATGCTGGAATTTCCTGATAAAATGCTATAATGACAGTATTTATTTCTGTTAATACCCATAATCTACACAGAGCTTTACTGGACAGACCATGGCCTCAAGGTGCTATGTTTTAATTATTACATACAAAAACGAAGATGAAGAGAATGAAAATTCTGCAAAGGGTTACCAATGGCTCCTTAAATGAAGATTAAGGTCCAAAAATAGAATTTAATGACAGCCTTGAATAATACAAGTTTCAGTTTAAACTTTATTATAATATATATAATATGAGAGCCAGTGGCAGCCATGTAATTTTCCTCGCCCCGTCGTCAATTTTGTTTGCTAATTTTCTCCCTTTCCCTCTTCTCCTGAAGATATGGGGGTGTAAATTGGTATGCATTACGGGTGTTTTTCAGGCATAAAACAGGTGTAACGGCTACCAATTTAGCAGTGGGACTACCTGCTCCCAATCTGGGCAGGCACTCGGCCCATTGCTAAATTTGTCAGGCCCATTTTATAGGCGAGCCAGACAGCTGCCCAAAACAAGCAATAGGCCCCTTGCATATGTTAATTAGGAGCATAATGCCTGTTGAAGGACCCCTCTGTAAAATTAGTGTTCAACAAGCGAAGCAAGCGTTGGGACTGCATTGCTCAGAATTATTCAGTTGGCCCTGGTGCCACCAACGAAAGGTAAGTGTTTTAAAATTTTCATTTAAAAGGTACCATCTGCGGAGCCAGGAGGAGTGGGAGTGTTCCCCCTGCTTCACAGCCCTTGCAATCTCCCCCGTTCACCCCAGTTCCCTGTTCAGCCCCCCTTCTGGGGCTTACCTTTGGGCCACTGCCGATGAGGCAAGCGACCTGACGTTCAGCACTTCCAATTTGCGAGCGGCCTGTGGAGGAACAACAGGCGCTGGCAGCTCATGCATAAAATGCTAATGAGGCCAAAGGAAAATTGTGGGCCGTCCTGGGGCCTCCTGGTTCAGGTGCACGCTGCCTCTGCAGCATCAGGTCTGGGTATGAACACGGGCCTCAACGAAAACCTACCCCTTTGACTCCTTACTGGGTACAGTTCTATGGTGCCTTAACAGAAAATCATTACTTATGTGTTAGCCTTGACAATGTGTATCAGCAGGTGATTCACCTGAGGACATCACACCTGAGCCCGATCCTCTTCTGACCCAGTGTTGACACTGAAGACAATTCCAGTACAGGTTGGTGGATAACCATAAGCTTTGGTGGTGAGAGCTGCTCAGAAGACGTGTTTCTTTTCCAAATGCCAGTAACTGCCATTGGGAGATAGGTAAGTTAGGTTGACTCTCCCTCCAATTTTTCCTATTGAATGTTTTGTCTCCGCTTGGTAACTTCCTGCAGTGACACAGCTAAGATTGGAACTTGGTATGCAAATACATGGAATCACGAACATGTGCCCCTGTCTACCATTCCATGGCACATTTCATTAGAAACCCAACCGGCTGTGCCACTGCAATGCTCTGAGCAGCAAAATTATTGGGCCGTATTTTGAGACCCGAGGTGCACACCGCCCACAGGGGCCACGCAGGTTCCGGGTTTAGGCGCGCGAAGTGCATGCACTGAAACCGGCACTTGCGATCTGTCAAGAATCTTTTTAACAGATCCTCAACATACCCGGGAAAAGGGCCTCTGCGGGTGGAGAGTTGCGCTATTTGCCCAAATTCCGCCGCTGAAAGGCCATGGAATTCTTACACCTGGTAAAAGCAGGCATAAGGCCTACTTTTACCAGCATAACAGTTTTCAAAAATAGAAAAATTAATATGTTATCGCTCACTTATACATTAAAAACCCTGTCCAGTAAGGTAAGTTTATTTTTAGCCCCGTTAAAACATATTTAAAAAAATTCAAAAAATTAAATATTTGTTTAAAATATTTAATTAAATGCCATTTTAATTAATTTTATATATGTAATTAAAAAAAATATATTTCATGTGTTCGTGTATTTTTTAAGTCATCTCCATTCATACTTTTGACAGTTCCATACGTACAGAACTGTCAAAAGTATGAATGGGGATTCCCTTCTTTCATTGGTTGGGCTGCCCACATGAACCCAGGTGTGCCTGGGCCTCTGCGCATTTCAACCAGGAGAGGCCCAGGATCACAAGCCTTCGTATCTCCCGGACCACGAGGTAAATGCGTAGAAAATTTGATGATCAGAGGCATCCGCCCGCAGGAAGCCTCCGATTGCAAATTCAGGCCCATTCTTATTAAAACTGAGTCTCCTTTCTTGAATTATGGAGCATTAGCTGGCACCACTAAATAATTTTTTAAATAATGAGGAATGGAGTTTCCTCCTTGAGCGCAAGCCAAAAGTTAGACCCGGAAATGCTCCTGATGTGGCGACTATTTTGCTGATGTCAAGTTATTTTGCCGAAGTATCCCCCAAATCTTATTAGAATACACCAAAACTTAAAATAGGCGTAAATCAGCGTAAACAATCGGGGCCCAAGGAAACGCCAAACCCACACCACTATATTTCTTCTTTAAGTATCAATAATAAAGTTTCAACTCATTTGACCATCATTCACGCCCATTAGGCACAGCACATTTAAATATCTGCAATCAGGGAAACTTTTCAACTTTTTAATGTGACTTGTGCTTATACCATAAAAATCCCTTCAAAGGCACAGAAAATACTGAACAGGTCTCAGTGAGGATAATATTTTTTTAAATACTCAAAGAATTGTAATTAAACACCAGAAGAATGATTTTCTTTCCTGCTGCGCCTGAAAAATCTGGTTGCAATGTTAAGAGACAGTTTTCTTTTAATAACGTGTTGATTTTATCATCCAAGAGTGAAGAAAACAACTGTATTTAAAGCCTTTTCTAAGTATAATAATGGATGTAGTACATAACAGTATTTTGCAACAGTAAGAAACAATAATAACCTATTTTGGTTTCATTGATTTGTGTAATTTCCATGACTACTTATGTTGCCTAGTCATTGACCAAAAAAAGGTGTAAACAATGTTCTCTGACCGAATTATCCATTCATCTACAGCTGATTTAATAGCATGATAGCATCCTCTGGAGAAAAAAATATCCATTCAGTTCATTTATTCCTAATACTTTTGTGGCCTAGTTTGGTTATTGTTCAACTTATATAATTTAGGCCTCCTATTATGCCATTTGTTCTCTGAACAATTTATAGTGCTTAAAAATACACAGCTGAAACAATAAAGCGTTAATTTTAAGCCATCCTGCCCAGCAGGAACCAGGCAGGCAGGAGGTTAGAATCCTTTCTTGGAGCTCCCTGCTCCCTATTCCCATCCTCCATCTTGCTGCAGTTTTTGGATTTGGGTAAGGTGCCGCATCAGACAAGCAGTGTTTCTCTGGTTGCATTATTGCTTCTTTGTTCTGGATGGAGCAAGACTTGGAGGAGGAGCAGCAGCAATCACCAGCACCTGGGCCTCTCAGAAGGCACCAGATGAGGGGGGCTGCACACAGGAGGTTATACCCAGCACATAGGGTCAACAGGCCTATGGACAATTCTTGGACCATTCTGAGGAGCAGTGCAGGAGTTGGCTGTGCTTCTCCAGGCAGGCTGTCGCAGACCTCTGCAACCTTCTGCAACAGGACTTGCTGCTTGCTGGACCAGTGGGGCCTGCCTGCCGTGTCAGTGACCCTCAAAGTCACCGCGCCCTGAATTTTTATGCCACTGGATTTCAATGGAAATGGGCGGCTGATCCAATAGCGTCCATTTTACAAGATCATCCAAACTTCAAATTACCCGCCTTAAGTGGAGAGTAGGACATGATTAATTGACAGAAGTGATATTAGTGTGAGACAATCAGAGACATAATGAGAGAAATCAAAGAAAAGACACATTGGTGTCCGCTTACCGCCCTGTTCACGCTAAAAGTTGGGGTGGGTTTTCGAGCATGCCTCCAAATGGGTGGCCAGCGTTCCTGTCCGAAACAGATGGGAGCACTTATTTTGATATTCAACTCGGGATCCTACATCCAATAGTTAACAACCAGAGTAGCTCCAATTTACTCATTGTAGTGCAGATCTGATGTCTGGAGATGTTTCATTACATAGAAATATAGAAACATAGAAAAATAGGAGCAGGCGTAGGCCATTCGGCCCTTCGAGTCTGCTCCGCCATTCAATATGATCATGGCTGATCCTCTATCTCAATACCATATTCCCGCTCTCTCCCCATACCCCATGATGCCTTTTGTGTCTAGAAATCTATCTATCTCCTTCTTAAATATATTCAGTGACTTGGCCTCCACATCCTTTTGTGGTAGAGAATTCCACAGGTTCACCACCCTCTGAGTGCAGGCTTTTGTCTTTTTATAAAGTTGTAATTGTTTTCTGTTACAACACATGGGTGTACATTCGATCATTGCTGGTGTAGTATACAATGTATGTGATTCAGTTGTACATAAAACAGGGATACCAAATGAGAGGGAGTGAACCTTGCATTGCAGTTTATGGACAATGCAGAAGGCTGGTTCTGGTGAGTGGAAATAGTGGCAACTCTGGGCTGAATTTCCTTGTCATTCCACTGGACTCCTGCTGTAACTTCAGTGGGAATTCGGGAAAATGGCTTGGAAAAAAAGCTGGTACCAGATACACTGGGTCCCAACCTCATTTAGGATTTCAAATTGGCCTTGTTTCTCACTATGCTTTACGTAACCTGATGCCTTGATGCATTACAACTCTTTTCTCATCATTTCATGTGATAGTGAGAGAATCACCTCCAATTTTTTGGTTATCCTATGCCAATCATATGATTTATAGCATATAATAGCATTGCATTTACAATGTTTTAGGACATTCAGGTAACTTACCAACTTCGTGATCTCACTGGTAACTTTGCCGCAAGGAGTGCAGAATATCGGCGCTGTGTATGCGTGAATTTCCGAGTGGATTATTCAGCCTCTCTACCCTTTGTGTCAAAACATTCTGTTGCGGTGTAAAATTCAAAAATTATCCCTATTCAGTCCTCTTGGTTGATCTTACTCCGTAATTTCTAAACTAGATTCTTATTTTTCTTATTTGTTTTTTACCCTGTCGTCCCTAGGTTAGTTCTGGAAGTATCAATTGGGCGCAGTTGGTAGTATTCTAGCCTTTAAATTAAAATGTTCTGGGTTAAAGCCCCACTCCAGAATTTGAGCTTATAGTTTTGACTGACACTCCAACACAATACAGAAGGACTGCTACATTGTCAGAGGTATTGGGGACAATTTTAGTCTCAACACATTTAGCAATTAAAACTAATTTATTTGGTTGGCATGAATATCATGATAATACTTAATCGGCATTCTCACCTATTTCCACCTGGGACAATATCGTCTATCAATAATCCTGCTGCCAGTAATGATCCAGTTGCTAGCCGGATTGGAGGACTTCATTTCTTCAAGTCCTAGTACAGTCCAAAAAGTCACTTTTTTTGTAAATCACTCTTCCTTTGAGTATAGTTAGTTTCACAAACACTTGCAGCCTTCATGCCCTCAACGATCTGCTCATTCTCATTCCAATTCTCACCCTTTCAAAAATGATACTTAGTTTTACACTGGCATTCGGAGCATATGTCTCCCTTCCTTGTTATCAGCTTTAAGGTTTATTTAGTTAAATTTACAATTTGTCAGTGATAAATGGTCCTTTTTCTCAAAATCTGTTATGAAAAATAACTTCCTTTCTAGTTAGGCTACCAATATGTGGGTCCTTGTCTGATAGTTCAAAGGTTTTATTCATATGATTTTATGGCATGAGAGAAAAGTCATCTTATTACAAATGATAATGCACAGAGCACAAGTATTTGTTCTCACATGTTCCATTTGTTCTTAGATTTGTTTTGTTCTGGCAGATTGCAACAAGCTTTAAGTAACATGATTAAAAAATACCAAAACTATTACTTTAGATGGTATAAAATAGATATAAAATGTAATTATACAATTTACTATGCACTACAACACAGTGAAGCGCTCGATAGGTACCTGAAGCCTAGAGGAGGCCTGAACCAAATATGGTTCGGGCCTCCCAACCCTGGCTTTGGGCAGGTGGCACTAGAGATCCCAACCCTTCCAGAATGACCGAGACTTTCCCAGAATCGGGGTTCCTCCCCAGAGGACTGCCTCCAGCAGTGGGAGATAAGCAATTTAAATTTCCCGCCGAAGTGCTTTCACTCCCCTGCGCCCCCACTCCGTGATGTCACTGGAGAAGCTTCTGGCTCAGTGACGATACCTGCTGGGAGCTGCGATCTTGTGGAGTCAGGAGGGGGCTGGAGAGGCGGCGAAACCACAGCAAAAATACTCAACTACAGGGGACCCAACCATAATGAGATAACATTTGTAGAAGTCATGTGATTAAATGCCACGTGATCAGGCATCACATCGTCAGATGTCATATGGTCAGAATGTCATGTGATGAAATCTCCAGGAATGCCTCCAACCAGAGTTGGCAACCCTAGATGGCACAACTGCTCTGCCAATTTTGCCCCAGTTTGGGAGGAAGTCCAATGTCTTCCCCACTGTCTTTTGCACAGAGCACAAGAAATGTTGATCTGCCTATTCAGGCGGACATTAAAGATCGTATGGCAATATTTGGAAAACAGCAAGAAATTTTCCTTTTTTCTTGGCCAAAATTCTCCAGCCAACATATCTGCAGCGTGACAGCCACTACACTTCAAAATAATTAATTGCACGTGAAACAATTTGTAACATTTCTGAGAGATGTGAGAAAGTACTATCTAACGTTTTTCTTTATATTGTCAGATTAAAAAACGGTATAAGCTATTTGATGTTCTTAGTATTATGAGGAAAGGGAAAGATCCCTTTTTAAATGTCTATCTAACTGGAGAATCTACTGTGAGCATATCGCAACTGAACTCCATAGGGACTCTATGTTGTGTGAGTAATTTGAGAATGTCGACACACTTGTGGCAATTTTTCCCTCGAGTTTTAGAAGAAACTGAGGATCAGATGTGGAACAATTTCAAAGTAACTGGAGTGAACTTGGTGATAAACACTTTGCAATTTGCACTGAATTCAATGGGCTAAAAATTCCAGTATGCTGAAAACCTGCCGGTAACAGCGCCGGCCAAGGCAAACAGCTGCCCGCCGAGACAGCCAAGATTCTTCTTTTATACTTTCAATTTTTGTCCATCTGGTGACGCTATCATATAATAAAAGAGATCTTCAGAGATGATCTTCAAACGGTGCAATGGAGTTCCAGGCAATCTGATGCTCTTTAGAAATTCATGTTTTTTCTTTGTTGGGAATCTGCAGAGGGATTTGCAGTTTTGGACAGGTGTTCAGTTCTGAACTAAAAGCTTGTTCCACAAGTTTTCACCCATTGATTTATTGACCCACAATTACTGTAGGCCTCCCGGAAAGCCGCCAGAAAATGCAAAACCGACCCCGCTGCCTCCCCCCCCCCCCCCACCACTGATGGACAAAAATTGAAAGTATAAAAGAAGAACCTTGGCAAAGGAGGAGTTTGTATTTCCGGCATCCATCTGAAGTGCTTTCCACTTGTCAACCTCCATCTTTGTCTAAAATCTGCCAAATCCTGCCAGTCCTGGCTGTCTTACATTTGACAGTTGAAGCGTCCTCATGGCTGTTAACGCTGCTGAAGCACGTTTAGTGGCAGCACGCACGGGTGTGCATTAGAGAGGGCGGCAAGAGGAGCGGCGACATCCAAAATGGATGAGGGGGCGTCAACTCGGTCTTGTACACCGATTGATGTCACACTCCGACCCATTACTTTCGGCGAGCGCAGGCAACGGCAGCAGTGGGCAAAAGTGCGGCAGCCGCCATTTCTTTCCCCAAATAGGGCGGTAACGGCCGGTGGTAAGACCTGGAATTTTTAGCCCACAGTCTTTCACTTTGACTGAGCAACAAAGCCTATGGCTAGACTATTGAATCCTTCTGACCCGTCCAACATGATTTATATGAAAGTTAAAATATATCATCAGCAACTGAGATGTTTATGCACCTAACAATTACAATGAGTTCTATTTTGAAATACCTCATTACTTTAAGAGAAAATCTTTGGCAGAAACAATTTTTGCTTTCCTATGTTTGAACCAGTTGTCAGTTAGTTTTAGAACGTAATAGAAATGATGCCTATAAAAATGCTCTGTGCAAATGGAATTATTTAAAATACTCTAAATTACTGACTCCACTCAAACATTTTGGGCTGGATTTTAATGGGAAAAGGCAGGTTGGGGGCGGGGTGGCTCTGATCCGCAGGCGCTGCTGACTTTAATGGCAGGGCTTGATTTGCATGCAAGGCCCCTGTTTCCCACCCGCAGCCAGCCAGATTGAGAGGCTCGCTGGCTGCGGGCGGGTAGGCCTGCGGCACTCGGCAGCACAGAGGAGGGAGGGAGGGATCGCGGAGGTGGTGGCCGGGGTCAGATGGAGGAGCACGGGGGAAGGGGTGTGTTGCTAAGGATTGTGGGGGGGGGGTGGTTGCGAGGAAAATCGGGTGGCAGCCATCAGAAGATCAGGGGCCGGGTGCGAGGATCATCGGGGGCCGGGTGGCAGGATCATTGCGGGGGGGTGCAAGACTCATCGGGGGCTGGGTGGTGGCTAGAGGAGCAAGGGGGTGGGGTGGGGTGGTGTCTAACGAGGATCGCGGGGCGATGGGCCGCAGGGCAGCTGGAGGAGCAAGGGAGGGGGTTCTGAAGAAAATTGGGGCTGGGAGGAGCACGGGGAAGGTCGGAGAAGCAAAGGGGAGGCCTTGGGGATGGATCAGAGGACACATTTGGAGGGGGGGTGTAATCAGAAGCTTCGTGAGGGGGTCTACAATTGAGGGGGGTGGTTTAGGCAGAGACACTGGATCCGGGAGGTAGGTGTAGAGGCACTTACCTCCTGGATGCAGCAGTCCTCGCCTTGCTGTAACTGCCAGGTTTTACGAAGTGTGTAAAACCCGACCAGCTAGAGTTAGAAACAAAATGGAGGTTAAATAAGAGGCTCCAGCCTCATTAAAATATTTAAATTTACATCCCGCCTCCTGGCAGCGGGTTGGCTGCCCGCCCCCTCCCACCCCGCCTCCGTTAAAACCGGAAGTGGGTGGGTTGGAGGCGGTTCAGGTCAGGATTCACATTTTTAACAATTTAACTACCCCCACACTCCTAACCCATCTGTTTTTTTTGGTTAAAATTCCCCCCCTAAAAAGTTCTGCAAGTATCACCCTGCCTACAAAGGTAAATTGAGGGGACCTCCACTATATCGATGTAACTTTGCATTGTACATTATTTAACCGGGACCAGTTACTTTCCATGGCCTAATATATCTGTGGTGTTAGGAACTATCATGCTCCACATAGCATTTAATCTTCAAAAATTGTCTTTATCTTTTTAAGCCTTAGTTCTACCTTAACCAGCTATATCCCAACTGTCGTTAAATTATTAATGTGGATGAATTATCTCATCCAGGTGGTTATGTCAATGAATTAACCCATCTGGTGGCAAACTTTTCTGGTTGGCAAATTATTGCACAGTTGATTAACTTGTAAGTATGAGTCGAATAATTGTTACCAAATCCATCAAAGTTACTTATTTCCATTTGAAGATTTCACAGGAGGAAGGAACGGGTGTGGATGGGTGCGGGGGGAGGAGATCTGATCATGAGGGGGCGAGATCGCCGAGGAGGAGAGATTGCGGAGGGGAGAGATCACGAGGGGTGGATAGATCGGATCATGGGGCGGGGGGAAAGATTGCGGGGAAAGGGAGAGATTCTGGCAGGTTTGCTTGAAGGGCCAGGGGGAAGCATACCTGCTCCTCCTGGCCCACAAGCCGAGCTGGAAAAGCATTTACCTTGTTGCGTCTAGCAGCTCCTGCCACCCTTTAGCTGCTGGTCCCTGAACCCCGGGAAACCCATGCTGGAGGCGTTAATTCCAAATCGCTGACAAAATCTGAGGCACGGAGCCTAATTTAACTATTATAATATCCAACCCGCCTCTCCAGAACGGGTTACTGGGCTAAACCCAAACCCGCCCCGGTAAAACTGGAAGCGGGCATGTTCGCGCTGGCTTGGGGACAGGTTTCCTATTTTAAATAATTTAACACCCCCCCCCCCAACATTGTCCTGCCCATCCTGGGAGGGTGAGGGGGTTAAAATTCCCCCCTTCAGTTAGACTAGGCACCTTTGCTTAACCTAGCTTTGATGTTGTATAGGAGAAAATCTGCATTCAACTGAGAATTGTTCATTACTGTATTTGCTGGCTTTGTCATAACTAGGTGGATAGAGATTCTCTCATTTCAAGTTCAAGCAGTTAGTCTAATTTAGAATTTTACATTGAATGTTAGTAAAGAAGGAAAGAGCATAGTTACTACTTAACCAAATTAGTCCCTGATTTACTGGCTGTTGGCACATAGTCTCAGGATAAGGGGTAGGCCATTTAAGACTGAGATGAGGAGGAATTTCTTCACTCAGAGGGTTGTGAATCTTTGGAATTCTCTGCCCCAGAGGGCTGTGAATGCCAAATCTTTTAGTATGTTCAAGGCTGAGATAGATAGATTTTTGGACTGTAGATGAATCAAGGGATATGGAGATCGGCGGAAAGTGGAGTTGAGGTCGATAATCAGCCATGATCTCATTGAATGGCGGAGCAGGCTTGAGGGGCCGTATGGCCTACTCCTGCTCTTACTTCTTATGTTCTTATGTTCTTATATTGAATAGTTCTATTTATGCAGCCTAATACCCTTTTTGCTTTGTATATGACTTCTCAGCATTATGCATGATTTTTAGTGAGTTATGAACAATAATGCCAAGATCCCTTTTTCTTGCAACTGATTAAAATTTTGTACCATACAGTGTGTAAGTGCACTTGGTATTGGCCCCACCCAAGTGCATTACACTGCATTTATCTAAGTTAAAGACCAGCTGCCAGGGTTTAGCCCATTCCCCCTGCATATTTAGATCCACTTGCAGAAGTTCTTTCTCCTGCGTAGTCTTGACACTCATACAAATTTTAGTGTCATCTACAAACTTGTGGACCATTCCCCCAACACCTACATCAAGGTCATTTATGAAAATAGTAAAAAGCAATGGCCCCAAGACTGATTCCTACGGGACACCACTAGTAACCAGACTCCAAGCAGATCCATAGCCATTAACCACAACTTTCTACTGACGGAAATGTAGCCAATTCCGAATCCATTGTAACAGCTCCCCACCGATACCACAAGATTCTGTTGTGGGGTACTTTATTGGCTTTTTGGAAGGACAAATAGACAACATCTATCAGGATGCCTTCATCCACTAACCTTGTAACTTCCTCAACAATTCTAGTAGATTAGTTAGACACAAACTCCTTTTCCAGAAGGCGTATTCTATGTTTCTGATGATACACTCCCTTTCCAGGTGATCATAGAGAGCATTTCCTACGATCTCTTCAAGCATCTTACCTGTGATTGTTGTCAGGCTTATGGACTTGTAATTCCTTGGTTCTGACTTGTCACCTTTTTCAAAATTGGCACCACATGGGCATCTTTCCAATCCAAGGGTACAATCTTAAACTCCACCCAGCTGATAAAGATAAGGACAAGGGGCTTGTAAGCCATACGTTCCAGCTCCTTATTCATGGATGTCATCAGGATCTGCAGCCTGATCTACTTTATAGCACAAACACATATTATCAGTGTCAGAATGAGGAATACAATAATACAATCACAGCAAAAGTGTGTGAGTTGGTGGCTACTGCTTCAGAGTCTGAATTAACAGCTTGTGTGAAGAGATTCAGTGTCTTAGAGAAACCACCAGGTGCATCTGAATTAGATTCTGAATCCAATGTAGAGAAGTGGGCTGAGGGCAGTTCTACTGAGGACTAAATAAAGATAAAGGCCGCGATTTCGCCTACCGAGGTGGGCTCAGTGCGGCTGAGGTAGGTGGCGGGTTGCGACCCTGCTCCTGGCTCCATCGGGCTCTGTGAGAAGAATTTTCCAATGATTGGGCTTGTTAAGCCTGCCCTGCGAGGTTCCTGGCCAATTAAAAGGAAGCGGGTCTGATTACGTCATGTCCACATTCATTTTGACAGTTGTGCTGTGAGTGTTCTGCAGTATTGAGGTGCTACAAACACTGACAAGCCCTGCACAAAGGTGTATGTCTGCACCCAGGCTGTCCCATGACTCCCTCCATATGCTTATATGCATGCAGGCAGATCCTCTTCCCTTCCAATGGGCGGAAGAGACCTCCCCAGGAGACCAACACAGCCTGGTTGCACATTGCACAGGAGGACAAAAGCAGGGATGTCGTCAGGAGGACCAGGCTGTAGTGGCACAAACCTGTCAATGAACTCAGTACATCACAAAACGTTACTGCAAAGCCACACTCAACCTCATCCTGCTGTGCCACTCATCACATCCCCATCACTCTGCCTTCCCTACCCTACTCCTGCACATCCTTACTCACACCAACTTACCTTGCACCTCCACCCATTCCTCTCTATCTACATTATCACTTCCCCATCTCACTAGTCACCCCTCATACTCACCCTCATCCTACTGCAAGCATACCAACTAAGAACACACATGGGTAGGCACTTGGGTGGTTTAGCCAATGTTCATATGAAGTTTCTGGTAATGTGCTGTCAAACATTGAAATCTTTATTTTCAACACTTTGCGTTCTTGGACAGATTCGTATAAACCTTTGGAAGTGGCTTAGTGAGTTGCAGTGAATGGTGAGACATAACGGTACCCCCCGCAATAGTGATGAGTGTGAAAGGAATGGCTTGGACTTTGTAGGGATGCTTTATGGTGCTCGTGTGGGGTGGTGCCAACCTGGCGCATCATGTGGCAGCCAGGGTGTATAGCGTCAAGTGAAGTAAATCTGGTCATGGTGAGGCCATCCCTGGCGTCCCGGGCAGCACCATAGTCGAGTGCTGATGCCCTGTGTCCTGTGCAGCATCAGATGATTGCAGAGAAGGTTGGTGTTGTTGTTGTTGGTGCTGGTGTGCACGCTGTTGGTGCTGTTCATGGTGGGATTCTGAGGACCAAGGAAAGATTTTTTCAAGGGCACCGATGCTGCTGGAATAGATGGCAGCTGAAGTTGAGATGACAGAAGCGATCTGTCAATGGTGAGAGAGGGTGCTCCAAGGAGGTGACAGTGGTTAGAGAGTTTACTCCAAACACTTCCTTACAGACCCGACACTTGGGAAACTGACAAGGAGGCGGGTTTACAGTGGGATACCGACCCGCTGTCAATCTTTGTGATTTTGACAGCGGACCCACTTCCGAACCCGCCCTCTGAGCGGCGGTAAAATTCCGGCCTTTATGTTCACAAACTGATATTCTTTATTTGTTTTTCTTCCTTTGCAAACAAAAGTTTCCAATCTATTCTTTCTTTTCCTTTTTTTTTGTTTAGTGGAATAGTAAGGCTTTGAGCTCGTGGCATGAATTTGGATTTTACCTGAGGTGAGTTGGCCTTGCAGCTATTCTTTGTAACAGAGCTTGCCCGCCCGATCTGCTGAAATCTTTTTGAGTAATTTCATTTCTGGCCTCAACTCATAACCTCATCATTACTAATTTCAGGCAGGCTGGAACACAGTAATACAATTTTCTGAATGAATAAGTGCATTGAAGATGAAGTTGTAAATTCTTTCACTGAGGAAGTCGAATAGCTCACAGCTGTTGGTCTAAGTAGGACAATTCACATTATTCAATTCCACCCCAACATGTTAATAGCCAGACCTTGCATATTATACAAATGTGAGCGAAAACTCTCTGGGCTGGATTTTCCCAGCTGAGGTGGGTTCGCGGCAGGAGAGGTAGTTGACGGGTTCCGGTCCCGCTCCCGGCTGCAGCCGCTCTGGTGAAACAATTTTCCGCTGATTGGGCTTGTTAAGCCCTCGGTGCGTGTTGCCCGGCCCAATCACTAGATGCGGGTCTGTTCAGCTCCTCTGATGACACGTTTGCTGCCGTTGTATTTAAGGGGGCCATGTCCACATTTGCTCTCACTTCTACTTCCACAGTCCTGAGTGCAGCTTGATTACAAAATGACTGCACAGAGACAGAGGGCTGCACCATGCTGCAACGATGACTCCCTCCATGTTCTTGTGGAGGGAGTCAGAGGACGCAGGGAGGCTCTGTTTCCTGGGAATGGAAGGAGGAGATTTCCTCACCAGACCAAGGCAGCCTGGCTGCAAATAGCTGAGGAGGTCACTGCATGGTCTGTTGTTGCTCGCACCTGGGTCCAATGTAGGAAGAGGTTCAATGATCTCCCGCATTCAGGAAAAGTGAGTATAAAAGCACACTTACCTTAATTCTTCTGTGCCTGTCATCACATCCCCATCACTCTACATTGCCAACCCTACTCCTGCACATCCTAACTCACCCTAGCATCCCTTGCACCATCACCCATCCCTGTCTCCCTATCTACAGAATCACATCCCCATCTTACTATGCACCCCTCACACTCACCCTCAATGTTATGCAATGACAACAACTAACAACTCAAAAGGAGGCAACTTGGTATTGGCACCCCACTCCATCATAGTCTCCCTCTAAACATCTATCCTATCCACTCTTTATACTCATTCAATCACTCTCACTAAACCTCCACTTCTTTCCCTCATTGCAGGAAAAGAGAGCCCACAATAAGAGGGAGAGAACAGGAGGAGGAGCACCATCGCTCGCTGAGCTCACCAGCGCTGAGGAGGCAGCTCTGGAGATCGCAGGAGAAGTTGAGCAGCCTGAAGTGGGGGACGGAGAGAGGGGCTCATTAGAACAACCTGGTGACAGAATGATTTTCCAGACAACTTATTTTGCAATCATGAGTGACTCAATTGGGATCTGATGTCAATAGAAATTGAATGCTCATCATGTGCACAATGGGATGTGTCTGCAATCTACATATCACATGTCTAACTCCTGTCTTGACTCTCCCACAGGACCATCAAGAGCCCGGCCCTCCACTGTCCAGGAGGAAGAGCAGGAGCACTCCACAGAGGTTGTTCCAGCCTCTGAGGGAGCAGCGTCAGCAGAAATTAGTGCACCCAGCACTAGCGCAGAGACGCACACCTCGGTGGGTCCTATGCAAGATAGAGTAGTGTTGTCACCTGGTGTATCACAAGTCACATGTAAGCAAGATCAGATGGTGGAGACAGGGACAGCAGTGGAGACTCCTCGTCAGAGGCCGCAGGACTCTCCTAGCTCTGCTGAGCCTCGGGGGCCATCCAGGAAGAGGGCAATCCTGGAGCTTCAGGAACAAATTCAGGAGGCTCTGACAGGGTTTGCAACCACGGTGACTGCGAGTGTGCAGAGAATGGAGGAGTCCATCTCAAATATGAGCAATGCCATGGCGCACGCACTGGCAACTGTAGGTTCTGCCATGGAAAGGATGGCAACTTCCATGGAGGAAATAAATCACCAGACTCAGGAGAACATGGTAACACTTCTAAATAGATGGTCATATATGGAGGATAGATGGGCATCTATTGAGGAGAGAAACCAGAGGTTCATGGACGTCCTTGTTATGAGGAATGTAAGCTCAGAAATGGGTCCTCATGGCCCCACTGATGTGCAGCAAGGTGCTCTCCAGCTACTTGCTAGCAGAGAAGTGCGGGTGGCCCATGAGAGGGATGATGGTGGGAGGGGACATGCAAGTGGGGGGCTCCTCTCCAAGTGCTCCAACTTCCACCCACCCCCCCCTTGCCAACCCCTCGGTCAGAGCCCCATATGCCTCCCCGAACAGTGATGGCTGAGTCTGCCCTGCATAGTCGCAGGAGGGGCAGACTTTGGCGGGGCCCTCAAAAGCTCCAAAACCCAGAGGACAACCCCCAAAGGTGTCTAAGCAGGCGCAGCAGGGAAGTGAGCAGCCTGCCTCTACATCTGGTGAAGCCATAGTGGTAGCACCACATAGAAGCATGCGTAAAAGAAAGCTCACACATAAATAGTCACTAGGGTAGTCACTTGGGTGTTTTCCTATAAATGAATGCTAAGTTTCAGATCTTTTATTTTGTTGTAATAAAGTAATGCTTTGTGAATGATTGATGTTGTTGTGGACACAAATTGAGGTGGGACAGACAAGGGTAAGGGCACCTTTATTGTCCAGCAATGGTGGTGACAGTGCAAGGATTGAACAGTTCATTGTAGAGATGCTCTATGGTGTGGAAATGTGATAATGCCAACATTCATGTGGATGTGGCAGCCACATGTCTGTGCTGCATAAAGTTACGTGAATCTGGCATTGATTAGGCCATCCCTGGCATCACAGGTAGAAATGTGCTCACGTGCTGGTCGCACTGGGTCAGCTGCCTCTTCCTCTTGCTGACCCTCATTCTGCTCCTCCTCCTCCTCTGAAGAGGCTGTGTGCTCTGCGCCTTCTTCCTCATGCAGCGCTAATCCTCGCTGCAGTGCGATGTTGCGCAGGGCGCAGCAGACAATGATGATTCTGGAGACCCTGGCTGGTGCGTACTGAAGGGCTCCACCAGATCTGTCCAGGCATCTAAAGCGCATTTTGAGTAACTCTATTGTTTGGTCTATGAGAGTTCGGGTGGAAATGTGGCTTTGCTTGTAGCGCTCCTCAGCCTCGTTTGATGGCCTCCTCAACGGTGTCATTAGCCACATCTTCAGGGGATAGCCCTTGTCTCCAAGGAGCCAGCTGGAAAGTTTGTTTGGCGGTGTGAACAGCGGAGGGACAGTGGACTGGCGCAGGATGGAAGAGTCATGGCAGCTGCCAGGGAATCTCGCACACACATGCACAATGCTCTTCCTACGGGTGCACACCAGCTGCATGTTAAGGGAGTGGAAGCCCTTGCGGTTTACAAATACTGCTGGGTTCTGATGGGGTGCCCTGATGGTCACAGCAGTCGATGACGCCCTGCACTCGTGGGAAGCCAGCCAGATTGACAAAGACGAGCGCCCGCTCTGTAACACTGGCTTCATCAGTGGAAAAGTGGATGTAATTTGCGGACTTGTCAAAGAGGGCGTCGGTGACCTGCGTGTTGCATCTGTGGGTGGCCGACTGTGAGATGCCGCTAATGTCTGCTGCTGATCCCTGGAAGGAGCCTGACGCAAAAAAGTTTAGGGCGGTGGTGACTTTGACAGCCACTGGTAAAGCGTGTCCACCCACTCCTCTGGGCTGCAGGTCTTGATCGAACATTGTGCAAATGTCTGCGACTACCTGTCGCGAAAGTCTCAGCCTCCTTTGGCACTGCTGCTCAGACATGTTGAGGAAGCTCATCCTCTGCCTGTAAACCCTGTGTTGGGGGTATCTCCTGCGGCGCGGTGCAGCCCTGTGCTGACGGCCTCTGCCCATGCAGCATCAGGTGGTTGAGGAGAAGGTTGGCGCTCTTGTTGTTGGTGCTGCTGGTGTGACTGGTTCTGCTGCTGCTGCAGATGATCATCTTCCGATTCTGAGGACCAGGGTGAGAGAGTATAAATGGTGCCCATTCTGCTGTTACATATGGCAGTTGAGGATGAGATGGTAGAAGCAATCAGTCAATGGGGAGAGACGCTATTTCAAGAAGGTGACAGTGCATATAGAGTTTACAAAATACACTTACAGCCTCAATACAGATCAAATGTGTCTTCCCAATCCTGAAATCAGCACATTCTGACATTGCAAACTGAACAGATGTGAAAGGTTAGATTTTATACTGTAGTTGCAGCTGGGAACTATTCAACTCGATTGACCTCCCGACATACTTACCTGATGTGATCTCCAAACGACGTGAAGCCCATTGAAAATGTGGGAAAACACAAAGAGGCTGCCAAAATAGTCTTTAAGAAGCACTTAATAAGAAGGTAAGTATCTTAAATGCCTCCCCCGCCGCTTGGTGTCGGGTCTGTTCTGAAATCAAAGACCCGATGCTTTGGAAACTTCCATGGAGGCGGGTTCGCAGTGGGTTTTCAACCCGCCGTCAATTATTTCGATTTTGACAGCGGACCTGCCTCCAAACCTGCCCTCTGAGCGCCGGCAAAATTCCAGCCTTTATGTTCACAAACTGATATTCTTTATTTGTTTTTCTTCCTTTGCAAACAAAAGTTTCCAATCTATTCTTTCTTTTCCTTTTTTTTGTTCAGTGGAATAGTAAGGCTTTGAGCTCGTGGCATGAATTTGGATTTTACCTGAGGTGAGTTGACCTTGCAGCTATTCTTTGTGATAGAGCTTGCCCACCCGATCTGCTGAAATCTTTTTGAGTAGTTTCATTTCTGGCCTCAACTCTTAACCTCATCAGGCAGGCTGGAACACAGTAATACAATTTTCTGAATGAATAAGTGCATTGAAGATGAAGTTGTAAATTCTTTCACTGTGGAAGTCAAACAGCTCACAGCTGTTGGTCTAAGTAGGACAATTCACATTCTTCAATTCCACCCCAACATGTTAATAGGCAGACCTTGCATATTATACAAATGTGAGCGACAACTCTCTGTGTCTATAAATGCTAAGTTGTTAATTTAAGCAGAGCACCTATAATTGTGACTTAATTCTCATCTCGCTCAAGATCACAAGTCTATGGTTGAACAAATCAATGTGTACGGTTCCAATTCCTGTTTTTCAGAATAATTCCCAAATCAACTTCTCTGGATTAAATCTGACGTCAAGGATTACAAATTCATTGGGGATACAAATTAATCATCCCATCGCATGCCAGACAAAATGATCAAGAGGTCATTTTTAAAGCGAAACAACACTTTTGTTACTACTCTAGTCTAGGAAGCAAAATGCACAAAATATTTAATTTAGCTGAGACAGTTTATTTGTTTATTTAACTGTAAAGTGTAGAGAATGTTATTTTCCATGAAAACAGTGTGAAATTTCACTTTTGTGTAATGATGAATGGTCCGCCAAGGCTGATCTCAGTATGTCTTCTGCATGCAACATAAAAATAATTCGGTGAATTCTTGCCCTATATATGTGTGTGTGGTGGTTGCTTTGCAACAAAAACTTTCAATACTGACCAGAGATTGCTGTCAAAAACGGAGGCAGTAATTGTACAGTAATTGATGTTTGATCTCTCCAGTGAACCTGATAATCTTTCGTGTCAGGATCAGTTCAGAGAGCTCAATTCAGGCATTCTCGTAAAATCAACAACCACAGCCCTGAAAATCCACAAAGCCATTTATGTTCCAGTACCATTCGTAAAGAGGGACGTTTGCTGCTGGTGAATTGTGCCACTGACCCTGCCGTAATTTGTGGGGTCATCTCCCGTGTAACCTGAGAGTAAATCACTTGGGGGGGGGTGGGGGCAGGAAGTAGGAGAAAACTTGTTGCTGCAGAATTTAAAAGCCTTAAGGTGGCAGCAGATTCCTGGTAGCACAGCAGATAAAGTGGTGTGTATTTTCGACTCCAGGTTTTGTCAGAATTTTCAACTGCAGTAACCTCTGACCAAAGGATTCCTTTGTGATTGCTCAAGACTTCATCGTGACTTCAACTACAAGCACTGGTGGCTACAAGGAAGGCCCCAGGAAAGTGGTGGGAGAAGGAGGCAAGCTCAGAATTTCTCAAATGCCGACCTATAGGTCCTCCTGGATGAGATCCTTCAGAGAACAGATCGCCTAATGGGGTAAAAGGAAAGGAGGCCACCAAAAGGATGTAGGACACCAGTGGAGAGATCCCAGATATAAAGGAGCTCACAAATGTTGAAATGGAAACAGATTGTGGACTTTCAGTCCCACGGGGGTCATTTTCGCCATCACCGCCTCGGCAGCAATCTGGCAGAGCGATTTCCCCCCCATTATAGAACCCACCCCATTGTTTTGTCATTTAAATCAATAGGACGAAAATGGGGCAGTTTCTACAGCGGGAAGACAATCTACTTTATTGGCACATTATCAGCCAGTCAGTAAAAGTGAAAATTGTCCTCCATGTATTTATCAAACCAACTTCAAAAATTTTAGTTTTCTCTCTATTTATCGGTCTCAACAACAACAACAACAAAAACTTGTATTTATGTAGCACCTTTAACATAGTAAAATGTCCCAAAGTGCTTCACAGGCATGTTAGCAAAGAAAAATTTGCTACTGAGCCACATAAAGAGATATTAGGACAGGTGACCAAAAGCTTGGCCAAACAGATAAGCTTTAAGGATCGTCTTAAAGGAGGAGTGAGAAGTAGAGAAGCGGAGAGGAATAGGGAGAGAATTCCAGAACTTAAGGCATAGGAAGTTGAGAGCACGGCCGCCGATGGAAATCGGGGCTGTGCAAGAGGCCAGAATTGAAGGAGCGCAGAGATTTCACAGGGTTGTAGGGAGAGGTGAGTCCATGGAGAGATTTGAGCACAAGGATGAGAATTTTAAATTTGAGGTGTTGCCGGACTGGGAGCCAACGTAGGTCAGCGAGCACAGGGGTGATGGGGGAACGGGACGAGGTGCGAGTTAGGATATGGGCTGCAGAGTTTTGGATGAGTTGAAGTTTATGAAGGGTGGAAGGTGGGAGGCCAGTTTAGAGAGAAGTGGAATTGCCGGGTCTGGAGATAACAAAGAGATTCAGCCGTCGATGGGCTGAGGCAGGGGAGGAAACGGGTGATATTATGAAGGTGGGAGCCCAGCTCAGGGTCAAGTAGAACACAGAAGTTGCGAAGAGTCTAGTTCAGCTTCAGAGAGTGGCCAGGGAGGAGGAAGGCGTTGGTGACTAGGGAACAGAGTTTGTGGCGGGGACCGAAGACAATGGCTTTGGTCTTCCTAACATCATGCTGAATGGGTGTGTGAGCAACATTCTGACAAGCTTATGCTAATAGAACCATATAATCAGCTGCTGGGTGTACTGCAGGGCCTGAGTTGAGGCCCTTCAAATTTCCTTAACTTTGGAAAAGCACACTACTTTCTGCTTGTTACCATCTTTTTTTAATTCGTTCCTGGGATGTAGGCGTCACTGGCAAGGCCAGCATTTATTGCCCTCAAGAAGGTGGCGGTGAGCTGCCCTTCTTGAACCACTTCAGTCCCTGTGGCCAGTTTTATTCTTATTATTGTTTTCTGTAGCGGTTTGGTACAACTGAGTGGACACAGTGACTTGCTAGCCACTTCAGAGGGCATTGCTGAGGGTCTGGAGTCACGTATAGGCCAGACCAGGTAAGGATGGCAGATTTCCTTCCCTAAAGGACATCAGTGAACCAGATGGGTTTTTACGACAATCTGGTAGTTTCATGGTCACCATTACTGATACTAGATTTGTATTCCAGATTTTTGCTTAATTAACTGAATTTAAATTCCCCATGGTGGGATTTGAACTCACAGATCATTATTCCAGGCCTCTGGAGTACTCGTCTAGTAACATAACTACTATGCTACCGTACCCGATGAAAGTTTACGCGATATGGGACTCAATGGGCTGAATCTTAATCCGCAAAAATGGGTGGGTTGGGGTCTGGAGAGAAGTTAAAATTTTAAAACTTTCAAACCTGACCTCAACCCACCTCCAACCTGCCCACTTCTGGGTTTAACGGAGGCGGGACAAGGGGCAGGCAGCCAATCCACACCCAGGAGGTGGGTTGGCCAATTCTATTTTAATGTGGCTGGCAGCCTCTGATTTAACCTGCTTTGCAGGTTTAACTCTAGCCATCCGGGTTTCCCAGGCCTCGGGAAACCCGGCAGCTGAAGGGAGGCGATGGCAGCTGAAGGGAGGCGATGACAGCTTCAGGGAGGAGGTTAATGCTTCCCCCCTGGCCCCACAAAACAGGCCCATCAGAACACCCCCGCCGGGTCCGGAATCGGATCCTCCCCACACGCTCCCACTAGCAGCAGCAGGAGACTGTGACTGCGGCTGCGGCTGTGGCCTCCTCCGGAGTGCTCCCTGCCCGACTGGAAGCCAAGTCTGCCAATCAGGTTGACTTCCAGGCGGGGAACCTGTCAAAGCAAAATTCCACAGCGTGTGCTGAAACCCAAACTTCCTGACAGAAAGTCCGCTCCCCCCACCCCCAGCCCCGCCTAGGCAGCCTGCCCCTGTCAAGATTCAGCTCAACGTGTGGACAACTGCAGGTTGGAATCTGCATTCTGTCACTTCATGGCACAATATGTTGGTCTCTTTCAAGAATTAATTTGCATCAGCACATATAATGTGCCCTCCAGTCAGCTGATAAGCAGAGCAGAACTGAAGACTTTGGGCGAGAAATTCATTATAGCCCAGGAATGGGTGCTAACTTTGGAAAAGTTTGAGATTTAGCACCAGGCGCTAATGAATCTAGCTGCACACAAAATTCATTGTCATCGCTCAAAGAAAGGATGGGAGCGCTTACTCAAGCGCTAACGGCCTAGCTCAGTGGCGTGATACTCAAAGCGCTAACCAATATCAGGTGCAGTCTAATCGCAAGTCATCATTGCCACAGGCTCTTTCCAGTTCTTGAAGGGGAGTTTCATTCATGCTGCAGAACCTCATTCTCAGCATTGCTGCCTGTGAACCTGTGTCAGCAAGCAGGAGCAGGCCAAGTCCAAGGAGCCAGGTGACTCAACCAGTTGTACTCATGGCAGATCCACGCCCCAGGGAGAGAGCCCGCAGATTTTCGTACCAAGCATTGGAGGAGTTGGTGTCCGCTGTGGCGAGACGGAGTGCAGTGCTCTACCTGGCAAGTGGCAGGAGGCCCTCACCGTAAGTCTTCCGTGCCATGTGGAGGGAGGTTGCCCATCAGGTCCCGGGCAGCACTGTGGTCTCCAAGACCCACACACAGTGCAGGAAGAAATTTAACGACCTCACTCACGTGGTCAGGGTGAGTCAATCCTTTAACAAATGCTACATACCACCATCTGAACCACAGTCTGCACACACTGGCCAAAGCACCACACCCTCAGCATTCACCCACCAACAATCTCTACCTACCAACACTCACACCCACATCTCACACCTTGCACACAATGACAGCTATGGCAGGCATATCACTCAAACACATTGCTCCACACTCACTCACACACTTTCCTTTTTCTTGCAGGCCAAGGTGGCTCACAACAGGAGGGAGCAGGAGTGCCCAGGCAGGGGGCAAGCCGACACCCAACCATTGTCTGTGCTGGAAAATAGAGTGCTGGAGATTATTGGGCACCAGGTGGTGGGCGCCGTGGCCACCGGCGACATTGACCCCCTTGGGGACAACAATAGTATGTTCATCCCTACTCCTACTTCTCATATCCCACTTCCCCCTCACGCCACAAGCCTTTTGCACTTTCCAGTTAATCATGGTGTATGCATGCATTTCTCCCTTCCTGCCCCCCTTCCATCACCTTAACCCTTCTCTTGTGCCTTTATGCTTTCAGATAATGAGCAAGCACCTGAACAGTCTGTCCCTGAGGACACCGTAGAGAGCGATGCGGGAGAAGAAGAGGAGGAAGAACACACCGCGTCACTGCATGTCTCACCCGCAGGCACCAGCTCAGATACTGGCACTACGCGTTCTTTAGATGCTAGTATTGTAGTGGGATCTGCACAAGATGATGCACCGGGAACGAGCGGGCTGCAGCAAGGCCAGGGGGAAAGGATAGCTCGGAGGGCGAGTTCACACACGAGTTCTGCTGCACAGGACTCAGATGAGGACCTCGATGGGGTGGCGTTTAGAAGAAGGGTGATGGGCATGCACACGGAGATCATAGATGCAATGACAAGGGTGCCCGAGAGCCTGTTGGCAATTGTAAGGAGCGTGGAAGAGTCCACCTCCAACATTGCACAAGGCTCTACGCACACCATGGAGCCCATCATTTCCAGTCTGCAAAGGATGGTAGACTCCCAGAGAGACCGTGGCGACCCAGACCTGATGCCGCGTATGATGGGTGATCTGGCAACTTCCATTGTAGCACAGGCAGAAGTAACGCAACGTCTTAGTGCTGTAATGCAGTCTATGGTTGGTGCCATTCAATCTCAGACTGCTCTCATGCAGTCTCAGCTTGATGCCACGCAAGCTCTGACTGCTGCCACGGTGTCGCAACAAGCCAACAATCTGTGCTGCAACTGATTGCTAGGGATGCTGAGGTGCTGCCCCGGGGGAGTGGCAGTGGGTCGGTGGAGCAGGAACCTGCTGTCCTCTCTCACGATGATATCATTCCTGCTCCCACTGCTGCCACTCTGCCATTGCCCTTGTCGCTGCCTGTCATCCAGCCAGCCCAGAATGCTACCGCCCACGCTGAGGTGGTGCAGTCTACAGCTGGGCCTTCCAGGCCCAGAGCTGGTCAAGGGCGTCCTACAAGGCCATCTGAAGTCTCCCGCATGGACACTCAGCAGCCTTCCATCAGCCCTGCTGCAGCTACTGGGCCAACACTTCGTGTGAGCACTAGAGTAGGCAAAGGCACAGTAATGAAAGGCACTAAGGGATTGCACAAGGGTGAATAGTAAATATTGTTGTTGTAAAGATGTGTTCACTGATTATTGATAAATTTATTAATTCACTTCGGATAATTTTGTACTGTCTCTCATTTCAGCTGTGTGCTGTGATATGGCCTGAGACAGGGATGGAATGGTGGGGATGTGGTGAGCAACGGGGATCTCGGGTTGAATTTACTGAAACCGCAGTCTGATGAGGCAGTCATAGACTGCCCTTCCGATAGGCTGATTGAGTGGCTGCCTCCTCCCTCGCTCCTCCTCATCCTCCTCCTCCTCCTCCTCTCCCTCTTCCTCCTCCTGAGGTGGTCCCGCAATCCCTGCTGGCAAGGGCTGGGCCCTCATGATGGCCAGATTGTGGCGGATGCAGCAGACCACCACGAAATGGGACACCCGCTCCGGCGAGTACTGGAGGGCTCCTCCCGATTGGTCAAGGCAACAGAACCATTGCTTGAGCACCCCGATGGTTTGCTCAATGATGTTCCTGGTGGCGGCATGGCTCTCATTATATGAGTGCTGTGCAGGAGTGTTCGGGTTGCGGAGGGGAGTTATGAGCCAGGTGGAGAGCGGATACCCCTTGTCTCTGACCGGCCAGCCGTGAGAACATAAGAACATAAGAAATAGGATAAGGAATAGGCCATTTGGCCCTTCGAGCTTGCTCCGCCATTCAATAAGATCATGGCTGATCTTCTACCTTATCTCCACTTTCCTGAACTATCCCCAACCAGCTAGCCGCAAGCTTGATGTGGTGGCAGGATGAAGGCTGCCAGGATAGCGGTCATTGACATTGAGGATTCGCTGTCTGTGGTTGCACACCAACTAGACATTAAGTGAATGGTAGCCTTTGCGGTTACGGAAGATTTCAGGATTGTTATGCGGTGCCCGCAAAGCCACATGGGTGCAGTCAATGGCACCCTGCACCATGGGGAATCCCGCTATCCTGGCAAAGCCACATGCACGCTTATCCTGCTTCTCTCTGGTGATGGGGAAGGAAATGTAGTCCCTTCTCTTAGTGTAGAGAGCCTTTGTGACCTCCCGGATGCAGCGATGGATGGTGGACTGCGAGATTTTACCTATATCTCCTGTTGCAGACTGGGAGGATCTGCTGGATAAGAAAATGAGGGCGACGGTGACCTTGACTGCCACTGAGAGAGCCGTCCTCATCCTGATCTGAGGCTGGAGGTTTGGTTGCAGGAGGTGGCAGAGTTCTGTGACCACCTCCTTGCTGAAGCAGAGCCTTCTAAGACACTGCCCCGGCTTAATTGAAGGTAGGAGAATTGCTGTCGGAAGACCCTCGTGAGTAAGGCCTCCTGTTGAGAGTCCTGATGGCCAGCCACCTCCTTCTGGCCACATGTTCCAATCTTTCTCACTGCCTGCGCTCTCTCTGCAGTAGATCCTGGAGGGTGAGGTCGACTGCCAGTACAGCCCCCATTAATGTAAGGAAGTGCAGGCATTTGATATTTTGTGAGAATAAATGTAACTAATTTTTAGTAACCACAACACTTCAAAGACTAAACAATCTTTAAATTACTGATTTAAACTGTTGCACAATGTCAAACTGACAAGGAAGCAGTGAAGCAGCACTAACCTGACAGCTGCGACTCATTACTCATGAGCCTTTTAAATAGCGCCCCTGGAGCCGGCTACCGACTGCTTCACACCTCCTCTCCCTGTCGCTGTTGGGACGAGGCGCTAAGGCAGGGGGCAATACTCAATTTGGCAAATCGGGCGCCCAGTGAGCGCACTGACGTCATGATCTGCCTGCCGCTGAAGTCCCCAGTGCTAGCTCGTAGCAGTGGCCGAATTTGGCCTGCGTCGATGGATTCACCTCGCCACGGCGCTACTGCCTCAGCGCCCCGTTAGCGCCCCCACCAGGCGCTAACTGGAGGCCCTAAGGAACCGAATTTCTCCCCCTTAGTCTATTTGTAAATCAATTCTATTTCTGGAAATTTGGCCAGCGTACTGGGTGTTGAATACTCCACAGGAGTTGAATACTCCAATAACTTTAGAAGTATGTTATAAGTATATAAGTATATAACTGTGTTATTTTAAGGGTATGTCCTAAAGCGATTGTCATCTTGCAAGACAGTGTGGCTGATGACTTGATTGCAATCCTGAATTTTAGAAGTTTAAAGGGCTAACTTTGAAATAATCGTGCTACCACATTGGCTAATCATTTCAAAGTTCTCTCCACTGCCAGGCTGGAATTATGGGGTAGACATTAAACATCGTTGCACCCATCTGTGTGAGGGTGAGAAAAACTTGACTAAGTGTACTAATTACACATCTGCTGTAGCTTTTGTTTCATGCTGTATAAACTTCATAAAATGTATTATACAGAGAGAGGGATCTAGGGTGAATAAGAGAGAGCGAGGGAAAGCTGAGAGAGGGTGAGAGAGAGAGATAGGTGTGAGGGGGGAGACATTTTTCTTTGAGCAACCTGATTGATTTCTCTTTTTTGTGAGTAGATATTTTTAACCATTGCAGCACTGCCAAGATATTGCGGCTGAGCACTGGGGGCTCTCTCTTAGTGGTAGGAATCCCACTGGGAGCCTGCTGTGCATCAGAAATGACCACCAACTCAGGGAAATAGGTCAGGGTTGGGGCAGCTTTATAGAGGCAGGTCAAACTCACACACTTCAAAGAGGAGAATGTAGCTCAGTGGGGCTACATTTTCAATGGGCATCCGTCCATTTTATATTGATAAAATGGGCACGAGGAACCTGAAAACTGGGTCACTGCCTCGCCCACTTGTTCCATGCTGGAATTGCATATTATGCTATTTTGGGTTGAGCCTCCCCTTAAGGCCTGGCTGAAATTGGTGTACACCTATTTAATACATGCAAATGAGGATCCTGAGCTAGTTTAAGGACCTAAATGCCATTTCCAACAGCTCTAGCATCTTATTCCTCAGTTCTACCATTGACCAACAAATCATAGACAGGAACAGAATGCTCCCTGTCAATCCCTCCACCTCTGCACCCTCTCTCCTTTAAAATCCACTTCTTTGACCAAGATTTTGGTCACCATTGACAGTATCTCATTCCTTGGCTCAGTATCCATTTTCCTTATGCCTCTGTGAAGCACTTTGGGACATTTTTCTACTATGTAAATGCAATTTGTTGTTCACTATTTATAGTGAAATTTTCTATAAATAACAAACTGAAAAAATCTTCCCCCATCCCCTGATGGGCAATCACTGGCTTAACTTCATGGTAGTGCATTTTAAGAGTTCCAGTGCAACACGGCCCATTGCTTCTGTGACAGAAATGTATTAAATGTTTGATTTGGATTCTTTACTTTTAGAACCACCATGTAAGGGATTAAAACACAGAGTCACACAAACACAGATCAGTCATGGCTCATTATTTTCTGCAACATGGAGGGAATTTACATTACAGCCTGAGATGCAAAAAGGAATCACTTCAGATGCATTGTTCCTAAGAAACACTTCTTGACATCTTGCTGCTTAAGTGTCGTTCTATTCAACTTGTTCAGCTTGACACTTTGGGCACAGATAGAAAAGCTATGAGATGTCTCCATAATTTACTGAAAGTGGCAATTGTATTTGGGCTGACAAACACTTCCAGTAATTGCTAACCTGTTAGTCTAATGAGAAAGACAGTTGCCTGTTGCAAATAAAAACAGAAAATGATGGAAATACTCAGCAGGTCAGGCAGTATCTGTGGAGAAAGAAACAGAGTTAACGTTTCAGGTCGATGACCCTTCGTCAGAACTGGAAAAAGCTGGAGATCGAACAGGTTTTTAAGCAGGGAAAGGGGGGAGGGGAGGAAAGAACAAAAGGGAAGGTCTGTGATAGGATGGAAGGCAGGAGAGATTAAGAGACATTAAGAGATGGTGCAAGGCAAAAGGAGATGGTAATGGGACAAGTTAAGAAACAAAAGATGGCTCTAGATGAAGTGTAAATGGCGCTGGCAGAATGAAAGACAGCTGCCATGTGGAAGAGAGAAAAAATGAATAGGGACAGAGGTTATGGTCTGAAATTGTTGAACTCTATGTTGAGTCCAGAAGGCTGTAAAGTGCCTAATCGAAAGATGAGGTGCTGTTTCTCGAGCTTACGCTGAGCTTCCATGGAACACTGCAAGAGGCCGAGGACGGTGAGGTCTGAGTGGGAGTGGAGCGGAAAATTAAAGTGACAGGTGACTGGAAGCTCGAGGTCACCCTTACGGACTGAATAGAGGTGTTCCGCAAAGCGGTCATCCAATCTGCATTTGGTCTCCCCAATGTAGAGGAGACTGCATCGTGAGCAGCGAATACAGTATACTAAATTGCAAGAAGTACAAGTAAATCGCTGTTTCACCTGGAAGGAGTGTATGGGACCCTGGACAGTGGGAAGGGTGGAGGTAAAAGGGCATGTGTTGCATCTCCTGCGCTTGCACGAGAAGGTGCTGGGCGAAGGGGAAGAGGTGTTGGGGGTGATAGAGGAGTGGACCAGGATGTCGCGGAGGGAACGATCCCTTCGGAATGCTGAAAGTGGAGGTAAGGGGAAGATGTGTTTGGTGGTGGGATCACGCTGGAGGTGGCGGAAATGGCGGAGGATGATCCGTTGAATGTGGAGGCTGGTGGGTTGAAAGGTGAGGACAAGGGGAACCCTATCGTGGTTCCGGGAGGGAGGGGAAGGGGTGAGAGCAGAAGTGTGGAAAATAGAACGGACACGGTCAAGCCTTGAAGCCTCTTTGCATCCTCCTCACAACTCACAATCCCACCTAGTTTTGTGTCGTCAGCAAACTTGGAAATATTACATTTGGTTCCCTCATCCAAATCATTGATATATATTGTGAATAGCTGGGGCCCAAGCATTGATCCCTGCGGTATCCCACTAGTCACCGCCTGCCACCCCGAAAAAGACCCATTTATTCCTACTCTCTGTTTCCTGTCTGTTAACCAATTTTCAATCCATGCCAGTATATTACCCTCAATAGTGTGCTTTAATTTTGCACACTAACCTCTTATGTGGGACTTTATCAAGGCCTTCTGAAAATCCAAATACACCACATCCACTGGTTCTCCCTTATCTATTCTACCAGTTACATCCTCAAAAAACTCCAGTAGGTTTGTCAAACACGATTTCCCTTTCATAAATCCATGTTGACTTTGTCTAATCCCGTTGATATTTTCTAAGTATCCTGTTATCCAATCCTTTATAGCATTTTCCCTTCTACTGATGTTAGGCTAACCGGTCTGTAGTTCCCTGTTTTCTCTCTCCCTCCTTTTTTAAATAGTGGGGTTACATTTGCCACCCTCTAATCTGCAGGAACTGTTCCATAAAATTGCTGTCTTCATATATCCCACATGTGATGTGTTAATTTTGCCCATACGAGATGGGCAGCGCTCAGGCAGGTTGTTGCATGTCAAGAACCAACAGGCAACTGCAGCATGGTCAATACATTTATACAGTCAGAAAATAGACAATTTTGAGGATTGCCTTCAGTGCTGACCTGTCACTTGATTTAGTGGCGGAGGGTGTTCCACAGGGGTCAGTGCTGGGTCCCCAACTCTTTACAATCTATATTAACGATTTGGAGGAAGGGACCAAGTGTAACATATCAAAATTTGCAGATGATACAAAGATGGGAGGGAAAGTAGTGAGTGAGGAGGACATAAAAAACCTGCAAGGGGACATAGACAGGCTAAGTAAGTGGGCAGAGATTTGGCAGATGGAATACAACACTGGAAAGTGTGAGGTGATGCACTTTGGCAGGAAAAATCCTAGAGCAATTTATTATCTTAATGGCAAGAAACTGGAGAGTACTGAAGTGCAAAGGGATCTGGGGGTCCTGGTGCATGAAACTCAAAAGGTTAGTATGCAGGTGCAGCAAGTGATTAAGAAGGCAAATGGAATGTTGGCTTTCATTGCTAGGGGGATAGAATATAAAAATAGGGAGGTATTGCTTCAGTTGTACAAGGTATTGGTGAGACCGCACCTGGAATACTGCATACAGTTTTGGTGTCCTTACTTAAGGAAAGACATCCTTGCTCTCGAGGCAGTGCAAAAAATGTTCACTCGGTTAATCCCGGGGATGAGGGGGTGGTCATATGAGGAGAGGTTGGGTAGATTGGGACTCTACTCATTGGAGTTCAGAAGAATGAGAGGCGATCTTATTGAAACATATAAGATTGTGAAGGGGTTGGATCGGGTGGATGCGGGGAGGATGTTCCCGATGACGGGTGAGACTAGAACTAGGGGACATAGTCTTAGAATAAGGGGCTGCTCTTTCAAAACTGAGATGAGGAGGAACTACTTCACTCAGAGGGTGGTAGGTCCATGGAATATGCTGCCACAAAAAGCTGTAGAAGCTACATCATTAAATAAATTTAAAACAGAAATAGACAGTTTCCTAGAAGTAAAGGGCATTAAGGGTTACGGGGAGCGGGCAGGAATTTGGACATGAGTCTAGGTTCGGATCGGTCATGGCCCTGTGGGTAGTGGAGCGGGCCCAGGGACCGTGTAGCCTGATTCTGCTCCTATTTCGTGTGTGCAATTCTGTTAGATGCAGGAGATGGTTCTGTGATAGATAGTAGATTGGCGGTTAGGATCAGATCAGCCATGATCTTATTGAATGGCGGAGCAGGCTCGAGGGGCCGATTGGCCTACTCCTGCTCCTATTTCTTATGTTCTTATGTTCTTAGGGTGTGCAGAAGCTGAGAATTTTTTTTTTTAATAGAGGATGATGTGCAGGAGGAGAAAGGATGGCACCCAGTGATAAGCCACCTTTCACATCTGCAGTCTCAGGCACAACCACCTGTAATGTCTGAGTTCACCAACTTTTACTTTCAAAAAATTACACAATACATCTAACTTACACTGAAATACACTCAAACCAGGCACAAATCAGTGCGAAAAATCCACAAATAATTAAAACTTATTGCTTGTTTAGAAAGATTTCTGAAATACTGAATTACTGCAAATATTTCACAACAAATCATGTTGCTAAATTGTACTCGAAGCTGTGTTAGGTTTTGAAGAGCATAGTCTTTTGGGGAATGATTAAAATATTTTGTTCAGGTATGTGGAGTCTGACTGCATGGAATCTAAAAATATTAGAATTAGCTAATAGATTTTCAAAGATTTGAATATTGATCCTTTAAAATTGTAGGTGCTTGTTAGTATCCAGCATTGTCTTTGGGATGTTTTGGGAACTCCAACAACCAAAAGCAACCTACTATTGGGCTGAACTTTAAACTGTACTGATTGCTAGAACTCAGGCTCCTTCAGTGTGTTATCTATATTCAACAAGCATGTAAAAAGCTGCATCTCAAAAATACATTTCCACAGTGGAGAAGGATATTATCTTGTCAGGTAAAAATGTTGTCAAACTCTTACAATACATTATTTCCTTTGGCTGGTCTGATGTATTGGGAGGCATTTTAACCCCAAAAAACTGGCGGGTTTGGGTCAGGTGGGAGGTTAAAGTGGTAGAAATCTGAATCCTGACCCCAACCCGCCTCCAACCCACCCACTTCCGGATTTAATGGAGGCGGGATGGGAGGCGGGTGGCCAACCCGCTCGTAGGAGGCGGGTTGGCACTTTAAATTTTATAATGAGGCTGGGTGCCTCATTTTGAATTTTCATTTTAAATTTAACTCTGGGCAGCTGGGTTTCCCAGGCCTCAGGGAGCCCAGCAGCTAAAGGAGGGCGAGGACTGCTGGATCCTGGAGGTAAGAGCCTTTCCACTTACCTGCTGAATCCAGCGTAGCTGCCTCACCACCCTTGCAACCGGACACCCGCTTCAACCTTCCAATTCCCCCCCCCCCACCCCCCGACCTCCCCCATGAGGCCTACGATCTCCCTTCTGGCCTCCCGATCTAGGCCCCCAACCCTCCCTCCGGCCTTTGGCCCCCGACCGCCCCTCCGGCTTCCAGATCCAACCCCCCCCCGCCTCTAGTGTAGGGGGTGGTGGTTTGTGTCAGCTTTACCTCTGACTTCTGAGCGGTTCGAATCGCTCCCACTTCCTTGGTTCTAGACCTTGGACTTATTTGGGGGTTGTGATACAAAAGGTGCAGCAGACAATTGGTTTTGTAAATGCGTGAAGTGGTTTCAGGATAGCTCCATCCTGTCGATCTGTTGTTTAATCGGAGTTTGAATTGTCCTCATGTTTTGGGTTTCTTGACTGGGCCTAGGACTTCTATAGAGTATTTGTTTTATGCATGTCTCCTGATGGGCCCTGTAATCGGTTTGATGGGACCTGTTGTTTTGGGTGGGACTGTCTTCTCCCAGGGTCTATTGTCGAAATGTTAATGCCTGCTGGGGCTTGAGTGAGGTCATCCCGGTTCCCCAGACATTGCAATTAACTGCAATACCCAAAAACTGCTTTTACAGAGGTCGAACCCAACTTCCTTCACAGCCTTTTCTCCCTTTACAGGCCCAGACATGTTTTTAAAATGCCAAAACTTGGTTTTTGGTCTTAAATTCCTTAGGTTAGGCCCAAATGCATTTTTATCACTCTGGGGTAGTTCCAAAGTCCTTTTTCCTTAGGTTTTGGGGATCTGCAAATTTTGGAAACCTTACAGTCCCTCCTGCGATACTTTAATTCACTACAGTATCGTTGTGGGTGGACAAAATTCCTGATCCTTGAAAAACCAACCTTCCCCTGTATTACCTAAACTAAAACCCAAAAACACACATTCCCCTTTTTGGTGTAGTGTTCCAATACATACAGGTAAGAATCCATAATACATACACATCCAAGCAGGGAGGGGGTCCAACACCCCTACACTACTTGGAAAAAACCAAAATACATACATAGAAAGAAAATAACACACGATCACAAAACTTTATTCATTTTAATAAAAACAAATTAAGGCTCGCCCTAAACCTGGCCATAGGCTTTATTGTAATGCTGGTCCCATGCTTTCTCATGTCGGGATCGGAGCACTCTGTCCTTTTCCTTTGATTTTGTGCACAGCAAGTCACCGATGCTCACCCCTACCAGGGCGAGCAGGAGCAGAACCTTTCTCATGCCGATTTCCTCTCTGTAGGGACACACAAAACAGACAGCCATGTCCCGAGAAGGTTCTCTGGCTTGACAGGTGATCGATTCTTGAGATCTTTTAAACTTCTTTGCTAAAATCCTTAAAACTAGAATTCTTAAAAATCCTAAAACTACCAAAACTGTAAAACACACCTAAAATACATTAAAACTCTGTACATTCGCCGCCCGTCTCCGGACGGCCAGGTCAAATCCTGTACAGCCTCTGCCTTGGGCAGCTTCTGAGCAGCCGGTACGCCTGGGCGTAAGGTGGCCTGTACCACAGGACCCTGAGAGTCCTTCTTAAAACAACTGAGGGTTTCCCTGACTCCCTGACAATCCCGGGAGTGTCCCCTCCTGTGCTACAGCACACTGCCCCCTTTGGTGTGGCTGCTGAGTCCCTGTCCTGTCCTGTGGGTTCCTTGCAGCCTGAGGCTGCAGGCTGGGGATCCCTAACCTTTAAACGCTCCCTGGCCTTGGGCACTCCTTTTTGGGTTGCAGCCCCTTTTGGGCTGACCCACTGATGTACCGGTGACCACGGCAGTTTAGGCTGTGGTGTGCGAGGAGACCTTCTCAGGACTCTGGCCACTGGGGGTGTGCCTGAGTCCCACATAATCAGTGGAGTGTACCCTCCTATGATACAAGCCACTGTCCTCACCGCTGCAGCCTATGAGTCTGCCACAGCTGCTGGCTAAGGATCTCTACCTTTAGGGCTGTTCACCCTTGCTGGCTGTTCCCCTTTAGGTTTAAACAGCTTACACTGGTCAATCTCCCACTCGTGGGTTCTCTGGGGTTCTAACAGCAGCCGATTTTCTGGTGCTGGCTCCCCAGGTTACTGGCTGCTTGCCAGTGACTCTGTTTTAAAATCTCGTCCGCTGCCCTGAACGGACCTTCTATGGACTCCCCATTCTCTCTCTTTACCAGGACGGCCTTAAGGATGGGATCCTGGGCTTGGACCTGCTTTAAGTCCGGGGGCAAAGCTACCCCCTGTGTGCCTCCCTTGTCCCGGATTGCGGCTACCGGACCTGCTTTGTAGGGATCCCAGAACTCTCCTTCCCTGGCCCCCTGCTTGGCCAACTTGTCGGCCTTTTGGTTACCCTCCCATGTGGTATGCAGGGATCCTAAATCTATGTCCAAAGGTTTGGACATTGCCCCAGCCTGCTCGTTCCCTGTGAACCCCATTATGCTAAATGGGGCCTTGTTAGACCTGGGTGAATTAGTCGGGTCTTCCGAATGGACCACCGTGCTGGAAGCTCCGGTGTCCCCCAAATATCTCCCCTGCACCGTCTCCACCCCCATCTTACCATCGTATTCCGGGGAACACAGGTAGACAGGCTGCGCTGGTTCTAGTCATAGGTCTGCGTTAGGGGGGGCAGATGGGGTTAGAGCACCAGTGGCAGTGGCTACTCTCCCTGGGCCGTTGACTAGAGCTCGGATCGCAGCCACGACCGAGTCTAACGTGTGGGGAGAGGTCGGGGTTTCTACCTTTGGTGCAGGGGCTGGGGAATTCTTTCCTAGGTTATCCTTCCACGGATTCCTACAGTCCTTCCTCCAATGCCCACTCTTCCCGCACCCGAAACAGTTACGCTTCGTGTCGGAAGGGTTACCCCCTGCCTGGTGCCACTGTTTCTTACCCTGGCTGGGTTTTATCTCATGCACCTTCCCCTTGGGTGGATGCTCCTCTGTCCCTCTACCGTTCCGATAAGCCAGGGTCAGTTGTCTGACCACTGTCTCTTCGGTGCCCCGGGGGTCCCTTGGGTCAAACCACAGCTCGGCCTTGGCTCTGATCCGTGGCAAGCTGTTTGCCACTAGACTTCGGAGCCAGTGGGCCAGCTCATCCTGATTGAGGTGAGCCCTGTCGAGAACCCCATTACAGGCACTCCTGTACACAGGCCACAGTCGGTCTGCGAAAGCCTGTGGGGTCTCCCCTACTAGATGTGTAGTCTTCTCCACCCGGGAGAAAGGACTACCATTGTTCATACCCATGGCCTCCAGGACTTCCTCCCTGATAGCAGCATATCCACCCTGTCCCCTCTTACTCTCTGCGGAGAGGGACTGGTAGATTTTGCTGTCCAGTGAGAACAGAAGCATTTTGGCCATCTCGGCATCATCACAGTCATTGATGCCCGC
The DNA here is from genome assembly GCA_030390025.1 of Squalus acanthias. Taxonomy (NCBI): domain Eukaryota; kingdom Metazoa; phylum Chordata; class Chondrichthyes; order Squaliformes; family Squalidae; genus Squalus; species Squalus acanthias. Next base: position 67,943,912 of record CM059431.1, read on the forward strand.
TACCTGTTCCACTTCCATGAAGTGGACCGAGGGGTCCCCTTCTTGAGTGAGCTTACTCAGGTGGCTTACCATAGCCCTAAGCTGTTGGGTACCATGGGGAGCCATGAATTGGCTTTCAAGGGGTCTTTGACCCCCACCACCACCGGGCGGGCCAAACTTTTGCTGCCGGTCCGGGCACATCGGCCCCGGCTCTGACTTTTCCTGCATTGGTTCGCCCACCCCTCCCTGCTGCCAAACCAAGTCAAAATCCGGCGCCACAGGTGGTGGTGTGCACTCCCTGCCAGCCTCACAAATCGCCCTTCCCTCCTGCTGCCCAACCGGGTCGTTCCCCGGCGCCACAGGTGGCGTTCGGACAGTTTCCCCCTGCACTTCCAGGTCCACTCGGGCCGTACCCGGGCTTAACAGGTATACCATGCCTTTGGCTCTGGACAGAGCAAGGTTCAAACTTTCTATTTGTTTCTGGCAGGGGCCGTGCTCTCCCGCTTCATACCCCCTTGTGCTTGCTACCTTGTAAGCTGCCTGGACATCTCTTAACCTCTCCTCTAGTTCCTTTACTTGCTTGGCAAGACGGGCGTTCTCTTCCCGTAACACTAGTTCACTGGTTTTAGCTTCGGTGAACTGACACCGAAAATATTCCTGTCTGTTTCTGTGTGTTTCCACTAACTGCATCTTTTCCTGATCTCGGGCTGTTAACTCATTCAGTAATGTTTCCCCTGCTAGGGCCCTTGCTTGAGACAGCTGAGCAGACTCCTGCAGTTCTGCTTTGAGTGTCTCGACACAATTGTATATGTTTCAGGGAGCAGATCAACCAGATGGCTTTCTCCACAGATTTCTTGTGGTCCTTGCTCTTAGTCCACTTAGCTGCAGCGTCTATTGGACGTTCAGCACGTAGCAGACTGAGTACCCACTTCTTAGTTATGTTAACCTTTTCGAACACATAAGAGGAAATCCTTTCCTCCATCTTGGTTCTCCCTCAAAAACAGTGTCCACTGCATCACATCCCTTTTGACAAGCTCCCGCCATGGTCGCCATTATGTAGGGAGTGGTGTTTTTGTGTCAGCTTCACCTCTGACTTCTGAGCTGTTCGAATCGCTCCCACTCCCTTGGTTCTAGACCTTGGACTTATTTGGGGGTTGTGATACAAAAGGTGCAGCAGACAACTGAGTTTGATGAAAGAACTTCAATCTTTATTAAAAGGTAAAACACAAATGACAACACTCTTAACACTCTAAAAGTGGGGAACACTTCGGTACAAGCGAGGGAAATAACATTAGAAGAATACTTCACCCCTCCCAATCCCACTTCTTTAGCTAGGTTGGACTCTGGAGAACCAGGGATAATGCTCACCAAACGAATCCTTGACAGTTTAGAGTTAGGGTTTAGAGTCTTTTGAGTAAAAGGTTTCGTAAGGCCCTTGTTGTCACGAGGTGTCTGATGGTCAGTGGAACTGTTGCTCTGGTTTCTTCTTGCATGTCGGCCTGCTTCTGGAGCTGTTGGCCTTCTTTGTTGAACTTCTTTCTGTTGAACTCTGCCTCTGTTTATACTGTCTTCTTTAACTGCCCAACTCGCTTCTCCTGAACTCTGTAATTCCAGCACTGACTTCTGCTGAAAACAGGCTTTCAAATTGAACTCGAAAACTGCAGAAGTGCCTTCTGTTGAACTTGAACTGTTGTTACTGGAGAACTCGAACTTGTGACTGTTGTAACTGCTGAACTGCTTGATGGGCCTTCAATTATACTAAATTGAAGTGGCCTTATCAAAACAAAATCAAATCCCGGTCATTGTAAGACCTCATTAACAGTAACGACTTTACTAGCGTGTTAACTGGTTTTGTAAATGTATGAAGTGGTTTCAGGATAGCTCCATCCTGTCGATCTGCTGTTTAATCGGAGTTTGAATTGTCCTCATGTTTTGGGTTTCTTGACTGCGCATAGGACTTCTATAGAGTATTTGTTTTATGCATGTCTCCTGATGGGCCCTGTAATCGGTTTGATGGGACCTGTTGTTTTGGGTGGGACTGTCTTTTCCCAGGGTCTATTGTCGAAATGTTAATGCCTGCTGGGGCTTGAGTGAGGTCATCCCGGTTCCCCAGACATTGCAATTAACTGCAATACCCAAAAACTGCTTTTACAGAGGTCGAACCCAACTTCCTTCACAGCCTTTTCTCCCTTCACAGGCCCAGACATGTTTTTAAAATGCCAAAACTTGGTTTTTGGTCTTAAATTCCTTAGGTTAGGCCCAAATGCATTTTATCACTCTGAGGTAGTTGCAAAGTCCTTTTTCCTTTGGTTTTGGGGATCTGCAAATTTTGGAAACCTTACACTAGCCTCCGATCACCAGCTCCTGACCCATTCTCCAGCCTCCAATTCCGGGCCCTTGCCTCCGCCCCCCCCCCCCCCACCCGATCACGGTCTTCCGACTGTCCCCCTCCCCCAATACTGGCCTTCTGACCCTCACCAAGCTCCGCCTCCCCGATCCCGGCCTTCCAACCCCCATGATCTCCGACCCCACCCCCCCCGATCCTGGCCTTCCAAACCCTCCCCTGATGTCTGCCCCCCCAACACCGAAACGGGTCTTCCAACCTCCCCCGATCTCCGATTTCACCCCCCCCCCCCAATCCCGGCCATCCAAGCCCTCCCCTCGAACTCCGACCCACGCCCTGATCCCGGCCTTACAACCCGCACCCCCCCCCGCCCCGATCCCGGCCTTCCAAACCCCACCCGATCCTGGCCTTCCAAACCCCACCCGATCCCGGCTTTCCAAACCCCACCCGATCCCGGCCTTCCAAACCCCACCCGATCCCGGCCTTCCAAACCCCACCCGATCCCGGCCTTCCAAAGCCCACCCGATCCCGGCCTTCCAAAGCCCACCCGATCCCGGCCTTCCAAAGCCCACCTGATCCCGGCCTTACCAACCCCACCCGATCCCGGCCTTACAAACCCCACCCGATCCCGGCCTTACAAACCCCACCCGATCCCGGCTTTCCAAACCCCACCCGATCCCGGCCTTCCAAACCCCACCCGATCCCGGCCTTACAAACCCCACCCGATCCCGGCCCTTCAAACCCCACCCGATCCCGGCCTTTCAAACTCCCCCTGCTTTCCACCACCCACCCCCCACCCCCGAACCCAGACTTCTAACCTGTCCCGATCTCTGACGCCTCCACCTGAACCCAACCTTCAGCCACCCCTGATCTTCGCCCCCCAAATCTCCGACCCTTACCGATCCTGGCCTTCCGACCACCCCCTCTCCCCATCCCGGCCTTCCGACGCCCCTGCCCGATCTCCGACCCCCCCGATCTGTAACCCCTTCCGATTCCGGCCTTCAGAAGGTCCCAAACTCCACCCCCCCTTCCCCTCGATTCCAGCTTTCCAACCCCCGTCCGAACTCCAACCCCCCTGATCCTGGCCCTCCGACACCCCTGCCGGCCCCGATCTGCGCATCCCCTCCGAACCCGGCCTTCCGACCCTGCACCCCCCCCTCCCTTCCTATCCTCCGATCCCTCTGTGCCTCATCTCTGCTCGCCGGCTGTAGCCTGGTGTCTCAGGCCTACTTGCGCGACAGCCAGCCAGCCTCTCAATCTGGCTGGCTGCGGGAGGGGGGCCGGGGTGGGGGGAAAAGAGAAAAAAATGTTATTCAGTCCCTGCTGTTAAATTCACCAAGGCCTGAGGGAAGCCCATTCTCCCGTGTTTCCCGACTGCATTCCAGCACCCCACCCCGCTCCCTACACGCCTCCAAGTTAAAATCCTGCCCAATTGTCTCTCCTTATGTTACATATTTAGTTTGAAATCCAGCTTATTTTCCATGATATAACCATTGAAACAAATAATTACAAAATGTAAAAATCATTATTTGGATTCGTGGCATAAAGGTTTTGGTGGTAATTAAGCATTAGAATTTTTCATCACAGAGTTCTGTAGATCTACTCAGCATCCCCACAATGAATTATTAGTATGTAGTTGGCAATATGAGATTATAATTATACAGTTAAATTAAACAGAAATAAGACAAAACTAACACTGAGAGAAACCTAGAGACAAAGGGGAGAGTAAAGAAAGAAAGATCTTGCATTTATATAGCACCTTTCACAACCTCAAGACATCTCAAAGCACTTTACATCTAATGATTTCCTCTGTACACTATTTGTAGCTAAATCATAACATTGTTCTTTTACAGCTTTATCAGCTTGTGCTTCCACTTCTAAAGATTTGTCTGTGACCCCCATGGGTCTCTCTGCTCCTCTAATCTTTTTAAGGTTTTGGCTGCACAATCTACTAACCTGCCTTTGTCCTCCTGAAGTTACTTAACAGTTGCTACAGAGAGGGAACAGAGGAAATATTCTCCCTCTGTAAGGAATTTAATTTGTTGTTTTGTTTTTCAAACTGAATCTGTTGATTTGATGAATAAATTAAAATTCTCTGATTTTTTTATGTGCCTTCCCCATCAGTAAAGTGATATTGATGTCCTTCACACCATAAGAACATAAGAACATAGGAGCAGGAGTAGGCCATTCGGCCCCTCGAGCCTGCTCTGCCACTCAATAAGATCATGGCTGATCTTCTACCTCAACTCCACTTTCCTGCACTATCCCCATATCCCTTGATTCCATTAATATCCAAAAATCTATCAATCTCTGTCTTGAATATACTCAACGAATGAGCCTCCACAGCCCACTGGGGTAGAGAATTCCAAAGATTCACCACCCTCCGAGTGAAGAAATTTCTCCTCATCTCAGTCTTAAATGCCTGACCCCTTATTCTGAGACGGTGACCCCTGGTTCTAGACTCCCCAGCCAGGGGAAACATCCTCCCTGCATCTACCCTGTCAAGCCCTGTAAGAATTTTGTATGTTTCAATGAGATCACCTCTTCTAAACTCTAGAGAATATAAAAATGAGAAGTCGCACAACACCAGGTTATAGTCCAACAGATTTATTTAAAATTACAAGCTTTCGGAGCTATCGATCGCCCCTTCTTCAGGTAAAGTTACTAGTAACTTTACCTGAAGAAGGGGCGATCGATAGCTCCGAAAGCTTGTAATTTTAAATAAATCTGTTGGACTATAACCTGGTGTTGTGCGACTTCTCATTTTTGTCCACCCCAGTCCAACGCCGGCATCTCCGCATCTAGAGAATATAGGCCGAGTCTACTCAATCTCTCCTCATAGGACAATCCCCCCATCCCAGGAATCAATCTGGTGAACCTTTGTTGCACTCCCTCTATGACAAGTATATCCTTCCTTAGGTAAGGAGACCAAAACTGTACACAATACTCCAGGTGTGGTCTCACCAGGGCCCTATATAATTGCAGTAAGATGTCTTTATTCTCATACTCAACTCTTCAGCCAATTCGATTCACTCCACGTGATATCAAGAAACGGCTTAGTGCACTGGATACAGCAAAGGCTATGGACCCTGAAAACATTCTAGCTGTCGTGCTGAAGACTTGTGCTCCAGAACTAGCTGCGCCTCTAGCCAAGCTGTTCCAGTGCAGCTATAACACTGGCATCTATCCGACAATGTGGAAAACTGCCCAGGTATGTCCTGTCCACAAAAAGCAGGACAAATCCAATCCGGCCAATTACCGCACCATCAGTCTACTCTCAATAATCAGCAAAGTGATGGAAGGTGTCGTTGAATGTGTTATCAAGCGGCACTTACTCACCAATAACCTGCTCACTGATGCCCAGTTTGGGTTCTGCCAGGGCCACTAATCTAATTGAATTTTTTGATGAAGTAACAGGGAGGATCGATGAAGGCGTTTGACAAAGTACCACATAGAAGGCTGGTTAACAAAATTGAGGCTCATGGAATAGGTGGGTCAGTGGCAGCTTGGATAAGAACTTGGCTTAAGGACAGAAAACAGTGAGTTGTGGTAAATGGCTGTTTTTCAGACTGGAGGATGCTAGACAGTGGTGTTCCCCAAAGGTCAGTGCTGGGGCCACTGCTTTTTTTGATATATATAAATGACCTGGATATTGGAATTAAAGTAGAATTTCTAAATTTGACGATGACACCAAACTTAGGGGTGTGGCAAACAGTGAGGATGATACCAATCGACTGCAACAGGACATAGAAAGGCTAGCAGAATGGGCAGACAAGTGGCAGATGGAATTTAATACAGAGAAGTGTGAGGTGATGCATTTTGGCAGAAGGAACAGGGAGAGGCAATATACACTTAATGGCTCAGTTTTAAAGAGTGTGCAGGGACAGATGGACCTGGGAGTTAATGTGCATAGGTCCCTGAAGGTGGCAGGACATATTGAGAGAGTGGTTAGCAAAGCATATGGGATCTTGGGTTTCATAAATAGAGGTATTGAGTACAAAAGTAGAGAAGTTATGCTGAATCTTTATAAAGCGCTAGTTAGGCCACAACTGGAGTATTGCATCCAGTTCTGGTCACCACAGGATGTGAAGGCCTTTGAGAGGGTGCAGAGGAGATTTACCAGAATGGTTCCAGGGATGGGGATCTTAGCTACAAGGACAGGTTGGAGAAGCTGGATTTGTTTTCATTAGAGCAAAGGAGGTTTGATAGAGGTGTACAAGATTATGACGGGCTTGGATAGGCTAGACGGGAGAAGGCTGTTCCCACTAGTTGATGGTACAATGACTAGGGGACATAGATTTAAGGCTTTGGGCAAGAGATTCGGGGGGATGCAAGGAAAAACTTTTTTACGCAGCGAGTGCTGAGGTTCTGGAACTCGCTGCCGACGGAAGTGGTGGAAACATAGAAACATAGAAACATAGAAAATAGGTACAGGAGTAGACCATTCGGTCCTTCGAGCCTGCACCGCCATTCAATGCGTTCATGGCTGAACATGCTACCTCAGTACCCCATTCCTGCTTTCTCGCCATACCCCTTGATCCCCCCTAGTTGTGAGTGTTATATCTAACTCCCTTTTGAATATATTTAGCGAACTGGCCTCAACAACCTTCTGTGGAAGAGAATTCCATAGATTCACCACTCTCTGGGTGAAGAAGTTCCTCCTCAGCTCAGTCTTAAATGGCTTCCCCTTAATCCTTAGACTGTGACCCCTGGTTCTAGTTTTCCCTAACATTGGGAACATTCTGCCCGCATCTAATTTGTCTAAACCAGTCAGGATTTTAAATGTCTCTATAAGATCCCCCCTCATTCTTCTGAACTCCAGAGGATACAAGTTCAGTTGACCCAATCTTTCTTGATATGTCAGTCCGGCCATCCCAGGAATCAATCTAGTGAACCTTCGCTGCACTCCCTCAATAGCAAGAATGTCCTTCCTTAAGTTAGGAGACCAAAACTGCGCACAATACTCCAGGTGTGGCCTCACCAAGGCCCTGTACAACTGCAGCATCACCTCCCTACTCCTGTACTCAAATCCCCTTACGATGAAGGCCATCATTCCGTTTGCTTTCTTGACTGCCTGCTGCACTTGCATTCCCACCTTCAGTGACTGATGTACCATGACGCCCAGGTCTCGTTGCACCTCCCCTTTCCCTAATCTGCCACCATTCAGGTAATAGTCCGCCTCTCTATTTTTACCACCAAAGTGAATAACCTCACATTTATCCACATTGTACTTCATCTGCCATACATTTGCCCATTCACCCAACCTGTCCAAGTCACTCTGTAGCCTCCTAGCATCCTCCTCATTGTTCACACTGCCTCCCAATTTAGTGTCATCCGCAAATTTGGAGATATTACATTTAATCCCTTCGTCCAAATCATTAATATATAATGTAAACAGCTGGGGTCCCAGCACCGAACCCTGCGGTGCCCCGCTGGTCACTGCCTGCCATTCTGAAAAGTACCCATTTACTCCTACTCTTTGTTTCCTGTGTGCCAACCAGTTCTCAATCCACGTCAACACATTACCCCCAATCCCATGTGCTTTAACTTTGCTCACCAATCTCTTGTGTGGGACCTTGTCGAAGGCCTTCTGAAAGTCCAAATACACCACATCTACTGGTTCCTCCCCCCTGTCCACCCTATTGGAAACATCCTCAAAAAATTCCAGAAGATTTGTCAAGCATGATTTCCCTTTCACAAATCCATGCTGACTTGGACCTATCATGTCGCCACTTTCCAAATGGTCTGTTATGACATCTTTAATAATTGCTTCCATCATTTTACCCACGACCGATGTCAGGCTGACCGGTCTATAATTCCCTGCTTTCTCCCTCCCTCCTTTTTTAAAAAGAGGGGTTACATTGGCCACCCTCCACTCCATCGGAACTGATCCAGAGTCTAAGGAATGTTGGAAAATGATCGTCAATGCATCCACTATTTCCAAGGCCACCTCCTTAAGTACTCTGGGATGCAGACCATCAGGCCCCGGGGATTTTTCAGCCTTCAGTCCCATGAATTTCCCCAATACCTTTTCCCGACTAATAAGGATTTCCCTCAGCTCCTCCCTCTTACCAGATCCTCTGACCCCTTTTATTTCCAGCAGGTTGTGTGTGTCCTCCACAGTAAACACCGAACCAAAGTACTTGTTCAATTGATCAGCCATTTCCTTGTTCCCCATTACGACTTCCCCTGTTTCCGACTGCAGGGGACCTACGTTTGTTTTTACTAACCTCTTTCTTTTTACATATTTATAGAAGCTTTTGCAGTCCATTTTAATGTTCTCTGCAAGCTTCCTTTCATATTTTATTTTCCCTGCCCTAATCAAACCCTTCGTCCTCCTCTGCTGAGTTTTGAAGTTCTCCCAGTCCCGGGTTTGCTGCTACTTCTGGCCAATTTGTATGCAACTTCCTTGCACACTAGTAGACACACTCACCAGAAATTCGGGTCTCCACTAACTAACTAACTGCGTCCCTGGGATACGCAAGCACTGCGCGCCGGCAGCTGCAGGAGGCCCAGGAGCCGAATTTCATGCGGGCCCGAAGCACAACGGTAAGCGCGCTAGGTAAGTACGCGCGCGATCCTTGCACCCGAGGGAAGCCGGAGAGCCGAATTTCTGGTCCAATAATATTGTTTTCAAGGGGAGACTGGATAGGCACTTGAGGGAAATAAACTTGCAGGGCTATGGGGATAGAGCAGGGGAATGGTACTGACTGGATTGCTCTGCAGAGAGCCACCACGGACTAGATGAGCCGAATGGCCTCCTTCTGTGCTGTTATGACTCTATGGGGGAAAAATTCGGTTGCTTTGCGCCTCCCGTTAGCGAGGGCGCCAACGGGGCGCAAAGCAACTAGCACCCGGGTGCGGCACCGCCAATGCCTCTCGCGAAATTCAGCGGGAAGTTAGCGGCGGCGGTAACCGTAATGCTCCCACGCTGCTGCGCCGCCGGCGATGACATCATCGCCATGCGCAACGCCCCACTCATGCCCTGGCCGCGATCTTTGGTAGCGCCCGCTAACTTACTGCCGGATGCTATGTCCGACGGGGTCAGGGGGGCCTACCTGCGGCCGGGAAGTGCTATTTAAAGGCGAGATGCCGGGCGGCCATTTTTGTTGCTGGCCGCATGCCAGCACCTGCCTCCGCTTCCGTCCCCAGCCTCCTGACCCGTCCCCTGGCGGAGTGCCGGCTGCACTCCATGAGCCCGGCACTTCTCTTGATTGCCGGGCTCTTTTGCCGGCACTCCGATCCCCGGTGGCCCAGCTGGGCCCCGGGTCGTGCTGCGCAAGGCCCCTCCCCTTTAAGAAGGGGAGCAATTCCTGCAATACCGCGGCACGTAGCGCTGCGATATTCCCTCGCAGCGCCCCAAGAGGGAGGCGGGGCGCTTCCAGTAGTGCCCCGCTTCCCTCTTGGGGAGCTACCACTCAATTTCGGCCGCGGGGGCACTATTTTTCCGGGGCGCTAAAAGAAGTTAGCGAAGTTAGCGCCCCAAAGGGGGTGCGACTCAATTTTTCCCCCTATGACTCCATGTGCTAAAAATTCAGTTGGTTGCGCCTCCCGTTAGCGCCTTAAGATGGCGCTAATGGGGCGCAAAGCAGCTAGCGCCTGGGCGCAGCGATGTTTGCGCCGCTCGCGAACTTCACTAGACATTTTGCGGCGCCGCTAAACTTTATCGCCGCGGTCCCCTGCGTCCGCGGATTGTGACGTCATACGAGAGTGCAACGCCCTTGTGGCGCCCCGGAGCAGAAATTCAGTGGCGCCCCCATCCTTACCGCCTGGCGCATCCAACGACCGGTAGAGTGGAATGCTAACAATCGCTGTGGGGCTCGGGGGGGCGCTATTTAAAGGGGGCCTCTTCCTGTCTTTCTCTGTGGTTGACATTTTTGCACCACTCGTTCTGAGAGAGAGAGAGAGATTCGGAGAGAGAGAGAGGGAGACTTGTGCATTGAGTCAACGCTGTGTGAGGTAGTTTTGGCTACTGATCCTAACTTTGCTGGTACTTTGGTTTCTGGCCTTCATAACTTTGCTTGCTAAGAGACTATGGGGGCTGCACTGATGGGGGGCGTCGTCTTGCGCCAGCTGAATCGGAGGAGACGGAGACGCAGAGAGAGAGTGGCAATGATGGCCAGACGGAGGAGGGCCAACAGGCGTCTGTACAGGAGAGCTTACCCTCCCAGGGTATATCGTGAACAGCTCTCCGACATTCATATGTCTGATGAGCAGTGTCTGCGAAGGCTGCGCTTCAGCAAGGAGGTGGTCACTGAGCTCTGCCACCTGCTGCAGCCAGATCTGCAGCCTCAACTGAGGTCCAGGACGTCTCTGTCGGTGGCAGTGAAGGTCACAGTGGCTCTGAACTTTTATGCTACTGGCTCATTTCAATCTGCTGCTAGGGACATCGCCAATCTCTCCCAGTTGGCGGTGCATTGCTGCATCCGGCAGGTCACAAATGCCCTCTTTAAAAGGAGACGAGAGTTCATCTCTTTCCCCATGACCCCAGACAAGCAGCGTGACCGCGCTCTGGGCTTTGCGAGGATAGCGGGCTTCCCCATGCTGCAGGGCGCCATTGACTGCACGCATGTGGCTTTGCGTGCTCCGCATGAGAATGCCGAGGATTTCCGGAACAGAAAGGGGTTCCATTCCTTGAATGTTCAGTTGGTCTGTGACCACAGACAGCTGATACTCGCTGTCAATGCCCACTATCCTGACAGCTGCCACGATGCTTTTATCCTGCGCCAGACTACTGTGGCAGAACTTTTCGAGGCACCGCATCAGCCAGTTGGTTGGCTTCTCGGGGACAAGGGGTATCCACTGAGCACCTGGCTGATGACACCGCTCCGTACGCCCAACACCCCTACTGAGCTGCGGTACAACGAGAGCCATCAAGCTACCAGGAACATCATGGAGCACACAATCGGCGTGCTCAAGCAACGGTTCCGCTGTCTTGACCATTCTGGAGGAGCCCTGCAGTACTCGCCTGAGCGAGTTTCCAACATCGTAGTTGTGTGCTGCATGCTGCATAACATGGCAATCCTCAGGACCCAGCCAATGCCACCAGGCCTTGGAGCACCACCAAAGGAGGAGGAGGAAGAGGAGGAAGAGGAGGAGGAGGATGATCAGCAGCAGCACCAAGGCGTGAGGGCGGCCCACAATGGTGAAACTGCAAGGGCCGTCCGTCAGCGGCTGATAGCAAGCCGCTTCTAGGGCCCCTGCTGTGGAAATGGCTTCTGCCATTGAGAACAGCATGAATAAACCCAACACGCAACCCCTAAGCCGGCCAAGGCACCAATGATTCCAAACACCAAACATGTATATTTTGAGTACCAAAACTTATTTATTTTACAAACTCTGTGTGTGTCATTTCTTCATGACAAATTCATACAAATAAACACAAAAAAACAGTCATTACCATAACTGGTTCTCACAACCTGGAGATCATGTGCAAAACACTCAACAAAAGTTTGACCATGAACCTCGGCCTTTAATAAAAAAATGACCAGCATTTTGTCACACCTCCTACATCGAGGGTGAACTCCTTCCCGTGCGCCCTTCCCCCCTTCTTACCCTACTGCTCCTCCGCAATGGGACCTCAGTGGCTGCAGCAAGGCTGGTGGAAGGCTGCTGACTGTCAGGCCCTGACAATGCAGATGCCCTTGAGGGACGGCCTCGACCAGTTCTGGGCCTGGAGGGCCCGGCTGCAGACTGCACCAACTCTGCATGGGCGGCAGCAGTCTGGCCTACAGGCGGTGGCAACTGCAGTGGAGAAGTGACAGTGGTGGCAGCAGGAATGCTGTCATCTTGAGCGAGGACAGCAACTCCCTGCTCGACCGGCACACTGGCACTCCCACGGGGCAGCACCTCAGCATCCGGAGCAATCTGCTGGAGCACAGATTGCTGGCCTGCTGCGGCGCGGTGAGAGCCCCGGGGAAATGTGTCCGAACCAGCGAGGATGGCAGCAGACAGTGCTTGCGTGGCCTCAATCTGAGTCTGCATGAGAGCAGTCTGAGATTGAATTGCAGCACTGAGCTTCAGTGTCGCATCCGCCTGCGCTGCAGCGAAGTGCTCCACACTCCTTGCCAGTGCTTCAATGCATTCGGGCACCCTACCCACTGCAGCCATGAGCTCAGTGTGCATGGCCACCGCCTGGGTGTTCATTTCCGCGATCAGCCGCTCCTCCTCTGCGTCCAGTGCAGCAGGACTCGCTGGCCTACTCTCCCTCCGGGGAGAAGGCCCCCGTGCTTCCCTACCCCCATGGCGTTGCTGCAGCCCGCTGGGTCCTGGAGCTTCACCCTCATCAGACCCTTCCCCCCTGCTCCCCTCCAGGGAAGGCGTGTCCTCAGTGTCGGCATGGGCTTCCTCGGGAGAGGGTGGCTCTGATGCTCCGGCTTCCTCTTCCTCCTCGGCTGCAGCCTCACTCCCACTGGCAGCTTCAGGGCTCGTCTCCTCAGCTGGTGAATCACCATCTGAAAGCAGGGAGGTACAAGAGTGGCTTTAGCGTGAGGACAGGGTGGCAGTAAGGGAGGAATAAGTGCAGCGAGTTAGTAAGTTGGATTGAAAGTGTCAAAGGCTGGTGTTGTGAGGGACAAGTGGAAGGACAAGAGGACAAAAAGGTGATGACCTTACCTTTGCTGTCCAGAACGGGGTCGGCGTCTCCAGTGGCGACGGGACCGATCACCCGGCTTGCCACAATCCTGTGGACGCGCTCCTCAAGATCGCTGAGGGTTTGCAGCTGAGGCGGCCCTCCACCCGTCCGTTGCTGCTGTCTCCTATTATGCGCCAGCTTGGCCTGCAAGAAAAAGGACGGCGTCTGAGTAAATATACAGCCATGGTCTTGCCTGATTGCCTCCCATAGGTGAATAGCCCTTACTGTATGCAAAGTGTGGAATGTGTGTGTGTGCTTCATGAAAGGGCCATAGGTGTTGGATGAGTGCTGTTAATTGTGGTTTTAAGACCCTCTGGCCATAGAGTGAGGCTGAGATGGAGGGATGGAGAGGTATTGCAAAAAAGCCACTCACCCTGACGACCCGAGTGAGGTCGTTGAACTTTTTCCGGCATTGGACATGGGTCCTGGGCACCATGCTCCTGGAGGAGACGTGCTGAGCCACCTCCCTCCACACCCTTCTGTAGTCGCGCGGCAAAGGCCTCCTGCCACTCTCTGGGTACAGTGTTGATCCTCGGCGCTCCACCGCGCCAACCAGCGCATCCAAGGCCTGCTCGCTGAAGCGCTGAGCTCGTTCTCTCGCCCTCTCCATCCTTGGCTGGAAAATGGAAGCTCAGGTCTCTCCAGGTCGAAATTCAAGGCTGCAATGAGCAGGGTGTGGCTGGGGAGCAAGATCGCCCCCCCCCTTTAAGAACTGGCCGGCGCCAGTGTGTCTGTGTTCCCTCGCTAACTGGCAGCACCTGCGCTGCGCTCGCGCTCTGAGTTAGCGCCTCACTCCTCGGCCTTTGCACCTTAAGACAGGTGTGCAGCGCCTGATTTAGCGCTCCAATCACCTCCCGGGGCGTTAAAAGTGAAGTTTCCAGTCAGTGGCGATAATTAGCGCCAGGCGCTAATCTTTGCGCCCGGCCGATAATTGCGCCCCAAATGGGGCGATACTGAATTTTTCCCCCTCAACTCCAGACTTCAATACAGCCTTAGTCCAAACATGGAAAAAGGAGCTGAATTCCAGAGGTGAGGTGAGAGTGACTGCCCTTGACATCAAGGCAGCATTTAACCGAGTATGGCATCAAGGAGCCCTAGTACAACTGAAGTCAATGGGAATCGGGGTGGATCTCTCCACTGGCTGGAGTCATACCTAGCTCAAACGAAGATGGTTATGGTGGTTGGAGGTCAATCATCACAGCCCCAGGACATTGCTGCAGGAGTTCCTCAGGACAGTGTCCTAGGCCCAACCATCTTCAGCTGCTTCATCAATGACCTTCCCTCCATTATAAGGTCAGAAATGGGGATGTTTGCTGATGACTGCACAGTGTTAAGTGCCATTCGCAACTCCTCAGATAATAAAGCAGTCTATGCTCACATGCAGCAAGACCTGGATGACATTCAGGCTTGGGCTGATAAGTGGCAAGTAACATTCGCGCCACATAAATGCCAGGCAATGACGATCTCCAAAAAGCGAGTGTCTAACCACCGCCCCTTGACATTCAACGTCATTACCATCACCGAATCCCCCCCATCAATATCCTGGGGGTCACCATTGACCAGAAACTTAACTGGACCAGCCACGTAAATACTGTGGCAACAAGAGCAGGTCAGAGACTGGGTATTCTGTGGTAAGTGTCTCACTTCCTGACTCCCCAAAGCCTTTCCACCATCTACAAGGTGCGAGTCAGGAGTGTGATGGAGTACTCTCCACTTGCCTGGATGAGTGCAGCTCCAACAACACTCAAGAAGCTCGACACCAGCCAAGACAAAGCAGCCCGCTTGATTGGCACCCCATCCACCACCTTAAACATTCACTCCCTCCACCACCGGCGTACCATGGCTGCAGTGTGTACCATCTACAAGGTGCACTGCAGCAACTCACGAATGCTTCTTCGGCAGCACCTCCCAAACCCCGACCTCTACCACCTAGAAGGACAAGGGCAGCAGGTGCATAGGAACACCACCACCTCCAAGTTCCCTTCCAAGTCACACACCATCCTGACTTGGAAATATATCGCCGTTCCTTCATCGTCGCTGGGTCAAAATCCTGGAACTCCCTCCCTAACAGCACTTCACCACACGGACTGCAGCGGTTCAAGAAGGTGGCTCACCACCACCTTCTGAAGGGCAACTAGGGATGGGCAATAAATGCTGGTTTTGCCAGCGACGCCCACATCCCATGAACGAATAAAAAATAAATCCTCTTGTAATAAAGGCCAACATACCATTTGCTTTCCTAATTGCTTGCTGTACCTGCATGTTAACTTTCAGTGATTCGTGTACAAGGACACCCAGATCCCTCTGAACACCAACATTTCCCAATCTCTCACCATTTAAAAAATACTCTGCTTTTCTATTTATCCTACCAAAGTGGATAACTTCACATTTTTCCACACTATATTCCATTTGCCACGTTCTTGCCCACTCACTGAGCCTGTCTATATCCCCTTGAAGCCTCCTTGCATCCGCCTCACAACTTACATTCCCACCCAGCTTTGTATCATCAGGAAACTTGGATATATTACATTTGGTCCCCTCATCCAAATCATTGATGTAGATTGTGAATAGCTGAGGTCCAAGCACTGATCCTTGCAGTACCCCACTAGTTATAGCCTGTGAACCCGAAAATGACCCGTTTATTCCTACTCTCTGTTTTCTGTCCATTAACCAATCCTCAATCTATGCTAGTATATTACCCCCAATCCCATGAGCCCTAATTTTGTTTAATAACCTCTTGTGTGGCACCTTATCGAATGCCTTCTGAAAATCCAAATACACCACATCCACTGGTTCATCCTTATCTATTCTGCTAGTTACAACCTCAAAAAACTCTTAACAGCTTCATCAAACATGATTTACCTTTCATAAATTCGTGTTGACTCTGCCCAATCCTATTATTATTTTCGAAGTGCCCTGTTACCATGTCCTTAATAATAGATTTTAGCATTTTCCCTACTACTGATGACAGGCTAACCGATGCCCTATATGACAAGTCAGCAAATTATATAAACTTTGTAACTGATGAAGCCAGTGCTGCTGAGCGCGCGGTTGGCTTTGCGGCTCTGGCTGGATTCCCACGGGTGCAGGGCATAATCGACTGCATACATGTGGCCATCAGGGCACCCCATCATAATGAACACGAAGACATTGCTGCCCGTGAGGCCAGGAATCACCTTATCATGGCCAGATTTAGCTAAGTTTACGCTACACAGACATGTGGCTGCCACATGCGTTGGCACATTGGCATCAGCCCACATCAACACCATTAACCATCCCTACAATGACCAGTCCTACCTTATCAATCTCACCACCATTGATGGAGATTAAAGTATCCCTGACCATCCATTCTGCCACTTCCAAGTGTCAACACACATTTGCGAAGGAATAATATTTGAACGAATTAAAGATTTATTCCACAAAATAAATTTAACAGAAACTTGTCATTAACATTGAAAGAAACACCCAAGTGACTACCCTTGTGACTCTATTTTTGCGTCATCTTTCTTTTCCGAGTGCTTCTACGTGGTGCAACCCCTGTGGCTTCAGCAGAGGTAGAGGCAGACTGCTCTCTTCCCTGTTGCATCTGCTTAGACGCCTTTGGCAGTCGTCCTCTGGGTTTTGGAGCCTGTGTGGGCCTTGCCAAAGTGTACTCCTCCTGCGACTGTGCAGTGGCAGACTCGGCCATTACTGTCCGTGGAGGCATCTGGGGCTCTGACTGAGGGGTAGGCAAGGGGGTTGAAGTGTGAGCGCTTGGAGAGGAGCACCCACTTCCATGTGCCCTCCCACCATCATCCCTCTCATGGGCCACCCACACTTCTCTGCTAGCAAGTAGCTGGAGAGCACCTTCCTGCACATCAGTGGGGCCATGAGGACCCATGTTTATACTGCCATTCCTCCAAGCAAGGACCTCTATGAGCCTCTGGTTTCTCTCCTCCATAGATGCCCATCTATCCTCCATAGATGCCCATCTATTTTGAAGGGAGACCATGTGCTCATGCGACTGGCACATTAGGTCCTCCATGCAGGTGGCCATCCTATCCATGGAGGAACCAACAGTCGCGAGTGTGTGTGCCACGGTGGTGCTCATGCTTGAGATGGACTCCTCCATTCTCTGCACACTTGCATTCACCCCAGTTGCAAAACCTGTCAGAGCCTCCTGCACTTGTTGCTCCAGCTCCAGGACCGCCCCCTTCCTTGATGGCCCCCGAGGCTCAGCGTCTGCATGCAGCTGAGCAGAGCTAGGAGACTCCTGTGCTTTCCGATGAGGTGTCTCTACTGCTGACCCTGTCTCCACTATCTGTTCTTATCACGTATGATGTGTGAGACACCAGGTGACAACACTACTCTATCTCGCGACAGACCCACCGAAGTGATTGTATCATAGAATCATAGAAATTTACAGCACAGAAGGAGGCCATTTGACCCATCTTGTCCGTGCTGGCAGAGAAAGAGCTATCCAGCCTAATCCCACTTTCCAGCACTTGGTCCGTATCCTTGTAGGTTAAGGTACTTCAAGTGCATATCCAAGTACTTTTTAAATGTGATGATGGTTTCTGCCTCTACCACCCTTTCAGGCAGTGAGTTCCAGACCCCCACCACCCTCTGGGTGAAAACATTTCTCCTCAAATCCCCTCTAAACCTCCTACCAATTACTTTAAATCTATGCCCCCTGGTTATCGACCCCTCTGCTAAGGGAAATAGATCCTTTCTATCCACTCTATCTAGGCCCCTCATAATTTTATACACCTCAATTAGGTCTCCCCTCAGCCTCCTCTGTTCCAAAGAAAACAACCCCAGCCTATCCAATCTTTCCTTATAGCTAAAATTCCCCAGCCCAGGCAACATCTTCGTAAATCTCCTCTGCACCCTCTCTGGTGCAATCACATCCTTCCTGTAATGTGGTGACCAGTATCTGTGCTGGTGCTGGCTTGCCTTGTCTCAGGTGACGCTGCGCCCTCAGTGGCTGGAGCCTCCTCTGTGGTGTTCTCCTCCAGTTCCTCATGGACATTGGGTGGGGGGCTCTTGATGGACCTGTGGGAGAGTAAAGACATCAGTTAGATATATGATATGTACATTGCATACACATACTATTATGCACATTATGAGCAATCAATTTCTGTTGCCAGCAGCCCCCATATGAGTGACTGATGAATGACATGAAGGTGTATGGGAAATGATTCTGTCACCAGGTTGTTCAGATGAGCCCCTCTCTCCGTCCCCCACTTCTGGCTGGTCCACCGCTCCAGTGATCTCCAGGGCAGCCTCCTCTGCAAAAGTCAGAATGGCCAATGATTGAGGGCCACCTCCCGTTCTCTCTCTCTTCCTCTTGTTGTGGGCTCTCTTTTCCTGCAAAGAGGGAAAGAAGAGAAGCTTGAGTGAGACTAATGGAATGAGTGTAAGGAATGGATGTGTTAGATCTTTATAGGGAGACTATAATGGAGTGAGATGGCGGTAACAAGTCGCATCCTTTACTGTTGCTAGTTGATGTCATTACATTCGGATGAGGGTGAGTGTGAGGGGTGCATAGTAAGATGGGGATGTAATAATGTAGATAGATAGAGAGGGATGGGTGAAGGTCCAAGGGATGTTGCATCAAGTTGCAATGTGCAGGAGTAGGGTTGGGAATGCTGAGTGATGGGGAAGTGATAACAGGCACAGCAGTATGAGGTAAGTGTGGCTTTATAATCACTTTTCCAGATCGTAGAAGATCATGAAAACGCTTGCAGCACTGAACCCAGGTCCTCATCACCACACACCTGCCTGTTACCTCCTCAGCTATTTGCAGCCAGGCTGCCTTGGTCTCCTGGGGAGGTCTCTTCCACCTATTGGCAGGGAAGAGAACCTCCCTGCGTGCTCAGACTCCCTCCACAAGAACATGAAGGGAGTCATCACTGAAGCGAGGAGCAGCCCTCTGCCTTTTTGAGGTAATTCTTGGAGCAGAACAAGGTATATCTGTAATGCACGCTTTAAATGGAGCAAATGAAATGAAGTGGGGCCCTGAGCCCTTTAAATATACCGACAAAAGAAGCGTCAGCACTGACGTCACCTGACCCGCATCTAGTAATAGGGTCAGGGGACGCGAAGGGCGGGCTTAACAAGGCCCAGTCATGGAAAATCTTTTTTCTAGGCGGGATGTAGATGGCAGTGGGCTCATAGCCTGACAACGACCTCTCCCACCCCGGTCCCGCCTCAGTCGGCAAGATCACGGCCAAAGTATTTGTTTAATTTCTCTGCCATTTCCTTATTCCCCATTATCATTTCTCCTGTCTCAGCCTGTAAGGGACCCACATTTACTTTCTCTAATCTTTAACTTTTTACATACCTATAGAAGCTTTTACATTCTGTTTTTATGTCTCTCACTAGTTTACTCTCATATTCTATTTTCCCCTTCTTTATCAATTTCTTCCTCCTTTGCTGAATTCTAAAATTCTCCCAATCCTCAGGCTTATTGCTCTCTTTTGGCAACATTATAAGCCTCTTCCTTTGATCTAATACTATCTTTAACTTCTCTTGTTAGTCATGGTTGGACCACTTTTCCTGTGGGGTTTTTGTGCCTTAAAGGAATGTATATTTGTTGTAAATTATATATTCATTCTTTAAATACTAGCCATTGCTTGTCTACCGTCATAACTTTTAATGTAGTTTCCCAAGCTACCTTAGCCAACTTGTACCTCATACCTACGTAGTTTGCTTTGTTTAGATTTAAGACCCTAGTTTCGGATTTAACTAAATCACCTTCAAATTTAATATAAAATTCTATCATATTATGGTCACTCTTCCCTAAATGCCCCTTTACTGCAAGGTTATTAATTAACCCTTTCTCATTGCTTAATACTAGATCTAAAATAGCCTGTTCCCTAGTTGGTTCCTCAACATACTGATCTAGAAAACTATCTTGTATACATTCCATGAATTCGACTTCCACGCTATTACTGCAAATTTGGTTTGCCCAGTCTATATGTAGATTAAAGTCCCCCATGATTACTGTATTACCCTTGTGCCTTGTTACATGCGCCTCTAATTTCCTGATTTATACTCTGCCTTACATTACAACTACTGTTTGGGGGCCTATAAACAACTGCCACCAATGTTTTCTGCCCCTTGCTGTTTCTCACTGAACTAACTAAAGCAACGTAAAATTGCATATTAGAGATCTTCTGTGTGCTCAATTTTAAATTCCATTGGGCAGAGTGTGTGCCCAGCAGACCACCAAAATTGCACAGGGGTCCCCAAGAAGCTGTAGGACCCCGATCTAAATATTTTAGTGAGACTCCCATCTGTTTCAGGAAGGAGTGCTGGTTGCCTATTTTGAGGCCTGCTCAAAAATTGAGTCGGGCAGGCCTCAGGCGGCAAGTAAGCAACAGGTCTTTTCTTCTTCAGTTTTGTCTGCCTGCCGGCCCATTCACACTAAAAAATGGAGCGGTGGGCAGACAAAAATCTCCCCCAGTCTGTCAGTCCAGAAACATGGATAATCTTAAGGTCTGTAATACCTTTCTTAGTTCTTTGAATCATTACCTATAAACATCCTTGTAATAGCTTTAATAAATATCCGAACAAGTTCTAAGCTATTTTTTTGGCAAGTCTGTATTACATAGAATATATAGAAATTAGAACACAGAAATGGCCGTTGGGCATAATCGGTCTGTGCTGATGTTTATCCACCATACGAGCAGTAATCCTAATTCTGTGGGGGCAAAATTCGCCTCCTTTGCACCCGCCGTTAGCACCTCCTGGGGGTGCTAATGGGGCACAAAGAGCTTATCGCCCAGGCTGGGGTACTAATAGCGACCCCTTAGTGTCCCACCCTGGCCCCTTAGCGCCCCGCAGCAGAAATTCGGCTGTGCCCCGCGAGGCTGCTGCAAGCGATATCAGCGACAGCCTCATGGGTCATGAACCGGGCCGCACACCGCTGGTGGGGCAGTAATTAAAGGGGCAGTCCGGCTGTGCCCTGCTCCGCCATTTTATTATTTTGGCAGACCTCCAGGTCGGCCCCTCTTGGCAGCCCTTGGCGTGATCAGTGGCCGTCATCATGCCATCCGGCACCGCATCTCAGTGCCGGGCTGTGGCCATGGCACCACGCCGTCCTGGTGGGGTAGTGGAGGCCATCAAATGGCCTGCAGAGTGTGCAGTGGCCCTCCCCTTTAACGGTGAAACACGTTAGCGCTACGCAGAGCAGCTGTGTAGCACTCTGGCGCTATCGCATTTTGCGTCTCAGACACCGCCCCGAGAGGAAGTGGATCTCAATTTAGTGGCTGGGGTGGTACTCCCGCGCCGGGTACTAAATGTCTGCCGCTAATTCGATTACCGCGCGGTAACCGAATTTCGCCCCCATGTATCTACACTGTTCCTTTATCCCTCTTTTCTTCAACAGTCAATTTAACTTATTTTTTTACGTTGACATACTCTCTGCTTCAGTCACTAACTCTGGTAGTGGGTTCCACAGTCTCACAACTCTCTGTGTAAAAATATTTCTCTTGCTCTCTGTTCTAAATCCCTTATATTTAATCTTGTATCTATGCTCGCTTATTCTAAGCCCCTCAACCACTGGAAACAGTCTGTTTTTTATCAATTCTGTCCCATCCCTTTATAATTCTAATCACCTCAATCAAATCACCCTGTAATCTCCATTTTTCTGATGATAACAGTCCCAGATTTTCTAGTCTTTCTTTATATTTGTATTTCCTCATATCAGGTAGCATCCCAGTGAATCTGCGTTGCTGCCTCACCATCCTTCCCATAGTGTGAAGCCCAAAACTGCACACAGTATTCCAATTGTGGTCTTAGTAAGGTTTTATATAGATTCATCAATATATCTTTGCTTTTATACAGTGTGGGCTAAAAATTGGATTACACCCGAAAATGGGTGCGAGATCGCAATGCGTGATCGCCCATTGAAAGGAATGCAGGCAGCACACAATCTTCATGCTGCCTGCTAATTATAATGATTGTAGCGTTCAGCCCATCGTTGAACATTCTGCTGAGTGGCTGAATGCTCAGCAGGGGGCCCAAGTTTGTGCGAGGCTAACACCAATGAAAGCTAGCCTCCACTTCTTAAAGGCAGTCTGCACCTCTTAAAGGGGAGGTGCAATCTGCCTGTAGCAGCTCGAGCAACTGGCTGGGGGAGACAGTGCAAATGTCACAACAGGAGAGAGAGCATGAACCAAGGTTCTCTGATGCATCATTGGAGGATTTGGTGCAGGAGGTGGAAAGGAGGAGAGAGGTCCTATTTCAACAGGGGGCCAGGAGGCCCTCCAGGCAAACTTGAAAATGCCACTGGGAGCAGATAGCCATAGCTGTTAATGCCAGCAGTGTCACACCGAGGAGCTGGCTGCAGTGCAGGAAGAAGTTTAATGACATCACTTGAGTAGTCAAGGTCGGTGAATTAATCTTCATATGCCATATCCCACCATCTCACACACTGCTCAATTCACCAAATCACTCACCTACCAACAATCTCTACCAAACACGACTCATACCTCACAGTCATAGCTTCACCTCACCCTCACCTACTTACCACTGCGGCAAAACTCACACCCACATCTGACAGCTTCCAGATACTGTCAGCTATTCAACCATGACAGGCACATCACCCAAACACATTGCACCACACTCACTGACACACATCACTTTCTCTTGCAGAACAAGGTGGCTCACAATCGGAGCCAGCAGGGTCTACCCGAAGGGGCACAGGCGCGCCTGCATAATCTCAACCCCTGGAGAAGACGGTGCTGACCATTCTTGGCAGGGCAATTGCTGAGCCTGTGGCCAGCGGCGAGACTGAAACTATCCAAGATGACGGTACTCTCATTCCTAATCCTCCTTCTCACATTCCACTTCCCCCTCATCCCACTATCTCTTCTGACTTACACGCTGCAGATGGTGCAAATATGCACATCTTGCTTCCCCTCCCTCCCATAATCACAACCTTACCCTTGTGCCTTTCTCCTTTCAGTTAGCCAAGAACTGCTACCTGGCCAGGCACTGGTGGAGGAGCAGGAAGAAAGTGATCATGAAGAAACGGAGTCACTCGATTTCACACTCCCAGCCACCAGCTCAGATACTGACACTACGCATACTTTAGAGGGTAGCTTAGATGTGGGATCTGCACATGGTGAGACACTGGGCGCGAGTGGCCTGCAGCCAGGGCAGGGGGAAAGGGTAGCGCAGGTGCCAGCTCCCCGGACGGCGAGTTTGCACACGAGTTCTGCTGCGAAGGATTCAGTTGAGAACTTCGGTAGGGTGGATTACAGACGAAGGCTGATGGGTATGCACACTGAAATGCTTGGTGCAGTGGCAGGCCTGCCAGAAAGCCGGAGTGCAATGTCAAGGAGCATGGAGGAGTCCGGCACCAACCTCACAGAGGGCTTTGCATAGAGCTTGGAGCCCATGATTTCCACCATTACCGCACTTGTGGACCCAACCATAAAGCAGGGTCTGATGGCCGATGTCTCAGCTTCCATTGCAGCACAGGCAGAAGCGACTTAGCATCTGAGAGCTGCAGTGAAGCTCAGACTTCTGTCATGCAAGCTGAGAGTGCTTTCCTGCATACTCAGCTTGCTGTCACACAAACTCAGGCTGCTGCCATCGTGGCTGTGTTTACCAGTGTGGAAAGGGGCTTGCAGGGTGTCACAGCTGTCTCGCAAACTGTCCTCCAACAGATTACTAGGATTGCTGAGGGGCTGCCCAGGGGGGGTGTTAGTGGCTCTGTGGAGCATGAACCTGCTGTCCTCTCTCAGGATGACAGCATTTGTGCTCCCACCACTGCCACTCCGCCAGTGCCCTTGCTGTTGCCTGTCAACCAGCCAAGCAGACTGCTACTGCCCATGTCGAGTTGGTGCAGTCCACAGTCGGGCCTTCTAGTCCCACAACTGCTCGAGGACATCCTGCAAGGCCATCTGCAGTATCCCCCATGGAAAGTCAGCAGCCTTCCGCCAGCCATGCTGCAGCCACTTGGGTAGTACTTCGTAGGAGAACTAGGATAGGCAAAGGTACACGGAAGACAGGCACTAAGGGAATTCACAAGGGTGATTATTAGACTTTTTAACGTAACATTGAATGGATTGATCTATAAAGTTGATTTGGAATGTTTGGTTTGTGGTGGTTTTCATTTCAGCATTGTGGCCAAGAGGATGCTGTGATGGTCTGTATCAGAGGGATGGTAAGGTGTGGGACTATTGGTGAATGTGGAATTGGGGTTGCGTTCACTGGAACCGCAGTTGGCTGAATCAGTTACGGACAGCCCGGGCAGAAAGGGGCTGTCTTGGTTGCCTCCTCCCTTTCGGTTCCTCCTATTCCACTTCCACCTCCTCCTTTTCCTCCTCCTCCTCCTCCTCCTCCTCTTCCTCCTTCTCCTCAGCTGGTCGGCATATGCCTCGTGGCAGGGGTTGCGCTCTCATGATGGTAAGGTTGTGGGGCATGCAGCAGACCACGACGAATCTTGAGACGTGCTCTGGTGAGTACTGCAGGGCTCCTTCAGGTCTAGGCAGCGGAACCGTTGCTTCAGCACCCCAATGATCTGCTCTATGATGTTAGATGTGGCAGCATGGCTCCCATTGTACGCATGCTGGCCATGTGTGGTTGGCTTGTGGAGCGGAGACATGAGTAGCTGGTCAAGGGATAGCCCTTGGTGACCAGCAACCAGTTTGACATGGTGGCTCGAAGACTGAGAGATCAACAGACTGGCGCAGAATAAAAGCATCATGACTGCTGCCAGGATACCGGCCATTCTTCATCATGATGTACTGATCATGGTCGCACACGAACTGTATATTTAGCGAGTGGTAACCTTTGCGGTTGCGGTACGTCTCAGCATTTAGATGCGATGCCTGCAAGCCACGTGCGTGCAGTTGATGGCACCCTGCACCATGGGGAAGCCCACCATCCTGGAAAAGCTATATGCATGCGATGCCTGCTTCAGAGAGAAGACAATGAAGTCTCCTCTCCTGCCATAAAGAGCATCTGTCACCTTTCTTATGCAGCAGTCGATGGCGAACTGTGTGATGTTACCAATGTCGCCTGCTCCAGCCCCGAAGGATCCCGACACGAAGAAATTCACCTTCACAGCCACTGGCAGCGCTGTCCTTGCCCTGGAGTGAGGCTGCAGGTCTGGTTGCAAGAGGTGGCAGAGTTCTGTGAGCACCTCCTTCATAAAGCGCCTCACACACTGTTCCTGGCTCAGGCTGACATAAGAGAATTGCTCTCGGAAAATGCTAGTTGGGTAAGGCCTCCTACTGAGCACCCTTCTCCCCCTCCTCCTCCTCCCTCTGTGAGCAGCTTGTCCTCTTCTTTGTTGCTTCTGCTCCATCTCCCTGTCATGCTGTAGGCTAAGGGGGATGACAACTAGAGCATCCATGACTGGGAGCAAGTGGTCTGACCACACTTGAAGTCAGAAACAAGACCTTCTCCACTTGCAGCACCACTCCCTGTCTCCTCACCAACTTTAAACAACTCTAGAAAGCTCTAAGCAGTTCCACAAACTTACACAGAGCCAGTAGAAATAAATCAGCAACTCAGTAGAAATAAATCAGCAACTCAGTAGAAATAAATCAGCAACCAACCTTAGGGTGAATCTTTTATTCAAACCAATATTGATCCCTTTATATATTGCTGGTGGGGGATCCTTGCTGATGCTGAACGCATGTTCAGCTGTGCGAGGTTAACACAGGATGTTAGCTCCAGCGTTGATGCTGAAAATGGTGGCGCAGGCATCACATCATGATCTGCACACTCTGCGTACTTCCGGCACACGCTCCTAACGCCCGCCCTACTGCACTCACCAAGATAGCGTCCGGCGCGGCGCGCACAAGATGCATGCGTGCAGACTGCTGATGCCATTTTCGGCACAAAACAGCATCCGTGTGCTGATAGATTGGGCGCTACAGAGCCTAATTTTTTGCCCTGTACCTCTTACCATAAAGTCCAGAATTCCATTAGCCTTTTTATGGCTTTATCCACATGAGGTGCTCCTTTTGATGTATTGTGAACCTGAAATCCCAAATCCCTCCGCTCTTCGACATCACCAAGCCTTTCCTCATTCAATGTATAATTACATTTTTTTTTACCAAAATGAACCATGTTCATTCACATTAAATTCCATTTGCCTTGTTTTGCCTGTCCCATCATCTTATCAATATCCCCTTTGACACTTCCTTTGGTGCCATTAATAATGCATAGGGTGATTATATTGTGGCAAAATAATTAAGCACCAGCACAGATACCAAAAGTCCATGCATTGAAGTTTGCAATTAAATCCATCAGTCCACATCTATTGTGAGTCTTAAAAAAGATGGAGGCTAAATTCGATAAGGCCTAAAAATGGGCGCGCGGAGAGTGATGTGCGATCTACCCGTGCCCGTTGAAAGTAATGCAGGCAGCATACTAAATTCATGCTGCCTGCTAATGAACATGATTGAAAAGCTGAGCCCAGCACTGAACGCACTGCTGGTTGGCTCAGCGCTCAGCAGGGGGCCCAATTTCGTGGGAAGTGTGATCTCTATTTAAAGGTTGCCTGCAGTGTGAAATGAAGTCTGCACTTCTTAAAGGGGAGGTGCTTTCGGAAAGAATCACCTCATTGTTAGTGGAGCTAAGGAAAGGGGAAGGTACCAATGGCGCAACAGGGCAGAGAAAGGGCACCTCAGTTCTCGAACACAGCACTGGAGGTCTTAGTGCAGGGGGTCAATGGGAGGATGCAGGTCCTCTACCCGCAGGGGGCCAGAAGGCCCTCCAGACAGACTGTAAGAAGGCAGTAGGAGCAGATTGCTGAAGCGGTCAGTGCCACCAGTATTTCCCCCAGGACCTGGATCCAGTGCCGGAAGAAGTTTAATGACCTCACATGAGTGGTCAATTTCAGTGAATGCATCTTCAAATGCCATATCCCACCAACTACACCACTAGCCTCATACACTGTTCAATGCGAAATGTGCAGTTATCCACTTTGGTAGGAGAAATAGAAAAGCAGAGTATTTTTTAAATGGTGAGAGATTGGGAAATGTTGATGTTCAGAGGGACCTGGGTGTCCTTGTACATGGGGTCAGCCATTTAGGACTGAGATGAGGAGAAATTTCTTCACTCAGAGGGTGGTGAATCTTTGGCATTCTCTACTCCAGAGGGTTGTGGAGGCTCAGTCATTGAGTATATTCAAGACAGAGATTGATAGATTTTTGAATATTAAGGGAATCAAGGGATATGGGGATAGTGCAGGAAAGTGGAGTTGAGGTAGAAGATCAGCCATGATCTTATTGAATGGCAGAGCAGGCTCGAGGGGCCAAATGGCCTACTCCTGCTCCTATTTCTTATGTTCTTATGCTCACTGCCAGGCACCAGCTCAGAAAATGGCACTGCACGAACTTTAGAGGGTAGCATAGAGGCAGGATCTGCACATGGTGAGTCACCGGGCACAAGTGGGATGCAGCCAGGGCAGGGGTAGCGCATGTGCTAGCTCCCCGGAGGGCAAGTTTGCACACGAGTTCTACTGCAGAGGACTCAGATGAGGACTTCGATGGGGCGGCCTTCAGAAGAAGGGTGATGGGCATTCACACAGAAGTGCTTAGTGCAATGGCAGGCCTGCCAGAGAGCTTCTCGTCTCCGCCCTTGCCTCAGCTGCTAAACCTCTCATCCATGCCTTTGTTACCTCTAGACTTGACTATTCCAACACACTCCTGGCTGGCCTCCCACGTAAACTTGAGGTCATCCAAAACTCGGCTGCCCGTGTCCTAACTCGCACCAAGTCCCGTTCACCCATCACCCCTGTGCTCGCTGACCTACATTGGCTCCAGGTTAAGCAATGCCTTGATTTCAAAATCCCTCCATGGCCTAGCCCCTCCCTATCTCTATAATCTCCTTCAGCCCCACAACCCCCCGAGATATCTGCACTCCTCTAATTCTGCCCTCTTGAGCATCCCTGATTATAATCGCTCAACCATTGGTGGCCGTGCCTAGGCCCTAAGGTCTGGAATTCCTTGCCTAAACCTCTCTGCCTCGCTACCAGTTTTTCTTCCTTTAAGACGCTCCTTAAAACCTACCTCTATGACCAAGCTTTTGGTCACCTGCCCTAATTTCTCCTTATGTGGCTCGGTGTCAAATTTTTTGTCTTTTAATACTCCTGTGAAGTGTCTTGGGACGTTTTACTACATTATAGGCGCTATATAAATACAAGTTGTTGTTGATGTTATAAGCATTTTAATTGGTGTTTTAAATGGTGAGAAACTTTCAAATGTTGGTGTTCAGAGATATTTGGGTGTCCTCGTGCAAGAAACACAGAAAGCTAGCATGCAGGTACAACAAGCAATAAGGAAGGCAAATGGCATGTTGGCATTTATTGCAAGGGGGTTGGAGTATAAGAGTAGGAATTCTTGCTACAATTGTTCAGGGCCTTGGTGAGACCGCACCTGGAGTACTGTGCACAGTTTTGGTCTCCTTATCTAAGGAAGGATATACTTGCCTTGGAGGCAGTACAACAAAGGTTCACTAGATTGATTCCTGGGATGAGAGATCTGTCCTATGATGAGAGATTGTGTAGAATGGGCCTATACTCTCTGGAGTTTAGAAGAATGAGAGGTGATCTCATTGAAACATACAAGATTCTGAAGGGGATTGACAGGGTAGATGCTGAGAGGTTGTTTCCCCTGGCTGGAGTGTCCAGAACTAGGGGGCATAGTCTCAGGATAAGGGGTAGGCCATTTAAGACTGAGATGAGGAGGAATTTCTTCACTCAAAGGGTTGTGAATCTTCGGAATTTTCTGCTCCAGAGGGCTGTGAATGCTGAGTCTTTGAGTATATTCAAGGCTGAGATAGATAGATTTTTGGACTCTAGGGGAATCAAGGGATATGGAGATCGGGTGGGAAAGTGGAGTTGAGGTTGATGATCAGCCATGATCTTATTGATTGGCGGAGCAGGCTCGAGGGGCCGTATGGCCTACTGCTCCTAATTCTTATGTTCTTATATTCTTATGTTATTCACAATGACATTCCTCATGTTAGCATGGCTGTCATTATATGATTGCTGGCCACGAGTGGTGGGTTGCGGAGGGGAGTCATCAGCCAGGTGTAGAGCGGATAGCCCTTGTCACCTAGCAGCCACCCTCGGGTTCAACGTTATGGCTGGAAGATTGCTGGCACAGCAGACTGGCGCTGGATGAAGGCATCATGGCTGCTACCAGGATACTGGGCATTCTCCATCATGATGTTCTAAGCGTGGTCGCATACCAACTGCACATTAATTGAGTGGTACCCTTTGCAGTTACGGTACATCTCAGCATTGATATGCGGCGCCCGCAAAGCCACGTGTGTGCAGTCGATGGTGCCCTGCACCATGGGGAAGCCCGCTATCCTGGCAAAGCCACGTGCGCACAGAGTACAGAGCCTCTCTGACCTCCTGGATGCAGTGATGGATGGCGAACTCCTCCCCCTCCTCCCTCTGCGAGCAGCTTGTCTTCTTTGCTGCTTCTGCTCCATCTCCCTGTCATGCTGCAGCCCAAGGGGACTGCAACTAGAGCCCCCATGACTGGGAGCAAATGATGTAGTCAGAGGCCTTCCAGCAGCAGCCAATGACTTCCCAATGTCCAGCAGCACTCCCTTCACACTCTAACAACTTTTGAAATGTCTTCCAGCAAGCTAGTATTCATATCTCACTCTGCTTCTCTCTCCACGGATGCTGCCTCGCCTGCTGGGTTTTTCCAGCGTTTTCTGTTGTTATTTAGTATTCATATAAACTCTGCAAGAGCCTGTACAAGAGAAATAATTAACTCACCAGCAAGTTGGATGTATCCCTTTAAATAGCGCTGGTGGGGGGAGTGTCCCTCATGCAGCTGAACACACGTCCAGCTGTGCATGCTTAGGCGAGGGCATTGAACGGACTGGCGAAGTCCAAAATGGCAGCTCATGCATCAAATCAGCATTACACATTGACTGACGCCACGATCTGCCTACT
Organism: Squalus acanthias; assembly: GCA_030390025.1. Taxonomy (NCBI): domain Eukaryota; kingdom Metazoa; phylum Chordata; class Chondrichthyes; order Squaliformes; family Squalidae; genus Squalus; species Squalus acanthias. Next base: position 67,973,798 of record CM059431.1, read on the forward strand.
CTGCATCCTGCCGATGCAAGAACATCCCACCCGCGCTATCGCCCTCACCAAGACGACAAACAGCGTGGGCCGCGCCGGAAGTGGGCGGCAGCGAGGCAACTGCCATATTTTTCTCCAAACCGGAATTAACTACCAGCACTATGGTGCTTAATTTCGCAGTCGATATGTTTTATCTTTGTAGAGTTTTGCATAGAATATTTGTGATCAGTATGATTGTGGGATGTACTGTAGGTAAAATAACTTCAGGCTTAAACTGAATCAGTTACATCAGTCATGTGCTTAACCCCTTCTCTTTTTTCACCTACTGCTGATGTTGTCCTGAAATAAACTCCATTTGATGTTCCTATATTGTTAACATTTGCATAGTTTTTAGTGTATTAATTTGTTATTAGTTACATTGGATTTTGTGTATACAAATTATTTTTTCATGTGAAGTGATCAGCCATTCCAAAAGGTAATCTACTTTAAACTGCTACCTGCCCTGGTTTGAGCTGTCAGTTCAGTTTTTGAATGTGCTATTTGGAAATTTCTAAAAGGGTACATTTTCAGAGAGTTTACTTGTAATATGAAGTCTCACTTGATAGGAGCCCAGATTGGAGAATCAGACACCGAGGTCAGTGTGACTGACATAATTCACATAATTGCTGTTGGAGTCAGTGACTGTTGTTAGGTCGGTAAATATGGCAGCCATTCTGCACTAGCAACGTCTTGCACACATCAATGAGATAAATGACCAGTTCATCTACTTTTCATAGTAAAGTCACTGTAGAATGCAAGTTTATTTAGGGGTAAATGGTGCTTGAGTTTGGTTTAACAGCTATTTCTCTTATTCTCTTGCAGGTAATGTGTTTGTTGTAAGCTTGGCATTTGCTGATCTTGTCGTGGCTGTGTATCCATATCCACTCGTGCTCTTTGCAATTTTTCACAACGGATGGTTCCTTGGTGACATTCACTGTAAAGTGAGTGGCTTTTTGATGGGTCTAAGTGTGATAGGTTCAATTTTCAACATCACAGCAATTGCAATAAACAGATACTGCTACATCTGTCACAGTCTGACTTATGACAAATTATATAGCTGTCGAAACACAATGATCTTTGTGTTTCTGATTTGGGCATTAACAGTGCTTGCACTAGTACCAAATTTTTTTGTTGGATCGTTACAGTATGATGCCCGCATCTATTCCTGTACATTTACTCAAACAGTTAGTTCCTCTTATACTATTGCTGTGGTGGTGGTTCACTTCCTAGTTCCTATCACAGTCGTGTCATTCTGTTACCTGCGGATCTGGATTTTGGTTATTCAAGTAAGAAGGCGTGTCAAAACGGATGTGAGGCCAAGACTGAAGCAGAGCGACTTCAGAAACTTTCTGACTATGTTTGTAGTATTTGTGCTGTTTGCAGTTTGCTGGGCACCCCTGAACTTCATTGGCCTAGCCGTGGCTATCAATCCACAGAAGATTGCACCAAAAATCCCAGAGTGGCTTTTTGTCCTCAGTTACTTCATGGCCTACTTTAACAGCTGCCTTAATGCAATTATATATGGACTGTTGAACCAAAACTTCAGAAAAGAATATAAAAGAATCATAATGTCCTTGTGGATGCCACGACGCTTATTTCAAGAAACATCAAGAGGAGGAACCGAGGCACTGAAGACAAAACCATCACCTGCAATAAATAATAATGATCAGATTAAAGCAAACACTTTGTAAAATCATTCATTTACCTAAATGCACTGGACTGCAGTTTCAGATTACTTTGTGTTTAGAAGTTGTAGGTTTTTGTTGAAAAAATAAAATATTCCAAGATGTTCTCTCATTTTAATTACTTTTTTGTTATAATCACTATTGGACAATTTGGGTTTTTTGGCCAATGCTAAAACGTTGAGTGGAGGTCCTTATAGTTGGTGGAGTTGAACATTGAATTGTATGCGAATTACTATTTATACCACACCAACACTTGCAGTTACCCTAGCATTGAAATCTCAGCTCAAATACTTTCCCACATACAAGGGAAAAATTCCATCTTCCAGCCATTCAATTACTTCCTCAATCTTGCCAAACTATGACTAACCCTTTATTGTGCCTAAGGGACGCATTAATTCCAGAAATTTTGATTAACGATGTCAGCAGCTCAGTGCTACTTTAGCACTGGGAATTTCCTTGAGACATCTCCTGCTCCACCTTAGTAACTTTGATGGAGGTTTTGTGGAAACCCCAATGTTTACGCCATTAAACGGGGTTTCTGTCGAAGTTATGGCAGCGGAGCTGGTGATGGGCCGAAGGCATTCACCCCCAAGATATAAAATTTGTCCTTGACACTATTCGAACACTGCTATTCAGTTTTAAAGGCAATCAGCCCCTGGGCTCTAGATTTTCTGCAGTAAGCCCAATCAAACTTAGCTCAATTTTGTACAGTGCCATGTACAACAACAACAACAATGTGTATTTATATAGCGCCTTTAACGTAGTAAAACGTCTCAAGCGCATGTACAGTGCAATATAACAGATCTTTATACATGCATGTGCACGCGCGCACACACACACACACAGAGAAACATACCTTTATATAAGAATATTGTAAGCCATTAAGTGTTAGTTTTAAGTGCAGCTCTAATGGCAAGATTAACAAAACTGCAAATGTTAAAGAACAGATGATACACCTCTCACTTTATTTCGATTGACTTCAATGAAAACAAAAATCAGGTGAGGTGTTTAAAAGGTGGCTGAGCCAATATCGCCCATTTTATGCTGTTGCCAAAACTCAAAATTACCCCAGATATTTATGTTAAAGAACTGATACCCATTTAGGTATTTTATGGTACTTCAAACAAAAGGTTTGCAAAGGCAGTCATTTAAGAAGAGGGGCATTACTGATATAAACTGATCTCAATAAAAATCAACTGCAACCAATTTAAGATATTTCATATAAAATAAACCACTTTACCATACAGTACAGGGTATCTCGATACTAATTTGTTAATCAGAGTTTCTGAACATGCAAGTGTTATGTGATACGTTGCTATGCTGAACTGATTTGCATGAACAATTATTAACAATAAGCAATCAAACAGGCAGCAGCTGTTCTCGTTCTGAATTGTAAAATGCACCTTGGAAGTTTATTACTTGTCCACTTCAGAGTAGATGAGATTGACAGGTCGCATTCTTCTTGTGATTTTAGCAGTGACCTGTGAGAGAATTACAAATACACATCCACTTATATGTAATTTTGCCTTGATTTAACCTTTTCACTGTCATAGTGAAGTTATGTTTGAAAATATATTTTGCAACTTTCCCAAATAGAAACTTGCTTTTAGTCATGATGAATAACTCGTACAATTGAAGAATGTTATTAATTAAAGAAAGCTAACATTAATATAATTTAATGCTGTCCAAGACTAAATATAGGTTTTTGAAAGGTGGAAACAAAATTAATTTTCACTTATCTGTAACTTTCTTTTGTGCAAATGTAACACCTTTGTGCAAAAATGATTGTCCAAAAGTTATTGCAGCTTAACTATAGTCTCTTAATAAAAGCTTCAAGTAAAATAAAATTTGTATTTTTGTGTTCATCCTTACTTAGTAACAGTGCAAAGGTTAACCACAAGTCTTTTGAGGTGAAGTCCTCAGACCACTGAACCCAGTGTAGTTGATGTTTATTTCCACGCTGCACTACAGGAAACTCTTTGGTATCCGGCACCGACGGGACCGGGATGGTGCCGGTTGATCGAAAGTTCCGGATAACGGAGAGTTATATCTACCGAGGCTATTTTTAACATAAAAAAATCAAGAAATGTGCAGTATACAGTATTTGGTTACTCACCTACAGAATGTTGTGTTAAATGGATGGTGGAAGATGCTTGATTAAGTACAGTACTGCCAGTTGAGAGTAATCCATAACTCTTTAATTACTTAACAGTAAGTGAGACTCCCGGCAGCGTGGGAGAATCAGACTCCTGTTACTGCAGTGTTCGGACTTCCGACAGCGCCAGGAGGCCGAGTAGTGGCACTTTGGAGAACTACCCCCACTGACTAACTCGGCGTTCGCGGGAGACTCGGACTCGGCAACATTGCCGGTTATTTGAGAGGAGTTTTCGGAGTATGATTTTTGCCGGTTAAGAGAGAATTCCGGATATTTAGGTGCCGGTTAAACAAGAGTTTCCTGTAATTGTTGCTCTTCACAGTAAAATTACTGACATCTTTATTCAGGCCAAGCGCTACATAACAACCCAATTAAATAACAGACAAAGTAAAACTGAAGGTTTTCACGTAACAGCCACTTCACAGAAACCTGATGTTCTAGTTCTTTTTCATTTTTTTTACATGTAACTGGTTAGTGCTGATTTTTTTCAAATCTTCTTTTGTGCAAAGAAATCTGATCTGTCAAATACCAGTTTTAACATATGCAGTGGTGTTAAGGACTATAGCAGTTACACAATGTGCCTAATAAATCAATCTCATATAATTGTACCCATTAAGTATAACAGTACATTTTCCCCAAGCTCTTCTACAATGAAACTTTGCATGCAATGGATGTAACTAAAATGTGCGCTACTATATATTACCAGAAAACCATATACAGACAAGACTGTGAATGTTAAAAGTCACCAAAGTTCCTGCATCATCTACAAAAACTGACACTTCAGGGACCACTCCAGAATCAAGGCAGTTGGTACTAAGTCGTGAACTACAGTTTCTGTTGGTTTTTGTTTCAATGTAATTTTCAAACTGTTGAACAAATCCTACTACTGTGTTAGAGCACTGTACCTCGTAACTTCTGCAATCAATGTTTTTACATCACAGCTGTAATTTTGTGGCAGATGGAAAATATGCCACATTGTACATGATAATGAAATATGGCATGCTGAGTTATATTCAAAACGTTGCTTTATTAAAAATATTTTGTCAAAAATAAAATGTTCACTTTTTTCCTGTAGAATGTATAATACACTTAATTAGAATGAACTTTTACAAGCCTGAATGGCTTCAGATACTGGACATGATTAACAGATTGTGGATTTCTTGCAGGATAGTAGTGCTGTGTGACGAGCTTGCCTAGAAATACTGCATTCATTGAACAGATATTTTTATATTCTTGTCCACCAAAGCCTGTCTCTGTCAAAGCACAGAGTAGAAATATATTTTTTCAATTATATCTGATCGTCAGTTGCAAAAACCTACCAGGTGTGAACTTTTCAATCATATGCCCAATCCCGCTTTATCATACGGTGGCCGCATGGGATAACATTGACAAGATTTTGAGCAAGGAATATTGTAGAAAACAATTCCATACAAATTTAAAACACAGTTAGATATGCCTCCCAAAATCAATGAAACATAATAATTCCACAAATGATTTGATACTTTAGTGTACTGAGAATTTTAATCCTGAATTGTGACATATTTGTGTATATTCGTTCTATGGAAATCTGACTTTAACCATATAAGACTTTCTGTCCTAGAAATTTGGTTGCATAGCGCCCGTTGTTTGGGTGCTACGCTTGGCGAATTTGGTACAAAATGGTGTCCAAGCAGCACGCGCACACTTCTGTTGCATGCCGCACTGGATGCCATCATGGTGAGGGCGGTAGGGCAGCCGTTAGGAGCGTGCGATGGAAGTATGGTAAGTAGGCAGATCATGACGTCAATCAGTGTGCAGGACTGATTTGATGCCAGCGCTGTCATTTATGTTGTCATCACTGGAACAAATGCCCTGTGTTAACCTCGCACAGCTGAACATGCGTTCAGCAGCAGGAAGGATCCCTCACCAGCAATATTTAAAGGGATCATCAACAACTTTCAGGTAACTTGCTTTTGATTTCTACTGGCTCTGTGTAAGTTTTTGGAACTGCTTGGAGCTTTCTAGAGTTCTTTAAAGTTGGTGAGGTGACAGGGAGTGGTGCTGCAAGTGGAGAAGGCCTTGGTTTTGACTTCAAAGGTTCTGGTCAGACCACTTGCTCCCAGTCATGGGTGCTCTAGTTGTCATCCCCCCCGGACTGCAGCAAGACACGGAGATCGAGCAGAGGCAGCAAAGAAGAGGACAAGCTGCTCACATAGGGAGGAAGAGGAGAGGGAGAAGGACACTCAGCAGGAGGCCTTACCCACCTAGGGTCTTCCGAGAGCATTTCTTTTACCTCAACCTGAGCCAGGAGCAGTGTCTGAGGCATCTTCGTTTTATGAAGGAGGTGCTCACAACTCTGCCACCTCTTGCAACCAGACCTGCAGCCTCACTCCAGGGCAAGGACAGCGCTGCCAGTGGCTGTGAAGGTGACCGTGGCCCTGAATTTCTTTGCATCGGGATTCTTCCAGGCTGGAGCAGGTGATGCATAAGAGAGGTGACAGGTGCTCTTTATGCCAGGAGAGGGGACTTCATTGTCTTCTCTCTGACCAGAGAGAAGCAGGTGGATCGTTCACGTGGCTTTGCCAGGATGGCGAACTTCCCCATGGTTCAGGTTGCCATCGACTGCATGCATGTGGCTTTGCGGGCACCGTATCTAAATGCTGAGATGTACCGCAATCACAAAGGTTACCACTCGCTGAATGTGCAGTTGGTGTGCGACCATGCTCAGCATATCATGATGGTGAATGTCCGGTATCCTGGCAGCACTCATGATGCTTTTATTCTGCACCAGTCTGCTGTTCCCTCAGCCTTTGAGCCAACAAGACAAACCAGAGGGTGGCTACTGGACAACAAGCACTGACCACTTGGCTCATGACGCCACTCCACAACCCAACCACACAGGGGCAGCATACATACAATGAGAGTCATGCTGCCATATGAAACATCATAGAGCAGACCACCGAGGTGCTGGAGCAACAGTTCCGCAGCCTGGACCGCTCTGGAGGAGCCATACAGTACTCACCGGAGCGTGTTTCCCGATTCATGGTGGTCTGTTGTATCCTCCACAACCTGGTCATCATGAGGACACAGCCCTTGCCACCAGGGATACGGCTACCAGCTCAGGAGCAGGAGGAGGAGGAGGAAGAAGAGGAGCAGGAAGAGGGAGAGGTGGGGGAGGAAGAGGAGGAAACGGAAGAGGACAAAGCAGAAGAGGAGGAGGAGGAGGAGGAAGCGAAGGAAGGAGGCATCCCAGAAAGTCCCTTTCTGGCTGGGATATCCAGAATCGAATTATCCACCTACGTTACGAGTGAATGCAACACCAGTTCCCTGTTCAACATTAGTCCCACACCTTACCTTCCCTCTGTTAATGACTATTGCATTGTCCTCTGGGCCACAATGCTGAAATAAAAGTCACCACAAAAGAAACATTCCAATCCAACTTTATCCATCTATCCATCCAATATTGCATCAAAAAATCAAATAATCACCCTTGTGCATTCCCTTAGTGACTGTCTTGCATGTGCCTTTGCCTATCCTAGTGCTCCGACACATTGCTACTCCATGGCTGCAGCATTGCTGGTGGAAGGCTGCTGATTTTCAATGGGGGACACTGCAGATGGCCTTGCAGGATGACCTCAAAGAGCTCTGGGCTTCGGACTGCATCACCTTCGTATGAGCGGCAGCAGTCTGGGCTGGCTGGCTGACAGGCAACAGCAAGGGCACTGACCGAGTGGCAGTGGTGGGAGGACGAATACTGTCATCCTGAGAAAGGACAGCAGGGTCGGCCTCCATGGATCCATTGCCACTTCCCCGGGGCAGTGTCTTAGCAATCCTAGTAATCTGATGGAGTACAGATTGCTGGACTGCTGTGACACCATGCAAGCCCCTTTCAAAACTGGTAAACCCAGCCATGATGGCAGCAGTCTACGCTTGCATGACTTCTGTCTGAGCTTCCATTGCAGCACTTAGATGTTGGGTCGCTTCTGCTTGTGCTGCAATGGAAGCTGAGACTTCGGCCATCAGACGCGGCATAATTGTTGGGTCCACAGATGCATTCATGGATCTGCCCAGCCCTTCTACGCTGGAAAGGATGGGCTCAAAACCCTGTGCACGCTGGAGCTGGACTCCTCTATGCTCCTTGACATTGCATTCAGGCTTTCTGGCAGGTCTGTCAATGCCCCAAGCATTTCATTGTGCATACCCATCAGCGCTCTTCTGTAGGCCACCCCATCAATGTCTTCATTTGAATCTTGTGCAACAGGACTCATATGCAACCTCGCCCTCTGGGGAGCTGGCACCTGAGCTACCCTTTCCCCCTGCCCTGGCTACAGGCCACTTGTGCCCGGTGTGTCACCACTTTCAGATCCCATGTCTAACCTATGCTCTAAACTATGCGGAGTGTTGGTATCTGAGTTGGTGGCTGGGAGTGTGAAATCGAGTGACGGTGTTTCTTCTTCTTGGTCTTCTTTACTCTCCTCTCCCTATTCATGTTTACCCACTGACTGGGCAGTCAGGATTTGTTGGGTGTCTGAAATGAGAAAGGCACAAGGGTAGGGTTTTGGTGAGGGAAGGGAGTAAAGCAAGAGGTGCATGCTTACACCATGTGCAGATTGTAAATCAGAAGAGATTGGGATGAGGGGGAAGTGACATGTGAGAAGGAGGATAACATAGGAGGAGAAGAACATAAGAACATAAGAAATAGGAGCAGCAGCAGCTTCGTATCATTGGCAAACTTGGATACATTAAATTTGGTCCCCTCATCCAAATCATTGATGTAGATTGTGAATAGCTGAGGCCCAAGCACTAATCCTTGCGGTACCCCACTAGTTACAGCCTGCCAACCCGAAAATGACCCATTTATTCCTACTCTCTGCTTTCTGTCCGTTAACCAATCCTCAATCCATGCTAGTATATTACCCCCAATCCCATGAGCCCTAATTTTGTTTAATAACCTCTTGTGTGGCACCTTATCGAATGCCTTCTGAAAATCCAAATACACCACATCTACTGGTTCCCCCTTATCTATTCTGCTAATTACAACCTCAAAAAACTCTAACAGATTCATCAAACACGATTACCCTTCCAGAAGTCCATGTTGGCTCTGCCCAATCCTATTATTATTTTCTAAGTGCCCTGTTACCATGTCTTTAATAATAGATTCTAGCATTTTCCCTGCTACTGATGTCAGGCTAACTGGTCTGTAGTTCCCCGTTTTCTCTCTCCCTCCTTTCTTAAATAGTGGGGTTACATTTGCTACTTTCCAATCCGTGGGAACCGTTCTAGAATCTATGGAATTTTGGAAAATGACAACCAATGCATCAACTATCTCTATAGTCAACTCTTTCAAAACCCTAGGATGTAGGCCATCAGGTCCAGGGGATTTATCGGCTTTCAGTCCCATTAATTTCTCCAGTACTACTTTTTTACTAATACTCATAACTTTCAGTTCCTCATTCTTGCTGGACCCTTGGTTGTCCACTATTTCCGAGAAGTTTTTTGCATCTTCTTCCGTGAAGACAGACACAAAGGGGGTAATTTTATCAATGGGGACGTGATGGAGGCGGGAAAGCTGCTTGTCGGGATTTAGTTCCGTCTCCATCGACGTCTGGCCAACCCACACTATTTTCCTTTGATTGGCCTTGTTAAGCTCACCCAGCGGGCTTAGCCGGCCAATTAAAGGAAAGCCGGTGACAGATGATGTCAGTGAATGATGTTTTATCTGTCAAGATTTTTTGACAGATGAATTGTTATCATTTGACAGCTCTGTGAAGCTGTCAAACACTGACAATTTGTCTTCGAAGTTGAGACCTTGGACACATGCTCACTTAGAAAGCTTTCCTGAGCTCTGCCAGTGAGATGAGGCAGCTCTGCAGCCTAAAGGGATGAAGCCTGGTGGAAGAAGCAAAGGTAAGTAAACTTATTAAAACACTTTAGACTCACCTCACACACTTACCTCTCCACACTTGCGCTCATCACTCACCTGCACACCGGACATTTCGACCCCTCCGACCTCCGCAGACCCATGGCTCGCCTCGCTGACCCTGGCGAGATTTGGAGCTGTTGGGAAGCCCACACTTTAGGGCTCAAAACAGGGATTAGCCAAAAAACTGCCTGTTAACAGGCAGTTAATTGGCACTAATCCCCTTCCTGTCTCGAGGAGATGGGACCCGGCGTGGATCGGGTACCCGCCTCCTGGGAAGATGGCACGGAGGTGGGTTGGGTACCCGCTCCCAGATTCTGCCATTTTCCCGGCAGTCCTGCCTCCATACCCACCTCCCCAGGGCTGGGAAAATCGCCCCCAAAGTATTTGTTTAATTTCTCTTCCATTTCCTTATTCCCCATTATAATTTCTCCTGTCTCAGCCTATAAGGGACCCACATTTACTTTCACTAATCTTTTCCTTTTTGCATACCTATTGAAGCTTTTACAGTCTGTTTTTATGTCTCTCACTAGTTTACTCTCATATTCTATTTTCCCTTTCTTTATCAATTTCTTGGTCCTCCTTTGCAGAATTCTAAAATCCTCCCAATCCTCAGGCATACTATTCTTTTTGGCAACATTATAAGCCTCTTACTTTGATCTAATATTATCTTTAACTTCTCTTGTTAGCCGCGGTTGGACCACTTTTCCTGTGGGGTTTTTGTGCCTTAATGGAATGTATATTTGTTGTAAATTATGAATTAATTCTTTAAATGCTAGCCATTGCTCATCCACTGTCTTACCTTTTAATGTAGTTTCCCAATCTACCTTAGCCAACTCGCCCCTCAAGTATGCTTTGTTTAGATTTAAGACCCTAGTTTCATATTTAACTAAGTCACTTTCAAAGTCAATATAAAATTCTATCATATTATGGTCACTCTTCCCTAAAGGTCCCTTTACTACAAGGTTATTAATTAACCCTGTCTGGCATCTATTCTTTCATCCCTGCCACTGGCCATGGGCTCAGCCATGCTCCTCCCAAGAATGATGTGGAGATGCTGGTGTTGGACTGGGGTGGACAAATGTGAGAAGTCGCACAACACCAGGTTATAGTCCAACAGCTTTATTTGAAATCACAAGCTTTCGGAGCACTGCTCCTTTGTCAGGTAAAGTGAAGAGATGCATATAGGCACAGCATATATAGTCAGAGAACACTGCCAGATGATTACAGTTAATCTTTCTAACTGCCCTTTATCACACCTCAGCAGAGAGATAATCACGGCAATCAAAGGCGTGGATGGTGTCCAAACGGGAACGGGGTATGACGCTCGACTCGTTGATTGACAGTTCCGACAGGCCACAGCGAAAAATCGCATAGACCTCCTCAGAAGACAAACACGGGACACAACCAACAGAGTACCCTACGTCGTCCAGTACTTCCCCGGAGCTGAGAAACTACGCCATGTTCTTCGCAGCCTTTAACATGTCATCGATGATGACGAACACCTCGCTAAGGCCATCCCCACGCCTCCACTACTCACCTTCAAACAGCCGCCTAACCTCAAACAGACCATCGTTCGCAGCAAATTACCCAGCTTTCAGGAGAACAGCGACCACGACACCACACAACCCTGCCACGGCAACCTCTGCAAGACATGCCAGATCATCAACACAGATAACATCATCACACGTGAATACACCACCCACCAGGTACATGGTACATACTCATGTGACTCGGCCAACGTTGTCTACCTCATACGTTGCAGGAAAGGATGCCCCGGAGCATGGTACATCGGCGAGACCATGCAGACACTGTGACAACGTATGAACGGACACCGCGCAACAATCGCCAGGCAGGAGTGTTCCCTCCCAGTCGGGGAACACTTCAGCAGTCAAGGACATTCAGCCTCCGATCTTCGGGTAAGCGTTCTCCAAGGCGGTCTTCGAGACACACGACAACGCAAAATCGTCGAGCAGAAACTGATAGCCAAGTTCCGCACCCATGAGGACAGCCTCAACCGGGATCTTGGGGTCATGTCACGCTACATGTAACCCCACCTGACGTAGAGTCATCCAGACTCGAGTCGTCGTTGGCTTGTTCTCTCTACACAGATGCGGCCGGACCTGCTGTGATTTCCAGCAAAAAAAGTATTTTGTTTTCCATACAGACCCCAGCATCTGCCACATTTGACCCCTTGTGAACCCACCTCATTGTCTTTGATGTAATGTTTTCCTGACTGACCTGTTTGGACACCATCCACACCTTTGATTGCCGTGATTATCTCTCTGCCGAGGTGTGATAAAGGGCAGTTAGAAAGATTAACTGTAATCATCTGGCAGTGTTCTCTGACTATATATGCTGTGCCTATATGCATCACTTCACTTCACCTAACGAAGGAGCAGCGCTCCGAAAGCTTGTGATTTCAAATAAAGCTGTTGGACTATAACCTGGTGTTGTGTGACTTCTCACATTTGTCCTCCCAAGAATGGCTGGCAACGTCTCCTCCAAGGGGGTGAGGTCATGCAGGCATGCCTGTCTCCCACCGGTTAAGGTCTGCTGGCGCTGGTTATATGCTACCTTTTCCTGCAAGGGAAGTGTGTCAGTGAGTGTGGTGTAATGTGTTCTGGTGATGTGCCTGTCATGGTTGAATAGCTGACAGTGTGTTCAATCTGTGAGATGTGGGTGTGAGGCTTGCAGCAGTGTTAAGTGTGTGCGGGTGAGTTGAAGCTATGAATGTGAGGTTTGAGCCGTGTTCGGTAGAGAGTGTTGATAGGGGAGTGTTGGGGGGTGCACTGAGCATTGTGTGAGGCTAGTGGTGCAGATGATGGGATATGGCATTTGAAGATGAATTCACTGACCTTGACCACTCGTGTGAGGACATTAAACTTCTTCCGGCACTGAGTGCAAGTCCTCGGGGCTAAAACACTGACATTTACCATATTGGATATCTGCTCCCACTGCAGTCTGGTCTGTTGCCTGGAGGGTCTCCTGACCCCCTGTGGAAAGAGGACCTCTCTGCTGGAGATGATCTCCTGGACCAAGGCCTGCAGTGCTGCATCTGAGAACCTTGGAGCCCTTTCGCTGGCCTATTGAGCTATTATTCAGTCTTCTTCTTCCTCACACTTGCCTCCACAACCGGTTCCAGCAACTGCTACAGGCAGAATGCACCTCCCCTTTAAGAGGTGCAGACTGCCTTTAAGAAGTGGAGGCTAGTTTTAATTGGAGCTAGCCTCACACGTACTTGGCGCTGGTCGATTGTGCATCACGACCCCTGCGTCTGTTTACGGGCCTTATCCAATATCTAGGCTTGCATCTTAATAATGTTTCAGGGCAGACTGCTGATGTACTGATCAACTCCATCCTCCATTGTAGAAATCTCAGAGAGTGCCTGAAGTCAGCAGTCTCTCATCTTAATACAATTTGGAAAGAATAATGTCAGAAGAGGATTAGAATAGTTTGAGCTTCTGATTGGGACAGAAAAATTACTAACATCTGTAACATGAATTGTTTTTGTTTTTATTTATGTAAAGAAGTCAGGGTTCATGCGTGATTAAGTAAGATGACTTAATAACCAAATGATTTTGACAGCACCAGATACTTCTAATACTTTTGTTGTGCCACAACTTTAAACAGTTATGAAGGAGACAATAGTACTGGAAAACACACCACAGTAGTAGTAGAGGAGATCTTTAGGTAGCTAGGCAGGAGGCATTTTTAGCCAACACTGACTCTGATTCCACCACAACATTGCAAAGGAAAACAAAGTCAGAAGCCTCAGTCTTTTTAAAACGCATCGAAAAAGTGTCCCCTTTTTTAAAGTTGCACCATTTATAGTTGCAACTCTGTTCACTGTGGATCTGTTTGGTGCTACAAGTAGGGTATTAGTCTCACTAGTCTCATTATTCTTCATGGGGGGTTTTCCTGGCAATTCCACTCTTGCAGGTGGGTGAACAGGAGCAGCAGCAGGAGGAAGGAGCAAACAGAGCTACAGCTAAAGGGAGGGCAAATAAAAGGAGACATACTCACAGGGATCCTCACCCTCCCAACAGAGTTTATAGGATAACTCATCAGTTTCTTTTAGTGCTACAAATCTTTCTGGCAATTGAAGGCTAGCATGCAATTCCCCTCACCTGAACCTTAATGCATTCGCAACTATCGACACCAGATTATGGAAGTCAATATTTGCTTTCCAGGCAGCGGTCAAGATGCCGTTATCCACCTTCACGGCAAAATTTGACACACAAAGATAACTCTCAGGGTAACTAAGGCTATCCTCAGCAGCCATGGCTCATGACATCTCTACGGCATCCACGGAAATCAGCTGAACTATTAAGAGATGGTTGTACCCACCAGAGTAATCATCAAGCATAACATTGAAACAGTACTAAAGTTGTCTGAACAGATCTGGGATGCCCTGCAACTAAGCCTTTAAGGATCACAGCAGTCTGCTGCATACTGCATAACTTTGCTCTGCAAGGAAACATTATAATGAAGTCTCTAAAGGAGGAGGGTTCCGTATACTGCAAGGTAGCCTCCAAGAGAAGCAGGAGCCGCCTGGAGGTTGCAGGAGAGAACCAATACTGACTGCAAGAACCATTCAGCAAGTTCATATACAGAGGCTGGAATTTTCCGGGGGGTCAGCGGGCGGGATCGGTGGTGGGTCGGGTGGGAAAGTGGGATTTTTTGACAGCAGGTCGGGAACCTGCTGTTAACCCGCCGCCACGCGCCTTTCCCAATGTTGGGTCTGTCAACGCTGAGCAGACCTGACCGGCAGCGACAGGGGACCGAATTAAAATGATTAGCATCTAGTTACCAGTTGCATAACAGGCTTTTTTCATGTACCTTTTGTCTTTAACTTCATGACCACGGGATCCCCGCTGTGCACAGACCACCGCTGTCAAGCTGAGGCGGGAGTTCAGTGGCCATTGCTCCTGCTGATTATTTGACAGCTTCAAAGGTACAGTAAAAGCTCCCACCAGACTGATATTCACTTTCCTCAGGCTTTTTCTCACTCCATTTGCAGCACAGATTCTGCAGGCTTTCCACTTTCCACTCTCCAACCACTCTCACCTCATTGGACGATCTCTCTTACCATTGACACAATGCTTCTGTCATTTCTACTTCACCTGCCATCTATTCCATCAATATGGGTGCAATTTATACTTTCTCACCTTGGTCCTCAGAATCCCACCACGATCAGCCCCAACACCAGCAGCACCAGGCACACCAGCAGCACTAACAACAACACCAACCTTCTCTGCAATCAACTGATGCTGCACAGGACAGAGGGCATCATCATCTGACCACATTGCTGCCCGGGATACCAGGGATGGCCTCACCATGGCCACATTTACTTCACTTGATGCTGTACACCCTGGCTGCCACATGATGTGCCAGGTTGGCACCACCCCACACCAACACCATAGAGCATCCCTACAATGTCCAAGTCATTCCTTTCACACTCATCACCATTGCGGGGAGTACCATTATGTCACACCATTCACTGCAACTCACTAAGCCACTTCCAAAGGTGCACACAAATCTGTCCAAGAACACAAAGTGTTGAAAATAAAGATTTCAATGTTTGACAGCACACTAACAGAAACTTTACATGAACATTGGATAAAACACCCAAGTGCCTACCCTTGTGTGTTGTTAGGGGTGAGGGGTGGCTAGTGAGATGGGGATGTGATAAAATAGATAGAGAGGGATGGGTGGAGGTCCAAGGTGAGTTGGTGTGAGTAAGGATGTGCAGGAGAAGGGTAGGGAAGGCAGAGTGATGGGGATGTGATGAGAGGCACAGCAGGATGAGGTTGAGTGTGGCTTTGTACTAACATTTTGTGATCTACTGAGATCATTGAAACATTTACGCCACTGCACCCAGGTCCTCCTGACCACATCCCTGCTTGTGCCCTCCTCTGCAATGTGCAACCAGGCTGTGTTGATCTCCTGGGGAGGTCCCTTCCATATGGAGGAAGTCATGGGAGAGCCTGGATGCAGCCCTCTGTCTTTTATTGTCAGTGTTTGCAGCACCTCAATGCTGTAGAACACTGACAGCACAAATGTCAAGACAAATGTGGCCATGGTCCCTTTAAGGAAACGGGCTGATGACGCGTCATGAAATGACGTCACCAGACCCTCTTCCTCTAATTGGACCGGGTAAGGCGCTGGGCGGGCTTAACAAGCCCAATCAAGGGAAAGTCATTTTACACAGCGGGATGGAGCCAGCAGCAGGGTCGCAACCCGCCACCGACATTGCCCGCCACGTACCCACCGAGTTAAGTAAAATCACGGCCAGAGACTTCCTAACTTTGTAATGTGGCCACTGCATCAACAGTTCTGTCTACATCTCCCTCATGTCCTTCATGATTATGCCTTCACCTACAGTGCCATAAATCTTCTGCACAACTCACAAATCTTTCATTCACACCATCTGATGAGTTAAATTTTCATCTTTCGCACACAGCACAGCGCTTCACATATTGGAGTATATATTGGGAGTGTGGGCACTTACCCAATTCATGAACTGGTAATGGATGAGTTTGCGGTCTCTCCCAATGACAATACATCCACACCAATCTGTCACCCCCTCTAATAACTTCACAGAAAGAAAGAAAGAAAGAAATGTCCTAGAAATGTCGACAATGGTTTTCCTAATGAGAATCTCTCTATATTTATATTTTCTGAAGGAAGAAGAGAAGGATTGCCAGACAGGTGAGGTTGCAGCACAGGAGGATGAGTCGCTCCACTGTTACTACCCCACCTACACTTACCTGCCAAGGCTGAAAGGAAGAACAGGGGAAAGAAGTAGCATGAAAAATGAAATAAAATGAAATCCTTACCTGATATGCTGCAACCCTGAGGTTTTCTGCGGAGGGCACCTGGAGAGCCAAAGCGGGCAGGCAACTTTGGCAGCTGGCGCACTGCCGAGCATGATCGGGTGTGGAAACCACAACCTTGGTCACCCTAGTGTGCATTTTGCACCCAAAAAACAGCCATAATTTCTCGGCCAGTAACTGCCTTGCAGAACCCCAGAACACCTTCCTCCACTCTAACGTTCTCACATCTCCACATCTCTCACTTCACTCTCCAATCACAATTGCCACACACTCTTAACTGACAGCCTTATCCTTACACATACACCCTTCCATGCCCTTAGCTCGTAATAAAAGAAATGTCTGCTTTGAATTATATCGGGTACTAGTCTCATGATTTGTTATTTATGAACATTGCAGTAAGTCAGGAAATACACCTTTCGGTAGGTTCAGACTTCTTCAAAGATGTGAGATTTCCCGCAAGGTTCTGCTGGGCAAAAGAGATTTGCTCTGCTGTCATCTGGTAGGGCAGGTAGAAGAAGATAAGGCTGAGGTGCTGCCACAGCAGTAAATCAGTTGATGAAGACGTCCTGCAGAATCTGCCCTCTGATGCCCCTTGCAGCAGCAAAGCTTTGCATCACAGTCAAGCTGGACATCCTGGGAATGTAATCCAGATATTCACATACATCAACGGCTACTCAGTTGGCACCTTCAGTGCCATCGTGTTACCCTGGGCCATCCTGTACAAGTCCCGGGCTCTGTGCCTCTGCTGCCTGTGGGGCGGGGGGGGGGGGGGGGGGGCGGCGGGGGGGTGCGGTGATGCGAAGTGGATGAGTTCAGCAACTCTATGGAAGAGGGGGCCCTTCACCTATGAATGCATGCCCTGACAGCACAGTGTTGCGCAAATCCAGAGAGAAAAAAAAGTTACTTCATATTTGGTAATTGTCAACTTGCAGAATTAAGAATCACCCTTGCACAAACCCCTAATGCTCGTTTAACTCTCAGGCTCCTACAAAGTGGATCCCCAGTGGCTACAGCTTGAGAGCTGGAAGGCTGCTGAGCTTCCCATTCAGGACACTTCAGATGGTCGTGGTAGGTGACCTCAAGCAGCTCTGGGTCTTCAGGGCTCAGCTGCAGACTGCAGCATCTGGGCGTAGGCCAGGGCAGCCTGGCTCAGCTGGCTGCATGGCACTAGCAAAAGCACTGGTGGAGTGGGTGGCTGTCAGCAGAGGCTTCATCATGGTGGACCGTTCACTCCCTGTTGGACAGAATGGTCTCTATGCTCTGTGCGAAGCCCCGACACAAGTTGGAGCTGGTCTCCTCCATGCTCACAGTCATTGTGTGCAAGCTCGTTGTCTGTGCACTTAGCATTTCCTGGTGTATCGCCATCAGATTTCTTTGGTAGTCTGGGCCCTTGAAGTAAACATCTGAGTCTTCTGTAGCAGAGCTAGGGTGCGATCTCGCCCTCCAGTGAGCTGACTCCTATATTGTCCTACCCCCCCACCCTAGCTCCTGCAACTGTGCCGAGATATTCATTGTGTGAAGACCCCTCCTCTAGCCTAGCCTCTAAAGTACACGTGGTGCCAGTCTCTGAGTTGGTGCTTGCTATGGTCAAATCGACGAATGCTGCATCTTCAGAAAGGCTGCCTTCCTCTTCCTGAGATGCCACAGAGCCCTCGACATTTTGAGCATCTAAAATGAATGAGAGGGACAAGAGTCAGCAGAGAGAGATGAGTGGCTGCTGAAAGCAGCTGCAGTTTGTGATGCAGAGTGTGCAGGGTGCGACAGAAGTGAAAAAGGAAAAAGTGGGTAAAATGTGAAGAAACCCTGCAGGATGTCTCCTCGAGCCTGCCCAGTTGCCGTGGCCAAGACTCGCCCCCCAGCCCATCATGTCGAGGACCAGCTCCTCTAATGGGGGGAGGATGTGTAAACGGCCTCGCCTTCCTCTGGACCCCACCTTCTGCCTCGTGTTGTGTCGCCACAAACTCCGTTCCCTAGCCACTGACTCCATCCCTCTCCCTAACATCTGTCTGAGGCTGAACCACACTGTTTGCAGCCTTGGTGTCATATTTGACCCTGAAATGAGCTTCCGGCCACATATCCGCGACATAACTAAGACCGCCTATTTCCACCTCCGTAACATCACCCGTCTCAGCCCTTGCCTCAGCTCATCCACTGCTGAAACCCTCATCCATGCCTTTGTTAGTTCTAGGCTTGACTATTCCAACGCACTCCTGGCTGGCCTCTCACATTCTACCATACGTAAACTTGAGGTGATCCAAAACTCGGCTGCCCGTGTCCTAACTCGCACCAAGTCCCATTCACCCATCACCCCTGTGCTCGCTGACCTACATTATCTCCCCGTTAAGCAACGCCTCGATTTCAAAATTCTCATCCTTGTTTTCAAATCCCTCTATGGCCTCACCCCTCCCTATCTCTGTAATTTCCTTCAGCCCCACAACCCCCCGAGATATCTGCGCTCCTTTAATTCTGCCCTCTTGAGCATCCCTGATTATAATCGCTCAACCATTGGTGGCCGTGCCTTCTGTTGCCTAGGCCCTAGGCTCTGGAATTCCCTCCCTAAACCTCTCCGCCTCGCTACTTCTCTTTCCTCCTTTAAGACGCTCCTTAAAACCTACCTCTTTGACCAAGCTTTTGGTCACCTGCCCTAATTTCTCCTTATGTGGCTCAGTGTCAATTTTTTTGTCTTATAATACTCCTGTGCAGCGCCTTGGAATGTTTTACTGCATTATAGGCACTATATAATTACAAGTTGTTGTTGTTGTGTGCAATCTTCTCCTGCAATGACCAATGTGCTGCTGCCTTGTGAGCTGTTTTATAAATGTGCCTGTCAGGATTGCATCATGCAGATGTTGTGTGCAAGATGTCAGGTGTGGGGAAGTGAGGCTTGCAATAGTGCTGAGAGTAGAAAGAGCAGAGTGTGTGAGTAGGAGGAGAAGGAGCTGGAGTGAAGTGTGGTGCAGTGATTGTAGGACAGTGAAGGGAAGTGTGCGAGGGGAGGATTTGGAGTCGTGGTCCTCCAGCAGGTGCAGGTGTGAGCAGAGAGTGAGAGAGCTGAGAGTTAGGATTCTTAACTTGATAACGCTGGTGAGGTCATTAAACTTCTTCTAACACTGAAGCTATGTCTGTCCTGAATCCTACTCTCCTGGCACTGACCTCCTGAGCGACCTCTTCCCGCTGTCTATGAAGATGATGCTAGGAGGTCCTTCTGCCTCCAGGACAAGGGCTTGGCCCTTGCTGCATTGAAAAATCTGGGGACCTATCTGCAACTCTTCCAGCCATCTTTCCTGTTTTGTACAGCTTCCTACTGCCTGCAGCCACAGTGCACCTTCCCTTTAAGAGGTGCAGGGTATCTTTAAGTGGTGTCAGTGACACCCGATTGCCGCCTCCCAAACAGGAACTCAGCCAATCAGTAGCTCAAATCAGCAGCCAAAACATTCCCTCATATTGAAGAACACAAAGGGGGAAACATTCAGTTGGTTGCGCCTCCAGTTAGCGCCTTAAGAGGGCGCTAATGGGGCGCAAAGCATCTAGCGCCCGGGCGCGGCGATGTTTGCGCCGCTCGTGAAATTAACTAGACATTTTGCGGCGGCGCTAAACACTACCGCCACGATCTCCTGCGCCGGCAGATCGTGACGTCAGTCGAGTGCGCAACGCCCTGGTATCGCCCCGGAGCGGATATTGAGTGGCGCCCCCTGCCTTACCGCCTGCCGCTAGCAACGACAGGTTGAGGGGAGAGTTTTGCAGTCAGGAAGGGACTGGGGAAGCGCTATTTAAAGGCGACGGCTTCCTGCCTTTTATTGTTGGTGACATTTTTGAACCACGCATTCTGAGAGAGAGAGAGAGAGAGACATCTGGAGATTTTCCACGCTGTGAGAAGGAGTTTTGGGTACTGAGCAGGTTCATTTTGATTTGCCCTTCCTTGTATCGATTTAGAAGAGATTGTGGGGGCTCCACTCTGAGCTCTTTCCCTGGTACTCTCCATTGTTCTTTCTAGCAGATTTGATGTGCAGGTCTCTCCAGGCCGAGATTCAAGGCTGCAATGAGCAGGATGTGGATGGAAAGCAAGATCAACCCTCCCCTTTAAGAACTGGCCAACACCATTGTGTGCGTGTTCCATTGCTGACTGACATCACATGAGCTTCGCCAGCGCTCTGAAGTAGCGCCTCGCTCCTCGGCCTTGGCGCCTTAAGACAGGTGTGAAGCGTCTGATTTAGCGCTCCAATCACCTCCAGGGGCGATAAAAGTCAAGTTTGCAGTCGGTGGCGATAATTAGCACCAGGCGCTAATCTTTGCGCCCGGCCGATAATTGTGCCCCAAATAAGGCGATACTGAATTTCTCCCCCAAAAAGCTTAAAAGCCTGTTAAAAATTCTAAAATTGTTCTGCAATATTCATAAAACACAGCACACATTATGATAATGACACACAGGAGAGCAAACAGGCAACATACCGCTGGCTTCTTTTCCACATATGGAATGGAATGGTGAAGTGTCAAGGAGAAAAACAAGGCACTGTGAAAGAGGTGATCAAACAAACTTCATGGGGTAGAAATTGCGGTCGGAGGCGTACCTCCGGAGTATGCCGCTGACCCACGAAAGGAATCCGCACCTACCTTCAGTCGGGCCCTGGATGGAGAGTTCCCCTTCAGTGCTGCAGAGTTCTGAGCAACGTATGATGTCACGAAGGCCGGGAGCGCAGCGTAGGGCCTCATGTGGAAGGGAAGACGCGCCCACAAGACTTGTCAAAACTTGCATTTGCATAAGCCATGCCCCCAAAGCTTCTTTCACTCTACAGAGGATTTAACATTGAAATCACCTGTATTTATTCAATGTAAGTGCTTTTAATGTTTATAAAATCTTTTGAAAACCTTTAGAAAATTTTGAAAGTCTTTTAAAAAGTTTTAAAGACTTTTAAAGACTTTAAAAAAACTTGAAATAATTTTAAATAAACAGTGAAGTGAAATGGAAGCAGCAAACAAAGTTGCGATGATGAAGAGGGCTCAGAACTTTAATGAAGGTGACAGGAACACACTCCTCAATGAGGTTGAGATGAAGCGTCTGCGGCTCATCAGGACAACGAAGTCCAGAACCCCATGCAAAGGACATGGTACAGAAGTTGCACAGGCTGTTAGCGCTGTCTTCACCATCCCAAGGACAGCAGAACAATGTCATAAAAAAAATTATGATTAAATGTGGTCTGCCAAGGTTTGTAGTTAATAGAAATGTTAAATGTAAGATTTTGTGAAATTTAACTTTACTATAGCAAAACCTTTGTTTAGATGCATAGCTGTTGTGATGTGATTTGATTATGCAGGCATCTGAGCTAGTCGTAAAATTCAGTTGTTGTGGAGACAGTCAGAGATACTATTGTGCTTGTAAACATCTTATCTGTACTCCACAGATTTTAAGTGTGAACTTGCAATTAGTGAACAATACTCTGTCTCCAAAGCAGCCAACTGGTCTCTTTAGTCAACAATGAAGCAAAAATTGAAGTTTCATTTTCATTTTTGTTTAGCGTAAAATGGCGCATTGCGCCAGAGAGCGAGCCTTGACAGGTGGTGGTGTTGCCGCTCTGAAGGAGTTGTCGGAACAAAAGGTAAGGGTCATGCACTTGTTGGGAATCAGTGGTGGCAGTTCAGTGTCTAGTGCCCAATCAGACATAGAAGTAAGGAAAGGTGAGTTGCTCAGTCCAGCTTTATGTTTAAAACTAAGCTGTGCGTAGAATATCAGCTTCAGCGATGTGCCAGATCATGCTTCATCACTATAAATGTTTACTGTTTCCTTCCCACAGGTGGACAGCTGTCTTTGCACTCACAGGATCAAGAGTGTGGCGAGTCTGCGGCTGCAGAGGATGCCCACAAAGGGCCTGGACAGGGCATTGGGGAAGGGGTTACAGATCAAGTGTGAATGGTAAGTGAGGCGCGGGAGGAGGAATTTGTGGATTGCCATTTAATGGAAGAGGAGGGTGTGAACCCTGGGTGGCCAGCTGAGCCAAGTGGGGAACTTGACCACGATGAAACGCTGCACACCACCTCTCCATCTCCTGGCTCCTCTGGCTCTATGCCACGATGGACGTATCGGCACTCTACACCAGTATCCCCCACGATGACGGCATCGCTGCGACAGCCTCAGTACTCAACACCAACAACAGCCAATCTCCAGACGCCATCCTACAACTCATCCGCTTCATCCTTGACCACAATGTCTTCACCTTCGACAACCATTTTTTTACCCAAACACACGGAACAGCCATGGGGACCAAATTCGCACCCCAATACGCCAACATCTTCATGCACAAGTTCGAGCAAGACTTCTTCGCTGCACAGGACCTCCAGCCAACGCTGTACACCAGATACATCGATGACATTTTCTTCCTTTGGACCCATGGCGAAGGATCACTGAAAAGACTACACGATAACATAAACAAGTTCCATCCCACCATCAAACTCACCATGGACTACTCCTCAGAATCGGTTTCATTCCTGGACACACGAATCTCCATCAAAGACGGACACCTCAGCACTTCACTCTACCGCAAGCCCACGGACAACCTCACGATGCTCCACTTCTCCAGCTTCCACCCTAACCACGTTAAAGAAGCCATCCCCTATGGACAAGCCCTGCGAATACACAGGATCTGCTCAGACGAGGAGGAACACGATGGACACCTACGGACGCTGAAAAACGCCCTCGTAAGAACGGGATATGACGCTCGACTCATCGATCGACAGTTCCGACGGGCCACAGCGAAAAATCGCATAGACCTCCTCAGAAGGCAAACACGGGACACAACCAACAGGGTACCCTACGTCGTCCAGTACTTCCCCGGAGCGGAGAAACTACGCCATGTTCTTCGCAGCCTTCAACATGTCATCAATGGCGACAAACACCTCGCTAAGGCCATCCCCACGCCTCCACTACTTGCCTTCAAACAGCCGCCTAACCTCAGAAGTACCATCGTTCGCAGCAAATTACCCAGCTTTCAGGATAACAGCGACCACGACACCACACAACCCTGCCACGGCAAACTCTGCAAGACATGCTAGATCATCAACACAGATACCACCATCACACGTGAGGACACTACCCACCAGGTACATGGTACATACTCATGTGACTCAGCCAACGTTGTCTACCTCATACGTTGCAGGAAAGAATGCACCACGGCATGGTACATCGGCGAGACCATGCAGACACTGAGACAACGTATGAACGAGCACCGCGCAACAATCACCAGGCAGGATTGTTACCTCCCAGTCGGGGAACACTTCAGCAGTCAAGGACATTCAGCCTCGGATCTGCGGGTAAGCGTTCTCCAAGGCAACCTTAGGAACACACGACAACGCAAAATCATCGAGCAGAAACTGATAGCCAAGTTCCGCACTCATGAAGACGGTCTCAACCGGGATCTTGGGTTTATGTCACGATACATGACGTGATCCGGACTCGAGTCGTCGTTGGCTTGTTCACAGATGTGATTCCCAGTAAAAAAGTAAAAATTTTCCCAGTAAAAAAGTAAAAATTTTACAGCTTATCGTTTTACATACAGACGGCAGCTTTTGACACGTTAGACCCCCTGCGACTCCACCTCATTGTCTCAGTTGTATCTTGCTATGTCTTTGATGTGGTACCTTCCTGGCTGACCTGATTAACTTTATCACACCTCGGCAGATAGTCAGGATGATTTAATTTAGTTGTCTGCAATTGTAAGGTACACATGCATTGTTCTCTATCTATATATGCTTTGTCGAGTCTGTATTTCTTTACTTCACCTGAGGAAGGGGCGATCGATAGCTCCGAAAGCTTGTGATTTCAAATAAAACTGTTGGACTATAACCTGGTGTTGTGTGACCTCTCAATTTTGTCCACCCCAGTCCAACACCGGCATCTCCGCATCTTTGCGAGGCACAGATGACTGTCCTTCCACAGCCAGCCGCCAAGCTGATACTGCAGAGCAGGTTGGAGAAGCAGCAACACGTTTAACGCAGCAGGCTGATTTTGACACTCAGGTGCAACAGATTGAAAGCTTGAGGTGAGAAATGCTCACTCAGCAGGAGAAGAAACTTGACTCTCTTGCCTCTATCAGGCAGGAGACAGAGGTTCATGGGAGCAATCTGAGTAATCAGTTGGCCATAGGTATACAGCCCATCACTAATCAGTTGGCCATAACTACACAGACGATTGCTACTCAGCTCGCCATGGGTTTACAGAGCATAGCTGATGTGTTGGCCCAGATGCATCAGGTGACTAATCAGGATAACAAGTCTCTTGTTCAACTATTGCAGTTGCAGACAGCAGGTTTGGCTGTCATTCATTTGACCCCTGTAGAACCCCACTTGCCTGCTCCCAGCGCAGACACAGTGCAGGCCCACGAGACAGCAGCTCCACCAATAATGTTGGAACAATATGTTGCCTTTCAGTAGCAGAAACAACCCAGCCACGAGTCAACTGCTGAAGGGCAAGAGATAGTATACGGGGTCATGTCCTTGGCATGAGAGGGGTCTGGTCACAGGGAAGGGCAAGGTGCAGGAGACAGTAGGGGGCCTCCTTTTGCAGAATCCACCTCCTTCAACCTTCAGGCACAGATGTGAGGGGGCCTATTCGTTAATTTTTTAATGTTTGCTATTATTTAAATGTTGGTGTTGTGTTATTTCATGAATTATATTTGTTTCAGACGTATAGTCTGTAGTCACTTTAAAGTGTTTAACTGTTTTTATTAACAATCAATTTAACATTACAACTGTTTACAAAGTAGATAATAGCTAGCTAACAATTTGTATTTAAAGACTATTGTGGGAGAAATTTGGTACCTTAGCGCCTCCTGTTAGTGCCTCCGCCTCCGAGGGGCGCTAACGGGGCGATACCGGCTTAGCGACCAGGCGCAGCGATAATACCGACGCCCGCAAAATTGAAGTGGAGGTTTGCGGCAGCGGTAACGACTACTGCCACGCTCTCCTGCGGCCGGAGATCATGACGTCATCCGGCTGCACAGCGTCCCGGCTCAGAAATTCATTCTTGCCCCCTGCCTGAGCGCCTTTGGTTAGCAACGACAGGGAGAGGAGGCGGTATGCAGTCGGATGAGCGCTGGAGGAGCGCTATATAAAGGCGTCAACATCCGGTTTATTTTTAGTCAGCAAAGAATGCTACCTTGTCAGTTTGACATAGGCAAACAGGCGTTTTGAGCGATTTCAGCGTTTTTCAGTTGAAGGAGTCTTCTGCCTCAGAAAAATTATTGACTTTCATTTAGGTGAGATTTTAAAGTGCAACATTTCCAGACTTTAATGGGGGCTGTACTGGCACTGGACCTTGCCCTCGAACGTCAACAGCGGAGGCAGCGGAGGCAGAGAGAAAGATTGCAAAATGTGGCCAGAGGGAGGAGGGCCAACAGGGCTCTCAACAGGAGGCCTTACCCTCCCAGGGTATTCTGGCAGCATTTCTCCTACATCAATTTCACCAAGGATGTGGTCACAGAGCTCTGCCACCTCCTGCAGCCAGACCTCGAGTCACATCAGGAGCACAACGTCTCTCTCAGTGGCAGTCAAGGTCACCGTTGCCCTCAATTTCTATGCCAGCGGATCCTTCCAGTGTGCAACAGGAGACATATCTAACATATCGCAGTTCACTGTCCACTGCTGCATTCGCGAGGTCACAGATGCTCTCTACAGAAGGAGAAGGGACTACATTTCCTTCCCCATGACCTAGAGAGAAGCAGTGCGAGCATGCATGTAGCTTTGCCAGGATAGCAGGCTTCCCCATGGTGCAAGGCACCATTGACTGCACCCACGTCGCTTTACGGGCACCCCGTAACAATCCTGAGGTATTCCGTAACCGCAAAGGCTATCACTCACTTAATGTGCAGTTGGTGTGCGACCACACACAGCAGATCCTTACTGTCAATGCCCACTATCCTGGCAGCAGCCACGATGCCTTCATCCTGCGCCAGACCGGTGTGCCTCCTCTGTTCCAGCCACCACATCAAGCTCGCGGCTGGCTGCTGAGAGACAAGGGCTATCCGCTCTTTACCTGGCTCATGATTCCCCTCCGCACCCCCAACACTGCTGCCCAGCACTCATAATGAGAGCCATGCTGCCACCAGGAACATCATTGAGCAGACCATCGGAATGCTCAAGCAACGGTTCCGCTGCCTTGACCGCTTGGGAGGAGCCCTCCAGTACTCGGCTGAGCGGGTGTCCCTTTTCGTCGTCTGCTGCACAACTTGGCCATCATGAGGGCGCAGCCATTGCCACCAGGCATAGCCACACCACCTCAGGAGGAGGAAGAGGGAGACGAGGATGAGGAGGAGGAGGAACAGGAGCACGAACAGCTGCAACGGAGGAGGCAGCCACTAAATCAGCCTTGTGGAAGGGCGGTCCGTGACCGCCTCATCAGACTTCGGTTCCAATGAACTTGAGGCCACTTCCCGGTTGCTCAGCACATCCCCATCATTCCATCAATTTCTCATTCCATACCACACCCCAAAGCTGAAATGAGACACAGCACCAAATCTGCAACATTGCAATAATAAATTTATCCAAATTCAGGAACCACATATATACAACAACAATATTAACTAATCACCCTTGTGCAAACCCTTACTCCCCGCTTTACAGTGCCTTTCCCTAATCTACTGCTCCTACGTAGTCTGTCCCCAGTGGCTGCAATACGGCTGGTGGAAGGCTGCTGAGACTACAGATGGCCTTGCAGGACGCCCTCCACCAGCTCTGGGCCTGGAAGGCCCGGCTGTAAACTGCACCACCTCAGCATGGGACGGCGTCAGTCTGGGCTGGCTGGATGACAGGCAGTGACAAGTGCTATGGCTGAGTGGCAGTGGTGGGAGCAGGAATGGTGTCATCCTGAGAGAGGACAGCAGCTTCCTGCTCCACTGACCCACTGCCACTCCCCCAGGGCAGCACCTCAGTATCCCTAGCAATCTGCTGGAGCACAGATTGGTGGCCTGCTGCGACATCGTGAGATCCTCGGAGGACTGTGGTGGACCCAGCGACGATGGCAGCAGTCAGAGCTTGCGTGGCATCAAGCTGAGACTGCATGAGAGCAGTCTGAGATGCGATGCCACCAACTATTGACTGCATGACAGCACTAAAATGTTGCGTCGATTCCGCCTGTGCTGCAATGGAAGGCGCCACATCGCCCATGACACGCGTCATGAGGTCTGGATTCGCACGGTCTCTCTGGGAGTCCACCATCCTCTGCAGAGTGGAAATGATGGGCTCCATGGTGTGCGCAGAGCTCTGTTCAATGTTGGAGGCGGACTCCCCACGCTCCTTTCCATTGCCGAGAGGCTCTCGGGCACTCTTTCCATTCCACCTATCATCTCGGAGTGCATGCCCATCACCCTTCTTGTGAAGGCCTCCCCATCGAGGTTCTCATGTGAGTCCTGTGCAGCAGAACTCATGCGTGAGCTCGCTCTCCGGGAGCTGGCTCTCGAGCTACCCTTTCCCCCTGGCCTTGCTGCAGACCGCTCGTCCCCGGTGCATCACCCAGTGCAGACCCCTCTACAAAACTCACTTCTACAGATCGCGTAGTGCCAGTATCTGAGGTGGTGCCTGCGGGTGAGAGATGCAGTGGCGCGGTGCTTTGCTCCTCCTCCTCTTCTCCTTCCTTACTCTGGGAGGCTCAGGGACAGGCTGGTCAGCTGGTTGCTGATTCTCTGAAAGCATAAAGGCACAAGACGAGGCGTTAATGTGAGGGCAGAGGGGCAGGAAGGGAGCAAGGAATGCAGACAGTATCAGGAGCTGGAAAGTGGGAAAGGCTTGTGGTGTGACGGGGAAGTGGGATGAGAGAAGGAGAGGGGATGAACATACCGTTGTTGCCCCCAAGGGGGTCGACACTGCCAACGGCCACAGCGCCCACCACCTGCTGCCCAATGAGCACTCACTCCTCCAGGTCTGAAAGCTGCTGGAGCTGCGCATCACCCCTGCCTGTTCTCTGCTGCTCCCTTCTATTGTTAGCCATCTTGGCCGGCAAGATAAACGAATGTGTGTGAGTCAGAGTCCAGCTATGTGCTTGGGAGATATGTGGGGGTGTGGTGGTTTGTGCAGTGTGTACAGTCTGAGGTTCAGATGCTGGTATGTAGGACCTGTTGAAGCATGTACTCACCTTGACCACCTGAGTGAGGTCGTTGAATTTCTTCTGGCACAGTTTCAGGCTGCATACGACCACACTACTGGCCGAGACCTCCTGGGCCACTTCCCTCCACATTGTCCTGAAGACCTGTGGCAATGGCCTCCTTCCAGTGTCCGGGAACAGCACTGCCCTCCTCCGCTCCACTCCTGCGACCAATGCCTCCAATGCCTCATCCGTGAAACGACGATCTCTCTCCCTGGGAGTGGGATCAGCCATCACGATCAGGGATTGAGTTGTTAGCAGGTTTCCTTCACAGCAAGCAATGCTGATAGTGAGGATCTGCACAATGATGCAACCTCCCCTTTAAGAGCTGGAAGGAGCCAGTGTGCAGGATCATTCCCGATTGCATAGCCCCTGAAATTCATTATCGCTCTGCTGGTAGCGCCCCTGTAGCGCCCTACTTAGAACATTAGCGCTTGATTTAGCGCTCCAGCTCTTTCCAGGAGCGCTAACAGCCAATTTAGGGGAAGCTCAGATTATTAGCACCTGGCGCTAATTTTTCACGATTTCAAAAATTAGCGCCCCAAACGGGGCGATACCAAATTTCTCCCCCTAAGAACATCAAAAAGCTACCTCAAAAGTCTTGCAAAGAGTATTTGCCGCTGCAATAAAAGTTCACTGTTTCACTTTAAAGCATGTCTGTTCTTTTCTGTGCCTTGCTGGGGAGGGGGAGGTGGGAGGCGACACTCTCATCACCTGTAAACATGTTGGCTACCAGCTGTTCTCTTGCAGCTTTGCTTTCTGCAGCACTTGGCTCCTCCCCATCAAGCCTGGGCACAGGGACATCCATGTTGGCATCCTCCATGTCGTCCATTTCTACGGGCATCTCATCTGCAGGGTTAAGGGTCAGTTCTTCCCACAGGCAAAGTTGTGCAAAGCGCAACAGGCCACCACAATCCTTGACACTTTCAGAGGTGAGTACTGCAAAGTCCCCCTGACCTGTCCAGGCACGGAAGCGTGATTTTAGAACTCGGATTGTCCTCTCCACCACTTGACGAGTGGACACGTGTGAATGGTTATATCTCTCCTGTGCTTCATTATTTGTCCTGCGGTATGGCGTCATCAGCCATGGTTTTAGCAGGTAGCCCTTGTTGTCCAATATCCATGCAGATCCTGGACGCAATGTACTGAGGGCGTCATGTAAGTCTGAGTACCGGAGGACGTTGGTGTCATGACCACTTCCCTGGTGATCTGCATTCACATTAAGGATCCGCAGTTGGGCATCACAGATGATCATTACATTTAAGGAATGAAACTCCTTCCTGTTGATAAATGTAACAGGTGTATCAATTGGTGTTTTCAATGCTATATGGGTTCCATCGACGGCTCCAATCACTTTGGGGAAGTCAGCAATCCCGTAGAATGCAAGGGACCACTCCCTTTGCTGCCGAGGGGACAAGTCAAAGTCGATGAACTCAGAAGCCCTACGGAATATGGCATCTGTGACCAGGTGAATGCAGGCCCTCGCAGCGCTCTGGCCGATGTTGGAAATATCACCGGGGCCTGACTGAAATGACCCACATGCATAGAAGTTTAGTGTTGTGGTTACCTTCATGGCCACTGACAAGGCAGTGCGGGTCTTCGAAAGTGTCTGAAGGTCATCCTTTAACATATCACATAGATGGCCGACTGCCTCTTTACTAAAGCGCAGTCTCCTCACAAACAACTCCTCCGACATTATCTCAAAAGTCAGAACAAATTAATTTTTAAAGTCATTTTCAAGTTTTAAAAAACTGAAATCGAATGGAATAGAATGCTTGCCTTGTCCACAGCACCAAGGGGGAAAAATTGGGTTGCTACTTTTAGCGCCCCAAAAAAGTTAGTGCCCCCGATCCGGAAATGGAATGGTAGCGCCCCTACAGGAGGCGGGGCGCGACTGGAAGCGCTCCTCCTCCCTCTTGGGGCGCTCCCATTGAATATCGCGGCGCTACGTGCAGCAGCACCACGCGTGTCGGTACATAGCGCCGCGGTACTGCAGGGCTCCCTCCCCTGATTAAAGGGGAGGGGCCTAGCGCAGCGTGCACCAGGGCCCTGCTGGACCACCGGGGAGCGGAGTGCCAGCAAAAGAGCCCGGCACTCAAGAGGAGTGCCGGGCTGACCGAACGCGGCTGGCACCCCGCAAGGGGAGGCGAGAGGGGCCAGGTGCTGGCAGGCAGGGCCAAAGAAAAATGGCCTCCCGGCACCTGCCCTTTAATTTGCGCCGTCCTGGCTGCAAACACGGCCCCCTGACCTTGTCGGACATAGCGTCCGGCGGCAGGTCAGGGGGTGCGAGCGAAGTTTGCGGTTGGGGCGCTGTGCACGGCGATGACATCATCGCCAGAGGCGCAGCACCATGGGGTGACACCGGCTACCACCACCGCTAACCTCCTGCTGAATTTCGCGGGAGATGTTAGCGGCGCCGCGCCCGGGCGCTAGGTGCTTCGTGCCCCGTTAGCGCCCCCTCGGGAGGCGCAAAGCAGCCCAATTTCCCCCCCCCCAAGAGTTCCAAAAACCCGTCTGTAAATGCCTAGAATCCTCACAACACCCCAATGCCTCTGTTTGAGGTTGAGATCCAAAAACACTAAAATATTTAACAAATATTAATAAAAGTTGTTACAAACTTAAATGAAGCTTTGTCCTAAGAAATTTCTTCAGTTTCAGCTTTTACAATCGGTTTCGGAGTTCACCCGTTGAGACTGCGAGATCTTCTTCCAGGTTCCTTCAACATTAAAAACAGACTGGATGCCTGATTTTATTAGCCGTAGGAGCTTCGGGGGCAATTGCTGTTGTTGGGCAAATAGCCCAACTCTGCGCCAGCGCTACTCATTTTACAGTCGGTTCGGATGATCTGTCAGGGCGTACCTTGACAGATTGGAAGTTGCAGATTTTGTTCCAGATTTTTGCACATGCCCAAGCACTTACAGAAACCCGGAAGTTGCGGGACCATTCAAATGGATTACGATGGCGCACTCTGAGAGTACGCAGTCAGGGAGACGGCAATTTCAGGGCCTATAAAATCGAAGTAAACCGCCATCCCAGTTCCTCACAGTTCTGATTGACATTTTTACCTTCAACTGCAGCAGTAATAATAATCTCTCTATTAACCTCGCAGAAGGTTAGACGGTATTTTTTTTATCTGTCATTAATTCTAGATAGTTTTCTGAGGCACAAATGTGTGTACATGTTTACAGTTCAATAGAGATTAAAATGCAAATGCTGCAATCATGAAGTGAAACAGAAAATACTGAAAAAGTGCAGAGGACAATCAATACCTGAAAGACAATGATATGCTGATATTTCACGTGGGACCGTACAGTGGGACAGATTTGGAACCTATTAAAGCCCTTTTGTAAGGCTGAATTCCAGAATTTTCCATTTCCATGGATTAAATCCTTGCTAAATTCGACTATGGGGGGGCGATTTTCACTGAATACTTCAGGCACCAAAGATGCTAAAGAGGTAAACAGGTGGCCAAGATGGGGTCTTAAGATGTAACGCCAGTTTAGCCCATGTTTAGCGCAAGACGCCATCTTTAGTTTAGTTTAGCCCAAGTTTAGCGCCTGGCGCTAATTATCGCCTCCGACTGCAAACTTGGCTTCTATCGCCCCTGGAGGTGATTGGGGCGCTAAATCAGGCGCTACACACCTCTCTTAAGGTGCTAATGCCGAGGAGCAAGGCGCTAACTCAGAGCGCTGATGAAGCTCATATGATGTCAGTCAGCAATGAACACAGACACACTGGCGCCGGCCAGTTCTTAAAGGGGAAGGTCGATCTTGCTTTCCATCCACACCCTGCTCATTGCAGCCTTGAATCTCGGCCTGGAGAGACCTGTACATCAATTCTGCTGGAAAGAACAATCGAGAGACCCAGGGAAAGAGCTCAGAGTGCAGTCCCCATAGTCTCTTCTAAATCAATGCAAGAAAGGTCAAATCAAAATGAACCTGCAAAGTGCAGCTCAGTACCCAAAACTCCTTCACACAGTGTTGAATCTCTCCAGAAGTCTCTCTCTTTCTCTCTCTCAGAATGGGTGGTGCAAAAATGTCGCCGACAAAAAAAGTCAGGAAGCAGTCGCCTTTAAATAGCGTTCCCCCAGTCCCTTTCTGATTGCAAAACGTTCCCCTCAACCTGTCGTTGCTAGCGGCAGGCGGTAAGGCAGGGGACGCCCCTCAATATCTGGTCCGGGGTGCTACCGGGGCGTTGCACGCTCGACTGATGTCACGATCTGCGGGCGCAGGAGATCGTGGCGATAGTGTTTAGGGCGCTAACGGAAGGGCCAAAGCAACCGAATTTTTCCCCCTATATGTTTTGTAGATGAGTAATGGCACTACTTTGTTAAACAATATTAATTCAATCAGCTATTTTAGACTTTCAATGATTTTCTAATCCATCAATGTGTCAGAAATATTATAGAGTCATAGGCAATGGCAGATGTGTTAAAATGGATTCTTAACATCAATCTTTATAAATGAAGACTGAACATTTATCAGATCCACTTAAATTGACTCATAAATCTATAACACATGTAGAAGTCAGAAAAGGACGTATCCTATATAAACTCAAGAGTTCTGGAAGAATATTGGCAGTGTCAGTAATCTTCTCTGGCAATTACTGCTAGGTCGGAAGTGCAATTTTTTTTTTATTCATACACAAGATGTGGGCATCGCTGGCAAGGCCAGCATTTATTGCCCATCCCCAATTGCCCTTGAGAAGGTGGTGGTGAGCTGCCTTCTTGAACCACTGCAGTCCTTGTGGTGAAGATACTGTTAGGGATGGAGTTCCAGTATTTTGTCCCAGCAACGATGAAGGACTGTTTCCAAGTCAGGATGGTGTGTGACTTGGTGGGGAACTTGGAGGTGGTGGTGTTCCCATGCGCCTGCTGCCCTTGTCCTTCTAGGTGGTAAAGGTCGCGGGTTTGTGAGTTGCTGTCAAAGAAGCTTTGGCGAGTTGTTGCAGTGCATCTTGTAGATGGTACACACTTCAGCCACGGTGCACCGGTGGTGGAGGGAGTGAATGTTTAAGGTGATGGATGGGGTGCCAATGTGGTTCCAATCAAGTGGGCTGCTTTGTCCTGGATGGTGTCGAGCTTCTTGAGTGTTGTTGGAGCTGCACTCATCCAGGCAAGTGGAGAGTATTCCATCACACTCCTGACTTTTGCCTTCTAGATGGTGGAAAGGCTTTGGGGAGTTAAGAGCTGAGTCACTGCTGCAGAATACCCAGCCTCTGACCGGCTCTTGTTGCCACAGTATTTATGTGGCTGGTCCAGTTAAGTTTCTGGTCAATGGTAACACTGTTGATGATGGGGGATTCGATGATGGTAATGCCATTGAAAGTCAAGGGGACGTGATTAGACTTTCGCATGTTGCAGATGGGCATTGCCTGGTACTTGTGTGGTGAGAATGTTACTTCTCACTTATCAGCCCAAGGCTGAATGTTGTCCAGGTTTTGCTGCATGTGGGCATGGACTGCTTCATTATCTAATGAGTTGCGAATGGAACTGAACACAGTATAATCATCAGCGAACATCCCCACTTCTGACCTTATGATTGAGGGAAGGTCATTGATGAAGCAGCTGAAGGTGTTTGGGCCTAGGACACTGTCCTGAGGAACTCCTGCAGTGATGTCCTGGGGCTGAGGTGATTGACCTCCAACAAACATAACCATTTTCCTTTGTGCCAGGTATGACTCCAGCCAGTGGAGAGTTTTCCCCTGATTCCCATTGACTTCAATTTTGAGCATTCCATGTATTTGTATTCCCAATCTTCTCTTTTCCCACCTTCTGGGGTAGGGTTCAGCACTCACCACCAGCCCTCTGAAATTTCTCACTAGTAACCATTTTTTATATGTGAACCTAGAGAGTGAATGACAGCATGTTATTTAGCCATGATGGGTGTTAGGAGCGCTGATGAGAAAGGTTGTATTAAGGAATCCATTATATGTTGCAAATTCTATTTTGTAGCAAACAGACATTTTCTTCAGGAAACTGCAGCAGCAAACTTCTGGAATATGTCCAAACCAGCCCAGACCCTCAAGACCCCTCTGTGAGTGATACAAGCTGGAGTTGTACAGACAGAACAACTCCAGCTTCTCCAGTCTAACCACATAATTCAATCAAGTTAGTTAAATATGATTTGCCTTTAACAAAAAGTCTATCACTATCCTCTTCACTATACTTCTAAGTTTTATGTCATCTGTAAATTTTGAAATTGCGCCCTGTACACTCAAGTCCAAGTCATTAATATATATCAAGAAAAGCAGTGGTCCTAGCACGACCCCTGGGAAACACCACTGTATACCTTCCTCCAGTCTGAAAAACAACCGTTCGCCACTACTCTCTGTTTCCTGTTACTTAGCCAATTTTGTATCCATGCTGTCACTATCCCTTTTATTTCATGGGCTCCCTGTCTTTTTCCATAGCTAATCTAAACCTTTGATAATATGATCACTGTTCCCTAAATGTTCCCCTACTGACACTGCTCCACTTGACTCACCTCATTTCCCAGAATCAGATCCAGCAACGCTTCCGTCCTCATTGGGCCAGAAACGTACTGATCAAGAAAGTTCTCCTGAATACAGTTCAGAAATTCTACCCCCTCTCTGTCCTTTACATTATTACTATCCCTGACTATATTTCGATAATTGAAGTCCCCCCATTATCACTACTCTATAGATCTTGCACCTCTCTGTAATTTCCCTGCAAATTTGCTGCTCTATATCTTTCCCACAGATTGGTGGCATATAGAATACACCTAGCCGTGTAATGGCACCTCTATTATTTCTTAACTCTAACCAAATAGATTCTGTCCTTGACTCCTCCAGGATATTCTCTCTCTCCAGCACTGTAATATTCTTCTTAATTATTACTGCCACCCCACCTCCTTTCTTTCCTTCCCTATCTTTCCTGAACACCTTATATCCAGGAATATTTAGTACCCAATCCTGCCCTTTGTTGAGCCAGGTCTCCATTATCGCCACGACATCATATTCCCATGTGGCTATTTGTGCCTGCAGCTCACCAACCTTATTTACCAAGCTTCATGTGTTTACACACATGTACTGTTGAAGGGATAATTACTAGTCCTAGCCCCTTTAGGGCTACCCTGGATCAGGCGTATTTCTCAGACGTTCACTTTCAACTAAAGTTTGAGGTAGCCGAATCCTAAAGACGCTTAATTGGGTCTAAAAGTCTGGACTATCTCTCCCTAAAGGAAAGGAACAACCTGAAAATGTTACCATCCTCCAGATAGCACTTTTAATAAGATTAGCTAGACTGTAACATTCCGGATATTATGAGGGTCCGGAAAATGCCCCCAGAATTCTGCAACTCCTCACCAAAGAGTGTACAGAGATTGAGTTCGCGAGTTTTTGATACAGAAGTCTTACGTGAGACTATTCTAAAAATATATAGATTTATTAAAGAACTGACATGTTATTTACAGTTGGTGAGTCAATCGCAACATTAACAGTTCCAAAAATGAGAAAGCTTATAATCTTATTATCAGAGAACATTACTTTCAAATCTTAACTTCACTGCAGTTTTACAGTTCTTAAAGCCTACAGGATATCCACCAAAATCAAATACCTTTGATCCCTGAGGTACAAAGAGTGGTAGACTACAGAGCTGCCTCTGAAGCCGAGAATCACTTTGCCTGATTAAAGCGAGTCTACTATCCCATTTGAGAGTTCAATATTTATACCCTTTTCCAGTGGTATTTCCTTTAAGGTTTTCTGCTGATGCAAGCTAATTATCTGTAGTCATTTTTCTGCTGACCTCTGCAATTCTTACTGCCAGCTCAGCCAGACTAGTGTCTCATCTCTAAGTGTTCTAAGTTTACCATATAAAAAATGGTGTGATGGCAGGTGTTCCTTACTTTATGTCATCTTTACGAGGGCAGATGTTCCTTACTTTATGTGCTTCTTTACGAAGTGTAAATTAGAATACCTTATCCATGGTGAACCATTGTTTCATTCCAAAAAGTTCAGCTTGTCGGAGCCCTTAACCTTCTGTTTCAATAAGGTTATTTATTCAGGGTCAACAACTACCTTATCTCAATAGCCAGGATGCTTTCATAGCTATTTCATAGTTAGGTTTCTAGATTTCCAAACCCAGTTTGTCATGTTTTAATAAGGCCAGAATTCTTTCATAAGATAGTGTATTTTTCTGAATAGGTTATATGGCTTATTCCTTCACACTGTAAACCTCTCTTAGACCTTCTTGTATTCTCTCTTAGTCTGACCCCACCTAATACTGCACTATTTGCTACTCTAGTGATATCTGTCTCTCCCAATCCTTTGTGCACCTTGTTTCTCCTTTCTAATGTTACATCCTGGTGCCCACCCCTCTGTGAAATCAGTTTAAACCCTCCCCAACAGCACTCGCAACTTCCCCACCACCGCCAATCCCCCCCACACCCCCCACGAGGATATTGGTCCCAGCTCTGTTGAGGTGCAACCCGTCCAACCTGTACAGGTCCCACCTCCCCCAGAACCAGTCCCAATATCCCAGGAATCTAAAGCCCTCCCTCCTGCACCATCTCTCCAGCCACGCATTCATCTGCTCTATCCTCCTATTTCTATACTCTCTAGCTCATGGCATCGGGCGCAATCTGGAGATTACTACCTTTGAGGTCTTGTTTATTAATCTTTCCTAGCTCCCTAAAATCTGCTTGCAGGACCTCATCTCTCTTTCTACCTATGTCGATATGGACCACAACCTCTGGCTGTTCACTCTCCCCCCTTAAAATGTTCTGCAGCTGCTCAGTGACATCCTTGACCCTGGCACCAGGGAGGCAACATACCATCCTGGAATTATATCTGCGGCCACAGAAACGCCTGTCTGTTCTAACTATTGAAATGCCTGTCTGTCCTAACGATTGAATCCCCTATCACTATTGCTTTCCCGATCTTCCTCCTCCCCCCTGTACAGCTGAGCCATCCATGGTACTCAAA
Source organism: Squalus acanthias (assembly GCA_030390025.1). Taxonomy (NCBI): domain Eukaryota; kingdom Metazoa; phylum Chordata; class Chondrichthyes; order Squaliformes; family Squalidae; genus Squalus; species Squalus acanthias. Next base: position 68,011,461 of record CM059431.1, read on the forward strand.
GACTAGAGGGAGCCTTGTACAAATGTTTTATTAATTACAGTTATAAAAACTTTAAGACAAGAAGTAAATAAGTTAAAATATAAAAGTTATACTTATAGCAAAGTCAGTTAAAGACAGACACAACCTATTAACAGCTACAAGGTTTTGAGGCTACCAATCTCGAATGACCTTGTGGTAACATTTGAGCATGTCCTGTTCTGCTCTGGGAACGTTCTAATATTCCATGCCTTACGTCTACTTTATACACTATATCACTCATTATATTATGGGAACTATATTTCAATGTTTCCTAAGCCAAGCAGCCTCCTAACAATCCTACACTATTCCAATGCTATGATCCCATAAAAATAAGAAAACCACAGTAGAAAAAAACTGACTCCTGACATAGTTGTACAAGGACAGTAACACAAACTGCTGACAATAACAACTTTGAATCTAAAAGGCCTATTCTACTGAAAAGCCTGCAAAAAGTACCTCTCACATATCCCTCATATTGAGCATATTGACCATAGCCCATGGCTCGACAACACAATATATTTGCATATTCAGTTTTGTATACATTGAGTGTGCTACATAAAGATTTATAATAGCAATTACAATAAGAACAGATTGGGTAAGAATTAAAACCTGTGAGAGAATTCTAGCCATGGGATGTACACCTACGTTGCACACTGTTTCCCACCATCTATGCTTTCCTATCTGCCCTATGCCCATTCCTATGGCCACATTTCATTGTTGTAGATCAATTAGGTGGCGCTCTGATGTGACCGTCCAGTCAAGCATAGTTTTAAGACTCCGCGATAGTGGTAAAATCGAATGTCCAAACTGTATTGTGTCACGTCGTACTTCATTAATTTTCTCCTGAGTTTGCCGAAAGATGTCAATCATCTCCTTCAAAGACACTAACTTGTTACTGTTCATCCAATGACCCTGTCACTATCCTATTCTCCCCTTTCATAATACCTTTTAATTGCTTTTCCACATGCTTTCTATATCTATTCTGTTCCAAACGGCTGTCCCTGCTGTAGTCCCTATACCCAACCATTCAGCTATATCCCATTTTCCTCTCTGTCTACTGGGGTCTGTGGTGTTATCCCTTCGAACTGCATTTATATCTTGATCTGAATTTCTATCTAAATTTTTCAGACAACATCTGTTGGTAGAGCCTCTCATAGGTTTTGTTACACAAAACTGATAGCAAAACAATTTTTGAAAAATCAAACAGAGCAGGGATCATATTACAAATGTAAAATATATAATCGCTTGACTAAAACACTGCTACAAATCACTAAATTATCTATTTTAAAAAATAATCCCTTCAACTGAGACAAACCCTGAAACAAGCTTGGGAGAGACGAGCTCTCTGCCTTAGTTCCCAAGGTTTCTCTCTCTCTTTCTCGGAGCTGGAGGCTAGCAGCTTGTTTTGAAATTAACCTTTTCAATCCCGCACACAGATGTACAAAGAAAATGTCCAAGTTCTCTTTTAATGATTTTCACCTATTCCCTCAGGTAAGGAGCATTCAGAATGTTTGAACTCCCCTCAAAACAACAGATTCCAAGTTCTGGGTTTTCTGTGACAGTCTCGTAATTAATCATTTGAACCAACACATTGTATCAATTACAATTATGAGGGCAATTATCTAGGTTATGTCAAAATCCATTGATATTATTCCAGTCCATGGGTACTGACCTGTGTTGTAAATCATCTCCCATCATGGATGATTCCCAAGGGTAGATGTCCCATTTTTAATGTCAGCATTACGGTGTTTCATATGCAGATCAGTCTTTCAATATTGGAGTTTTTAAACTACAGGAGTGATCCAAGAAAATGGTTTTCTTTACTACTTCTCAGTCTTAACATCCAACAGTCCATATGGCCTTATCTAAGGTCCTCATCTTTGTTAGCATCACCTACCTTTCTCGAGGCATTTGCTCTTTTAGTCTAAGTTTCATTTGGCCAATATTACACATCATGATACAGACAAAGACAATCATAATACATTACATGGAAAGCTACATTGTACCATATTATTAAGAAATCATGAGCTTAAAAGATTCTCCAGCTTTCCTTTTGCCCTTATCCATCTGCTAAGTATTATTTCTCCATAGCTCTCAGTTAAACGAAAGGAACCCAACCCTGAATTTCAAAATACAAATTCTGTGTCCCTCTTTACTTTAATTTGAATCCCTCTGATAGGTACCAGACTCTATCTGATTATTTCATTAATTAAATTGTTTTCTCAATGGAGCATGGTCAGTGCCTTGATTAAAAAGTTTTCACACATCCCTGAGCCACATTAACCATTTCATGTCGTGCTGTTGTCACGTAACTGAGCATGTCTGAGACCCGTTCTTCAGTGCATCTTCACCTTGCATTTCCGCATACTAGTTGCCTCACATGCAACATATCACATTCACACACACACACACACACACACACACACACCGGTAAGATTATCCCACATTTGACATCAGATATAAGCCATTCTTGGGCTTTCAGGTTATCTTATTAAAAAATCGGGAGATCTCTGGAGGTCTTTGCTTGGTCCTGATGTCTTGGGTGGTGGCCAAGCTATCAAATGCAGTTTTTTTATTGTTCAGTGTAGGCAAAGACACAAATATTTCCAAGAGAAATTTATCAATTAACTATTCTTAACAATACTTTCCTGACAGTCACTAGAGTATACATTGATACCAGATTGATATCTTTTGGTTAATTATGCCCAGGTGATTTGAGAATGCACTCACACATCTTTCCCTAACCTCTTTAGATAGGTGATAATGGGTGAATTCGAACCAAAGAAAATGATTTTAGAAAAATTCCCATTTGTTGCTGTAATTTTCCTGTTACTATTTAATATCCTCAATCACTGCCTCTCATCCAATTTTACACATCCCAATAATTATTATTTCATCTCATTCATGAGCCCTTGCGGAACTTTACTGTCCAATACAATACTATCATTAACCCTTAAAACAAAGACTGAGGGCTAAAAATTGAGTAGCGCCCCCTTTGGGGCGCTAACTTCACAGGGGCGCTACAGTCAGATGAGCCGATCACAGACAGCCCAGCGAGAAAGGGGCTATCTGGGTTGCCTCCTCCCTTCCACTTCCTACTCTTCTGCTTCCTCCTCCTCCGTTTCCACTTGCTCCTCCTCCTCTTCCTCCTCCTACTCCTATGCCTCATTGCAGGGGCTGTGCCCTCATGATGGCGAGGTTGTGGAGCATGCAACAGACCACGATGAATCTTGAGACGCGTTCTGGTGAGTACTGCAGGGCTCCTCCAGAGCGGTCCAGGCAGCGGAGGCGTTGTTTAAGGATACCAATGGTCTGTTCTATCAGATTCCGTGTGGCAGCATGGCTCTCATTGTACGCATGCTGCCCAAGTGTGGTTGGGTTGAGGAGTGGAATCATGAGCCAGGTGGTCAGTGGATAGCCCTTGTTGGTCAGTAGCCACCCTCTGGTTTCTCTTGGTGGCTCAAAGACTGAGGAACAGCAGACTGGCACAGAATGAAAGCCAGGATACCGGGCATTCACCATGTTCTGAGTATTAATGAGTTGCTGTTCAAGCACTCGAGAAGGGAAAATTTAACTGAAGTTTAAGTGGATAATCAAATGTTTACTTAAAAGAAAGAGTCCAGTCCAAGTGGTTCCTGCACAATGCTGTATTTTTTGGGGAAAAGAAAACTGAATATTGACATGTCCTGTCAGTCCAACAGTACTGCTCTTTGGATTTGGGATAATTTTGAAAAGATAAAATCGACTCAAGCACAATATAGCAGGTTATTTTGAGAAATAAAAGGTTCAAGAAGAGGTTAAGTTTAAAAAAAAGTGTTGATAACTTGGACCAAGTTGGGAACGTTTAGGGGGAAAAATTCGGTTGCTTTGCACGCCTCCCGCAAAATTCAGCATGAGGTTAGCGGCGGCGGTAACAGGTAGTGCCCCACGGCGCTGCGCCGCCAGTGATGGCGTCATCGGTGTGCGCAGCGCCCCACTCGTGCCGTGGTCGTGATCTTCGGGAGCGCCCCCTAACTTACTGCTGGACGCTATGTCCGACGGGGTCAGGGGGGCCTACCTGCAGCCGGGGAGGCGCTATTTAAAGGCGAGGTGCGGGGCGGCCATTTTTACTGTTGGCCGCCTGCCAGCACCTGCCTGCGCTCCCGTCCCCGGCCTCCTGAACCGCCCCCCCACCCGCGGAGTGCCAGCTGCGCTCCAACAGCCCGGCACTCCTCTTGAGTGCCGGGCTCTTTTGCCGGCACTCCCGATCCCCGGGGGTCCAGCTCGGCCCCGGGTTGCGCTGCGCAAAGCCCCTCCCCTTTAAGAAGGGGAGGAAGGCCTGCAATACCGCGGCACGTGGCGTCGCAATATTCCCTCACAGCGCCCCAAGAGGGATGCGGGGCGCTTCCAGTAGCGCCCCGCTTCCCTCCTGGGGCGCTACCACTCAATTTCCGTCGCGGGGGTGCTAATTTTTCCGGCAAGGGCACTGGCGGAGTGACAGTGGTGGGAGGGCAAATGCTGTCATTCTGAGAGAGGACAGCAGTTTCTTGCTCCATGGAGCCACTGCCACTCTCCCAGGGTGGTGCCTCAGCATTACTAGCCATCTGTTGGAGGACAGATTGCTGGAGTGCTGTGACAGCAAGCAGAGCCTGCACGAGAGCTGTCTGATCCTGCATGACAGAAGTCTGAGCTTCCACTGCAGCTCTCAGATGTAGGCTGGCAACAGGCTCTCTGGTAGGCCTGCCAATGCACCAAGCATTTGTGTGTGCTTTCCCATTACCCTTCTTCTGTAGGCCATAGAAGTCCTTATCTGAGTCCTCTGTAGCAAAACTCGTGTGCGACCGCACCCTCCAGGGAGCTGGCACCTGCGCTACCCTTTCCACCTACCCTGGCTGCATCCCACTCATGCCCGGTGACTCACCACGTGCAGATCCCACCTCTAAGCTACCCTCTAAACTCTGCGCAGTCGCAGTATCTGAGCTGGTGGCTGCAGGTGTCAGAGCGAGTGATGGTGTTTCTCCTTCTTCATCACTCTCCTCTCCCTCTAATTTTTGATGTGGAGATGCCGGCGTTGGACTGGGGTGGACAAAAATGAGAAGTCGCACAACACCAGGTTATAGTCCAACAGATTTATTTAATTTTACAAGCTTTCGGAGCAGTTCGCTCCTTCGTCAGGTAAGTTTAGCAGTGAGAGAATCTCTTGGCTATGCTCTTTGATGTAGGGAAAGATTTGAATATATTTTGTCTGTGTTTAAATTGTGAATTCTGGGAGATTCTCTCACTGCTAAACTTACCTGACGAAGGAGCGAACTGCTCCGAAAGCTTGTAAAATTAAATAAATCTGTTGGACTATAACCTGGTGTTGTGCGACTTCTAATTTTTGAACCACTGGCCGTGCAGGTTGGATTTCTTGGGTCTCTGAAATGAGAAAGGCACAAGGGTGGGGTTGTGGTGAGGGGAGGCAGGGGAAAGCAAGAGGTGCATGCTTACACCATGTGCAGATTGTAAATCAGAAGAGATTGTGGGATGAGGGGAAGTTGGATGTGAGAAGGAGGATTACGTACGAGGATACCGGCATCTTGTATTTTTTCAGCCCTGCTGCTGGCCACGGGCTCAGCCATGCCCCTCCCAAGAATGGCCAGCACCATCTCCTCCATGGTGGTGAGGTGATGCAGCCCCTTTCCACACTCGTAATTCAAGCTCCGCACAAAACCTTGTGCAAGGGTCGGATTGTGTGAGAGAATTGGGGGGATAGCAAGATATCCATGCATACACCATCAGCAGCTTGTAAGTGAGAAGAGATTGTGGGATGAAGGGGAAGTGGGATGTGAGAAGAAGGTTTAGGTATGAGCATACCGTCATCATCAGCAATGCTTTCAACTTCCCCACTTGCCACGGACTCTGTGACTGTCCCTCCAATTATGTCAGGAACTATTTCATCCAGCTCCATGAGGTTCTGAAGTCTGGCTTCCCCTCCACCCTTCCGCTGGTGCTCCCAGCAATTCTTTGCAACCTTTGCCTGCAAGAGATAGGGAAGTGTACCAGTGAGTGGTGCAATGTGTTTTGGTGATGTGCCTGCCATGGTTGAATAGCTTGCAGTGTGTGCAAGGTGTGAGATGTCGGTGTGAGTCTTGCAGCAGTGGTAAGTATGTGAAGGTGAAATAAAACTATGATTGTGAGGTATAAGTGGTGATTGCTAGAGATTTTTGGTAGGTGAGTGATGGGGGTGTGGTGCATTGAGCAGTGTGTGAGGCTAGTGGTGCAGATGGTGGGATATGGCACTTGATGATGCATTCACTCACCTTGACCACTCGTGTGAGGTCATTAAACTTTTTGCGGCACTGGATCCAGGTCCTGGGTACAGCACTCATCGCAGTGACGGCTTGAGCGATCTCCTCCTACTGCCTTCTGGTGTTCAGCCTTGAAGGCCTTCTGCCTCCCTGTGGGTAGAGGACCTCATGATGTCTTTGTACCCCCCAGGACCAAGGCCTCCAGTGCCGCATCTGAAAATCTCCTTGCCCTTTTCTTTGGCTGTTGGGCCATGGCTCTGTTCACAATGCTTCTGCAACAAAGCACCTCTCCTTTAAGTAGTGAAGAGAGCTTAGTCCAATCTTTTTTGGCCAGTAGACTGCACTCGATATTGGCCCTCCTGTTCAGCGCTAATTTTTGACAGATGAATTGTCATCGTTTGACAACTCTGTGAAGCTGTTAAACACTGACATTCTCTGTAGTTTGATGAGTTCCTGAATTCAAGACCTCATCAAACCTCTTTTTTTTGCAGAAATTAGATGGTTGTTGCATTGGAGAATGCAACGGCCATCTGTCATCTCTGCCGCGGAAGTGCGAGACTCTCCGCATACCCAATGATTGAAGCCTGCAGGATGAAACAAAGTGCACTTTTACTAACACTTTGCACTTACCTCACATACTCACCTCTCCACACTTGCACCCATCACTCACCTCCACAGCTCACTTTTGGACCCCTCCGACCCCCTCAGACCCACTGCTCGCCTCAGTGACCCTGGCGGGGTTCGGAGCCTTCGGGAAGCCCGCACTTTTGTGGGTAAAATGGGGATAATCCTCTTATCTGCCTGTTAACTACCTGTTTGGTCTCACCAATACCCTGTACAGTTGTACAGTCATCTCCATCAATGTAGCCCCAAAACATCGGCAGCAACAGAAACAATGCCGCAGGAAAATCAACGCTGGAGCACTCAAAGAACCCGCTAAGAAAGCCCTATTCAGCCTGTGCCTCACAAACAACCAGTGATGCAGAGACACAGAGTGTCCACAGTGCCTGGTCAGCACTCAAGGCCTCCATAATCAGCACCTGTGAAGAGATGCTCGGTCACTCGACCAGGAAACACCAAGACTGGTTCGACGAGAACGACCAGGAGATCCAGGAGCTAATAAGCCGCAAGCGCAAGGCATTCCTGATCTGGAAACAGCAATACAACTCGAGAGCAAGAAAGCAGCTCTACAGATGCCTGAAGGCCGAGGTCCAACAAAAAACTCGCAACCTAAAGAACAGATGGTGGGTGGAGAAAGCGCAGGAGATCCAGCAGCTAGCCGACAACTACGACATGTGTGGATTCTTTAGTGCAGTCAAGACCATCTACGGCCCAAGCACCCAAGGTCCTACCCCACTGCGGGCCAAGAACGGAGAGGTACTCATCAAGGACAGGGAGGCAGTCAGTGCCCGTTGGAAGGAGCACTTCGAAGATCTCCTTAACCAAGACTCTGTCTTCAACGCGAGTGTCCTCAACTCCATCCCGCAGCATGCTACCCGCCACCATCTCAGCACAACCCCAGCCCGGCATGAGGTTGAAAAGGCCATCCGACAACTGAAGAACAACAAGGCCTCAGGAGCAGATGGAATCCCTGCCGAGGCGCTAAAGCATGGCGGAGAAGCACTACTGGCGCGAATTCATGAACTAATTTCTCTTATCTAGAAGGAGGAGAGCATGCCAGGGGATCTCAGAGATGCCGTAATTGTGACCATCTTCAAGAAAGGTGACAAGTCCAATTGCGGTAATTACAGAGGAGTTTCCCTGCTGTCTGCCACAGGGAAAGTCGTCGCAAGAATCCTCCTCAATCGCCTTCTCCCAGTGGCTGAAGAGCTCCTCCCAGAGTCGCAATGCGGATTCTGCCCACTAAGGGGCACAATAGACATGATCTTCACCGCGCGCCAATTACATGAGAAATGCAGGGAACAGCACCAACCGCTGTACATGGCCTTCCCTGACCTCTCAAAGGCCTTCGACACCATCAACTGTGAGGGATTATGGAGTGTCCTCCTCAAATTTGGCTGCCCTCAAAAGTTTGTCACCATCCTCCGCATGCTTCACAATGACATGCAAGCCGTGATCCTGACCAATGATTCCACCACAGACCCAATTCATGTACGGACCGGGGTCAAGCAAGGCTGTGTCATCACACCAACGCTCTTCTCGATCTTCCTTGCGGCAATGCTCCATCTCACCTTCAGTAAGCTCCCCGCTGGAGTGGAGCTAATTTACAGAACAAACGGGAAACTGTTCAACCTCCGTCGCCGCCAGTCCAGATCCAAGGTCATCCCTTCTTCTGTCATCAAGTTACAGTATGTAGACGACGCTTGCGTCTGCGCACACTCGGAGGTCGAACTCCAAACCATCGTTAACACCTTCACCGAAGCATACGAGAGCATGAGCCTTACACTAAAAATCTGTAAGACTAAGGTCCTCTACCAACCTGCCCCCGCCACACAGTACTGCCCCCCGATTATCAAAATCCATGACAAGGCCTTGGACAACGTGAACCACTTTCTATACCTCGGGAGCCTACTGTCAACAAGGGCAGACGTCGAAGACGAAGTCCAACACTGCCTTCAGTGGGCCAGTGCAGCCTTCGGTCGCCTGAGGAAGAGAGTGTTTGAAGACCAGGACCTCAAACCCGGCACCAAGCTCATGGTCTACAGAGCAGTAGTGATACCCGTCCTCCTGTAAGCCTCAGAGACATGGACCATGTACAGCAGGCACCTCAAAGCACTGGAGAGGTACCACCAACGCTGCCTCCGCACGATCCTACAAATCCATTGGCAGGATAGGCGCACCAATGTCAGTATTCTCGCTCAGACCAGCATCCCCAGCATCGAAGCTTTGACCACGCTCGATCAGCTCCGATAGACGGGTCACATCGGCCGCATGCCCGATACGAGACTCCCAAAACAAGCCCTCTACTCGGAGCTCCAACACGGCAAGAGAGCCCCAGGTGGGCAGAGGAAACGCTTCAAGGACACCCTCAAAGCCTCCTTGAAAAAGTGCAACATCCCCACCGACACCTGGGAATCCCTGGCCCAAGACCGTACAAAGTGGAGGAGAAGCATCCGGGAAGGCGCCGAATACCTCGAGTCTCTTCGTCGGGAGCAAGCGGAAGCCAAGCGCAAACAGCGGAAGGAGCGCACGTCAACCCAAGCACCCCACCCACCCAGCCTCTTCAAACACCATCTGCCTCACCTGTGACAGAGACTGTAGGTCCTGCATTGGACTCGTCAGTCACCTGAGAATTTATTTTTAATGTGAAAGCAAGTCATCCTCGGTTCCGAGGGACTGCCTAAGAAGAGAAGTACAGTTGTACCAGGACTTCCCTGCTTTTATACTCCAAACCCCTTGCAATGAAGGCCAACATTCCATTTGCCTTCCTGATTACTTGCTGTACCTGCATGCTAACTTTTTGTGTTTCATGCACAAGGACCCCCAGGTCCCTCTGTACTGCAGCATTTTGTAATCGCTCTCCATTTAAATAATAATTTGCTTTTTCAATTTTTCCTACCAAAGTGTATAACCTCGCACTTTCCCACATTATACTCCATCTGCCAAATGTTTGCCCACTCACTTAACCTGTCTATATCCCTTTGCAGATTCTTTGGGGGAAAAATTGGGTTGCCCTCAACCGAATTTTTCCCCCTTTGTGTCCTCTTCACAACTTGCTTCCCCACCTATCTTTGTATCATCAGCAAATTTGGCTACATTACACTCGGTCCCTTCATCCAAGTCATTAATATAGATTGTAAATAGTTGAGGCCCCAGCACCGATCCCTGTTGCACCCCACTAGTTACCGTTTGCCAACTGGAAAATGACCCATTTAACCCGACTCTCTGTTTTCTGTTAGTTAGCCAATTCTCTATCCATGCTAATATATTACCCCCAACCCTGTGAGCTCTTATCTTGTGCAGTAACCTTTTATGTGGCACCTTATCTAATGCCTTCTGGAAATCCAAATACACCACATCCACTAGTTCCCCTTTATCCACCCTGCTCGTTACATCCTCAAAGAACACCAGCAAATTTGTCAAACATGATTTCCCTTTCATAAAACCATGCTGACTCTGCTTGACTGTATTATGATTTTCTAAATGTCCTGCTACTGCTTCCTTAATAATGGACTCCAGCATTTTCCCAATGACAAATGTTAGGCTAACTGATCTATAGTTTCCTGCTTTCTGTCTCCCTCCCTTCTTAAATAGGGGTGTTACATTTGTGGTTTTCCAATCCGCTGGGACCTCTCCAGAATCCAGGGAATGTTGGTAGATTGCAACCAATGCATCCACTATCTCTGCAGCCACTCATTTTAAGACCCGAGGATGCAGGCCATCAGGTCCAGGGGACTTGTCCACCTTTAGTCCCATTATTTTACTGAGTACTTTTTCTTTAGTGATAGTGATTGTTTTAAGTTCCCCCCTCCCTATAGCCCCTTTATTGCGTATTATTGGGATCATTTTAGTGTCTTCTACCGTGAAGGCTGATAAAAAATATTTGTTGAAAGTCTCTGCCATTTCCCTGTTCCCCATTATTAATTCCCCAGTCTCATCCTCTGAGGGACCAATGTTTACCTTAGCTACTCCCTTCCTTTTTATATACCTGTAGAAGCTCTTACTATCTGTTTTTATATTTCTTGCTAGTTTACTCTCATAATCCATCTTCTCTCTCTTTATTATTTTTTTAGTCATCCTTTGCTGGTTTTAAAAAATTTCCCAATCCTCTGGCCTACCACTAATCTTGGCAACATTGTATGCCTTTCTTTTCAATTTGACACCATCCTTAACTTCCTTAGTTAGCCACAGATGGTTCTCCCTTCTCTTGAAGTCTTTCCTTCTCACTGGAATATATTTTTGTTGAGAGTTATGAAATATCTCCTTAAATGTCCGTCACTGCTTATCAACCGTCTTACCCTTTAATCTAGTTTCCCAGTCCAATTTAGCCAACTCTGCCTTCATACCTTTGTAATTGCCTTTATTTAAGATCAGGAAACTTGTTTGAGACTCAACTTTCTCACCCTCCAATTGAATTTGAAATTCAACCATGCTATGATCACTCCTTCCTAAAGGATCCTTTACTATGAGATCATTTATTAATCCTGTCTCATTACGGAGTACCAGATCTAAGATAGCCTGCTCTCTGGTTGGTTCCACAATGTATTGTTCTAGGAAACCATCCCGGATACACTCTATGAACTCTTCCTTGAGGCTACCTTGGCCAATTTGATTTGTCCAATCAATATGAAGATTAAAATCGCCCATGATTATTGCTGTACCTTTCTTACAAGCCTCCATTATTTCTTGATTTATACTCTGTCCAACAGTGTAGCTATTGTTAGGGGGCCTATAGACTATGCCCACCAGTGACTTCTTTCCCTTGTTATTTCTTATCTCCACCCTAACTGATTCTACATCTTGATCTTCTGAGCCTATATAATTTCTCACTACTGCACTGATCTCATCCTTTATTAACAGAGCTACCCCACCTCCTTTTCCTTTCTGTCTATCCTTCCGAAATGTCAAATACCCCATAATATTCAGTTCCCAGCCTTGGTCACCTTGCAACCACGTCTCTGTAATGGCTATCAGATCATACCCATTTATATCTATTTGTGCCATCAACTCATCTATCTTGTTACGAATGCTGTGTGCATTCAGATAAAGAGCTTTTAATTTTGTCTTTTTACTATTTTTCCGTGCTTTGACCCCACTTTCTGATGCACTCTTATTTTTATATGTTCTGTCCCTTCCTGTCACACTCTGGTTACCATTACCCCCATTGCTACCCTGCTCTATTGCTTTCTCCTTTCTCTTTGACTTTTTAAATCCCCGCTCACCTGAACCCCCCCCCACCCTCCACACTTCCTCTCATCATACACATTATGCTACTCTGCCTCACACATCTTCAAAGCCCTTCAACAGGGAGCAGACTAATCCACTTCCACTCTTCTTGCAGATGAAACTCACAAGTTACAGAAGGAAGAGTGTAAGATCAGGAGGAGGTCCTGCCTTGGCACACGTGCTCACAAACTGGAGGAGTCTATCATTCACATAATTGGCAGAGAAAGGGTATGCAGCTTAGGAGATGGCGAGGCTGGAGGCCACGCACAGTAGTGTGCTTCTCTTCTTTCTCTATTCATACTGAACTCTCCCACTCATACACTCAGCTTAAAAACTTAGTAGTGTATTGTGCTCTGACTCATCTGCTGTTGCTTACCCTTGCCATTACATGCTAACCCTCTGTCCATTAAACATCTTGGGCAGGAGTTTCCACTAGGTTGCGCAAAAGATCAAGGAATTTCAAGCGCAAATTATGTTCCGCGTAATTCAAGTTTCCGCGATCTTTTGCGCTAGTTTAAAAAACATTCGCTAGAAGCTGGCCCCGCCCACAAAACTGGCCACTCCCCCTCAGATCGAATTAATCACATTGCGAGTTTCTGCTGATTGCGCCCATTTGTAGGCCTTCGAGGAGGCTCTTAAAATGAAGCATTTTTTTTAGATGGAAGGACACTAAAAGGCTCATTTTAAAAGCTTTTAAATATCATTAAAAAAATTTAATAAGAAACTGACCACTGCTCACCAATGTAACTAATAAATGTTTTTTTATAGTTAAAAAAAAAATCATTTTCAGTTATTTAAAATCATATTACTCACAAGTGATGAACTAGACACTCTGATTAAAAATGCTTATTTTTTGTGATAAACCCATTTTCAGCTCTATTGATCAGACTGCACCAGCCCACCACTCTTAAATATATCAAGGAATATTTTCTAATGCAAATTTTCTTCTAAAATGGCATTCTAATGTTGCCTCGCCTGCTGAGTTTTTCCAGCGTTTTCTGTTGTTATTTCGGATTTCCAGCATCCGCAGTATTTTGCTATCATTCTAAAACACTGCCTGATTGCGCTGGTTCATGAAAGATTTTACGTTCGGCGATATGCAAATGAGTTTGAATGGAAAATTGAGCAAAGAAACACTTCTAAAAACTAGCCCAATTTTGAGTGCAATTTGTGCCTGGATCACCAATTGGGGCCAAAGTGGAATATCTTGTCCCTTGTGCCTTGCTGTAACACATACTGGGGGTGGGGGTGATTTTTGGCAAATACTTTAGGCGCTAAAGAGGTAAAGAGGTGGCCAAGATGGGGACTTAAGCTGACATGCTGGTTTACCCTGCGTTTAACGCAAGACGCCATCTTGGTAAAGGAGTTGAAGCCAGCGCTAGAAATGGCTACCTGGAGGCTTGTCAAACGGGTGACTGAAACTTAAAATGCCTGCTGGCGCTCATTAAAGAGGCTGCATGACATTTTGGTGGCTAGCGCTTTAACTAATGCCCTCTCCTAACAGCGCCCAGCTGTTTGTGAGTTAACACGGCTTTGATGTCGATTTCAAGTGCTACTTAAAGGGATACTCACCACTTAAAGGGATATTCACTATTTCATGATCATTGCTGCTGGAGCAGTAAAGAGGACCTCTGAAACACATTGAGAGACTTTCTGGGACACTTTGTCAAGATTTCACCAACACTCGAGCAATATTTACTCCAGAAATTCTCTGAGGTCTTCACCTAAAAAGATTAAGTGCTGTGCTACTCCACCTTATTGGACACCTTATAGAAATCACCAGGAGAAAAGGAGTGCTTGGTCATAGGCATCTTGCTAGGGGTCCCCATTGGTCTGGACGAGGAATGGGAGGAGGACATGAGGCCAGGAATGGGAGAAGGACATGACAGCAACACCAGCTGCTGCAGGAGAGAGGGACAGGAGGGCGAGGAGGGTGAGGTGGCGTCCTTCTCCACTGTGGGTTCAGGACATCCCTTCTTCTCTGGACCTCCGCCACAAGGACCTCCAGTGCCACATCCGAGAACCTGTGCGTCCTCTCCCTCGGTCCCTGAGCCATCCACCTGGGAGTTGGTGCGAGGAACCCACGAAAATTGTGTCTAATCAGCACTTGAGTGCTAAACCTGCAGGTTTCTGATTAGCACCTCCAAGCAAATTCAGATTATGGTAATCAGCAATCAGGACCAAAATTGTGTGCTAAATCTGGACTTTCAAACAGGCTAGTCTTATTAGCATTGCACCCATTTAGTGCCTGTTTTCACCCTTTGGCCAAAATAACCCCCACTGAGTTTGGGAAATCCATTCAATGGTGCCCTGACACCCACTCTTGCTCTTTAAGCACGAGCACAATTGAGTTAAAGGCCTGCACTGGATGATTCACCAAGCACAAGTAAGCAGGAGCAAGTGCAGGTGGAAATGACAGCCCAGGATACAGCTCACCAAAGGGCAAGCTTGTCTCCGAGCTCTGCTGAAGAGGACAGAGATATAGATGTCAGCGGCCCAGCTTTCTCTGCACCACCAATTGCCCAATTCATTGGACTGTCTGCCAGTTAGCTTGTGCAGCATGTCAGAGAGTGTGGAGGAGCCATTATCTACAGGTTTTCATCAGTGTGAGAATTAATATGAAGAATTGCTATCAGCTTTTACAATTATAATCTTTTTAAAAAAATTTATGTGAAGAGTGTTCTACTGGTAGCTGAGCCCTGCAATGTTAAAATCAATATGAATGTTGGTCTTTGGAGGGATGCAGTTCACTTGAGAAGGATTGGGAGAAATGTTGGACATGACTCTAAATGAAGGGGAGCAGGGGTTATTCAGCTGAAACTCTTTTCAATGAGCTACTGTTGAAGAGCTCTGGCTACAGGCAACTATCGGAGTCATCCCGTTATCTCCACCATCCTCTATGTCATAGTGTCCTCTCTCTCACAATGCTTAAGATCCTCGTCCAGTGGTGGCTCCATGTATTGTCCCTGTTACACACAGCAAGTGTAGCAAAGTTATCAAGCATGCAGCACACTACCACAAATCTGAAAACATGGTCAGGGACGTACTGCAAAGCTCCTCATGAAAAGTCCAGGCAGCGGCAGTGTTGCTTGAGCACACCGACCATCTGCTCAATTATATTTCTGATGACGGCATGGCTCTCGCTGTAGGTCTGCTATGCCTTTGTGCCTGGGTTTGTGACAAGAGTAATGAGCCATATCTTCAGAGGATACCCCTTGTCACAATGGAGCCAGCCTGTGATCTGACGGCCAGATTGGAATAAAGGCGGCACAGAGAACTGGCACAGGATGAATTAATCATGACTGCTGCCCGGAAACCCAGAACAGACCTGCATGATGTCATGCCTGTAGTCACAAACAAGTTGTACACTCGGAATGGAATCTATTTCTGTTGAGAAAGATTCCAGGATGGTGATGGGGAGCATGCAAGGCAATGTAAGTGCAGTCAATGGCATCTTGGACTCTGGGGAAGTCTAAAAAACAAGCAAAGCCGAGTGCTCTTTTGTCCTGCTTTGCTCTGCCCATTGGGAATGTGATGTATTTGTTCTTCCTTGTGTAGAGAGCCTCGGTCACCTCCCTGATACAGCGGTAGACTGTGAACTAGTACTATTGGGCAGGGTTCAAACTAATTTGGCAGGGGGAGGGGAACCAGAAAATAGCAGAAAGGAGCACAAAATTAGATCAGGGGGCAGAGAGATATAAGCAGCAGTACAATTAGAAATACCCCTAAAATTGCAGGGACCAGATTGAGGAAAATAGCAGAAGTGATGAAGGAGGTATTCATTCGTATGGACGTCAATGTCTGTAGTGTGACTAATCAGGTTGGTGAGCTCCAGGCACAAATTGCCACCTGGGATTATGACGTGGTTGCATTAACAGAGACATGGCTCATAGAAGGCCAGGAATGGGTTCTTAATAGTCCTGGTTACCTAGGCCACATAATTCAACCCTGTAGCGCCGGAAGTTTTGGCTGCTTAAAAAAATATGGCGTCTCCATCACTTCCGGCCACTTCTGGCGTGGCCCGTGCTGTTCACCATCTTGGTGAGGGTGATAGTGCGGGCGGTATGTGCATGCCCTGGCAGTATGCAGAGTAAGCAGATCGTGACGTCAGTCAGTATGTAACGCTGATTTGACGCATAGCCTACTTTTTACAACATCGCCGCACCATTCAACGCCCTCTCCTAAACACTCACATAAGATCCTGCGTGGCCAGACAGGTTGGGGTTCTTGGGTATCTGCAAGGAGAAAGGCACAAGGGTAGGGTTGTGATGAGGGGAGAGGGGAAAGCAAGATGTGCATGCTTACACCATCAGCAGCTCATAAGTAAGAAAAGGTTGTGGGATGAGGAGGAAGTGGGATGTGAGAAGGAGGATTAGGTATGAGCATTCTGTCATCTTCAATGGTTTCAGCCTCGCTGATCACCACAGCCTCAGTGGACGGCGCCTCCAATAATGTCAAGCACGGTCTCCTCCAGCTGGGTCAGGATATGCAGGCTAGCCAGTCCCTCGCTGGTTAGCTGCTGCTGTCTGTGATTATTATCCACCTTGCCCTGCAAGAGAAAGGGAAGTGTGTCAGTGAGTGAGGTGCAAAGTGTTTCGGTGATGTGCCTGTCAGCTTTGAGTAGCTGGCACTGTGTACAAACTGTGAGATGTGGGTGTGAGACTTGGAGCAGTGGCAAGTGTGTGAGGGTAAGCTGTAGCTATGAATGTGAGGTATGAGGCGTGATTGATAGAGATTGTTGGTAGTTGAGTGATGCGGGTGTGATGCAATGAGCAGTGTGTGAGGCTCGTGGTGCAGTTGGTGGGAGACGGCTTTTGAAGATGCATTCACTGACCCTGACCACTCATGTGAGGTCATTGAACTTCTTTCAGCACTGGATTCAGGTCCTCAGGGCAAGACTGCTGGAAGTGACCACTTTGGCTATCTGCTCCCACTGCCTTCTGATTGTGTGTCTAGAGGGTCTCCTGGCCCCCTGCGGGTAGAGGACCTGTCTCCTCCTTTCTACCCCCTGCACTAAGGCCTCTAGTGCTGCGTCCGAGAACCTTGGTGACCTTTCTCTGCCCTGTTGAGCATTACTCAGTCATAGTTGTTTGCAAGCACCTCCAGCAGCTGCTGAATGCAGAATGCACCTCACCTTTAAGAGGTGCAGACTGCCTTTAAAAGTGGAGACTAGCTTTAAATAGAGCTAGCCTCGCACGAACTTCAGTCCCCTGCTGAGCACTCAGCCACTTAGCAGCGCACTCAGCGCTGGGCTGCACGCATCAATCATGGTAATTAGTAGGCAGCACGAAGGTCACTTGCTGCCTGCATTACTTTCAATGGGCGTGGGCCGATCGCACATCGCATTTTCGGGCCTAATCAAATTGTAAGTATTCAGGGTGGATATGAAGGAAAAAGAGGAGGAGGCATGGCAGTATTGATTAAGGATGATATTACAGTTCTAACTAGAAAGGATATACTAGATGGTTCTAGATGGTTCTCGAACTGAATCTATTTGGCTCGAGTTGAGGAACGGAGAGGGAGCTGTTACATTGCTGGGAGTTTTTTTTATAGAGCTCCAAAAAGTGAGAAGGAGATAGATAAGCCTATTTCTCAGCTAATTTCAAAGGCGTGTAACAAAAATAGAGTAATAATATTAGAAGAGTTCATTTCCCCAATAAAGACTGGGAAAAACAGTGCTAAGGGTAGGGAAGGGGAAGAATTTCTGATATGTACACAGGAGAACTTTCTCGATCAATGTCCGCAGTCCAACAAGGAAGCAGTGTTGGATATGGTCCTGGAAAATGAAGTAGGGCAAGTGGAGTGTGTTATAATGGAGATCATCTAGCTATCAGTGACCACAACACAATTTGGGTTTAAAGTAATTATGGAAAACGACTACAAAATATCGAAGGTAAAAATGCTCAACTGGGAATTGGTTAAGTTCAGTGATTTAAGAAGGGACTTAGCACAGGTAGATTGGAAAAGGCGATTGCAGGGTAAAGCAGTAATGGAGCAATGGAAGGCATTCAGGGAAGAGATAGTTCAGGTACAAACTGGGCATATTCCTTTTTAGGTAAAGCATCCAAAGCTAATGCGCCCTGGATGACAAAGGAAATAAAAGCCTCGGATCGCGGCAGTGCTGCACGGGACATTGTGCAGTGCGGCACCACTACCGCACTGCCTGCGTCCTTTAGCGCTACAGGAAAGAAGTGGAGCACTTGATTTAGTGCTCCACTTCCTGCCTGGAGCGCAAACACCGAATTTTGAAAAAGTTGGGAATCATTAGTGCTTGGTGCTAGGTTTCCCAACTTTCAAAAGTTAGTGCCCCAAACGGGGCGACACTGAATTTCTCCCCCTGTAAGCCTTTCTCTTACTACTGTTCAGCCTTCAAGAATTACGAATAAGCGTAACAATGACAGACAAGTATGTGATCAATAAAATTGGTCTTTATTCACACTACAGTTCAAAATTCAAGTGTACATCGAAGCATTCTCTCGCAATCAATATGCTTCCAATTTACCCGTACATAAAAGTATTCCCCAGCAATTTATACACTACCTCCGGACGATTTATATCCCAAGTCAACCGTACATAAAAGTACCCTTTAACAATATCTAAGCTCTATGTCCGACTTTTATACATACTCCTTTATCTCTGGGTGATCAGTCCAGGAAAAGTCGTAAGTAGAAACATAGACTGGCCAGCTTTCTTTGTTCGTCTGTTCTTCCGTTCTGTCTTCTTTCTTTCTTTGTTCTGAATTTCCCACCTCTGGGTCACTTCTTTTATAGGGCCTTTCTGCCGGCCCCCCTCATATATCACTGTCTGCCTTCCTCTGGTAGGTCAGTTTCACTCCAAACCTTCCCTGATTGGAGTTCCTTCCGCATGACATGCTCATGTTCCTGTGAGGTGTGTGGGGGCGGGACTTCCTCATCACTCATGTTTCTCCTTCCTGTCCATGTGGTCTTACAAACAAAGGACCATGCTGACCACCAGGCAAAGGATCCCCAGCTGACTTCCGTCATTTTGTGTCTTCACAAACAAAGAACACATGCTAACCTCCTACATTTTGAACCATTTCACAATTCATTCTGAACTTCGATCTCCACATGGTAGCAGCGGTTTTATTACAGATTCTAGAATCTTACAGTCCTCCCTTAAATGTCTCTCATGTTTATTCATGTGCAGACATTTCACCAGAGTTGGAACAGTATGTATTCCAATCGGACATAGTCCCCTTTTATCCCCAATAATGCAATATCTATACCCCCATTTCACATTATTAAAGCTGATCCCGTAACAGTTCACTCGTACGCTTAAATTGTCTTCCCTTGTTCTTTCTTTGTTTGCGTCTTGCCCGCATTCCCCACTCCCACATAAGCACGATCACACACACATTAGCTGTAAACATAGCAGAGCTTGTGAGCACAGTCTTACCCATGGAACTAAATCTATACGTTTATATCCCAAATCCCACCAAGAAGTTGCCTCGTTCATTAACGAGGTTATTATTCTGTCATTAGCATCATTCCTCCCTTTCAAAACTGAGAATGTCCTTCCCATTCTCTAATTCGTTTCACAAACTCAGTGGGATTTTCATTTATCCAAGGTAACCCATATCCAAAAATGGACACGTATTTCTCCAAATCTTCTACCCCGGTTGATGCCTTAACATACATTGGATTCTGATCCATTAAAGGCAGAATAGTCCTGTTCCCAATTTTTACCATCCTTTAGGTTTAATACACATAGTACTGTTAGATACCAGACATACTGTAGCATTCTTTTGCCCATATTTATACTTTATTTCTGTGGTGGTCCAACAATAGACACAACGGTGGTATATTTTTTCGACCTTACGGCAGTGACCTGACACTGATACTTAGACATTCTTGTCAAGTTAAATTCGCATAACGGCTCTTCATCAGACAAGACATCATACATACACATGGTGGTTTTTCCTTGGGTCTTACTTAGGTGTAATTTTACCTCATAGAGAGATTGGTTATATTTAACAACATATCCGGGCGCTGATGTATAATTATATAAAACACTTCTGGAAACCCATATTGGCTGCCTTATACACCCGCAGTGGTGCCCAAGGTTTGGACATTACGAGCATTCTTAATATGATTCCTATCAAACTATCATCGCTAGTCTGATTATATTCATGTGGCGTGACACGCACCACAGTAAGGGGAAAAATTCGGTTGCTTAGCGCCTCCGGTTAGCGCCCTAAGAGAATGCAACGCAACTAGCGACCAGCGATGTTTGCGCCGCTCGTGAAATTGACCAGTGTTTTTGCGGCGGCGCTAAACTCTACTGCCCCGATCTCCTGCGCCCGCAGATCATGACATCAGTCGAGCGTGCAACACCCCAGTGGCGCCCCGGACCGGATATTGAGTGGCGCCCCCCTCCTTTCCACCTGCCGCAATCAATGACAGGGAGAGTGGAATGGGGTTGGGGGAGCGCTATTTAAAGGCGCCCTCTTCCTGCCTTTTTTGTGGGAGACTGTTTTGCACCACTCATTCTGACAGAGAGAGAAAGATTCTGAGAGAGAGAGAGACTTCTGCAGAGAGTCAATGCTGTGTGAAGTAGTTTTGGCTACTGAGCAGCACTTTTCAGGTTCTTTTGGATTTGACCTTCATTACTTCGATTGTCAAGAGACTTTGGGGGCTGCACTGGTTTGGGGCGTCGTCCTGCGCCTGCAGAATCGGAGGCATCCAAGACGCAGAGAGAGAGTGGCAATCATGGCCAGAGGGAGGAGGGCCAACAAGCCTCTTCACAGGAGACCTTACCCTCCCAGGGTATTGCGGGAACAATTCTCCTACATTCATTTGTCTGAGGAGCAGTGTTTGCGCAGGCTGCACTTCAGCAAGGAGGTGGTCACTGAGGTCTGCCACCTGCTGCAGCCAGATCTACAGCCTCAACTGAGGATCAGGACGTCTCTGTCGGTGGCAGTGAAGGTCACAGTGGCTCTGAATTTTTATGCCACTGGCTCCTTTCAAGCAGCTACAGGGGACATTGCCAATATCTCCCAGTTCGCGGTCCATTGCTGTATCCAGGAGGTCGCAAATGCCCTCTATAAAAGGAGACACCAGTACATCTCTTTCCCGATGACCTGGGACTATTCTATATTTCTTAAGACTAA
The DNA here is from genome assembly GCA_030390025.1 of Squalus acanthias. Classification (NCBI taxonomy): domain Eukaryota; kingdom Metazoa; phylum Chordata; class Chondrichthyes; order Squaliformes; family Squalidae; genus Squalus; species Squalus acanthias. The sequence goes on from CM059431.1 coordinate 68,032,725, forward strand.
AGGGATATGGGGAGAAAGCAGGGACAGGGTACTGAATTTGGATGATCAGCCATGATCTCATTAAATGGTGGACAGGCTCGAGGGGCCGAATGGCCTACTCCTGCTCCTATCTTCTATGTTTCTATGTTAACCAGCATGAACGCGCATTGGGCTTTGCGAGGATAGCGGGCTTCCCCATGGTGCAGGGCGCCATTGACTGCATGCACGTGTCATTGCGGGCACCGCATGAGAATGCAGAGGTTTTCCAAAACCGCAAGGGGTTCCACTCCTTAAATGTTCAGTTGGTCTGCGACCACAGACAGCTGATACTCGCTGTCAATGCCCGCTATCCTGGCAGCAGCCACGATGCTTTCATCCTGCGACAGTCTGGTGTGCCAGAGCTTTTCCAGGCAGTGCATCAGCCAAGTGGTTGGCTCCTCGGGGACAAGGGTTATCCACTCTGCACCTGGCTGATGACACCGCTCCGTAACCCCAACAGCCCTGCTGAGCTGCGGTACAATGAGAGCCACCTCGCCACCAGGAACATCATTGAGCAGACGATCGGCATGCTCAAGCAACGGTTCCGCTGTCTGGACCACTCAGGAGGAGCCTTGCAGTACTCGCCTGAGCGAGTCTCCCTCTTCATAGTTGTTTGCTGCATTCTTCATAACCTTGCAATCCTCAGGACTCAGCCAATGCCACGAGGCCTTGGTGCACCACCAGAGGAAGAGGAGGAGGATGATCAGCAGCAGCACCAAGGCGGGAGGGAGGCCCACAATGTTGAGACTGCAAGGGCCGTCCATCAAAGACTGATAACAAGCCGCTTCTAGGCCCCTACTCAGGAAATGGCTTCTGGCTTGGAGAACAACATGATGGAAAGCAACCCGCAACCCCTAAGCCGGCCAAGGCAGCAATGATTCCAAAGGCCAAACATGTACATTTTGAGTATAACAACTTTTTTATTTTACAAACTCTGTGTGTGTCATTTATTCATGACAAACTAATAAAAAGAAACACAAAAAATCAATAATTAACATAACTGGTTCTCATAACCTGGAGAGAATGTCCAAAACACTAAACAAAAGTTTGAACATGAACCTTGGCCTTTAATAAAAGTTGACCAACATTTCATCAGACCTCCTACTTTTTGCCCTTCGAGGGTGATCTCCTTCCCTTGCCCACTTGCCCCCTTCCCACCCTACTGCTCCTCTGTAATGGGGCTCCAGTGGCTGCAGCAAGGCTGGTGGAAGGTTGCTGAATGTCAGATCCTGAGACTGCAGATGCCCTTGAAGGACGGCCTTGACCAGCTCTGGGCCTGGAGGGCCCGGCTGCAGACTGCACCAATTCTGCAGGGGCGACAGCAGTCTGGGCTACAGATGGTGGCAAGTGCAATGGGGAAGTAACAGTAGTGGCAGCAGGAATGCTGTCATCTTGAGAGAGGTCAGCACCTCCCTGCTCAACCGACACAGTGGCACTCCCACGGGGCAGCACCCCAACATCCGGAACAACCTGCTGGAGCACAGATTGCTGGCCTGCTGTGGCGCCGTGAGAGCCCCGGGGCAATGTGTCCGAACCAGCGACAATGGCAGCAGTCAGTGCTTGCGTGGCCTCAATCTGATACTGCATGAGAGCAGTCTGAGATTGGATCACGGCAGTCAGTGACTGAATTGCAGCACTAAGCATTTGCGTGGCATCCACCTGTGCTACAGCGTAGTGCTCCACACTCCTTGCCAGTGCATCAATGCTTTCGGGCACCCTTCCCACTGCACCCATGAGCTGAGTGTGCATGTCCACCACCTGGGTGTTCATTTCAGCGATGAGCCGCACCTCCTCTATGTCCAGTGCAGCAGGACTCGCTGGCCTACTCTCCCTCCGGGGAGAAGGCCCCCGAGCTCCCCTACCCCATCGCGTTGCTGCAGCCCGCTGGGTCCCGGAGCTACACCCTCATCAGACCCTTCTCATCTGCTCCCCTCCAGGAAAGACGTGGTCCCAGTGTGGGCATGGGCTCCCTCGGGAGATGTTGGCGCTGAGGCTCTGGCTTCCTCTTCCTCTTCCTCCTCGCCTGCGGCTTCGCTCCCACTGGCAGCTTAAGGGCCCGTCTCCTCAGCTGGTGAATCACCATCTGAAAGCAGGGAGGTACAAAAGTGGCTTTAGCGTGAGGACAGGGGGGCAGTAAGGGAGGAAAGAGTGGAGCGATTTAGTAAGTTGGATTGAAAGTGTAAAAGGCTGGTGTTGTGAGGGACAAGTGGAATGAGAGAGGAGAGAAAGCTGATGACCTTACCATTGCTGTCCCGAATGGGGTCGGCCTCTCCAGGGGCGACGGGACCGATCACCTGGCTTGCCACAATCCTGTGGATGCGCGCCTCAAGATCACTGAGGGGTTGCAGCTGAGGTGGCCCTCACCCGTCCGTTGTTGCTGTCTCCTGTTATGAGATAGCTTGGTCTGCAAGAAAAAGGACGGTGTCTGAGTAAATATACAGCCATGGTCTTGCCTGATGTGCCTCCCATATTTGAATAGCCCTTAATGTATGCAGCCATGGTCTTGCCTGATGTGCCTCCCATAGTTGAATAGCCCTTAATGTATGCAGCCATGGTCTTGCCTGATGTGCCTCCCATAGTTGAATAGCCCTTAATGTATGCAAGGTGTGGAATGTGCGTGTGTGTTTTATGAGATGGCCATAGGTCTTGGATGAGTGTTGGGCATTAGGGTTTTAAGACTCTCTGGCCATAGAGTGAGGTTGAGATGGAGGGATGGAGAGGTATTGAAAAGCAGCCACTCACCCTGATGACCAGAGTGAGGTCATTGAACTTTTTCCAGCATTGCGTATGGGTCCTGGGCACCATGCTCCTGGAGGAGACGTGATGAGCCACCTCCCTCCACACTCTTCTGTAGTCGCGCGGCAATGGCCTCCTGCCACTCTCAGGGTACAGTAGAGCTCTTCGGTGCTCCACCGCACCAACCAGAGCCTCCAAGGCCCGGTCACTGAAGCGCTGAGCTCGTTCCCTGACTTTCTCTATAGTCCTTGGCTGGAAATTTAGGCACAGGTCTGTCCACGACGAGATTCAAGCCTGCAATGAGCCGGGTGTGGCTGGAGAGCAAGATCGACCCTCCCCTTTAAGAACTGGCCGGCGCCAGTGTGTCTGTGTTCCATTGCTAACTGACATCACCTGAGCTTCGCCAGCGCTGAGTTAGCGCCTCGCTCCTCGGCCTTTGCGCCTTAAGACAGGTGTGCAGCACCTGATTTAGTGCTCCAATCACCTCCGGGGCGATAAAAGCCAAGTTTGCAGTCGGAGGCAATAATTAGCGCCAGGCGCCACAAACGGAGCGATACCGAATTTCTCCCCCTAAGACTTTGCAACTGACACATTGTCAAATTTGACTGATACCTTTCTGCTGCCTTAAGGTGTTTATCTGCCATCCAAATTGGAACCCTTCCCTCAGCTATTCTATTCAAATTCCTCCCTATATCCTGTAGAATCCAAGAACTCATCATCGCGCATGTATCATTTTGTGCTGCCTGATCAGAGGCGTTTCTATCCTCCCTTGTCAAATTGTTTATGGCCTGTGCCTGATTTTCCAACAATTTGACCAACCCTTGCATGTGAATTGTCAAGGTCAATTCTGCTTCTAATTGTACTTTACCTATGCTATTCTGGTTTCTTAATACCTGCTGTACCTTTTCTCTCAATTTTCCCAATTGATAGTTAAAGCTCATAATATCCCCTGTATTTACCCATCCTGACACGGTATTCCACATTGTTGTTACATTATTGAGCACACTGTACTTTCTCCTCTGTGCTGGTGATTTCTGGGCCTGAGGCTCCTCCCCTATGGTCACTTGATCGCTATTTTCCTTCCAAAAGTTTTTTATTAACTGCGCTTTTCTATCTCTCTACCAGTTTCTAGTGGGTTCACTGCACCATGTCGGCAAGGCGAGACTAGACACATTGATAATAACCTCCCTCGCATCTCATACAACATCATGTTACATTGACAACTCACTCGGAACCAACACCAATCCGTTAATTGGAGCAGGGAATGGGGTGGGGCACTTTCCACTCCCTTCATCGGGTGTCACTGGTTTCTCTTTCGCCTTTAATTCAATGGCTTCTTTGGACTGATCAGGACATTGAATATTATCATAACGCATTTTAATTTGAGGATCATCATGGGAAAAATTTCTGTTTACACACATATATACTCCTGTGTGATTGCTTGACCAGAAATTTGTCCAACAGTAACTTGTCCCATCAATTAACGGGGTAGCTACGATTCCTCTTGCCTTCCTCAATCTCAAGTTATTTGTGGTCTCGCCCAGAGCAAACCGGAGTTCTAGGATTGTCCTGTTTAGGGTGGTCTCATTTGAGCATTTTAAACAAATCCTTTGCCCCTCATGCACCCTCTGCTCCGTTACTCTCACTGTCCAATTATAACATGTTATAGTTTGATTTTTAATTGTTACATTCATCTCATTTAGTGAGGTTATGGTTCCATTGGTGCTGTTTCCGAGCTGCTGTGATTCCTGATATAGTTCAATCCCATCCACTACGAACATCAAAGCGCTCAATACGTATAGGAGTTTCCCCATCCTGGAGCTTCTGTAACACATAACACAGTTAATATTCACATACTCTTATTCACACATTCAACATCATTTCCTTATAAGTTTGCTCCCACCTCCTCCTGAGGATGCCGATATTGTTCCCAATGTTGTGGGCGGCCCTCAAGTTCAATTCTTTTAAAGTTCCCCACAGGTCGCTCAGGGATTTGTCCTGAGTTACCTCCTTAATTTGTTTATTAGTCAGAGTGGGGACCAACAGGTGTGTGGGGGTTCACATGGGTCTCCCCGTTACCAATTCACGAGGGGAATGACCAGTTCCTTTGGATCTGTTACTGCGTATCCCCATAAGGATTAGAGAAAAGTGTACTGTTCGTTTAATTCCTTTCGCAGGGCCGACTTCAACGTATGATTCATTCTTTCCACAATCCCCAATGATTGTGGGTTGTGGGTTATGGGTTACATGCTATTTCCCTTCAATTCCCAGCAATTTCAGTGTGGCTTGCATTACCTGACCTGTAAAATGACTTCCCTGGTCTGACCCTACCAGGGAGGACGTCCCCATCTGGAGAATACCCCTTCAACTAGGGTCTTGGCCATCCACGAGGCTGTGGCCGACTTGCATGGGAAGATTTCTACCCACCTGGTAATCTTGCACCATTAACACTCATCTGGCCCCCTGCTTAAAAGAAAAAACAGACAATCCATCGCGGCTTTCCTAACAGCCCAATGGGTTAATTCGTCAATTTCTGACTCCCTTCTGTCAATGTGGGGAAACAGTGACTCAAATTTAAAAACTTAAAAATTTAACAATGCCCAAAATGTTTACAAAACCCACAGCTGGTTGTAGAGTTAAAACAGAGTTCACAGCTGCTTGTGAAAAGAGTTAACTTCTTTCTTTTGCATTTAAAAAGAAGACAAACACAGACATCAATCACTGTCAGCTTTGGTCACACAACTTCTCACAGCTTTCAAGTAAATTTTTACTTTTGCAAAGTCTTAGTGCCTTTAAAATCTTTGTTAAGATCCTGATCCATTCACCTCAGCAGGTAAAAACATCAGACATCCTAAACATTCTGTGAAGCAACTCCACACAATAGCATTTTCTTTTTTTTTTCCCCTGGTCACCCATACCTGTAATTGGTCAAAAATTGTTGATGTGTTTGCCTCATATCCGGAACTAGAGGCTTTCACACAAATTTACACCAACCAGAATTTCACCGTGGCCACAATAAAAGTCTGGTTTTAATAGGTTAATTAACCTCATTAACTCCAATTCAATTCAAACCAATATTTTAAACTAATCAGTATCACTTGAAAAACAAAGGAAGAAGCCACACTAACAACGAAACATTCACACATACTTTGTAAACGTTCAAATTCATTTTCTTCCAGGCACATTAACTTCAAGGCTTAAGGTTATCTTTTGTAAAGCTATTAACAAACTTAAATTGAAATCAATTCACAAACTTAAAACAGCACACACTTGTCCATCATTCAAGACAAGACTACAAAGGGTTAAACAGCTTCTAGCTCCTAGTACAGAAAAGTGGGTGGAGCTGAAACACACCAGACACTTTCTTTCAAGAAACAGAAAACTTCCACACTTTCACACAAACAGAGATTCCAGCATTCTTTTAAAGTTCTTTTCACTCAACAAACCCTGTGTTTTACTTTTTTTGGACAGAAACTAATAGCTTCGTGTCGGTAAAACTTTAATTTTCCCCTATTTTTTTTCCTTCTCTTAAATTGCCTCAGCAACTTATTCTGTCTCCCTCCCTTTTCTGGCGGGGTTAACTTCATTTTTCCATCTTCATCCATTTCACTTACAGCTGCCCTTTGTTTGACTGCAATTAAATGTCCTTGGGGTTCACCTCCCATTTCTAGTTTCCCTAAATCATCCACCATCAATGGCGTCGTGTTATACGGTATGGTATAATCACATTGTAACACCCCTCTGTTCTGTCCTCCGACAGGGGAACCAAATTTCTGCTGCTTCATAGGATTCATCGGCAGTGGGACCGGGGGTTCCGGTACTTCCGGCGGGATTCTCAATTCCCCGTATTGTGGTTCCTCATCAGACTACTTTCCTTCCCCCTCTACTTCCCCCTCCATATCCCCTTCCTCTGGGGTCGTTAAGCCCTTCTCTACCGATAGCTGAGCTTTCATTCGCTCAATTTCCTTTCGGCATTTGGTGTGATCAGCTTCTCCCTCTCTTTGTTGTTGTTAAATGCTGTTTTTACATTGCGTAACTCTTCCTCAGCCGAGGCTGCCTGCCGATGTTGCTGATGGCTTTCTTACTGTCATTCATCAGCTGTTCGCGAACACTCCATCACCTGAGACTGCAAGTATTCCATTTAATTTCCCCTTTCACTTTCTCAGCTTGTCGCTGTTCTTTTAGTTCCTCTAACTCTCTTGACATGCAGTCCACGACCATTTCCCTGTCGCTTGCCTTTCGTTTCAGTTGCTTAATCTCTCTGGATTGTTCATCCATCACTTTCTTATTTTGAACTAATTGTCTTTGATAGGCTAACAGCCATAACACTTTATACCATGGCCACTTTCCTAATGGACCTCCCGTCCATTCCTTTGCTGTTTGTACAGGGTCATCGTTCTGCACAATAGCTCTAACCCATGGTTTATCTCTATCGATTTTTCCATGAATACATTTTGCTACCAAATTCTCCATACTTTTCACTTTCTTGTCCGGCATTGTTATAAAAAACGCTTTTTCCCCTCAAAGTCCCTTCGTGGTCACCATTATGTAAGCCTTTCTCTGACTACTGTTCGGACTTTGAGAATTACAAATAAGCGTAACAATGACAGACAAGTATGTGATCAATAAAATTGGTCTTTATTCACACTACAGTTCAAAATTCAAGTGTACATCAAAGCATTCTCTCGCAATCAATATGCTTCCAATTTACCTGTACATAAAAGTACTCCCCAGCAACTTACACACTACCTCCGGATGATTTATATCCCAAGTCAACTGTACATAAAAGTACTCTTTAACAATATCTAAGCTCTATGTCTGACTTTTATACATACTCCTTTATCTCTGGGTGATCGGTCCAGGAAAAGTCATAAGTCGAAACATAGACTGGCCAGCTTTCTTTGTTCATCTGTTCTTCCGTTCTGTCTTCTTTCTTTCTTTGTTCTGAATTTCCCACCTCTGGGTCACTTCTTTTATAGGGCCTTTCTGCCGGCCCCCCTCATATATTACTGTCTGCCTTCCTCTGATAGGTCAGTTTCACTCCAAACCTTCCCTGATTGGAGTTCCTTCCGCATGACATGTTCATGTTTCTGTGAGGTGTGTGGGGGCAGGACTTCCTCATCACTCATGTTTCTCCTTCCTGTCCATGTGGTTTTACAAACAAAGGACCATGCTGACCACCAGGCAAAGGATCCCCAGCTGACTTCCGTCATTTTGTGTCTTCACAAACAAAGAGCACATGCTGACCTCCTACATTTTGAACCATTTCACAATTCATTCTGAACTTCGATCTCCACATGGTAGCAGCGGTTTTATTGCAGTTTCTAGAATCTTACACCCCATAAAGTGTAAGCAGTTTGCTAGGGAAACATTTGGGCCTATTAAGGACACAAAGTGAAATCTTCATGTAAAGGCAGAGGACATGGCTAAAGTATTAAATGAGTACTTTGGATCTGTCTTCACAAAGGAAGCGGATAATGTGAAGGTTACACTAAAAAAGGAGAGGGAACATAAGAACATAAGAATTAGGAACAGGAGTAACATAGAAACATAGAAACTAGGAGCAGGAGTAGGCCATTCGGCCCGTCGAGCCTGCTCCACCATTCAATACGATCATGGCTGATCATCCAAATCCAGTACCCTGTCCCTGCTTTCTCACACAGAATCCCCATCGAGCCTGCACCGACACATATCCCACCCTATCCCCGTAACCCCACGTATTTAATTCCCCCTAACATATCCCATCCTATCCCTGTAACCCCACATATTTAATCCCCCCCCTAACACTAAGGGTCAATTTATCATAGCCAAATCAACCTAACCCGCACATTTTTGGACTGTGGGAGGAAACCGGAGCACCCGGAGGAAACCCACGCAGACACGGGGAGAATGTACAAACTCCACACAGACATATGGCCCTTCAAACCTGCTCTGCTATTCAATAAGATCATGGCTGATCTTTGACCTCAACTCCACTTTCCCGCCTGATCCCCATATCCCTTGATTCCACTAGAGTTCAAAGATCTATCTATCTCGGCCTTGAATATACTCAATGGCTCAGCATCTATAGCCCTTTGGGGTAGAGAATTCCAAAGATTCACAACCCTCTGAGTGAAGAAATTCCTCCTCATCTCAGTCTTAAATGGCTGACCCCTTATCCTGAGACTATGCCCCCTAGTTCTAGACTCTTCAGCCAGGGGAAATATACCCTGTCAATCCCCCTCAGAATCTTATCTGTTTCAATGAGATCACCTTTCATTCTTCTAAACTCCAGAGAGTATAGGCCCAATCTACTCAATCTCCACTCAACCTTTGTTGCACCGCCTCTAAGGCATGTGTGTCCTTTCTCAGATAAGGAGACTAAAAGGGAAATTATGGACAGGGTAGTAATAGATAGAGAAGACATACCAAAAAGATTACCATTACTGAAAGTTGGTAAGCCACCTGGTCCAGATGGAATGCATCCTTGGTTGCTGATAGAAGCAAAGGTAGAAATAGCAGTGCCATTGGTCACAATCTTTCAATCCTCAGTGGATACAGGAGTAGTGCTAGAGGACTGGAAGGTTGCTAAAGTTATACCACTATTCAAGAAATGGGGGAGGGATAAACCAGGGAACTACAATACCAGTCAGCCTAACACTGATGGTGGGGAAGTTATTGGAAACAATTATCAGGGACAAAATAAATTTTAATTTGGAAAGGCATGGGTTCATCAAGGAGAGCCAGCATGGATTTGTTAAAAGAAAATTGCATCTGACTAACTTGATTGAATTCTTAGATGAGGTAACAGAGAAGGTTGATCAAGGTAGTGTAGTAGATGTTGTATTATATGGACTTTTGAAAGGCATTTGAAAGACAAAGTGCCACACAGGAGGCTTATTAAGAAGTTGAAAGCCCATGGAATTAAGGGGAAAGTGATAGTATGGATACAAAATTAGCTCAGTGACAGGAAGCAAAGTGTGGTGGTGGATGGATGTTTTCCAGACTGGGAGGTGGTTTGCAGTGGTATTCCTCAAGGGTCAGTTTTGGGTCCATTACTCGTTTCAATTTTTATAAATGACCCAGATTACGGTGTAGGGAGCAGCATTATAAAGTTTGCAGATGATACGAAGCTTGGCAAAGTAATAGTGATGAGGATAGTTATAAGCTTTAGGATGACATAGACAAGATGGTGAAATGGTCGTAAGCATGGCAGATAGAGTTCAATGCGGAGAACTGTGAAGTGATGCACTTTGGGAGGACTAATATGGAAAGACGGTATACTATAATTGGCATGATTTTGAAAAGTGTAGATGAGCAGAGAGACCTTGGTGTCCATAGACCTAATCCTTAAAGGTGGCAGGGTAAGTTGATGCGGTGGTTAAAAAAGCATATAGGTTACTTGGGTTTCTAAATACAGAATAGAATATAAAAACAAAGACCATGCTAGAACTTTATAAATCACTGGTTAGGCCTCAGCTGGGGTATTGTGCACAATTCTGGAAAGATGTAAAGGCCTTAGAAAGGGTACTGAGGAGGTTTACCAGGATGTTACCTGAGATGAGGGACTTCAGTTATGAGGAGAGGTTGGAAGACTTAGGACTGTTCTCCTTTGATAGAGTGTTGATAGGTTTTGATAGAGTAGATAGAGGAAAACTATTCTCTCTGGCGAGTGGGTCAATAACCAGAGGTCATAGATATAAAATCATTGGCCAAAAGATCTAGAGGAGTGATAAGGAGAAATATTTTCACTCAGAGTGTTGTCGGGATCTGGAACACTCTACCTGAAAACGTGGTGGAAGCTGATTCCATAAATAATTTTAAACGGGAGTTCGACAGGTATGTGAGGATGAGGAACTTACAGGGTTACGGACAAAAAGCGGAGATGTTGGACTAATCACGACAGCTCCTTCAAAGAGCCAGCACAGGCATGATGGGCCGAATGGCCTCTTACTGTGCTGCAAGTTTCTATGATTCTATGATTCTCTATGATTCTCTATTTCGCTGATGTCATCTGCTGCAGCCTGGAAGCAGCCCGTTGTGTAAAAGTTAAGGGTCACGGTGACCTTGACAGCCACAGGCAGTGCTGTCCATCCCCTAGTTTGGGGCTCCAGCGTGGTTGCAGCAGGTGACATAGCAGGGAATGAGCGCATGCACGCCGCCCTCCATAATGGACCCTTTGGTGCCCGTTTTACACCTGTAATACAGGCGCAGCGCAATCCAATTCCCATGCCCAAAGGCCTGTGGAAAATATTCAATTGGGTTAATCTGGTCTTAACTTCTCAGCATCTGGAATAAATATGTTTTAAAATCTTTTTTGATTGCTCATCGCAAATAGCAGGTTCGGTTAAAATGTAGCTTTTCTTTGAAATAAATCATTTTGCATGGATCTTAAAGGTAAAATATGATTTAGTATCATAGTCTTACATTTGAAAGAATTAACTTAATGTTTTAACTTTATAAAATTGAAACTTGTCATCATGACCTATTTTAAAATCAAACAGATATTAATAATTAATTATCTTAACATCCGTTTACTTTAATCTGCTTGTTTTTCCAGATTTTTTTCCAAAATAGTTTTGTGATTGAGCTGTGTTAACATCTTCAGAGATAATTGTTAAGCTGGGTTCACTGCACCAATCAAATGATTTTCGATGTGCTTGTTACTTCAGCTGCCTTACAATGTCAGCTCCATAATTGCAAGTTAATTATTCTAATGATGCCATCAGCTGTCATTGTTCCAAGCAAAAGGTAAAGGAAATGGAAAAAAAACAAATTACAAAAAAAAAATCCCATTGTTTGCAACTGTTTCATTTTTAGAAGGGATCGGATAAGAATCTGTCTGCATGTTGACGATGCCTGTGTGGAAAGAAACTGCTTTTATTTTAGCTTTTCAGAAAAAAATAGCCATCATCTTCCAACAGATTATGAATCAATCTTGCACACTAAGATACTCACAGTTAAAAGAAACGAAAGACTTGAATTTATATAGCACCTTTCACAACCACCGGACATTTCAAAGCTCTTTACAGCCAATGAAGTCAAGTCACTGTTGTAATGTGGGAAATGCAGCAGCCAATGTGCACACAGCAAGCTCCCACAAACAGCAATGTGATAATCTATTTTTGTTATGTTGGTTGAGGGATAAATATTAGCCAGGACACTGGGGATAACACCCCTGCTCTTCTTTGAAATAGTGCTATGGGATCTTCTATATCCACCTGAGAAAGCAGACAGGGACTCAGTTTAACATCTCATCCGAACGACGGCACCTCCGACAGTGCAGTACTCCCTCAGCACTGCTGTGTCAGCCTAGCTTTATGTGTTCAAGTCCCTGGGGTGGGACTTTGAACCCACAACCTTCATGCCTTAGAGGCAGGTGTGCTACCCACTGAGCTACAGCTGACACAACATTGATAGCTTCAATAATGGCTCAGTGGATAACTCCGCCACCTAGTGAGATACTAAACCATACCGACCTGGAAGGTCTCTGTCTGATTGCATGCCTGTATAGTTAATTTGATCTGTTAGTAGTGGGTGCTACTATTAGATTCAGTATCCCAGGCTTAACAACAACAACAACAACTTGTATTTGTATAGCGCCTTTAACGTAGTAAAGCGTCCCCAGGCGCTGCACAGAAGTATTGTAAGACAAAAAATGTGACACCGAGCCACATAGGATAAATTAGGGCAGGTGACCAAAACTTGGTCAAAGAGGTAGGTTTTAAGGAGTGTCTTAAAGGAGGAAAGAGAGGTAGGGAGGCGGAGAGGTTTAGGCAGGGAATTCCAGAGCTTAGGGCCTAGGCAACAGAAGGCACGGCCACCAAAGGTTGAGCGATTATAATCAGGGATGCTCAAGAGGGCAGAATTAGAGGAGCGCAGATATCTCGGGGAGTTGTTGGGCTGAAGGAGATTACAGAGATAGGAAGGGAAGAGGCCATGGAGGAATTTGAAAACAAGGATGAGAATTTTGAAATTGAGACGCTGCTTAACCGGGAGCCAATGTAGGTCAGCGAGCACAAGGGAGATGGGCGAACGGGACTTGGTGCGGGTTAGGACATGGGCAGCCGAGTTTTGGATGACCTCAAGTCAACGTAGGGTGGAATGTGGGAGGCCAGCCAGGAGTGCGTTGGAATAGTCAAGTCTCGAGATAACAAAGGCATGGATGAGGGTTTCAACAGCGGATGAGCTGAGGCAAGGGCGGAGACGGGCGATGTTACGGAGGTGGAAGTAGGTGGTCTTTGTTATGCTGTGGATATGTGGTTAGAAGCTCATTTCAAGGTCAAATATGACACCAAGGTTGTGAACAGTGTGGTTCAGCCTCAGACAGATGTTCGGGAGAGGGATGGAGTCAATTGCTAGGGAACGGAGTTTGTGGCGAGGACCGAAAACAATGGTTTCGGTCTTCCCAATATTTAATTGGAGAAAAGTTTTGCTCATCCAGAACTGTAAGTCAGACAAGCAGTCTCACAATTTAGAGACTGTGGAGGGGTCGAGAGAAGTGGTGGTGAGGTCGAGCTGGGTGTTGGCAGTATATATGTGGAAACTGACGCTGTGTTGATGTTGCCAAGGGGCAACATGTAGATGAGAAATAGGAGGGGGCCAAGGATAGATCCTTGGGAGATACCAAAGGTTACGATGTGGGAGTGGATAGAGAAGCCGTTGCAGGTGATTCTCTGGCTATGATTAGATAGATAAGAATGGAACCAGGTGAGTGCAGTGCCACCCAGCTGGACGACAGTAGAGAGGCGTTGGTGAAGGATGGAGTGGTCAACCGTGTCAAAGGCTGCAGACAAGTCAAGAAGGATGAGGAGGGATAGTTTACCTTTGTCACAGTCACAAATGATGTCATTTGTGACTTTGATGAGAGCCGTTTCGGTACTGTGGCAAGGGCGGAAACCTGACTGGAGGGATTCAAACATGGAATTGCGGGAAAGATGGGCACGGATTTGGGAGACGACAACACGTTCAAGGACTTTGGAGAGGAAAGGGAGGTTGGAGATGGGGCGGTAGTTTGCAAGGACGGAGTGATCAAGGGTTGCTTTTTTGAGGAAAGGGGAGATGACAGCAGGTTTGAGGGAGAGGGGGACAGTACCTGAAGAGAGAGAACCGTTAACAATATCCAGGGGAAAATAAGAGAGAATTGCCCTTCCTGATTCCCATCCAGTGATCCCTGCTGGAAAGCGTATGCACAGATGAAGGGTGAGGACAGGATTGGGCTCAGCTACAATGCTTGTCATAGTTAAGTGGCTTGTCATCTCTTACTGACAAGGTTCATAACTGAAGAGTGACCAGATTGGTGAGGTAGTAGAGTTCTGCTGGCATTTGTGAAACAATACCACAGCATGAGTCACTGCCTTCAGTAAAGGAGGAGAGAAAGACAGCATTTTGGAAAAGAAATAATATCAGAGAGCTTTATTGTATGGAGTCGTTGAGCAGAGCCCTGATACTTCCCAGGGCTGATTTTGGAGTGCTGGCATAAAACCAGCGGGAGACGGGCAGGACGAGTGTTCTGAGTGCCAACCGAGCCATCCCATTTTCTGGGTTCTCCCTCATTGTGTAGCGTGGGTGAGCTGTAAGCACCAAATTGCTTTCCATCGGCAGATCACCCGTTAGAGGCTGGGCTGTAATGTGGGCTGTAATGTGGGCTGTAATGTGGGCTGTAATGTGGGCTGTAATGTGGGCTGTAATGTGAGCTGTAATGTGAGCTGTAATGTGGGCTGTAATGTGGGCTGTAATGTGAGCTGTAATGTGGGCTGTAATGTGGGCTGTAATGTGGGGTGTAATGTGAGCTGTAATGTGGGCTGTAATGTGGGCTGTAATGTGAGCTGTAATGTGGGTTGTAATGTGGGCTGTAATGTGGGCTGTAATGTGGGCTGTAATGTGGGTTGTAATGTGGGTTGTAATGTGAGCTGTAATGTGGGTTGTAATGTGAGCTGTAATGTGGGTTGTAATGTGAGCTGTAATGTGGGTTGTAATGTGAGCTGTAATGTGGGTTGTAATGTGAGCTGTAATGTGCGTCTCCAGGTTCTTAAAGGGCTGCAGCAGCTTAAAGGAGAGGTGCTTTTTTTAGGTCCAACTTTAGGTGCATTATTGTGTTCCAAGGTATCTGGGGTCAGTCAGCATATCAGCAGTGTGTCAGGCTTCCTCCTATGTGCTGCTGCTCCACTTGCATGCCTGTTTATGATCCCCTCCTCCTCTTCCTCCTCCAGGTAGCAGGCCAAATGTCAGCCAGTGGCTCATTGGTAGCACACTCACCGCTGAGTTGGAAGGTTGTGGGTTCAAGTCCCACTCCAGAGACTTGAGCACAAAAATCTAGGCTGACACTACAGTGCAGTGCTGAGGGAATGCTGCACTGTTGGAGGTGCCGTCTTTTGGATGAGACATTAAACCGAGGCCCCGTCTGCTCTCTGAGGTGGACATAAAAGATCCCATGGCACTATTTTGAAGAAGAGCAGGGGAGTTATCCCCGGTGTCCTGGTCAATATTTATCCCTCAATTAACATAACAAAAAGCTGATTATCTGGTCATTCTCACATTGCTGTTTGTCGGAATTCGCTGAGCACAAATTGGCTGCTGCGTTTCCTACATTACAACAGTGACTACACTTCAAAAAAAATACTTCATTGGTTGTAAAGTGCTTTGGGATGTCCAGTGGTCGTGAAAGGCGCTATATAAATGCAAGTCTTTCTTTCTTTCAAATATAGTTGCAGTCTAAGCATAACTCCCATGGAGATAAAAGTTTGGCTCCCTGCTGGAATTCAAACTGAAAGTCTTCGGTCTACACCCCCTTCACTGACAGAGCATATAGAATGAAGAGACTTGCAGAAGATCAAAAAAAAAACATTTTTGCCACATTACCTGGTCCCTTTAAGTTTTAATTGTAACTGTTGCTTAAGAAGTTTTACAGCCCATTGTTTGTGGGTGGGAACAGGAAGTGTTGTTAATGGGGCACAAAGGTTGCAAAATGGTCTTTGTGTGCCATTGACAATATCCGCCCCACATTTTAATTTTTTTAATCAGGCTACTGCCTGTTTCAGACAGGAGCACTCAGTCCTTATAAAAAAAACCTTCAGAAAAATAGGCTGGGCAGAATTACAGCAGAGGGTAGATTTTCACTGGTGCTGCTGGTTGGAAACAGGGTGGTGGGGGACAATTGCCCGCTTCCCATCCGTCCAATGCTAACATTGGAAGGACCTACCACTGGATGGCTGGAGCGCCCATCTCAGTCAGGTGACAGGCCTTTATAATATGCAAAGCGGGGACCTATGACATACATAGGATGGCAATTGCCATTTTAGAACATAACTGGACGGAGAATTTGCAGTACATGCACCGCACAGTCCAGCCGAAGAGGAGCTCAGCAGATACTTTTTCTTTTATTGTTGTAGGGCTGGGAGAAGCAGGAGTCCTACGGATGATGTCAATACTCTTGTATGCATCCCAAATTGGGTTCCTTAGCACACAAAAAATGTGTCACCCCCTGTCAGGGAGCAGGGGAAAATCATATGAAGTGTCATCCTGGGTCACTCTCATGTACCACCAGTAGTTGGTTCCAAAGCAGCGTAGGCAGAGATCTGGGAATAGGTTTCCTATCAGTCTGCACTCGCAACTGGGACTGTACATGGAGACTCGAGAAAAGTAAAGGACAGAGGATCGTTTAAAATGAGCATATTGCACTGCCAGAAAGAAAAAGGAGTATTCAAAACCTTTTAACAAAATGATTGTGCAGATTTGTCTTCTCTTACCAATTGCTGTATAACTTTCATTCATTTTGTTCATTAATATATTCACAGCATTTGTGAAAGTCTATTATTTTTCAGTGTTAAGTGGAATGTTCCTCTTCCATGCATCAGTAATGTTCTATGACATTACTTTCTCTGCTTCTCATTGTAGCCCACGGGGGACGACAATACAGTAATTATCTGAAATCATCTAAGTTGACTAACCTGGATTGAAGTCAATTATGATAGAATTTGCAATAACATTTCTTACTTGAGGCAGAGGAAGCTCATTTTCAAATCCCACGCTCGACTATTTATCTATCTCATATTAAAAATCTTGGGGATTAAATTGGATAACCCCTGAAAACAGGCATGGGGATCATGATGTGCATTTAACCTGTGCCCGTTGAATGCAATGCAGGCAGGAAGTCAAAGTCAGGCTGCCTGCTCATTTTCATGATTGCTGCGTGCCGCCAGTGCTCACCACGCTGTTCATTGGCTGCATGCAGCAGCAGGGCACCCAAAATCGCGAGTCCCTAGCATTACTTAAAGGCAGCCTGCAAATCTTAAAGGAGAGGTGCATTGTGGCTGCTGGAGGTGCTGAGAGTATTTACAAAAGTGTGCTGTGGAAGAGTCAACAATGGCTGACCATGGTAGAGAGAGTGCACCAAGGTTTTCAGACATTGCACTGCAGGTCTTGGTGGAAAGGGTGAATCGGCGGTAGTCCTGTATCTTCAGTGCAGCAGGAAGCCCTCCAGACACATGTTCAGGAGGTACTGGGAAGAGATAGTGGCAGAGGTCCATGCCAGGAGTATAGCTGCAAGAACCTGGATGCAGTGCAGGAAGAAGTTTAATGATCTCACATGAGTTTTCAAGGTCAGTGAGTTTATCTTCAAAAGCCATACCCTACCAACTGCACAACTAGCCTCATCCACCGCTCAATTCACTACAGCCCCATCACCCACCCACCAATAATCTCTATCAATCAGGACTTAACCCTACATTAAAACAATCCGTTCACATAAATACTGTGGCAACAAGAGCAGGTCAGAGGCTAGGTATTCTGCGGCGAGTGTCTCACCTTCTGACTCCCCAAAGCCTTTCCACTATCCACAAGGCACAAGTCAGGAGTGTGATGGAATACTCTGCACTTGCCTGGATGAGTGCAGCTCCAACAACACTCAAGAAGCTCGACACCATCCAGGACAAAGCAGCCCGCTTGATTGGCACCCCATCCACCACCTTAAACATTCACTCCCTCCACCACCGGTGTACCGTGGCTGCAGTGTGTACCATCTACAAGATGCACTGCAGCAACTCGCCAAGGCTTCTTCGGCAACACCTCCCAAACCCGCAACCTCTTCCACCTAGAAGGACAAGGGCAGCCGGCGCATGGGAACACCACCACCTCCAAGTTCCCCTCCAAGTCACACATAATCCTGACTTTGAAGTATATCGCCGATCCTTCATCGTCGCTGGGTCAAAATCATGGAACTCCCTACCTAACAGCACTGTGGGAGTACCTTCACCACACGGACTGCAGCGGTTCAAGAAGGTGGCTCACCACTACCTTCTCAAGGGCAATTAAGGATGGGCAATAAATGCTGGCCTTGCCAGCAGCACCCACATCACATAAACGAATACAAAGAAAAATTCATATGCTTTATGTCACTTTCACATGTTTAGCATTGTTGTAATCCTCACATCCACATCTCAGAGCTTGCACACACTGGCAGCTATTCAATCAGGACAGCCAACTTCACCCAAACATGCAGGACACTCACTGACACACTGCAGGAGAAGATGGCACATAACAGGAGGCAGCAGAAAAGAACTGGAGGGGGAAAGCACGCCTACATGTTATAATGACCATGGAGGAGACAGTACTGGCCATCATGGGCAGGGCATTGCTGAGGCAGTGACCTGAAGCAACTGATGATGAGGACATCAGTATATTTAATCCTCCTTCTCTCATGTCACTTCTTCCTATCCCTCAATCTCTTCTGACTGGGAAGCTGCAGAGGGGGTAAGCACGCAAAACTTACTTTCTCCTCTCTCCTAACCACAACCCAGCCTTGTCCCTTTCTCATTTCAGATACTCGAGAACTGGAACCCGCCCACACAGTGGAGGAAGAGGAGGAAGAAGTGAAGAGGAAGACACACCATCACTGGATCTCACAGTCGCAGCCACCAGCTCAGATACTGACACTGCGCGTATTTTAGAGGATAGCATAGAGGAGGGATCTGCACGTGGCGAGACACCAGACATAAGTGCGCAGGAGCCAAGGCGGGGGAAAGGATAGCACAGGTGCCAACTCGCTGGAGGGCGAGGTTGCACACTAGTTCTGCAGCACAGGACTCAGATGAGGACTTTGATGGGCCAGGCTACAGAAGATGACTGATGGGTGTACACACCCAAATGCTTGGTGCACTGGGAACGCTGGCGGAAAGCCTGCACTCAGTGTCAAGGAGCATGGAGGAGCCCAGCACCAACCTGGCACAGGGCTTTGTGAAGAGCTTGGAGCCCAGCCTTTCCAACATGGAATGGGTGCTCACCTCCATCAGCACACCTGTGGAACCCACCTTGATGCAGCATTCGATGGCCAATGTCTCAGCTTCCAATGCAGCACAAGCAGTTTCCTCTAAAAGTCTGAGTGCTGCAGTGGTAGCTCAGACTGTTGTCAAGCATGCTCAGACTGCTGCCATCAAGATTCTGGATACCAGTGTTCAAAGGGGCTTCCAGGGTGTCACAGCACTCAAGCACCCGTTCTCCAACAGATTACTAGGATTCCTGAGGTGCCCCCTAGGCGAGCATAAAAGTTCAGAGCCAGATTCACCTTGACAGCCACAGGCAATGCGATTCTTGCCCTGCTCTGAGGTTGGAGTTGTGGTTGCAGCAGTTGGCAGATTTCAGTCATGACCTCGTTCGGGAAGCGCAGACGTCTCAAGACGTCACTGAAGTTTAGGTAAGAGAATTGGGCCTAGCAATTCGGTTGCATAGCACCCGTTGTTTGGGTGCTACGGGTGCCAAATTGGGACCAAAATGGCTTCCGAGCAGCGCGTGCCACTTCTGGTGCGGGTTGCACCAGACGCCATCTTGGTGAGGGCGGTAGGGCGGCCGTAAGGAACGTGCGCTGGAAGTATGGTAAGTAGGCAGATCGTGACATTAATCAGCGTGTAAGGCTGATTTGACGCAGCGGTACCATTCTCGTCGTCATGGCTATAACTATTTCCCTGTGTTAAGCTCACACTTCAGCTGCAGGAAGGATCCCCCACCAGCTCTATTTAAGGGATCATCACCAACTTTCATGTAACTCGCTTTTTGAATTCTACTGGCTCTGTGTAAGTTTGTGGAACAGTTTGGTGCTTTCTAGAGTTATGTAAAGTTGTTGAGGTGACAGGGAGTGGTGCTGCAAGTGGTGAAGGCCTTGTTTCTGACTTCAAGGGTTCTGGTCAGATCACTTGCTCCCAGTAATGGGCAACGTTTCCTTTAAGCTGTGCAACTGCGCAGCTGTCTCGAGGTCCCGCGCAGCTGGTGAGCCAGCGTCCCAAATGAAAAAAACGAGCATGCGCAAAAGTTTGCTTGGGCCACGCAGCCCGTTAAAGGGGCCGTGCGACCAAAAAAAAAAATGAGGGGAACATTGGTCATGGGTTCTCTAGTTGCCATCTCCCTACAGGGAGATGAAGCGGAAGCAGTGAAGAAGAGGACAAGCTGCTCGCAGAGGGAGGGGGAGAAGGGCTCTCAGCAGGAGGCCTTACCTACTTAGGGTCTTCCGAGAGCAATTCTCTTCCCTCAACCTGAGCCAGGAGCAGTGTGTGAGGGCATCTGCGCTTTTAAAAAGAGGTGCTCACAGAACTCTGCCACCTCTTGCAACCAGACCTGCAGCCTCACTCCAGGGCAAGGACAGCGCTGCCAGTGGCAGTGAAGATGACCGTGGCCCTGAATTTCCTTGCTCCAGGATCCGTCCAGGCTGGAGCAGGCGACATCTGTTGCACCTCCCAGTTCGCTGTCCACTGCTGCATAAGAGAGGTGACAGATGCTCTTTATGCCAGGAGAGGGTACTTCATTGTCTTCTCTCTAACCAGAGGGAAGCAGGCGGAACATGCACGTGGCTTTGCCAGGATAGCGGGCTACCCCATGGTGTAGGGCGCCATTGACTGCCGCACATGGCTTTGTATATAAATGCTGAGATGTACCGCAACCGCAAAGGTTACCTCTCATTGAATGTGCATTTGGTGTGCAACTATGCTCAGCACATCATGATGGTGAATGTCCGGTATCCTGGCAGCACTCATAATGCTTTTATACTGCAACAATGTTCCCTCAGTCTTTCAGCCACCAAGAAAAACCAGAGGGTGGCTACTGGGTGACAAGGGCTATCCGCTGACCACCTGGCTCATGAGTCCGCTCCGCAACCTAACCACACGTGGGCAGCATGCGTACAACGAGAGCCATGTTCCCACATGAAACATCATAGAGCAGACCATTGGGGTGCTCAAGCAATGTTTCCGCTGCCTGGACTGCTCTGTTGGAGCCCTGCAGTACTCACTGGAGCGTATGTCCTGATTCGACGTGGTCTGCTGTATCCTCAAAACCTGGCCATCGTGAGGGCACAGCCCTTACCACCAGGGATACGGCCACCAGCTCAGGAGCAGTTATAGAATCATAGAATCATAGAATGGTTACAGCATAGAAGGAGACCATTCAGCCCGTCGAGCCTGTGCCGGCTCTTTGCAAGAGCACTTCAGCTGGTCCCACTCCCCCACCCTTTCCCCGTAGCCCTGCAGATTTTTTCCTTCAGGTACTTATCCAGTTCCCTTCTGAAAGCCACGATTGAGTCTGCCTCCACCACCATTTCAGGCAACGCGTTCCAGATCCTAACCCCTTGCTGCGTAAAAAAGTTTTTCCTCAAGTTGGCTTTAGGTTCTTTTGCCAATCACCTTAAATCTATGTCCTCTGGTTCTTGACCCTTCCGCCAATGGGAACAGTTTCTCTCTATCCATTCTGTCCAGACCCCTCATGATTTTGAATACCTCTATCAAATCTCCTCTCAACCTTCTCTGATCTAGCTTCTCTAGTCTATCCACATAACTGAAGTCCCTCATCCCTGGAATCATTCTTATAAAGCCTTTCTGCACCCTCTCTAAGGCCTTCACATCCTTCCTAAAGTGTGGTGCCCAGAATTGGATACAATACTCCAGTTGAGGCCAAACCAGCAAAACTTCCAAGTTTTGTGTCATCTGCAAATTTTGAAATTGTGCCCTGTACACCCAAGTCCAAGTCATTAATATATATCAAGAAAAGTAGTGGTCCTAGAACTGACCCCAGGGGAACACCATTATATACCTTCCTCCAGTCCGAAAAACAACCGTTCACCACTACTCTCTGTTTCCTGTCACTTAGCCAATTCCATATCCATGTTGCCACTGTCCCTTTTATTCCATGGTCTTCAACTTTGCTGGCAAACCTATTATGTGACACTTAATCAATGCCTTTTGGAAGTCCATGTACACCACATCAACTGCATTGCCCTCATCAACCCTCTCTGTTACCTCATCAAAAAACTCAATCAAGTTAGTTAAACACGATTTGCCTTTAACAAATCCGTGCTGGCTTTCCTTAATTAATCCATACTTGTCCAAGTGACTGTTAACTTTGTCCCTGATTATCGTTTCTAAAAGCTTGCCCACCACCGAGGTTAAACTAACTGGCCTGTAGTTGCTGGGTTTATACTTACACCCATTTTGAATAAGGGTGTAACATTTGGCTAGTACCTCCGCGATTTCCTGCTTAACTTCCCTCACCATCCGAGGATGCATCCCATCCGGTCCTGGCGACTTATCAACTTTAAGTACAGGCAGCCTTTCTAGTACTTCATCTTTATCAATTTTTACCTCATCCACTATCTCCACTACCTCTTCTTTCATTATGACTTTCTTCCTTGGTGAAGACAGATGCAAAGTACTCATTTAGTAACTCAGCCATGCCCTCTGCTTCCATGCGTAGGTCTCCTTTTTGGTCCCTAATCAGCCCCACCTTACTACCAGTTTACTATTTATATGCCTATAGAAGATTTTTGAATTCCCTTTTATGTTAGCTTCCAATCTATTCTCATAATCTCTCTTTGCCCCGTTTATTTTCTTTTTCACTTCCCCTCTGAACTTTCTATGTTCAGCCTGGTTCTCACTTGTATTCTCAACCTGACATCTGTCAAACGCGCTCTTTTTCTGCTTCACCTTACTCTCTATCTCTTTCATCATCCAGGGAGCTCTAGATTTAGTTGCCCTAACTTTCCTCCTCATGGGAATGTACCTCGACTGTACCCGAACCATCTCCTCGTTAAAGGTAGCCCATTGTTCAATTACAGTTTTGCCTGCCAATTTTTGATTCCAGTTTACCCAGGCCAGATCCGTTCTCAACCCACTGAAACAGATCAACCTCCAATTAAGTATTTTTACTCTAGATTGTTCCTTGTCCTTTTCCATAGCTAATCTAAACCCTTTTGTTACTATGATCACTGTTCCCTAAATGTTCCCCTACTGACACTGCTCCACTTGACCCACCTCATTCCCCAGAACCAGATCCAGCAATGCCTCCTTCTTCACTGAGCCGGAAATGTACTGATCAAGAAAGTTCTCAGAACACACTTCATAAATTCTTCCCCTCTCTGCCCTTTACACGATTATTATCCCAGTCTATATTAGGATAATTGAAGCCCCTCATTATCACTACTCTATAGTTCTTGCACCTCTCTGTAATTTCCCTGCAAATTTGCTCCTCTATATCTTTCCCACAGGTTGGTGGTCTATAGAATACACCTAGCCGTGTAATGGCACCTCTATTATTTCTTAACTCTAACCAAATAGATTCTGTCCTTGACCCCTCCAGGACATCCTCTCTCCCCAGCACTGTAACATTCTCCTTAACCAATACTACCACCCCACCTCCTTTCTTTCCTTCCCTATCTTTCCTGAACACCTTATATCCAGGAATATTTAAAACCCAATCCTGCCCTTTGTTGAGCCAGGTCTCCGTTATCACCATGACATCATATTCCCATGTGGCTATTTGTGCCTGCAGCTCACCAACCTTATTTACCAAGCTTCGTGCGTTTACACACATGGACTGTAAACCTATCTTAGACCTTCTTGTATTCTCTCTTAGTCTGACCCCACCTAATACCGTACTGTTTCTTACTCTAGTGCTATCTGTCTCTCCCAATGCTTTGTGCACTTTGTTTCTCCTTTCTAATGCTACGTCCTGGTGCCCATCCCCCTGCCAAATTAGTTTAAACCCTCCCCAACAGCATTAGCAAACCTCCCCACGCAAGGACATTGGTTCCGGCTCTGTTGAGGTGCAACCCGTCTGGCCTGTACAGGTCCCAACTCCCCCAGAACCGGTCCCAATATCCCAGGAATATGTAGCCCTCCCTCCTGCACCATCTCTCCAGCCACGCATTCATCTGCTCTATCCTCCTATTTCTACACTCACTAGCTTGTGGCACCTGGAGTAATCCAGAGGTTACTACCTTTGAGGTCGTGTTTTTTAATCTCTTTCCTAGCTCCTTAAAATCTGCCTGGAGGACCTCATCCCTCTTTCTATCTATGTCGTTGATAGCGATATGGACCACGACCTCTGGCTGTTCACCCTGTCCCCTCAGAATGTTCTGCAGCCGCTCAGTGACATCCTTCCTGGAATCACGTCTGCGGCTATAGAAACGCCTGTCTGTTCCCCTAACTATTGAATCCCCTACCACTATTACTTTCCTGATCATCCTGCTCCCCCGTACAGCTGAGCCAGCTGTGCTGCTGTGGACTTGGCTCTGGCTGTACTCCCCAGAGGAACCATTGCCCTCACCAGTATATATATATATATTTATATATTAAATACTGGTTGGAGAGCGAGATGCACTCAGGGGACTCCTGCACTACCTGCCTGGTCCTCCTTGTCTGTCTGGCGGTCACCCATTCCCTCTCTGCCTGCACACCCTTACGCTGTGGGGTAACCACCTCCTGAAACGTGCTATCCACGTAGCTCTCAGCCTCACGGATGCTCCGCAGTGAAGCCAGCTGCTGCTCAAGCTCCAAAGCCTGGAGCTTGATCTCCTCCAGCTGACGACACTTCCTGCACACGTGGTTGTCCACAACATGGGGAGCGTCCTGGAGTTCCCACATGGCACAAGATGTGCATTCCACGGGACTGAGGTGCCCTGCCCTGTCTCTACTTAACAGATTATTAACTAACTTAACAGAAATAAACTCCAGACTTAAAAAAGAACAATCACCAGCTACTCACCAATTTGATATTTTTCTCTTCAGCTCCTTCCCTTGTGCTGATGTCACTACCTCACTCCCTGACGCTCGCACTCCCTCCGGGCTCTCGGGCCTACCTTTATCTCCGGCCGCTCCTCTCGTTCTCTCCTCCTTCCCCCTCTGCTCCGAATTCCCACTCTCTCCAAATTCCCAATTTAGCACTCTGTCTGGAAGCAGTCTGTTTAGGATCACTCAGTGCACTCTGTTTACTTTTAGTTGAAGGAGGAGGAGGAAGAGGAGGAGGAGGAAGTGGTAGAGGAGGAGGAGGAAGTGGAAGGAAAAAGGCAACCCAGACAGCTCCTTTCTGGCCGAGATATCCGGGAGTGAATCATCTGCCTGTGGTACGAGAGAACGCAACCCCAATTCCACATTCAGCATTAGTCCCACACCTTACCTTCCCTCTGTTACTGACCATCACAGCGTCCTCTTGGCTCTTGGCCACAATGCTGAAATAAAAGGCACTGCAAAGAAAACATTCCAGTCAAACTTTATCCATCTATCCATCCAATATTACATCAAAAAAATCAACTAATCACCCTTGTGCATTCCATTAGTGACTGTCTTGCGTGTACCTTTGTCAAAATAGTGCTCCTACGCAGTGCTACGGTTGAAAGGGGCTTGCAGAGTTTCTTTTGTCTTATTCGTTTATGGGATGTGGGCGTCGCTGGCAAGGCCAGCATTTATTGCCCATCCCTAATTGCCCTTGAGAAGGTGGTGGTGAGCCGCCTTCTTGAACTGCTGCAGTCCGTGTGGTGAAGGTACTCCCACAGTGCTGTTAGGTAGGGAGTTCCAGGATTTTGACTCAGCGACGATGAAGGATCAGCGATATACTTCTAAGTTAGGATAGTGTGTGACTTGGAGGTGAATTTGGAGGTGGTGGTGTTCCCATGCACCTGCTGCCCTTGTTCTTTTAGGTGGAAGAGGTTGCGGGTTTGGGAGGTGCTGCCGAAGAAGCCTTGCCGAGTTGCTGCAGTGCATCTTGTAGATGGTACACACTGCAGCCATGGTATGCTGGTGGTGGAGGAAGTGAATGTTTAAGGTGGTGGATGGGGTGCCAATCAAGCAGGCTGCTTTGTCCTGGATGGTGCCGAGCTTCTTGAGTGTTGTTGGAGCTGCACTCATCCAGGCAAGTGGAGAGTATTCCATCACACTCCTTACTTGTGCCTTGTAGATGTTGGAAAGGCTTTGGGGAGTCAGGAGGAGAGACACTCGCCGCAAAATACCTAGCCTCTGACCTGCTCTTGTTGCCACAGTATTTATGTGGCTGGTCCAGTTAAGTTTCTGGTCAATGGTGACCCCCCAGGATGTTGATGGTGGGGGATTCGGCGATGGTAATGCCGTTGAATGTCAAGGGGCGGTAGTTAGACTCTCGTTTGTTGGAGATAGTCATTGCCTGGTACTTCTGTGGCGCGAATGTTACCAGCCACTTATCAGCACAAGCCTGAACGTCGTCCGGGTCTTGTTGCATGCGGGCATGGATTGCTTAATTATCTGAGGAGTTCTGAATGGCGCTGAACACTATGCAGTCATCAGCGAACATCCCCATTTCTGACCTTATGTTGGAGGGAAGGTCTTGATGAAGCAGCTGAAGATGGTTGGGCCGAGGACACTGCCCTGAGGAACTCCTGCAGCGATGTCTTGGGGCTGTGATGATTGACCTTCAACCACCACAACCATCTTCCTTTGTGCTAGGTATGACTCCAGCCAGTGGAGAGATTTCCCCCCGATTCCCATTGACTTCAGTTTTACTAGGGCTCCTTGATGCCACACTCGGTCAAATGCTGCCTTGATGTCAAGGGCAGTAACTCTCACCTCACCTCTGGAATTCAGCTCTTTTGTCCATGTTTGGACCAAGGCTGTAATGAGGTTGGGAGCAGAGTGGTCTTGGTGGAACCCAAACTGGGCATCAGTGAGCAGGTTATTGGTGAGTAAGTGCCGCTTGATAGCACTGTCGATGACACCTTCCATCACTTTGCTGATGATTGAGAGTAGACTGATGGGGCGGTAATTGGCCGGATTGGATTTGTTCTGCTTTTTGTGGACAGGACATACCTGGGCAGTTTTCCATATTGTTGGATAGATGGCAGTGTTGTAGCTGTACTGGAACAGCTTGGCTAGAGGTGCAGCTAGTTCTGGAGCACAAGTCTTCAGTACGATAGCTGGGATGTTGTCGGGGCCCATAGCCTTTGCTGTATCCAGTGCGCTCAGTCGTTTCTTGATATCCACCACTCCACCATTGCCCTTGCAGTTGCCTGTCAGCCAGGTGGCCCAGACTGCTCAAGCCCATGCTGAGATGGTGTAGTCTGAGGCAGGGCCATCACGACCCACAGCCTCTCGAGGCCATCGCAGGAGGACATCTGAACTGCCCTCTTCAGAATCTCAGCAGCCATCCACCTCGCGTGCTGCTACCACTGAGGTTATACTGCGTAGAAATACCAGAGTAGGCAAGAACATTTATAGGATAGCCATTAAGGATGAGCACCAGGGTGAGTAGTTTAATATTTGTTAGTTGTGTCATGTTTCCATTGTTTGCATTTGCTGCAGTTAAAGATTGATTATGGTAATTGCTAGTGATGGAATTGGTGGTCTTTTTTATTGTGTTCTTCATGGGGAAGGGGTTGAAAGGATTTAGTGCTCTCTCTCTCATTGTACGAGTGCTCAGCTGGTGTCTGGGGGTTTCTCAGGGGAGTCATGAGAAATGGCATCAGAGGTTATCCCTTGTCACCTAGTGGTCAGCCATGCACATTGCATTGGGGCTCAAAGATCTGTGGGACAGATAACTATCTCATTATAAACGCATCGGGGCAGCGCCTTGGATAGCAGGCATTCACCTGCATGATGCACTGCTGGTGGTTGCACACGAGCTCCACATTGAGGGAATGCAATCCCTTCCTGTTCCTGAACACCTCTGAATTTAAATGAGGGGCTTGTATGGCCACATGTATGCAGTCAATTAATCCTAGACCATGGGGAATCTCGCAATCCTGTCGAATCCAAGAGCTCTCTGCCTCTAGCAATAGGAAATTATATATAATCATTCCTCAGAGCGTATAGAGCCGCAGCGACCTCCCTTATGGAGAAGTACACAGAATGATTGCGATATGTGACTGATATCACCTGTGGCAGCCTGGAAGTTTCCAGTAGCGTAAAAATTAAGTGCTACTGTGACCTTGACTGCCACAGGCAATGCAGTCCTGGCTGTGCTGCGAGGTCTGAGTCTTCCTTCCATGAGGCCACAAATCTCTGTGACGACATCCTTGGTAAAGCGCAGCCTTCTCATGCACTGGTCTTGGGTCATGTGAATATAGGAGTAGTGCTCTCTGATGACCCTGAGTGGACAGGGCCTCCTGCTGAGAGTTCTCCTCACCCTCCTGTCCCTCCTGTCCCTCTCTCCTGCAGCAGTTGGTGCTGTTCTGCCTGGCCTCATCTCCTCCTCCATTCCTCATGCAGACCAAGCGGGACCCCTATCCAGCTACCCTTGCTCCTGGTGACCCCTATATGGTGTCCAATAAGTTGGAGTAGCACAGCACTCTCTTTTTAGTGAAGTCCTGAGCGAATTTCCAGGAAAAATGTTGCTCGAGTGTTGGTGAAGTCTTGACAAAGTGTCCCAGAAAGTCTCCCGATGTGTCTTAAAAGTCCTCTTCAAATGCACTGTAGTCAGTTGATCTCCAGCATCAAGTGAACAGTGAAAGCAGAGCATGGCTTTAAGTAGCGCTTGAAATCCTCAGCAACGACTTGTTTACTCCTGTTCAGCTAGTCGCTGTTCGGCGAGGGCTTTAGTTGAAGCGCTAGCCACCAAAATGCCGTGCAGTCTCTTTAATGAGAGCTAGCAGGCAATTTAATAATCAATCAGCCCCTTAAAGATCCTCCGGGGGGGCCTTTCCAAGTGCGCACTGCAACTCCTTTACCAAGATGGCGTCTTGCGCTAAACTGGCATTGAAGCTTAAGATCCCATCTTGGCCACCTCGGAGGCTCTTTAGCACCTAAAGTATTTAGGGAAAATCGCCCCCGTTATCTTTATATACCCTATCGAATCCGTTTATCCTTTTAAATGCCTTGATTAGATCGCCCCTCAATCTTCTATACACAAGGGAATACAAGCCAACTTTATGCAGCCTGTCCTCATACTTTAATCCTTTTAGCCCCGGTATAATTCTGGTGAATCTGCACTGGACGCACTCCAAGGTCAATATATCCTTCCTGAGATGCGGAGCACAGACCTAAACACAGTACTCCAGTAGTCTGACCACGTCTCCATACAACTATAGCACAACTTCCTCCCCTTTGTAGTCCAGCCCCCTTGAGATAAAGGGCAACATTCTATTAGCTTTTTTCATTGCTTTTTGCACCAGTCCACTAGCTCTTAGTGATTTGTGCAGATGGACACCCAAAACTCTTTCCTACTCCACAGTTCCTAGTTTCTCACCATTTAGAAAATACACCAATTTGTCTTCCTTGGATCCAAAGTGGACGACCTCACATTTCCTACATTGAATTCCATTTGCCACAGTTTTGCCCACTTGCTTAATTTGTCTTTGTCTCTTTGCACCTGCCTGCTCCCATCTGCACTATTTACTGTCCCTCCTAAATTAGTGCCATCGGCTAACTTTGATATATAACTCTCTGTTCCTTCATATAAGTCATTGATAAATATGGTGAAAATGTGAAGCCCCCGTACAGATACCTGGGGAACACACTTGTCACATCCTTCCAATCAGAGTACGTATTCATTATCCCTACTCTCTGTCTCATAACTCCCAACTAAAGTCCAGCCCATGCAGCAAGGTTGCTCCAATTCCATGCGCTTCCATTTTTGCAGATAATCTCTTGTGTGGAACCTCATCAAATGTCTTCTGTGGTGTGGCAATTTGAGCTGTCCTGTCATAACTTCAGTCGGTGAATGCTGGAACAGCTCAAAACTAGGCTGCGACCTGCATAAACCACATCCTGACCTCGTGTCAAGGTTTGCTGAATGGCCTGATGGGGGTGGAGCCTTTGCCCACCACAATCATGACTATTGACATAAGGGGTCAGGACTAGGGGTGAGGACTCTGGATGTCAGAGTCACCAGCTCAAGCCTACTCAGGGAATGATGTATGGTTGATACTGGTAGACCGAGTGAGAACTGACATTCCTATTGACCACTTGGTGGAATTAAGCCCCAGCTGAGCGTCCAGACCTAGGTTACGGCCTAAAATTGAAGAAGAACATTTTTTGGGGGAGGGAATTTAAGAGACCTTTATCTCGTGGCTGTGGTAGCAGCAAAGTTTTTCTTGTGGCGGGGGGACTGGTACTGCACTCCCCTACCTCTCACCATTCCCCGCCCCGGGGCCAGAACTCTTTGCCAGACATTACATCCATTTCAATGGGGGAAGTGGAAGAGGCCCAGATCCTCCTCAAGCCCACTGAAGCCAAGCAAGGAGTGTGACATCCCATTGACCCCGCCAACCTTGGCACGGTCAGCGGCAGAGGTTAGGGGCGGCGCATCTATACATTTACTCTGAGATGCACCACCCGGCAGATTTTTGGGCCCAATATCACAGGTTGATTGGGCAGGCACAGATGACATCATTGGAGCCTGTTCAGCATTTATAAAGCAGGACCCTGCTGCCTTCTGTGGGTGTCCTGCTCACCTGCTAAAAAGAGCAGATTAATATCGGGACACACAGGAAGGCAGCGGGATCAGAGCGGGTAAGCTGCACAGGACATATTAAGTGATGGTAAATCATGGCAGCACAGCTCGGCCCCGTGGCATGCTCCTCCTGCACTATGTGGGAAATCAGGGACACTTCCTGTGTCCCTGACGACCACGTGTGTGGGAAGTGTATCCAGCTGCAGCTACTGGCAGACCGCATTGTGGCACTGGAGCTGCGAATGGATACATACTGGAGCATTCGCGATGCTGAGGACGTCGTGGATAGCACGTTTAATGAGTTGGTCACACCACAGGTAAAGGCTGCACAGGCAGGAAGGGAATGGGTGACTGCTAGGCAGAGTAGTAGGCGCAGGCAGGTAGTGCAGGGGTCCCCTGTGGCCAATCCCCTCTCAAACAGATATACCGCTTTGGATATAGTTGAGGGAGATGGCTTATCGGGGGAAGGCAGCAGCAGCCAACTTCCTGGCACCATGGGTGGTTCTGCTGCACAGGACGGGAGGAAAAAGAGCAGGAGAGCTATAGTGATAGGGGATTCTATTGTGAGGGGAATAGATAGGCATTTCTGCGGCCGCAAATGAGACTCCAGGATGGTATGTTGCCTCCCTGGTGCAAGGGTCAAGGATGTCTCGGAGTGGCTGCAGGGCATTCTGGAGGGGGAGGGTGAACAGCCAGTTGTCGTGGTGCATATAGGTACCAACGATATAGGTACAAAACAGGATGAGGTCCTAAAAGCTGAATATAGGGAGTTAGGAGGTAAATTAAAAAATAGGACCTCAAAGGTAGTAATCTCAGGATTGCTACCAGTGCCATGTGCTAGTCAGAGTAGAAATAGAAGGATATTTCAGGTGAATACATGGCTAGAGGAATGGTGCAAGGGGGAGGGATTCAAATTCCTGGGACATTGGAACTGGTTCTGGGGGAGGTGGGACCAGTACAAACTGGACGGTTTGCACCTGGGCAGGACCGGGACTGATGTCCTAGGGGGAGTGTTTGCTAGTGCTGTTGGGGAGGGTTTGAACTAAAATGGCAGGGGGTTGGGAACCTGTGCAGGGAGACAGAGGAAAGGGAAACAAGGATAGAAGCAAAAGACAGGAAGGAGAAAAGCAAAAGTGGAAGTCAGAGAAATCAAGGGTGTAAATCAAACATGGCCACAGTAAACAATAATTCTAAAATGTCTAAGAGTGTTAAAAAAACAAGCCTGAAGGCTGAAGGCTTTGGGGTAAAAATTCACTTGGTTGCGCCTCCCGTTAGCGCCTTAAGAGGGCGCTAATGGGGCGCAAAGCCGCTAACGCCCGGGCGCAGCGATGTTTGCGCCGCTCGAGAACTTAACTTGAGATTGTGCGGCGGCGCTAAAACTTACCGCTGCGACCACCTGCGCGCGCAGATTATGACGTCATTCCATGGTGCAACGCCCTTGGGGCGCCCCGGAGCGGAAATTGAGTGGCGCCCCCTGCCTTACCGCCTGGCGCATCCAACGACCAGAAGACTGGAACGCTATCAATCGCTGTGGGGCTGGGGGGGGGCGCTATTTAAAGGGGGCCTCTTCGTGTCTTTTATTGTTGGTGGCATTTTTGAACTACGCATTCTGAGAGAGAGAGGGACAGACTTCTGGAGAGATTCAACGTTGTGTGAAGGAGTTTTGGGTACTGAGCAGCACTTTGCAGGTTCATTTTGATTTGCCATTCCTTGTATCGATTTAGCAGAGACTGTGGGAGCTGCACTCTGAGCTCTTTGCCTGGTACTCTCCATTGTTCTTTCCAGCACATTTGATGTGCAAGTCTCTCCAGGCCGAGATTCAAGGCTGCAATGAACAGGATGTGGATGGAAAGCAAGATTAACCATCCCCTTTAAGAACTGGCCCGTGCCATTGTGTGTGTGTTCCATTGCTGACAGACATTACATGAGCTTCGCCAGCGCTCTGAGTTAGCGCCTCACTCCTTGGCCTTTGCGCCTTAAGACAGGTGTGCAGCGCCTGCTTTAGCGCTCCACTCACCTCCCGGGGCGGTAAAAGTGAAGTTTCCTGTCAGTGCCGATAATTAGCGCCAGGCGCTAATATTTGCGTCCAGACGATATTTGCGCCCCAAATGGGGTGCGACCTAATTTCTACCCCTTTGTGTCTTAATGCAAGGAGCATTCGTAATAAGGTGGATGAATTAGCTGCACAAATAGATGTAAACGGAGATGATATAATTGGAATTATGGAGACATGGCTCCAGGGTGACCAAGGTTGGGAATTCAACATCCAGGGGTATTCAATATTCAGGAAGGACAGGCAAAAAGGAAAAGGAGGTGGGGTAGCATTGCTGGTTAAAGAGGAGATTAACACAATAGTAAGGAAGGATATTAGCTCTGATGATGTGGAATCTGTATGGGTAAAGCTGAGAAATACCAAGGGTCAGAAAACGTTAGTGGGAGTGGTATACAGACCCCCAAACAGTAATGCGGAGGTTGGGGATGGCATTAAATGGGAAATTAGAGATGCGTGCAATAAGAGCACAGCAGTTATCATGGGTGACTTTAATCTACATATAGATTGGGCTAACCAAATTAGTAACAATACTGTGGAGGAGGAATTCCTAGAGTGTAAACGGGATGGTTTCCTGGACCAATATGTCGAGGAACCAAATAGAGATCAGGCCATCTTAGACTGGGTATTATGTAATGAGAAAGGATTAATTAGCAATCTTGTTGTGCGAGGCCCCTTGGGGAGGAGCAATCATAATATGACAGAATTCTTCATTAAGATGGAGAGTGAAGTAGTTGACTCAGAGACTAGAGTCCTGAATTTAAATAAAGGAAACTATGATGGTATGAGGCACGAGTTGGCTAGGATGGATTGGGGAACATTACTTAAAGGGTTGACGGTGGATAAGCAATGGCAAACATTTAAAGATCGCATGGATGAACTACAGAATTTGTTCATCCCTGTTTGGCATAAAAATAAAACAAAAAAGGTGACTCAACCGTGGCTAACAAGGGAAATTAGGGATAGCATAAGATCCAAGGAGAGGACATATAAATTGGCCAGAAAAAGCAGCAAACATGAGGATTGGGAGCAGTTTAGGATTCAGCAAAGGAGGACAAAGGGATTAATTAAGAGGGGGAAAATAGAGTATGAGAGTAAGCTTTCAGGGAACATAAAAACTGACTGTAAAAGCTTCTATAGATATGTGAAGAGAAAAAGATTGATGAAGTCAAACGTAGGTCCCTTGCAGTCAGAATCAGGGGAATTTATAATGGGGAACAAAGAAATGGCAGACCAATTAAATACATACTTTGGTTCTGTCTTCACAAAGGAGGACACAAATAACCTCCCAGAGATGTCGGGGAACATAGGGTCTAATGAGAGGGAGGAACTGAATGAAATCAGTATTTGTAGGGAAATGGTGTTAGGGAAATTGATGGGATTGAAGGCCGATAAATCCCCAGGGCCTGATAATCTACATCCTAGGGTACTTAAGGAAGTGGCCCTAGAAATAGTAGACGCATTGCTGGTCATCTTCCAAAATTCTATAGACTCTGGAACAGTTTCCATGGATTGGAGGGTAGCTAATGTAACCCCACTATTTAAAAAAGGTGGTAGGGAGAAAACGGGGAATTATAGACCAGTAAGCCTGATATCGGTAGTAGGGAAAATGCTAGAGTCCATTATAAAAGATGTAATAGCAGAGCACTTGGAAAACAATGACAGGATCGGACAAAGTCAACATGGATTTACAAAAGGTAAATCATGCTTGACTAATCTACTGGAATTTTTTGAGGATGTAACTGGTAGAATAGATAAGGGAGAACCAGTGGATGTGGTGTATTTGGACTTTCAGAAGGCTTTCGATAAGGTCCCACATAAGTGATTAGCGTGCAAAGTTAAAGCACATGGGATTGGGGGTAAGGTACTGACTTGGATAGAGAACTGGTTGGCAGATAGGAAGCAAAGAGTTGGAATAAACGGGTCTTTTTCCGAATGGCTGGCAGTGACTAGTGAGGTAACACAGGGATCGGTGCTAGGACCCCAGTTATTCACAATATATATTAATGATCTAGACGAGGGAACTAGATGTAATATCTCCAAGTTTGCAGACGACACAAAGCTGGGTGGGCGTGTGTGCTGTGAGGAGGATGCAGAGAACCACCAGTATGATTTGGACAGGTTGGGTGATTGGGCAGATGCATGGCAGATGCAGTATAATGTGGATAAATGCGAGGTTATCCACTTTGGTGGCAAAAACAGGAAGGCAGATTATTATCTGAACGGCAATAGATTGGGAAAAGGGGAAGTGCAATGAGACCTTGGTGTCCTTGTGCACCAGTCGCTGAAGGTAAGCATGCAGGTGCAGCAGGCGGTTAAGAAGACAAATGGTATGTTGGCCTTCATAGCGAGAGGATTTGAGTACAGGAGCAAAGATGTCTTGCTGCAGTTGTACAGGGCCTTGGTGAGACCACACCTTGAGTATTTGGTCGCCTTATCTGAGGAAGGATGTTCTTGCCATGGAGGGAGTGCAGCAAAGATTCACCAGACTGATACCTGGGATGGCAGGAATGACGTATGAAGAGAGATTGGGTCGATTAGGCTTATGTTCGCTAGAGTTTAGAAGAATGAGAGGGGATCTCATTGAAACTTATAAAATTCTAACAGGACTAGACAGACTAGATGCAGGAAGGATGTTCCCGATGGCGGGGGAGTCCAGAACCAGGGGTCACAGTCTAAGGATAAGGGGTAAGCCATTTAGGACTGATGAGGAGGAATTTCTTCACCCAGAGAGTGGTGAACCTGTGGAATTCTCTACCACAGAAGGCAGTTGAGGCCAATTCATTAAATATATTCAAGAAGGAGTTAGATATATTTCTTAAGGCTAAGGGGATCAAAGGATTTGGGGAGAAAGCAGGGACAGGGTACTGAATTTGGATGATCAGCCATGATCTCATTAAATGGCGGAACAGGCTCGAGGGGCCAAATGGCCTACTCCTGCTCCTATCTTCTATGTTTCCATGTTATGTTTCTGTATAAATGCCCACCCACCCTATTTCTGCCGTCTCTGGGGGGTGAGGGGTAGAATTCCCCCCTAAATGCCAGCTTAAACACTAGCCAGAAGTACTATCATTATAGGACTGCAAAGCCTGCCAGATCTATTAAAGTGCCCACAGCCAGACGCTTTTACGTAAATGAAACCTATAAAAGTTCAGGACAGAGAATTTTAAAAGCTACAACAAAATCTGTCATGCAGTTCATGCATCGCCCTAACAATCTGTCCATGTAGCTCAGCAAATTGCGTGCTTATAAAAGGAGTAACCTGCTCATAGCAGGCATGGGGAAAATCTGTACACTGACATGGACTCGTGGAATAAAGAATAAAGCAGGAGGGATCAAGGACAGAATCTATTTGGTTAGAGTTAAGAAACAATAGAGGTGCCATTACACTGCTAGGTGTATTCTATAGGCCAACAACTAGTGGGAAAGATATAGAAGAGCAAATTTGCTGGGAAATTACAGAGAGGTGCAAGAATTATAGAGTAGTGATAATGGGGGACTTCAACTATCCTAATATAGACTGGGATAGTAATAATATAAAGGGCAGAGATGAGGAAGAATTTCTGAAGTGTATTCAGGAGAACTTTCTTGATCAATACGTTTCCAGCCCAACGAGGAAGGAGGCATTGCTGGATCTGGTTCTGGGGAATGAGGTGGGTCAAGTGGAGCAAGTGTCAGTAGGGGAACATTTAGGGAACAGTGATCATAGTATCATAATGTTTAGATTAGCTATAAATACTTAATTGGAGGAGGGTCAGTTTCAGTAGGTTGAGAACGGATCTGGCCCGGGTAAATTGGAATCAAAGATTGGCAGTCAAAACTGTAATTGAACAATGGGCTTGCCTTTAAAGCGGAGATGGTTTGGGTACAGTTGAGGTGCATTCCCATGAGGGGAAAGGTAGGGCAACCAAAGCCAGAGCTCCCTGGATGACGAAAGAGATAGAGAGTAAGATGAAGCAGAAAAATGGGGAGTATGACAGATGTCAGGTTGAGAATACAAGTGAGAACCAGGCTGAATGTAGAAAGTTTGGAGGGGAAGTGAAAAAGGAACTAAGAGGGGCAAAGAGAGAGTCTGAGAATAGATTGACAGCTAATATTAAAGGGAATCCAAAAGTCTTCTATCGGCATATAAATAGTAAACGGGTAGTAAGAGGAGGGGTGGAACCAATTCGAGACCAAAAAGGAGACCTACGCATGAAGGAAGAGGGCATGGCTGAGGTACTAAATGAATACTTTGCATCTGTCTTCACCAAGGAAGAAGATGCTGCCAAAGTCATAGTGAAAGAGAAGGTAGTTGAGATACTGGATGGAATAAAAATTGATAAAGAGGAAGTACTAGAAAGACTGGCGGTACTTAAAGTAGATAAGTCACCACGACTGGATGAGATGCATCCTAGGATGCTGAGGGAGGTAAGGGTGGAAATTGCGGAGGTACTGGCCATAATCTTCCAATCCTCCTTAGATGCGAGGGTGGTTCCAGAGGACTGGAGAATTGCAAATGTTACACCCTTATTCAAAAAAGTGTGTAAGGATAATCCAGCAATTACAGACCAGTCAGTTTAACCTTGGTGGTGGGGAAGCTTTTAGAAACGATAATCCGGGACAAAATTAACAAAAGTGGCAGATGAAATTTAATGCAGAAAAGTGTGAAGTGATTCATTTTGGTAGGAAGAATGAGGAGAGGCAATATAAACTAAAGAGTACAATTCTAAAGTGGGTGCATGAACAGAGAGACCTGGGGGTATATGTGCACAAATCACTGAAGATGGCAGGGCAGGTTGAGAAAGCGGTTAAAAAAGCATATGGGATCCTGGGCTTCAAAAATAGAGCCATAGGCCGTGATTTTGCCGGCGCTCAGTGGACCCAATTGGTGGTGGGTCAGCTGTGAAATTTTAAATGATTGACAGCGGTTCCCGACACGCACACCTGCATTTCCCGATGTCGGGTCTGCCAGCGTTGAGCAGATCCGACAGGTAGCGGTGGGGGACCCAATTCAAATCATTAGTGGCTTGTTTACAGCCACTTAACAAAGCTTTTATTCCAAGCTTTTTAACTTTCACAGGTCTCCCACCGGTTTCCCACTGTGCCTAGACCTCGTCTGTGAAGCTGAGGTGGGAGGTCAGTGGCCTTTGAATTAGCTGATGAGTTGACAGCTTCAAATGTCAACTCAAAGCTCCCAGCTGATTCAGATATCTTCCCTTAAGCAGTAGCTTCTCTAAACCGCATTCCACTCCAGAGTCAGGATGCTGCAAGTCTTTACACAAGTCTTCATCCAGCCTGACCTCATTACCTCTCCCACCATTGACAGATCGCTTCTGTCATCCCTACTTCACCTGCCATCTATTCCATCAGCATGGGTGCACTTTATACTCTCTCATCTTGTTCCTCAGAATCTGACCATGATCAACCCCAACACCAGCATCACAGGCAGACCAGCAGCACCAACAACAACACCAAACTTCTCCGCAATCACCTGATGCTGCACAGGATGGAGGGCATTAGTATCCGACCACATTGCTGCCCGGGATGCCAGGGATGGCCTCACCAAGGTCACATTTACTTCACTTGAAGCTGCACACCCTGGCTGCCACATGATGCATCAGGTTGGCACTACCCCACACCAACAGCATAAAGCATCCCCACAATGCCCAACCCATTCCTTTCACACTCATCAGCATTGCAGGGGATGTCTCACCATTCACTGCAACTCACTAAACCACTTCCAAAGGTGCACACAAATCTGTCCAAGAAAGGAAAGTGTTGAAAATAAATATTTCAATGTTTGACAGCACATTAACAGAAACTTCACATGAACATTGGCTAAAACACACAAGTGCCTACCCTTGTGTGTTGTTAGTTGGTATGATTGGACTAGGATGAGGGTGAGTGTAAGGGGTGGCTAGTGAGATGGGGAAATGATAATGTAGATAGAGAGGGATGGGTGGAGGTGCAAGGTAAGTTGGTGTGAGTAAAGATGTGCAGGATTGGGTAGGGAAGGCAGAGTGATGGGGATGAGGATGGCACAGTAGGATAAGGCTGAGTGTGGCTTTGCAGTAACATTTCGTGATCTACTGAGATTATTGAAAGGTTTGCGCCACTGCAGCCTGGTCCTCCTGACGACATCCCTGCATGTGCCCTCCTGCGTTGGTCTCCTGGTGAGGTCTCTTCCGCCCATTGGAAGGGAAGAGGACCTTCCTGCATGCTGAGACTCCCTCCATAAGCATATGGAGGGAATCATGGGAGAGCCTGGGTGCAGCCGTGCACTTCTGTGCAGTGCTTGTCAGTGTTTGCAGCACCTCAATGCTGTCGAATAATGTCAAAGTAAATTTGCGCATGATCCCTTTAAGGAAACTGGCTGATGACGCATCATCAAATGACATCACCAGCCTGCTTCCTTCAATTGGCCGGGAAACTCGTTGGGCGGGCTGAACAAGCCCAATCAGGGGAAAGTTCTGTCGGAGGCCGGGATGGAGACAGAAGCGGGGCTGTGACCTGCCAGCAACGTCCCCCGTCATGGACCCACCAACGTAGGGGAAATCGCATGAGTCTCCTCCCACCTGACTTCTTCTCACCCTATCAACATATCCTTCTATTCCTTTCTTCCTCATTTACTTATCTAGCTTCTCCTTAAATACACCTGTGCTATTCACCTCAACCACTCCCTGTGGTAGCAAGTCCCACATTCTCACCACTCTCTGGGTAAAGAAGGTTCTCCTGAATTCCCTATTGAATTTATTAGTGATTATCTTATATCGATACCCCCTAGTTTTAGTCTACCCACAAGTGGAAACACTTATATCTACATCTACCCCATCAAACCCATTCATAATTTTAAAGACTTCTCATTCCTGTTCAATCTTTACTGATAGTTATAACCTTTCAGTTCTGGTACCATTCTTGTTAAGGCCATAGTTGTTCCTCTCTCTCCCACCTTAAGCTCCAAAAAGAGGATGACAAAACACAGCTCAAATTAGTCAACAGGATCAAAGTTGAGACTGACTTCAAGGGCAGCCAGAGATCTCTTGAAAACAGCAGACTGTGTTTTTAATCAGCCAGACAGCCTCCGTTGTTAGTTAGAGAAGTTAATTTAACACAAAATAAATTCAAGCCACTCAGCGCTCTCTCCCATTTATTCGGGGAATCTGTGATTTTAATTTTCTCGACGAATCACACCTTTCTTCTTCTTTGACCAACATTTCAATGACTGAATGCTATAATACAGCTCCAAATCAAGCATGCCCTTGCATTTACACTGCACTGAAACATCTGCGCATCCAATTACTTAGAAGTGTAGCTGTTATGTGGTCACATCTGACAACCAGTCTTTGCTCAGCAAGATCCCACAAACAGCCATGATATGGGTTACCAGTTATCCTGTCGGTTGAGGGATAAATATTAGTCCCAGGACAGCAGAGAGCATAATACCAGAGCTTTTAAACAACGGCCTGGATTTTACAATAGAAATAATAGTGAGGCTATCATAGAAACATAGAAACATAGAAGATAGGAGCAGGAGTAGGCCATTCGGCCCCTCGAGCCTGCTCCGCCATTCAATGAGATCATGGCTGATCATCCAAATTCAGTACCCTGTCCCTGCCTTTTCCCCAGATCCCCTGATCCCTTTAGCCTTAAGAAATATATCTAACTCCTTCTTGAATATATAAAATGAATTGGCCTCCACTGCCTTCTGTGGTAGAGAATTCCACAGGTTCACCACTTTCTGGGTGAAGAAATTCCTCCTCATCTCTGTCCTAAATGGCTTACCCCTTATCTTTAGACTGTGACCCCTGGTTTTGGACTCCCCGACCATCGGGAACATCCTTCCTGCATCTAGTCTGTCTAGTCCTGTTAGAATTTTATAAGTTTCAATGAGATCCCCTCTCATTCTTCTAAACTCCAGCGAGTATAAGCCCAATCGACCAAATCTCTCCTCATACGTCATTCCTGCCATCCCAGGTATCAGCCTTGTGAATCTTCGCTGCACTCCCTCCATGGCAAGAACATCCTTCCTCAAATAAGGCGACCAAAACTGCACACAATACTCAAAGTGTGGTCTCACCAAGGCCCTGTACAACTGCAGCAAGACATCCTTGTTCCTGTATTCGAACCCTCTCGCTATGAAGGCCAACATACCATTTGCCTTCTTAATCGCCTGCTGCACCTGCATGCTTACCTTCAGCGACTGGTGCACAAGGACACCCAGGTCTCGTTGCACTTCCCCTTCTCCCAATCTATTGCCATTCAGATAATAATCTGCCTTCCCGTTTTTGACACCAGAGTGGATAACCTCGCATTTATCCACGTTATATTGCATCTGCCATGATTCTGCCCAATCACCCAACCTGTCCAAATCATACTGGAGTTTTTCGGCATCCTCCTCACAGCACACACGCCCACCCAGCTTTGTGTCATCTGCAAACTTGGAGATATTACATCTCGTTCCCTCGTCTAGATCATTAATATATATTGTGAATAGCTGGGGTCCTAGGACCGATCCCTGCGGTACCCCACTAGTCACTGCCTGCCACTCGGAAAAAGACCCGTTTATTCTAACTCTTTGCCTTCTGTCTGCCAACCAGTTCTCTATCCAAGTCAATACCTTGCCCCCAATCCCATGTGCCTTAACTTTACACGCTAATCTCTTATGCGGGACCTTATCGAAAGCCTTCTAAAAGTCCAAATACACCACATCCACTGGTTCTCCTTCATCTATTTTACCAGTTACATCTTCAAAAAATTCCAGTAGATTAGTCAAGCATGATTTACCTTTTGTAAATCCATGTTGACTTTGTCTGATCCTGTCACTGTATTCCAAGTGCTCTGCTATTACATCTTTTATAATGGACTCCAGCATTTTCCCCACTACCGATGTCAGGCTTATCGGTCTATAATTCCCCATTTTCTCTCGACCACCTTTTTTGAATAGTGGGGTAACATTAGCTACCCTCCAATCCATGGGTACTGTTCCAGAACCTATCGAATTTTGGTAGATGACCAGCAATGCATCTACTATTTCTAGGGCCACTTCCTTAAGTACCCTAGGATGTAGATTATCAGGCCCTGGGGATTTATCGGCCTTCAATCCCGTCAATTTCGCTAACACCATTTCCCTACACATACTGATTTCTTTCAGTTCCTCCCTCTCATTAGACCCTATGTTCCCCGACATCTCTGGGAGGTTATTTATGTCCTTCTTTGTGAAGACAGAACCAAAGTATGTATTTAATTGGTCTGCCATTTCTTTGTTTCCCATTGTAAATTCCCCTGATTCTGACTGCAAGGGACCTACGTTTGACTTCATCAATCTTTTTCTCTTCACATATCTATAAAAGCTTTTACAGTCAGTTTTTATGTTCCCTGCAAGTTTACTGTCATACTCTATTTCCCCCCTCTTAATTAATCCCTTTGTCCTCCTTTGCGGAATCCTAAACTGCTCCCAATCCTCAGATTTACTGCTTTTTCTGGCCAATTTATATGTCCTCTCCTTGGATCTTATGCTATTCCTAATTTCCCTTGTTAGCCACGGTTGAGTCACCTTTTTTGTTTTATTTTTATGCTAAACTGGGATGAACAAATTCTGCAGTTCATCCATGCGATCTTTGAATGTTTGCCATTGCCTATCCACCG
The DNA here is from genome assembly GCA_030390025.1 of Squalus acanthias. Lineage (NCBI taxonomy): Eukaryota > Metazoa > Chordata > Chondrichthyes > Squaliformes > Squalidae > Squalus > Squalus acanthias. The sequence continues at coordinate 68,074,804 of CM059431.1, forward strand.
TTAGCCCTTTGAGTAACATTCCCCAATCAATCCTACCCAACTCACGCCTCATACCATCGTAGTTTCCTTTATTTAAATTCAGGACCCTAGTCTCCAAGTCAAATACTTCACTCTCCATTTTAATGAAGAATTCTATCATATTATGATCGCTCCAACCCAAGGGGCCTCGCACAACAAGATTGCTAATTAATCCTTTCTCATTACATAATACCCAGTCTAAGATGGCCTGATCTCTAGTTGGTTCCTGGACATATGGTCCAGGAACCCATTCCGTATACACTCCAGGAATTCCTCCTCCACAGTACTGTTACTAATTTGGTTAGCCCAATCTATATGTAGATTAAATTCACCCATGATAACTGCTGTGCCATTATTGCACGCTTCTCTAATTTCCCTTTTAATGCCATCCCCAACCTTCACATTACTGTTTGGGGGTCTGTATACCACTCCCACTAATGTTTTCTGCCCCTTGGTATTTCTCAGTTCTACCCATACAGATTCCACATCATCAGAGCTAATATCCTTCCTTACAATTGTGTTAATCTCCTCTTTAACCAGCAATGCTACCCCACCTCCTTTTCCTTTTTGCCTGTCCTTCCTGAATATTGAATACCCCTGGATGTTGAGTTCCCAGCCTTGGTCACCCTGGAGCCATGTTTCTGTAATTCCAATCATATCATATTTGTTTACCTCTATTTGCGCAGCTAATTCATCCACCTTATTACAAATGCTCCTCGCATTAAGACACAAAGCCTTCAGGCTTGTTTTTTTAATGCTCTTAGACCTTTTAGAATTATTATTTACTGTGGCCATGTTTGATTTAAACCCTTGATTTCTCTGACTGCCACCTTTGTTTTTCTCCTTCCTGTCTTTTGCTTCTATCCTTGTTTCCCTTTTCTCTGTCTCCCTGCTCAGGTTCCCAACCCCCTGCCATTTTAGTTTAAAACCTCCCCCAGAGCACTAGCAAACACTCCACCTTGGACATCGGTCCCGGTCCTGCTCAGGTGCAAACCGTCCGGTTTGTACTGGTCCCACCTCCCCCAGAACCGGTTCCAATGTCCCAGGAATTTGAATCCCTCCCCCTTGCACCATTCATCTTGCCACGTATTCATCTGAAATATCCTTCTATTTCTACTCTGACTAGCATGTGGCACTGGTAACAATCCTGAGATTACTACCTTTGATGTCCTATTTTTTAATTTACCTCCTAACTCCCTATATCATCGCTCATTGTTATAGAGTAAATCTGACAGCAACTTCCGACGACCGCACATGTTCAGTTAAACATTGAAATCAGGATGTTGCTGTCCGTGTTGCCCTGCTCCTCCAGAAGCTTTGCTATACTGGTATCTTGAGAGACTCGGTATTCAAATACACGGAAGGGTGTGAATTTGGGGTACTTATGTGATAAATATTCACTGAACATGCCAGAAAAAGTGAAAGCTTTTTCATTGCAATCTAAGTGAATTTTTATCGGTGTGATAAGTCTTAATTACTACCAAACAACCTCATTGGCGCTCAAAATTAACATTTACAAGTGTGCAGTCTCATTCCTTCATATTTTAATTATTGTTGGAGATTTTAAAAATTAAAACATTTAAATATTTTTTTTAACTTTTTCTTTCTTTCTCTTTTATCTCTCTCTCTTAATCCCATCTTTCGTTCCCTCTCTTTATTTCACTTTCTGTACATAATTTGGCATTGAATTAAATATTCTCACTAACACTTCCTGGTTTAGACGCTGTCTTAGTAAGGATTCTTCAATCTGATTGGTTAAGGAGATACACAGTTGCTTTCCATATTCACACAGGTCCCAGATCCCCCGTAGAGGGCAATGTGTTGTTTTGGATTTCTAATAACTGCAAGTTCCAGTGCAAAAGCTCATAGAAAGTTTGTGGGCAAGTGCAAGTAATAATGAGCAAGCTAGTGGCATTTGTTCTCTGCTGACAGCAAAATCCAGGCGATATACTTACATGTAGTTAAAACAGAGTAATAATCCCTGTGATTTAACAGATATAATAATAATGTTGTTAATGTGAATTTAATTTAGAGGCAAGGGTTGAGCTTTTACTCAATTACATCCTCCAGCAATTGAAATCTGGAATTTTTTTTGCCTATGAAAGAACCTAGACTTAGTATTCATTACATCAGGTGTAAGCTTGATCCACAGGTTATTATCTTTAAACTCTAAATAATGAGGGACATTTTCTTCTTTTAGAAACCCAGATGGTAAATTCACCATTTATTTTCATTTTAATGGCATCAAATGGAAATGTTAATTCCTTTAATTTCCCATTGGAAAATTTCCTTATATAGGATATCATTAGCTTATTGGCAAAAGTCCATCTGTAATCAAACTTACTTTGTCTCTCTTAAGTGGCTTTATAGACAATTAACTAGTAAAGTAATGACCAAGAATGTTAATCCAACTACTAATAGTGGAAATCCTTAGGAAATTAAGCAGGGCAATCGGATTTGTACATCCCGATTCACTGACATGGTCACTCTGAACTTTGTAAAGAATGATCTCCAGATCCGTGGATTTAGAATCAAACTACTTGTCTTTATGGTGTAATTAATCTGAGTTTTGAAATCGGAAACAAACAGCAAACTGCAATTCAAGATTTCAAAATTCTGCACATCACATTCTGCAAATTGTACGAAAAGTTATATTTAAACTGGCCTTCTTTCTACTTGTAACAACTTATTGAGGTCCCCACCATCACAGAAGCCAGTCTTCAGCCAATTTGATTCACTCCACATGGTATCAAGAAACGGCTGAGCGCACTGGATACAGCAAAGTCTATGGGCCCCGACAACATCCCGGCTGTCGTGCTGAAGACTTGTGCTCCAGAACTAGCCACGCCTCCAGCCAAGCTGTTCCAGTACAGCTACAACACTGGTATCTATCCGACAATGTGGAACACTGCCCAGGTATGTCCTGTCCACAAAAAGCAGGACAAATCCAATCCGTCCAATTACTGCCCCATCAGTCTATTCTCAATCATCAGCAAAGTGATGGAAGGTGTCGTTGACAGTGTTATCAAGTGGCACTTACTCACTAATAACCTGCTCACTGATGCCCAGTTTGAGTTCCGCCAGGACCATTATTACAGACCTCATTACAGCCTTGGTCCAAACATGGACAAAGTAGCTGAATTCCAGAGGTGAGGTGAGAGTGACTGCCCTTGACATCAAGGCAGCATTTGACCGAGTGTGGCATCAAGGAGTCCTAGTAAAACTGAAGTCAATGGGAATCGGGGGGAAAACTCCACTGGCTGGAGTCATACCTAGCACAAAGGAAGATGGTTGTGGTCGTTGGTGGTCAATCATCACAGCCCCAGGACATCGCTGCAGGAGTTCCTCAGGGTACTGTCCTAGGCCCAACCATCTTCAGCTGCTTCACCAATGACCTTCCCTCCATCATAAGGTCAAAAATGGGGATGTTCGCTGATGACTGCACAGTGTTCAGTGCATTTCGCAACTCCTCAGATAATGAAGTAGTCCATGCCCGCATGCAACAAGACCTGGACAACATTCAGGCTTGGGCTGATAAGTGGCTGGTAACATTCGCGCCACAGAAGTACCAGGCAATAACTATCTCCAACAAGCGAGAGTCTAACCACTGCCCTTTGACATTCAACGGCATTACCATTGCCGAATCCCCCACCATCAACATCCTGGGGGTCACCATTGACCAGAAACTTAACTGGACCAGCCACATAAATACTGTGGCAACAAGAGCAGGTCAGAGGCTAGGTATTCTGCGGCGAGTGTCTCACCTCCTTACTCCCCAAAGCCTTTCCAACATCTACAAGGCACAAGTAAGGAGTGTGATGGAATACTCTCCACTTGCCTGGGTGAGTGCAGCTCCAACAACACTCAAGAAGCTCGACACCACCCAGGACAAAGCAGCCCGCTTGATTGGCACCCCATCCACCACCTTAAATGTTCACTCCCTTCACCACCGGCGTACTGTGGCTGCAGTGTGTACCTTCTACAAGATGCACTGCAGCAACTCGCTAAGGCTCCTTCGGCAGCACCTCCCAAACCTGCGACCTCTATCACCTAGAAGGACAAGGGCAGCAGGCGCATGGGAATACCACCACCTCCAAGTTCCCCTCCAAGTCACACACCATCCTGACTTGGAAGTATCTCGCCGTTCCTTCATCGTTGCTAGGTCAAAGTCCTGGAACTCCCAACCTAACAGCACTGTGGGAGTACCTTCACCTCACGGACAGCAGCGTTTCAAGAAGGCAGCTCACCACCACCTTGTCAAGGGCAATTAGGGATGGGCAATAAATGCTGGCCTTGCCAGCAACGCCCAGATCCCATGAACGAATAAAAAAACATTTAAGCTGAATTTGTGCTTTTAACTCACTTCTTTTATTTTGCATTGAATCACATAGAACGTATGGCACAGAAACAGGCTATTCGGCCCAACTGGTCAATGCCAGAGTTTATACTCCACACGAGCCTCCTCCAACCCCTCTTCATCGAACCTTATCAGCATATCCTTTTATTTCTTTCTCACTCATGTGGTTAACTAGCTTCCCCTTAAATTAATCTATGCTATTCACCTCAACTATTCCTTGTGGTAACGAATTGCTCATTCTAACCACTCACTAGGTAAAGAAGTTTCTCTTGAATTCCCTATTGGATTTATATTCCCTGTTGAATTTATCCCTACTTGGGATTATTACCTGTCTTCTTCTTGTATTCTATATAATCGTCCCAAGTGATCTCACATTGTGAGAACTTTTATTATTTAGTGCAATATTATCTTTTATAAACTGTAATAAATGAGAACCATGAACATTCCCAACTCTCAGTGACACAGGGAACAGATCATTTGAGAAGAAATTACTTAGTGAAGTTTTCTAAATAAAATAATTGGGATTAGCTCAATGAATATACAATGTGCATAAAAATAAATATGAAAATATTATTTCTATTTATTATGCTATGCTATTTTATAATTTCTAAATTAAATGACCCTTGGTGCAAACCGGAAAAAATAAATTGATGGTTAGCTTTTCCTGATGAATGAAACACAATTACCTTTATAGATGACTCTGCATTGCAACATAAAGCTTTAATTTATTTGTACCATTTATTTTGATTGAATTATCCATTCGTGTCATTAATTTGCTACAAGGCTGAAGCGTTTGCAACCATCTTCAGCCAGAAGTGCCAAGTGTCTGATCCATATCGGCCTCCTCCTGAGGTTCCCACCATCACAGAAGCCAGTCTTCAGCCAATTCGATTCACTCCACGTGATATCAAGAAATGGCTGAGCGCACTGGGTACAACAAAGGCTATGGGCCCCGACAACATCCCAGCTATCGTGCTGAAGACTTGTGCTCCAGAACGAGCCGCGCCTCTAGCCATGCTGTTCCAATACAGCTACAACACTGGCATCTATCCGACAATGTGGAAAACTGCCCAGGTATGTCCTGTCCACAAAAAGCAGGACAAATCCAATTTGGCCAATTACCACCCCATCAGTCTACTCTCAATCATCACCACACGGACAGCAGCGGTTCAAGAAGGCAGCTCACCACCACCTTCTCAAGGGCAATTAGGGATGGGCAATAAATGCTGGCCTTGCCTGCAACGTCCACATCCCATAAACAAATTTTAAAAAACTGTCCCCACCCTGCCCATACGTCCTGCTGGTCTTTAACTCACACTTTTTGACTTAGTGTGTATTTTCTCCTCCTATCCTCTAACTAGTTAAATTTTTTCCCAAATACCCTGTTTACCCTTTCCTCACGGGCATGGGTGCCTCTGAACCACGACCTCTGGCTGCTCGCCCTCCCATTCCAGAACCTTTTGTATTCGCAACGTACCATTCTGGACTTTGGATCACTTATACAAAAGTAATTACCTACACCCCTGACTATAGAATAGCCCACAATCACCACTCACCTATTCTTACTACCTGTAATGTTTCCCCTATGGGTAACCACTCGCTCGACAGTGCATTATAGTCGCTCATGGTGATTCTCCTTTGTGTAACCCTTTTTGTCCACATCACTGGTATCTAAACAGGTATAACTATTAGACAAATCCAGCTGCTCAGATGACCTCCTTTCTACCCTCATCTGCTGCCTGCTGATAGTCACCTAGTCCTCCTTACCAGCTTCACTACTCCTAGCAAACTGTGGGGTGACCACCCTCTGGAACATCTCCTCTAGAAAACGTCTGCTTCCCAAATGTCGTGGACTGTGTCCAGTCTCAAGTTGTCTAACTTTCTACTTGAGGAGTGCAATCTTCGTAACTTCAGAAATATGTATTCACCCTGCATGGCACGTGAGCCCAGGCAGGTCCACATCATGCATGCCGTACACATCACTTCAAACTCTGATCCTGCCATACCTATTTATATGTTTAACCCAACAGATATTTAACTCAGGTAAGTTAGTGGTGTCTGAATTATTTTGATTAACTCACTCCAATTTATTATTTTTAGTTAATGTGTTTTGAGAATTTCTTTGTCCTATCCCCTGAAATTATTATATAGTAAAAACTGTAAATTAAAGTTCATAGAAAGTTACAGCACAGAAGGAGGCCATTTCGACCCATCGTGTCTGCACCGGACAACAAAGAGCTATCTAGCCGAATCCCACTTCCCAGCTCTTGGTCCGTAGCCCTGCAGGTTAGAGCATCCCAAGTGCACATCCAAGTACTTTTTAAATGTGGTTAGGGTTCCTGCCTCTACCACCCTTTCAGGCAGTGAGTTCCAGACCCCCACAACCCTCTGGGTGAAGAAATTTCCTCTCAAATCTCTAAACCTTCCCCCAATTACTTTAAATCTGTGCCCCCTGGTTTTTGACCCCTCCGCTGAGGGAAATAGGTCCTTTCTATCCACTTTATCTATGCCCCTCATAATTTTATACACCTCAATAAGGTCTCCCCTCAGCCTCCTCTGTTCCAAGGAAAATAGACCCAGTCTATCCAGTCTTTCCTCATAGCTAAGATTCTCTACTCCCGGCAACATCCTTGTAAATCTCCTCTGTACCCTCTCGAGTGCAATCACATCTTTCCTGTAATGTGGTGACCAGAACTGCACGCAGTACTCTAGCTGAGGCCTAACTAGTGTTTTATACAGTTGAAGCATAACCCCCCTGCTCTTGTATTCTATGCCACGGCTAATAAAGGCAAGCATTCCGCATGCCTTCATAACCACCTTATCTACCTGGCCTGCTACCTTCAGGGATCTGTGGACATGCACTCCAAGGTCCCTTTGTTCCTCTACACTACTCAGTGTCCTACCATTTAATGTGTATTCCCTTTCCTTGTTAGCCCTCCCCAAATGCATTACCTCACACTTCTCCGGATTGAATTCCATTTGCCACTGTTCTGCCCACCTGACCAATTTATTGATATCTTCCTGTAGTCTACAGCTTCCTTCTTCAATATCAACCAGACAGCCGATTTTAGTATCATCTGCAAACTTCTTAATCATACCCCCTATATTCAAGTCAAGATCATTGATATATACCACAAAAAGCAAGAGACCTAGTACTGAGCCCTGCGGAACCCCACTGGAAACAGCCTTCCAGTCACAAAAACACCCGTCAACCATTACCCTCTGCTTCCTGCCTCCGAGCCAGTTTTGAATCCAACTTGACACTTTGCCCTGGATCCCATGGGCTTTTAACTTCGTCACCAGTCTGCCATGCAGTACCTTATCAAACACCTTGCTAAAGTCCATATACACTACATTAAACGCACTACCCTCATCTACCCTCCTTGTTACCTCCTCAAAAAATTCAATCAAGTTTGTCAGACACGACCTTCCCTTAACAAATCCGTGCTGACTATCCTTGATTAATCCATGTCTTTCTAAATGAAGATTTATCCTGTCCTTCAGAATTCTTTCCAATAATTTTCCCACTACCGAGGTTAGGCTGACTGGCCTGTAATTACTTGGTCTATCCTTTTCTCCCTTTTTAAACAAGGGTACCACACCTGAAGCCAGAGAGGATTGAAAAATGATGGTCAGGACCTCTGTTATTTCCTCTTTTGCTTCACTTAACAGCCTGGGATACATTTCATCCGGGCCTGGGGATTTATCCACTTTTAAAGCTGCTAAACCCCTTAATACTTCCTCTCTCACTATGTTTATTTCATCTAATATTTCACACTCCTCTCCCCCGATAGCAATGTCTGCTTCGCCCCTCTCCTTTGTGAAAACAGACGCAAAGTATTCATTAAGAACCCTACCGACGTCTCCCGCCTCCCCACAACAGATTACCCTCATGATCTCTAATAGGCCCTACCCTTTCTTTAGTTATCCTCTTACTCTTAATATATTTATAAATCATCTTTGGGTTTTCCTTGATTTTACTTGCCAAGAATTTTTCATGCTCTCTCTTTGCTTTCCTAATATCATTTTTAATTGCACCCCTACACTTTCTGTACTCCTCTAAAGATTCTGGAGTATTTAGCCCTTGGTATCTGTCATACGCCTCCCTTTTTTTCTTTGTCCTACCCTGCATGTCTCTAGACATCCAGGGGACTCTAGATTTGTTAGTCCCACCTTTTTTCTTTAAGGGCACATGTTTGGTCGGAACCCTCCAGATCTCGTCCTTCAATGCCTCCCACTGCTCTGACACTGATTTACGTTCAAGTAGCTGTTTCCAGTCCACTATGGCTAATTCCCCTCTGAGCTTAGCAAAATTTGCTTTTCCCCAATTTAGAATTTTTATTCCTGGTCTATCCTTGTCCTTTTCCATAACTACCTTAAATCTAACAGAATTATGGTCACTAGCAGCAAGGGCTTTAGATTCCTGAGGAATTGGAACCGTTTCTGGGGGAGGTGGGACCTCTACAAACCAGACGGGTTGCATCTCAATGGGAACGGGACCAATATCCTCGCGGGAGGGTTTGCTAGTGCTGTTGCGGAGGGTTTAAACTAGCTTGGCAGGGAGATGGCAGCCTAAGTATAGAGTCAATAGGGAGGGAAGAAAAACTGGAATTGGAAAACAAAAATGTAGAAAGTAAATTGGAAGGACAGAGGAATCAAGGGCTAGATAGTAGTCAACAAGGAGGTTTGCCTGTACTAAATGGTATATACTTCAATGCAAGGAGTATAGCGAACAAGGCAGATGAGCTGAGGGCACAGGTAGATGCTTGGGACTATGATATTATAGCTATTACAGAGACGTGGCTGAAAGAGGGGCAGGTATGGCAGCTCAACATTCCTGGTTACAGGATTTTCAGATGGGATAGAGAGGGAGGTAAAAAGGGAGGGGGGTCGCGGTATTGATTAAAGAAACTATTACAGCTGTGAGGATGGATGATATGTTGGAGGGATCATCAAACGAGGCCACATGGGTTGAATTGAAAAACAAAAAAGGGGCGATCACACTGCTGGGAGTGTACTACAGACCCCCAAACAGTGAGAGGGAGATAGAAGAACAAATATGTAGACACATTTCTGAGAAGTACAAAAACTATAGGGCAGTAATAGTAGGGGATTTCAACTACCCCAATATTAACTGGGATAAAATTAGTGTGAAGGGTATAGAAGGTGCGGAATTCCTAAAATGCATCCAGGAGAACTTTTTTAGCCAGTATGTAGCAAGCCCAACAAGGGAGGGGGCGGTTCTGGACTTAGTTTTAGGGAATGAAGCTGGCAGGTAGAAGGCGTATCAGTGGGGGAGCATTTTGGTGCTAGTTCAGTTTGGACAGACTTCTTCTTCCAACAGCAATATTGACCTAGTTAGTGCAGCAATTACAGCAGAATCCAAATTGAACAGATACTTTCTTTAGCTGCTCTATTGCTGAAGTAACTCCAGCTCAGAAGGTGAGATAATCACTACTTGGCATTTTTATTTCTCCCACGGAAAGCTGTTTCATTATTCTCTGAAAGTTCATCCAAAAAGCTAACAAGTCTGGATGAGCAAAAGTACCAATTTCACCCAAATTTCAGAAAAAGCAGAGCAGTGCAGAAAAGGAAATAAATGGCAATTTTCTACCAGTTTTAATGCCCATTTCTGGATTGCTGTCATAAAACAACAGAAAACATCCCCACTGAGAGCTAGTTTTCTGATTCTACATTCTTGTTTTATTTCAAAGACACCATCAACTGTCACTTGATCTAACTCGATTGTTTAAAAAATCTAAATGATAAAGTTGCATGATAATGATACTTGCACATTGTTAACTAAACACTAGATGGCCCTCTGGTGGGAGTTAGCTCATTGTAGTAATTACACTCCATGGTCTCTCATATTGGCCCAAAAATTAGTGTCTCTATGCGAGAGTACGCACTGTGTACTCTCGCGTATTCTGTCTCCAATTGCTGGTTTTCTGCATGCACTGCGCATGCGCTGAAAACCGGCACTTGGTGATTTCAAAAGGGGGCGGTTCCTAGGTGAACCGCGTGTGCGCTACAGGCTGCGCGCACGCAGTGCACTTAGTGCTTTGAACGCGCAGGTAAGCATGGAAGATTTTGCACATAAAGAAAGGAAGCGTAAGACCCTCTTTTAACAAGGTAAGTAGTTAATTAAGTATTATTTTGAATTTTTTTCAACAGGTATATCTTTTTTAGAGACTTTAAAGAAAGGTAAGTTTATTTTTATAACTTTTTAAAAGATTTTAAATTTTTTCAAAAATTTAATTTTTTGTTTAAAGTGGTTAATTTATTTAACTATACTTATTTTATTAATGTGATGGTTTTTTTTTAATTTAATTGAGGTTTAGCTGTTCTTTTGGGGGGGTATAGATTCATAGCTTTCACAGCACTTGCTGTGAAAACTATGAATGAAAGATGGTGTGCTGCCATTGGCTCTAACTGAATCACGTGATCCCACAGCTCGCACGAATTAACTGCGCCTGTGGGATATGGAAGCACTGCACAGCTGCTGTCCAGAAAATCAAGTTCGTGCGAGCTCGGAATGAAAAGGCAGGCGCGCAGTGAGATATCGCGGGGAAGCCTTACCCCCGCACGAAGGCTCCGTCATTAATTTCTGGGCCATTGTGTTTGTTAATCTTTGACAGAATATTTTAGAGGGTCTGGAAATAAAAGCAGCTCGTAATTACCACACCAATTTGAGTGTTATATTGGACATAACAGGGATCACAAATCATTTCTGCACAAAGACACTGCCAGAGAGACTCCAGATGTGTGCCTGTGAATCTTTAGATGATAAATCCCTAAACGCAGCCATCCCATGAAGGAGGTTGAATGGAGGCCTGGTGCTTCCCCCTGGGTTCATTCAATCAGTTCTGCAAATCTGCTGCAGTCATAGCACGGAACTGGATGACTCTAGGCGTTTTGTTCTGTGTGATGGGTCACAAAATAGGTCTTACTAGTGTGTTAGATGATTGAGTTGCTGATCATCTCGGTAAACTATATGGACTCACAGGGAGGGGGGATAAATTAGAGGCTGATTCTCACTACTGAGTCAGTCCTTAATGACTGATCTCAGCACCAGGCCTGGAGGGGCCTAAGAGCAAGTTACCTGCTTGATTGGAGCTGAGTAGTGGTGCTGGTCAAAAATTAAACAAGACAAGAATTTATTTAAAAAAATCTAAAATAGTAACAAATGCAGCTCAATTATATCTCTTTGTTTTGCTAAATCTAGTACAGTCCAGTTTTTAAAAGCATTGCGATATAACAAGGAGATTTGTACACAGAAAAGTTACAAATCAGTCCTTTGAAAATAATATGCCAGGTCAAGGGTATCAATCATAGAGTTGCAGTCGCGTAATGACATTTTTGATTTATTGGTGTTGATGCAGCATTTTAACCAATTTTTATTCCCTCTCCCATCCCGTTCACTGTGCATCAAATTTTCATCATGCAGTGGGAGCTTGTTTTAAAGAGTGGCAAACGTCTGATTTCACACTCCTGTTGAGGAGCATTGCCCAACAGGAGAGCATATTGAAAACTCGGGCGCGCATTGCGCATTATTTTTCTATTGTTAAAATTAATAGTCAGAAAATTGTGGCAGTGCACACCTGAATTTCCAAAGATACCCTCAGCAAATGAGGCTTTCTGCTGGGAACTGGAAATCAGAAAATGAGCCCTACTCTGTCCCGTCCTGACCATCTTGGGGAGTGTCCTTTCCCTTGTTTGCCATAAAAACTCAACAGTCATAGCTTCACCAAGCAATTTGTAAAAATATAAATTCCACTTTATTCCTGCAGTAAACTCTATAAACAGCTTGGTTAGGGGGCAAAAAGGGCAAAAATATGGAAACAATGAAAATTGCCTGAAATCAAACAATTATTCCTAGAAAGCAAAATGCTTGCGGAGCCATTGAATAATAGGTCATAAGTATACCGTCTTGCAAAAATCATTCATTATTTAAATTATCTTCGATTTGGGAAGACAACACATGCAGACATCTATTAGTTCACAGGGCCACTGGTCTTCCCGGAGTTTATTTTATGACCAGCAATGACACTGTACTTGAATGGTCGAGAGTCTCCGTGGTTCTCTTAGAGTTATTCTATTTGTCGTCGTGTTATTCCATCACAATAGCTGCAGGATTGAGCTTTGTTTCCAACCTTCGACGCAAATGGGCTAAATTTTGTGCTCTAATTTTAAACATTTTTGAGATCATAGTGCCCTTGCTACAAAAGTCAGACTGCACCCGAGGCTGAAGTCGGCCTGACATTCAGTATACCAGCTACAACCAAGCTAAGGATAGCCAGATATAAATACTGTAAGATTCTCAAAATTCACAGATCCCCCAAAACTCGAAGACAAACCCCAAGGAAAAAAACTTTGGACTCTTTTCTAACTATTTCAAGGTGATAAAATGCATTTGGGCCTGAAACAAGGAATTTAAGACCAAAAACCAAGTTTTGGCATTTTAAAAACATGTCTGGGCCTGTAAAGGGACAAGGAGGTGGGTCCGACCTCTGTAAAAGCAGTTTTGGATATTGGAGTTAATTACACTGTCTGGGGAACCGGGATGACCTCACTCAAGCCCCAGCAGACATTAACATTTTAACAATAAACCCAGGGAAAGAGCAGTCCCACCCAAAATTACAGGCCCCATCAAAACCATCACAGGACCCATCAAAACCATGCATAAAACAAATCACTCGGACCCATTCCATAGAAAACCCGGGCCCAGTCAAGAAAACCAAACACAAAAACAATCACATGTAATCAACCGAGGAGATCGACAGGATGGAGCTATCCCGAAACCACTTCACACATTTACAAACCAGTTACTGTTAACGAGCCCTCCAAAATCTTACAATGATAAGGAAGCTTCAATGGGTATAATTAAAGGCCCATTCTCAACAGTTCAAGTTCGAGTTACATGGCAGTTCAAGCAACAAGCAGGACAGCAGAAATACAGGAGTCACACAGACAAGCAGCAGGCAGCAAGGAACAAGCAGTTCAAGGAACAAGCAGTTACGTGTCCAGCCAGGAGGTCGACAGCTCGGAACCAGACCGTTCAACAAGGCGAGGGGGCAACAGAAAGAAATTCAACCGAGAAGGCCAGCAGCTCTAGAAGCAGGCCGACCCACAAGAAGAAACCAGAGCAACAGCCTCAGTGACCATCGGACACCTCGTGGCAACAAGGGCCTTACGAAACTTTTTACTTAAAAAGACTCTAAACCCTACCTTCTAATTCAAAGAAAAGTGGGTACTCACCCGATAAATCCAATCCAGCGAACCCTGAAACCGCGAACCAGCTCAACTGTCAAGGATTCGTTTGGTGAGTATTATCCCTGGTTCTCCAGAGTCCAACTTAGCTCGTGAAGTGGGATTGGGAGGGGTGAAGTATTCTCCTAATGTTATTTCCCTCGCTTGTACCGAAGTGTTCCCCACTTTTAGAGTGTTAAGAGTGTTTGTGTTGTGTTTTACTTTCTTGAATAAAGATCAAAGTTCTTGCATCAAACTCAGTTGTCTGCTGCACTTTTTATCACAACCCCCAAATAAGTCCAAGGTCTAGAACCAAGGGAGTGGGAGCGATTCGAACCGCTCAGAAGTCAGAGGTGAAGCTGACACAAACCACCACCCCCTACAATACAGCAAGGATTTCTGCAGTAGTGTACACAGCCATGCGTGACATTCTGAAAGAATAATGCGGAATAACGTTTGCTAATATTTTCTGCAATCATTTTTTCTCAATGTTTGAAGCGACCTCTGAATATATCTCTGGCATAATCATTAACTCTTTTTCTTAAAATCTTCTCCCTTCAGCAATATTAGCAACCTTGCCTGTAATTGTAGCTAAAGAATTACAGGCCGGAATTTTCTCAAGGGAGGCAGGTTGGGGGCGGGGGGGGGGGGGTGCCTCCGAGGTGGGCGGGAAACCCGGGAGACCGGGTCTCCTGCAGGCCCTGGTGACTTTAATGGCAGGGCCTGATTTGAATGTGAGTCCTCGGATTCCCACCCACAGCCAGCCAGATTGAGAGGCTGGCTGGCTGTGGGCAGGTAGGCCTCAGAAGCGAGAGGTCTGTCCGGGGGAGGGATTGGCCGGGGTCGGGGATTGAGGCGGTGGGGGGGTGTCGACAATCGGCTGGGGGCGGGTAATGGGTGAGAGGACCGGCCAGTGTCGGGGGTGGGGGGGGGTGGAGAGAATCAGCCGGGGTCGGGGATCGGGGGTGGGGGGCGGGTGGAGAGGATCGGCTGGAGTCAGGGATCGGGGGTGGGGGGGTGGAGAGCATCGGCCGGGGTCGGGGATCGGGGGGTGGGGGGGGTGGAGAGCATCGGCCGGGGTCGGGATCGGGGGTGGGGGGGTGGAGAGAATCAGCCGGGATCGGGGGTGGGCGGAGAGAATCAGCCGGGGTCGGGGATCGGAGGTGGGGTGTGGAGAGGATCGCCGGAGTCAGGGATCAGGGGTTGGGGGGGTGGAGAGGATCGGCCGGAGTCAGGGATCGGGGGTGGGGGGTGGGGAATCGGCCGGAGTCAGGGATCGGGGGTGGGGGGTGGGGAATCGGCCCGGAGTCAGGATCGGGGGTGGGGGGGTGGGGAATCGGCCGGAGTCAGGGATCGGGGGTGGGGGGTGGGAATCGGCGGAGTCAGGGATTGGGGGGGGGGAGGGTGGAGAGAATCAGCCTGGGTCGGGGATCGGAGGTGGGGGTGCGGAGAGAATCGGCCGGGGTCAGGGATCGGGGGTGGGGGGTGGGGAATCGGCCGGAGTCAGGGATCGGGGGTGGGGGTGGGGAATCGGCCGGAGTCAGGGATCGGGGGTGGGGGGGGGGTGGAGGGGATCGGCCGGAGTCAGGGATCAGGGGTGGGAGAGAGGTTTGGCAGGGGTTGGGAATCGGGGGCGGAGAGAATCAGCCGGGGTCGGGGACCGGGGGTGGGGGGCGGGGTGGAGAGGATTGGCCGGAGTCAGGGATCGGGAGGGCGGAGAGGATCGGCCGGAGTCAGGAATCGGGAGGTGGGAGAGAGGTTTGGCAGGGGTCGGGGATCGGGAAGTGGGGGGGAGGATTGGCAGGGGTTTGGGATCGGGCTGGGGGTGGTCAGCTGGTGTTCGGGGTGGGGGTGAGTCGGCCAGGGATCGGTGGGGGGTGGGGAGGGAGGATCGGGGCTGGCCCCTGGAGGATCATGGATGGCCTCATCATCATCGTTGGGGGTGGGGGGGGGGGGAAGGCCTGGATTGAAGGGGCCTGGGGGGTGATTGGAGGCCTCATGTGGGGGTTTCCGATCACGGGGGCTGGGTATGGTGGGGACCCTGGATCCAGGAGGCAGTTATAAAGCCACTTACCTCCTGGATGCAGCAGTCCCCGCCTCGGTTTAACGGCCAGGTTTCACGAATTGTGGGAAACCCGTCCACAAGCAGTTAAACACAAAATGGAGGGGAAAATTGAGGTAACACCTCCTGGGAGCGGGTTGGTCTCCAGCACCGCCCTGCCCCCACCTCTGGCAAAACCGGAACCTCATCATCATCGTTGGAGGTGGGATTAAGGGTCATGGGGAGCGGGCAGGGAAGTGGAGTTGAGGCCAAGATCAGATCAGCCATGATCTTATTGAATGGCGGAGCAGGCTCGAGGGGCCAAATGACCGACTCCTGCTCCTACGTCTTATGCTCTTATGTTCTTATTAGGTCGGGAACCCATGTTTAACTGCCCCCACGCTCCAAACCCACCCGTTTTTTAGGGGAAAATTCCGGCCAAACTGTCAGTTTCACATTTTGAGCATCAAAACTGTTCACCCACACTATATCGTCAAAGGCTAAACTTTGTGAATTGATAGTTTTATATCATCAATATTATTCGTTTTAAAAATATTTCACTTGGCGAAGACTGCAGCACTCTTACCTGGCTTTAAGCCTTACAGGCAGAAACTAGGCCAACACTCCAGTGCAGTACTTGAGAGGGCTCTGTATCATCAGAGATGCTGTTCTTTGGAGAGATGCAAAAGCAAAATCTTGTCTGCTTGTTTCTTTGTACATTCATTTAACAAAATCATAAATTTATTGTGTGTAAAAAAAATTAGGTAAAACTATTGCACAGCTAAAAAATATTGGATTATAAATGAGGTTTAAATAACTTAGAGTACTTGAAATATTTTGCACAAAATTTAAAAAGATTATCAATTTCCTCACCAAATTACCCAACTCCTCTCCCACAGGCATTGGTTCCTTGTTGGGATCACAGTTCCTTGAGCACTGAACAAGCAGGCTGGAATTTTCACATTGCAGAGTGGGCTGCACAGAATGATCCTAAATGGAGTGCTTCTAGACAGAGAGTTAAATTGGGAATTTGGGGAGAATGGGAATTCGGAGCAGAAGGGGAAGGAGGAGAGAGCAAGAGGAGCGGCCAGAGATAAAGGTAGACCGAGGGCCTGGAGGGAGTGCGAGCGTCAGGGAGCGAGGTAAGTGACGTCAGCACAAGGGAAGAGAAAAAAAACCAAATTGGTGAGTAGCTGGTGATTGTTCTTTTTTAAGTCTTGAGTTAGTTAATAATCTATTAAGTAGAAGCATGGCAGGTCACCTTAGTCCCGTGGAATGCACATCTTGTGCCATGTGGGAACTCCAGGACGCTTCCAGTGTCCTGGACAACCATTTGTGCAGGAAGTGTCGTCAGCTGGAAGTGTCATCAAGCTTTTGGAGCTGGAACAGCAGCTGGCATCACTGCGGTAAATCCGTGAGGCTGAGAGCTACGTGGATAGCACGTTTCAGGAGGTGGTCACCCCACAGCGTAAGGCTGTGCAGGCAGAGAGGAAATGGGTGACCGCCAGACAGACAAGGAGGACCAGGCAGGTAGTGCAGAAGTCCCCTGAGTGCATTTCGCTCTCCAACCATTATTCAGTACTGAATACTGGTGAGGGCGATGGTTCCTCTGGGGAGTACAGCCAGAGCCAAGTCCATGGCACCACGGGTGGCTCAGCTGTACGGGGGGAGGATGAAGATCGGGAAAGCAATAGTGGTAGGGGATTCTATAGTTAGGGGAACAGACAGGCGTTTATGCGGCCGCAGACGTGATTCCAGGATGGTATGTTGCCTCCCTGGTGCCAGGGTCAAAGATGTCACTGAGCGGCTGCAGAACATTCTGAGGGGGGAGGGTTAACAACCAGAGGTCGTGGTCCATAGTGGTACCAACGACATAGGTAGAAAGTGGGTTGAGGTCCTGCAGGCAGACTTTAGGGAGCTAGGAAAGAGATTAAAAAGCAGGACCTCAAAGGTAGTAATCTCTGGATTACACCTGGTGCCACGAGCTAGTGAGTATAGAAATAGAAGGATAGAGCAGATGAATGCATGGCTGGAGAGATGGTGCAGGAGGGAGGGCTTTAGATTCTTGAGACATTGGGACAGGTTCTGGGGAGGTGGGACCTGTACAGGCCAGGCGGGTTGCACCTCAACAGAGCCGGAACCAATATCCTCACGGGGGGGTTTGCTAGTGCTGTTGGGGAGGGTTTAAACTAATTTGGCTGGGGGATGGGCACCAGGATGTAACATTAGAAAGGAGAAAAAAAGTGCACAAAGGATTGAGAGAGAATGATAGCACTAGAGTAAGAAATAGTAAGGTATAAGGTAGGGTCAGACTAAGAGAGAATACAAGAAAGTATAAGATAGGCTTACAGTACATGTCTGCAAACGTGTGAAGCGTGGTAAATAAGGTTGGTGAGCTGCAGGCGCATTTAGCCACATGGGAATATGATGTCATGGCGATAACGGAGACCTAGCTCAAAAAAGGGCAAGATTGGGTTTTAAATATTCTTGGATATAAGGGACTAGAAATTCATTCTGGCCCAGGAATGGGTGGTATCATTAGAAATATTTGAGAATTATCGCCAGGCACTAATGCTTTAGACTGCACGCAAAATTCATTCTCACTGCTCAAGGAAATGATTGGGGCGCTAATTTAAGTCTTAAAAGCCTAGCTCAGTGGCGTTACACTCTAAGGGTGGACCAATATCGGGTGCAGTCTATTCGCAACTCATCATTTCCACAGGCTTTTCCCAGTACTTAAAGGGGAGGTTCATTGATACTGCAGCACCTCATTCTCAGTATTACTGGTTGTGCAGCTGCCTCAGCAAGGAGAAGCACAACAAGAAGAAGGAGCCGGAGGACTGAAGCAGGTGTGCTCATGGCAGATCCACCTCAGTCGGGTGGTCAGGGTGATTCAATGCTTCGCCAAATGCTGCCGACCACCATCTGTACCACAAGCTTCACACACTGCCCAAAGCATCAGACCCCCAGCACTCACCCAACAACAATCTCTACCTACTAACACTCACACCCACATCTCACACCTTGCACACAGTGATAGCTATTGGACTATGGCAAGCAGAAGGATCATTTGTTATTAGAATGAATGTGATATGTGTGATATATTTAAGCATAAATTTATTAATGGCGTTTGCAATATTTTGTGGTCTCTCTCATTTTACCTTTGTGCCCAGGAGGATGCTGTGATATGGCATGACACAGGTATGGTATGATGGGGATGTGGTGAGCAAAAGGGATCTGGGGTTTAAGTCATCCTGCTGTGAGGCTGGAGGTCTGTTTGGAGGAGGTGGCAGAGTTCTGTGACCACAACCTTGCTGATGCAGAGCCATCTAATACACGGCTCCTCGCTTCATTGAAGGTAGGAGAAGTGCTTTTGAAATACCCTCGGAGGGTAAGGCCTCCTGGTGAGAGCCCTGATGGCCCTCCTTATCTCTCTGCGCACATGTTCCCACATTTCTCGCTGCCTATTCTCCCTCCGCCATAGATCCTGGCGGGTGAGATGGTATTCCAGTACAACCCCCCATTAATATTGCCAAGTGTAGCAGTTTGAATCTTTGAACAATAAATGTAGCTACTTTGTAGTTGCCAGAAGACTGCTGATACAAAAGAAGCTTGGAATTACTCAGAGGTGGCAGCACAGTGGTATACAGTCGCGAAGGAGTGGCCCTGGGAGTCCTCAACATTGGCTCTGGACCCCATGAAGTCTCATGGATTCAGGTCAAGCATGGACAAGGAAACATCCTGCTGATTACCACCTACTACTCTCCCTCAGCTGATGAATCAGTACTCCTCTATGTTGAACACCACTTGGAAGAAGCACTGAGAGTAGCAAGGGCACAGAATGTACTCTAGGTGGGGGATTTCAATGTCCAGCACCAAGAGTGGCTCGGTAGCACCACTACTGATGGAGCTGGCCGAGTCCTGAAGGACATAGCTGCCAGTCTGGGCCTGCGACAGGTCGTGAGAGAACCAATAAGATGGGAAAAACCTACTTGACCTCGTCCTCATCAATCTACCTGTTGCAGATGCATCTGTCCATGACAGTATTGGTAGCAGTGATCACCGCACAGTCATTGTAGAGACAAAGTCCCGTCTTCACACTGAGGACACCCTCCATTGTGTTGTGTGGCACTACCACCGTGCTAAATGGGATAGTTTCAGAACAGATCTAGCAGCTCAAAACTGGGCATCCATGAGGCACTGTGGGCCATCAGCAGCAGCAGAATTGTATTCCACCACAATCTGTAACCTCATGGCCCGGCATATCCCTCACTCTACCATTACCATCAAGCCAGGGGACCAACCCTGGTTCAATAAGGAGTGTAGAAGAGCATGCCAGGAGCAGCACCAGGTGTACCTAAAAATGAGGTGCCAACATGGGGAAAATGCAACACAGGACTACATGCATGCTAAAAAGTGGAAGCAGCATGCTATAGACAAGCCTAAGTAATCCCACAATCAATGGATCAGATCAAAGCTCTGCAGTCCTGCCACATCCAGTCATGAATGGTGGTGGACCATTAAACAACTAACGGGAGGAGGAGGCTCCAAGAATATCCCCATCCTCAATGATGGTGGAGCGCAGCACGTGAGTGCAAAAGACAAGGCTGAAGCATTTGCAACCAACTTCAGCCAGAAGTGCCGAGTGGATGATCCAGATCGGCCTACTCCTGAGGTCCCCACCATCACAGAAGCCAGTCTTCAGCCAATTCGATTCACTCCACGTGATATCAAGAAATGGCTGAGCACACTGGATACAGCAAAGGCTATGGGCCCCGACAACATCCTGGCTGTCGTGCTAAAGACTTGTGCTCCAGAACTAGCTGCACCTCTAGTCAAGCTGTTCCAGTACAGCTACAACACAGGCATCTATCCGACAATGTGGAAAACTGCCCAGGTATGTCCTGTCTAAAAAAAGCAGCACAAATACAATCTGGCCAATTACCGCCCCATCAGTCTACTCTCAATCATCAGCAATGTGATGGAAGGTGTCAACGACTGTGCTATCAAGCGGCACTTACTCACCAATAACCTGCTCACTGATGCCCAGTTTGGGTTCCGCCAAGACTACTCGGCTCCCGACCTCATTACAACCTTGGTCCAAACATGGACAAAGGAGCTGAATTCCAGAGGTGAGGTAAGAGTGACTGCCCTAGACATCAAAGCAGCATTTGAGCGAGTGTGGCATCAAGGAGCCCTAGTAAAACGGAAGTAAATGGGAATCGGGGGGAAATCTCTCCACTGGCTCGAGTCATACCAAGCACAAAGGAAGATGGTTGTGGTGATTGGAGGTCAATCATCATAGCCCCAGGACATTGCTGCATGAGTTCCTCAGGGCAGTGTCCTAGGCCCAACTATCTTCAGCTGCTTCATCAATGACCTTCCCTCCAACATAAGGTCAGAAATGGGGATGTTCAGTGCTATTCACAACTCCTCAGATAATGAAGCAGTCCATGCCCGCATGCAACAGGACCTGGACGACGTTCAGGCTTGGGCTGATAAGTGGCAGGTAACATTCGCGCCACGGAAGTGCCAGGCAATGACTAACTCCAACAAGCGAGAGTCTAACCACCACCCCTTGACATTCAATGACGTTACCATCGCCGAATCCCTCACCATCAACATCCTGGGGGTCACCATTGACCAGAAACTTAACTGGACCAGCCACATAAATACTGTGGCAGGTCAGAGGCTAGGAATTCTGTGGCGAGTGTCTCACCTCCTGACTCCCAAAGCCTTTCCACCATCTACAAGGCACAAGTCAGGAGTGTGATGGAATACTCTCCACTTGCCTGGATGAGTGCAGCTCCAATAACACTCAAGAAGCTCGACACCATCCAGGACAAAACAGCCTGCTTGATTGGCACCCCATCCACCACCTTAAACATTCACTCCCTCCACCACCGGCATACTGTGGCTGCAGTGTGTACCATCTAAAAGATGCACAGCAGCAACTCACCAAGGCTTCTTCAGCAGCACCTCCCAAACCCGCAACCTCTTCCACCTAGAAGGACAAGGGCAGCAGGCACATGGGAACACCAACACCTCTAGGTTTCCCTCCAAGTCACACACCATCCTGACGTGGAAGTATATCGCTGATCCTTCATCGTCGCTTGGTCAGAATCCTAGAACTCCCTACCTAACAGCACTGTGGGAGTACCTTCACCACACAGACTGCAGCGGTCCAAGAAGGCGGCTCACCACCACCTTCTCAAGGGCAATTAGGGATGGGCAATAAATGCTGGCCTTGCTAGCGATGCCCACATCCCATAAATGAATAAATAAACAGATCAGCATGGGTGTCACTTATGCTGTCTCACCTTGGACCTCAGATTCTGACCAAGATGAGCCCCAGCAACAACAACACCAGCCACACCAGCAGCAGCAACATCAGCAGCAGCAACAACACCAGCAGCCTTCTCCTCACCGACCTGATCCTCCAAAGGAGAAAGGCGATCAGCACAGGGCTGCACTGTGCCGAAGGTGATACCTCCAACACAGAGTATATAGGCAGCAGATGAGCTTCCCGGACATGACTGAAAGCAGTGCCAAAGGAGGCTCAGGCTATCGCGCCAGGTCATCGCAGACATTTGTAGCTTGCTGGAAGAAGACCTGCTGCCCAGAGGACCTGGTGGACACGCCTTACCAGTGGCTGTCAAAGTCACCACCGCCCTCAACTTCTCTGCCTCAGGCTCCTTCCAGGGATCTGCAGCAGACATTTGCAGGAGCTCACAGTCGACCACCCACAAATGCATCACACAGGTGACCGATGCCATGTTTCACAAGTCAGCCACTTATGTAAACTTTGTCACTGATGAAGCCAGTGTTACTGAGCAGGAGCTCAGCCTTACGGCTCCGGCTGGCTTCCCACAGGAGCAGGGCGTCATTGACTGCACACATGTGGACTTCAAGGCACCCCCAGATCACCCAGGAGTGTTTGTGAACCGGAAGGGCTTCCACTCCTATAATGTGCAGCTCATCTACAACCATTAAAAGAACATCATGCATGTGTCTGTCAGATTCGCTTGGAGCTGTCATGACTATTTTGTCCTGTGCGAGTCCACCCTCCCTCAGCTCTTCGCACCTCCAGACTTAACAGCTGGCTGCTTGGAGACAAGGGCTATCCACTGAAGACATGGCTGATGATACCCTTGAGGAGGCCAAGCAATGAGGCCGAGGAGTGCTATAATGAAAGCCACATGTCCACCAGATGTGTCATGGAGCAAGCAATCGACATGCTGAAGATGCGCTTCAGATGCCTTGACACATCTGGAGAAGCCCTTCAGTACGCACCAGCCAAGGTCATCAGAATCATTGTCATATGCTGCACGCTGCAGAAAATAGTGCAGCAGCGAGGATTGGAGCTGCAGGAGGAGCAAGGCGCAGAGCACACAAGGCTAGAAATTCATTGTAGCCCAGGAATGGGCGGCATAATTAGAAAAGTTGGAGAATTAGCTCCAGGCGCTAATGCTTTAGACTGCACGCAAAATTCATTCTCACTGCTCAAATAAATGATTGGAGTGCTAATTGAAGTCTTTAAGCCCAAGGTCATTGGCGTTACTCTCAAAGGGTGGACCAATATCAGGTGCAGTCTAATCGCAAGTCATGATTGCCACAGGCTTTTTCCAATTCTTAAAGAGGAGGTTCATTGATGCTGCAGAACCTCGTTCTCAGCATAGCTGGCTGTGCAGCTGCCTCAGCAAGCAGAAGCAGGACAAGGAGAAGGAGGACTGAAGCAGCTGTACTCCTGGCAGATCCACGCCCCAGGGAGAGAGCCCACAGATTCTGCGATCAAGCATTGGAGGTGTTGGTGCATTGGTGTTCACTGTGGAGAGACAGAGGGCGGTGCTCTACCCGACAATTGGCAGGAGGCCCTCGCCGCAATTCTTCCGAACCATGTGGAGGGAGGTAGCGCAGCACGTCTCGGGCAGCACTGTGGTCCCCAGGACCCACACACAGTGCAGGATGAAATTTAGCAACCTCACTCGGGTGGTCAGGGTGAGTGAATGCTTCAACAAATGCTACATACCACCATCTGTACCACAATCTTCACACACTGCCCAAAGCACCACACCCCCAGCTCTCACCCACGAACAATCTCTACCTACCAACACTCACACCCACATCACACACCTTGCATACAATGACAGCTATTCAACTATGTCAGGCACATCACCCAAACACATTGCTCCACACTCACTCACACACTTTCCTTTCTCTTGCAGGCCAAGGTGGCACACAACAGGAGGGAGCAGGAGTGTACAGGCGGGTGACAAGCTAATACCCAACCACTGTCTGCGCTGGAGAATAGAGTGATGCAGATTATTGGGTGCCAGGTGGTGGGCGCCGTGGCCACCGGCGACGTTGACCCCCAAGGGGACAACAACAGTATGTTCATCCCTACTCCTTCTTCTCAAATCCCACTTCCCCCTCACCCCACAAACGTTTCACACTTTCCAGCTAATCATGCTGTATGCATGCATTTCTCCCTTCCTGCCCCCCTCTCCTCACCTTAACCCCCAACTCTTGTGCCTTTATACTAGGTCTCTAGTTTAGAGTAAGTAGTGTGTAAAGTGAAGTAAGGTCCCTAGTATATTTAATATTCTTTAATTTAGAGGAAGTAAACGGAGTAAATTAAGGGTAGGACATGGCAGGGCAGCTCGGCAGCATGGAGTGCTCCTCCTGTGCTATGTGGGAAGTCAGGGACACTTTCGGTGTCCAGGGCGAACACGTGTGCAGGAAGTGTCTCCAGCTGCAGCTACTCAAAATCCACGTTTCGGAGCTGGAGCTGCGGCTGGAGTCACTGTGGAGCATCCGCGAGGCTGAGATCTACGTGGATAGCATGTTTAATGAGATGGTCACACCATAGGTAAAGAGTGCACAGGCAGAAAGGGAATGGTTGACCGCCAGACAGAGTAAAAGAACTAGGAAGATAGTGCAGGAGTCCCCTGGGTCCATCTCCCTCTCCAACAGATTTTCCATTTTGGATACTGCTGGGGGAGATGGTTTCTCAGGGGAATGCAGCAAGAGCCAAGTCCATGGCACTACTGGTGGCTCAGCTGCACAGGAGGGGAGGAAAAAGAGTGGGCGAGCAATATGATAGGGGATTCTATCGTAAGGGGAACAGATAGACATTTCTGTGGCCGCAGACGTGACTCCATAGGTAGAAAAAGGGACAAGGTCCTGCAAGCACAATATAGGGAGCTAGGAAATAAATTAAAAAGCAGGACCTCAAAGGTAGTAATCTCAGGATTACTCCCAGTGCCACGTGCTAGTGAGAGCAGAAATAGGAGAATAGACCAGATGAATGCGTGGCTGGAGAGATGGTGTAGGAGGGAGGGATTTAAATTCCTGAGGCATTGGGACCAATTCTCGGGAATGTGGGACCTGTACAAGCTAGACGGATTACACCTTGGCAGAACCGGGACCAATATCCTCGCAGGGGGGTTTGCTAGTGCTGTTGGGAAGGATTTAAACTAGTTTGTCAGGGGGTTGGGAACCTAAGTGTGGTCCCAGAACGGAGAGAAACAAAGCTGGAAGTGCAAGTTAGAAAAGTAGTCAGCAAAACTAGTAGGGAGCAGAAACAAAGGTCAACAGTAAAGAGGGTCAAAGTGCAGAAAAATATTAAACAGGCAAAGTTGAAGGCACTTTATCTAAATGCACGTAGCATTCGCAACAAGGTGCATGAATTAATGGCACTAATAGAAGTAAATGGGTATGATGTAATTGCCATTACAGAGACATGGTTGCAGGGTAACCAAAACTGGGAACTGAATGTTCCAGGGTACTCAACATTTAGGAAGGACAGACAAAAAGGAAAAGGAGGTGGTGTAGCACTGTTAATAAGGGATGAGATCAATATGGTAGAGATAAAAGATCTTGGCTCGGCAGATCATGATGTAGAACTGGAATCCATTTGGGTGGAGCTAAGAAACAGCAAAGGGCGGAAAACATTGGTGGGAGTTTTGTATAGGCCACCAAACAGTAGTGGTAATGTAGGGCACAGTATCAATCAAGAAATTAGAAGTGCATGTAACAAGGGCAATACGGTAATCATGGGGGACCTTAATCTACATATTGACTGGGCAAAGCAAATTACCACTAATGGTGTGGAGGACGAATTCTTGGAATGCATGCGAGATGGTTTCCTGGATCAGTATGTGGAGGAACGAACCAGGGAACAGGCTATTCTGGATCTGGTACTGTGTAATGAGAAAGGGCTAATCAATAATCTTGTGGTAAAGGGGCCTTTAGGGACAAGTGACCATAATATGATTGAATTTTACATTAAGTTTGAGAGTGATGTAGTCCAATCTGAAACTAAGGTCTTCAATCTAAACAAAGGAAACTACAAGGGTATGAGGGACAAGTTGGCCATGGTAGATTGGGAGACTACACTAAAAGGTATGAAGGTAGACATACAATGGCTAACATTCAAGGAAATAATGCATAATTTGCAACAAACATATATTCCTCTAGGGCATAAAAACCCAAAAGGAAAAGTGATCCAACCATGGCTAACAAAAGAAATTAAAGCTAGTATTAAGTCAAAGGAGGAAGCTTATAAAGTTGCCAGAAAAAGCGGTCAGCCTGAGGATTGGGATCATTTTAGAAATCAGCAAAGGGGGACCAAGAAATTGATAAAGAAAGGGAAATTGGAATATGAGCACAAACCAGCGAAAAATATAAAAACGGATTGTTAAAGCTTCTATAGGTATGTGAAAAGGAAAAGACTGGCGAAGGCAAATGTAGGTCCTTTCCAGTCAGAGACGAGAGAATTTATAATGGGGAATGAGGAAATGGCTGAGAAATTAAATAAATACTTTGTTTCTGTCTTCACGGAGGAAGACACAAAAAACCTCCCAGAAATACAAGAAAACCAAGGGTGTGGCGAGAATGAGGAACTTAAAGAAATTATTATTAGTAAAAAAACAGTACTAGCAAAATTAATGGGACTAAAAGTCGATAAATCCCAAGGACCGGATGACCTACATCCTAGGGTTTTGAAAGAGGTGGCCATTGGGATAGTGGACACATTGGTTGTCATCTTCCAAAATTCTATAGATTCTGGAACGGTTCCTACAGATTGGAGGATAGCAAATGTAATCCTGCTATTTAAGAAAGGAGGGAAGAGAGAAAACGGGGAACTATGGACCTGTTAGCCTCACATCAGTAGTTGGGAAAATGCTGGAATCTATTATAAGGGATGCAATCACTGGGCACTCAGAAACTAATAGTAAGATTGGGCAGAGTCAACATGGATTTATGAAAGGGAAATCCTGTTTAACAAACCTATTGGAGTTCTTTGAGGATGTAACTAGTGGAGTAGACAAAGGGGAACCGGTAGATGTGGTGTATTTGGATTTTTAGAAGGCCTTCGATAAGGTCCCACACAAGAGGTTGGTGAACAAAATTAGGGCTCATGGAATTGGGGGTAATATATTCGCATAGATTGAGAATTGGTTAACAGACAGAAAACAAAGAGTAGGGATAAACTGGTCTTTTTCAGGATGGCAGGCTGTGACTAGTGGGGTACTGCAAGGATCGGTGCTTGGGCCCCAGCTATTCACAATCTATATCAATGATTTGGATGAGGGGACTAAATGTAGCATTTCAAAATTTGCTGATGATGCAAAGCTAGGTGGCAGTATCAGTTGTGAAGAGGATGTGAAGAGGCTTCAAGGGGATCTCGACAGGCTCAGTGAGTGGGCGAGAACATGGCAGATGGAATATAATGTGGATAAATGTGAAGTTATCCACTTTGGTCAAATAAACAGAAAGGCAGATTATTTCCTAAATCGTGAAAGATTGGGCAATGCAAATGCTCAAAGAGACCTGGGTGTCCTTGTATATGAGTCACTGTAAGTGAATGTGCAGGTGCAGCAAGCCATTAGGAAGGCAAATGGTATGCTGGCCTTCATTACAAGAGGATTTGAGTACAGGAGTAAAGAAGTCTTACTCCAATTATATAGAGAAGTCGCACAACACCAGGTTATAGTCCAACAGATTAATTTAAAATTACAAGCTTTCGGAGCTATCGCCCCTTCCTCAGGTAGAGTTACAGTTGTAAATAAATCTGTTGGACTATAACCTGGTGTTGTGCGACTTCTCATTTTTGTCCACCCCAGTCCAACGCCGGCATCTCCGCATCATATCCAATTATATAGGGCCTTGGTGAGACCACACCTCGAGTACTGTGTACAATTTTGGTCTCCTTACCCAAGGAAGGATATACTTGCCATAGAGAGATTGCAATGAAAGTTCACGAGATTGATTCCTGGGATGGCGCGACTGTCGCATGAGAAGAGATTGAGTAAACTAGGCCTGTATTCTCTTGAATTCAGAAGAATGAGAGGGGATCTCATTGAAGCATACAAAATTATTTCAGGGCTTGATAGGGTGGATGCTGGGAGAATGTTTCCCTTGGCTGGTGAGTCTAGAACCAGGGGTCACAGCCTCAGGATAAAGGGTAGGCCATTCAGGACTGAGATGAGAAGAAATTTCTTCACACAGAGGGTGGTGAATCTTTGGAATTCTCTACCCTAGAGGGCTGTGGAGGCTCAGTCATTGGGTATATTCAAAACAGAAGTCGATAGATTTCTGACTAGTAAGGACATCAAGGGATATGGTGATAGGGCCGGTGAATGGAGTTGAGGCAGAAGATCAGCCATGATCTCATTGAATGGCGGAGCAGGCTCTAAGGGCCGAATGGCCTACTCCTGCTCCTATTTCTTATATTCTTATGTTCTTATGCTTTCAGATAATCAGCAAGCACCTGAGCAGCCTGTCCTGAGGACACCGCAGAGAGTGAGGTGGGAGAAGAGGAGGAGTAAGAACACACCACCTCATTGCATGTCTCACCCGCAGGCACCAGCTCAGATACTGGCACTACGCGTTCTTTAGAGGCTAGTATAGTAGCGGGATCTGCACAGGGTGAGGCACCGGGGACGAGTGGGCTGCAGCAAGGCCAGGGGTAAATGGTAGCTCGGGGGCCAGCTCGGGGGCACGTGAGTTCTGCTGCACAGGACTCAGATGAGGACCTCAATGGGGAGGCCTTTAGAAGAAGGGTGATGGGCATGCACACGGAGATAGGTGCAATGGCAAGGGTTCCTGAGAGCCTCTCGGCAATGGTAAGCAGCGTGGAGGACTCTGCCTCCAACATTGCACAAAGCTCTGCGCACACCATGGAGCCCATCATTTCCTGTCTGCAAAGGATGGTAGACTCCCAGCGAGACTGTGGCGACCCAGAACTGATGCCACATGTGATGGGCGATCTGGCAGTTTCCATTGCAGCACAGGTGGAAGTGACGCAACGCCTTAGTGCTGTAATACAGTCAATGCTTGCTGGCATACAATCTCTGACTGCTCTCATGCAGTCTCAGCTTGATGCCACGCAAGCTTTGACTGCTGGCATAGTGGCTGGGACTACCACCGTTGACCGGGGCTTTCCCGGTGTCGCAGCAGGCCAGCAATCTCTGCTCCAACAGATTGCTAAGGATGCTGAGGTGCTGCCCCGGGGGAGTCGGTCAGTGGAGCAGGAACCTGCTGTCCTCTCTCAGGATAACAGCATTCCTGCTCCTACCACTGCCACTCCGCCATTGCCCTTGTCGCTGCCTGTCATCCAGCCAGGCCAGACTGCTGCCAATCATGCTGAAGGTGTGCAGTCTACAGCGGGGCCTTCCAGGCCCACAGCTGGTCGAGGGCGTCCTGCAATGCCATCTGAAGTCTCCCGCATGGACACTCAGCAGCCTTCCACCAGCCCTGCTGCAGCCACTGGGCCAACACATCATAGGAGCACTAGAGTAGGCAAAGGCACAGTAACGACAGGCACTAAGAAATTGCACAAGGGTGAATAGCAAATATTTATATTGTAAATATGTGTTCACTGATTGTTGATACATTTATTAATTCAGTTTGCATTCTTTTGTGGTGTGTCTCATTTCAGCTTTGCGCTGTGATATGGCCTGCGACAGGGATGGAATGATGAGGATGTGGTGAGCAACAAGGATCTGGAGTTTAATTCATTCGAACCGCAGTCTGATGAGGTGATCACGGACCACCCTTCCGGAAGGCCGATTGAATGGCTGCCACCTCCCTCGCTCCTGTTCCTCCTCCTCCTCTTCCTCTCCCTCTTCCTCCTCCTGAGGTGGTCCCGCAATCCCTGGTGGCAAGGGCTGTGCCCTCATGATGGCCAAGTTGTGGAGCATGCAACAGACCACCACGAAATGGGACACCCGCTCAGCTGAGTACTAGAGGGCTCCTCCCAAGCTGTCAAAGCAGTGGAACCGTTGCTTCAGCAGGCCGATGGTCTGCTCGATGATGTTCCTAGTGGCAATATGGCTGTCATTGTATGAGTGCTGAGCAAGAGTGTTGGGGTTGCGGAGGGGAGTCATGAGCCAGGTGGAGAGCAGATAACCCTGGTCTCCGAGGAGCCAGCCACGAGCTTGACGTGGTGGCCGGAAGAGTGCTAGCACACCAGTCTGGCGCAGGATGAAGGCATCGTGGCTGCTGCCAGGATAGCGGGCATTGACATTAAGGATTAGCTGTCTGTGGTCGCACACCAACTGCACATTAATTAAATGGTAGCCTTTGTGGTTACGGAAGATCTCAAGATTGTTATGCGGTGCCCGCAAAGCCATGTGGGTGCAGTCAATGGCGCCCTGCACCATGGGGAATCCCGCTATCCTGGCAAAGCCACATGCACGCTCGTCCCGCTTCTCTCTGGTGACGGGGAAGGAAATGTAATCCCTTCTCCTACTGTAGTGAGCCTCTGTGACCTCCTGGATGCAACAATGGACAGCGAACAGTGGGATGTTAACTATGTCTCCTGTTGCAGACTGGAAGGATCCGCTGGTGAAGAAATTCAGGGCGACAGTGACCTTGACTGCCACTGGGAGAGCCATGGTCGCCCTGATCTGAGACTGGAGGTCTGGTTGCAGGAGGTGGCAGAGTTCTGTGACCACCTCCTTGGTGAAGTGGAGCCTCCTAATACACTGCTCCTTGCTTAATTGGAGGTAGGAGAAGTGCTCTCGGAAGACCCTCAGAGGGTAAGGCCTCCTGTTGAGAGCCCTGATGGCCCTCTTCCTCCCTCTGGCCACATGTTCCAATCTTTCTCGCTGCCTCCGCTCTCTCCGCCATAGATCCTGGAGGCGAGGTCGACTGCCAGTACAGCCCCCATTAATGTAACCAAGTGTAGCACTTTGAATTTTCTAAGAATAAATGTAGCTATTATTTAGTTGCCTCAACACTCCTCATATAAAATAACCTTGAAATTACTGAATTAAACTGTTGCACTATGTGAAATTGACAAGAAACCACTGAAATTCCACTAACCTGACAGCTGCGAGTCATTACTGATGATCCCTTTAAATAACGTCCCTGGAGCTGCCTTCCTGCAGCTTCACACCAGCTCTCCCTGTCACTGTTTACTCCAGGTGCTAAGGTAGGTGGCGACACTCAATTTTACAGATCGAGCGCTCAGTGAGCGTTACACACTCACTGATGTCACGATCAACCTGGTGTTGAGGCTCCGGGACATTACTGTTAGCGACAGCGCTGTGGGTGGCCGGGATTTGGCGTGCAGCATTGGAATCACCTTGCCCCGGCGATAATGCTCTAGCAGCCCGTTAGCCCCATCTGCTGGCACTAACGGGAGGCACTAAGGAGACAAATTTTTCCCTCAGACTCCTTGGAGGAGGAGGAGGAGGAACAGGCAGAACATGAGGAGGAGTAAGAGGAGGAACCTGAGGTGGAGATGGCACCAGCAGCGGCGCACATTGCTACCCAGGAGGCCCGGGATGGCCTCATAATGGCCCGATTTACTTAAGTTGCACCAGTTCACCCATCTGGCTCCCAGGTGCTGTATCAACTTCCCCACCCCCCTCCCCAACCTACCCCACAAAGCAGTCCAAAAATGACCAAACCATTCCTGTCAACCAAACACCCACTACTCAAGGTTAAGTAATGTCTCACCATTCACTCCAAGCGACAAAGCCACTTCCCAGGTAGCAGCAAAAATGGACAAGACAGGAAAGTGGTGCAAAGAAATAAATTTATGTACGTCATAAATAGAACTGAAACTTAACACTAACAATTTGGCAAACACCCATGTGCATCCCCTTGTGCATCTACGATTGTGTCTTTTTTTCTTTTCTGAGTGCTTCTATGAGGTGCAGCCCCTGTGGCTTCAGCAGAGGTAGAGGCAGGCTACTCACTTCCCTGCTGTGACTACTTTGACACTTTTGGCGGACGTCCTCTGGGTTTTAGGACCTGTGAGGGCTCCGCCAAAGACTGCTCCTCCTGCAACTGTGCAGGGGCAGAGTCAGCCATCGGGATCCGAGGCAGCATGTAGGGCTCTAACTGAGTGGGAGGCAATGGGGGAGAAGTGGGAGCACTTTGAGCAGAGCCCCCACTTCCATGTCCCCTCTCACCATCATCCCTCTCATGGGCCACCCACACTTCCCTGCTAGCAAGGAACTGGACATCACCTTGCTGCACATCAGTGGGGCCATGAACACCCAAGTCTATGTTGGTATCCCTCCTAGAGATGAGGTCAATGAGAGTCTGGAATCTGTTGTTCACAGCAAGCATGTTCTTGTTCGACTGGCGTGTTAGCTGCTCTATGCAGGTGGCCATTCTTTCCATGGAACAGCACATCGTTGCCATCACCTGCGATACGGTGCTGCTCATGTTGGAGATGAACTCTCCATTCTCTGTATAATCGTGCACATAGCAGCTGGAAAAGCTGCCAGAGCCTCGCAGCAAAAGGTACATGAAATTACCAAAAAAAACTTCAAGAAATGTATCTTTTCCCTTTAAGAGCCCTCTTTAACAGAAAAGCCTTTGGGACTACCGTTGTGCATATTTTTAAATCCTGTGGGCAGAGCCTCATCCAAAAAAGTAAGCCTGGTAAACCAAAATATACAATAGGATATAATTATTTTAATTAGGCTCTGTGCACTGAAATTGTGGCTTCATTATTTCAGCCCAAATCACAGCTAATAAAATCAGGCATGCAACAATATATGAAGTAGTGTGCTGAATTCCACAACTCCAGAGCACAGCAGGTGAGGCCTCACTGATGGCACAGGGCCTCAAAGAATTTGCCCGAATTAGTCTTATCTTTGAAGCATTGTCTTCAGCAAGTCTTCCAGAGCCCTTGCTTCCAAGCCAATGGAACAGGATTGTTGAAAGCTAATTCATGCTTCAAGCTTTCGGAAACCATTATTATTCTTGCCACTTGCTAAATTACTGCTTTCAGAAGTGAGAAACATTTATAGGAACATTGAGGGAATTGTATAGATGCTAAATAAATACATTGGCTGGAATTTTCATTACCTGGGCGGGTCGGGTGCGGGCGGTCGGTGTGGCAGCTTGGAACCCCGTTCTTCTTTTCATCTTGCTCCTCAGAGCGACTTTCTGTTAATGGCACCTATTAAGGTAGGCCTGTGAGTTTCCCGGCCTTATTAAATGGTGCGGGTCTGACGATGTCATCGATGACTCATTTCCAGCTGGGATATTTAAAGGAGCCATGGCCACATTACATTTGTAGAGGGTGACTATGAGGGAGTGTGGTGCCAATGCCAAAATGCCAATTGGCATCCTTGTGTGGTATTAGTTGGTATGATTGCATTAGAATGAGCGTTGACTCTGTTTCTCTCTTTTGCCAGCTTTATCCTTGCCTTAAATCTATTTGATTTCCGGCTGTTTCCAGTTCTGATGAAAGGTCTCGACCTGAAACATTGACTCTGTTTCTCTCTCCACGGATGCTGCCTCGCCTGCTGAGTTTTTCCAGCGTTTTCTGTTGTTATTTTACATTTGAAGGTTCATCTAGGAGTGTGCAGGCAGTACATGTCACCATATGGCTATTGCTCAGCCTTACAGAGATGGCTTCACAGAGACAGAGGGCTGTACCCAGGTTTTCAGATCACTCTCTACATATTCTACATGTGGAGGGAGTCAGAGGATGCAAGGAGGTCCTCTTCTGTGCTGATGGGTGGAAGAGACCTCCCCAGGAGACTAAAAAAGCCTGGTTCCAAATTGCAGAGGAGGTCAACTGCAGGGATGTGGTGAGGAGGACCTGGGTGCAGTGCCGGAAGCACTTCAATGATCTCATGAGATCAGGAAAGGTGAGTGCAAAGCCACACTCACCTTCATCCTGCTGTGCCTGTCACCACATCCCCATCACTCTGCCTTTCCAACCCTACTCCTGCACATCATTACTCACACCAACATACCTTGCATCACCCATCCTTCTCTCTCTTTCTACATACTCACATCCCCATCTGACTATCCACCCCTCACACTCACCCTCATTCTAATGCAATCATACCAACTAATACCACAATACCACACAAGGATGCCAATTGGCATTTTGGCATTGGCACCACACTCCCTCATAGTCACCCTCTACAGATGAGAGCCACACATTCCTTACACTCATGCCATCACTCTCACTCAAGCTTCTCTACTTTCCCTCCTAGCAGGAGAAGAGAGCCCACAATAACAGGGAGAAGGCGAGAACCGGACGTGGCCCTCCATCCTTCACCACTTTGATAGCAGCAGATGAAGTCATCCTGGAGGTCTTGGGAGTTGCGGAGCAGCTGGGAGTGGGAGACAGAGAGAGGGGGACCTCTCAGCAACCTGATGACAGAATTACATCTCATACAGCCACATGGTATACAGCAGTCACTATATGGAGACTGATGTCAGCAGCTAGTGAATGTTCATCATGTACATAATGGTATCGTTACCCATTCTTAAAATAACATTTCTAAATCATCTTTTTACTCTCCCACAGGTGAGACAGGCCCAGCTGAAAGAGGAAGACGGCTCCTCAGAGGAGCCTCCAACCTCTGAGGGTGCACCATCACCAGACATAAGCGCACCGATCACCAGCGCAGATACGCACACCTCGGTGGGTCCTACGCTAGACAGAGTAGTGTTGTCACCTGGTGCCTCACAAGTCACAGTGAACAAAAGGAGATGGTGGAGACAGGGACAGCAGTGGAGACTCCTCGCTGGAGGGGGCAGGACGACCCCAGCTCTGCTCAGATGCATTCAGATGCTGAGCCTTGGGGGCCATCGAGAAAGAGGGCGATCCTGGAGGTACAGGAAGAAGTACAGGAGGCTCTGACAGGTTTTGTGGCCGTGATGTCTGCATATGTGCAGAGAATGGAGGAGTCCATCTCCAACATGAGCACCACTGTGTCACAGGCAATGGCGACTGTAGGCTCTTCCATGGATAGGATGGCCACCGACATGGAGCAGCTAATGCACCACCTGCATGGAGCACATGGTCTCTATGGAGAATAGATGGCAGAGGCTCATTGACCTCCTCTCTAGGAGGGATGTCAACGAAGATGTGGGTCCTCATGTCTCCACTGCTATGCAGGAAGGTGCTCTCTAGCTCCTTGCTAGCAGGAAAGTGCGGGTGGCCCATGAGAGGGATGATGGTGAAAGGGGACATGGAAGTGTGGGCTCTTCTCAAAGCACTCACACTTCTCCCCCGTTGCCTCCCCCTCAGTCAGAGTCCCAGATGCCTCCTCGGATAGCAACGGCCGAGTCTGCCCCTGCACAGTCGCAGGAGGAGCAGACTTTGGCGGGGCCATCACCGGCTCCAAAACCCAGAGGACGCCCATCAAAAGTGTCCATGCAGTTGCAGCAGGGAAGTGAACAGGCTGCCTCTACCTCTGCTGAAGCCACAGGGGTAGCACCTCGTAGAAGCACGCATAAACAAAAATGACACGTTAGTAGATGCACAAGCGTAAATACATGGGTGTTTAAAGAAGTGTTTTTGTTAAGGTTCCATTACTGTTATGTCACATTTAAAACTATTTATTTTCACCACTTTCCGGTCATGCCCATTTTTATCTGCTACTTTGGAAGTGGCTTTTTGAGTTGGAGTGAATGGTGAGACATAACGTTACCTCCAGCAATGGGGGTCAGTGTGAAAGGAATGGCTTGGTCATTGTAGGGATGCTTTATGGAGTTGTTGGGATGGGGAACATGGCACAGTATGTGGCAGCCATATGAGTGTAATGCAGGAAGTTAAGTAAATCTGGCCATGATGAGGCCATCCCTGGCCTCCCGGGCAGCAATGTGCTCGGGTGCTGCTGGCATCTGGACCTCAGATTCCTCCTGCTCCTCTTTGCCTTCCAGCTGATGCTCCTCCTTCTCTGAAGAGGCTGTGTGCTCTGCGCATTGCTCTTCATGCAGCACTAATCCTCGTTGCTGTGCGATGTTTTGAAGGGCACAGCAGATGATGACGATTCTGGAGACCCTGGCTGGTGCATACTGAAGGGCTCCTCCAGCTCTGTCAAGGCATCTGAAGCACACTTTCAGCATGCCTATTGTTTGCTCTATGACACATCTGATGGAGATGTGGTTTTTATTATGTCGCTCCTCAGCCTTAGTACTTGGCCTCCTCAAGTGAGTCATGAGCCACGTTTTCAGTGGATAGCACTTGTCTCCAAGCAGCCAGCCAGTAAGTGTGTTTGGTGGTGCGAAGAGCTGAGGGAGGGTAGACTAGCACAGGACAAAAAAATCATGACAGCTGCCAGGGAATTTGGTGCACACATGTATGATGATATTCCTATGGTTGCAGACCAGCTGCACATTAAGGGAGTGGATGCCCTTGCGGTTGACAAACACTCCTGGGTGATGTGGGGGTGCCCTGATGGCCACATGTGTACAGTCGATGACGCCCTGCACCTGTGGGAAGTCAGCCAGAGCTGCAAAGCTGGGTGCCCGCCCAGTAATACTGGCATCATCAGTGGCAAAGTTGATATAATTGGCTGACTTGTCAAACATGGCATCAGTGACCTGTGTGATGCATCTGTGGGCGGCCGACTGCGAGATGCTGCAAATGTCTGCTGCAGATCCCTGGAAGGAGCCTGAGGTGAAGAGGTTGAGGGCGCTGGTGACTTTGACAGCCACTGGCAAGGCATGCCCACCAGGTCCTCTGGACTGCAGGTCATGCTCCAGCAAGTTGCAAATGTCTGCAACAATCTGGCAGATAGCCTGAGCCTCTTTTGGCACTGCTGTTCTGTCATATTGAGGAAGCTCATCCTCTGCCTGTATACCCTGTGTTGTGGGTATCGCCACTGGTGCAGTGCAGGCCTGCACTGATGCCCTCTGTCCTGTGGAGAATCAGGTCATTGAGGCGAAGGTTGTTGGTGCTGTTGCTGCTGGTGTGCCTGCTGCTGCTAGTGTTGGGGCTCATCCTGGTCCAATTCTGAAGACCAAGGTGAGACAATATAAACTGCACCAATGCTGATGTAATAGATGGCAGGTCAAGTAGAGATCAGAAAAGCAATCTGTCAATGGTGTGATAGTTAGTAGCAATGAGGTGAGAGTGGCTTTCGAATTTGCAGAAAAGACTTGCAAACTGTAGGCACCTAAATCTGTGCTCAAAATGCACTCAGCAAGAGCTTTATCTTAGGCAAGTAAGCAGGTGGCAGTATTTATTGTGCTGTTCATGCTCTACAGTAATGACCTCGATCAATAGCCACTGGACTTCTGCCTCAGCTTGACAGACGTAGTTCCCGAGCTGCGTGATTCCTGTGGTCATGCAGTTAAATTCAAAAGGTCTGGTTAAAAACGCTGTTAAGGGTCTGACAACAAGGTATTAATGAGCTAAATTAGGTTGCCTGCCACTGCCGTTCGGGTCTGTGCTGTGCTGGCAAACACGCCCGAGTTAAAGACGCGAGGAGGCGGGATGACGGCGGGGTCCCGAAGCGCTCCCATTTATTGCAAATTTTACTCCCGACCCGCCTCCAATCCCGCACGCACAGCACCTTAAAAATTCAGGTCATTGCCTCAGTTTGCGCAGAAGGAGGTGGATATTGGGATTGTAGAATCACTGGAGGTGGGTGCAATTAGCAAAGTTTATTATTCAAAGAGAATGGTACTAAAAATGTTATGCAAACTGAACATGGAAAAATTACTGTGACCTGATGCTTTACATCCAAGTATCGTGAGAGAAGCTGGGGAAGATACAAAAGAGTCTCCTAATATAATTCTCCAAAATTCTGTGGAAAGGAAAATTGTGCCAAAGGATAAGAGGTGGCAAATGTACCACCCTTTTTCTAAATCAGACACAGGAATAAGCCAGCAAATATTATTACTTTAGTTGGTGGTAAACTACTCGGGGTAATTTTTAACGTTTGGGCAGCCAACCGTTGGAGCACGTCAACAGCCCACCCGCTCCGGCAGCGAAGAGGCCAGAACCATTTTGAGGCTCAGGTGCCATTTAAATAGATCTGATGAGCTGCTGTCCACCAAATGAGCATCCCAATCCCCTCCCAAGGATCCCAGGCCGGTGTAATATCGAGTTGTCTGGTGGGCCACCCCGGCCCAGCAGACAAGCATGTCTGGGGGCGGGGCTGTCCCGATCGCGGAGGAGGGAAGCTCAGACGGCAGCGGTCCAGATTATTTATGTGGAGCCCAGAGAAATACTTCTGCTCCTCCTAGCCTCATATAAATAATTTAAAGAGCAAGGTGCATGTTCCGGCCAGTTCTATCCTAAAATGACAATTGGGGTCCTAAGTATGTCATAGGACACCGATTTGCATTTTAAAATGGTCCTACCGCCTGAAACAGACAGGGTCTTTGGAAAAGGCTAGCATGATAGGCATATATGGTTCAATGCAGAAAAATATGAAGTAATACATTTTGGAAGCAAGAATAGGGAAAAGAAATACACCTTAAATAGTTTTAAATGGAGTAGAGGGACTTTGGTTTGCAGATGGATAAGTCATTAAAGACAATAGCACGGAAACGAGATGGTGCAGTAGGTTAAACACTGGCCTCTTAATTCAGGGTTAAAATCCATCTCAGACTGATGGGATGAACGTTTCCTCTGGCTGCTGGCTGTAAGGGGTTGTAAAATGAGTTTGGGCAGTTACTATTGGCTGTGGGACTGCAGCACAAAACTGTCGCTAATCGGGACGAATTGACAATCTCACTCAGCAATGTCACAGAGTAGCTGAGGTGGGACATGGAAACCACTCACACTATTGAAGTTGGGGGTTTTCTTCCCAGCGTGGGGTTG
The DNA here is from genome assembly GCA_030390025.1 of Squalus acanthias. NCBI lineage: Eukaryota > Metazoa > Chordata > Chondrichthyes > Squaliformes > Squalidae > Squalus > Squalus acanthias. The sequence continues at coordinate 68,113,522 of CM059431.1, forward strand.
AGGCACTTTGTTGGGGCAGTGGGAGGAAACGTTAATCTTCATCTGGCTGTGTTATACCTGATCAGGAATTTTCTTGTGCTCATCAAGGTGAGTGATCTTAATGTCTGAAATGGGACGAGTTCCATTCACCAACACTAATATCCCTCACCTTAATGAGTACAAGGACATTATGGCCCGGACTTTGTGGTGGGTTATGACAGCGAATTGTCAGCGTTCACTGTCATTACCCCTCTGAAACTGACCGCAACTTAAGGATTCAGCGCATGCGCATCTAATTGTGGAAGTCCTGAAGTTGCGGTCAGTCAGTCACTGCTCCGACACAGGCTGTGCTGTGGACTCTCCTGCCACCCCCGCCTCATAACCGGCAATCCATGTAATCAGTGAAATGAGTGAAACTGATGAAAACTTGGGCTGTTCCGCGCTAATATCGCTGTTAAATACCCAATTAAATGTCCAGCCTTGTTGAATTAGGTGTAACTGGGGTTTTAACAGTGTATTGACTGCTAAACAAACGTTCTGGCCCTGAAAAACTAATTTTATATTTGTGGAGTGTCAAATTTCTCCATTATGATAAAAATTAATTTTTTTTTAAAAACTTAAAAACATTTTTTTTTAAGTTTCTTCATGATATTTCAGCTTTTACCTTATCCCCATGTGAGAGTCCCAATCTTTGTTTCACTCTCTGTACATTTTTTAAAAGTCTGGATAAAAGCAGCTTCTCATTTCTTGGTTTGTTGTCTGTGAGAATTCTTTGATGTAATTGGCTGCTTAGACAGCTTGTTGATGTCACTGCAACTCTTCGCTGGGAACCCCCATGACAGAGCACTGCAATCAATTATATGTCGAAAAAGGCAAATTTCTCGCCACAGAGATCACAACATCTCTGTGGTCAGCTTTCTTCGGGGCCAGCGATGAGCACCTTTACTTGGCCGCCGACTGCAAATTACGGGCCTCTTTCTTTCCAAATGATGGACTTTGGGAGACTTATCCTTGACAGAAGGACAAAAAAATCCCCAGATGTTATTAAAATAAAAAATCTTCTATTTCTTCTCATCTCATTACCGTCAAGTCTCCCAATGTCTGCTCACTGGCACGAGGAATAGAAGCTTTGCTTGGTGCCCACAACCACCATACAGTCAACAAATAGTAGCCAAGACCCCTGATGATTTCTTCCTGTGAACAGGAGATAATTCCCACTGCATCTTGCATTTCCGGTGTCAAACCCAACAGCAGTCCAACCAGTACATTCTACTAATGGAGTCCAGATTGTGACAATCTTATTTCTACAGTATGTAAATATAGAGGAAGCATAGTGGGCCAAAAATTCGGCCCTTGCCGGGTGAGTACGCACTGTGTACTCACCCGTAAGGCGTCCTGAAGTGCCGGTTTCTTGCATGCACTGCGCATGCGCGGGAAACCGGAACTTCCAGTCTGGTGAAGGGAGCAGTTCATAGGTGAACCACGTGCGCGGTAGAGGCTGCGCATACGCAACAAACTTCGTTTTTTTTCAGGTTTCTACGGGAGGGTAAGTATTGAAGAACCTGCGCTTTTAAAAAGGAGGCGCAGGACCCGTTTTCAACAAGGTAAGTGGTTAATTAATTATAATTTAAAAACATTTTCAACAGTTTTATCTTATTTAGATACTTTAAAGAAAGGTAAGTTTATTTTTAGCACTGTTAAAAAGTATTTTAATTTTTTCAAAAATTTTAATTTTTGTTTAAAGTAGTTAATTTATTTAACTTATAGTTATTTTATAAATGTGATGCTTTTTTTAAAATTTATTTTAAGTTTAGCTGTTCTTTTGGGGCCGATTTCAATTCTTAGATTTGACAGGTCTTCCTTGGAGCAGGCCCAGGAGCTGAAGTTCCCGTGGGCCCAGAGGTCAATGGCAGGCGCGGTAGGTAAGTGCGCGCGCGATCCTTACCCCCGCGGCAAGCCGGAGAGGCGAATTTCAGGGCCAGTAAGTGCACAGTTATACCAAACTGATGAAAGTTATACACTTAAATTGACTTAAAACTGGACATGTTTGTGATTTAAAGTTGTACTCTGAATTTAAAAGATTAAACCAAAGCCCTGAGCTGACTCTGGCGTTAATTAAAGAGCCAAATCTTGTGCTCTGATATGAAGTACTCGTGCTATGAATTTTAATGGCATGCTGCTCTGAGAATTGAACATCAATCCCCAATGCTACATTTTGAACTTTAAGTATTAACCAGTCCACTTTGTGCTTAAAGTTTGAACTTTGAATTTATCCTGTGCCTTATTTTACTATTGTGCAATTCCATCTTAAGGTCTTTTGATACCGTAATGTTAAACAGTAGTGTTTGTGAAATGAATTTATATACATTGCACATCTTACAGAATTACTAGTTGGCGACCTACTAAATGTCACTCATTAGGAGTGGCAACAACTCCATTTTGCTTTAAAATGATAACCTATTTTGATGCATGTCACTTCAAAATAAACACTGCTCCATATCTTTAAATGGGTTCGCAGGCTGTGTTACTTTTGAACATTAAATGCCACTCCTACCATTTCCCTAATGTTGACAGATCTCTAAGATGGAAAGTAAGTCAAGAAATAAAATTGTGGCACCGCACTTGCAGAAAATGGTCTGTTCCTATAGGAACAACAGACCAAAAATATGTTTCTTAGCTTTTGCTGTATCGCATATCTTAAATCTTTTCTGTAGGGGTGTTAAGAGTTCAAATTTATTCAATTTTAGCTCCAGGGCTATGTTAGGGGAGTGATGTCAGAGTGAGAAGGGGCAAGTACTGAATGCAGTATGTCAAGGATTAGGGCTGAAATCCCTATCGTTTCCAATTTACATCAATAACTTGGATTCAGGAACTCAATCCAAATTAGTCAAGTTTGCAAAGGGTATCAAAGTAGAGGGTAGAAGTTAAATCAGAGGGGGAAAAATACCTATCTAAAAAAGGAGTCTGGCAAAATCTGTAAACAGGTAGAACAGTGTCAGGTAAGAGTAAAGAGAAGAAAATGGGCAACTAGCTGAAGATGAGATTGAAAGAGATCTGGGGATGTTAGTAGGCTCAGCTCTTAACATGTCAAGGTAATGCAGAGTAGCAATCAACAAAGCAAACAGAATTCTAAACATGTGTTTTCAGTGTGAACTATCTACACAATGCATTACAGCAAATCAGCAAGGCTTTTTTGGCAGCACCTCCCAAACCCATGACCACCACCGCCTAGGACAAGGGCAGCAGGTGCATGGGAACACCATCACGTCCAAGTCCCCCTCGAAGTCACACACCATTCTGACTTGGACATATATCATCATTCCTCCACCGTCGCTGGGCCAAAATTCTGGAACTCTACCTAACAACATTGTGAAAGTACCTTCACAACATGGACTATAGCAGTTCAAGAAGAAGGCCCATCACCATCTTCTCAAGGGCATCAGGAATGGGCAATAAAATATTGGCTTTGCCAGTGACACCCATATTACGAGAATAAAAATATCAGAAGAGCGCATGTCGAAGAATCATGCTAGAAGTGTACAGTGCACTGGTCAAACCGCACCTTGAGTACTATGCTCAGATTTAGTCAACTAGATGACGATGATGATGATTAAAACAACAAATTGCATTTATACCGTGCCATTAATGTAGAAAACATCCCATGACTTTTTCAGAGGGAGGTGAAAAACTGATAAGAGGGATAAAGCAAAATCTTGATTCTAGAGTCAGGAAAGATGATTGAATGCTTGGTTAAAAAGATGAGTTTTGAAAAGATTTTAAACATGGAGAGAGAAGTGGAGAAGCAGACAGGTTTAGGAAGGGAATTCTAGAGAATAAGGCAAAGGCAGCTGAAGTCTGTGTCACCAAAGGTGGGGCAAAGGGAGAAGATGATGCACAGAAAGCCATAGTCAGAGTCCATGAAGCTGGAGGAGGTTGCAGAGATATGGCAAACTGAAACAATCTAGGGTTTGAAGAAGAGAATGAGGATATTAAATTCAATGTTTTGGGGACAGAGATCCTGTGTAGGTCAGCAAAAATGGGGCTGATGAGCAAATGGACTTAGTGAGGGACAGGGTATGTTTTGAACAAGGGGTTTATCAATGGTAGAGGATGGAAGGCTGGCAAGGAGAACATTGGAGAAACTAATTCTGGAGGTGACAAAAAAAATTGAGGGTTCTAGTGGTGGGAAGGCTGAAGTAGGATTGGAGGTGGAAGTGAACAATCTTGGTGATGGATGGGGTGTGGTGTTTACAACTCAGCTCTAGGTCAAATAGCATGCCAATGTTTTACATGGTCTGATTCAGCCTGAGCAAGTGACTAACAAGGGGATGGAGTCAATGGCAAGGAAATGAATTTTCTGGCAGGTGACAAAAACAATGGCCTAGAAATTGGATATAGCCACGAAACGGGCAGTGTTAAGGCCTAACGATGTTAAGCTGCCGCCTCAAAATGGTCAAGGTAGCACGCAAAATTAGTGCTCAGTCCACATTAACATGATTATAGTCTTTATTTCAGCGCTAAAACTGCTGCTCATTGGCTTAACGCTCAAAGGTGGATCAATATCAGGGCCAGTCTAATTCCCAGTCATGTGTGGCACAGGCTTTATTCAGTACTTAAAGGGGAGGGAAGAAGAAGATGAAGAAGACGGAGATTTTCTGACATGTCTCTGGAGGCACTGGTTGCGGCGGGCTGTCCTCTTCCCACACACTGGAAGGAAGCCCTCACCACACACCTCACAAAGGCTGTGGCAGGAGATAGCCGCACATGTGATGGCCAGCACTGTGGTGCCAAGGCCAGTGCCGAAAAAAGTTTAATGACTGCACATGAGTGGTCAAGGTGAACAAAGGCTTCAGCAAATGCCATAACCCACCATTTGCAGCACAAGCCTCACACGCTGCTCAATGCACCACACCCCCATCACTCACCCACAGCAACCTCTACCTGTCACCACTCACACCTCACAATCAGAGCTTTACTTCACTCTCACAACCTTACCACTGCTGCAACACTCATACCTACATCTCATATCTTGCACACACTGACAGCTATTCAACTATGGCAGGCACTAAGCCAAACACATTGCACCACACTCACTCACAAACTTCTCTTTCTCTTGCAGGGCAAGGTCGCACATAACCGGAAAGCAGCGACAGACAAACTGGGGGCAGGCAGACATCCACAACCTCAGCCAGCTGGAGGAGAGCGTTCTGGACATAATTGGGTGGCAGATCGTAGAAGCCGTAGCAACCGGTGAGGTTGAACCCCTTCGGGACAACAACGGTATGGTCATTCCTAATAATGCTTCCCACATCCCACGTTCCCCTCATCCCACAATCTTTTCTCACTTTCATGCTACTGATGTTGTATGCATGCATATCTTGCTTCTCCACCCCCCCGCCTCCCCTCACCATAACCCAACTCTTATACCTTTATGCTTTCAGATAATCAACAACAAGCACCAGAGCAGCCTGTCTCTGAGGCGATACACAAGAGCGAGGAGGGAGAATAAGAGGAAGAAGACACAGCGCCACTGCATCTGTCACTCGTAGACACCAGCACAGAAACTGGCACAGCAAGTACTTTAAAGGCTAGTGTAGTAGCGGGATCTAAGAACATAAGAAATAAGAGCAGGAGTAGGCCATTCAGCCCTTCGAGCCTGCTCCGCCATTCAATGAGATGATGGCTGATCTTCTGCCTCAACTCCATTCTATCGACTTCTGTTTTGAATATACCCAATGACTGAGTCTCCACAGCCCTCTGGGGTAGAGAATTCCAAAGATTCACCACCCTCGGTGTGAAGAAATTTCTTCTCATCTCAGTCCTGAATGGCCTACCCTTTATCCTGAGGCTGTGGTCCCTGGCTCTAGACTCCCCAGCCAAGGGAAACATTCTCCCAGCATCCACCCTATCAAGCCCTGTAATAATTTTGTATGCTTCAATGAGATCCCCTCTCATTCTTCTGAATTCAAGAGAATACAGGCCTAGTTTACTCAATCTCTTCTCATACAACAGTCCCGCCATCCCAGGAATCAATCTCGTGAACCTTTGTTGCACTCCCTCTATGGCAAGTATATCCTTCCTTAGGTAAGGAGACCAAAATTGTACACAGTACTCCAGGTGTGGTCTCACCAAGGCCCTATATAATTGGAGTAAGACTTCTTTACTCCTGTACTCAAATCCTCTTGTAATGAAGGCCAGCATACCATTTGCCTTCCTAATGGCTTGCTGCACCTGCACATTCACTTTCAGTGACTCATGTACAAGGACATCCAGGTCTCTTTGAGCATCTGCATTCCCCAATCTTTCACCATTTAGGAAATACTCTGCCTTTCTGTTTTTTCTACCAAAGTGGATAACTTCACATTTATCCACATTATATTCCATCTGCCATGTTCTCGCCCACTCACTGAGCCTGTTGAGATCCCCTTGAAACCTTTTCACATCCTCTTCACAACTGACACTGCCTTGTATCATCAGCAAATTTGGAAATGTTACATTTAGTCCCCTCATCCAAATCATTGATATAGATTGTGAATAGCTGGGGCCCAAGCACCGATTCTTGCAGTACCCCACCAGTCACTGCCTGCCATCCTGAAAAAGATCCGTTTATCCCTACTCTTTGTTTTCTGTCTGTTAACCAATTCTCAATCCATGCTAGTATATTACCCCCAATTCCATGTGCTCTAATTTTGTTCACCAATCTCTTGTGTGGGACCTTATCGAAGGCCTTCTAAAAATCCAAATACACCACATCTACCGGTTCCCCTTTGTCTACTCCATTAGTTACATCCTCAAAGAACTCCAATAGGTTTGGTAAACAGGATTTCCCTTTCATAAATCCATGTTGACTCTGCCCAATCTTATTCCTGTAAATTCTTGTTTAAATGGCTCTTAATCATCCGGAATTCTTTAATAACTGGCAAAATAGATGACCGGTAATCTTGCCGAATCCATCCATTTTTCGTTTTTCCGAGTCTGAGTTTCCTGCGGTGGCCAAGTTAGTCAGTGGTTTTTATTTTTTTGTGTTAAAAATTGCCTACCTCTCTGTTATCCAGAATTTTTCATCAACCGGCACCATCCTGGTCCCGTAGGTGTCGGATACAAAAGAGTTTACTGTTTTAGTTTCTAAGTGCCCAGTTATTGCATCCTTTATAATAGATTCCAGCATTTTCCCAACTACTGATGTGAGGCTAACAGGTCTGTAGTTCCCCGTTTTCTCTCTCCCTTCTTTCTTAAATAGCGGGGTTACATTTGCTATCCTCCAATCTGCAGGAATCGTTCCAGAATCTATAGAATTTTGGAAGATGACAACCAATGTGTCCACTATCCCAATGGCCACCTCTTTCAAAACCCTAGGATGTAGGTCATCCGGTCCTTGGGATTTATCGACTTTTAGTCCCATTAATTTTGCTAGTACTGTTTTTTTACTATTAATAATTTCTTTAAGTTCCTCATTCTCGCCACACCCTTGGTTTTCTTGTATTCCTGGGAAGTTTTTTGTGACTTCCTCCGTGAAGACAGAAACAAAGTATTTATTTAATTTCTCAGCCATTTCCTCATTCCCCATTATAAATTCTCCTGTCTCTGACTGTAAAAGACCTACATTTACCTTCACCAGTCTTTTCCTTTTCACATACCTATAGAAGCTTTTACAATCCATTTTTATATTTTTCGCTAGTTTGTGCTCACATTCCATTTTCCCTTTCTTCATTAATTTCTTGGTTCCCCTTTGCTGATTTCTAAAAAGATCCCAATCCTCAGGCTGACCGCTTTTTCTGGCAACTTTATAAGCTTCCTCCTTTGACTTAATACTAGCTTTAATTTCTTTTGTTAGCCATGGTTGGATCACTTTTCCTTTTGGGTTTTTATGCCCTAGAGGAATATATGTTTATTGCAAATTATGCATTATTTCCTTGAATGTTAGCCATTGTATGTCCACCTTCATACCTTTTAGTGTAGTCTCCCAATCTACCATGGTCAACTTGTCCCTCATACCCTTGTAGTTCCCTCTGTTTAGATTGAAGATCTGAGTTTCAGATTGGACTACATCACTCTCAAACTTAATGTAAAATTCAATCATATTATGGTCACTGCACAGGGTGAGACACCGGGCACGTGTGGGCTGCAGCAAGGCCGGGAGAAAGGTTAGCTCAGGAGCCAGCTCCATGGAGGGCGAGTTCGCACATGAGTTCTGCTGCACAGGAATCAGATGAGGATCTCGATGGGGTGGCCTTCAGAACAAGGGTGATGTGCATGCACACCGAATTGCTAGGTGCAATGGCAAGCCTCGCCAGAGAGCCTCTTGGCAATGTCAAGGAGCATGGAGGAGTCTGGCCTCCAACATTGCACTGCGCAGAGCTTGGAGCCCAAATTTCCAGACTGGAAATGAGGGAATACACCTGAAGAGACCGTGTCTACCCAGACGTGATGGTGTGTGTGATGGGCAATGTTGTGGGGCCATTGCAGCACAGGTGGAAACGACCCAACATCTTAGTGCTGCAGTGGAAGCGCAGACGGCTCTCATGCAGTCTCAGTTTAATGCCATCCAAACTCAGACTGCTGTCATCATGGCTGGGTTTACCACTGTCGACCGGGCCTTTCAGGGTTCCGCAGCAGGCCAACAATCTGTGCTCCAACAGATTGCTAGGAATGCTAAGGCACCACCCCAGGGCAGTGGCAGTGGGCTCAGTGGACCAGCACCCTGCTGTCCTCTCTCAAGTTGACAGTATTTCTATTCCCACCACTGCCACTCCATCATTGCCCTTGCCGCTGCCTGTCAGCCAGCCCAGACTGCTGCCAGCCATGCCGAGATGGTGTAGTCTGCAGCCGGGCCTTCTAGGGCCAGAGCTCCTCGAGGTCATCCTACAAGGCCATCTGAAGTCCCCCCCATGGAAAGTCAGCAGCCTTCCACCAGCCATGCTGCAGTCACTGGGGGAGTACTTCGTAGGAGCACTAGGACAGGAAAAGGCGCCCGAATGACAAGCAGTAAGGGAATGCACAAGGGTGATTAATTCATATCGTTACTGTAAATATGTGAGATGCGATTATTGGTAAATTTATTAATTTTGTTTGGAATCTTTTGTGGAGTCTCTCATTTCAGCTTTGTGCCCAGGAGGATGCTGTGATATTCGTGACAGAGGGGTGGTATGATGGGAATGTGGTGAGCAATGTGGATCTGGGGTTTCATTCATTGGAATAGGAGTCTGATGAGGCGTTCATGGACAGCCCATCCAGAAGGGGGATTGGCTGCCTGCCTCCTTCCTCCCTCCTTATCCTCGTCCTCATCCTCTTCCTCTTGCTCCTCTTCCTATTGCTCCTCCTCTTCCTCCTCCTCCTCCTCTCCCTTGTCCTCCTCCTGAGGTGGTCCTGCAATCTCCGGTGGCAAGGGCTGCGCCCTCATGATGGCCAATTTGCAAAGCATGCAGCAGACTACCACAAAATGGGACACTCACTTCAGCGTGTACTGGAGGGCTCCTCCCGAGCGGTCAAGGCTGTGGAACCGTTGCTTCAGCAGCCCGATGGTTTGCTCGATGATGATCCTGGTGGCACCATGGCTCTCATTATATAAGTACTGGGCAGGATTGTTGGGGTTGCGGGGGGGAGCCATGAGCCAGGTGGAGAGCGGATTCCCATTGTCTCCGAGCAGCCACCCTTGAGTTTGCAGGGTGATGTCATCGTGGCTGCTGCCAGGATAGTGGGCATTAACCATCAGGAATCGCTGCGCATGGTCGCTCACAAACTGCACATTAAGTGAGTGGTTGTCTTTGCGGTTATGGAAGATCTCAGGATTGTTATACGGCACCCGCAAAGCCACGTGGGTGCAGTCGATGGCGCCCTGCACCATGGGGAAGCCCGCTATCCTGGCAAAGCTACATGCGGGCTCGTCCTGCTTCTCTCAGCTCACAGAGAAGGCAATCTAGTCCCTTCTCCTGGTGTAGAGAGCCTCAGTGACCTCCCAGATGCAGTGATGGATGGCGAACTGGGAGATGTTAGCTATGTCTCCTGCTGCAGACTGGAATGATCTGCTGGCGAAGAAATTGAGGGCCACAGGTGACCTTGAGGGCCACTGGGAGAGCCGTGGTTGCCATGCTCTCAGGCTGTAGGTCTGGTTGCAGGAGGTGGCAGAGTTCTGTGGCCACCTCCTTGGTGAAGTGTAGCCTCCTAATACACTGCTCCTCGCTCAAATAGATATAAGAAAAATGCTCTCTGAAGACCCTAGCTGGGTAAAATCTTCTGTTGAGAGCCCTTCTGGCCCTCCTCCTCCTCCCTCTGCACGCATCATCTCGTCTTCTTCGCTGCCTCTGCTCCCTCTCCCGAAGACACTCAAGCACGAGGGGGATGGCAAAATCATTGAAATGAAGCAGGTCATGATGTCAGCATGCACACTCACTGACGTCATGACCTGCTTCATTTCAATGATTTTTGCAATCACTGATATCGGCACCATTGCCGGCCATCCAGAAATGGCAGCCGCCGCGGGACCCGCTGCCAATTGGCGGAAGAGCGGCTGCCACCATTTTTACACCCAATTATGTCGGTAACGGGTGGTGATAAACCACCTAATTTCTAGGTCAATGTCTTTAATTTTCCTGATGATCAATTGGAGGAAATATTGACACATCTAAGACATGGGGGCGGCGAGGCAAAATTGGGCTCCGTAGCATCTGTTTTTTGGGCACTACAATGTCTCTTAAACTACCAAAATGGAATCCGTGATGCGCATGCACACTTTCAATGGGAAGTGCACCAGACGCCATATTTGTAAGACCCTCCATGTTAATTGAAAGTAATTGGCAACAAAAGGGCTGAAACCTTCTAACACATGTGTCAATTGGATTGGTCAATTGAATGTTAAAAAAAACCCTCTTTGAAATTAAGGTATAAAAATGAGAGTTTTAGCATGCCTCTAGTTAGTATTAGAGACAGAATGATATTGACTCAACCATGCTGCTGAAGGTCATAGAAGCTCTGTAAAAATTGCTCACCACCAGCACCGAGAAGTCAATCTATCCAGTAGACTGGCTATATAATACTGTTAAATTGTCAGCTATCTGGAATTTAACTCTAATTTAGCATCACTAATTTGTAATAATCTCAGAAACTGCATGAGATAATGGCCCAGAAATTAAACAGTGAGTGTTCACGCGGGGGTAAGGCTTCCCCGCGATATCTCACTCCGCGCCTACCTTTTTCCTCCGGGCCCACACTAACTTTAGTTTCAAGGCCAGTCCCACATGCAGCTGTGCAGTGCTTGCGTGACCCAGAGACGCAATTAGTTTGTGCGAGCTCTGGGATCACGTGATTCAGTTAGAGCCAATGGCAGCACACCATCTTTCATTCATAGTTTTAACAGCAAGGGCTGTCAAAGCTATGAATCCTACACACCCCCAAAAGAACAGCTAAACCTCAATTAAATTTTTTTAAAAAGCCATCACATTAATAAAATAAGTATAGTTAAATAAATTAACCACTTTAAACAAAAAATTAAATTTTTGAAAAAATTTAAAATCTTTTTAAAAGTTATAAAAATAAACTTACCTTTCTTTAACGTCTCTAAAAAAGATAAATCTGTTGAAAAAAATTTAAAATAATATTTAATTAACTACTTACCTTATTAAAAGAGGGTCTTGCGCCTCCTTTCTTTATGTGTAAAATCTTCCATGCTTACCTGTGCGTTCATAGCTGCAAAAATAACTAAGTGCACTGCATGCGCGCAGCCTGTAGTGCGCACGCGGTTCACTTAGGAACCGCCCCCTTTTGAATTCACGAAGTGCCAGTTTCCCGCGCATGCACAGTGCATGCAGGAAACCGGCAATTGGAGACCTAAAACGCGAGAGTACACAGTGCGTACTCTCGCGTATTAGGTCTAATTTTCGGGCCAATATAATTTAATATTAAGTGATTCCATTAGTGTTGAATTTTTTTTTATTCGTCCAGGATGTGGGTGTTGCTGGCAAGGCCAGCATTTATTGCCCATCCCTAATTGCCCCTGAGAAGGTGGTGGTGAGCCGCCTTCTTGAACCATGTAAGGGTCTCGTCATGCTTGTATCACGGACGGTGCTGGTGCGAGGTTAGGCCTTCGTTGCCTAATACTATTGCTTGCTCTGGTCTCCGGCCAGCCTTATTGCAATAAGCACCTGTGAGTGGTTCGACCCACTCACCCTTACGGTTCTAACACTGGACTTAGGTGCAGAAGCAGTAATGCAGAGAAAACTCAGATAGACCCGGTTGAATAGTACGAAATGGAAATCTTTATTGCATAGTGTCCAAAATCATGAAGTACATGTCATAGGCGCAAATTAATGAGAGTACAAGTATACATACATTCATAAAGCTTGGTCTATGGTAATGAAGAACGCACGGCACATCGTAAAAAGGGGAACACATTATACTTTATCCTTAATAAAACCACCCTCCTTTATCAATACCTACACTACGTCTAGATTTGTAGGATCGGGAAACATGCTCACCACTCGTGATACTTCGGAGAATTTTAAAGTGAGGCACTCGGCTCGTTTCGCTGCAGCGCCTGACTGTCACGTGTTTGGAGGGGTTCTGCACCCCACTTGTTTATCTTCGCTGCTGCGACAAGCAGGCCGGGCTCCCTGTTGTCATGAAGAACTCGACAGAACTCGGGCACGGTTGTAGAATTCAAAGAAAAGTCTTCCTGTTGTTGTGAGGAAGTCGATGGACCCAAACCGGATCATGCAGTAACCCGTAGAATTCAAGAAATGAGTTCGGTATTTATATTTTCGGGCACGGTCGGGGTTTACTGAACGTGGCGGCACGTGGATTCTTCTTCTTTTCTTGTCATTTCGTCTTGTCTCTTCGGGCCTTCGGGTCCAGACACCGTTTACCGACTCTCGGAATGGTGCACCCGGTCACTTGCCCTTGTCGAGGCGGCTCGTTCCGATTGAGCTCCACCCAACATTCGAAGTTGAATCAAGCGCATAAGAGACCAGCCGGGAGAACAAGAGTCGAATCAAGAGTACAGCAGTCAGCAGCGAGATAAGAGAATAAGAGAGCGATGGACATTTGTTCACTATAGTTATAGTGCTGTGTTCCCTTATCTCCCGCTCAAATCTTAATGTTTGTCCTTTGAGTAATATTGGCGCTCAAAACTCCCAGCATGGGGCGATTATCTTTTTAACGGGTTTCGGTAGCACCTGAAACTGGCCAACTACCCGTTAATGTTTTCCCCATTGTTGACCCAGCCAGGATTGTATGAATCGTCTCCCTGACTGGTTTTGGGGGCCCCCGAATACTTGTTTAATCACCCGTCGATGTCTCTCTCATTGTAGAGCCGTGGGGGTATTTGTGTATTGATGTGTCTGGATGGGCCTTCAATTGCCCAGTACAATGGTCCTTACTTGTGCATGGAAAACGATTCCAGCACTCATATCTTTGCTATTGTCACAAATGCAAACAGGTTGCATCCTGTCTTTATCAATGTTTATCGAGTATGATCCAGTCTTATATTGAAATGTTTATTCGAACACCATCTTGTCTGCCCACTGTACTTCTGGAAGCTTCTGCCACGATGCGCGGCGGCCATTTTACAGGCTTCTGTGTCCTTTTTAATCATGACAGCATTTCGTTTAAATAAACTGATCAAACGAATCTGCTTCTCTTTCGTTATTTTGAATCGCGATAATTGCGAAACTTTACAACCATGTGGTGAAGGTACTTCCACAGTGCTGTTAGGGAGGGAGTTCCAGGATGTTGACCCAGCGACGATGAAGGAACGGCAATATATTTCCAAGTCAGGATGGTGTGTAACTTGGAGGGGAACTTGCAGGTGATGCTGTTCCCATGCGCCTGCTACCCTTGTCCTTCTAGGCAGTAGAGTTTGCGGGTTTGGGAGGTGTTGTCGACGAAGCCTTGGCGAGTTGCTGCAGTGCATATTGTAGATGGTACACACTGCAGCCACGGCGCGCTGATGGTGGAGGGAGTGAATGCTTAAGGTGGTGGATGGGGTGCCAATCAAGTGGGTTGCTTTGTCCTGGATGGTGTCAATATTCTTGAGTGTTGTTGGAGCAGCACTCATGCAGGCAAGTGGAGAGTATTCCATCAATCCTGACTTGTCGGTGGTGGAAAGGCTTTGGGGAGTCAGGAGGTGAGACACTCACTGCAGAATACCCAGCCTCTGACCTGCTCTTGTAGCCACAGTATTTATCTGGCTGGTCTAGTTAAGTTTCTGGTGAATGGTAACCCCCAGGATGTTGATGGTGGGGGATTCGGCGATGGTAATGCCATTGAATGTCAAGGGGCCGTGGTTAGACTCTCGTTTGTTGGAGATAGTCATTGCCTGGCACTTGTGTGGCGCGAATGTTACTTGTCACTTATCAGCCCAAGCCTGAATATTGTCCAGGTCTTGCTGCATTCGGGCATGGACTGCTTCATTATCTGAGGAGTTGTGAATGGAACTGAACACTGTGCAATCATTGGCAAACATCCCCACTTCTGAGTTTATGATGAAGGGGAGGTCATTGATGAAGCAGCCGAAGATGGTTGGGTCTAGGACACTGCCCTGAGGAACCTCTACAGCAATGTCCTGGGGCTGAGATGATTGGCTTCCAACAACCACAACCATCTTCCTTTTTGCTAGGTATAGCTCCAGCCAGTGGAGAGTTTTCCCCCTGATTCCCATTGACTTCAATTTTACTAGGGCTCCTTGATGCCACACTCGGTCAAGTGCTGCCTTGATGTCAAGGGCAGTCACTCTCACCTCACCTCTGGAATTCAGCTCTTTTATCCATGTTTGGACCAAGGCTGTAATGAGGTCTGGAGCTGAGAGATCCTGGCAGAACCTAATCTGGGCATCAGTGAGTAGGTTATTGGTGAGTAAGTGCCGCTTGATAGCACTGTCAATGACACTTACCTTCAATCTGCTCCCCATCTCCTCTCATTACCAGCACTCTACATTGTCAACCTACTCCTGCACATCCCAACTTACCCTTACATCCCTTGCACCCTTAATCATCCCTCTCCTCTATGTACAGAATCACTCCACCATTCTACTATGCACCCCTCACACTCGCTATCATTGTTATGCAATGGCAACAACTAACAACGCACAGGGAGGGCCCTCGGTATTGGCAGCTCACTCCATCTTTGTCTCCTTCTAAGCATCTATGCTATGGATTCTCTACACTCACTCCAACATTCTCGCTCAAACGCCACTTGTGTCCCTCATTGCAGGAAAAGAGAGCCCACAATAAGAGGGAGAGGAGGAGGACAGGAGGAGGTCCACCTTCCATGGCGCACTTGAGCACCGCTGACGAGGCTGCTATCGACACCGTCGGAGGTGCTGAGGAGCTGGAAGTGGGGGACGGAGAGACGGGCGCAGTAGAGCAAACTGGTGACAGAATAGATTTGCAACCCTCTCATTTAGATTGCATGAGTGACTGATATGGCATCTGATGTTCATACAGATTGAGTTCTGCACAATGGGATGTGTCTGCTACGTTAATATCACATGTCTAACTCATGCCTTTACTCCCCCACAGGACCATCGAAAGCCCCCCTCCCCACTGTCCAGGAGGAAGAGCCAGAAGACTCCTCAGAGGAAGCTGCAACCTCTGAGGGAGCAGTGTCAGCAGAATTGAGCGCATCCAGCACCAGCGCAGAAACTCACACCTCGGCGGGTTATTCGCGACATAGAGTAGTGTTGTCACCTGGTGTATCACAGCTCACGAGTCAGCATCAGCAGATGGTGGAGACAGAGACAGCAGTGGAGAGTCCTCGTCGGAGGGCGCGGGATGCTCCCAGCTCTGCTCAGCTGCATGTGGACGCTGTGCCTCTGGGGCCATCCAGAAAGAGAACGGTGCTGGAACTTTAGGAACAAGTGCAGGAGTCTCTGACAGGGTTTGCAACTACTTTAACTGTGAGTGTGCAGAGAATGGATGAGTCCATCTCAAACATGAGCAATGCCGTGGTGCACTCAATGGCGAATCTGAATCGCATTTTGAGCAAGCTGATGGTTTGCTCGATGATGCTTCTGGTGGAAATGTGGCTCACATTGTAGCGCTCCTCAGCTTCGTTTGATGGCCTCCTCATCAGTGTCATTAGCAACATCTTCGGGGATAGCCCTTGTCTCCAAGTAGCCATCCAGAAAGTTGAGTTGGCGGATTGAAGAGCTGAGGCACAGTAGACTGCTGCAGGATGAACGAGTCATGGCAACTGCCAGGGAACTTTGCGCGAACATGCATAATGTTCTTCCTGTGGTTACACACCAGCTGGACAGTAAAGGAATGGAGGCCCTTGCGGTTGATAAATACAGCTGGGTTGTGATGGGGTGCCCTAATGGCCACATGTGTGCAGTCTATGACGCCCTGCACCCTTGGGAAGCCTGCCATATTTCCAAAGCCAACCGCATGCACAGTTACACTTGCTTCGTCCGTGGAGAAGTGGATGTAATTGTGTGACTTTGCAAAGAGGGCATCAGTAACCTGCGTGATGCAAGTGTGTGCGGCCGACTGGGAGATGCCGCTGATGTCTGCTGCTGATCCCTGGAAGGACCCTGAAGCAAAGAAGTTGAGTGCGGTGGTGACTTTGACAGCCACTGGTAAGGAGTGTCCACACGCTCCTCTGGGCTCCAGTTGTTGGTGCAACATTGTGCAGATGTCAGCGACTACCTCTCGCGGAAGTCTCAGCCTTCTTTGGCACTGCTGCTCACTCATGTTGAGGAAGCTTATCCTCGGCCTGTAAACCCTGTGTTGGGGGTATCTCCTGCAGTGAGGTGCAGGCCCGCGCTGATGCCCTCTGCCCTGTGCAGCATCAGGTGGCTGAGGAGAAGGTTGGCGCTCCTGTTGTTGCTGCTGCTGTTGTGCTTGGTTCTGCTGCTACTCTTCCTACGATTCTGAGGACCAGGACGAGAGGGTATAAATGGTTGCCATTCTGCTGGTATATATTTCAGTTGAGGAATAGATGTTATAAGCGCTCAGTCAATGTGAGGAGAGGGTTTTCCAAGGAGGTCACAGTGCATATGGATCTCAGCTAAAACACTTACAAGCTCAATAAACCTGCAAAATGTGTTTCAACACCTCAAAACACAAAGTTCTGTCATCTGAAAGTCAGCCATGTTACAGGTCCGCTTTTATGCTGGAGGTGCAGCTGTCAACAATTCAGCGAGTTGCTGAACCCAGCACAATCAGCTAGCGTGTTTGTCGCACAATGTGCAACACGCTGAAAATGTAGTAAAATGGGAAGAGCCTGTTAAAATAGGATTATCTGGGTAGTTAACAAGCTGTTAACTGCCTTAAGTGCCTCTCCTGCCATTTGTCAGGTCTGATCGGGACTCGCAGATCCGACACTTTGCAAAGTTGTGTGGAGACGGGATGGCAGCGGGTTCGCAACCCCCAATCAATCATTTAGATTTTTACTCCTGACCCGCCTCCAAACCCGTCCTCTGAGCGCCGGCAAAATCGCGGCCCTCACGTCTGACATCGTGGGAATTGGATAACTCCTGAAAACGGGTGCAGAGATCGCGATGCACGATTAACTTACACCCGTTGACTGCACTTCAGGCAGATGCCAACTTTGAGCTGCCTGCTGATTTCCATGATTGCTGGATGCTGTGTTAGAAGGCTTCTCCTCTTTTGCTGCCAATTACTTCCAATTAACATGGAGGGTCTTGGTGCCTTTGCGTTAGTGACACCTGAACATACGAGCATGCTCGACTCTGTGTCTCTGTTTTACATCACCCCCTCCCTACCAATCCATCGAGGTGTCTCACACAAACATGAGGGGATGTGACACCTTTATGTCTCACTAAGTGTTCTTCCCTGTGCCTGAGTTCTAAATGTCTTTTTACCACTGGTAAGTAATGTCTTGTTTACCTACACAATCCTTTATGGCTTAAAGCTTAGAAGCATGCCTATTAACAAAACTTCAAAGTCATTTTTGTATGTGAAGTACTTTGAGATTTTTTGAGATGTGATAAGGCGATATGCAAATACAACTCTTTCATTTTTCTTTAAAATCTTTCCTTGCCAGCTTTTTAATTTAATTTTATATGTAGATCTGAACCCTTCACCCTCTTATATTCAATTATTGCTGTTATAGAATGTGCAATTAAATGTGGCTTTTTTTATATTCTGTACCCCCTGCTGTCATTAACATATTTATGTAGAGAGTAGTTTGACGTGCCAGTTGCTAAAGTGAAATAATTTCCTTCATGTACATTTTTTCATGTTTACTTTTCTAATATGTCTATTCAGAATAATACAATAATAATATAATACAGTGCAAAGAGTATTCATTCCACATATTAAACCATACAACAGTTTCGGAGAAAGTCGTTAGTATTAATACATGATCCCTTTTTATTCATCAGTATGGTAAGCATGCTCTTTTTATAGTGCAAATTTGTAAAGGACTTCAATCATATTGGCTTCAGGCCTTTATTGTTCATAAAGCCTTGTCTGAATGTGATTTGTGGTATTGGTGGAGTATGCTATTTTCAATTTTAGAATATGCAGTGTGTTATAACCATAAGACTGCTGGTGACTTTGGGAAATTCGAGCCTTCCTAGGCTGGCAATAGCCATTATTTTAAGTTTTCCGTTTATACATTGTGATGCTGAAACAAAGCAATACAGTAATAAAGCTACTCAAATGTCAGGATTAACAATATTACTGCAACAACAATAGACACTATGGCCCCAGAATTGTGAGCCTCTTGATCCGTTGCTGTAAAAACGCTGGGGTAAGGACATTTACTTGCTCAATGGCCCCAACACTGACCCTGTCATAAACCGGGAAACAGGTAATTTTAATATTGATGGATGAGATGAAGATCCAAGTCTCGCCAGCAACTGGTACACTACACTAGGAAGTTCGGAAAATATATGACGGGGATGGAGCACTAGTAAGGGTGCAGCTGCAGCATTTAACACTGCACTGCTCTTATAAACAGAATCAGCAGGCAGCAAGCTGAAGACAAGGTCAAACAGGCAGCAGGCAGCAAGCTGAAGACAAGATCAAACAGAAACCAATCAGAACAGAGTGTTGTCAATGTTCTTCTAACACAGGAGTGATGGAACCGCAGGTACTGCCAGCAAAATTTTCCCACACCGTCATTCACTGTTGCACTCAGAATCACTCGGGAGGATATAGATATGTAAGGTGTCAGCATTGGCTCAGTGGTAGCCCTCTCACCTCTTAAATCAGAAGGTTGTGGGTTCAAGTCCTACTCCAGAGACTTCAGCACATAATCTAGGCTGGCACTTCAGTGCAGTACTGAAGGAGTAATGCACTGTCGGAGAATGGGGTCTTTCAGATGCATTTAAACTAAATAAGGTGGGGGAGAGTCCCGGTGGAGAGAAATTTAGAATGCTAAAGAGAAAAGACAAGGAAGCCGTACAGGAAAGTGATTGGGGTAAGGATAACCAGATTGTGTCAGGAAGGGACAGAGCATACAAACAAAACAGTGCACTAACAAATAGGGTCCGGGTAAGATAAAATGGTAAGACAAATAGGGCCATAGTACAAAAAAATGTTAAGCTGTCTAAAAATGTTAAAAAGACAAATCAAAAGGCACTGTATCTGAATGCACGAAGCATTCATAAAAAGGTAGACGAATTAACAGCGCAAATAGATGAAAACGGATACAATATAATTGCGATTACGGAGACATGGCTGCACGGTGACCAAGGCTGGGAGTTGAATATCCAAGGATATTCAATATTTAGGAAGGACAGGCAAAAAGGAAAAGGAGGTGGGGTGGCGTTGTTAGTAAAGGATGAAATCAGAGCAATAGTGAGAAAGGATATTGGCTCAGAAAATCAAGATGTAGAATCAATCTGGGTGGAGCTAAGAAGCACCAAGAGGCAGAAAACATTGGTGGGAGTTGTCTATAGGCCTCCAAACAGTAGTGGTAATGTAGGGAGTGGCATCAAACAGGAAATTAGAGATGCATGTAACAAGGGTACTACGGTAATCATGGGTGACTTAAATCTACATATAGACTGGCCAAACCAAATTAGCAATAATACTGTGGAGGATGAATTCCTGGAGTGTGTACGAGATGGTTTTTTAGACCAGTACATTGAGGAGCCAACGAGGGAACAGGCTATCCTAGATTGGGTATTGTGCAATGAGAAGGGGTTAATTAATAATCTTGTTGCACGGGGTCCTTTAGGGAAGAGTGACCATAACATGATAGAATTCTTCATTAAGATGGAAACTGAAGTAATCCAATCCGAAACTAGGGTCCTAAATCTAAACAAAGGAAACTACGAAGGTATGAGGAGAGAGTTGGCTATGATAGATTGGCGAGCTCCATTAAAAGGCATGACGGTGGATAGGCAATGGCTAACATTTAAGGAACGAATGCATGAATTGCAACAGTTATACATTCCTACGATAGCAAAATACTGCGGATGCTGGAAATCCGAAATAACAACAGAAAACGCTGGAAAAACTCAGCAGGCCAGGCAGCATCCGTGGAGAGAGAAAGAGAGTTAACGTTATACATTCCTTTCTGGCGCAAAAACACAAAAGGAAAAGCGGCCCAACCACAGCTAACAAAAAAAATTAAGGATAGTATTAGATCCAAAGAGGAGTCATATAAAGTTGCCAGATAAAGTAGCAAGCCTGAGGATTGGGAACAGTTTAGAGTTCAGCAAAAAAGGACCAAGAGATTGATTAAGAGGGGAAAAATAGAGTATGAGAGTAAACTTGCAAGGAACATAAAAGCAGACTGTAAAAGCTTCTACAAGTATGTAAAAAGAAAAAGATTAGTGAAGACAAATGTAGGTCCCTTACAGTCAGAAACGGGAGAATTTATAATGGGGAATAAGGAAATGGCAAGCAATTAAACAAATACTTTGGTTCTGTCTTCACGGAAGAGGACACAAATAACTTCCTAGAAATGCTAAGGAACCAAGGGTCTAGTGAGAAGGAGGAATTAAAAGAAATTAGTATTAGTAAAAAAATAGTGCTGGAGATATTAATGGGACTGAAAGCCGAAAAATCCCCAGGGCCTGATAATCCGCATCCCAGAGTACTAAAAGAGGTAGCCAAGGAAATAGTGGATGTATTGATTGTCATCTTCCAAAATTCTATAGATTATGGAACAGTTCCTGCAGATTGGAGGGTGGCAAATGTAACCCCACTATTTAAAAAAGGAGGGAGAGAGAAAATAGGGAACTACAGACCGGTTAGCCTAACATTGGTAGTAGGGAAAATGGTAGCGTCTATTATAAAGGATGTGATAACAGGACACTTAGAAAATATATACGGGATTAGACAAAGTCAACATGGATTTATGAAAGGGAAATCGTGTTTGACAAACCTACTGGAGTTTTTTGAGGATGTAACTGGTAGAATAGATAAGGGAGAACCAGTGGATGTGGTGTATTTGGATTTTCAGAGGCCTTTGATAAAGTCCCACATAAGAGGTTAGTGTGCAAAATTAATGCACATGGGATTGGGGGTAATATACTGGCATGCACCTGACCACATTGCTGCCCAGCAGGCCAGGGATGGCCTTATCTTGGCCAGATTTATTTAACTTTACGCTATATACCCATATGGCTACCACATACTGCGGCAGGTTGGCACCACCCCACAGCAACACCATAAACCATCCTCACAATGACCAAGCCATTCACCATTGGTGGAGGTACCGTTATGTCTCACCATTCACTGCAACTCACTAAGCCACTTCCAAAGGTGCACATAAATTTCTCCAAGACTGTAACGTGGTGAAAATAAAGATTTTTATGGTTGAGATCACATTAACGGAAACTTGGCATTAGCATTGAATAAAACACCTAAGTGGCTACCCTTGTGAATCTACTTGTGTGTCATCTTTCTCTTACGTATGCTTCTACAAGGTGCTCTCCCTGTGGCTTCAGCAGAGGTAGAGGCAGTCTCGTCACTTCGCTGCTGCGACTGCTTAGACACTCTTGTCTGCTTCTCCTGCGACAGTGCAGGGGCAGACTCGACGATCGCTCTCCGAGAAGGCATCTGGGGCTCTGACTGAGTGGGTGGCAATGGGGGAGAAGTGTGAGCGCTTTGAGAGAAGCCTACACTTCCATGTCCCCTCTCACCATCATCCCTCTCATGGGCCACCCGCACTTCCCTGCTAGCAAGGAGCTGGAGAGCACCTTTCTGCACATCAGTGGGGCCCTGAGGACCCACGTCTATGCTGACATCCCTCCTAGAGAGGAGGTCTATGAGCTTCAGCCATCTGTTCTCCATAGATAGTATGTGCTCATTTGAGTGGCGCATTAGCTGCTCCATGCAGGTGGCCATCCTATCCATGGAAGAGCCTACAGTCACCATCGTCTGCGACACGGTGGTGCTCATGTTGGAGATGGACTCCTCCATTCTCTGAATATTTGCAGACATCGTGGTCACAAAACCTGTCACAGCCTCCTGCACTTCTTGCTGCACCTCCAGGATTGCCCTCTTTCTGGATGGCCCCCGAGGCTCAGTGTCTGCAAGCAGCTGAGCAGAGCTGGGAGCGTCCTGCGCCCTCTGGCAAGGAGTCTCCACTGCTGTCCCAGTCTCCACCATCTCCTCTTGCTCACTTGTGGGTTGTGAGACGCCAGGTAACAACGCTACTCTATCTCGTGTGGGACCCACCGAGGAGTGTGTATCTGTGCTGGTGCTGGGTGCGCTTATATCTGGTGACGGTGCACCTTCAGAGGCTGGTGGCTCCTCTGATGAGTCATCGTGCTCTTCCTCGCGGACAGTGGGGGGGCTTTTGATGGACCTGTGGGAGAGTAAAGAGATGAATTTGATCTGTCATATGAATAATGGGTACAGATACCATTATTCACATGATGACCATTCAGTGGCTGATGACATCAGTCCCCATATGAGTGACTGATTTACGCCATGATATGTAATTCTGTCATCAGGTTGCTGAGAGGTTCCACTTTCTCTGTCTCCCACCTTGAGCTGCTCGGTGAATCCTGATACTTCTAACGCAGCCTCCTCTGCTGTTGGGAAGGTGGCAAATGATGGCGTTCCACCTCCGGTTCTCTCCTTCTCCCTCTTATTGTGGGCTCTCTTTTCCTGCTAGGAGGGAAAGAAGAGAAGGTTGAGTGAGAATGATGGAATGAGTGTAAGGAATGGATGGGTTAGATCTTTACAGAGATTCTATGATGGAGTGGGGTGGCAATGCCAAATGGCCTCATTGTGTGTTGTTAGTTGGTATGACAGCATTAGGATGAGGGTGAGTGTGAAGGGTGGCTAGTAAGATGGGGATGTGATAATGTAGATAAGGGATGGGTGGACATGTAAGGTATGTTGGTGTGAGCAATGATGTACAGGAGTAGGGTTGGGAAGTCAGAGTGATGGGGATGCGATGAGAGGCACAGCAGGATGAAGGTGAGTGTGACTTTGTACTCACCTTTCCTGATCTCATGAGTTCATTGAAACATTTGCGGCACTGCACCCAGGTCCTCCTGACCACATCTCTGCTGTTAACCTCCTCTGCAATTTGGAGCCAGCCTCTTTTTGGCTCCTGGGGAGGTCTCTTCCGCCAATCGGAAGGGAAGAGGACCTCCCTGCATGCTCTGACTCCCTCCACAAGCATATGGAGGGAGTCATCTGAAAACCTGGGTGCAGCCCTCTGCCTCTGTGCAGTCATGTTTCCAGTGCAGTGACTGCATACTCCTAGATGAATCTTTAAATGCAATGTGGCCATGGCTCCTTTAAATCTACCGGCTGAAAACGCGTCATGGATGATGTCATCAGACCCGCACCATTTAATTGGGCCGGATAACGCGCTGGGTGGGCTTAATAAGCCCCATTAACGCAAAGTCGATTTCTGGAGTGGGATGGAAGCAGCAACAGGGTTGCGACTCACCGCGCCGCCCGCACCCGACCCGCCCAGGTAAAGAAAATTCCGGCCCATGTTCCTTGGCATATTTTGTCTTGTCCACCAAGGAAGCAGATACATGAAATAGCAGATTTTAAAAGTTCCACCATTTATATTAAAAAGCAAGAGCTAAAATGTGGGTTAATAGCCTTTCCTATTCTCACTAGTTTTTAATCACAAGATACATCGAATATAAAAGCCAAAAGGTAATGATAAGCCTATATAATTACTGAATAAGACCTCAGTTAGAGTATTGTGTGTAGTATTGGGCTTCGTACTATAGGAAGGAGATTGAGGCTTAGAGAGGGTACAACACAGAAGCACTTGGATACTGTCTGGTATGAGGAAATACAAATGCAAAGAAAGACTCGAAAATCGGTGCTTTTTTCCTTAAACAAGGCAGAGTACGGGATGATTGATGGAAATGTTCAAAATTCTGAAAGGATGGGACAGGGTAGATAGAAGCAGACTGTTTCTAGTAGTTCGGGGTCAGGAAGAAGAAGAGACCATTGATTCACCTTTAAATGTAGGAGCTTTGGAACAGAGGACAGGAGAAACCTCTTCAGCCAAAGAGTTGTGAAGTGGTGTAATTCATTTCCAGGGTTAGTGACTGAGGCAGAAACTATGACAACATTTAAAATTAGATTGGATAAGGGAATGAAGGAAAAAGGATTGAAGCAATATGGGAACAGGGTGGGTAAATGTGATTAGAACTATTTGCTCACATGTAGGGTAAATGCTATCACTGATTGATTGGGCTGAATGGCCAGTTTCCATGTTATAACTTCTATGTATTTCTGTATACTATTAGATAGCTAGTACATATTATGAAGGCGTACTCCAAGGTTTTATAATCCAAAATTTTGTAGATTTTATTGACTATCAATTAAAATGGTAAGTAAGTTAAATATGTTACGGTTGATTTTGTACAACATGACTTAGTTAGCAAGAACAACAGAAAACTAGCCAATCATGATACAGTCAGGGACGGTAGCATAGTGGTAATGTCACTGGGCTAGTAATCCAGAGGTCTGGACTAATAATCCAGAAACTGTGAGTTCAAATCCCACCACAGCAGCTGGGGAATTTGAATTCAGTTAATTGAATTAAAAAAGCCTGGCATAAAAAGCTAGTATCAGTAATGGTAAAATTGGATTGTCGTAAAACCTTCCATCCTTACCTGGTCTGGTCTATATGTGACTCCAGACCCACAGCAATGTGGTTGACTCTTAACTGCCCTCTGAAATGGCCTAACAAACTGCTATGAAACAACATAAGAAGAATGAAACCAGACACAGCACACCCAGCCCAGTCAACCCTGCAAAGACCTCCTCAACAACATCTGGGGACTTGTGCCAAAATTGGGAGAGCTGTCACACAGACTAGTAAAGCAACAGCAAAACATAGTCATACTCACAGAATCATACCTTACAGCCAATGTCTCAAACTCCCCCCATCACCATCCCTGGGTATGCCCTGTCCCACCGGCAGGACAGACCCACCAGGGGTGGCTATACAGTCGGGAAGGAGTGACCCTGGGAGTCCTCAACATTGACTCTGGACAAAGTCCCATCTTCAAACTGAGGACACCCTCCATCAAGTTGTGTGGCACTACCACTGTGCTAAATGGGATAGATCTAGCAGCTCAAAATTGGGCATCCACGAGGCGCTGTGGGGCAGCAGCAGAATTGTATTCCACCACAATCTGTAACCTCAGGGCTCCTCACTCCACCATTACCCAATAAGGAATGCACAGGAGCAGCACCAGGTGTACCTAAAAATGAGGTGCCAACCTGGGGAAGCTGCTAAAAAGCAGAAGCAACAGATCAGATCAAAGCTCTGCAGTCGTGAATGGTGGTGGGCGACCATTAAACAACTAACGGGAGGAGGAGGCTCCATGAATATCCCCATCTTCAAAGATGGTGGAGCCTAGCACGTGAGTAACAAGGATGAAGTGTCTTCAGCCAGAAGTGCCGAGCGGATGATCCATATCTGCCTACTCCGGAGGTCCCCAACATCACAGAAGCCAGACTTCACCAATTCGATTCACTCCATGTGATATCAAAAAACAGCTGGGCGCACTGGATGCAGCAAAGGCTTTGGGCCCTGACATCGTAAGAAGCAGGAGTAGGCCCTTCAAGCTGGCTCCGCCATTCAATGAGATCATGGCTGATCTTCTGCCTCAACTCCATTCATCGAGCCCAACGCCATATCCCTTGATGCCCTTACTAGTCAGAAATCTATCGACTTCTGTTTTGAATATACCCAATGACTGAGCCTTCTGGGGTAGAGAATTCCAAAGATTCACCACCCTCTGTGTGAAGAAACTTCTTCTCATCTCATTCCTGAATGGCTTATCCTGAGGCTGTGGCCCCTAGTTCTAGACTCCCCAGCCAAGGGAAACATTCTCCCAGCATCCATCCTATCAAGCCCTGTAATAATTTTGTATGCTTCAATGAGATCCCCTCTCATTCTTCTGAATTCAAGAGAATACAGGCCTAGTTTACTCAATCTCTTCTCATACAACAGTCCCGTCATCCCAGGAATAAATATCGTGATCCTTCGTTGCACTCCCTCTATGGCAAGTATATCCTTCCTTAGGTAAGGAGACCAAAATTGTACACAGTACTCCAGGTGTGGTCTCACCAAGGCCCTATATAATTGGAGTAAGACTTCTTTACTCCTGTACTCAAATCCTCTTGTAATGAAGGCCAGCATACCATTTGCTTTCCTAATGGCTTGCTGCACCTGCACATTCACTTTCAGTGACTCATGTACAAGGACACCCAGGTCCCTTTGAACATCTGCATTCCCCAATCTTTCACCATTTAGGAAATATTCTGCCTTTCTGTTTTTTCTACCAAAGTGGATAACTTCACATTTATCCACATTATATTCCATCTGCCATGTTCTTGCCCACTCACTGAGCCTGTCGAGATC
Organism: Squalus acanthias; assembly: GCA_030390025.1. NCBI lineage: Eukaryota > Metazoa > Chordata > Chondrichthyes > Squaliformes > Squalidae > Squalus > Squalus acanthias. The sequence goes on from CM059431.1 coordinate 68,140,279, forward strand.
CCCTTGAAGTCTTTTCACATCCTCTTCGCAACTGACACTGCCACCTAGCTTTGTATCATCAGCAAATTTGGAAATGTTACATTTAGTCCCCTCATCCAAATCATTGATATAGATTGTGAATAGCTGGGGCCCAAGCACTGATCCTTGCGGTACCCCACTAGTCACAGCCTGCCATCCTGAAAAAGACCCATTTATCCCTACTCTTTGTTTTCTGTCTGTTAACCAATTCTCAATGCATGCTAGTATATTACCCCCCATTCCATGTGCCCTAATTTTGTTCACCAACCTCTTGTGTGGGACCTTATCGAAGGCCTTCTCAAAATCCAGATACACCACATCTACCGGTTCCCCTTTGTCTACTCCACTAGTTACATCCTCAAAGAACTCCAATAGGTTTGTCAAACAGGATTTCCCTTTCATAAATCCATGTTGACTCTACCCAATCTTACTATTAGTTTCTAAGTGCTCAGTTATTGCATCCTTTATAATGGATTCCAGCATTTTCCCAACTACTGATGTGAGGCTAACAGGTCTGTAGTTCCCTGTTTTTTCTCTCCCTCCTTTCTTAAATAGCGGGGTTACATTTGCTATCCTCCAATCTGCAGGAACCATTCCAGAATCTATAGAATTTTGGAAGATGACAACCAATGCATCCAATATTCCAATGGCCACCTCTTTCAAAACCCTAGGATGTAGGTCATCCGGTCCTTGGGATTTATCGACTTTTATCCCATTGATTTTGCTAGTACTGTTTTTTTACTAATAATAATTTCTTTAAGTTCCTCATTCTCGTCACACCCTTGGCTTTCTCGTATTTCTGGGAGGTTTTTTTATGTCTTCCCCCGTGAAGACAGAAACAAAGTATTTATTTAATTTCTCAGCCATTTCCTCATTCCCCATTATAAATTCTCCCGTCTCTGACTGTAAAGGACCTACATTTACCTTCACCAGTCTTTTCCTTTGCACATACCTATAGAAGCTTTTACAATCCGTTTTTATATTTTTCGCTAGTTTGTGCTCATATTCCATTTTCCCTTTCTTTATCAATTTCTTGGTCTCCCTTTGCTGATTTCTAAAAAGATCCCAATCCTCAGGCTGACCGCTTTTTCTGGCAACTTTATAAGCTTCCTCCTTTGACTTAATACTAGCTTTAATTTCTTTTGTTAGCCATGGTTGGATCACTTTTCCTTTTGGGTTTTTATGCCCTAGAGGAATATATGTTTGTTGCAAATTATGCATTATTTCCTTGAATGTTAGCCATTGTATGTCCATGTCCACCTTCATACCTTTTAGTGTAGTCTCCCAATCTACCATGGCCAACTTGTCCCTCATACCCTTGTAGTTTCCTCTGTTTAGATTAAAGACCTTAGTTTCAGATTGGACTACATCACTCTCAACTATCATGCTGAAGACTTGTGCTCCAGAACTAGCCGCACCTCTAGCCAAGCTGTTCCAGTACAGCTACAACACTGGCATCTATCCGACAATGTGAAAAACTGCCCAGGTATGTCCTGTCCACAAAAAGCAGGACAAATCCAATCCGGCCAATTACCGCCCCATCAGTCTACTCTCAATCATCAGCAAAGTGATGGAAGGTGTCATCGACAGTGCTATCAAGCGGCACTTACTCACCATAAACTGCTCACTGATGCCCAGTTTGGGTTTCGACAGGACCACTCAGCTCCCGACCTCATTACAGCCTTGGTCCAAACATGGACAAAGAAGCTGAGCTCCAGAGTGAGGTGAAAGTGACTACCCTTGACATCAAGGCAGCATTTGACCGAGTGTGGCATCAAGGAGCCCTAGTAAAATTGAAGTCAATGGGAATCAGGGGGAAAACTCTCCACTGGCTGGAGTCATACCAAGTACAAAGGAAGATGGTTGTGGTGGTTGAAGGTCAATCATCACAGCCCCATGACATCGCTGTAGGAGTTCCTCAGGGCAGTGTCCTAGGCCCAACCATCTTCAGCTGCTTCATCAATGACCTTTCCTCCAACATAATGTCAGAAATGGGGATGTTCCCTGATGACTGCACAGTGTTCAGCGCCATTCACAACTCCTCAGATAATGAAGCAGTCCATGCCCGCATGCAACAAGACCTGGACAACATTCAGGCTTGGGCTGATAAGTGACAGGTAACATTCACGCCACACAAGTGCCAGGCAATGACTATCTCCAACAAGCGAGTGTCTAACCACTGCCCCTTGACATTCAACGGTATTACCATCGCCGAATCCCCCACCATCAACATCCTGGGGGTCACCATTGACCAGAAACTGGAGTGTGTACCACCTACAAGATGCACGGCAGCCACTCGCCAAGGCTTCTTCGGCAGCACCTCCCAAACTTCCACCTAGAAGGACAAGGGCAGCAGGCATATGGGAACACCACCACCTCCAAGTTCCCCTCCAAGTCACACACCATCCTGACTTAGAAGTATATCGCCGTTCCTTCATCGTCGATGGGTCAAAATCCTGGAAATCCCTACCTAACAGCACTGTGGGAGTACCTTCACCACAGGGACTGCAGTGGTTCAAGAAGGCGGCTCATCACCACCTTCTCAAGGGCAATTAGGGATGGGCAATAAATGCTGGCCTTGCCAGCAACACCCACATTCCATAAACAAATTTTTTTAAAAAGCTGTAATGATGCTCCTTTCACACTTTCCAAGTAGTTAATGAATCACTTAATCACTATAAATGATTAACATTTTATAAATTCAGCAGTAGAATGTGCAAAATTTTAGAATAATGGCATAAAGAAATTTGGGAAGAATCCTTATTACGAACTGTACCAAAGACATGTTGGTCAATTTTAATTGATTTCACTGGGCAGGAAACGCGCGGCAGATGGAGGTGACCACCCATTCCATGTAGGAAAGCATGTTTTGCAAGTTCTGTGCAAAGCCCTGTGCCAAGTTAGTGCTGGACTCCTCCATGCTCCTTTACATTGAGCGCAGGCATTCTGGCAGGCTTTCCAGTGCACCAAACATTTGGTTATGTACACCCTTCAGCCTCCTTCTGTAGCCTGGCTCATCAAAGTCCTTAGAACTAGTGTGCAACCTCACCCTCCAGCAAACTGGCATCTGCGCTATCCTTTCCCCTGCCTTGGCTCCTGGACACTTGTGCCTGGTGTTTCACCATATGCAGATCCCTCCTCTATTCTAGCATCTAAAATATGCGCAGTGTCAGTGTCTGAGCTGATGGCTGTGAGCGTAAGATCAAGTGACGGTGTTTCTTCATCTTCACTATATTCTTCCTCTTCCTCCAGTGACTGGGAAGGCTCCAGCTTTTGGGTATCTGAAATGTAAAAGGTACAAAGGTTACGTTCTGGTGAGGGGAGAGGAGAAAGTAGGAAGTGCATGCTGACACCACCTGCAGCTTCTAAGTCAGAAGAGATTGAGGGGTGAGGGAGAAGTGGGTATGCAGATACCCTCATCCTCGATCTTTCCAGCCCCGCCAGTCGCCATGGCCTCAGCGATGCTTCTGCCCATGATGGCCAGCACTGGCTCCTTCATGGGGGTTAAAACATACAGGCATGCTTATCCTCCTCCAGCCTTTCCTGTTGTTTGCTGTTAAGCAGTACTTTCTCCTGCAAGAAAGAGGGAACTGTGTCACTGAGTGTCGTGCAATGTGTTTGGGTGATGTGGCTGTCATGGTTGAATAACTGTAAATGTGTACAAACTGCGAATTGTGGGTGCGAGGCTTGGAACAGTGCTAAGTTTGTGAGGATGAGGTAAAGCATATGAATTTAGGGTTGAGTACTGATTGATAGAGATTGTTGGTAGGTGAGTGATGTGGGTGTGGTGAATTGAGCAGTGGCTGAGGCTGGTGATTCATTTGGTAGGATGTGGCATTTACAAATGAACTCACTGACCTTGACAACTCGTATGAGATCATTAAACTTCTTCCTGCACTGCATCCACGTTCTTGGAGAAACATTCTTGGCATTGACCTCTGCCATTACTTTTTCCCACTGCCTCCTGAGCATCTGTCAGGAGGGCCTCCTGCCCCCTTGTGGATACAGGACATCTCTCCTTCTTTCCACCTCTTCCACCAAGACCTCCAGGGCCGTTCAGCCATTGCTCAAAATATCAGAGCACAGATTCAGTTTTCAAATGACTCCTACCACTTGTTACAGCCACAATGCACCTCCCCTTTAAGAGGTGCAGGCTCCTTTAAGTAGCACTAGTCATTTGCAATATCAGGCCCCCTGCTGAGGAGTGCAGCCAATGAACAATATGAGTAGTGCTGGCTGCACACAGCAATCTTGTAAAGCAACAGGCAGCCGAATTTCTGTGCTGCCTGCAACGCAATGAATGGGCACAGGCTAATCGCGTACTGTGATCCCCGTGCCCATTTTTGGGGGTTAGCCAATTTCTCCCCCCCTGTTTCCAAAGTTGCTGTGCCCCACTTCCACCTTTTGACACTTCCATATGCCTGCTTCATGCAGGTGTTCAGTAGGTGGGAGCACCAGAGGTGGGACTGGCAAGAATTGTAGTACGTGAAGTCAACCCACCAGCTTTTTCTATTTTCTTGATGTCAGCTTCAAAAGGAGAAGGTTCAAGAAATGTTCACATCCAACGCCTCCCCACTCCTCCCCACCCCGCCTACTCCGAAACGCTTTGATTAGTTTTTGAGTGGATGTGACATTTCAGTGCTATTGGAGTCTGAGTACATGTGGTACTTGAATGGATGTGGTGCACTAGTTCATTGTGTTTATGTTTTGGTTTATTTATTGCTTTTGAGCGTAGGTGCCCTACTTCTAAATACTCCACTAGCTGAGGAAATAGTAGAGCAGGTGGCTGCTCACCATCTAGTATATAGTGGACAGGACATACCTGGGCAGTTTTCCACATTGTCGGGTAGATGCCAGTGTTGCAGCTGTACTGGAACAGCTTGGCTAGAGGCACGGCTAGTTCTGGAGCACAAGTCTTCAGCACGATAGCTGGGATGTTGTTGGGACCATAACCTTTGTATCCAATGTGCTCAGCCATTTCTTCATATCACGTGGAGTGAATCAAATTGGCTGAAGACTGACTTCTGTGATGGTGGGGACCTCAGGAGGAGGCCAAGATAGGTTCCACCACCATTGACCAGATAATTAACTGGACCAGCCATATAAATACTGTGGCTACAACAGCAGGTCAGAGGCTGGGTATTTTGCAGCGAGTGTCTCACCTCCTGGCTCCCCAAAGCCTTTCCACCATTTACAAGACACAAGTCAAGAGTGATGGAATACTCTCCACTCGCCTGGATGAGTGCAGCTCCAACAACACTCAAGAAGCTCGACACCATCCAGGACAAAGCAGCCTGCTTGATTGGCACCCCATCCACCATCTTAAACATTCACTCCCTCCACCACCAGCGTACTGTGGCTGCAGTGTGTACCAGCTACAAGATGCACTGTAGCAATGCGCCAAGGGTTCTTCGACAGCACCTCCCAAACCCACGACCTCTACCACCTAGAAGGACGAAGGTAGCAGACGCATGGGAACGCCATCACCTCCAAGTTCCTCTCCAAGTCATACACTATCCGGATTTGGAAATATATCGCCGTTCCTTCATCGTCGCTGGGTCAAAATCCTGGAACTCCCTCCCTAACAGCACTATGGGAGCACCTTCAACTCATGGACTGCAGCGTTTCAAGAAGGCAGCTCACCACCACCTTGTCAAGGGCAATTAGGGATGGGCAATAAATGCTGGCCTTGCCAGCGACGCCCACATCCCTGGAACGAGAAAAAGAAACTTCCTCCTCCTCCACCTCCTCTTCTTCCTCATGCTCCTGCTCCTGAGCATCTCGCCTGATAGGTGGTGACAATGGTTGTTCCCTCATAATGGTCAGGTTGTGCAGTCTACGTTGTAGCCTCCCTTCCTCTTCCTGTGTTCCCACTTCCTGTTGCACATCCTCCATCTCCTCCTCCATTTCCTCCTTCTCCTCATCCTCCTCTTTCTTGTGCTCTTGCTACTCAGCTTCTCGCCTGATAGGTGGTGGCAAGGGCTGTTCCCTCACAATGGCCAGGTTGTGCAGCATGCAGCATACTACCACAAATCTTGATATCCGCTCAGCTGAGTACTGCAGGGCTCCTCCAGAGCAGTCCAGGCAGTGGAAGCATTGCTTGAGGACACCAATGATGTGCTCTATAATGTTCCTTGTGGCAGCATGGCTCTCATTGTAGGCATGCTGTTCACGTGTGCGTGGGTTCCGGACCAGAGACATGAGCCATGTCATCTGTGGATAACCCTTGTCGCCCAATAGCCAGCCTTTGACTTGTCGTGGTTGGTCAAATAAAGCTCGCACAGAGGACTCCCGCAGAATGAAGGAATTTTGCCTACTGCCAGGATAACGGGCATTCACCTGCATGATGAACTGCCTGTGGTCGCACACCAGCTGCACATTGAAGGAGTGGACTCCCTTTCGGTTCATGAAAATGGCCGAATTGACATGAGGAGCACTCAAGGCAATGTGCGTGCTGTCAATGCCGCCCTTCACTATGGGGAAGCCTGCAATCTGTGTAAACCCTCATGCTCACTCCTCCTGCTTGTCTCTGGCAAGAGGGAATGAGATGAAGCTGTCTCTCTTTGAATAGAAAGCCTCAGTGATGTTAGATTCGAATTTTTGGAGCAAAACCAAATGGAGACGGAACTGAAGACAAAGTAAAAGTTTATTAGAAACCAGCCAGAAGGCCTTGTGCACAAAGGGAGAGAGGTTGGTCTCCTCAGACTCGCACCTAACTCTCAAAGGAAAACCTACATACAAGCATTGATATACCTTTCGATAGGCAACACCCACCGGCTACAAAAGTGGGCGTACACATACAACCAGCGTCGCTACCATTGCTCCCTTATTGGTTAATGATCAGTCACTCAAATGTTGGGAGCCGCCCTGAAATGTTCTGTGACATTAAACATAACACATAGTTGTTACTGATGGGGCCTTCATCTAGTCTTTGGGAGCAAGGTCTACCAGACTCCATCTTATCTCTCAAGCGAGGTCATACCACGCTTATCTTTCCTTTCCCATGCGGTTGTACCTGACCAACACTTCATTAATTATCGAGAAAAGCTTATTATGGTACACAATGTCAGCTCCAAAGGGAGATAAAGGGTCTGAGGCCAAGAGAGGAATGGCCGACTCCCTGTGAAGTTCAGTTTCCCTTATCTCTTCAGAAGGCCAGCTACATCAACACTGCTTCTGTAGTACTGATAACGACATTCTGGAATGCTTGGAAATCAGTATAATGGCACCAATCGTCTGGTTGTAAGCAGCTATTCTTATAGTACTAATTAAAGAAAAGGGTTAATGAATATAATGGACAAGTAGTCCATCGTGCTTTGCAACTATCTAAAGGCTATATGTATGCCTTTGATATATCTCTTTAAGTGAACTAACCATCCTTTAAACATGATTTCTAATATTACCGCCCTACAGCCTTGGTTAATATATATTTAAAGACTAGTGGATTCAGGTTTTGTTTTACAGGCCTATTTTGCAATCCCACAGTGACCTCCCTTATACAGCAGTATACTGCAAACTGCAAGATGTTGCTTATATTTCCAGCAGCAGCCTGGACGGAGCCTGATACATAAAAGTTAGGAGCCACAATCACCTTGACAGTCACAGGCAGTCCTTGCCCTGCTTTGTGGTTGCAGAAGTGGCTGCACCAGTTGGCAGATTTCAGTCAAGGCTTCTTTAGTGAAGCGAAGGCGTCTCATGCATTGGTCCTTGCTGAAGTTAACGTAAGAGAATTGTTCCCTAAAGACCCTCGGTGGATGTGGCCTCCTGTTGAGAGCCCTTCTACCCCCTCCTCCTCCTCCTCCCTCTTCTAGCTGCTTGTCCTGCTCAGCGTGGCCTCTTTTCATTATCTCAGTCATGCTCAATTCCAAGAGGAAGCCCTACCTAGCCACCCATGTCAGGAAGCAACTTATTTCAGCACAAGCTTTTAAATGAACAATAAAGTACTTCAACACCAGCCAGACCACTCCCTGTAGACTATTAGGGGGAAAAATTCGGTTGATTAGCGCCTCTTGTTAGCGTCCTAAGAGGGCGCTAATGGGGCGCAAAGCAACTAGCACCCGGGCGTGGCGACGTTTGCGCCACTCGCGAAAATGACCAGACATTTTGCAGCGGCGCTAAACACTATCGCCACGATCTCCTGCGCCCGCAGATCGTGACATCAGTCGAGCGTGCAACGCCCTGGTAGCGCCCTAGACCGATATTGAGTCGCGCTCCCTGCCTTTCCACCTGTTCCTAGCAACAACAGGTAGAAGGGAAGGTTTTGCAGTCGGGAAGGGGCAGGGGGAGCGCTATTTAAAGGCGGCCGCTTCCTGCCTTTTTTTTGTCGGCGACATTTTTGCACCACGCATTCCGAGAGAGAGAGAGAGATTCTGAGAGAGAGAGAGACACTTCTGGAGAAATTCAACGCTGTGTGAAGGAGTTTTGGGTACTGAGCAGCACTTTGCAGGTTCATTTTTATTTGACCTTCCTTGCATCGATTGAGAAGAGACTTTGGGGGCTGCACTCTGAGCTCTTTCCCTGGGCGTCTCCATTGTTCTTTCCAGCGGAATTGATGTACAGGTCTCTCCAGGCCGAGATTCAAGGCTGCAATGAGCAGGGTGTGGCTGGAGAGCAAGATCGACCCTCCCCTTTAAGAACTGGTTGGCGCCAGTGTGTCTAACCGACATCACATGAGCTTCACCAGCGCTCTGAGGTAGTGCCTCGCTACTCGACGTTAGAGAGTTGTGTAGCGCCTGATTTTGTGCTCAAATCACCTCCAGGGGCGATAGAAGCCAATTTTGCAGTTGGAGGCAATAATTAGCGCCAGGCACTAGACTTTGCACCCGGCCGATAATTGCGCCCCAAACGGGACGATACCGAATTTCTCCTCCTTAAAACTTTAAGCAAGTATAGGAAAGCACTAAAATTGCTTACAATTGCACCAGCAGCCAGAAGAAAAACCTGTAAGTAGTTCATGATCCCTTTAAGTAGCGCTGGTGGAGGGGGACAATGTTCCCTCTAATTATTTTTTGGCTCACGCAGCCCCTTTAACAGGCTGCACGGGCCATTCAAAATTCCGCGCATGCTTGGTTTTTAAATTTATAAGCCAGCTCGCTGGCTGCGCGGGTCCTTTAGAGCGTGCGTCCACGCAGCTTCAAAGGAATATTGGTAGGGGGGTCCTTCATGCCACTTAATGTCATGTTCAGCTGTGAAAGGATAAGACTGAGCTGGAGCGTGGCATTTGAAAATGGCAGCGCTGATGTCAAATCAGCGTTGCACACTGATTGACGTCATAATCTGGCTGCTCTGCCTGCTGCCGGCGGTCATTCTGAGAGTTTGGTTTCAGTACTTTAGAATCATAGAATCATAGAATGGTTACAGCACAGAAGGAGGCCATTCGGCCCGTCGAGCCCGTGCCAGCTCTCTGCAAGAGCACTTCTGCTAGTCCCACTCCCCTGCCCTTTCCCCGTAGCCCTGCAATTTTTTTTCCTTCGGGTACTTATTCAATTCCCTTTTGAAAGCCACAATTGAATCTGCCTCCACCACCCTATCAGGCAGTGAATTCCAGATCCTAACCACTCACTGCGTAAAAAAGTTTTCCCCCATGTTGCCTTTGGTTCTTCTGCCAATCACTTTAAATCTGTGTCCTCTGGTTCTTGACCCTTCCACCAATGGGAACAGTTTCTCTCTCAATTCTCCCTCATGATTTTGAACACCTCTATCAAATCTCCTCTCAATCTTCTCTGCTCCAAGGAGAACAACCCCAGCTTCTCCAGTCTATCAACATAACTGAAGTCCCTCATCCCTGGAACCATTCTTGTAAATCTTTTCTGCACCCGCTCTAAGGCCTTCACATCCTTCCTAAAGTGCAGTGCGCAGAATTGGATACAATACTCCAGTTGAGGCCAAACCAGTGTTTTATAAAGGTTCATCATAACTTCCTTGCTTTTGTACTCTATGGGCTGGATTTTGATACTGGGGTGGGTTGGGGTCGTGTCATCCACTTTTCGTGTTATCCACCCGACTGCAATTGGATGTGGGAGATTGATGCGATTTTCACCTAATTGGGCAATTGAGTTCCAGCATGTGGGAACCCATGACCCAATTAGTGTTTTCAGTCTGAAAGTCACCTCTGATGATGTCATCATTGCTGCTGCATTGAAGGTCTTCAGAGACTGTCTGGCCTTTGCTGTGAGAGGACCTGGATGCAAAATGAGCAGCAGCAGCCCTAAGTCTGCTCCCAGATATTTTTGCACCACCACTCCCAGATATGTCTCCCATCCACCACCACTCCCAGATATGTCATCCATCCATCCAGCCAGCTTGCTAGTCAGCTATCCAAATGTGCTCCCGCTAGGTTTCACATTCGTGGTTCAGAACAGGCGTGCTTCACGTAGAAAAAGGGTTAAAATCACAAAGGCCTTTCAAAATGGCATTATAGAGGCAATTTAGTGCTTGTTAAGGGCCTTAATAGCCTATCCCGCCTCTTAGAGGCGGGACGGAGTCGGGACCAGCGGACACGATTTAATGAAAATTGCGTGGAGACGGGATGGAGGCGGGCTCGTGACCGCCCACCAGTTTTCACAATTTTAACCCCCCACACGCCTCCAAACCCACCTCCACGGGTCAATGAAAATCCAGCCCTATGCCTCTATTTATGAAGCCCAGGATCCCGTATGCTTTTTTAACCGCTTTTTCAACCTGCCCTGCCACCTTCAACAATTTGTGCACATATACCCCCAGGTCTCTCTATTCATGCACCCCCTTTAGAATTGTACCTTTTTGTTTATATTGCCTCTTCTCGTTCTTCCTACCTAAATGTATCACTTCGCACTTTTCTGCGTTAAATTTCATCTGCCAAGTGTCCACCCATTCCAACAGCCTGTCTATGTCTTCTTGAAGTCTCTCACTATCCTCCTCACTGTTCAATGTTCCAAGTTTTGAGTCATCTGCAAATTTTGAAAGTGTGCCCTGTACACCCACATCCAAGTCATTAATATATATCAAGAAAAGAAGTGGGCCTAGTACCGACCACTGGGAAATACCAATGTATACCTTTATCCAGTCCGAAAAACAACCGTTCACCTGTGAAGGAATAAGCCATATAACCTATTTAGAAAAATACACTATCTTATGAAAGAATTCTGGCCTTATTGAAACAGGGTAAGTTGTTGACCCTGAATAAATAACCTTATTGAAACAGAAGGTGCATGGCTCCGAGAGGCTGACTTTTGGGAACAAAAACAATGGTCCACCCTGGATAAGGTGTTTTAATTTAAACTTCGTAAAGATGGCACATAAGATAAGGAACATCTTCCCTCGTAAAGATGACATAAAATAAGGGACACCTGCTCTTCACACCGTTTTATATGGTGAACCCAGAACACCGGGAGATGAGACAAGATTCTGGAATATTACAAGCTGATGTAGCAGTAAAGAATTGCAGAGGTCAGCAGAAAGATGAATAGGGCTAATTAACCTGCATCAGCAGAAACTTTAAAGGAAATACAACTGAAAAAGGGTATAAATATTGAAGTCTCAAATGAGATAGCAGACTCGCTTTAATTGGGCAAAGCGATTCTCGACTGCAGAGGCGGCTCTCTGGTCTTCCACTCTTTGTACCTCGGGGATCAAAGGTAATTGATATTGATGGATATCCTGTATAGAAAACTTTAAGAACTGTAATACTGTAGCGAAGTTAAGATTTAAAAGTAAGATTCTCTGTTAATAATAAGATCATATTTTTTCTCTTTTTAGAACTGTTAACGTTGCAATTGACTGATTCACCAACTGTAAATTGCATGTTGGTTCTTTTAATAAATCTCTATATATTTTCAGAATTGTCTCACATAAGTCTTCTGTATCAATAACTCACAAACTCAATCTCTGTACACTCTTTGGTGGAGAGGTACATGTCTGAAGGGAGTTTTCCAGACCCTCATAATATCCTGGACGTTACAGTCTAGCTAAACTTATTAAAAGTGCCATCTGGAGGACGGTAACATTCTCGGGTTGATCCTTTCCTTTAGGGAGAGATAGCCCGGGCCTTTAGACCCAGTTAAGCGTCTTTAGGATTCGGCTACCTCAAACTTTAGTTGAAAGTGAATGTCTGAGAAATATACCTGATCCGGGATAGCCCCAAAGGGGCTAGGACTAGTAAATATCCCTTCACACCACTACTCTCTGTTTCCTGTCTCTTACCCAATTTTGTATCCATGCTGCCACTGTCCCTTTTATTCCATGGGCTTCAACTTTACTGGCAAGCCTATTATGTGGCACTTTATCAAAAGCCTTTTGGAAGTCCATGTACACCACATCAACCGCATTGCCCTCATCAACTGTCTCTGTTATCTCATCAGGTGATTTCTACTACTTTGGAGGTGATTTCTGCAATATTGGAGGTCACTCACACTACTTTGGAGGTTTGTGTGTCTGATCTCCACTTTCCATCTGTCATCTGTCAGATCAGCATGGGTGCCGCTTATGCTGTTTTACCTTGGACCTCAGATGAGGACCAAGATGAATAGCTGCAGCAGCAGGAGCAGTCGCAGCCTTCTCCTCACAGACGCACCACTCCACAGGAGAGAGGGGATGAGCACAGAGGTGCTGCTCGCAGGAGGCGATACCCACAACCAATGTTCCCTTTAAACTCCGTGGATGCATGGACATGCAGCGCTCCAGGGGTCCCGCGCAGCCAGTGAGCCAGCTTTTAAATTGAAAAAAATGCCGATGCACGGATTTAAGAATGTTTAGAATGGGTTGCGCAACCTGGTAAAAGGAGCAAACGGCCCCCCAAAAAATTACAGGCAACATTGCTCACAACACAGGGTATATAGGCAGTGGGCCAGCTTCCTGGACATGACTGAACACCAGTGCCTCAGGAGGCTCAGGGTATCACGTCAGGTCATGGTAGACATTTGCAGCCTGCTGGAACAAGACCTGCTGCCAAGTGGATCTGGTGGCCACGCTTTACCAGTGGCTGTCAAAGTGACCACCACCCTCAACTTCTTTGCCTCAGGCTCCTTCCACGGATCTGCAGGAGATATTTGAAGAATTTTGCAGTCGGCCACCCGCAAATGCATCACACAGGTGACCAATGCCTTGTTTGCCAGAACAGGCAATTATTTACACTTTGCCACCAGTGAAGCCAGTCAGACTGAGCGGGCGCTCAGGTTTGCGGCTCTGGTTGCCTTCCTACAGGTGCAGAATGTCATCGACTGCACACGTAGCAATCAAGGTACTCCCAGATCACACAGGAGTGATCGTGAACCATAAGGGCTTCCACTCCATCAATATGCAGCTCATCTGCAACCACAAAAAGATTATTATGCAGGTGTGTTCAAGATTCCCACTGAGCTGCCATGATGTATTCGTCCTGTGCCAGTCTACCCTCCCTGAGTTCTTTGCACCTCCGAACAGACTTACTGGCTGGCTGCTTGGAGACAAGGGCTATCCACTTAAAACATGGCTGATGACACCCATGAGGAGCCCAAGCAATAGGCCCAAGAGCGTTACAATCAAAGCCATATGACGACGAGATGTGTCATTGAACAAGCAATCGGGAAGCTGAAGATGCGCTTCAGGTGCCTCGACAGATCTGGAGGCGCCCTTCAATACGCACAAACCAGGGTCTCCAGAATGATCATGGTGTGCTGCACTCTGCACAACATGGCGCAGCAGCGAAGATTGGAGCTGCAGGAGGAGCAAGGTGCAGAGCGCAGTGCCTCTTCAGAGGAAGAGGAGGAGGAGGAACAGGAACAGGAGGAGGAGGAGGAGGAGCAGGAGGAACATGATGTGGCCGTGGCACCAGCAGCGGCGCACATTGCTGCCCAAGATGCCCAGGATGGGCTCACAATGGCAAGATTTAGTTAGGTTCCACCAGTGCACCCATCTGGCAGCCACATGCTGAACCCACTTGCCTCCCCCCCATCACCCCTCCCAACACAAAGCAGTCCTGCAATCAACAAAGCATCCCTTTCACAGATACCCATTGCTCGGATTTAAGTCTTTTCTTACCATTCATCACAAGTGAGAAGGCCACTTCCCAGGCAACAGGCAAAAATGGGCGAGACGGAAAAGAGGTGCAAAGAAATAATTTTTATGTGGCTCAAAATTTAAACAGAAACTTAACATTCTAACATTGTGTAACATACCCATGTGCATCTACAAAACTTTGATCTTCCTTTTTCTGCTACTCCTACATTGTACAACGCCTGTGGCTTCAGCAGAGCTAGAGGCAGGCTGCTCACATCCCTGCTCTGACTGCTGAGATGCTCTTGGCCAAAGTCCTCTGAGTTTTGGAGCCCCGTGAGGGCGCCGCCAAAGACTGCTCCACCTGCACCTGTGTAGGGGCAGACTCGGCCATCGGGACATGAGGCAGCATGTGGGGCACTGACTGGAGGACTGGAGGACTGCTAATGTGGTACCCTTGTTTAAAAAGGGAGAAAAGGATAGACCAAGTAATTACAGGCCAGTCAGCCTAATCTCGGTGGTGGGAAAATTATTGGAAAGAATTCTGAAGGACAGGATAAATCTTCATTTAGGAAGACACGGATTCATCAAGGATAGTCAGCACGGATTTGTTAAGGGAAGGTCGTGTCTGACAAACTTGATTGAATTTTTTGAGGAGGTAACAAGGAGGGTCGATGAGGGTAGCGCGTTTGATGTAGTGTATATGGACTTTAGCAAGGCTTTTGATAAGGTTCCACATGGCAGACTGGTCACAAAGTTAAAAGCCCATGGGATCCAGGGCAAAATGTCAAGTTGGATTCAAAACTGGCTCGGAGACAGGAAGCAGAGGGTAATGGTTGATGGGTGTTTTTGTGACTGGAAGGCTGTTTCCAGTGGGGTTCCGCAGGGCTCAGTACTAGGTCTCTTGCTTTTTGTGGTATATATCAATGATCTAGACTTGAATATAGGGGGTATGATTAAGAAGTTTGCAGATGATACTAAAATCGGCTGTGTGGTTGATATTGAAGAAGGAAGCTGTAGACCGCAGGAAGATATTAATAAATTGGTCAGGTGAGCAGAACAGTGGCAAATGGAATTCAATCCGGAGAAGTGTGAGGTAATGCATTTGGGGAGGGCTAACAAGGAAAGGGAATACACATTAAATGGTAGGACACTGTAGAGGAATAAAGGGAACTTGGAGTGCATGTCCACAGATCCCTGAAGGTAGCAGGCCAGGTAGATAAGGTGGTTAAGAAGGCATGCGAAATGCTTACCTTTATTAGCCGTGGCATAGAATACAAGTGCAGGGGGGTTATGCTTCAACTGTATAAAACACTAGTTAGGCCTCAGCTAGAGTACTGTGTGCAGTTCTGGTCACCACATTACAGGAAAGATGTGATTGCAGTAGAGAGGGTACAGAGGAGATTTACAAGGATGTTGCCAGGAGTAGAGAATCTTAGCTATGAGGAAAGACTGGATAGGCTGGGTCTGTTTTCCTTGGAACAGAGGAGGCTGAGGGGAGACCTAATTGAGGTGTATAAAATTATGAGGGGCCTAGATAGAGTGGATAGAAAGGACCTAGTTCCCTCAGCAGAGAGGTCAAAAACCAGGGGGCACAGATTTAAAATAATTGGTGGAAAGTTTAGAGGAGATTTGAGAGGAAATTTCTTCACCCAGAGGGTTGTGGGGGTCTGGAACTCACTGCCTGAAAGGGTGGTAGAGGCAGGAACCCTAACCACATTTAAAAAGTACTTGGATGTGCACTTGGGATGCTCTAACCTGCAGGGCTGCAGACCAAGAGCTGGGAAGTGGGATTCGGCTGGATAGCTCTTTGTTGGCCGGCAATGGACACGATGGGCCGAAATGGCCTCCTTCCGTGCTGTAACTTTCTATGATTCTATGATTCTATGGTGGTGGGGGGGTGGCGGGCAACGGGTGAGAAGTGGAAGTGCTTTGAGCAGAATCCCACTTCTATGTCCCCTTTCTTCATCTTCCCTCTCATGGCCTACCCGCACTTCCCTGCTAGCAATGAGCTGGAGAGCACTTTGCTGTACATCAGTGGGCGCTGAATGGCCAAGCTTTCATCAATCCTATTTAAGGTGTCATTCAGAGTGTGCAAGCCATTGATGAGGGCCAGCATGCACTCGTTTAACCGTCGCATTTGATGCTCCATGCAAGCGGTCACTCTTTCCATAGACGAAGATATCATTGCAAAGGTTTGCATTATCATGCCAGTCATGCTTGAGACGGACTCCTCCAATCTCTCTGCAAGCGTGCACAGTGCGGCTGGAAAGCCTGCTAGGACCTCACACATTTTTTTCGGCAGCTCCAGAATTATCCACTTCGTCGACGGCCCCCGAGGTTCAGCGTCTGTGTCCAGCTGAGCAGAGTTTGGAGCGTTCTGCGCCCTCCAACGCGGACTCTCCACTGCTGTCCCTGTCTCCACCATCTGCTCTTGTTCACTTGTAATGTGTGAGACACCAGGTGAAAATCAAAATATCTGTCTTACTGGTCCCACCGACGTGTGTGTATCTGAGCTGTTCCATGGTCTGCATGAGTCCTGTGACGGTGCACCCTCAGAGTGTGTGACCTCCTCTGAGGAGTTGTCATCATCCTCCTGCAGCACCTCCTGCAGGACGCTTGATGGGCCTGTGGGAGATTAAAAACATGAATTACAACTGTCACGGTAAGAATGGTTTAAATGAACATTATGCACATGTTCATATTTCACTGGCTGCTGACATCAAGTCAACATGAGTGAGTGTTGTATGCCCCTTGTACGTGGCCTCCTTTGACCTCACAAAGGCCTTCGACACCGTCAACCATGAGGGATTATGGAGTGCCCTCCTCAAATTCGGCTGCCCTCAAAAGTTTGTCACCATCCTCCGCCTGCTTCACGGCGACATGCAAGCCGTGATCCTGACCAACGGATCCACCACAGACCCAATTCACGTACGGACATCGCACCAACGCTCTTCTCGATCTTCCTTGCTGCAATGCTCCATCCCACCCTCAGTAAGCTCCCCGCTGGAGTGGAGCTAATCTACAGAACAAACGGGAAACTGTTGAACCTCCGTCGCTTCCAGTCCAGATCCAAGGTTGTCCCATCCTCTGTCATCGAATTACAGTATGCAGAGGACGCTTGCGTCTGCGTACACTATGAGGTCGAACTCCAAACTATCGTCAACACCTTCACTGAAGCGTATGAGAGCATGGGCCTTACATTAGACATCCGTAAGACAAAGATCCTCTACCAACCTGCCTCCGCCACACAGTACTGCCCCCCGATTATCAAAATCCATGATGAGGCCTTGGGCAACGTGGACCACTTTCCATACCTCGGGAGCCTACTGTCAACAAGGGCAGACGTCGATGACGAAGTCCAACACTGCCTTCAGTGTGCCAGTGCAGCCTTCAGTCGCCTGAGGAAGAGAGTGTTTGAAGACCAGGACCTCAAACCCAGCACCAAGCTCATGGTCTACAGAGCAGTAGTGATACTCGCCCTCCTGTATGCTTCAGAGACATGGACCATGTACAGCAGGCACCTCAAAGCACTGGAGAGGTACCACCAACACTGCCTCCACAAGATCCTGCAAATCCATTGGCAAGATAGGCGCACCAACATCAGTGTTGTCGCTCAGGCCAACATCCCCAGCATCGAAGCTTTGACCACGCTCGATCAGCTCCGATGGATGGGCCACATCGTCCGCATGCCCAATACGAGACTCCCAAAACAAGCGCTCTACTCGGAGCTCCGACACAGCAAGAGAGCCCTAGGTGGGCAGAGGAAACGCTTCAAGGGCACCCTCAAAGCCTCCTTGAAAAAGTACAACATCCCCACCGACACCTGGGAATCCCTGGCCCAAGACCGCACAAAGTGGAGGAGAAGCATCCGGGAAGGCGCCGAAGACCTCAAGTCCCTTCGCCGGGAGCAAGCGGAAGCCAAGCGCAAACAGCAGAAGGAGCGCACGTCAACCCAAGCACCCCACCCATCCGCCCCTTCAAACACCATCTGCCCCACCTGTGACAGAGACTGTAGGTCCCGCACTGGACTCATCAGTCACCTGAGAACTCATTTTTAGTGTGGAAGCAAGTCATCCTCGGTTCCGAGGGACTGCCTAAGAAGAAGAAGAAGAAGATGTGGCTGCGTGATATTTAATCCTGTCACCAGGTAGCTGTGACTGCATCTTTCTACTTTCAATGGCCAAGCACGCCAAGACTCGTCTTATCTCCAGCACCTCCTCCTCTTCAGCGGTCAGTATCGCGATGGCTAGAGGGCAACCTTCAGTTCTCTGTCTCTCCCTGGTGTTCTGTGCTCTCTTCTCCTGCAAGGAGGGAAACAAGAGATCTTTGAGTGAGAGTCATGGAATGTGTTGAACGGATGGATGGACAACATTTGTTGAGGGTCGTTATGAGGGAGAGGTGTTACATTGCATTAAGGTGAGGGTGAGTGTCAGTGGATGATGGTCAGATGGGAATGTGAGGATGTGCATAGACAGAGGGGGATGGGTGCACCTGCAAGGTAAGTTGGTGATGTGCAGGAGTAGGCTTGGGAAGGCAGAGTGAGGGGTTTGGGGTGACACGCATATCAGGATGTAGTTGAAGGTGCCATTGTACTCACCTTTCCTGGGTCTCACTAGGTCATTAAACTGCTTTCTTCACTGTATCCAGGAGCGTGGCACCACACTCCTGCTGCTTACTTCCTCCGCAATCTCCAGCCACGCCTTCTTGATCTTTGAGGCAGGCTTCTTCCTCCCGTCAGCAGGGAAGGTTATCTCCCTGCGGGCCCTGACAGACCGCAGCATCAGGCCTAGAGAGGCATCAGTGAACTGAGGTGCAGCCTTGACATGTTGGGAATCCATTATTACACTTGCTTCCTCTGTTCCCCCACCTCCACAAGTCTTCAACTGTCATCTTTGCAGTGTCCCTTTAAATAGTTGAGTTGAAATAGACTCATGCGTGTCATCTAATATTCCTGCGTACAAGATATTCAGGAAAGATGGGGAAGGAAAAAAGGAGGAGGGGTAGCATTTTTGATTAAGGAAAACATTGCAGTGCTAGAAAGAGAGTTGTTCTTGAGGGATCAAAGATAGAATTTATTTGGTTGGAGTTGAGAAACAATAGAGGAGTTATTATGTTACTTGGTGTATTTTATAGGCCACCAAATAGTGGGAAGGAGATAGAGGAGCAGATTTGCAAAGAAATTACTGAGAGATGCAAGAACTATAGAGTATTGATAATGGGAGACTTTAACTACCCCAATATTGAATGGGGCAGTGATTGTGTTAAGGGCAGAGAAGGAGAGGAATTTTTGAAGTGCGTTCAGGAGAAATTTCTTGATCAGTATATTTCCTGCCCAACGAGGAAGGAGGCATTGCTGGATCTAGACCTGGGCAATGAAATGGGTAAAGTAGAGAGCGTCACAGTTGGAGAGCATCTCAGGAATAGTGATCATAGTATTGTAAGATTAATATTAGTTATGAAGAAGGACAAGGAACAATCTAAAATAAAAATGCTTAGCTGGAGGAGGGCTAATTTCAGCGAATTGAGGCGGGATCTGGCCCGGGTAAATTGGAGTCAGAAACTGGCATGTAGAAATGTAATGGAGCAATGGGCGGCCTTTAAAGAGGAGATGGTTCGGGTACAGTCAAGGTACATTCCCACAAGGGAGAAAGGGAGGGCAACCAAAACCAGAGCTCTCTGGAAGACAAAGGAGTTGTAGACAGTAGGATGAAGCAGATTAAGGGGGTGTATAACAGATGTCAGCTTGATAATACAAGAGAGAATCAGGCTGAATATAAAAAGTACAGAGGAGAAGTGAAAAAGGAAATAAGAGGGGCAAAGAGACAGTACAAGAATCAATTGGTGGCTAACATGAAAGGGAATCCAAAGGTCTTCTATAGGCATATTAACAGTAAAAGTATTGTCAGAGGAGCAGTGAGGCCGATTAGGGACCAAAATGGAGAAATATTGGTGGAGGCGGAAGACATGGCTGAGGTTCTAAATGAGTACTTTGCATCAGTGTTTACCAAGGAAGAGGACATTGCCAAAGCTACGGTAAACAAGAAGGTTGTTGGGATACTGGATGAGTAAAAAATAGATAAAGAGGAGGTACAAGAAAGGCTGGCGGTCCTTAAAGTAAATATGTCACCCGGTCCGGATGGGATACATCCTAGGTTGCTGAGGGAAGTAAGGGTTGAAATTGCGGAGGTGCTGGCCACAATCTTCCAAAGGACTGGAGGATTGCAAATGGTGCCAAATGACTGAAGGATTGTTCCCGTGATCAAATAAGGGGAGAAGGATAAACCTAGCAATTACAGACCAGTCAGTTTAACGCCGGTGATGGGGAAACTTTTAGAAACAATAATCCAGGAGAAAATTAACAGCCACTTGGGCAAGCATGGACTAATAAAGGAGAGCCAGCAAGGATTTGTTAAGGGCAAATCATGTTTGACTAACTTGATTGAGATTTTTGATGAGGTAACAGAAAGGGTGGATGAGGGCAGTGTAGTTGCTGTTGTGTATATGAACTTTCAAAAGACTTTTGATAAGGTACCACATATTAGGCGTGTTAGCAAAATTGAAGTCCATGGGATAAAAGGGGCAGTAGCAGCATGGATACAAAATTGGCTAAGGGATAGAAAACAGAGAGATGTGGTGAATGGCTGTTTTTCGGACTGGAGGGAGGTATACAGTGGCGTTCCACAAGGTTCAGTCCTAGGACCACTGCTGTTTTTGATTTAAATGAATGACTTGGATTTGGGAGTACAGGGCATAATTGGAATGTAACCGCTTTCGAAGCATATACATCAGCAGCTGCTCAACTGGTGCTTTCAGTGCCCCGTGGGTGCCATCATGGCACCCGGGGGAATCCAGCTATCCTGTAGAAGTCCCAGGCTCTGTAACTCTGCTGACTGAGGATGATGTCTGCGTGGAGGAATTCAGCTCCTTTATTAACGTAAGTGTCTGTCACCTGCACGATATGTACCCTGACAGCTTCCTGGCTAATTATACACAATTATACACAAGCATGGGAGAAGTGGAGGGCTAGGGTCACCTTGACCGTCACAAGACGTTCCATCCCTCTGATGGAGGTTGGCTGCAGCTCTTTTTAAAGCAGATGGCACCATTCTATAACTACGCCTCTGCCAAATAGGAGTTACTGGAAGCAGTGCTCCAGTTATTGCCAGATGCCTGTACCTTGGCCTGTAGATACAGTAGGTAGCAGATTGTTGGATACGTACAGGCCATGTCTGGTGTCATCTGACATTCCTCACCTTCCTCTTCCAATTACTCAAATGGGAAGGAGCATTGAAAGCAGTCTCCAAAGCTTACAGGTGTGTGACACAAAAATAAATGAACAGTGCAATTTTAAGAGAGCCCATCATTGTCCATTTGAAATGGGAGGGGCTAGCGCAATGCATGTGCAGCTTGTGAAAGCAGTTACAATTCCGGTGCCTCCATTAAGCAGTATTTAGAAGCAGGTTTATATTGCTAATAAAGATATAACATATACTATACCAGCATGTGCTACTAGAGGGTTAGCATTGCAGGGATTTCAGTGCTGATTTTTTTGAATGCGGCCTCCAGCATGAAGCCTCACCCGCTGGAAGCTCATATCAGGAATTGCAGACATGCTCCCCATGAGTATGCTTCCATTTCCAGTATATGCTCCTGATGAGTGAAGCTCTGCACTGGGAGCACAGATTCCCAAAATCAGCCTTTAAAGCGCTGAAATGACAGAAACGGTGGGAGTTCACCTGTGATTTCCAGCAGGTGAGACTAGGTGCAAGGAACATGCATTTGAAACTTCAGCCCTGCAATGAGTTCAGGAACCTGCAATTCTTCACCCTCTGCACTTTTGTCAAGGGCAATTAGTGATGCAGGAGACTTGGACCTGCATATGGATTGCTAAGTAGTGCACATGGAAGAGCATTTCATATTTCATTGTCATCCATTAATTGTACTGAATGGCTTCAGATAAAGTGCTATCTGCCAGTTTCAGTTACTCTTGGCATGTTGCTAACTGTGGTAAATGATATAGTGTGACATTTGACCATAATAAATTATTTCATCACTGATTTTTAGTTGGGCTCAAAACTACGATGTATTATTTTATAAGCAACATTAGGACACATTCAGATCGTCATTAGAGCTGCATATTCCAATGCAATGCATCAATGATAAGTTAACACATCCTGTAGTGGACAACAGCAATAATTGCAGCTAAGTAACTGAACAAAGCAGAAATGAAGCGCTTTATCCTTATAAGTCACTGTGCTTTAACACCACCAGCAGGTCTGGACGGCAGGCAGCCCAGAATTTCTCGTCAGTTGAAAATGTTTTGACAGAGTCTGTGGCCAGCACATCCATAGTTATGACAATGGAATAAATCCCCTAAGCACAAACACCAGGAAGAAGTTGAACAATTAAATGTAATTTCCAACAACAGCAGAACCCATTAATTTAAGATAGCAACTGGAGGAGAACCCCAGGGGCTTAAAGGGCACTTTGCACCCTTTAAGAAAATGGGTAAAACATTGTAGTTAGAAATTAGTGGCAGGCATGCCAGAAGTGCACGCGCAAGTCTCCATTACAAATCAGATTTTACATGGTGGCATAAACATTACTGAAAGTATCCTCAACACCCAGACTGCTATATTCTCTCTGGTAAAGTTGGGTAGTAAGACTGACAGCACTTTGAATATGTGTCACCAGAACATCAGAAATTATAATATTACTTTTGCTCGTATTTTACGGTCCCTGTGACAGGGTACGCAGCGTACGCCATCGTAAGCCTTCTGAAAGGCCCCGCAAGTTCCGGGGCGATCTGTCAAGGTACGCCTTGTCAGATCATCCGAACCGACTAGAAATTCACTTTTGCTGGTGCAGAGTTGGGCTATTTGCCCACCTACTGCCCAGCAATTGCCCACAAAACTCTTACGCCTCTTACGAGCATGATATTAGGCCAGAATTTGCTGGAAATTTGCGCCATAGCAATGACACATTAATGGCATGCACCATTATTGAAACCTAAAAGTTCCAGAAAATAACAGAGGAAGTGAGTTGTACCATTAGCTGCATTGCACCATAATTTACTGGGATTTATGCCGCTCTGCCGATGCCCTTGCCTAAGCCGATAAAAGTTTGTTTTGGCGCTCATCCCTCCGTTGCCATCAATGGCGATTGCCAATTTTCTGGATTTATCAACAGGAAGGAGTACTACTCGCTAATTGTGCTAACTGTCTGCGATGCCCAACTGAGGATGCTGCACGTTAACTCAGAACATTGGGAAGCACTCCCAATGCCTTTGCCTTTCACCAATCCACGACTTATTCAGCAGGGAGGGAAAGGAAAGTGGATGGATCTTGGGAGACAGGGCCTACCCACTGAAGCTTTAGCCGAAGACACCATTCCACATCACCAACAATTAAACACAGAAAAGGTTCAACCGTGCGCACACGGATACTCAGCAAGTGGTGGAGAGGACTATCGAGGTGCGTATCGGGGGTTGTCCTACCGTATGCCCATGATAAAGTGATGAAAATTTTAGTGGTCTGCCATACACTACACAATTTTGCCCTGGAAAAGGGCTCACCCCGGACTCACGGAACTGCAGGATCTGACCTGCATGTCCTTGGGTCCAGGAATGGACAGAGCAGCTGGTGGCTCAGGTGTTTGGTCAATGATAACGCCCCTCCCCCACCCCCTACCCCCCAGTCCTTGTTCCTCCCCCCAAAGTTACAACAGCTAAATGGAGCAGCATCAGGAAGTCTGGCACAATCTTGCCAGACTGATCCCCCCCGAATGGACAAAAAGAAAAACAAGCAAGATTGAAACAAATACTTGAAGTTTTGTTCAGTGTAACGGTGCAATAATGAACAGTCAACAAACAATATCAGTATAAGAGTAGATGAGAACAAAAAAGCAGTAAACTTTCATCAGGAAAGCTGAACAAGAGATAACGACCTAAAATGAAACTGTCTTAAAATTGGCAGACACAAATAGCGAGGTCCACACTCTTGTACATACTGCCGCATTGTTGGCCAGTAATGCAGCAGGTTCAACAAGGAAGCTGGCTGAGGACTAAAAGACCAAGGGGGGTAAATTGAATAATGGCCAAAAATGGGCACGGGGATCACGATGCGCGATCCGCCCGTGCCCGTTGAAAGTAATGCAGGCAGCATGCAAAATTCTTGCATCCTGCTCATTAACATGATTGAAGTGCTGAGCCCAGTGCTGAACACGCTGGTTGACTCAGCGCTCAACAGGGGCCCAATATTGTGGGAAGTCTGCTCTGTAGTTAAAGGTTGCCTACAGAGTGAAACACTATCTGCACTTCTTAAAGGGGAGATGTTTTGTGAACGAAGTGTGTAATTCTGACTGGAGCTAAACGAAGGGTAAGTTAGCAATGTCACAACAATTCAGATAAAGGGAATCTCGGTTCTCGGACACAACATTTGAGGTCTTGATGCAGGGGGTCGATAGGAGGAGTCAGGTCCTCTACCCACAGGGGGCCAAGAGGCCTTCCAGAAAGACTGTACAAAGGCAGTGGGACCAGAGAGCTGAAGCCCAGTGCCACCAGTCTATCCCCAAGGACCTGGATCCAATGCTAGAAGTTTATTGACCTCACACGCGTGGTCAAGGTCAGTGAATGCATCTTCAAATGCCATATCCCACCAACTTCACCACGAGCCTCACACACTGCTCAATGCACCACACCCCCATCACTCACCTACCAACAATCCCTAGCAATCACGAGTCATACCTCACAATCATTGCTTCACCTCATCCTCACACACTTATCATTGCAGCAAGCCTCACACCCACATCTCACACCTTGCACACAATGCCAGCTAATCAACCATGACAGGCACATCACCCAAACATGTTGCACCAATCTCACTGACACACTTCCCTTTCTCTGCAGGCCAAGGTGATGCATAACTGGTGTTAAGAGGAGCTGACAGGCTGCAGAACCTGACCCAGCTGAGGAGACAGTGCTGGAAATCATTGAAAGGGCCGTCACTGAGACCATGGCCATCGGCGAGGCTGAAACCATTGATGATGATGGTTTGCTCATACCTAATCCTCCTTCTCACATCCCACTTCCCCTTCATCACACAATCTCTTCTCACTTACAAGCTGCTAATGGTGTAAGCATGCACATCTTGCTTTCCCCCATCCCCTCACCACAACCCAACCCTTGTGCCTTTCTCCTTTCAGATACCCAAGAACTGCCACCAGCCCAGCCTGTGCAGGATGTAGAGAAGGAGAGTGATAGAGAAGAAGAGACACCATCACTCGATTTAACATTCCCAGGCACCAGTTCAGAAAATGGCACTGCACAAACTTTAGAGGGTAGTATAGGGGCAGGTCTGCATGTGTTGAGTCACTGGGCATGAGTGGGCTGCAGCCAGGGCAGGGGGAAAGGGCAGGACACGTGCCAGCTCCCCGGAGGACGAGGTCACACAAAAGTTCTGCTGCAGAGGACTCAGATGAGGACTTCGATGGGGCAGGTTTCAGAAGAAGGTTGATGGGCATGCACACTGAAATGCTTTATGCAATGGCAGGCCTGCCAGAGAGTCTCATGTCACTGTCAAGGAGCATGGAAGAGTTCGGCTCCAACCTTGCACAGGGCATTGTACCAAGCTTGGAGCCCATGATTTCCAGAATGGAACTGATGGGCAACTCTATTAGAGCACTTGTGGACCCAACCATGATGTTTGGTGTGATGGCGATGTCGCAGCTTCCATTGGAGCTCGAACATCCTATCCTTTCTCAGGATGACAGCAGTCGTACTTCCACCACTGCCACTCCGCCAGTACCATTGCAGTTGCCTGTCAGCCAGCCAGCCCAGACTGCTGCCTCCCAGGCTGAGGTGGTACAGTCTACAGACGGGTCTTTTAGGTCCAGAGCTGCTCGAGGTCGTCCTGCAAGGCCATCTGTTGTCTCTCCCATGGAAAGTCAGCAGCCTTCCACCAGCCATGTGTTGGACATCCTGGAGAGATGTATGTTGGACATCTTTGGGAGTTAAGCAATAACAGTCAAACTTCTTTGTGTCTTGAAACAACAGGCTTTCCAGGCTTTCCAATATAAACAGGATGAATTTGAAGTGTCGTGAGGAGAAAGCTTGGCTTGTCTTTTGATATGTAAAGTGCTTATGTAAGGAAATGAGTGTTAGTAATAAAATGTAACGTTAGTTTTAGGGGAATAGTGAGTCAATTTGCTAAAGATAACAGTTGGTAAAGCATTTTCTTCAAAGATGTTAGTAATGGTTACTCAGGAAGTCTAGCTTAAGGGAAGTATTTTTGAAGTAAACAAACTACAACTGTTTACATGAATAGTCTGTTTTCAAAGGGGTTGGGAATAGATACGTACTACAGTCTTATCTATGACTTTTTTTGATATAGTCAAAATATGGTGTATAAAGGATCATGATTTTCAACAGTATTGCAGAATGCTCGAAAGATACAGAAACTGGAAAAAGTCACTCTCTGTATGCACTTAAAGACTGATCACCTTTACTGTGTATCAATAAAGTCTGTTCTGTATACTCCACTACAAAGTCTCGTGCTTACTCAAAACGTGTTATTGTGAACCAGAGAAGGAAAGAGGGTGACTACTAACACCATGCTGCAGCCACTGGGGTAGCACTTCATAGGAGCACTAGAATAGGCAAAGGCACACGAAAGACAGACACTAAGGGAAGGCACAAGGGTGATTAGTTGACTTTGTAATGTAATATTGGAATTAATAATTTATAAATTTTGTTTGGAATGTTTGTTTTGTGGTGGCTTGCATTTCAGCATTGTGGCCAAGAGGAAGCTGTGATATTCCATGACAGAGGGATGGTAAGGTGGGGAGGTGTTGAGCAACAGGGATCTGGGTTTTCATTCAGGGGAACCGGAGTCTGATGATGCGCTCACGGACAGACCATCCAGAACAGGAACTTGCAGGCTGCCTCCTCCCTTCCTCCTCTTCCTCCTCCTCCTCCTCTTCCTCCTCTTCCTCTTCCTCCTCCTGAGGTGGTCGCGGAACCAGTGGTGCCAATGCCTGCGCCCTCATGATGGCCAAGTTTTGGAGGAAGCAGCAGACCACCACAAATTGGGACATCCACTCTGGCAAGTATTGGAGAGCCCCACCCAAGTGGTCAAGGCAGCGGAACCATTGCTTGAGCACCACGATGGTCTGCTCAATGATGTTCCTCATGGCAGCATGACTGTCATTATATGATTGCTGACCATAAGTGGTGAGGTTGCGGAGGGGAGTCATGAGCTAGGTGCAAAGCGGTTAGGTGTCGCCGAGCACCCACCTTCAGGTTCGACGTAGTGGCTGGGAGATTGCTGGCACAACGGACTGGAGCAGGATGAAGGCATCATGACTGCTGCCAGGATACTGGGCATTCACCAACATGATGTGCTGGATGTGGTCACACACCAACTGCACATTAAGTGAGTGTTACCCTTTGCGGTTATGATATATCTCAGCATTGATATGCGGTGCCAACAAAGTCACGTGTGTGCAATCGATGGCGCCCTGCACAATGGGGAAGCCCGATGCCCTGGCAAAGCCACGTGCTGCTCCTCCTACTTCTCTCTGTATAGAGAGAAGACAAAGAAGTACCCTCTCCTAGAGTACAGAAACCTTTGTGACCTCCCGGATGCAGCGATGGCTGGTGAACTGCGAGTATTTTGCTATGTCACCTGTTCCAGCCTGGAAGGATCTGCTGCCGAAAAAATTCAGGGCCATGGTCACCTTGAGGGCCACTGGCAGCGCCGTTGTCACCCTGCTCTGCGGCTGTAGGTCTGGTTCCAAGAGATGGCAGAATTCTGTGACCACTTCCTTGGAGAAGCGGCGCTGCCAAACACACTGCTCCTGGCTTTGGGACAGGTAGGAGAAGTGCTCCCTGAATACCCTAGGTGGATAGGGCCTCCTGCTGAGAGCCCGCCTCTCCCTCCTCCTCCTCCTCCTCCCTCTGCAAGCTGCTTGTCTTCTTTGCTGCCTGTGCTCCAGCTCCCTGTCATGCTGCAGCGTGAGGGGGACTGTAAGCAGAGCCCCCATGACTGGGAGCAAGGGATGTAGTCAGAGCCCTTCCAGTAGCAGCCAATGCCTTCCCAACATCCAGCAGCACTCCCTGCACACTTTAACAATGTTATAAATGTCTTCCAGCAAGCCAGTATTCATATAAACTCTGCAAGAGCCAGTAAGAGAGGAATAATCAACGTACCTGCAAGTTGAATGTATCCCTTTAAATTGCACTGGTGGGGGGTCCCTCATGCAGCTGAACGCTCGTTCAGGAGAGGGTGTTGTTTGGAACAGCGACGTCCAAAATGGCAGGTCGTGCGTCAAATCAGCATTAAACGCTGATTGATGTCACGATCTGCCTACGCTGCATACTGTCACCGCACGCACGTCCCACTCAAGATATTGCCCTCACCAAGATGGCAACCAGCACAGGCCGCGCCGGAAGTGAGCGGAAGTGGAGCGGCCGCCAATTTTTTCTCCAAACCGGCCTTAACTGCCGTGCTAAGGTGCCGAATTTTGCGGCCCAACAGTGGTAACATTGTATTGAGGTAGTCAATTCAAAAGTAATTTAAAAAAAATTCCTGTAACAACACTTTAGACAGAAATATTTTTAACAGTACTAAATAACTATTCTACAGCGAACTTGTCTACCTCACCGCCTGTAAACTAAGCAGCAGCAGTGGAAACTCTGTGATAAGGGAGTCAATTCAAAAGTAGTTGATAACATTGGACGTTACGCAAACATTTTTCTGTAACTACACTTTCAATGGAAATTTGTTCAACAATTCAACAATTTTGAAAGATCTAAAGGTGTCAACATTGCGGAGTAGAGTTTTCACTTGCTTACGCTAGTAATATCAGCATAATCCGGGCAGAATCGGCCGAACCAGCGCAAACGATCAGGGAATTTTAAACATAAGTCAGTGATGCCCAAAACCACTTGCGTTCGGGTTTCCGTGATCTTTTACGCTGGTTCAAGATTCAATTCACTTGAATCAGGCCCCGCCCACAAAACTGGCCACGCCCCCAGGTCAAAATTGCGAGATTCCACCGTTTGCACTGCTTTGGGAAGGCTCTTCAAATTGCGTTCATTTTCTTAGGCACACAGGCAACAGTAGGCACGTTTTAAAAGATTTTCATATTAGAATATATTTAATTTAAGAAACTGACTAGTGTACACCAATGAAACTATTAAAATGGTTAAGTATAGTGTTTTACGTCATTTTCAGTGGTTTTAAATCAGGTTACTCAGGTGGAGGACTGGAAATCCTACTAAAATGCTTATTTTTGCTAATACAACCATTTTCAGCTGTATTAAGAAAACAGCACCAGGTTACCACTCTTAAATACATCAAGGAAGGCTTTTTAATCGAAAGATAAAAACCAATGATGATGTATTACACCGCCCGATTGCACTGGTTCACTGAAGATACTGGCCCAGAAATTCGGGTCGGAGGCTTCCCGCGGGTGCAAGCATAGCGGGTGCACTTAAATAGCGCGCCTGCCATTGTGCTGTGAGCCCGCGTGGGATTCCGATCCTGGGCCTCCTCCAGCTGCCGGTGTGCAGTGCTCGCGTATCCCAGCGGCGCAGTTAGTTCGAAGCGTCCCCTGGGATCACGTGGGCCATGGGGAGCCAATCAGAGCAGGGAATCTCCATTCATAGATTTGACAGGAAGACCTGCCAAATCTATGAATAGAGATCGGCCCCAAAACCTAACTAAAACTTCAAATAATTTTTTTTTTAAAAACCATCACATTTTTAAAATAACTATAAATTACATAAAATAACTATTGTAAACAATAAGTAAAATTTTTGAAAAAGTTAATTACAGTTTTTAATGGGGCTAAAAATAAACTTACCTTTCTTTAAAGTATTTAAAAATAATAAACTTGTGGAAAAAATATTTTAATTTTACTTAATTCACCACTTACCTTGTTAAAAGCAGGCCTTGCGCCTGCTTTTTCCCCCACGCAGCTGCTAGGGACTTACCCTCACGGAGAAACCTGTAAAAAAAGCTGAAGTTCCAGGCGTATGCGCTGCCTCTCCGGCGCACGCGTTTGACCTGTGAACCCCTTCCTTCAAGGGAACGGAAGTTCCGGTTTCCAGCGCATGCGCAAAACTGGCACTTTCGTTGGGCCTACGGGTGAGTACACAGCGCGTACTCACCCATGGAGACCCGAATTTCTGGCCCATATGTTTATGATTATGTAAATAAATTTTAGCGGAAACTTAAACTGCAATCAAACCAACACAATTTAGGGCACATTTTGACTGCAATTGGACAGAAGTGGAAACTCTACCCCAACTTTTTTACAACAACACTTTTAAATTTCAAACTATTTACAATCGATTGTGCAGTTCAAAGTACGACTGAGGGACTGCTGAGAATGAGAATGAGCAGGAGGTGGTTGGAATATTGTGGCTGTCTGTGAGAGGGTGTGTCTCTTGCAGAGTGGCAGTGACCAGGAGTTGGTGAAGTGGTGGCACTCCCCGGTTGTTCAATGCGCAACATGGAAAAGGGCAATTCAATCCTATGCTGATGTTCGCATGCCACACGAGCATGCTCCCACTTTAATTTCCTCTTCTCTGCCTGCGCCCACAAGTGGAAATAGTTTCTCCATATCCAGTCTATCAAAATCCTGCATAATTTTAAAAATCTCTATCGCCTTCCTCTTAGTTTCAGCCTTGGATGAATTACTGCCCAGAAGACAAGCCAAGTGGCTGTGAAACTCACCTAGTGGTGCCAATAGGGCGCCAACCTTGGACTAGCCCACAGGCACAGCAACATTATATCGCTACAGCTGCAGGGCCCTCTCTTCATACCGATTGAGGTCTTTGAAATTGGGGGTTCGTTCTCCGGTTCTCACGTGCTCCTGCCCTTTACGCGCCAATTTGCCCAATGGGGACTAAACAGAGGAAAAGTTAGGAAAGTTGCTGTGAGAAGTGCAAGTGTTGAACTGACGACTATTTTTCAAACATTGCAATGTTTCTTTCAGCAGAGACACGAAGCTATCAAATTCATCACCTGCTCACTCTGAAATGCTCATTTCCCATGGTAACAGACTTTAATCATTTACTTGCTTTTGAGTTTTGCCTTAAACAATCAGCAGATCTCATATTGAAAGCACCTAACATCCCCCTTCTACAAATATTGGGTTAGAAGGCCAACTCCTTTTAAGGCTTCCTTTAAAAAAAAAACTTACAAAGACAGACAACTTTTGATCATTTCTATCTATTACATATAATAAAATCCTGAGTTCTGAGTAAAAGCCCATAGGATGCATACCTTACCAGCCTGGGTCAGGTCATTGTATTTCTTGTAGCACTGGTCTCTTGACTGTGGGATGATCGACGCTGCACTTAGCACCCCGGCCACGCCACCTTGCTTACCGTGCGGGTAGCCCTCGCCCTTAGAGAACCCAGCAGCCTGTCTCAACCTAATCTAAAAAGGCAAGCTAGTCTTCATCCCCAAAGCTCTATGATTTTTTTTAAATTTTATTTTCTCAGTGGAAAAGCGGATGTGCAGACAGTGGAAATTACTTCTTGCAGCTTTTTATTTTACAAGTTTTAAAACTAAAATTAACTTTTAAACGTGAACTTTTGAAGGTGGCAGGACAAGTTGATAAGGCTGTTATAAAAACATACGGGATCCTTGGCTTTATAAATAGAGGTCATGATGTGGAGATGCCGGCGTTGGACTGGGGTGGACAAAAATGAGAAGTCGCACAACACCAGGTTATAGTCCAACAGATTTATTTAATTTTACAAGCTTTCGAAGCAGTTCGCTCCTTCGTCAGGTAAGTTAGCAATGAGAGAATCTCCCAGAATTCACAATTTAAACCCAGACAAAATCTATTCACATTATTCCCTACAACAAAGAGCACAGCCAAGACAATGAGATGTGTCCCAGGGGGTCCAACGTGTCAAACCACCTGCTGGCTGCATATCCTGTCAATTTGTGTTCTTGTGTTAGTCTTTTTAAAAAAAAAAACACCTGGGAAGACCGGCCATGATGTCAAGTCACGTTCTGTATCGTGACATGAACCCGATATCGCGATTGAGGCCATCCTCATGAGTGCGGAACTTGGCTATCAGTTTCTGCTCTATGATTTTGCGCTGTCGTGTATCTCGAAGGCCGCCTTGGAGAACGCTTACCCGCAGATCCGAGGCTGAATGCCCTTGGCTGCTGAAGTGTTCCCCGACTGGGAGGCAACCCTCCTGCCTGGCGATTGTTGCGCGGTGTCCGTTCATACGTTGTCTCAGTGTCTGCATGGTCTCGCCGATGCTCCAGAGCATGGTACATCGGCGAGACCATGGCCTCAATCGCGATATCGGGTTCATGTCACGATACAGAACGTGACTTGACATCATGGCCGGTCTTCCCAGGTGTTTTTTTTTTTTAAAAAGACTAA
Source organism: Squalus acanthias (assembly GCA_030390025.1). Taxonomy (NCBI): domain Eukaryota; kingdom Metazoa; phylum Chordata; class Chondrichthyes; order Squaliformes; family Squalidae; genus Squalus; species Squalus acanthias. Next base: position 68,172,667 of record CM059431.1, read on the forward strand.
CACAAGAACACAAATTGACAGGATATGCAGCCAGCAGGTGGTTTGACACGTTGGACCCCCTGGGACACATCTCATTGTCTTGGCTGTGCTCTTTGTTGTAGGGAATAATGTGAATAGATTTTGTCTGGGTTTAAATTGTGAATTCTGGGAGATTCTCTCATTGCTAACTTACCTGACGAAGGAGCGAACTGCTTCGAAAGCTTGTAAAATTAAATAAATCTGTTGGACTATAACCTGGTGTTGTGCGACTTCTCATTTTTATAAATAGAGGCATAGAGTACAAAAACAAGGAGGTGATGCTAAACCTTTATAAATCAATCAATCTTGGACACCACACTTTAGGAAGGATGTCAAGGGCCTAGAGGAGGTGAAGAGGAGATTTAGTCGAATGGTACCAGGGATGATGGACTTCAGTTATGTAGATTAGAGAAGTTGGGATTGTTCTCCTTAAAGCAGAGAAGGTTAAGGGGAGATTTAATACAGGTGTTCAAAATGATTAGGGGTTTTGATAGAGTAGACAGGGAGAAACTGTTTCCACTGGCAGGAGAGTCAGCAGCCAGCACACAGATTTAAGATAATTGGCAAAAGAACTAGAGGGGAGATGAGAAGATTTTTTTTTATGCAGCAAGTTCTTATGATCTGAAATGCACTGCCTGAAAGAGTGATGGAAACAGATTCAATAATAACTTTCAAAAGGAAATTGGATAAATAATTGAAAAGGAAATATTTGCATTGCTATGGGGAAAGAAAAGCGGAGTTGGACTAATTGGATAGTTCTTTCAAAGAGCCAACAAAGGCTCGATGGGTTGAATGGCCTCCTTCTGTGCTGTGATAAAAATTGATTTAAAGTGATTTCAGAAGTTGCAGCTCATTTACCCCTAGTGCCAAGCTTCAATCTGAGTTATGGCGTCTATTCTCAGCTGTTTATACTGCCATTTGATTAGTTTGCAGGGTAAGCCATTGGCTGCGCCATGAACAAGGTCCCTGATTCGTCATTGAGCCTGCTATGCCAGATCAATTATCCAGCAAATTTTGGTGTGATTATAGTACAAGATGAACGGAGAGTGCAAATGTCCGATTAACTGCCTATGCCGCTCAACACGATGTTCCACAAATTCTGACACATTCTTTTCTTAGTTTATTTTGCTATGAATAAAAGTGTTTTGCAAGAAATAATATGTAGGTGGCTAGTTCTTGTGATGATCTAATATTTGCTCTTGACACCTAGCTGTGTGACACAGTAACAAGTATAATTGAGATTACTCGCATTCACCGATCTAGAGCAAGTAATGATGGGTTAAGGAAATGGCAGATGGATTTGATAAATTTGGAAATGTAAGCTTACTGAACATTGCAAAGATCATCTTTGAAATACTAGCCGAGACTTATAATGACCAATCCCAGATAAAATTAACATTTTCTGAAACACTCTCAGCACACTATGGGGGGAATTTTTTGGGGGCTCAGTCAGCACGCTCGGTGGCGGGTCGGGTGGGAAATATTCTTTTCTGACAGCGGGTCAGGAACCCGCTGTCATCCCGCCGCCAGGCTACTTTCCCAGATGTCGGGTCTGTCAGGGTTGAACAGACCCGACACACAGCGGCGAGGGAGGCAATTTAGGTCATTATGACCTTGTTAACAGCCCATTAAAAAGTATTTTGAGCTCACCTTACCATTTTACAAGGTCGCCCACGGGGTCCACGCTGCTTGAGGATCACGTCAGATAAGGAGGTCGGGTGTTGAATCAGCATGGGATCATCTTATTACTTGACAGCAGCAAATGTGCTATAAAAGCTCCCATCTCAGAGCTGTTCACTTTCCAAGCTCAGAAGCTGTTGCTTACTGCATTTGGAAGACAGATTGAGCTTTATGCTGCTTGCAAGTGTTTGGAACAAACTCTCTATCCAGTGTCACCTCATTAGACCAACCTCTCTCACTATTGACAGATCGTTTCTGTCATCTCAACCTCACCTGCCATCTATTCCATCAGCATCAGTGCCCTTGAAGCTATCTCACCTTGGTCCTCAGAATCCCATCATGATCAGCCCCAACACCAGCAGCGTGAGGCAAACCAGCAACAACACCAACCTTCTCCGCAATCAACTGATGCTGCACAGGACAGAGGGCATCAGCACCCGACCACATTGCTGCCCGGGATGCCAGGGATGGCCTCACTATGGCCAGATTTACTGCACTTGATGCTGTACACCCTGGCTGCCACATGATGCACCAGGTTGGCACCACCCCACACCAATACCATAAAGCATCCCTACAATGCCCAAGTCATTCCTTTCACACTCATCACCATTGCGGGGGGTACCGTTATGTCTCACCATTCACTGCAACTCACTAAGCCACTTCGAAAGGTGCACACAAATCTGTCCAAGAATGCAAAGTGTTGAAAATAAAGGTTTCAATGTTTGACACCACATTAACAGAAACTTTACATGAACATTGGCTAAAACATCCAAGTGCCTACCCCTGTGTGTTGTTAGTTTGTATGATTGGACTAGGATGAGGGTGAGTGTGAGGGGTGGCTTGTGAGATGGGGAAGTGATAATGTTGATAGAAAGGGATGGGTGGAGGTGCAAAGTAAGTTGTGTGAGTAAGGATGTGCAGGAGTAGGGTAGGGAAGGCAGAGTGATGGGGATGTGATGAGTGGCTCAGCAGGATGAGGTTGAGTGTGGCTTTGCAGCAACGTTTCAAGATCTACTGAGATCATTGAAAGGTTTGCGGCAGGTCCTTCTGATGACATCCCTGCTTGTGTCCTCCTCTGCAATGTGCAACCAGGCTGCGTTGATCTCCTGGGAAGGTCTCTTCCGCCCATGGGATGGGAAGAGGACCTCCCTGCGTGCATGGGAGAGCCTGGGTGCAAACGTGTACCTCTGTGCAGTGATTGTCAGTGTTTGCAGCACCTCAATGCTGTAGAACACTGACAGCACAAATGTCAAAATCAATTTGTGCATGATCCATTTAACAAAACCGGCTGATGTGTCATAAAATGACATCATCAGACATGCTTTCTTCAATTGGCTGGCAAACACACTGGGCAGGCTTAACAAACCCAATCAACGTAAAATCATTCTACAGAGCGGGCTGGAGACAGTAGCGGGGTCGGGACCCACCACCGACATCACCCACCCTAGACCCACCAAGGTAGGGGAAATCGTGGCCTAAGATTGACCTTGACAATCAGGGTCTACATTCCTAGTCATTAGAAGGTCTTTGTATCATATTTCGGTCTTGAAGTACTCATGATTCTTAGTATTCACAGAGTTCAGCAAGTTTGCTGAAAACTGCTTTTAGAGAGCCATTTTCTTACGTTCCCCCACCCACCTGAGTTACATGTAGTTTCAAGGGAAAGTCTCCACTGCTGTATCCAATTTTGTGCAATCTTCTTTGAAAAGGACAATGATGCATTGGTGAGGAGAGCATCAAAGTTATGAAGAAAGATTCACAGAACTAAATTTTGTTTCTTAAAGAAAGGATTGAGAGGAGACATGGATGGTGGCTAAATTGAGCCATGTAGCGCCCGTTGTTTAGGCACTACGTGGCCACATAAGGCTCAAAAATGGGGTCCGAGATGTGCGTGCACACTTGCAATGGGAAGTGCGCAGGACGCCACCTTCGTAAAGGGGTTTGTGTGTGCCTAACAACCGCCAGCAACATGCAGAGCAGTGAGATGTTGATGCAAATCAGTGTTATAAGACATGCGAAAATCACCCCTCACTTCGACAGTTTCCAAAGTTCAGACCCATTGAACAGACAACACAAAACCCAATGAATCTATGAAAAACTTATTTTACTTAAAAATCAACAAGCGATTACAAGTAAACACCCGACAGTTATGTAGCGTATAACAATTCCCGATTATACTTTAGCATTCACAGAGCTATTCCTTTACATTAAGCTCAAGCGATAATAAGCAAAACACCACATACATACTAACACCAGCGATTGGTCAATTCGGCGATGATTAGACATATGATTTCTGACAACTGACCAGGTTGCGCGGCTGCAGCAACGAGTGTCTTTTTACAGCATCTTTTTTACCTTAAAACCTGGCAACTCTCTCACTGTGTACGTGTCCCTAACTATACGGATAATGGTCATTAGTTGTGACGTAATAAAGACTCACTACGCACTTGGTTGAACATAAAGCAAGGCTTTAATCGACTTGTAACAAAACATAGAGGTCTAATTAACAGTCACTAACTTCCTGTTTCCAAATTGTCTCTGCCCAGGGTGTGGCCACGCCCGAGTATTTATACTCCCCGGACGGCGCCCCCAGCTGGCCGCCCAGTAGTACTTCCTGAGTTACTTCTTGTAGAAGTTGCGATTTATGACAAGTTGCTTTTCAGTTCTTCTTATCAATAGTCCATTAAGCATCCGAGGGCTTCAAGGTCGGTTACATTCCATAGCCTGAAGATGTTTCTGTTTTTGCAATGATTCAACAGCTCAATAGTTTGTTCCCACAGAACTTTCAAGGTCTGTTTTCTTTATCTGTTGAAAGACAGTTGGCAGCTTTCACAGCTTACAACCGTAGCGTCTTTTATTTTTGCAAAAAGTTCTCTCAGCAACCAGTCTCTTGGCCTCGCGAAGCATGCTGGTATATTAAATTTGGTCAACTTTTAAGCTTGGTCAAGTTACAGCAAAAGTTATAGCAAATCGTGTGTTCTTACAGTGTGCAACACTGATTTGAAGCCACCGCTGCAATTTTCAAATTACACACACCAGCAACACACTGTCTCGCACAGCTGAACATGTTGTTAAACGGAATGAAGGACTCCCCCACCCCAGCGTTATTTAAAGGGATCATGAAGTACTCAGAGGTTAGTTGCTGGATTATTTCTTCTGGCTGCTGGTGCAATTGTATGTGGTTTTGGAGTTATGCTATACTTGGCTAAAGCTTGAATACTCTACCAGGAGTGGTCTGGCTGGTGCTGAATTACTTTTTTGTTGATTTAAAATCTTACACTGAAATAAGTTGCTTCCAGACATGGGCTTCATCTGGGAATTGAACATGACTAGGAGTATGAAGAACAAGACAAGCTGCTAGAAGAAGGAGGATGAAGAGGGGGAGAAGGTCACGCAGCAGGAGGCCACTTCCGCCAAGTTGACTTAAGTGAGCAATTCTCTTACCTCAACTTCAGCGAGATCAATGCATGAGACATCTTTGCTTCACAAAGAGGTCATAAGTGAAATCTGTCACCTCTGTAGCCACACTGCAACCTCAAAGCAGGGCAAGGACAGCATTGTCTGTGGCTGTCAAGGTGACCGTGGCTCTTAACTTTTATGCATCTGGCTCCTTCCAGGCTGTTGCTGGAGATATAAGCAACATCTTGCAGTTTGCGGTGTACTGCTGTGTAAGGAAGGTCACTGAGGCTCTCTATACAAAGAGAAACACTTCCATCTCATTGCGAACCCGCCACCATCCCGCCTCCACGCAACTTTGCAAAGTGTCGGGTCTGCGAGTCCCGATCAGACCCGACACCAAATGGCAGGAGAGGCACTTAAGGCAGTTTGTTAACTGCCTAGATAACACCATTTTTACAGGCTCTTCCCATTTTAGTACATTTTCAGTGTGTTGCCCATCATGCGACAAACACGCCAGCGGATTGTGCCGGGTTCAGCAACTCGCTGAATCGTTAACAGCTGCTCCTGCAGCATAAAAGCGGATCTGCACCATGGCTGACTGTCAAATGCCAGAACTTTGTGTTTTGAGGTTTTGGAACACATTTTGCAGGTTTATTGAGCTTGTAAGTGTTTTAGCTGAGATCCATATGCACTGTGACCTCCTTGGAAAGCCCTCTCCCAACATTGACTGAGCGCTTATAACATCTATTCCTCAACTGAGATATATACCAGTGGAATGGGAACCATTTATACCCTCTCATCCTGGTCCTCAGAATCGGAGGAAGAGCAGCTACAGCAGCAGCAGAACCGGGCACACCAGCAGCACCAACAACAGGAGCGCCAACCTCCTCCTCACCCAGCTGATGCTTAACAGGGCAGAGGGCATCAGTGCAGGGCTGCACTGCACCACAGGAGATACCCCCAACACAGGGTTTACAGGCCGAGGATGAGCTTCTTCAACATGAGTGAGCAGCAGTGCCAAAGGAGGCTGAGACATCCGCGAGACGTAGTCACTGACATCTGCACAATGTTGCACCAACAACTGGAGCCCAGAGGAGCGGGTGGACACTCCTTACCAGTGGCTGTCAAAGTCACCACCGCCCTCAACTTCTTTGCTTCAGGGTCCTTCCAAGGATCATCAGCAGACATCAGCAGCATCTCCCAGTCGGCCGCACACACTTGCATCACGCAGGTTACCGATGCCCTCTTTGCAAAATCGTACAATTACATCTACTTCTCCACGGATGAAGCAAGTGTAACTATGCGTGCAGTTGGCTTTGCAAATATGGCAGGCTTGCCAAGGGTGCAGGGCGTCATAGACTGCACACATGTGGCCATTTTTATTTGTGAACAACCCAGCTGTATTTGTGAACTGCAAGGGCTACCACTCCCTTAATGTCCAGCTGGTGTGTAACCACAGGAAGAACATTATGCATGTTTGCGCCAAGTTCCCTGGCAGTTGTTATAACTCGTTCATCCTGCAGCAGTCTACTGTGCCTCAGCTCTTCAATCCGCCAACCCAACTTTCCGGATGGCTACTTGGAGACAAGGGCTATCCCCTGAAAAAGTGGCTCATGACACCGATGTAGACGCCATCAAACAAAGCTGAGGAGCGGTACAATGTGAGCCACATTTCCACCAGAAGCATTATAGAGCAAACCATCGGCTTGCTCAAAATGCGATTCAGATGCCTCGACAAATCTGGTGGAGCCCTACAGTACGCACCAGCCAGGTTCTCCAGAATCATCGTGGTCTGCTGTGCACTGCACAACATCGCACAGCAGCGTGGCTTACCGCTGCCTGAGGATCAAGTGGCTTAGTGCACAGCCTCCTCGGAAGATGAGGAGGAGGAGGAGGAGGAGGTGGTGGAGAAGGCAACAGATGAGGTACACTTTGCGGAGGCGGATGTGCCAATGCCACCAGCACGCGACCACATTGCTGGCCGTGAGGCAAGGGATACACTAATCCATGCCAGGTTCGTGTAAGTTTACGCATCAACCACATGTGGCTGGCACATGGAATGAATGTCTAGCCAACCTTCTTAACACACCATACAGCTTCTGTACAATAAACTGTGGTTTCCTATCACTCTCACCACCATCATTACAGACCCCTCACTGTGCAACTTCCCTTTCTGAGCACACATAGGCCAACTATTTGAATCTTTGCCATTGCATTTCTTTAATACAATTTGAATCACGATGACACACGTTACTTTGTATGAGATCAAAAAACCCAAGTGACTATCCTTGTGACTATTTGTGTGTTAACTTTCTCTTACGTGTGCTTCTACACGGTGCTTCCGCAGATGTGGAGGCACCTTGCTCACTTCTATGCTGCGCCTGCTTAGACGCCTTTGGCGGGCGTCCTCTGGGTTTGGAAGCCTGGGAGGGCTCGGCAAAAGTCTACTCCTCCTGCGGCTGTGCAGGGGCTGAGACGGCCATCTCAGTTGGGTGAGGAATCTGGGGCTCTGACCAAGGGCTCCGCAGTGGCATGGGAGTGTGAGCACTTGGAGAGGAGCCCCCACTTCCTTGTTGTCGACCACCAACATCCCTCTCATGGGTCATCCGCACCTCACTGCTAGCAAGTGGCTGAAGAGCCCCTTGCTACACATCAGTGGGGCCATTAGGACCTGTCTCTGTACTGATAGTCCTCATAATTGGGATGTCCATGTACCTCTGGTTCCTCTCCTCAATGGATGCCCATCTATCCTCCATAGCAGACCATCTATTTAGAAGAGTCACCATGTTCATTTGAGTCTGGCGATTTATGTCCTCCAAGGAGGTTGCCACCCTCTCCATGGCAGCACCTACATTCGCCAATGCGTGCACCACGGCATTGCTCATGTTTGAGATGGACTCCTCCATTCTCGGCACACTCGCAGTTACTGTGGATACAAACCCTGTCAGAGACTCCTGCACTTGTTCCTGAAGTTCCAGCACCGCTCTCTTTCTGGATGGCCCCAGAGACACAGCGTCTCCATGCAGCTGAGCAGAGCTGGGAGCGCCCTGCGGCCTCCGATGAGGACTCTCCACTGCTGTCGCTGTCTCCACCATCTGCTGATGCTCACTTGTGAGTTGTGATACACCAGGTGACAACACTACTCTATGTTGCGAAGGACCCAACAAGGTGTGCGTATCTGCGCTGGTGCTGGGTGCGCTCATTTCTGGTGACGCTGCTCCCTCAGAGGCTGCAGGTTCCTCTGAGGATTCATCCGGCTCTTCCTCCTGGACAGTGGGGAGGGGGGCTCTCAATGGTCCTGTGGGGGAGTAAAGGCATGAGTTACACATGTGATATTTAGGTAGTAGACACATCCTATTGTGCAGATGATCAGAAGTCAATCTGTATGAACATCAGATGCCATATCAGTCACTTATGAAATCTAAATGAGAGGGTTGCAAATCTATTCTGTCACCAGCTTGCTGTACTGCGCCCGTCTCTCCGTCCCCCACTTCCGGCTCCTCTGCACCTCCGACGATCTCAATAGCAGCCTCCTCAGCGTTTGTTAAAAGCGCCATCGAAGGTGGGCCTCCTCCTGTCCTCTCCCTCTCCCTCTTATTGTGGGCTCTCTTTTCCTGCAAGAGGGACACAAGTGGAGTTTCAGCGAGCTTGATGGAGTGAGTGTAAAGAATCCATAACATAGATGCTTAGCAGGAGACAAAGATGGAGTGAGGTGCCAATACCAAGGTCCCTCCCTGTGCGTTGTTAGTTGTTGTCATTGCATTACAGTGAGAGCGAGTGTGAGGGGTGCATAGTAGGATGGTGAAGTGATTCTGTACATAGAGAGAGAGGGATAGTTAAGGGTGCAAGGGATGTAAGGGTAAATTGGGATGTGGAGGAGTAGGTTGACAATGCAGAGTGCTGATGATGAAAAGAGATGGGAAGCAGATTGAAGGTAAGTGTGATGTTATACTCACTTTTGCTGTGCGTAGCAGATTATTGAACCTTTTTCGGCACTGCACCCAGGTGCGTGAACACAACAACCTAGCGCTTACCTCCTCAGCAATTTGCAGCCAGGCTGCCTTTGTGTGCTGAGGAGGCTTCCTCCGTCCATTGGGAGGGAACAGAACCTCATTGTGCCATCTTACTCCCTCCACAAGAGCATGGAGGGAGTCATCATCAAAGCGAGGAGCAGCCTTTGCTCTTGCAGCAGTCATCTTGCAAAGACCAGTTTTCAGGAACATCAGAAAGCAAATGAAATCCAAAGGTTACATGGGCCCCTTAAAAGCACCTGAATCGAAGACGTCAGCAGAGGCGAGCAGCAGACCCGAAACCACTGATTGGGCCGGGTAACGTGCATGGCGGGCTTAATAAGCCCAGTTAAGGCAAAATAGTTATTTCAGAACGGCTGAAACTGGCAGTGGGACCAGAACCCACCGACCAGCCAACCCGACTCCAACCCGACTTCAACCTGCCTCCAACCTGCCTCCAATCCGACTCCGCTGGGAAAATCGCGGCCTTCATTTCCCATTTGACCACATGGCAGCATGAATCCGCAGCAATTTTAACTGCTGGGCCTCATTATCTTGTCACTGGTCCACTTTCAGCCTAGAAAAAGCAGGAAATAGGCAGGAAGCGGCTGCCAGCCTTGTGGAAATTGGGTGACCATGGCTGCCTACCGGCACACAGGTAGTTATGGGCAGGAGAGTCTCACAAGAGGGAATGGGGGGAGTGGAGTGGAGTCCTAAACTTTTCTTGTGGGGCCTGGAGGAGCACTCCTGCTTCTCCTGGCTCCACAAAGGAAAGTAAAAATGTTACCTTCCAGGGCCTCTTCACATCCCGACCCCCTTCTAACTTGGTTCACCCTGGTGGGAAAGCCACAGAGGCTTCCCCACTCAGCCCTGAGTTAAAATGCTGTCAGGGCTTGATTGGCATTATTGAGCCCTGATTCACATATTTAAAAAAGGACCCGCTAGTTTCAAGTGGGTGCCTTGCTGCCTACTCAGAAGAGCAGGTACAAATCGGGCACAGCCACCCACTTTGTTTCCACCAGGCAGGTAGGGTTAAAATCCCCACACTATTTCTGAAGCCTGGATTGAAAATGGCACTCAATGAATATTCCAACCTGATTTAGGAAGAGAGTGGTAGTGCATGAGAAACTGACCATTTATCTTTTTCATTTATTGCCCCCCCCATAAGCCCATCAGTTTCTGATTCTCCAGGTCTTGTGCTACCTGTGAGGCACACCAAGGAGCTTGACCAGTTAGTATAAATTAGTATCATGGATGAGTACAATACTTTTAAGTGTTGAGTTTGAATGGAAAAAGATGCTTTCTAAAGGCAAGTGGTGATTGTTATAAGTATGTGCTGCCTTGTTTTTTTCATTTGTCTCTAAATACAATTCTGAGTCTGTTCCTGGGAAAAGCTTTAAAAATAAGACATATGGAGAAGTATAATTCAATCATAACATATAAGCTCATTTATCATTGACCTAAATTAAATAGAGCTTCTGCAGGACTGTATACTTCATTGACATATGGAGGCTGAGCCTTCATGGGAATACAGCAGCATCTTGGCAATGTTCTCTACTTATTTCAACTTTGATATTTATTGAATGCTTAAACTTGTGTGATCATGATAACTGTGGACATTAACTCTTTAGCTGCACACATCATGATCTCATCTGCTATACCTTAGACATACTAGCCAATGACAGTGCTTCCTTGAGTGACAGTCTCAGGTTTACTTCTAGTGGTTCTGGCAGACATTCCACTGGCACTCACATCTGTAATAGTTCCCTTGTGGTAATAAAAGCAAAGTTGGTACTTGTGAATAACTTTCCAGTGGACATTAGAATGATATTTGTCATTTGTCACTGATGTGCAGTAAATGCCCTGTTGTCCTTGAAGTATATAGTCAGTTTGAAAACAAGGTATGGCTGGAGCCATCTCCACAGAGGACTTTGCCATATAGAAGTCAACAGCAATCTCTTGAGTAGCAGAATAAGGATTTGGATGCTTCTGGGCAAGTCTTCAAGACAAGAGTATTAATGCATAACAGGATATTCATGAGTCAGTGGAACACTTCCACAGCCCATAGATCAAACATTGAAGTATTTTCATGAATTCTTCTTTGCTCTTAATTGGGTGTTGCATACCAGAATGACTGTAATGCAGGGAGTTAAAGGGCCTACTACACCATCCCCGGTGACTCCTGTCAGTTCTAAGAGATGTGTTAGCAGATCTCATAAAGGGAATATAGCCAGTCATCAGAAGAAGTTTCTTTGGGCACTTTTATGTTAATGTTAACCTCCTGGGAGCTCACAACTGAAATGAAGATCCACAGTGAAATCAGCATTTTAATAAAGGGGCAATTTCAAATTGTCCTGAAGTCTTCAATTGAATGTGACGGCTGTGCTGCATTTAGTTGATTCCTTCCCCACCCCACAACTAGCAGACACCCAGCTGCTCTGATACTTGTACAGACACATTATGCAAATTGCTTGAACTTGGGAATTCTGATGAGGTCAGGAAAATTACAAAAAGGTTAAACCCAATCCCCAGCTTGTGCACCGATTTTCAAAGAAATGACTAGTACGAAAAGAAAAACCAATGATTATGTCTGCACAATGTTCTGTCCTTTTTTTCAATTGGTGTCGACTTTGTCCCAAATACTCCATTATTTAGAAGTGGTTACAAGTAGATAATCTGCCCTGTTGTGACATGAGGATTGAAAAGTGGTCTTGTCAATGAACTCAAACATATAACATTATTGTGCTTCATGATACAGTACACACAAATTCAACGAACGCGTTCCATGCATTTACCAGATAGGGCAACAGAGGCATGGAATCCAACTGTAGCTTATGGGACCCACGAAAATATGGGTCTCCAATGTTGTTACAATCACAAAGATTGCTTTCTTTATTTTAAAGAATGCCATTGAACAGTCAGAGCAACATTAGTGGTGCCACAATTCGCCTTAATGGGGATGAAATTCGCCTTGAACGATAGTGCAAAATGGGCGATAGCGCATCGACAGCTCAATTTAAACCGCACAATTTTCTTTTCCACTGATGGAGTATAAAATGCGCTGCCAATTTGCTATCGCTTGTTTTGTGTTACCATCCATGATGAATTTTATCCACAATATTTTTCAATTAGGACAGATAGGATCAGTCAGGGCTGTTGCTTGTGATCACTATCCATTTAACCCTTCCGGAGGTGTGTGACCAATCTATGATGCCTTCCTTGGTCAGATAGTCTGGCAATACTTATTGTTGAGGCTCATATATGAATAAATGCCACTTTGTGAGGTGCTAAAGGATGATTAGTATCTGTAAAATTGTCCCCCAGCAAGGAATTAATACCTTCAGGAGAGAAGAGGGAAGAGGCGCCCTCGCTCCTCCCCTTAAGATGGCAACTCCTTGCTGAAGTAGAGTTCCACAGGTGCCTATCACCCTCTGATAGCTCTCCCAAGTCTGTTTATAGTACCATGGAGCCATTGATGCTAAATTCTACCCTGTCCTTACCCATGTGATTGGGACATTTGGACAGGAGGGTGCCTCTGTGAAAGAGATGGGGATTTGGAGGTAGAGATGTCTCTATGAAAAGGGGAAAGTGATTGTTGAGATAACTTTTGGGGAAGTGATGATTTGGTTGATGTACTGAAAATCAATAAAACCAATTGACATTCATGCTTCCTATAATATTTTTGATTCAAAATGATCATTTATGAAATAAAAACAAGTTTTTTAAATGAATGCAGTATGTACCATTATTAATATAAAAATTGCCAAGAGAGCATGCTACAGAACCTCCTGGGACTGCTTCACCAGGAATGTGTACAATCCTAAATGTGCTGCCTATTGCTCTAGTCTTCAAGTATGCTTCCAGCTCCTTCTGACACAGAACCATTGAAGAATGTCTACTTCCTTCCATTCTCCAATGTTTCTTCCTAAAACAAACTGAATAATTAATCTCATTATCACATTAGTGCTTTTCATCGACAGAACTTCCAAGCTTTCGAACTCCTCACATGGCACAGATTTTCATTTCCCCAGAATTCCTTCTTTTGGCTTCTTATCTATTCTCTCTGTCTCTGGCAACAATATTAAAGCCGATTCAATGATTCTGGCTAAAAAGCCACTGGGACTGCTGAATGAGGTCTGAGGGGCATCCCTGCCAGATGCTACAGTTTAGGCTCTGCACGGGAAGAGAGATGAAAGGAGCTAACACATTTCAGAATTTCTTTTGGTCCATTTTGGAACAGAAATTAATTGGAATAAATTACATTTAACAATTTTGTTTTAAAGCAAAGTGTCTTCACAAACATTTTATAAGGTGGTTTAAACACTTAATGGGTCAGACTTTGAAGTTGTTTTCAGAAGACTGTAAACAACGGGTCTTTTTCGGGGTGGCAGTACCACAGGGATCAATGCTTGGGCCCCAGCTATTCACAATATATATCAATAATTTGGATGAGGGAACCAAATGTAATACTTCCAAGTTTGCTGACGACATGAAACTAGGTGGGATTGTGAGTTGTGAGGAGGATGCAAAGAGGCTTCAAGGCGATTTAGACAAGTTGCGTGAGTGTGCAATACATGGCAGATGCAGTATAACGTGGATAAATGTGAAGTTATCCACTTTGGTAGGAAAAACAGAAAGGTAGAGTATTATTTAAATGGTGCTAGATTGGGAAATGCTGATGTACAAAGGGACCTGGGTGTCCTTGTACACCAGTCACTGAAAGCAAACATGCAGGTGTAGCAAGCAGTTAGGAAGGCAAATGGTATGTTGGCCTTCATTGCAAGAGGATTTGAGTACAGGAGCAAGGATGTCTTACTACAGTTGTACAGGGCCTTGGTGAGACCACACCTGGAGTACTGTGTGCAGTTTTGGTCCCCTTACCTAAGAAAGGATATACTTGCCATAGAGGGAGTGCAGCAAAGGTTCACCAGGCTGATTCCTGGGATGGCAGGACTGTCATATGAGGAGAGATTAGGTCAACTAGGCCTGTATTCACTAGAGTTTAGAAGAATGAGAGGGGATCTCATTAAACGTATAAAATTCTGACCGGTCTAGACAGACTGGATGCAGGGAGGATGTTTCCCCTGGCTGGGTTGTCTAGAACGAGGGGTCATAGTCTCAGGATACGGGGTAGGACATTTAGGACTGAGATGAGGAGAAATTTCTTCACTCAGAGGATGGTGAACCTGTGGAATTCTCTACCACAGAAGGCTGTGGAGGCCAAGTCACTGAATATATTTAAGAAGGAGATAGATAGATTTCTAGACACAAAAGGCATCAAGGGGTATGGGGAGAGAGCGGGAATATGGTATTGAGATAGAGGATCAGCCATGATCATATTGAATGGCGGAGCAGGCTCGAAGGGCCGAATGGCCTACTCCTGCTCCTATTTTTCTATGTTTCTACGTTTCTATGAACAATTCATTAGTTTGTCTTGGTAATTCTAAACATCTCACATCCATTGTATTGGGAGGTCCCTGGTGTCGCACTTGGCAGGAGTTGCCTGGCACAGTCCCTCCTCCCAGGTTGTGAACACTGGGAGATAAAAACAAATCATTGACAGTCAGTCAGGATTTTAACCAGGAAGCAGTGAGGACTAACTTTTGCTAGGCTCAGCAGGAGAATTGAAGAAGGTAGTTAGAAGATATTTTGTTTAAGTCAAGCCAGATGATCTACTACTGTGGAGAATATCATAACTGATTCACTGTGTGTTCATTTGTTGTGAAATAAAGTAGCTTAACAATTCATGTCTGACCTAGTTTTACCAAGTGTTTTCTTGATCCGCCTTCAAAATGATTAGAGATGCAAAAGGGGTGCACATGTGAAAGGCTCAAATGCCCAGTTCAGATAGCAAGACGATACTATTATTGCACCCCTGGGTTACCATTGCTTCTGGATGTGATGGTGACCGCCAACTTCGTCATCATCTTTCTACCCTGCAACTGATTCTACACATCTCCTGAATCTTCATCCCCATGGAAATACCTCCAACCTTCGATACTCTGCCCTTCAAATGGCTTCTGGATTTCACTTGCCCGCTACACCTGTCTCCAAACTTGGATAACAGTTCGTCAATGCTCCATGCCGACTCCACCCTACCTATGTCAATCTTATCCCACCACAGGACCTCTGACTTTAACTCTGGACTCCCTGCTTTTGTCTCCTATCTATTCCCAGTTGCTACCAGGATATATGTATCCTAATAATTGCTATGTAACCAGCCTGTGTAACTTGAGTTTTCCCTGTGTCCATTCCTCATAGACCCATCTCTCCAGTCATCATAGAATCATACAATCATAGGTTTACAGCACAGAAGAAGGCCATTTGGCCCGTCGAGCCTGTGCCGCTCTCTGCAAGAGCACTTCAGCTAATCCCACTCCCCTGCCCTTTCCCCGTAGCCCTGCAATTTTTTTTCCTTCAGGTACATATCCAACTCCTTTTTGAAAGCCGTGATTGAGTCTGCCTCCACCACTCTTTCAGGTATTGCATTCCAGATCCTAATCATTGAAATTTCTGGCACAGAAGGAGGCCATTCGGCCCATTGTGTCTCATGCCTCCTTTCATTTCTTCCCTCTCAGGTACTCTGCCCTCCCAAATCCCTACCCCAACCCTTCTGTACTCCTCGACCTCCCTACTCTCCTGTCACCATCCCAGGCCTGGCTCAGGATAAGCCTACAGCTTCCCACTGTGCCTCTCTTTTGGCATCCTCCGAAGGGCCCATTGAGGCATTCGTCATTGCCTCCTTATGAGCAGCAACCCCAACTGCCCCATCTTACTCTCACTGACCATCTCGCTCAGCGCACTCGCCCGGGGCTAATCTTGCTAATCTCCTCCCATCTAACTCAACCTTCCCAGAGCTGACCCTGTGAACTCTGGCAGCGGATCAGCTATCACCGCCCCTCTCTGCATCTCTCAACAAGGGCCTTGTTCACTTGTGAACAAGGCCCTTGCCATCCATGAGCTTATTGTAGATGAATGCATTGACATCATGGCCTTGATGAAAACCTGGCTGAGGGGTGATGACACCTTCCCTCTAAATGAAGCCTCCCCATCTGGCTATACCTTTCACCACTTGCCCCGCCCAGACCATCATGGTAGTGGTGTGGCTGTTATTACCAAATCACACCTTGGTCTGTCCCCCTACTCCTCTGGCACTTTCTCTTCCTTTGAGCATCTCACCTTGTTCCACCCCTCTCACCTCCCATTTAAAATTCTCGTTCTCTACTGCCATAAAAATTTTCATCACTGAGATATCTTCACTGCTTTCCTCCCTCAGCCTCTGCCTCTGCACAGAGTGACTTCTCATCCTCGATGATTTCAACCTTCATCTCAATTCATCATGCTCTCTCTCCTCTGAGTTCACTGCGCTCTCATCCTCCCTTAATCTCTCCCTCCATGTAAACTCCCCAAACCATATTCTTTACCACCCCCTTGACCTTGCCATTTCACGTGGCCTTGCTGCTCCCATCATGTCACTCACAGATAAGGCAATCTCTAATCACGTCCTTGTATCACTCTCCACCCACATCCCCCTTCTCCCTCCCAACCTTACTTCCTTCTGTGCCCGCCCCTGGAACAAACTCTCTCCCAATTCACTTACAACTGCGCTTTCAAAACCCCAACTGTCTAACCTTTGACCCTCCATTCACCACAACATTTCTGCAGCTACCGATCTGCTTAACCACACCCTCACCACCACCTTTGATGCCCTAGTCCCCATTAAAGCCATTACTCTCTCTAACCCTGGCTGTTCCCCCGGTACGGCCCTCATCTCCGCTCCCTTAAGTCCAAGGAACGCAGACTTGAACGGACATGATGAACAGCTAGTTTAGCCATTCACCACCAGATCTGGCTGGACCACATAAACGACTATCAGGTCCTGCTCTCGTCCACCAAAACTGCTCATTTTTCTGGAATGCAAAGATAAACCCCAGCTTCTTTTTTTTTTACTGCAAAACGTCTTCTTAAACCCCTCTCTCCTGTCTCCTCCACCCTCACCTCCAACAACAAATGCGAGGAGCTTATGAACTTTTTTGTCACTAAGATTAAGACCATCCGATCAGCTGCCCCTTCCTTCCGCTAGCCCACTGGGCCAAACTTCTTCTAAGGATCCCCCCTACCCTAGCCCTGAACTCGCATCTTTCTCCAGTTTCTCTCTGATCTCCCCTCTTGCCCTCTCCGAGCTCATCTTTTCCATGACCCTCTTCCTGCTCCCTCAATCCTATTCCCACTAAACTGCTGACCACCCAACTTGGTATTGTTAATGGTTCTCTCTCCTCAGGTATTGTCCCCCCTCCTTCAAATCTGCCGTCATCACCCATCTCCTCAAAAAAACAACCCTTGACCCCTCCCAAATCCGTGCCCATCTTTCCCGGATCTCCATGTTTGAATCTCTCCAATCAGGTTCCAGCCCATGCCACAGCACCAAAACGGCTCTTATCAAAATCACAAATGACATCCTATGTGACTGTGACAAAGGTAAACTATCCCTCCTCCTCCTTTTTGACCTATCAGCAGCCTTTGACACGGCTGACCTCTCCATCCTCCTCCAGCGCCTCTCCACCGTCATCCAGCTGGGTGGGACTGCACTCACCTGGTTTCATTCTTATCCATCTAATTTTAGCCAGATCTGCAATGGCTTCTCTTCCCGCACCCGCACCGTTATCTCAGGTGTCCCCCAAGGATCTATCCTTTGCCATGCAGCCACGCAGCTCACTGCCGGTTCTGCGCAGCCCGGGACCAGCTTATTCAATGTTAAATTTTGTTCAAGCGCAAAACTGTGAATGAGCTGCGTAGCCCGTTAAAGGGGCCACGCAACCAAAAAAAACTAGGGGGAACATTGGACTTAGCCTCCTCCTATTTCGCATCTACATGCTGCCCCTCGGCGACATCATCTGAAAAAACAGCGTCAGTTTCCACATGTATGTTGACGACACCTAGCTCTACCTCACCAGCACCTCTCTTGACCCCTCTAATGGTCTCTAAATTGTCAGACTGTTTGTCCGACATCCAGTACTGGATGAGCAGAAATTTCCTCCAATTAAATATTGGGAAGACCAAAGCCATTGTCTTCGTTCCCCACCACAAACTCCGTTCCCTAGCCACCAACTCCATCCCTCTCTCTGGCATCTTTCTGAGGCTGAACCAGTCTGCTCGCAACCTTGGTGTCATACTTGACCCCGAAATGAGCTTCTGACCACATTTCTGTGCCATCACTAACACCGCCTATTTCAACCTCCAGAACTTACCCCAACTCAGTCCCGCCTCAACTCATCTGCTGCTGAAACCTCACCCATGCCTTTGTTACCTCTAGACTTGACTATTCCAATGCTTTCCTAGCCGGTCTCCTATCTTCTTCCCTCCATAAACTTGAACTGTTGTCAAAAACCCTGCTGCCCATGTCCTAACTCGCACCAAGTTTCATTCACCCAACACCCCTCTGCTTGCTGACCTACATTGGCTCCCGGTAAAGCAATGCCTCGATTTTAAAATTCTCATCTTTGTTTTCAAATCCCTCCATGACCTCGCCCCTCCCTATCTCTGTAATCTCCTCCAGCCCCACAACCCTCCGAGATATCTGCACTCCTCTAATTCTGGCCTTAAACACTCAACTATTGGTGGCCGTGCTTTCAGCGGCCAAGGCCCTAAGCTCTGGAATTCCCTCCCTAAACCTCTCTGCCTCGCTACCTCTCTTTCCACCTCTAAGACGCTCCTTAAAACCTACATCTTTGACCAAGATTTTGGACATCTGCCCTAATATTTCCTTATGTTTTAGTTGTATTTCCTGTGAAGCGCCTTGGGACATTTTACTATATTAAAGGTGCAATATAAATACAATTTGACGTTGTTACACTTTGGAATAGTTAGATATTGAGTAGTATGAACATACTTCTAAATGTAATACAAAGAGGCCTAGAAATTGAATTAGTCTCGAAAGCGGTAAGATTCACGGACCAGCACTATTTGCTTGCACCCGTTGAAAGTGGTGCAGGCAGCACGTAAAATTCGTGCTGCCTACTTATTATAATGATTGGACTGCTGATCTCAGCGCTAAGTGCGCTGCTGGTTTGCTTAGTGCTCAACGGGGGGTGGGGGGGGTGGCAATATTGGCTGGCATCTAATATTTGGCCTAGGCTCTCTGCACTACTTAAAGGGGAGGTGCTTTGTTGCAGCAGCACCTCATTGTCAGTCTGGCCGAAGACATGGCTCAACAACCAAAGGAGTGAGCACAAAGGTTGCACTGGAGGCCTAGGTTGTGGCCATTCACCGAAGGCAGGCAGTCCTGTTCCCACAGGGTAGCAGAAGGGCATCCAAGGCAACTTGCAGAAGGCTATGGGAGGAGATAGCTAACTCCGTCACAGCTACCAGTGTGGTACCCAGGACCTGGATCCAGTGCCAAAAAATGGTTAATGACCTCACACGGCTTATCAAGATGAGTGAAGGCTTAGGCAAATGCCATATCCCACCATCTACACCACAAGCCTCACACACTGCTCAATGCACCACACCCCCATCACTCACCTACCAACAATCTCTAGCTATCACAACTGATACCTCATAATCATGGCTTCACTTCACCCTCACAATCTTACCACTGCTGCAACACTCACACCCACGTCTCATACCTTGCACACACTGACAGCTATTCAACTATGGAAGGCATATCACCCAAACACATTGCACTACACTCACTGACATACTTCCCTTTCTCTTGCAGGGAAAGGTGGCACATAACAGGAGGGAGCAATGGCAGACAGGAGGTGTCCAAGCCACAACACAGAACCTCGCCGACCTGGAGGAATTGGTGCTTGACATTATTGGAGGGGCAGTGATGGAGTCCGTGGCCACTGGAAAAGTTGAAGCCGTTGCTGATAATGACGGTATGGTCATACCTAATCCTTCTTCTCACATCCCACTTCCCCCTCATCCCACAATCTCTTCTCATTTACAAGCTGCTGATGGTGTATGCATGGATATCTTGCTTTCCCCCCCCCTCCCTTCACCACAACCCAACTCTTGTGCCTTTCTGCTTTCAGACACCCAAGAACTGCCAGCCTGTCTCTGAAGTTGTGGAGGAGAGTGAAGGAGGAGGAGAAGAAGACACATCAGCACTGCATCTGATACTGACAGACACCAGCTCAGAAAATGGCACTGCGCAGAATTTATAGGGTAGTATAGAGGCGGGATCTGCACATGGTGAGGCACCGGGCACGAGTGGGCTGCAGCCAGGCCAGGGGGAAAGGGTAGCTCGGGTGCCAATTCCTGCATGATTTCTGCTGCACAGGGCACAGATGATGACCTTGATGGGGCAGCCTTCAGAAGAAAGGTGATGGGCATGCACACGAAAATGCTAGGAACAATGGCAAACCTGCCAGAGAACCTCTTGTTAGTGTCTAGGAGCATGGAGCAGACTGTCTCCAACATTGGATGGGACTTTGCGCTGAGCTTGGAGCCCATTATTTCCAGGTTGGAAATAATGGACAATTCCAGGAGAGAGCTAGAGAACGTGTGGATGCAGCCATGATGCTGCATGTGATGGGCGATGTCGGGGCTTCCATTGCAGCACAGGCAGAAGCGACCCAAAGTCTCAGTGCTGTAGTGGAAGTGCAGACTGTTCTCCTGCAGTCTCAGTTTGCTGCCACCCAAGCTCAGACTGCTGCCATCGTGGCTGGGTTTATGCATGTTGAAAGGGGCTTGCAGGGTGTCACAGCAGTCCAGCAATCTGTGCTCCAACAGATTGCTAGGAATGCTGAGGTGGCACCCCAGGGAGTGGCAGCGGGTCTGTGAAGCAAGTACCTGCTGTCGTCTCTCAGGATAACAGCATTCCTACTCCCACCACTGCCATTCTATTATTGCCCTGGCCGCTGCCTATCAGCCAGCCAGCCCAGACTGCTGACGCCCATGCCGAGGTGGTGCAGGCTACAGCCGGGCCTTCTAGGTCCACAGCTGGTCGAGGTCATCGTGCAAAGCCATCTGTAATCTCCCCCATGGAAACTCAGCAGCCTTCCACCAGCCATGCTGCAGCCACTGGGAGAGCACTGCGTAGGTGAAGGCACATGAACGACAGGCACTAAGGGAATGCACAAGGGTGATAAGTTGATAAGGATAAGGGGTAAGCCATTTAGGACTGAGATGAGGAGGAATTTCTTCACCCAGAGAGTGGTGAACCTGTGGAATTCTCTACCACAGAAGGCAGTTGAGGCCAATTCATTAAATATATTCAAGAAGGAGACAGATATATTTCTTAAGGCTAAAGGGATCAAGGGATATGGGGAGAAAGCAGGGACAGGGTACTGAATTTGGATGATCAGCCATGATCTCATTAAATGGTGGAGCAGGCTTGAGGGGCCGAATGGCCTACTCCTGCCCCTATTTTCTATGCTTGTAATGTTGATTGGATTCAGATAAATTTATGATTTTTGTTTGGAATGTGTATTTTGTGGTGGCTCTGTGATGTTCCCTGACAGAGGGATGGTATGATGGGGAAATGGTGAGCAACGGGGATCTGGGATTTCATTCACTGGAATCAAAGTCTGATGAGGTGCTCACCGACAGCCCATCCGGAAGGGGGATTTGCTGCCTGCCTCCTCCCTCCTTCCTCTTCCTCCTCCTCTCTCTCCTCCTCCTACTGAGGTGGTCCTGCAATCCCTGGTGGTAAGGGCTGTGCCCTCATGATGGCCAAGTTGTGGAGCGTGCAGCAGACCACCACGAAATGGGACACCCACTCCGGTGAGTACTGGAGGGCTCCTCCCAAGCGGTCAAGGCAGCGGAACCGTTGCTTCAGCACCCCGATGGTCTGCTCGATGATGATCCTGGTGGCATTATGGCTCTCATTATATGAGTGCTGGGCACGAGTGGTGGGGTTGCGGAGGGGAGTCATCAGTCAGGTGCAGAGCTGATAGCCCTTGTCTCCGAGCAGACACTCTCGGGTTTGACGTGCTGGCTAGAAGATTGCTGGTACACCGGACTGGCAAAAGATGAAGACATCAGGTTCTGACACCTCCCACCCCACCCCATGCCCACACTCACTAACACAGCAGCAGGTTCCTCACCTGCTCCTGTGGCTGTGGCCTCCTCCAGCGTGTTCTCCGCCCGACAGGGAGCCAAGCCTGCCAATCAGGCTGGCTTCTGGGTGGGGATCTTGTTTAAGAAAGAGGCGCACGCCGTGGAGTTCCGGGTTTCTAAACCCAACCTCCTCCCTGCTCCGCTTAAGCAACCTGCTCCAGTAAATATCGGGGCC
The DNA here is from genome assembly GCA_030390025.1 of Squalus acanthias. Taxonomy (NCBI): domain Eukaryota; kingdom Metazoa; phylum Chordata; class Chondrichthyes; order Squaliformes; family Squalidae; genus Squalus; species Squalus acanthias. The sequence goes on from CM059431.1 coordinate 68,195,014, forward strand.
TATGATTCTATGAGTGCTGGTCACTCTCACTGCATATATTAATCATTGTCATAATGTGCACTGCAGTGTCTGCAAAACATCACCTGATTACTGTGAAATGCCAGCGGTCAACATGTGATTCTAATACCTTTAACCAATCTTTTGCCTTGTTTTTTTAATGAATATAGCGACTGGGAGTAAGCCTTCAGAGGATCATGAGCATGCCTTGAAACAATGACCCATGACCCTTTACATCACTCCAAAACAATGAGGTCCTCAAATCTATGAACATCATTAGAGTTGTTCAAGCACTGATTTAAATGCCTCGACTGCTCCAATAGTGTGTTTATGATGTAAGCCACTGAAATTTTATGGAGGGCTCAGCATCTTCTGTGAGACTTTCCAGGGACATATTGCTCAGGAACGACATCATCAGCCTGAAGCCGAGCCAATTTTAATTTCCAGGCCTCATTATCATATGATGGGCGAGCTGTCAGTCCAATCATGTCGGCAGCAGGCCGGCACCCAGCCACCTTTTCGCACAATTTCCAGTGGGACTCCCAAGGCAACATCTTTAGACACTTGAAAAACGTTCTCAAAGGAAGGTTGCATACGATGAATTTAATCACTTTATTGAGTACAGAGTTTGAATCTGTAGGATGTTGGAGAACGCTGCAATAAGGGGAAGGGTTTCCCCCAGGTTCTCAGGCCTCTCTGGAAGTGTTGTTGGCAGAGGTCAGGGCCAGGAGGGACATGCATTCCTCACAAAGTTGGAAGAAGATGCCCAACAGCCTCAGTCTGAAATGACTTTTCAAGATGATGGATGTGAGGTGTTCCTTGATTGCATAAACAAGCAAACTAATTGCTTACTGTTTAGCCCATGGGGAAAACAACTTCCATTCAGCATCTTAACTACCTTTTGCCGAGGTGTCTTTTATAAACTTCTGAGAATACATTTTGGTAAAAAAAATCATTAAAAGTAACTCTATTTTCAAAAAAAATTATTTCTGTGTTTAAATAGTCAAAGAAGTCCTGAAATTGAAGTCAATGGAAAGTAAAATTTGGACGGGGTGTGAAAATGGGTGCCCAATCCGATCCTACCAATTTCCCACCGTGGCGGTTAGGTTAAAATGACCATCTAAGTTACTGAATAGAAAACTCATTGCTAGACTAACGGGAACGGTAGTATAGTGGGTATGTTACTGGACTAGTAATCCGGAGACCTGGACTAATGATCTGTGTTAGACGTGAGTTCAAATCCCACCACGGCAGCTGGAGAATTTAAATTCAGTTAATTAAATAAATCTGGAATGAAAAGCTAGTAACAGTAATGATGACCATGAAACTGTCGGATTGTTGTAAAAACCCATCTGGTTCACTAATGTCCTTTAGGGAAGGAAATCTGCTGTCCTTACCTGGTCGGGCCTATGTGTGACTCCAGACCTACAGCAATGTGGGTGACTCTTAACTTCCCGATGAAGTGGCCTAGCAAGCCATTCAGTTGTAAAAACAAACGCTACGAATAAGAATAAAACCAGATAGACCACTCGGCACGGCACACCCAGCACAGTCGACCCTGCAAAGTCCTCCTCACCAACAGTCTGGAAGAATCGCTGGCGAAGCAATTGAGTGCCACGGTGACCTTGAGGGCCACCTGGGAGAGGCATCATTTGCTGCTTTGAGGCTGGAGGTCTGGTTGCAGGAGGTGGCAGAGTTCTGTGACCACCTCCTTGGTGAAGCAGAGCCTCCTACTACACTGCTCCTCACTTAAGTGGATTCAGAGAGCATATTCTTTGCTGCGTCCACTTCCTCTCCCGAAGATACGCGAGCGCGAGATGGACTGCAAGTAGAGCCCCCATGACTGTGATCAAGTGGTGTGAGCAGAAGCCTTTAAATGAGAATGAAGGCATTCTCCACTTGCTCAAGAACTTTAAACACGTTTAGAAAGCTGCAAGAGTTGCAGAAACTTAGACAGTGCCAGCCAAACTGAGAAACCATGTCAGCTGGAAGTTGTTGATGATGATCCCTTTAAATATCGCTGTTGGGGTCTCCTTCCTGCTGCTGAATGCTTGGTCAGCTGGTCATGATTAAGAGAGGATGATATGTGACGACGGCGAAAATGGCAGATCGTGCGTCAAGTGAGTGTTGCAAACTCATTGACGTCACGATCTGCCTCATTTCCATTTCTGCAGTGAGCGCACGCAATGGCAGCGTTCCCGACCTGCTGAAAATGGCGGCCGCCATAGGACTGGGTGGAAGCGGTCGGCGCCATTTTTTCTTCCTGGCCAGTGCTAAACCCCCAAATTTCTAGGCCATAGATTGCTTATAGAAGTTATTAGTGCCATTGTATCTGAGAAAATATCTAAGCCAAAACCCAAAGTTTGTAGCTGGTGCCCTTTAGAATGTTGCAAGCATGTGGCCATTAAAGGGTGTTACTCAAAATTAAAGGGAATCATCCACTTAAAGTGTTGAAAAACTATTGGAGCATTTTTAAAGGCTCAAAATGATTTGGACAAGTTTTTAACCTTTGTGATTATATTGTGGGGCGGGGGGGATGGGGGAGAGGAGTAACAGACGAGGACAAAAGGACAAAAAATGTAATGTGGAGGCATGCAGCAGAGCCAATGGGCAAGTGCAGGGTGGCAATGCACACAACAAGCAGTTTGCTGGCTGCTTGAGGTGCTGCTTGAGGTGGTTGCAAGGATGTTTGCCTTATTTGGAAATTCAATGCACTCTTCCCAGAAAATGGCAATGCACCATACCTGTCAGGAGGTGGCAGCTAGATTCAACACTGGACATAGTTATCTGGAGGACATGGAAGAGATGTGAGAGATGACAGCACACTTTAACAAATCTGACAAGGCAAGAGTACCTGACACTCTGACAGTACCATGTATCAGGTAGTAGGACACTCGGACAGTACCATGTATCAGGTAGTAGGACACTCGGACAGTACCATGTATCAGGTAGTAGGACACTCGGACAGTACCATGTATCAGGTAGTAGGACACTCGGACAGTACCATGTATCAGGTAGTAGGACACTCGGACAGTACCATGTATCAGGTAGTTGGTCCAAGATTCAATGCCATGAAATGTTGCCTTAAAGCCGTTTTTTCTATACTGCTCACCCATGTCAAGCCTCACAAACTCTTACAGCCTCTGTCATTGTATCTCAGCCCCTGTTTTGTGAAAACATGAATATTTATTTGCATTTTCTCCAAGTATTAGGTTATGTTGGTGTGGAGGCTGGAATTTTTGCATTTTTCCATAGTTTCCTTATTAATCTTTCCTACAATATTTTTGATTGCTGGGCTCAGCTCCCATGTTTGCCATGCATTAGCGGGCTATTATAATTAGTTGGAGGGTCGAGCATCACCATTTTTGGCACCGCCAGTCCTCTTCACTTGGCAGAGATGGAACCTCAAAATTGGCAGCATCGCAATTTCAGGGCCAACGTGCTTAGAGGTTCTGTCAACTGCAGCAGATAGTCTTTTTTTTAATTCATTCATGGGATGTGGGCGTCGCTGGCAAGGCCAGCATTTATTGCCCATCCCTAGTCGCTCTTGAGAAGGTAGTGGTGAGCCACCTTCTTGAACCGTTGCAGTCCGTGTGGTGAAGGAACTCCCACAGTGCTGTTAGGGAGGGAGTTCCAGGATTTTGATCCAGCGACAATGAAGGAACAGCGATATACTTCCAAGTCAGGATGGTGTGTGACTTGGAGGGGAAATTGGAGGTAATGGTGTTCCCATTCGCCTGCTGCCCTTGTCCTTCTAAGTGGTAGAGGTCGCGGGTTTGGGAGGTGCTGCCGAAGAAGACTTGGCGAGTTGCTGCAGTGCATCTTGTAGATGGTACACACTGCAGCCACAGTACGCCAGTGGTGGAGGGAGTGAATATTTCAGGTGGTGGATGGGGTGCCAATCAAGCGGGCTGCTTTATCTTAGATGGTGTCGAGCTTCTTGAGTGTTGTTGGAGCTGCACTCATCCAGGCGAGTGGAGAGTATTCCATCACACTCCTGACTTGTGCCTTTATAGATGATGGAAAGGCTTTTGGGAGTCAGGAGGTGAGACATTTGCCACAGAATACCCAGCCTCTGACCTGCTCTTGTTGCCACAGTATTTATGTGGCTGGTTCAGTTAAGTTTCTGGTCAATGGTGACCCCCAGGATGTTGATGGTGGGGGAATCGGTGATGGTAATGCTGTTGAATATCAAGGGGCGGTGGTTAGACTCTCTCGCTTGTTGGACATACTCATTGCCTTGCACTTGTGTGGTGTGATTGTTACTTGCCACTTATCAGTCCAAACCTGAATGTCATCCAGGTCTTGCTGCATGTGGGCATGGACTGCTTCATTATCTGAGGAGTTGCGAATGGCGCTGAACACTGTGCAGTCATCAGCGAACATCCCCATTTCTGACCTTATGATGGAGGGAAGGTCATTGATGAAGCAGCTGAGGATGGTTGGGCCTAGGACATTGCCCTGAGGAACTCTTGCAGCGATGTCCTGGGGCTGTGTTGATTGACCTCCAGACACCACAGCCATCCTCCTTTGTGCTAGCTATGATTCCAGCCAGTGGAGAGTTTTCCCCTGATTCCCATTGACTTCAGTTTTACTAGGGCTCCTTGATGCCACACTCGGTCAAATGCTGCCTTGGTGTCAAGGGCAGTCACTGTCACCTCACCCCTGGAATTCAGCTCTTTTTCCATGTGGGAGCCGAGTGGTCCTGGCGGAACCCAAACTGGGCATCAGTGAGCAGGTTATTGATGAGTAAGTGATGCTTAATAGCACTGTCGACGACACCTTCCATCGCTTTGCTGCTGATTGGGAGTAGACTGATAGGGCAGTAATTGGCCAGCTTTTTGTGGACAGGACATATATGGGCAGTTTTCCACATTGTCGGGTAGATGCCAGTGTTATAGCTGTACTGGAACAGCTTTGCTAGAGGCGCGGCTAGCTCTGGAGCACAAGTCTTCATCATGACAGCCGACATGTTGTCGGGGCCCATAGCCTTTGCGGTATCCAGTGTGCTCAGCCGTTTCTTGATATCACGTGGAGTGAATCAAATTGGCTGAAGACTGGCTTCTGTGATGGTGGGGACCTCAGGAGGAGGCCAAGATGGATCATCCACTCGGCACTTCTGGCTGAAGATGGTTGCAAAATCCACCATCATTGAGGATGGGGATATTCATGGAGCCTCCCCCTCCCGTTAGTTGTTTAATGGTCCACCACCATTAACAACTGCATTGATCTGATCTGTTGATTGTGGGATCGCTTAGCTTTGTCTATAGCATGCTGCTTCCACTTTTTAGCATGCAAGTCATCCTATTTTGCAGCTTCCCCAGGTTGGCACCGCATTTTTAGGTATGCCTGGTGCTGCTCCTCGTTGAACCAGGGTTGGTCCCCTGGCTTGATGGTAATGGTAGAGTGAGGGATATGCCAGGCCATGAGGTTACAGATTGTGGTGAAATACAAATATGCTGCTGCCCCCCACAGCGTATCATGGATGCCCACTTTTGAGCTGCTAGATCTGTTCTGAATCTATCCCATTTAGCACGGTGGTAGTGCCACACAACAGAGGGTGTCCTCAGTGTGAAGACGGGACTTCATCTCCACAATGACTGTGCGGTGGTCACTGCTACCAAACCTGTCATGGACAAATGCATCTGCGACAGGTAGATTGGTGAGGGCGAGGTCAAGTAGGTTTTTCCCTCATGTTGGTTCTCTCACCACCTGTCGCAGGCCCAGACTGGCAGTTATGTCCTTCAGGACTCAGCAGTGGTGCTACCGGGCCACTTTTGGTGATGGACATTGAAGTCCCCCACCCAGAGTACATTCTGTGCCCTTGCTACTCTCAGTGCTTCTTCCAAGTGGTGTTCAAGATGGCGGAGTACTGATTCATCAGCAGGAGGTTTCCTTGCCCATACTTAACCAGAAGCCATGGGGTCCAGATTCAATGTTGAGGATTCCCAGGCCCACTCCTTCCCAACTGTATACCACTACCCCTGGTGGGTCTGTCCTGCCGGTGGGATACCCAGGGATGAATGATGGAGGAGTTTGGGACATTGGCTGAAAGGTACGATTCTGTGAGTATGACTATGTCAGGCTTGTTGCTTGACTAGTCTGTGGGACAACTCTCCCAATTTTGGCACAAGTCCCCAGATGTTGGTGAGGAGGACTTTGCAGGGTCGACTGGGCTGGGTGTGCCGTGCCAAGCCGAGCCAAGTGGTCTATCTGGTTTTATTCTTATTCGTAGCGTTTTTTTTACAACTGAATGGCTTGCTAGGCCATTTCATAGGGAAGTTAAGAGTCACCCACATTGCTGTAGGTCTGGAGTCACATATAGGCTAGACCAGGTAAGGACAGCAGATTTCCTTCCCTAAAGGACATTAGTGAACCAGATGGGTTTATTACAACAATCCGATAGTTTCATGGTTAGCATTACTGATACTAGCTTTTTATTCCATATTTATTTAATTAACTGAATTTAAATTCTCCAGCTGCCGTGGTGGGATTTGAACTCACAGTCTAACACAGATCATTAGTCCAGGTCTCATGGATTACTAGTCCAGTAACATAACCACTATGCTACCATTCCCGTTAGTCTAGCAATGAGTTTTCTATTCAGTAACTTAGATGGTCATTTTAACCTAACTGCCACGGTGGGAAATTGGCAGGATCGAATTGGGCACCCATTTTCACACCCCGTCCAAATTTTACTTTCCATTGACTTCAATTTCAGGACTTCTTTGACTATTTAAACACAGAAATAATGTTTTTGAAAATAGAGTTACTTTTAATGATTTTTTTAACAAAATGTATTCTCAGAAGTTTATAAATGACACCTCGGCAAAAGGTAGTTAAGATGCTGAATGGAAGTTGTTTTCCCCATGGACTAAACAGTAAGCAATTACAGGAAACTCTTTATTAACCGGCACCCAAATATCCGGAAATCTCTCTTAACCGGCAAAATTCTTGAGTAGGTAACCGGGGTTTTCCTTCATCTCTCGTTTAAAATTAACTTTAAAAAAAACCCCGAGGCGTTTGCCTTGTATCGGAGCGTGTAGATTGGGAAGGGGAATGTGCAGCCCGGGTAGGCAGCAGACACGACAGATGGTCAGCTGGCGGTCCCCGGGGAGACGGAGCTCCGAATGTAGGCGCATGTCAATGTGTACGGGGCTCTCGTACGTTAGGAGATATAACTCTCCGTTATCCGGACTTTTTGATTAACCGGCACCACGCCGGTCCCGTCGGTGCCGGTTAATAAAGAGTTTCCTGTAGTTTGCTTGTTTATGCAATCAAGGAACACCTCACATCCATTATCTTGAAAAGTCATTTCAGACTGAGGCTGTTGGGCATCTTCTTCCAACTTTGTGAGAAATGCCTATCCCTCCTGGCCCTGACCTCTGCCAACAACACTTCCAGAGAGGCCTGAGAACCTGGGGAAAACCCTTCCCCTTATTGCAGCGTTCTCCAACATCCTACAGATTCAAACTCTGTACTCAATAAAGTGATTAAATTCATCGTATGCAACCTTCCTTTGAGAACATTTTTCAAGTGTCTAAAGATGTTGCCTTGGGAGTCCCACTGGAAATTGTACGAAAAAGTGGCTGGGTGCCGGCCTGCTGCCGACATGATTGGACTGACAGCTCGCCCATCATATGATAATGAGGCCTGGAAGTTAAAATTGGCTCGGCTTCAGGCTGATGATGTCGTTCCTGAGCAATATGTCCCTGGAAAGTCTCACAGAAGATGCTGAGCCCTGCATAAAATTTCAGTGGCTTACATCATAAACACACTATTGGAGCAGTCGAGGCATTTAAATCAGTGCTTGAACAACTCTAATGGTGTTCATAGATTTGAGGACCTCATTGTTTTGGAGTGATGTAAAGGGTCATGGGTCATTGTTTCAAGACATACTCATGATCCTCTGAAGGCTTACTCCCAGTCGCTATATTCATTAAAAAAAAAGGCAAAAGATTGGTTAAAGGTAACATAGAAACATAGAAACATAGAAGATAGGAGCAGGAGTAGGCCATTCGGCCCCTCGAGCCTGCTCCGCCATTCGATGAGATCATGGCTGATCATCCAAACTCAGTACCCTGTACCTGCCTTCTCCCCATATCCCTTGATACCTTTAGCTTTATGAAATATATCTAACTCATTCTTGAATATATTTAATGACTTGGCCTCAACTAACTTCTGTGGTAGAGAATTCCACAGGTTCACCACTCTCTGGGTGAAGAAATTCTTCCTCATTTCTGTCCGAAATGGCTTACCTCTTATCCTTAGATTATGACCCCTGGTTCTGGACTCTCCGACCATCGGGAACATTCTTCCTGCATCTAGTTTGTCCAGACCTGTCAGAATTTTATATGTTTCGATGAGATCCCCTCTCATTCTTCTATACTCCAGCGAGTATAAGCCCAATCGACCCAATCTCTCCTCATATGTCATTCCTGCCATCCCAGGTATCAGCCTTGTGAATCTTCGCTGAACTCCTTCCATGGCAAGAACATCCTTCCTCAGATAAGGCGACCAAAGCTGCACACAGTACTCAAGGTGTGGTCTCACCAAGGCCCTGTACAACTGCAGCAGGACATCCCTGTTCCTATACTCAAACCCTTTCGCTATGAAGGCCAACATACCATTTGCCTTCTTCACCGCCTGCTGCACCTGCATGCTTACCTTCAGCGACTGGTGCACAAGAACACCCAGGTCTCGTTGCACTTCCCCTTCTCCCAATCTATTGCCATTCAGATAATAGTCTGCATTTCTGTTTTTGACACCAAAGTGGATAACCTCACATTTATCCACGTAATATTGCATCTGCCATGCTTCTGCCCACTCACCCAACCTGTCCAAATCATCCTGGAGTTTCTCGGTATCCTCCTCGCAGCACAAATGCCCACCCAGCTTTGTGTCATCAGCAAACTTGGAGATATTACATTTAGTTCCCTTATCTAGATCATTAATGTATATTGTGAATAGCTGGGGTCCAAGGACCGATCCCTGCGGTACCCCACTAGTCACTGCCTGCCACTCGGAAAAAGACCCATTAATTCCTACTCTCTGCTTTCTGTCCGCCAACCAGTTCTCTATCCAAGTCAATCCCAGTGTGGCATAAGAATAAAACAAAAAGGGTGACTCAACCGTGGCTAACAAGTGAAATTAGGGATAGCATAAGATCCAAGGACATGTTGACCGCTGGTATTTCACAGTAATCAGGTGATGTTTTGCAGACACTGCAGTGCACATTATGACAATGGTTAATATAGGCAGTGAGAGTGACCAGCACTCATAGAATCATAGGCCCCGATATTTACTGGAGCAGGTTGCTTAAGCGGAGCGGGGAGGAGGTTGGGTTTAGAAACCCGGAACTCCACGGCGTGCGCCTTTTTCTTAAACAAGATCCCCACCCAGAAGCCAGCCTGATTGGCAGGCTTAGCTCCCTGTCGGGCGGAGAACACGCTGGAGGAGGCCACAGCCACAGGAGCAGGTGAGGAACCTGCTGCTGTGTTAGTGAGCGTGGGCATGGGGTGGGGTGGGGGGTGTCAGAACCTGATGCAATCTTCTAGCCACCATGTCAATCCGAGGGACTATCCGCTCTGCAGCTGACTGATGACTCCCCTCCGCAACCCCACCACTCATGCCCAGCACTCATATAATGAGAGCCATGCTGCCACCAGAACGTCATCGAGCAGACCATCGGGTTGCTGAAGCAACGGTTCCGCTGTCTTGACCGCTTGGGAGGAGCCCTCCAGTACTCACCGGAGTGGGTGTCCCATTTCGTGGTGGTCTGCTGCACGCTCCACAACTTGGCCATCATGAGGGCACAGCCCTTACCACCAGGGATTGCAGGACCACCTCAGTAGGAGGAGGAAGAGGAAGGATGGAGGAGGCAGGCAGCAAATCCCCCTTCCGGATGGGCTGTCCGTGAGCACCCAATCAGACTTTGATTCCAGTGAATGAAATCCCAGATCCCCGTTGCTCACCATTTCCCCATCATACCATCCCTCTGTCAGGGAACATCACAGCGTCCTCCTGAGCACAAATGAGAGCCACCACAAAATACACATTCCAAACAAAAATCATAAATTTATCTGAATCCAATCAACATTACAAGCATAGAAGATAGGAGCAGGAGTAGGCCATTTGGCCCCTCAAGCCTGCTCCGCCATTTAATGAGATCATGGCTGATCATCCAAATTCAGTATCCTGTCCCTGCTTTCTCCCCATATCCCTTGATCCCTTTAGCCTTAAGAAATATATCTGTCTCCTTCTTGAATATATTTAATGAATTGGCCTCAACTGCCTTCTGTGGTAGAGAATTCCACAGGTTCACCACTCTCTGGGTGAAGAAATTCCTCCTCATCTCAGTCCTAAATGGCTTACACCTTATCCTTATCAACTAATCACCCTTGTGCATTCCCTTAGTGCCTGTCATTCATGTGCCTTCACCTACACTAGTGCTCCTACGCAGTGCTCTCCCAGTGGCTGCAGCATGGCTGGTGGAAGGCTGCTGAGTTTCCATGGGGGAGATTACAGATGGCCTTGCACGATGACCTCGACCAGCTGTGGACCTAGAAGGCCCGGCTGTAGACTGCACCACCTCGGCATGGGCGTCAGCTGTCTGGGCTGGCTGGCTGATAGGCAGCGGCAAGGGCAATAATGGAATGGCAGTGGTGGGAGTAGGAATGCTGTTATCCTGAGAGACGACAGCAGGTACTTGCTTCACAGACCCGCTGCCACACCCTGGGGTGCCACCTCAGCATTCCTAGAAATCTGTTGGAGCACAGATTGCTGGACTGCTGTGACACCCTGCAAGCCCCTTTCAACATGCATAAACCCAGCCACGATGGCAGCAGTCTGAGCTTGGGTGGCAGCAAACTGAGACTGCAGGAGAGCAGTCTGCACTTCTACTACAGCACTGAGACTTTGGGTCGCTTCTGCCTGTGCTGCAATGGAAGCCCCGACATCGCCCATCACATGCAGCATCATGGCTGCATCCACAAGGTCTCTAGCTCTCTCCTGGAATTGTCCATTATTTCCAACCTGGAAATAATGGGCTCCAAGCTCTGCGCAAAGTCCCATCCAATGTTGGAGACAGTCTGCTCCATGCTCCTAGACACTAACAAGAGGTTCTCTGGCAGGTTTGCCATTGTTCCTAGCATTTCCGTGTGCATGCCCATCACCTTTCTTCTGAAGGCTGCCCCATCAAGGTCATAATCTGTGCCCTGTGCAGCAGAAATCATGCAGGAATTGGTACCCGAGCTATCCTTTCCCCCTGGCCTGGCTGCAGCCCACTCGTGCCCGGTGCCTCACCATGTGCAGATCCCGCCTCTATACTACACTATAAATTCTGCGCAGTGCCATTTTCTGAGCTGGTGTCTGTCAGTATCAGATGCAGTGCTGATGTGTCTTCTTCTCCTCCTCCATCACTCTCCTCCACAACTTCAGGGACAGGCTGGCAGTTCTTGGGTGTCTGAAAGCAGAAAGGCACAAGGGTCGGGTTGTGGTCAAGGGAGGGGGGGATAGCAAGATATCCATGCATACACCATCAGCAGCTTGTAAATGAGAAGAGATTGTGGGATGAGGGGGAAGTGGGATGTGAGAAGCAACAGCTTCAACTTTTCCAGTGGCCACGGACTCCATCACTGCCCCTCCAATAATGTCAAGCACCAATTCCTCCAGGTTGGTGAGGTTGTGTATTGTGGCTTGGACACCTCCTGCCTGACATTGCTCCCTCCTGTTATGTGCCACCTTTGCCTGCAAGAGAAAGAGAAGTGTGTCAGTGAGTGTACTGCAATGTTTTTGGGGGATATGCCTTCCATAGTTGAATAGCTGTCAGCGCGTGCAAGGTGTGAGACGTGGGTGTGAGTGTTGCAGCAGTGGTAAGGTTGTGAGGGTGAAGTGAAGTCATGATTGTGAGGTATGAGTGGTGATAGCTAGAGATTGCTGGTGGTTGAGTAATGGGGATGTGGTGCATTGAGCAATGTGTGAGGCTGATGGTGCAGAAGTTGGGATATGGCATTTGCTGAAGCCTTCACTCATCTTGACTTGTTGTGTGAGGTCATTAAACTCTTTTCGGTACTGGTTCCAGGTCCTCGGGACCACACTGGTGGCTGTGACAAGGTCAGCTATTTCCTCCCACAGCCTTCTGCAGGTGGCCTTGGATGGCCTTGGATGCGCCCTATCACACTTCTGGTGCGAGTCGCGCTGGATGTCATATTGGTGAGGGCATTAGCGAGCGCGCAGTGAGCGTCCGCCAGAGGCAGATCATGACGTCAATCAGCATGTAACGCTGATTTAATGCCAGCCCTGCCATTTTGGAGCTCAATTTTCCAGCCAATGTCCTTGGAATCATCAACTACTTTTAGGTTAGTTGCTGATTGATTTCTACTGGCTGTTGTTACGGTTGGTGCTTTCTAGAGTTCTTTAAAGTTGCTAAAGTCTACAGGGAATGCTGTGGCAGGTGCTGAAGGACTTTGTCCTGACTTCAAGACTTCTGCACAAACCAGTTGCAACCATTGCTCCCAGACATGGGTGCACTAGTAGGCATTCCCCTTGGAATACAGCATGACTGGGAGAATAAGCAGAGGCAATGCAGAGCAGGACAAGCTGCTAGAAGAGGGAGGAGGTTGAGGGGAGAAGGGCTCTCAGCAGGAGGCCATATCTGTTTAGGGTATTCAGGGAGAAATTCTCCTACCTGAAACTCAGTGAGGACCAGTGTGTCAAATGTCTGCGCTTCACTAAGGATGTCCTCACTGAAATCTGCCACCTGCTGCAGCCACAACTGTAACCTCAGAGCAGGGCGAGGACCGCATTGCCAGTGGCCGTGGCCATGAACCTTTATGCATCAGGCTGCTTCCAGGCTGGAGCTGGAGATATTTGCAACAGCTCGCAGTTTGCCATCCACTGTTGCATAAGGGAGGTAACTGAGGCTCTGTATTTCAAGAGAGCTGACTACATTTCATTCTCTCTGGCCAGAGAGCTGCAGGCGGTGCGAGCACGTGGCTCTGTGAGGATTGCAGGCTTCCCCATGGTGCAGGGTGCCATTGACTGCACGCACGTCACTTTGCAGGCGCCGGATGTAAACTCTGAGACGTACCGCAACCGAAAGGGATTCCACTCCCTCAACGTCCAGCTGGTGTGCGACCACACTCAGCAGGTCATGCAGGTCAATGCCCGGTATCCTGGCAGCAGTTATGATGCCTTCATTCTGCAGCAGTCTGCTGTGCCATCTGCATTTGAGCCACCACAACAAACCAAAGGGTGGCTATTGGGCGAAAATGGCTATCTATTAACAACATGGCTCATGACTCTGATGCACAACACATGCACATGTGGATAGCATGCATACAATGAAAGCCATGCTGCCACATGGAATCTGATAGAGCAGACCATTGGCATGCTGAAGCGACGCCTCTGTTTTTGGGCTGCTCAGCAGAGCGGGTGTCAAGATTCACGGCGGTCTGCTGCATGCTGCACAACCTCGCCATCATGAGGGCACAGCCCTTGCCACCAGCTCTATGGTGACCAGCTGAGGAGCAGGAGGAGGAGAGGAGGAGGAAAATGAGGTGGAGGAGGAGGAAGAGGAAGGGAGGAGGCAACCCAGACAGCCCCTTTCGGCCGGGCTGTCCGTGAACAACTCATCCAACTGTGATACCAGTAAATGAAACCCCAATTCCACATTCACCAATAGTCCCACACCTTACCTTCCCTCTGTTACTGACCCTCACAGCGTCTTCTTGGCCACAATGCAAAAATAAAAGCCACCACAAAACAAACATTCCAAACTAAATTTATAATTCAAAGCATTGCCATGTTGCATACAAATGTAAATTAATCACCCTTGTGCATTCCCTTAGTGCTTGTCTTCCGTGTGCCTTTGCCTGTCCTAGTGCTCCTATGCAGTGTTACCCCAGTGGCTGCAGCATGGCTGGTGCAAAGCTGCTGACTTTCAGTGGGGGGGACTGCAGACAGCCTTGGAGGACGACCTCTAGCAGCTCTGGGCCTAGAAGGCCTGGCTTCAGACTGCACCACCTCGGCATGGGCAGCAGCAGTCTGGGCTGGCTGGCTGACAGGCAACAGCAAGGGCGCTGTCAGAGTGGCAGGGGTGGAAGGAGAATGCTGTCATCCTGAGGGAGGGCAGCAGGTTCGTGCTCTTTGGAGCCACTGCCACTCCCCCTGGGGTGGCGCCTCAGCAATCCTAGTAATCTGTTGGAAGAAAAATTGCTGGACTGCTGTGACACCCTGCAAGCCCCTTTGAATACCGGTATCCACAGCCATGATGGCAGCAGTCTGTACTTGCATGGCAGCAAGTTGACCTTGCATGACTTCAGTCTGAGCTTCCACTGCAGCACCCAGACGCCGGGTGGCTGCTGCTTGTGCTGCAATGGAAGCTGAGACATCGGCCATCAGACGGTGCATCATTGAATAGTTTATTAGTGTGCTCATGGAGTTGGCCACCATTTCCATGTTGGAAAGGATGGGCTCCAAGCTCTGCGCAAAGTCCTGTGCCAAGTTCGTAGCGGACTCCTCCATGCTCCTTGACATTGCTTTCAGGCTTTCTGGCAGGCCAGCCAATGCACCAAGCATTTCATTGTGCATATCCATCAGCCTTCGTCTGCAGCCTGCCCCATCGAAATGCTCAGCTGAGTCCTCTGCAGCAGAACTTGTGGGTGACCTCGCCCTCCGGAGAATTGGCACCTGAGCAACCCTCTCCCCCTGCCCTGGCTGCAGGCCACTCGTGCCCGGTGTCTCACCACGTGCAGATCTCACCTCTATGCTATCCTCTAAATTACCCGCATAGTCAGTATCTGAGCTGGAGTCTGCGTGTGTGAAATCGAGTGATGGTATTTCTTCATCATCAGTGTCTTGTTGCTCTTCCACCTGTTGTTCTTCCACTACTGCCTGGCTAGGTGGCAGTTCTTGGGTATCTGAAAGGAGAAAGGCACAAGGGTAAGGTTGTGGTGGGGGGGGGCGGTGGAGGGGTGGGGAAGAAGTAAGTGGTGCATACTTACACCATCTTCTGTTTGTAAATCAGAAGAGATTGTGGTATGAGGGGGAAGTAGGATGTGAAAAGGAGGATTAGGTATGAGGATACCATCACCTTCAATGGTTTCAGCCCTGCCGCTGGCCATGGCCTCAGCAATGGGCGCTCCAATGATGATGAGCACTGTCTCCTCCACGTGGGTAAGGACATGTAGGTGCGCCTCTCCCCTGCCGGTTAGCTCCTGCTGCTTCCTGTTGTTCGCCATTTTGTCCTGCAAGAGAGAGGGAAGTGTATCAGTGAGTGTGGTGCAATCTGTTTGGGTGATGTGGCTGTCATGGTTGAATAGCTGGCAATGTGTGCAAGCTGTGAGATGTGGGTGTGAGTCCTGATGATAGAGATTGTTAGTAGGTGAATGATGGGATATAGTGTTTTGAGCAGCGTGTGAGGCTAGTGGTGGTGGGATATGGCATTTGAAGATTCACTGACCTTGACTTCTCATGTGAAGTCATTGAATTTTTTGCGACATTACATTCAGGTCCTCGTGGCTTGACTCCTGGCATTGTCCGCCAGGGCTATCTAGTCCCACTGCCTTCTTTGTGTTTGTCTGGCGGGCATCCTGGCCCCCTATGGATACAGCACTTCTCTCCTCCTTTCCACCTCCTCCACCAAGGCTTCCAGTGCAGCGTCGAGAACCTTGAAGCACACTCTATCCCATGTTGTGCCAGTATTCAGTCTTTTTCCACATCAGAGTGACTTGTACAAGAACTTCCACCACCTGGTCTAGCCACAATGCTTTAAGAGGTGCAGACTGGCTTTAAGTAGTCTAGGCTAGCTTTAATTCGCACTAGCCGCTCATAATTTTGGGCCCCCTGCTGAGGCGGCAGCCACTGAACAGCGCAGTAAGCATTGGCTGCACACTACAACCATGGTAATGATGCAGGCAGCACGAAGTTGGCATGCTGCCTGCATCACATTGAACGGGCGCGGGGTAATCGTGTATCGTGAGCCCTGCGCCCATTTTCGGGGGCTGTGTAATTTAGCCCCCATAGTATTTACAGTGTTATGGCACATATGGTAGAATGGTCAGTTCCTTTAGCATATAAGGATCTATTCTTGGCCCCCTCCTATTTCTCATCTACATGTTGCCCCTTGGCGACATCATCCGAAAACACAGTGTCAGTTTCCACATGTATGCTGACAACACCCAGCTCTACCTCACCACCACTTCTCTCAACCCCTCCACGGTTTCTAAATTGTCAGGTTGCTTGTCCGACATCCAGTTCTGAATGAGCAGAAATTTTCTCCAATTAAATATTGGGAAGACCGACGCCATGGTTGTCAGTCCCCACCACAAACTCCGTTCCCTAGCCACTGACTTCATCCCTCTCCCTAACATCTGTCTGAGGTTGAACCACACTGTTCGCAACCTTGGTGTCATATTTGACCCTGAAATGAGCTTCCGACCACATATCCGCGACATAACTAAGACCGCCTATTTCCACCTCCGTAACATCGCCCATCTCTGCCCTTACCTCAGCTCATCCGCTGCTGAAACCCTCATCCATGCCTTTGTTATCTCTAGACTTGACTATTCCAACGCACTCCTGGCTGGCCTCCCACATTTGAGGTTATCTTGAGGTTATCCAAAACTCGGCTGCCTGTGTCCTAACTCGCACCAAGTCCCGTTCACCCATCACCCCTGTGCTCGCTGACCTACATTGGTTCCCAGTTAATCAACGCCTCGATTTCAAAATTCTCATCCTTGTATTCAAATCTCTCCATGGCCTCGCCCCTCCCTATCTCTGTAATCTCCTTCAGCCCCACAACCCCCCGAGATATCTGCGCTCCTCTAATTCTGCCCTCTTGGAGCATCCCTGATTATTATCGCTCAACCATTGGTGGCCGTGCCTTCTGTTGCCTCGGCCCTAAGCTCTGGAATTCCCTGCCTAAACCTCCCTGCCTCTCTACCTCTCTTTCCTCCTTTAAGACGCTCCTTAAAATCTACCTCTTTGACCAAGCTTTTGGTCACCTGCCCTAATTTCTCCTTATGTGGCTCGGTGTCAAGTTTTTTGTCTTTTAATACTCCTGTGAAGCACCTTGGGACGTTTTACTACGTTAAAGACACTATACAAATACAAGTTGTTGTTTTTGTTGTACAGGAAACTCTTTAATATCCAGCACCGACGGGACCGGGATGGTGCCGGTTGATTAAAAATTCCAGATAACCGAATTAGCGCCAGCCAATTAGCGCCCGGCGTGGGAGTACTGCCCTGGCCACTAAATTGGGCTTACCGCCCCGGCGAGGAAGCGGAGTGCTATCTCGGGCGGTCCACTTCCTCTCGGGGCGGTGTCTGGAGCGCAAAGCGCGGTAGCGCCGGAGCACTACGCGGCCGCTCCACATAGCGCTGACGCGTTTCATCGCCCCTCCCCTTCCGTTAAAGGGGAGGGATGCTGCGCACTCTGCAGGCCGTTTGACAGCCTCCACTAGCCCCCACTGACTAACTCGGGCACCGCGGGAGACTCGGACTCGGACTCGGCAACATTTCCAGTTATTGAGGTGTTGTTTTCTGAGTATGAATTTTGCCGGTTATTAGAGAATTCCGGATATTTTGGTGCCATTTAAACGAGAGTTTCCTGTATATAGAAGGAGTTGCATTGGTTGGTGTCAGCCAAGGGCATTAATTGACTTTAATTATATTAAAAACCACTATTATAAATATTAATATATTATAGAGATAACTGATTTGAACCTTTTTGAAATGGATTGATTTTCTAGAAATCATTATACACTTGAGGATTCAAAGTTACACTTTGAATTTAAAGTGAGATGACAACAAGCATTTGATAAGATAGCAAAAAGCATTTGATAAGCACTGCTGCAATAAAAGTAGCACATCCTGAGATTGCTAAACTGCTAGGCATCAAAATCTATTTAGTTAAACGAAAGTCTGGATCAATCAGAACTGAAGGTTAGTGTTACATCAATTTGTGTTGAATGTGTTACAAAGACTGATTACATCTTCACTAGAAGCTTCTAATCACCTTCTCCAGAGAAATCTGGTAGTAGATGCGATGGAATTATTTGCAGAGTGACACAAGTATCTGGTAGAAAGGTCTAACTGAAGGTAAAGCCTGGCTCCCCATCAATAAAATCATTTGTCAAAGGAAGTATTACAAAGGCTGGGGCCAATTTTAAGTCGCTCTTTCCGGCAGGAGTGGGGTGGCAGCAGCCTGAAAACCACAGTGCTGTACTTATCACCCCATTCCTACTCCATTCCCGTCCACCCCCAGTTTGCTTGGGCCATTCTCTTGTTAGCCCAGGTGCCTTCATTAAAGTATTTACTTCAAGGTTTTATGAAGTCAATAAGACCTGGACGACATTTTCAGTGGGCAGCACAGGCATGACATGGCATTTGGATGCACTATTTAAAAGGGGCACTCACCAGCAAGTACTTAGATCAGCGGAATCTGTTTGCAATGCACTTGGCTGGATTTTTTTCAAAAGTTTTTGCCTTGGAAATCTGTTTTCTGTATTTCTGCTTTATTCTGCTTCAAAACCTTCAAGAAGCCCAGGGAGGGGCTGCACTTGCCACTTGACTGTGGTTGGAGGAAGAGGAGCAGCAGCAGCAGTAGGCCGGGGAACATCAGGGAGCTGCATTTGGGGCTCTGAGGGGACCACAAAGGAGGAGGGTTTCTCGCAGGCGTCCTTACCCTGCCCAGTGGTTCTACAGGCCCAGAGTCACTCACCTCCAGTTTTCCAAGGAGCAATGCGTCAGGACGCTGTGCTTCTCCAGAGAGACTGTCACAGACCTGTACAGCCTCTTACAGCAAGACCTTCTACCCATTCTCCCAGCTGGCCATTCATTGTCTACAGCAGTGCAAGTAATTATGGCCCTTAATTTTTTCACCTCGGGCTCTTTCTAGGCTGCAGCAGGTAACATCAGTTGCATTAGTCAGTCTGCAGTCCATGCCTGTATCTAGCACGTAGGTCACTGGTGCCCTCTTTGGCAAGGCATACCAATTTAGAACATTTACCATGGATGCCAGCAGCCAGCAGGCTTCCCCCAAGTTCAGGCGCCTATGTAGCCATCAGGGCACCTCCGATTAGGAAGGCAAATGGCATGTTGGCAAGGGGTTGGAGTACAAGAGTAAGGAAGTCTTGCTACAATTGTACAGGGCTTTGGTGAGACCACACCTGGAGTACTGTGCACAGTTTCGGTCTCCTTATCTGAGGAAGGATATACTTGCCTTAGAGGCGGTGCGACAAAGGTTCACTAGATTGATCCCTGGGATGAGAGGGTTGTCCTATGAGGAGAGATTGAGTAGATTGGGCCTATACTCTCTGGAGTTCAGAAGAATGAGAGGCAATCTCATTGAAACATACAAGATTCTAAGGGGGATTGACAGGGTAGATGCTGAGAGGTTGTTTCCCCTGGCTGGAGAGTCCAGAACTAGGGGGCATAGCCTCAGGATAAGGGGTCGACCATTTAAGACTGAGATGAGAAGGAATTTCTTCACTCAGAGGGTTGCAAATCTTTGGAATTCTCTACCCGAAAGGGCTGTGGATACTGAATTGTTGAGTATATTCAAGGCTAAGCTAGATTTTTGGACCCTAGGGCAATCAAGGGATATGGAGATCAGGCACATGGAGTCTGCATAGCAATAGACGTTCTGCTACCTGATGAGGAAGACCCTGATGATAGCAAGGATAGAACAGAAGTGGAAGGGTGATAGCACCAGCCTGCAGCCAGAGCTCTTTGGTAATATTTAATTAACCAATGCTTCAGCTAATCTACTCCGCTTCCCACCTCAGCCCCTCACCCCTTCATTTACAGTCCTCCACACCATGGCCAGGAATTTCCTCGCAGCTGCACCAGTCCCGGAAGTTTGGCGAAAAACCCCATTTACGCACAAAAAACAGGGTTTCTGCCACACTTCCAGAAATGTATGGCGGTGGAATGGGAGCACCTCCGAGGAAATTCCCATCCCACTTCTACCAGTCCTTCTAGTTTGCAATAAAGACCTTCCAACCTCTGACCAACACTGATGGACATGATACCTGACATTGCAGGCTCAGTAGCTACAACAATACCACACTGCAGGCAAGCTCACAAACTTACAAAACTGATTTTTTAATGGCTGACGGAAGTGCCACTAAGTAATATTTTCACCCATGTGTTAACCCATAGGTGGTTTTCTCAAGTGATGTCATGCCTATTCTGGTGCTCCTACAAGGTGCTCAGCCAGTGATATCAGCATGTGTGGAGGAAAGTTGCTGATGCTCAGATGAAAGCCCTTGAGATTATTGTGGATGATGACCTCTAGGAGCCGGCTGCAAACTGCAGCATCTTAGCCGCTGCAGGGGCAGTCTGGCCCAACTGGCTTTCTGGCAAAATTGGTTGAGAGGGTGGCGAGGGAACAGATGCGCTATCATCCTGAGAGAGGGCAGCATGTGTCATTCCCATTGCCTCATTGTCACTCCAATAGGGCAGCAGCTCATTGGTCCTATTGATCTGTGGGAGAGCAGACGGTAGGTTGATTTGTGACACTTCTATCAAAGCTGCAACAGTGTTTGACGCAGACTTCTGGCATGAGGGCCTGGCTGCAGCGTCCATAGAGTGCTGATGTCTTGCTCCTGAATGCCACACAAGCTGGAAGCGGACTTCTCATACTCTTATACATCTGTGGCAGCTCCTAGGCAGGCTTTACAATACCTCACACAATTGCAGGTATGCAGAAAACAGTTTTCTTTTGAAGGATGGGCCCTTAAAGTAGGCATCTCTGTCCTCCTCAGTAGAGCTAGGAACTGAGCTTAGCCTTTTGAGAGCTGTCTCCTCCAATGTCCTTTCTGCTTTCTCCTGCTCCTGCTCCACATGACTCAGAGAGGGACAATCTTCCCAAAAAGAACACCATTATTGCTCACTCCATCCCGAACAAACATCAGCACAAAAATCAGGAATCCCAGGTGGGAGAGTTGGCGAGTTAGAGAGGTCTGCACTTGTGAATCACAGAGCAGCCACAAAATCCCAACAAGCAACCTTTGAACCTTGTTGAATATGTTGGTGTGAACTGCCTTGTCATTTAGAGGTGAAGTGCAGGAGGGGGTTAAACGCTGTATAAAACTAAGTAGTACAGGCTAAAAGGTCTCAGATTGAAAGACAATTTTAAATGGGAGGTGTTTTGGGAGCGGGGGGGCTAGGAAGCAGTCAGGAGACCTGGGAGAAAGGGTATCTCGCAGGCTCTGCTAAATTTAATGGCAGGGCCTGATTTGCATTTCAAAGATCTGTTTCCCACCCTCTGCCAGCCAGATGGAGAGGCTGGCTGGCTGGGGGTGGGTAGGCCTGCGGCACTATGCTGCAGAGAGGAGGGAGGGAGGGATTGGGTGGGGGCCGGGGTGGGTGGTCGTGGGCCGGAGGAGGATCGTGTGGGGGGGTGGAGGGAGAGAGGATCGGGGGGCCGGAGCATTGCGGGGGGGAGGTGGGGTGGAAGCATTAGAGGATCGGGTATCGGAGCATCAGGGAGGAGGAGAGCATCGGAGCATCAGGGGGAGGGAAGCATTGGAGCCAGAGCATGGGGGGTTTGGGAGTCCGGGAAGGAGATCAGAGGCCTCATGGGGGGTCTCTGATCACATGGGGTGGGTGAGGCTGGGGCACTGATCTCCTGGATCCAGCAGTCCTCACCTTGCTTTAGCTGGTGGATTCTCTGAGGCCTGCGAAACCCGACTTGCCAGAGTTAAATTTGTAATAAAAACAGAAAATGCTGGA
Organism: Squalus acanthias; assembly: GCA_030390025.1. Lineage (NCBI taxonomy): Eukaryota > Metazoa > Chordata > Chondrichthyes > Squaliformes > Squalidae > Squalus > Squalus acanthias. The sequence continues at coordinate 68,216,752 of CM059431.1, forward strand.
GAAACTCAGCAGGTCAGGCAGCATCTGTGAAGAGAGAAACAGAGTTAATGTTTCAGGTCGATGACCTTTCGTCAGAACTGGAAAAAAGCAGGAAATGGAACAGATTTTTAAGCAAGTGTAGAGGCTGGGAAAGGGGGGAGGGGATGAAAGAACAAAAGGGAAGGTCTGTGATAGGATAGAAGGCAGGAGAGGTTAAGAGATATTCAAGGCAAAAGGAGATGGTAATGGGACAGGTTAAGAAACAAAGGATGGCCTCTAGATGAAGTGTAAATTGAGCTGGCAGAATGAAAGATAGCTGCCATGTGGGGGAAAAGAAAAAAAGACAGACAAAGAGTGTGGCTAAAAAAAAATATATATATATATGATAGGGGCCGAGGTTATGATCTGAAATTGTTGAACTCTATGTTGAGTCCAGAAGGCTGTAAAGTGCCTAATCGAAAGATGAGCTGCTGTTCCTCGAGCTTACACTGAGCTTCCGTGGAACAATGCAAGAGGCCGAGGACAGTGAGGTCTGAGTGGGAGTGGAGCGGAGAATTAAAGTGACAAGCGACTGGAAGCTCGGGGTCCCCCTTACAGACTGAATGGAGGTGTTCCGCAAAGCGGTCACCCAATCTGCGTTTGGTCTCCCCAATGTAGAGGAGATCACATCGTGAGCAGCGAATACAGTATACTAAATTGCAAGAAGTACAAGTAAATCGCTGTTTCACCTGGAAGGGGTGTTTGGGGCCCTGGACAGTGGGAAGGGGGGAGGTAAAAGGGCACGTGTTGCATCTCCTGCGCTTGCACGGGAAGGTGCCAGGCGAAGGGGAAGGGGTGTTGGGGGTGATGGAGGAGTGGACTAGGGTGTCGCGGAGGGAGCGGTCCCTACAGAATGCTGAAAGGGGAGGTGAGGGGAAGATGCGTTTGGTGGTGGGATCACGCTGGAGGTGGCGGAAATGGAGGAGGATGATCCGTTGAATGTGGAGGCTGGTGGGGTGAAAGGTGAGGACAAGGGGAACTCTGTCGTGGTTCCGGGAGGGAGAGGCAGGGGTGAGGGCAGAAGTGCGGGAGATAGAACAGACACATCAAGGGCCATGTCAACCACTGTAGAGCGGAATCCTCGGTTGAGGAAAAAGGAAGACATGTCAGAAGCACTGGTATGGAAGGTGGCATCGTCAGAGCAGATGCAGCGGAGACGGAGAAACTGCGAGAATGGAATAGAGTCCTTACAGGAGGCGGGGTGGGAGGAAGTGTAGTCCAGGTAGCTGTGGGAGTCAGTGGGCTTGTAGTGAATGTTTGTCAATAACCTATCCCCAGAGATGGAGACGGAGAAGTCGAGGAAGGCAAGGGAAGAGCCGGAGATGGACCATGTGAAGGTGAGGGAAGGGTGGAAATTGGAAGAAAAGTGAATGAAATTATCTAGTTCAGGGCGAGAGCAGGAAACGGCACCGCTACAGTCATCAATGTACCAGAAAAAGAGGTGAGGGAGGGGACCTGAGTAGGACTGGAACAAAGAGTGTTCCACATATCCCACGAAAAGGCAGTTATAGCTAGGACCCATGCGCGTTCCCATAGCAACACTTTTGATTTGGAGGAAGTGAGTGGAGTCAAAGGAGAAGTTGTTCAATGTGAGAACAAGTTCAGCCAGGCGGAGGAGGGTGGTGGTGGATGGGGACTGGTTGGGCCTCTGTTCAAGGAAGAAGCGGAGCGCCCTCAGGCCATCCTGGTGGGGGATGGAGGTGTAGAGGGATTATACGTCCATAGTGAAAAGGAGGCGGTTGGGGCCAGGAAACTGGAAATTGTTAAAGTGGCGGAGGGCGTCGGAAGAGTCGCGGATGTAGGTGGGAAGATACTGGACAAGGGGAGAAAAAATAGAGTTGAGATAGGAAGAGATAAATTCCGTGGGGCAAGAACAGGCTGAAACGATGGGTCTACCAGGGCAGTCCTGTTTGTGGATCTTGGGAAGGAGGTAGAAGCGGGCTGTGCAGGGTTGGGGAACTATGAGGTTGGCGACCGTGGGGGGAAGATCTCCAGAGGAGATGAGGTCAGTGACAGTCTCGGAAACGGTGGCTTGATGTTCGGTGGTGGGGTCATGGTCCAGGCGGAGGTAGGAGGAGGTGTCAGAGAGTTGGCGTTCAGCTTCCGCTAGGTAGAGGTCAGTTTGCCAAACAACAACAGCACCACCCTTGTCAGCAGGTTTAATGACAATGTTGGAGTTGGATCTGAGAGAATGGAGTGCTGCAAGTTCAGAGGGAGGTAGGTTGGAGTGAGTGAGGGGAGCAGAGAAATTGAGATGGCCGATGTCACGCCGGCATTTTGCAATGAAAAGATCTAGACAGGGTAAGAGGCCAGAGGGAGGGGTCCAGGTGGAACGAGAATTCTGAAAGCGGGAGAAAGGGTCAGCCGTGCGGGGGGGAAGACTCCTGGCCAAAGAAGTGGGCATGGAGAGGAAGGCGCCGGAAAAAGAGCTCAGCATCGTGCCGAGCTCAAAATTCATTGAGGTGGGGGCGTAAGGGGATGAAGCTCAGGCCTTTGCTAAGGACTGATCGTTCAGGGTCAGAGAGGGGAAGGTCAGAGGTGATAGTGAAAACGCGGCAGGGGGTGAGATTGGGAGAAGGGATGGGGTCAGAGGAAAGTGAAGGGGAAGAAGGTTCCAGAGGGCGTTGGTGTCCAAGAGTTGCTGAAACTTGCGATCCTTGACACCTGAAAGGAAGAAAACAAGTTTTTTGTTAAAGCGCCAAATGAGGCGAAGAATGAAATGGAACTGCGTGAAGAGATCACAAAGTCTCGGTTTGAAGAATGGACTCAGTCGAGAATATTTTGTGGACTTTATGGGATTTTTCTGAGGGTATTTTCCCTGTGATGGGATCACCCTGTGCAGATATGTGAAAAACTGGTTTGTTAAAACTCCAGAGAACGCATGGCAGTTGGCTGTGACGAAAGAACTGTCAGTCATCCAGCATATGCAAAAGCACTTCTCACCTCCATCTCAGAAGAGAAGCAGAACAATGAACCCACTAGCCCAGCCAGCCGAAAAGGAGCCAGTTTTTCCCAACACAAAGACCAAAGTATGTCCCAGACTTAGGGCCATAAGTCCAATCATGGAGTACACACGGGTCTGATGATGGCCCATCACTGATTAAGCACCGGAGTGCTTAGAAACAAAAGGATTTTAAAGATTGGCGGGAAAGATAGGGGTAGCAAGACTCCTATAAAATAGACTCTTTCCCACCATTCTCTCTCTCTCTTTCGCTCCCGCTCCAACAAGATCGACCTAACAAGAAGTACCAGAGAAGCAGCTGAGTGGAGCGATCGAGACCGACTGTGTGTGTGGAGGTAAGTATGGTCTCGAGTGTCTCAAGCCGGTAAACCAGATATATCCCAGGCGAGCTGGGTGAGGTGTAAAAAGCTCAGGTTTTCTCAGAAGTGAAGCTATTCCGAGGATGGGAGCTTCGTTTGGTTCAGCCAGGCAAAGGGGCTTATGCGACTGGGTAATTCGTTGGTAGGGGTGGAATTAGAGTCCACCATAGCAACAAGGGAATTACTGCTTGTCATAGTCCTCAGTTTTGCACTGTATGTATGTTATTTGTAACCTGGATGTTATTCTCCACAGAGACAGTAATTTTGTTTAGTAGTGCATGTTTTAGCCAGTGTATGTTAGACCAAATAAATAGAAGTTTGATTTTTCACTGAAGCATTCCTGTCCGTGACTTATTTCATTTACACTCTGATAAATAATTCCCGGGTATAGAACTTTCGTAAGGCGGGGGCGATTCGAACCGTCTGTCTAGCTATTGGGCTAGGATCAAAAACTGCTTACATGCGGACTAGGACAGCTTTGAGATAGAGTGAGTCGGTACTGCTGAAGAGAGAGGTCGAGAGTGTTCATGTGGCGTCGCATGGCATTCAGCGTGGATCTCAGGATACGGCGAGAGCAGTGGGTCGAGGAAAGCTGAATATCTTGGAGATATCTGTAGTCCTGGGTGGATCCAAAACACGAAGGGTGGAATTTCAGTTGGAATCAACGTGGAGTAAGTCGGAGCCGGAGACAGTTGCTGAGGAAAGATATGTGGCTGTGAAAGCGAGTTTTGGTAGATACCTGATCAAACACGAGAAGGGAGACAGAAAGCAATGAAGATGAACAAGGTAAAAGAGACAAACGGAACTCCCGTCGGAGAGAAGAGCAGAACTTCTTCAAGGTGGGCATTCCTGGAAGAGAGGTGGCAGTGAATTAAACACTAATACAAAAAGAAAATACTGCAGATGCTGGAAATCTGAAATAAAAACAGAAAATGCTGGAGAAACTCAGCAGGTCAGGCAGCATCTGTGAAGAGAGAAACAGAGTTAACGTTTCAGATCGATGACCTTTCGTCAGAACTGGAAAAAAGCAGGAAATGGAACAGATTTTTAAGCAAGTGTAGAGGCTGGGAAAGGGGGGAGGGGATGAAAGAACAAAAGGGAAGGTCTGTGATAGGATAGATAAATTAAATTTGTAATGTTGGTTAAATCTGAGGCACGCCTGCCTTATTATAATATTTAAATGGGCGACCCGCTTCCTGGGAGCGGCTTGTCTGCCCACTCCTATCCCGCCGCTGTTAAAACTGGAAGTGGGCAGGTTGGAAGGAGGTTGGGGTCGAGATTCCGTTTTTTAACACCTTAACCTCTCACCTGAACCACAACCCACACGTTTTTTGAGGTTAAAATTCCTCCCATAATGTGGAGAATTTTAACCCCAAGAACAGGTGGGTTTGGAGTGGGTGGGGTCGACTCAAACGCGTCCACTTCCAGGATTAACGAAGATGCTTTTGGATGCTGGCGTGATACCTGCTTGCCGATGTCAGGGATTTCCTAACTGGGTGCGGGTGGGTACATACTGACGCATCAGGTTTTCAACCTGCCACTGTACTGAAACAGCCCTTACTAAAGTCACAAATGACATCCTATGTGACTCTGACTGTGGTAAACTATCCCTCCTCATCCTTCTTGACCTGTCTGCAGCCTTTGACACAGCTGACCACGCCATCCTCCTCCAATGCCTCTCCTCCATCATCCAGCTGGGTGGGACTGCACTCACCTGGTTCCATTCTTATCTATTCCGTCATAGCCAGAGAATTACCTGCAATGGCTTCTCTTCCTGCTCCTGCACCGTTATCTCTGGAGTCCTCCAAGGATCTATCCTTGGCCCCCTCCTATTTCTCATCTACATGCTGCCCCTTGGTGACAGCATCTGAAAACACGACATCAGATTCCACTTGTACACTGATGACACCCAGCTCTACCTCACCATTATCTCTCTCGATCTCTCCACTGTCTCTAATTTGTCACACTGCTTGTTTGACGTCCAGTACTGGATAAACAGAAATTTCCTCCAATTAAATATTGGGAAGACCAAAGCCATTGGGCTGGATTTTGTGAATGGAGACGTGCTGGAGGCGGGACTGCTGTTTGTTGGGTCTCAGTCCCGCCTCCATCAGCCTCTGGCCAACCAGCGAGATTTTCTCCTGATTGACCTTGTTAAGCCCGCCCTGTGGGCTCAGCAGGCCAATTAGGAGGAAGTCACTGACAGAGCATGCCAATGTGTGACGTGCCATCTGTCAAGACTTCTTGAAAGAAGAAAATTTCAGCATTTGACAGCTCTGTGAAGCTGTCAAACACTGACTTTCTGTGCAGTTTGATGAGCCCTTGTGTTCAGGACTCATCAAACCTTTCTAGTTTGTAGAGATCAGATGACTGTTGGTTCGGAGGATCCAACAGCCAGTCTGTGAAATCTACAACGAAGATGTCGGGACTCCGGAACCACCGCGGCTGAAGGCTGTAGGCTGAAACAAAGGTAAGTGAACATTTTATAACACTTTACACTCACCTCACATACTTACCACTCAACACTTGCTCCAATCACTCACCTCTACATCTCACTTTCAGACCCCTCCGACCCCCGAAGACCTCCTACTCGACTCCTCCACCCCGGCGGGGTTTCCGCGGTCGGGAAGCCTGCACTTGAAAAGGTTAAATGGGACTAATCCTTTTTTCTGCCTGTTAATCCCTTTCCCGCCTCAGGAGACGGGACCCGGGGCAGGATGGCTTCCCGCCTCCTGGCAAAAGGGCACGGAGGCGGGATGGGGGCGGGTTTGCCATCCACCACCACTTTCTGCAACTTTACCGGCAGTCCCGCCTCCATACCCGCCTCCTCGGGGCTGGCAAAATCCAACCCATTGTCTTCAGTCCCCGCCACAAACTCCGTTCCTTATTCACCGACCTCATCCCTTTCCCTGGCAACTGTCTGAGGTGGAACCAGACCGTACCCAACCTTGGTGTCACATTTGAACCTGAGATGTGCTTCGGACCACATATCCACTCCATCACCAAGACCGCCTACTTCCATCTCGATAACATATTCTGACTCTGCCCTGCCTCAGCTCATCTACTGCTGAAACACTCGTCCATGCCTTTGTTACCTCTAGACTTGACTATACCAATGCTCTCCTAGCCAGTCTCCAATCTTCTAATCTCCATAAACTTGAGCTCATCCAAAACTCTGCTGCCCATATCCTAACTCGCACCAAGTTCCGTTCACCCATCACCTCTGTGGTCACTGACTTACATTGGCTCCTGGTCTGGCAATGCCTAATTTAAAAATTATCATCCTTGTTTTCAAATCCCTCCATGGCCTCGCCCCTCCTTATCTCTGTGCCCTCCTCCAGCCCAGCAACTTTCCAAGATCTCGGCGCTCGACCAATTCTGGCCTCTTGCACATCCCCGATTTTAATCGCTCCACCATTGGTGGCCGTGCTTTTAGCTGCCTAGGCCTTGAGCTCTGGAATTCCCTCCCTAAACCTCTCTGTCTCTCTACCTCTCCATCCTCCTTTTAGATGCTCCTTAAAACCTATCTCTTTGACCAAGCTTTTGGTCATCTGTCCGAATATCTCCTATGTGGTTCGGTGTCAAATTGTTTGATAACACCCCTGTGAAGCGGCTGGGAAATTTTACTATGTTAAAGGCGCTATATAAATGCAAGTTGGTGTTGTTGTTGTTAACGTCCTTAGGAGACGTTAATGAGGTATTTTTAAATTATTTGTAACTTGGCTCCAAATTTAACTTGTGCAGCACGGATTTCCCAGGGCTCGGGAAACTGACCAGGGAAACATGGGTGAGTTTGAGCAGCAGTTCAGCTGGGTATTTAAACTTGTCATTGTCCCATCTGAATAAAACCTCAATTATTGCAGCTGCTGTCTCCATTCCCTCTGGCAAATGTTTGACAGAGAGTGCTTGTGTGGATACAGCTTTTTTCAACCTTGGAGGATTTCAAACTGACAAGGTCAGGATGGGAGGCGCCTTGGATGTGTTTGACAGCACGTTAAAAGAGGAATAACATCACCATCCACGGCAGTGACGACGTGCTGTGGTGGGATCAGCAGCTGCACAGGAGAGAGGTGCACAGGACAGGGGCCGAGGTCACAGCAGGCACTGCCCACATCACAGGGTTTTACAGACTCAGCTTCCTTGACCTCTCGGAATAGCAGTGCTTCTACAAGCTGAGGTTGTCACATCAAGTGGTGGCAGACATCTGCAGCATCCTACAGGAAGACCTGCTCCCTGCTGGACCTGGTGGCCATGCATCACCAGTGGCTGTGAAAGTGAAAACCCCCCTCAACTTTTTCGCCCTTCTGGATCCTTCCAGACCGCTACCAGAGACATATCCAGGATCTCACAGTCAGCTGCACATAAGTGTTGTTTGCCAGGGCCGACAATTATGTACATTTCCCCTGTGATGACAATAGCCAAAATGAGGGGGCAGTGGGATAAGCCTCTCTAGCTGGATTCCCGCAGGTTCAGAGTGCCATCGACTGCACACACATGGCAATCCAAGCACCACCACAGCAACCAGGAGTGTTTATAAACCACAAGGGATATTTGTCTATCAATGCGCAGCTGGTGTGGAACCACAAGCAGAGGTTTATGTAGGTCTGCACCAGATTCCCTCGGAGCTGTCATGATGCCTTCGTACTGATGCAGTCCCACATCCCAGATCTTTTCAGATTTAAGGGCTGGCTCTTGGGGGACAAAGGATGCCGACTTCAAACTTGGCTCATGACACCTGTGAGGAACCCCACCAATGAGGCGCAGGAGCGCTACAACGAGAGCCACATGACCACCAGCTGTGTCATCAAGTAAGCCATTGGAATGTTGATGATGCACCTCAGGTGCGTAGATAGGTCTGGAGGTGCCCTTCAGTACTCGCCAGCCAGGGTGCCCAGAATGATAGCGGTGTGCTGTGTCCGGTACAACATTGCGCAGCAGAGAGGATTACAGGTGGAGGAAGACAAAGGAGCTCATCACTCGGATGAGAAGAACATGGAGGAGGAGGAGGAGGAGGAGCAGGAGGAGGATGAAGATGGGGCACCCATCGCCAGACCAGCTGCTTGCATTGCTGCCTGGGATGATAGGGATCCCCTAATATCACAAAGGTACACCTAGTATGAAACATAACAAATGAAATCCTATGGTCCGCTCCAAACACCAGTACTAACCCCACATCCCCCACTCCCCTCACCCCGTTACACTAAACAGTCCTTCAACCACTCATCCACCCATTGCACATCCGCCCAATAGGTCCCGGCATGTATTGACATTCATCATGAAACAAGTGAAAGGCGAGTTGACACTCGGGACGCAATAATGGGCAAGAGGTGGGCGTGGGGCTAAGCAAAAAATGTTATGCATCATTATAAAAAAATGGAAACTTAACATTTTGTCGAACACCCATGTGCATACCCTTGGTGAATTACAGGGCTAAAAATTCGGTTGCGTCACACCCATTGTTTGGGCGTTACGGGTGCCGTTTTGGGTTGAAAATGGCGTCCGAGCAGCATGCACACTCTTATGATGTGGGCCACGCCAGATGACACCTTGGTGAGGGTGTTAGCGTCGACGCTGGAAGAATGGGCCAGAAGTATGTTAAGTAGGCAGATCGTGACGTCAATCAGTGTATAACGTTGATTTGACGCCAGCGCTGCCATTTTCGTCCTCAAAACTGGAACTAACGCCCTGTGTTAACCTCGCACAGCTGAACATGCGTTCAGCAGCTGCAAGGACCCCTACCAGCGATATTTAAAAGGGATAATCACCTACTTACAGGTTAGTTGCTGATTAATTTCTACTGGCTCTGTGTAAGTTTGTGGAAGTGTTTGGAGCATTGTAGAGTTGTTTAAAGTTGCTGAGGTGACAGGGAGTGATTTGTAAGGGGTTTTGGCGTGTCGTGCTTGTATCGCAGACGGTGCTGGTGCGGGGTTAGGCCTTCGTTGCCTAATACTATTGCTTGCTCTGGTCTCCGGCCAGCCTTGTTGCAATAAGCACCTGTGAGTGGTTCGACCCACTCGCCCTTACGGTTCTAACACTGGACTTAGGTGCGAGCGCAGTAATGCAGAGAAAAACTCAAATAGACCCGGTTGAATAGTACGAAATGGAAATCTTTATTGCATAGCGTCCAAAATCATGAAGTACATGTCATAGGCACAAATTAACGATAGTACAAGTATACATACATTCATAAAGCTTGGTCTATGGTAATGAAGAACGCAAGGCACATCGTAAAAAGGGGAACACATTATACTTTATCCTTAATAAAACCACCCTCCCCTATCAATACCTACACTACATCTAGATTTGTAGGATCGGGAAACATGCTCACCACTCGTGATACTTCGGAGAATTTTAAAGTGAGGCGCTCGGCTCGTTTCGCTGCAGCGCCTGACTGTCACGTGTTTTGAGGGGTCTCTGTACCCCACTTGTTTATCTTCGCTGCTGCTGCAAGCAGGCCGGGCTCCCCGTTGTCATGAAGAACTCGACAGAACTCGGGCCCGGTTGTAGAACTCAAAGAAAAGTCTTCCTGGACCGACACCAGTTACCGGTAGAATTCAAAGAAGAGTCTTCGACCAGTTCGTGCAGTAACCTGTAGAGTTCAAGAAATGGGTCGTATATTTTCGGGCGCGGTCGGGGTTTACTGACCGCGGTGGCACGTGGATTCTTCTTCTTCTCTTGTCATTTCGTCTCGTCTTGTTGGGCCTTCGGGTCCAAACACCGTTTACCGACTCTCGGGATGGTGCACCCGGTCACTGGCCTTCGTCGGGGCGACTCGTTCCAATTGAGCTCCACCCAACATTCGAATAACCGTCCAGTGCGGCTAAAAGTCCAGAAGCAACAGAGTCCAGAGAAAACACAGAAGGCTGCTCGTCCAGCAGAGTTCAGCCCGAGTCAAGAGTCCGCAGAGATAAGAGAAAATAAGAGTCGAATCAAGAGCATCAGCCGAGATAAGAGAGCGATGGACATTTGTTGTCTATAGTTATAGTGCTGTGTTCCCTTATCTCCCGCCCAAATCTTAATGTTTGTCCTTTGTGAAATATTGGTGCTCAAAACTCCCAGCATGGGGTGATTCTTGTCTTTAACGGGTTTCGGTAGCACCTGAGACTGGCCAACTACCCGTTAATGTTTTCCCCATTGTTGAACCGGCTAGGAGCCTCCCTGGCTGGGTTTTGGGGGCCCCCGAATACTTGTTTAATCACCCGAGAATGGCTCTCTCATTGTAGAGCCGTGGGGGTATTTGCGTATTGATGTGTCTGGATGGGCCTTCGATTGCCCATTACAATGGTCCTTACTTGTGCATGGAAAACGATTCCAGCACTCATATCTTTTGCTATTGTCACAAATGCAAACAGGTTGCATCCTGTCTTTATCAGTGCTTATCGAAAATGTTTATTCGAACGCCATCTTGTCTGCCCACTGTACTTCTGGAAACTTCTGCCACGATGCGCGGCGGCCATTTTACAGGCTTCTGTGTCCTGTTTAATCATGACAGCATTTCGTTTAAATAAACTGATCAAACGAATCTGCTTCTATCTCGTTATTTCGAATCGCGATAATTGCGAAACTTTACAGATGCTGCAAATGGAGAAGGCCTTGGTTCTGACTTCAAGGGTTCTGGTCAGACCACTTGCTCCCAGTCATGGGTGCTCTAGTTGTCATCCTCCTTGGCCTGCAACATGACAGGGAGATGGGGCAGAGGCAGCGAAGAAGAGGACAAGCTGCTCGCAGAGGGAGGAGGGAGAGGGGGAGAAGGGATCTCAGCAGGAGGCCTTACCCAACTAGGGTCATCTGAGAGCAATTCTCTTACCTCAACCTGAGCCAGGAGCCGTGTGTGAGGCATCTGCGCGTTATAAAGGAGGTGCTGTCAAAACCCTGCCATCACTTGCAAGCAGACCTGCAGCCTCACTCCAGGGCAAGGACAGCACTGCCAAAGGCTGTGAAGGTGACTGTGGCCCTGAATTTCTTTGCGTTGGGATCCTTCCAGGCTGGAGCAGGTGACATCTGTAACATCTCACAGTTCGCTGTCCACTGCTGCATAAGAGAGGTGACAGACGCTCTTTATGCCAGGAGAGGGAACTTCATTGTCTTCTCTCTGACCAGAGAGAAGCAGGCAGAGCGTGCACGTGGCTTTACTAGGATAGCGGGGCTTCCCCATGGTGCAGGGCGCCATCGACTGCACGCATGTGGCTTTGCGGGCAGCACCTCTAAATGCTGAGATGTACCGCAACCGCAAAGGTTATCACTCGCTGAATGTGCAGTTGTTGTGCGACCATGCTCAGCACATCATGATGGTGAATGGTTGGTGTCCTGGCAGCAGTCATGATGCTTTTATACTGCACCAGTCCGCTGTTCCCTCAGTCTTTGAGCTACCAAGACAAACCAGTGGTTGGCTACTGGACGACAAGGGCGATCCGCTGACTACCTGGCCCATGACAACCCTACTCTTGTGTCTTTTTTCATTTCAGAGACCCACAAAATCCAACCTGCCCAGCCAGTGGTGCAAGAAAAAGAGGGAGAGAAGAGTGAAGGAGAAGAAGAGGCACTGTCACTCGATCTGACGCTCCCAGGTACCAGCTCAGAAAATGGCACTACGCGTACTTTAGAGGGTAGTATAAAGGTGGGATCTACACATGGTGAGTCACCGGACACGAGTGGGCTGCAGCCAGGCCAGGGGGAAAGGGTAGCTCAGGTGCCAGCTCCCTGGAGGGCGTGTTCACGCACGAGTTCTATTGCACGTGACTCAGAAGATGACCTCAATAGGATAGCTTTCATAAGAAGGGTGATGGGCTTGCACATAGAAATACTTGATGCAATGGTAAGCCTGCCGGAGAGCCTCTTGTTACTATCAAGGAGCATGGAACAGTACAGTTCCAACATTGCATGGGGTTTTGTGCGGAGGTTGGAGCCCATGATTTCCAGGATAGAAATGATAGGCAACTCCATTAGAGAACTTGTGGACCCAGCCATGATGCTGGGTGTGATGGACGACCTTGCAGCGTCCATTGCAGCACAGGCGGAAGCGAACCAACAACTCAGTGCTGCAGTGGAACTCAGACTACTCTCCTGCAGTCTCAGATTGCTGCCACGCAAGATCAGACTGCTGCCATCGTGGCTGGGCTTACGACTGTGGCAAGAGACTGGCAGGGTCTCACAGCACTCCAGCAATCTCCTCCAATAGATGGCTAGGAAAGCTGAGGCGCACCCCCGGGGGAGTGGCAGTGGCTCCATGGAGCAAGAACCTGCTCTCCTCTCTCGGGATGACAGCATTCCTACTCCCACCCCTGCTACTCCGCCAGTGCCCTTGCGTCTGCCTGTCTGCCAGCCAGCCCAGACTGCTGCCGCCCATGCCGAGGAGGTGCAGTCTACAGAGCTGCTCAAGTTTGTCCTACAAGGCCATCGGCAGTCTCACCCACTGAAAGTCAGCAGCCTTCCACCAGCCATGCTGCAGCCACTGGGGGAGCACTGCATAGGAGGGCTAGGGAAGGAAAAGGAACACGAAAGACAGACACTCAGGGATGTTGTGTCGTATTGGAATGGATAGATTTATAAATTATGTTTGGAATGTTTGTTTTGTGGTGGCTCTCATTTCAGCTTTGTGCCCAGGAGGACGCTGTGATGTTCCGTGACAGAGGGATGGTAAGGTGGGGAAGTGGTGAGCAACGGGGATCTGGGGTTTCATTCATTCAGTCTGTTGAGGCACTCACGGACAGTCCGTCCGGAATGAGGATCTGCTGCCTGCTTCCTCCCTTCTTCCTCCTCCTCCTCTTCTACCTCCTCCTCTTCATCCTCCTCTTCCTCCTCCAGAGGTGGTCTGGAACCTGTGGTGCAAATGGCAGCGCCCTCATGATGGCCAAGTTGTAGAGGATGCAGCAGACCAGCACAAAATGGGACACCCACTCCTGCAAGTACTGGAGGGCTCCTCCTGAGCAGTCAAGGTAGCAGATCAGTTGCTTCAGCCCCCCGATGGTCTGCTCGATGACGTTCCCTGTGGCAGCATGGCTCTCAGTATATGAGTCCTGGACACGCGTGCTGGAGTTGCAGAAGGGAGTCATTGGCCAGGTGCAGAGCGGATAGCCCTTGTCTATGAACAGCCACCCTTGGGTTTGACTTGGTGGTTGGAAGATTACTGGTGCAGGATGAAGGCATCATGACTGCTGACAGGATACCAGGCATTCAGCATCATGATGTGCTGGGTGTGGTCACACAACAACTGCACATCAAGTGAGTGGTTGCCTTTGCAGTTACGGAACATTTTAGATTAATATGTGGTGCCTGCAAAGCCACGTGTGTGCAGTCGATGGCACTGTGCACCATGGGGAAGCCTGATATCCGGCAAAGCCACATGTGCACTCCTCCTGCTTCTCTCTGTTTAGGGAGAAGACAATGATGCCCCTTCTCCTGGAGTACAGAGCCTCTGTGACCTCCCGGATGCAACGATGGATGGAGAACTGGGAGATGTTAGCTATGTCTCCTGCTCCAGACTGGAAGGATCCAGTGGCGAAGAAATTGAGGGCCACGGTGTACTTGAGGGCCACTGACAAAGCCATCGTCGCCCTGCTCTGAGGCTGCAGGCCTGGTTCCAGGAGGTGGCAGAGTTCAGTGACCACCTCCTTGGTGAAGCGGAGACTCCTAATACACTGCTCCTGGCTTAAGTGCAGGTAGGAGAAGTGCTCTCTGAAGACACTAGGTGAGTACGGCTGAGAGCTCGCCTGCCCCTCCTCTTCTTCCCTCTGTGAACAGCTTGTCTTCTTCTTCGCTGCCTCTGCTCCATCTCCCTGTTATACTCGAGCGCAAGGGGGACTGCCAGTAGAGCCCCCATGACTGGGAGCAGAACCCTTCAGATCAGAAGCAAGACGTTTTCCACTTGCAGCAACACTCCCTGTCACCTCACCAACTTTAAACAACTCTAGAAAGCTCCAAACAGATGCACAAACTTACACAGAGCCAGTAGAAATCAAAAGGCAAGTCAGTTGCAAGTTGTTACTGATCCCTTTAAATAGCACTGGTGGGGGGTCCTTCCTGCTGCTGAACGCATGTTCAGCTGTTCGTGATTTGGAGAGGGCGTTGAATGGAGCGGCGATGTCCAAAATGGCAGGTTGTGCATCAGATCAGCGTTGCACACTCATTGACGTCACGATCTGACTAATTACCATTTCTCCAGCGAGCGCAGGCAACGGCAGCGCTGCTGACCTGCCCAAAATGGTGGCCATTGCGGTACCGGCCGGAAGTGGGCAGAATTGAGGAGCTGCCATTTTTTCACCAAAATCAGCCTGAACAGCCGGTGCTAAGGTGCCGAATTTCATGACCCTTGTCTTCTCTTACTTCCGACTCTAACTCCTCCAAATTCCATTTTAGGATTGGCCCTTTAAATACTCCAGTTGAGATCGCATCATGCGGGTCCTCATCACGTCCACTGCCACGCAATAGGCGCCAAACCCGGAAGTAAAATTGTAATGAGGTGGCTGCATTAAAATGCCGCAGTCAGACGCGCTGATCTTACTTCCGGGTTTCCCACGTGATAGCAGACGCCCGCGCTCCCAACACGCCTCCAAGTTAATGGCCTGGAAATTACAGTCGGAGGCTTGCTGCCGGCGTATGCCTCCGAACCAAAAGAAAAGTACGAACTTACCTGGTGTCTCCGGAGCGTCGGACTGTTCCGGTCCTGGGTCTGCAGGAATACACCTGCGAAACGGCCCAGGGAGCCCAGGGGCGCATACGGTTCACAAGAGTCCCTGGGATCACATGGGCCAGGCCCACCAATCAAAAAGGGGAATTCCTATGATGCATATGGGGATTCCATTTACGTACGGAATCCCTAGAAGCATAATCGATATCACCTAATAAATAACATTTCACACCACTTAAATAAAATAAATGATCACATGGTCAAAATTAATTCAAAGACCCTGTAATTAAATATTTAAAATAAAAATTTAATTTTTTGAAAAATAATTTAAACATTTTAAAATGGGACAAAATTTACCTAAACTAATTTTAAATGTATGTGCATGTTTAAATCATTTTAAAATTTAATTTTAACATTTATTTTAACCCTTACGCTGGTGTCAGCTGTGACTCAGTGGGTAGCACACTCGCCTCTGAGTCAGAAGGTTGTGGGTTCAAGTCCCACTCCAGGGACTTGAGCACATAAAGCTAGGCTGACACTCCAGTGTAATACTGAGGGAGTGCTGCACTGTCGGAGGTGTCGTCTTTCGGATGAGACGTTAAACCGAGGCCCCGTCTGCTCTCAGGTGGACGTAAAAGATCTCCAGGCACTATTTCGAAGAAGAGCAGGGGAGTTCTCCCTGGTGTCCTGGCCAATATTTATCCCTCAACCAACATAACAAAAACAGATTATCTGCTCATTATCACATTGCTGTTTGTGGGAGTTTGCTGTGCGCAAATTGACTGCCGCGTTTCCCACATTACAACAGCGACTCCACTTCAAAAAGTACTTCATTGGTTGTAAAGCGCTTTGAGATGTCTGGTGGTCATGAAAGGCGCTATATAAATGCAAGTCTTTCTTTTTTCTTTAAAAGAAGGCCTTCTGCATGCTTTTACCAGGCGTAAAGGTTTCGTGGGCATTTGCTGGGCAGTAGTTGGGCAAATAGCCCAACTCTGCGCAGGCGAAAGTGACTTTGTAACGGATGCGGTGGATCTGTCCAAGCGAAACCTGACAGATCGCAAGTTCCGGGTTTTCGCGCATGTGCAGTGCATGAGGAAACGTGCGTACGCTGTCGGAAGCCCCGAAAAATCCGGGCCAATATCGGGACCAGGGTCTCTGAACCAATGTGCTCCAGACAATGAAAAATAGTTTAACATTCTGGTGATCATTCACACGTATTGCTGCTGCTTCAACTCTACTTATTTGAATTCAGCAGAGGTCATGGCCAAGTTAGGCTGGTAGATTCTGCTTTTGGGTGAGGGAATAGTCAGTTTAACTGAAAGATGATATGAGAGTCAAGTTGACCTGAGATTAGAAAAAAATCAATGCTCACTCTATCCCTACCAATTACCAGTACAAAAATCAGCAAACCCAGGTGGGATAGTTGGTGAGTTAGAGAGGGAAAAGAGGCTCTGCTCTGGGCTGAAGGTCAAACTGCAAGGGTTCAGTTTCTTGTAGTTGTACAGAAAGTAAGATCATTCTGAAAATATGAGTAAGACAGCCTACTAATGTGGAATAGTTCATTATTTTCTTTATGTATGGGAAGCAAAGTGAATCTGAGTATAATAGTGAGGTTTGATTGTAATTGGTACTCTGTATGTTCATGTACTGTGAACGAAACAGCTTAACGATTTGTATCTGGTCTGTTCTCATCAAGTGTTCATTTGCTCTGCCTTCAGAGAGCTTGAAGAAATACACATGCAAAGCTCACATATATCACGTCACGGGGTTACTACAATCATCCAAGTAGGTATAGGGCAGTATGAGTCAAGCCCTATAAATTAAGACATGCAGCCAGCTTACAGAAGCAATTGACACCACTGAACCCAAGAAGGTATCTACAGCAGACCTGAGTTTGTAACAGGCATACTGAGGAAAATGCAGCACTAATACATACCTGAGATTGGCAAACATACATTCAAAGAACATGACTGTAGGTGGATCAACAAGATAATTGGAAGTGAAATTGGAAAGAAAATATGCTTCACAAAGCCTGCAGAGCGAAGAGGGAGGGAGCCCAGTGAAAGAACTGCAGAAAACAGTAGAAGATGTCAAAAGTGATTAGAGGAGAAAAGAGGGAACTTGGAATAGATATAATAGTAGAGGCTAAACACTCCAGCAAGAAATGCTTCCAGTACCACAATAGCAAGAGAGTATTCAGGGAGGAAAAGAGAAGCTTAATGGATTCCAATGGGAATAAAATGGAGAATGAGCAGTGAGTAGCTAATATACTCAATGATTACTTCCTCGAAGTGTTTATTAGAGGAGACTACAAAAATATAGCCTACTGTGATGAATGTAATCCACGCAGATATATGGGGCAGGCGTTTTCACTTGGTTGCGCCGGTTTTTTTCAGCGCAATTCGCCCGAAATCAGCCAAACATGTGCAAAAGATTGAGGAATTTCAAGCACAAAGTACATCCAGCGTAAATCGAGTTTCTGCGATCTTATGCGCTAGTTTAAAAAACATCACACTAGAACCCAGCTCCACCAAAACTGGCCATGGCCCCAGATTGAATTAATCACCATTGCGAATTTTTGTTAATCGCGCCCGTTTGCGGGCCTTCAAGGAGGCTCTTAAAATGTATTTGTTTTTAGGCACAAGGACACTAATAGGCATGTTTTAAAAGCTTTTAATTTGTTTTAATTTATTTAAAAAAACTGACCCATGTAGACCCATGTAAATAGTAAGTGGTTCTGTTAGTTTTTAAAGTCATTTTCAGCTATTTAAAATCGGGTTACTCACAGGTGGTGGACTAGACACTCTGATTAAAAATGCTTATTTTTTGTGATAAACCCATTTTCAGCTGTATTACTCAAACTGCATCAGGTTACCACTCTTAAATATATTAAGGAATATTTTTTAATGCAAATTTTAAAATAAATTACGGTCTAAAACATTGCTGGATTGCACTGATTCTTGGAAAATTTTACGTTCGCCAATATGCAAATAAGTTTGAGCGGAAACTTAGCAAAAAAGCACTTCATAAAACTAGCACAATTTTGGGCATAATTTGCGCCCGGGTTGCCGACTGCACCCAAAGCAGAAACTCTTGGCCATCAATGAGATGAAGGTTCTAAGGAGGCTTAAAGGGTTCAAACCAACAAATTTGCAGGGATTGATGATATCTATCCCAGAGTATTAAAAGAAACTGGAAAAAAGCAGGAAATGAAATAGATTTAAAGCAAGCATAAAGCTGGGAAAAGGGGGAGGGGATGATAGAACAAAAGGAAAGATTAGGAGACCTTGAGAGACATTAAGAGATAATCAAAGCAAGAGGAGGTGTTGATGTAACAGGTTGAGGCTAAATGAAGTGTGAAATGCACTGGCAGAATGAAGGACAGCTGCCAGCTTCTGGGAGGAAAAAAAAAGGGGGACCAAACAAAAGGGTGGATGAAAAAATAAAATATAAATGTGATAGGGGTCAAGGTTATGATCTAATATTGTTGAACTCGATGTTGAGTCCAGAAGGCTGTAGGGTGCCTAAACGAAAGATGAGGTGCTGTTCCTCGAGCTTTCATCTCCTCCCCCTTTTCCAAGCTTTATGCTTGCTTTAAATCTATTTCATTTCCTGTTTTTTTCCAGTTCTGACGAAAGGTCTTCGACCTGAAACGTTAACTCTGTTTCTCTCTCCACGGATGCTGCCTGGCCTGCTGAGTTTTTCCAGCGTTTTATGTTGTTATTTCGGATTTCCATCATCCGCAGTATTTTGCTATCTCTTTCACTTGATGTCATTTCTTCAAAGCTTTCTGTAGGTATCACATTTACAATATGTAAATTGAAAACACTTTAACTCAAGTGTTTACTTGTTTTCTAGCTATCTCTATTGGTTGCATATTTAATCGTGTTTCCTGTCTTAAGTTTAACATAAAACTATTTTACGACAGGTATTTCTTACTTGATGTCATTCTTTCAAAATCACTTGATTTTTTTAATGTTCTGTGCACCTGTTCGACGTGTTAGATTATAACACTTTACTTGGGTCATTCCATTGTTTTGATTCCAATGTTCAGACGCTCTGGAAGCAAACCTTTGCTTTATCAATAGGGCTTGTTTCTTGGTCAATAACCCATTCCCATATCAAAGCTTATGTTCACAGCTTTGTGTTAACAAACCATCTTATCTCATAAGCCTGTATTGTGCCTACAGCCTATGTCGCTGAGGCTTTCAGACTTTTAAACCCAGTATGTCATTTATTAATTATTTCAGAAATCTGTTCCTTGCATCGTGTTTTTTTCTGAATCCTGGCTATTCCTTCACACCACATCCAGTCGTGAATGGTGGTGAACAATTAAACAACTAATGGGAGGAGTTGGCTTCCTGACCATCCCCATCCTCAATGATGGAGGAGCCCAGCATGTGTGTGCAAAAGACAAGGCTAAAGCATTTGCAACCATCTTCAGCCAGAAGTGCTGAGTGGATGATCCATCTTGGTCTCCTCCTGACGCCCCCACCAACACAGAAGCCAGTCTTCAGCCAATTCAATTCACTCCATGTGATATCAAGAAATGGCTGAGCGCACTGGATACAGCAAAGGCTATGGGCCCCGATGACATCCCGGCTGTTGTGCTGAAGACTTGTGCTCCAGAAATACCCGCGCCTCTAGCCAAGTTGTCCCACTACAGCTATAACACTGGCATCTACCCAACAATGTGGAAAACTGTCAGGTATGTCCTGTTCACAAAAAGCAGGACAAATCCAATCTGGTAATTACCACCCCATCAGTCTACTCTCAATCATCAGCAAAGTGATGGAAGGTGTCATCGACAGTGCTATCAAGTGCCACTTACTCACCAATAACCTGCTCACCGATGTTCAGTTTGGGTTCTGCCAGGACCACTCGGCTCCAGACCTCATTACAGCCTTGGGCCAAACATGGACAAAAGAGCTGAATTCCAGAGGGGAGATGAGAGTGACTGCCCTTAACATCAAGGCAGCATTTAACTGAGCGTGGCATCAAGGAGCCCTAGTAAAATTGAAGTCAATGGGAATCAGGGGAAAAACTCTCCACTGGCTGGAGTCATAAGAACATAACATAAAAACATAAGAATATAAGAAATAGGAGCAGGAGTAGTCCATTCAGCCCCTCGAGCCTGCTCCGCCATTCAATAAGATCATGCCTGATCTTCTACCTCATCTCCACTTTCCTGCACTATCCCCATATCCCTTGATTCGCTTAATTTCCAAAAAATGATCACTCTCTATCTTGAATGTACTCAACGACTGAGCTTCCACAGCCCTCTGGGTTAGAGAATTCCAAAGATTCACCACCCTCTGAGTGAAGAAATTTCTCCTCATCTCAATCCTTAATGGCCGACCCCTTATTCTGAGACTGTGACCCCTGGTTCTAGACTCCCCAGCCAGGGGAAACATCCTCCCTGCATCTACCCTGTCAAGCCCTGTAAGGATTTTGTATGTTTCAATGAGATCACCTCTCATTCTTCTAAACTCTAGAGAATATAGGCCTCGTCTACTCAATCTCCCCTCATAGGACAATCCCCCCATCCAAGGAATCAGTCTGGTGAACCTTTGTTGCACTCCCTCTATGGCAAGTATATCCTTCCTTAGGTAAAGAGACCAAAACTGTGCACAATACTCCAAGTGTGGACTCACCAGGGCCCTATATAATTCCAGTAAGATGTCTTTACTCTTAAACTCAAATCCTCTCATAATAAATCCAACATACCATTTGCTTTTCTAATTGCTTGCTGTACCTGCATGTTAACTTCAGTGATTCGTGTACAAGGACACCCAGGTCCGTCTGAACACCAACATTTCCCAATCTCTCACCATTTGAAAAAAACTCTGCTCTTCTATTTTTCATACCAAAGTGGATAACTTCACATTTCTCCACATTATATTCCATTTGCCAAGTTCTTGCCCACTCACTTAGCCTGTCTATATCCCCTTGAAGCTGCTTTGCATCCTCCTCACAACTTACATTCCCACCTAGCTTTGTATCATCAGCAAACTTGGATATATTACATTTGGTCCCCTCATCCAAATCATTGACATAGAGTGTGAATAGCTGAGGCCCAAGCACTGACCCTTGCGGTACCCCACTAGTTACAGCCTGCCAACCCGAAAATGACCCGTTTATTCCTACTCTCTGTTTTCTGCCCATTAACTAATCCTCAATCCATGCCAGTATATTACCCCCAATCCCATGAGCCCTAATTTTGCTTAATAACCTCTTGTGTCTCACCTTATTGTGGTTGTTGGTAGTCAATCATCTCAGCCCCAAGACGTCGCTGCATGAGTTCCTCAGGGCAGTGTCCTAGGCCCAACCATCTTCAGCTGCTTCATCAATGACCTTCCCTCCAACATAAGGTCAGAACTGGGGATGTTCGCTGATGACTGCACAGTGTTCAGTGCCATTCACAACTCCTCAGATAATGAAGTAGTCCATGCCCACATGCAACAAGACCCGGATGCCATTCAGGCTTGGGCTGATAAGTGGCAAGTAACATTCGCACCACACAAGTGCCAGACAATGACTATCTCCAACAAGAGAGAGTCTAACCACCGCCCCTTGATATTCAACGGCATTACCATCACTGAATCCCCCACCATCAACCTCCTGGGGGTCACCATTGACCAGAAACTTAACTGGACCAGCCACACTAATACTGTGGCTACAAGAGCAGGCCAGAGGCTGGGTATTCTGTGGCGATTGTCTCACCTCCTGACTCCCCAAAGCATTTCCACCATCTACAAGGCACAAGTCAGGTTTGTTTTGGAATACTCTCCATTTGTCTGGATGAGAGCAGCTTCAACAACACTCAAGAAGTTCAACACCATCCAGGACAAAGCAGCCCGCTTGATTGGCACCCCATCCACCACCTTAAACATTCACTCCCTCCACCACCGGTGCACCGTGGCTACAGTGTGTACCATCTACAAGATGCACTGCAGCAACTCGCGCAAGCCTTTTTCGATAGCACCTCCCAAACCCGCGACCTCTACCTCCTAGACAGACAAGGGCAGCAGGCGCATGGGATCACCATCACCTCCAAGAACCCCTCCAAGTCACACACCATCCTGACTTGTAAATATATCGCCATTGCTTCATCGTCGCTTGGTCAAAATCCTGGAACTCCCTCCCTGACAGCACTATGGACGTACCTTCACCACACGGACTGCAGCGGCTCAAGAAGGTGGCTCACCACTACCTTCTCAAGGGCAACTAGGGATGGGCCATAAATGCTGACCTCGCCAGTGACGCCCACATCCCAGAAATTAATAACAAAAAGGTATGGATAAGGCCTGGGCTGAAGGGAAGAAAGCAGTGGTGGTAGTTGCAGTGGTGATGTCAGGGTGGGGGAAGTACTGAGTAGAATGTTCCAGGGCTTGTTGATTTGAGTGCAACTATTCCTAAGCTACAACAAAGACTTTGGTTCAAAAACTAAATGCAAACTGGTTACATTTGCAATAATTGCATTACAAGGAAAGACCAAGGAAACTGGGAATCTTTAGAAGGTGACAAAGAAGAGACTATATAGAAATATATAAGGGCCCGTAATTTCCGATAGGAGGCTTCCTGCGTGCAGATGCCTCATATCGGGAAAAAATCTACGCCCTTACCTGAGGGCTCCCGAGGTCCGGCCATTTCCGATCCTGGGCCTCTCCACAGTCGAAATAGTCAGGGCCCACGTATCTAGACCTGTCAAAAATATGAATGGGGATCACTGAAAAAAGACACTAAAACATTAAATACATTTTTTAAAAACCATCACGTTTTTAAAATGAGTTAAAGTTACATTAAATTAAATACTTTAAACAATAATTAATTTTTTGAAAAAAATAATTAAAGTTTTTTTATGGGGCTAAAAATAAACTTACCTTTTTTAAAAGTATTTTTAAATTATAAATGAGTGAAAAAATTATTTTATTTTTTTACTTTTTTAAAACTCTTATGCTGGTAAAAGCAGGCCTGGCTTTTACCAGGCGTAAGATTTTTAAGGGTTTTCAGCGGGCGGAGGTTCTGCAGAAAGTGGAACTCTCTGCCCGCAGAGGCCCTTCTCCAGGGCAGGCGTCCGATCTGTCAAGAGGATTCTTGACAGATCGGAAATGCTGGTTTTCAGCGCATGCGCTTTGCATGCCTGAAACCGGCATTTCCGTTGTCCCTACGGGTGTGTACACAGCTCGTACACACCCGTAGGCATCGGAAAATACGGGCCAAGATATCAAATAGTATAGATAAGGTAAAAATTTAAACACTACTACAAGGTATTCCAGTACACTAGAATAAAGAACTGTTACAAATTTGGGTCTGCTATAGATACCGTTTAGTGGCATCAATCACTTCTGTGAGTGGGCTGAGCATCGTATTTTAGGGTAGTTGACTCATACTTGCCTATATCTACTTGTACGATAATGCAGAGATGTAACAATAACATCCCCTTGTGTTCTGAACCGGATACTCATGTCATTTGCATATGTATTGTCGTAAGAATGAGCCTTACGCGTGGTGAACTTAAAGTAAGCTTTAATCAACTAAAAAGGTGCTACATACAAAAGAGGTCTTACTCTATGCCTCTCCAGGATCCAACTGATCAGTCCAGTATTTATCCTGGACTAATCACAGGAAGTGATGCAATAAAGTTCGAGTCACAGGAAGCTGTATTGTGTTACCACATTCTCCCCCCCCAAAAGATTAGGAGGCCGGGATGCTCCCTCCATTTCGTAGCCGCCGGACGAGGGAGAGCTGCACCCATTTGGGTTCTCGTAGCGGTAGAGGGCCCCTAGCCCGTTTACCCGCCGCGGGCCGTGGACCAGAGTCCGAGTGATCCAGCCCGCTCTGTGAGGGGTCAGGACGATCCTGACTGTGTAATGGTGCCCGAACAGGTGTCGGGCAGGGCTGTGGCAGATCCGTTTCCGAGCGTATGGTACGGGGTGGATCGTGGCTGCGCGTGCGAGCCCCGACGGGCTCATAGTCAGTCTGCCCCAGGTCGGCACGCTGGAGTGAGGTACCAGCCGGCGTCAGATCCAGATCGTGATGAGAGGCACCTGGCGAGCCCAGAGATGTGCCTGGTACAATATCATCCCCTGGTGTCCCTCTATGTTTCGGCGGGCAGGGAGCCAGATCCCGCAATGACACGGTAGATGTCGTAAGAATGAGCCTTACGCGTGGTGAACTTAAAGTAAGCTTTAATCAACTAAAAAGGTGCTACATACAAAAGAGGTCTTACTCTATGCCTCTCCAGGATCCAACTGCTCAGTCCAGTATTTATCCTGGACTAATCACAGGAAGTGATGCAATAAAGTGCGAGTCACAGGAAGCTGTATTGTGTTACCACATTCTCCCCCCCCAAAAGATTAGGAGGCCGGGATGCTCCCTCCATTTCGTAGCCGCCGGACGAGGGAGAGCCGCACCCGTTTGGGTTCTCGTAGCGGTAGAGGGCCCTAGCCCGTTTACCCGCCGCGGGCCGTGGACCAGAGTCCGAGTGATCCAGCCCGCTCTGTGAGGGGTCAGGACGATCCTAACTGTGTACTGGTGCCCGAACGGGTGTCGGGCAGGGCTGTGGCAGATCCGTTTCCGAGCGTATGGTACGGGGTGGATCGTGGCTGCGCGTGCGAGCCCCGACGGGCTCATAGTCAGTCTGCCCCAGGTCGGCATGCTGGAGTGAGGTACCAGCCGGCGTCAGATCCAGATCGTGATGAGAGGCACCTGGCGAGCCCAGAGATGTGCCTGGTACAATATCATCCCCTGGTGTCCCTCTATGTTTCGGCGGGCAGGGAGCCAGATCCCGCAATGACACGGTAGATTCCCGACCGTCAGGATACCGAATATAGGATTAGGTAGGGTTGACGTCAGTGAGCTCAACCTCATCTACCAGGGGGTCATTCTTAGACGCCCGAACATATCTTCGGAGTAGCACTGGTCCCGGTGCAGTCAGCCACGACGGGAGAGATATCCCATAGGATGAGCGACGCTGAAATCGGAAGAACCGTTCATGAGGCGTCGTATTTGTGGCGGTCGAAAGGAGGGACCGTGTGGAGTGTAATGCGTCTGGAAGTACTGCTTCCCATTGCTGGTTGGGTAGGCCCCGAGATCTCAAAGCCAGACGTACCGCATTCCAGATGATAGCGTTAAAACGCTCGACTTGCCCATTCCCGACCGGATGATAAGGCGTCGTTCTGCTGGCAGCAATACCCCGTTCCGAGAGATAGGCCTTGAGTTCTCCTGACATAAAAGAAGGGCCCCGATCCGAATGAACATAGGATGCCATGCCACAGAAAGCAAATACCTGCTCAAGGCAGCTGATAACCGTGGTCGTCAGCATATTGGGGCAGGGAAAGGCAAACGGAAAACAGGAATACTCATCGACCATGGTCAATAGATAAGTGTTGCGAGTTGAAGAGGGCAACGGCCCCTTAAAATCGATGCTAAGCCGTTGCATTGGCTGGGTCGCATGTATGAGTATACCACCCGAGGGGCGGAAAAACTGAGGTTTCAATTCCGCACAGACTCTGCAGTCCGAGCACATCTTCTTTACATCCCCGGTAGAGAATGGGAGATTTCAGGACCGCACGAAGTGTAGCATGCGAGTAACGCCCGGATGACACAAACCATCATGGATGTCTACGAGCGTAGAGGGTGCCATGGCGGAGCAGAATGCTCGTGTGAGGGTATCCGGAGCCACATTCTCCTTGCCAGGTCGATAGTGGATGGTGTAACCAAAAGAGGCCAATTCCAGCCGCCAAAACTGGATTTTATTATTTTTAATTTTGGTCCGTTTTCGATTATCGAGCATGAAGGCGACCGATCGCTGGTCCATGATTAAGGTAAAGTGCTGGCGAGCTAGGAGATGAGTCCACTTCCGTACTGCCTTTATGATGGCTTCTTTCTCGACTGGAGGATAATGTAGCTCAGCCCCTTGAAAAGTCCTGGACAAAAATGCCACCGGACGACCTTCCTGATTCAGAGTGGCCGAGATCGCCACCTCCGAGGCATCACACTCAACAACAAAAGGAAGACTCTCATCGATGGAGTGAAGAGCCGCTTTCTCCAACTGTTTTTTCAGGAGGTTAAAGGCTGCAACAGCTGCTGTGTCTAGTGGGAATGTGCTGGCCTTCAGTAGAGGTTGGATTCGGTCCGAGAAGTTAGGAATCCATTTAGCATAGTATGCAAACAGGCCGAGGGCCCGGCGCAAGGAGGCCGGATTCTTAGGTGGCGGGAGCTCTTGGAGTGGGCGAAGCCTTTCAGGGTCAGGTTTAATGATGCCATTGCCCACACAATAGCCAAGGATGTTGATGGTTGGTTGTGACTCAATGGATTTAGCCGCATTTAATGTCAAATTACGGCGCTGGAGTGCATCCCAAAATCGTTGGAGATTGGCGTCATGTTCCCGCTGATTGCGACCTGCGACAGTAATATTGTCCAGATAAGGAAACGTATCCTTCAAGTCTTCCTGTTTGACCAGGTCATCCATTGCTCACTGGAAGACAGCCACTCCATTAGTGACCCCAAAGGGGAGGCGACGAAATTGATACAGCCGTCCATTGGCTTCAAAGGCCGTATACTGCTTGTCTGAGACCTTCAAGGGTACCTGATGATAGGCACTTTTCAGATCATATGTTGAGAACACCGTGTACTCAGCCAATTTATTAACCATATCATCGATGCGCGGCAATGGGTATGCGTCCAAGTCCGTATATTGATTGATGGTCTGTGAATAGTCAATGCACAGCCGTTTCTTGTGAGGTTGTAGAGGGTTCTTAACAATAACGACCTGGGCGCGCCATGGCGACGAACAAGGCTCGATGATATCCTCTGCTAAAAGCCGAGAAATCTCAGCCGCAATAAAAGACTGGTCTTCCTGACTGAAACGTCGTGACTTTGTTATAATCGGTTTGCATCGAGGAGGGATACTGGTAAACAGTGAGGGTTCATCCATTGAAGCTGCTGACAATGCACAGAACGGTAATCGAGGTCGTATATTAGAAATAGTGAGTTCAGGTTTGGATCCGCCGAACTCAATGGTGAGCTTCTTATGCTGCTTTTGAAAATCCAGCCCTAAGATAAGATCACTACATAAGTCCTTGAGCACCGAAAGCCGGGTGGAGGGATACCTGTGACCATTAAGTGTTATTTCAACCATACAAAAGCCAGAAATTCTGGTATTAAGTGATGACTGAGCCATCGCAATTGCCTGGTCCGATGGGAAAACATGTAGCTTTAACTCTGCAACAATCTGTTCCCTAATGAAACTATCAGTGCTACCTGAGTCAATTAAGGCATCTAAAGTATGTCCATTAATTGATGCTTTTGTAACTGCATGGAATAGGTTCTGAGGACAAGCAGCTGTAATTGGTGTCGTTGCACAAAGAGTGGCTGAAACTCTAGGTGTGTTTCTTCGAGAGAAAACCCGAGAGGAAGCACGATAGATTTTAGCCGGAACATCTTGATAGGCACTTACCGGGGCAGTTCGGTAGGACTTAGCTTGATAAGCCCTCGTAGAGGCTCTTGATAGGCAAACCTTTGCAAAATGACCCTTTTTGTTGCAATGACTGCAAAACGCATTGCGAGCAGGGCAGAATTTCCGAGGGTGAAACTCATCACCACAAAAGAAGCATTTCTTAGATTGCCAAGAGGCTGCCACAGTGGGGTCATCATCCTCTTCATCAGTGAAGTCATCAGATTGATCGTCAGGGATAAAGTCCTCCCTAATAGAGTTCACCTGTGGCCTCTTAAATTGCCTGACTGTAGTTAAGGCAGCAGACCGAGGTCTGGGCACTGTATAAAGGTCTGCATTTCTTTTTGCCAGATCTAGAGAGCAAGCCATGTCATAAGCTCTCTGAAGCTCAAGGGGTAAAAATTCAGTTGGTTGCGCCTCCCGTTAGCGCCTTAAGAGGGCGCTAATGGGGCGCAAAGCCGCTAACGCCCGGGCGCAGCGATGTTTGCGCCGCTCGGGAACTTAACTTGACATTGTGCGGCGGCGCTAAACTTTACCGCTGCGACCACCTGCGCGCGCAGATTGTGACGTCATTCCATGGTGCAATGCCCTTGTGGCGCCCCGGAGCGGAAATTGAGTGGCGCCCCCTGCCTTACCGCCTGGCGCATCCAACGACCAGAAGACTGGAACGCTATCAATCGCTGTGGGGCTGGGGGGGGCGCTATTTAAAGGGGGCCTCTTCCTGTCTTTTATTGTTGGTGGCATTTTTGAACTACGCATTCTGAGAGAGAGAGGGAGAGACTTCTGGAGAGATTCAACGTTGTGTGAAGGAGTTTTGGGTACTGAGCAGCACTTTGCAGGTTCATTTTGATTTTCCATTCCTTGTATCGATTTAGCAGAGACTGTGGGAGCTGCACTCTGAGCTCTTTGCCTGGTACTCTCCATTGTTCTTTCCAGCACATTTGATGTGCAAGTCTCTCCAGGCCGAGATTCAAGGCTGCAATGAACAGGATGTGGATGGAAAGCAAGATTAACCATCCCCTTTAAGAACTGGCCCGTGCCATTGTGTGTGTGTTCCATTGCTGACTGACATTACATGAGCTTCGCCAGCGCTCTGAGTTAGCGCCTCACTCCTTGGCCTTTGCGCCTTAAGACAGGTGTGCAGCGCCTGATTTAGCGCTCCACTCACCTCCCGGGGCGGTAAAAGTGAAGTTTCCAGTCAGTGCCGATAATTAGCGCCAGGCGCTAATATTTGCGTCCAGACGATATTTGCGCCCCAAATGGGGCGCGACCTAATTTTTACCCCCAAGTGTCTTACTTTCCAGTAGACGCTGGCGTATAAATGGGGAGGCAAGCCCGCAGATGAAAGCATCACGGATCATTTCTTCACGGTACAGTTCAGCTGAGGCCGCCTGAAAGTTACAGTCCATACTAAGTCTGCGAAGCTCTTGGAGGAATTTATCAATGGATTCCTCCGACCCTTGTTGGGCTGTAGCTAGTAGATGTCTGGCATAGACCTCATTCGGTGTCTTAGTATATAGTCTTTTAAGCGTCCGAATTGCCTCCTCGTAACTGCCCCATTCCTCGACATACTGAAATACATTCGGGGTGACACAGTTGATGAGTATCCGCAACTTTGAGTCATCATCAGCCTTGCAATATTTGAGAAAATTGTCAAACGTGCGATACCAGTGTTTCCACACCTTACCGGCTGCTGGGGTGTTTGGGTCCAAGTCAAGACGCGATGGTTTAAGGATGTTTTCCATGATGGGTGATTCCCTGGATCCTTAGTTCCGAGTTCGTCCAAAAATTTTGAGTGCGAAGTTTTTCAAAGTTGATTAAATTGTCGTAAGAATGAGCCTTACGCGTGGTGAACTTAAAGTAAGCTTTAATCGACTAAAAAGGTGCTACATACAAAAGAGGTCTTACTCTATGCCTCTCCAGGATCCAACTGATCAGTCCAGTATTTATCCTGGACTAATCACAGGAAGTGATGCAATAAAGTTCGAGTCACAGGAAGCTGTATTGTGTTACCACATGTATTTTTTCAATTTCTCCAGAGATTAACTGAATTAACATTAGACGAGATGAAGTTTGGTTGAAATCATAAGCTGCTTGATTCCACAGTAGTCAGAAACATACATAGCAATAGGTATGATCAGAGTCATTTAGTTCAAACGATACAATTTATATTCATGTAATGATGCAAAATGAAGAATACACAGAACCTCCACTTCCATGGGTCATCTTACTTAACTTAAACAACAACTTGCTTTAATATAGCGTCTATACCATAGTAAAAGGTCCCAAGGCATTTCACAGGAGCGTAATCAGATGAATATTGACACCGAGCCAAAGAAGGAGACATTAGTATAGGTGACCAAATGCTTGGTCAAAGAGATAGGTTTTAAGGAGTATCTTAAAGGAAAGAGAGATGGAGAGGCAAAGAGGTTTAGGGAGGGAATTCCAGAGCTTAGAGCCTAGACGGCTGAAGGCACAGCTGCCAATGGTGGGGCGTAGGAAGTGGGAGATGCAAAAAAAGCCAGAGTTGGAGGCACACAGTGCTCTTGGAGGGCTGTAGGGCTGCAGGAGGATACAGAGATTATCTCTCTGCCTGTTTCTACAGTCCAGGGAAGAACCACTCTCCCTGCAGTCTCCTGTCTATTGCAATATTTGGCTGCCTGCCTGAGCAGCATCCCATTTCCAAATGCCCAACTGCCTTCTGTTCTGTTTTTAAAAAGCCTCTTGCTCAGT
Organism: Squalus acanthias; assembly: GCA_030390025.1. NCBI lineage: Eukaryota > Metazoa > Chordata > Chondrichthyes > Squaliformes > Squalidae > Squalus > Squalus acanthias. Next base: position 68,246,910 of record CM059431.1, read on the forward strand.
GTTACAAAGCCTGTATCTTTCACATGCTGACAGAGATAAAAAAATAGTTTTCCAAAACAATTCTTCACATAAAGAGTGATCAACACTTAGAAAGATCTTCAGGGTTACGTAAGGAAGTCAAAACTCTAGATTCATTAAAGAGTTAGTGAGATAAGATAAGGAGGAGGAATGTAATTGTTTTTATTCTAGATGGATGAGCTAAAGTAGACTGGATGACCTTCCTCATCTATACTATCCTGTAATCTGGCACCGGTCATATCTATTTTGTGATATTGACTCGCAGCGCCCCAAGAGGAATGCGGGGTGCTTCCAGTAGCGCCCAGCTTCCCTCTTGGGGTGCAACCACTCAATTTCCGGCGTGGGGGTGCTAATTTTTCTGGGGCGCTAAAAGTAGCGCCCCGGCGAAGTTAACGCCCAAATGGGGCGCTACTCAATTTTTAGCCCCTTGAGTTGGAGTGCGAGTTACAGATACTCTGGGAGATAAGTGAGCGGGAGGAATTTCTGGATAGTTGTCTCCAGAGTGTATTCACACCTCAGAGGAAAGCCTCAGTGCAGGAAGGGGAGCATGTGATTGTCTGTCAGTAGGGTGTGGGGAATCGAGGGAAGATAGAGGAGGAGATCCTGTAGACACTGGTCCTGTCTAACAGGTACAAGTACTTGTACTTGATACCTGTGAGGATAAGGCGAAAGGCTGCAGGGAGGACAGCCAGCATGCTGACCTAGGCACCATGGAGCAGAAGGCTGTCCAAAGTGGGGAGGAGCAGAATAAAAGTGCAGTAGTTATAGGGGATTCATTAATTATGGGGATAGATAGCATCCAAGGCAGTCACGATCAAGAGTCCCTAAGGATGTGTTGCCTACCTGGTGCCAGGTTAAGGGATATCTCAATGCAGCTGAAAATTTGGAAAGGGAGGGGGAAGATCCAGTTGTTGTGGTCCATGTTGGGACCAATGACATAGGGAAGAAAAGGGAGGAAGCTCTGCTGAGGGAGTATCAGGAGTTAGGAGCTAAATTAAAAACATGACCTCAAGGGTGCAGAATTATTAACTGAACCACGTGCTAATTGGCATATGGAAAAACAAATCAGGAAGGTGAACAGGTGGCTAAAGGATAGGTGTGGGAAAGAGGGGTTCAATTTCATGGGAACTGGTGTAAAAATATGGGCTTTTGAGTGTAGTTTGAGGGATCAGGCATTGCAAGAGTTAAATGACCCCAAGCTTTTTGTTAGAATGGCTGTTCTGCAAATTCCACAGCTTTCAGATTGTAGGTGCTGAATGTGTCACAAATGACTTTCTGTATGCTGAAGATACACTTCTATTGTAAGGAAAAGAACATGAGTTGCCTACATGTCTCCAGCTCTATCTCTTATCTCTTTCTCCCTATGGAAACGTTTGAGCGACTGCGAGTCGTTGAAGCATAAGCAGCTAAATTCCTTTTATTACTTTTCAGTATTAAGATCTGCTAGAGCCTGGTTTAATACTAAGATGGCCAGTTTATAGTTTTTATTAAATTAATAGTTTTATTAATTTGGTCTTATTCCTGTTAGAATTAGGTTAAAGTATATTAAAAACCAGACTCTAAGTAGAAGCTGTTGTCCAGCAAGGTCCTGGATTACATCATCACCATGGAAACAGAAAAAGCTTGTACTGGGCTCAGATAAGGGAGGGCCTGAGGCCTGTGCTGGCCACAGACCTGGCCGGGTTCCTGATTGGGTAGAATGGGGTGTATGGGAGATATATGATTGGATAGATCTTTCCATAGTTCCACTTCTTGGGGTATATCATAGTGGGTTTGGGTCAGGAAGGGCACTGATCCAGACTGGTGCAAATGCGTATACAAGTAGAAGGAACAAGGAATGGGCCACGCCTACTACCCAAACATAAGAACATAAGAACATAAGAAATAGGAGCAGGAGTAGGCCAATCGGCCCCTCGAGCCTGCTCCGCCATTCAATAAGATCATGGCTGATCTGATCCTAACCACCAATCTACTATCACAGAACCATCTCCTGAACCTAACAGAATTAGACACCCAAAATAGGAGCAGGATCAGGCTACACGGCCCCTGGGCCTGCTACGCTACCCACAGGGCCATGACCGATCCGAACCTAGACTCATGTCCAAATTCCTGCCCGCTCCCCGTAACCCTTAATTCCCTTTACTTCTAGGAAACTGTCTATTTCTGTTTTAAATTTATGTAATGATGTAGCTAATTTATGTAATGATGTAGGACAGTTAGGACAGTTATAACAGGTAATATGATTCTTAATTGTATTTTGTAAATGGCTGCTCAAATACTGTAATGTGTTAAGTCTCACTTATGCTTAAATAAAAACATAACTGTTACCAATATGAAGTCAGATTCAAACCTTTGAACAAACAGTCCTAAGGGACTCCAATTTTTTTTTACAGTGGCGAGTCTAGCCCAGGAGCTGACTAACAGTTATTGATATATTTCGGTGTAAATGGGATCCTTGGACTGGCGAGGTTGTCTGCCTAGCCATTTAAGGAAGAAAACTTTCGGGGAGTGTAGGACACCTTGACCTACCACGAGTATTGTGGCAATTCATTAGAGATCATGGATGGTGGACTCAAACAATGTTGAGAGGTCCAGAGATAAGAAATTGGTGTCATTTTTGAGCATTCCAGACATGGACTCGTATCGAAGGGCAACAGAATTAAGGGTGGCAGACTCAGACAATGTTGACAGGGCCAGAGATAAGACAGACTTAGTGTCATCTTTGAGCAGTGCAGAAGTGGACTCGTATGAAAAGGCAACAGCGTGGATCCAAAGCCAAATAACCCTGGGCAAAATCAAATAGATAAAGGCAGGTCATTGTTATACAGTGCAGCCCTCGTTTATGTGCAACATGGTGACATAAGGGATAACAACTATCACAGAGATGAAATAGAGAGTGAAAAAGAACGCCAGCAGCTAGAAACTAGGAATGATGATCCAAGCTTTATGCTAACCCAACTCCAGGCGGTGAATGCGATAGCAGTGGAACAAGCTCCGTGAACTCTGCAAATGGAAGAAAAGAACAGGAATTTAGAGAACCAAAATAAGCTGCTGAGACGACAGTTCAAAAGGTGAAAGAAAAGAAACTTAAAGTTGAAACCGGCACTGAAGCTGATGGTAAATGTTGCCAGCTTCTTTGCCGAGAAAAATGAAACACGAGAATTTATGAGTGAAAGGAAACTTAAAGGATGCTGGAATTTCAGTTTGTGTGAAAGTGTGGGTAAAAGTTTCGGAGTTTTTTTGACTATGAATGTTATCACCCCCCGGAGGCACTAAGGGGAGACGCAAAGGAGGCCAATTTCTCCCCCCAAATATTTTTACAATTATATTTTTAAAAAGGTAGTCAAGGGTAATGTGGGCCCTTTAAAAACAGATCGGGGTAATATGAAAATGAAAATAAGGAATTGGCAGACTTATTCAATAATTACTTTGGCCAGCAATTTAACAGGAAAGAGTGAGTGGGTTTGGGAGCGGAGGGGGGAGGTTAAAAGCGCTGAAATTGACAGCGCATAGGGAAACCAGCTTCAACCCGCCGGCTTCCACATTTAACTGGAGTGCATTCGGCTGTGAGCGAGAAACCCACTCAGTAGAGGTAGGTTAGCAATTGAAAGAAATTAACAGCTAGTTAAGAGGCTATTAAGAGCCTTTTTTACCTGGGTTTCAAGTTTTATTGTGTGTGCACGGGATTCCTGCACCTCACCAGTGAAAGCAAGGTGCGAGCACAGCGGCAATTGAGGGGGCTGAACAAATTACAGTCAAAAAATCCGATAAGTGCTGAGACCTCACACCGGCTTCCTTGCCTAAGGGAAAGGCTTTTGCTCACAGCACTTGTTCTGAGAGTTTGCTTTCAGGAGTTTGCAGGTAGTTTCTACAACTTTGGAGGTCACTCTCAGTACACTGGAAGTCACTCTCAGTACACTGGCAGTCACTCTCACTACATTAGAGGATTGTGTGTCTGATCTGCACTTTACTACTCTTATCTATCAGACCAGCATGGGTGCCACTTATGCTGTTTCACCCTGGACCTCAGATGAGTTCAAAAGGTGAAAGAAGAGAACCTTAAAGTTGAAACCGGCACTGAAGCTGATGGTAACTCCCCAAAACCTTTCCACCATCTACAAGGCACAAGTCAGGAGTGTGATGGAATACTCTCCACTTGCCTGGATGAGTGCAGCTGCAACAACACTCGACACCAGAAGCTGGCAGCATTTTTTTTTTCGCTTATTGGATGTGGGCGTCACTGGCAAGGCCAGCATTTATTGCCCATCCCTAGTTGCCCTTGAGAAGGTAGTGGTGAGCCACCTTCTTGAACCGCTGCAGTCCGTGTGGTGAAGGTACTCCCACAGTGCTATTAGGGAGGGAGTTCCAGGATTTTTACCCAGCGACGATGAAGGATCGGCGATATATTTCCAAGTCAGGATGATGTGTGACTTGGAGGGGAACTTGGAGGTGATGCTGTTCCCATGCGCCTGCTGCCCTTGACCTTCTAGGTGATAGAGGTCACGGATTTGGGAGGTGCTGTCAAAGAAGCCTTGGTTACTTGCTGCAGAGCATCTTGTAGATGATACACACTGCAGCCATGGTGCATGGAGGGAGTGAATGTTTAAGGTGGTGGATGGGGTGCCATTCATGTGGGCTGCTTTGTCCTGGATGTTGTCTGTAATGTATTATCACATGATTTGTCACATGGTTTGTCACATGGCTTAGTATGAGCATGCTCAGTTCACTCTGGCCTAATAAAACAAGCACATGGATTGGCAACTCATTGTGTCTCTGTCTTTCATTTGTACTACCCACATATACTATATTTTTGCAACAAGGATGGGATTCCAAAGCCATTTTTAGGGATCATGGAAGGACACAGTGTTCAACCTTCGGGTGGAAAAGTTTAAGGTGAATTTGTGACACCTAAACTGAATTGTTCTGATGTTTTACTGTTAATGCTGATGCAGAATCATCTGTGCTTCACCGTCCCGTGTATGTATACACAGCAACAGCAGCGTTGATTCTCACAGGTACACAGGTAGCGTGCTGAGTCACTGTTTGATGGGATCGGGACAATCATGGCCGCGCCTACGGGATTCATCAGAAGCCTCGACATGTATGACTGAGCTCGCGAACCATTCAGTTCTTACATTGAGCGGATGGGAATGTTTTTTAAGGCCAATAACATTATTGAGACCGAAGGTATTTTGTTCAAGCTCAAAATAAAGTAATTTGTGAATGGATTAAAGCAATTTTTCTAACGGCGATCGGGCCAGAAGACTACAGAATGTTGACAAACCTACTCGTGTCAGGGAACGCGAAGGATGTGTCATTTGAAGACATTGTCGAGAAACTCGAGGTCCATTTTGACCCAAAGCCGTTAGAAATAGCAGAGAGCTATAGGTTTGGTATCAGAAACCAAAAACAAAGTGAAACCATCAGTGAGTACATTGTAGCTCTTAAAAACCTGTTTCTGCATTGTAACCTCGGCACATTTTTGGATCGTGCGTTGCAAGATCAGTTTGTGTGTGGACTGATGGATGAGCATGTGAAGGAATAATCCATATAACCTATTCAGAAAAAAACACCATTCTATGAAAGAATTCTGGCCCTTATTAAAACATGACAAACTAGGTCTGGAAATCTAAAAACCTAACAATGGAGAAGCTGTATTGTTAACAGCATTCTGGCTATGGGGATGGGATGGTTGTTGACACTGAGTCAATGGCCTTGTTGAAACAGAAGGTTGGAGGCTCCTGACGGTCTGAATCTTTGGGAGCAGACAATGGTGCATCCTGGTTAAGGTGTTCTAAGTTACTCTTCGTAAACAGGTACATAAAATTAAGTAACATATGCCTTCGTAAAAATGACATCAAGTAAAAGAAACACCTGCTGTCACACCGTTTTTGTGTTAAGCTCAAGACACCTACACAGGAGACATAATTCTGTATTGCTACCAGCTGAACTGACTGTAAGAATAGCAGGGGTCCGCAGAAAAATGACTAGAGATAATTAGCTTACATCAGCAGAAAACCTTAAAGGAGATACCACTGGAAAAGGGTATAAATATTGAACTCACAAATAGGATAAGAGATTCGCTGTAAAGGGGCAAAGCGATTCTTAGGCTTCAGAGGCGGCTCTGTAAGTCTACAACTCTTTGTATCTCGGGGATCAAGGTACTGTATTTGATTTTGGTGGATATCCTGAATTAACTTTAAGAACTGTAAAACTGTAGCGAAGTTAAAATTTGAGAGTAAGGATCTCTGATAATAGAATTGTAAGCTTTCTGTTTTTGGAACTGTTAATGTTGCGATTGACTCACCAACTGTAAAATACATGTCGGTTCTTTAATAAATCTATTTTTAGAATTATCTCACATAATACTTCTGTATCAAACTCGTGAACTCAATCTCTGTATACTCTTTGGTGAAGAGTTGCAGAATTCTGGGGGAGTTTTCCGGACCCTCATAATATCCAGAACATTACAGTCTAGCTAAACTTATTAAAAGTGCTATCTGGAGGATAGTAACATCTTCAGGTTGTCCCTTTCCTTTAGGGAGAGATGGTCCAGACCTTTAGACCCAATTAAGCGTCTTTAGGATTCGGCTACCTCTAACTTTAGTTGAAAGTGAACGTCTGAGGAATACGCCTGATCTGGGGTAGCCCTAAAGGGGCTAGGACTAGTAATAATCCCTTCAAGCACACACAGTCCATGTTACTGAACACTCCGAACCTAACATTTGACATAGCATGCAAAATTGCCCCATCTATGGGGATGGCATCTAAGAATGCTAGGGTGCTCCGTCCAACTCAAGTGACTAGTGCAGCTGAGGTCTACAGTCACAAAGCTACCACCAAACCTAAAGCTGTGAGACCAAGTCAAAAGCATGTTGATGAGAGCAGTTCAGTGAATTGTTATCGCTGCAATGGAAATCACTCACCACAGTCCTGCCAATATAGAAATGCTAAGTGTTTTTACTGCCAGAAGCAAGGCCATATTTCAACAGCTTGCAGAGCTAGATTTAAAGCAGGAAGTAAGAACCATTCTAGTGGCAATGCAAAGCAGCGACGCCAAAAGGGAGGAATTCACAATATTGAAGTGAACATACCTGATGTTGAAGAACTAGACACCTACAGTATCTATGCCAGTAACAGCAATGCAAGCAGTCATGAGAAAGACTTCCAAACAAAACTTTTGATCAACAAGTAATATATTGCTATGTGTATTGACATGGCGGCGGACTACTCTGTCATGAGTAAGGACACATATGAGAGTAAGTTTAACCAAATACCACTTCCAAAGAGTACCATAGAGATAAAAACCTACTCTGGAGAAATCCTAGAGACATGTGGACAAATGGAATGTACAGTTCAACACAATGGCCAGTCAGTAAAGCTGTCTATTATTGTAGCGAGCTACAACAACAGGCCAGCTCTCATGGACAAAGACTGGTTGAGAAAGTTAAAACTAGACTGGAAAAACATCTTCAGTGTAGATGCTTCAAAGAAGCAACTCAACACAATGCAGACCAAGTACGAAAGCATGTTCACAGACAGTTATGAGGGCATCACTGGGTATGACGCGCATATCTGTATCAAGTCCAACATGAAGCCTGTCTATTGTAAGGCAAGGCTGGTCCCCTATGCATTGAAAAAGCAGGTGGAGGAAGAGCTAGCAAAGCTCAGAGAGAAAGAGTGCTAGTACAACTGACAAAAGTGAATGGGCTACCCCGATTGTGGTGGTGCCCAAAGCAGATGAAACTGTACACTTGTGCAGTGACTACAAAGTTACTATCAACCAAGCAGTTGACGATGAGCAGTACCTGTTACCTACATCGCAAGATTTATATGCAGCACTCTCTGGGTCAAAGGTTTTCTCCAAGCTTCACCTGTTGCATGCTTACGCTCAGCTGAATGTTGACAAAGAGAGTCAAAAGTATTTCACCATTAGCACACACAAGGGACTGTACTCACACACCAAGCTGCCTTATAGCGTAAGGTCCTCCCCCAAAATCTTCCAGGCTACGATGGATAAGGTTTTGCAAGGAGTTCCAAATTGCTTATGCAATCAAGACGATGTGCTGATCGCAACAAGCAGCGAGGAAGAAAATCTAGAAGTATTAGATATAATGCTTCAAAGGTTGAATGCCCACAATGCCAAATTGAAAAGGAGCAAATGTGCTTTTGTGCAGCCCGAGGTTGTGTATCTTGGTCTAAAAATTGATGCAAATGGCTTGCAACCAGTGAAGGAAAAGATTGATGCTGTCATCAATGCTCCAAAGCCACAGAATGTGTCTGAGTTAAGAGCTTTCCTTGGAATGGTCCAGTACTATGCACATTTCCTACCTGAGTTAGCGACCATGTTAACTCCATTGCACGAGCTCCTCAAGAAGGATGTCCAGTGGAAGTGGACAAAAGCGCAACAGGAAGCTTATGACACTTGTAAGAGAAGTCTCTCTAGCGATGCTCTACTTGTGCACTACAACACAGAGCGTGAGCTTAAGTTAGCATGTGATGCTTCCAGTTACGGTGTGGGAGCTGTCATAGGCCATGTAATGGATGACGACCACGAGAAACCAATCGTGTTCACATCACGAATCTTCACAAAGAGCGAAAGAAGCTATGAGCAAATTGAAAAGGAAGCACTCGCCATAGTGTTTGGAATCAAGAAATTCCAACAGTTCCTGATCGGCAGAAGGTTTACCCTGATTACCGATCACAAACCACTCCTAGCAAATCTGCTATCCCTGCAATGGTCGCATTAAGAATGCAACGTTGGGCAGTGTTGTTGTCACAAAATGACTACACGATTGAATATCGCACTTCAAAGCAAAATGCAATCGCAGATGCCTTGTCCAGGTTGCCACATGAGGACTCATGTGTTGGGAGTGAAGGTGCGATTTACACGCTAGGTGCAGTTGACAAAGACTTTCCCGTGAATGCAACTGAGATTGCAGATGAGACTCAAAAGGACTCAGTGCTGAAAAGAGTGTCTGAAAACACCTTGAATGGATGGACTGATCAGTGTCTGGACACAGAATTGAAACCATTCCATAATCGTCGTACTGAATTGTCCTGTGAGCAAGATTGTATTTGAGAGGGGAATACATACATTTTTTTTAAAGGGGAAAGCAGTGTAATGTATTAATAAAACAAGCACATGGACTAGCAACTCATTGGGCCAAAAATTCGGCACTTGCCGGGTGAGTACGCGCTGTGTACTCACCCGTAAGGGATCTGAAGTGCCGGTTTCCTGCATGCACTGCATATGCGCGGGAAACCGGAACTTCCGGTCTCGTGAAGGGAGGGGTTGAGAGGTGAACCGCGTGCGCGGTAGAGGCTGTGTACACGCAGCGAACTTAGGTTTTTTTTCAGGTTTCTCCGGGAGGGTAAGTATTGAAGAAGCTGCGCTTTTAAAAAGGAGGCGCAAGACCCGTTTTCAACAAGGTAAGTGGTTAATTAATTACAATTTTAAAAAAATTTCAACAGGTTTATCTTTTTTAGATACTTTAAAGAAAGGTAAGTTTATTTTTAGCACTGTTAAAAAGTATTTTAATTTTTTCAAAAATTTAAATTTGTTTAAAGTAGTTAATTTATTTAACTTATAGTTATTTTTAAAATGTGATGTTTTTTTTAAATTTATTTGAAGTTTAGGTGTTGTTTTGGGGCCGATTTCAATTCATAGATTTGACAGATCTTCCTGTCAAATCTATGAATGAAAGATGGTCTGCTGCCATTGGCTCTCCATGGCCCACGTGATCCCAGGGGACGCATCGCACTAACTACGCCCCTGGGATACACAAGCACTGCACGCCGGCAGCTGCAGGAGGCCCAGGAGCTGAAGTCCCCGTGGGCCCAGAGGTCAACGGCAGGCGCGGTAGGTAGGTGCGCGCGGGATCCTTGCACCCGCGGGAACCCAGGGAGCCTAATTTCTGTGCCAATGTGTCTCTGTCCTTCATTTGTCCTACCCATATATATTATATTGTTGAGCTTCTTGAGTGTTGTTGGACCTGCACTCACCCAGGCAAGTCATACTGCTGACTTTTGCCTTCTAGATGGTGGAAAGGCTTTGGAAGTCAGAAGGTGAGTCACTCACTGCAGAATACCCAGCCTCTGGCCTGCTCTTGTAGCCACAGTAATTATGTGGCTGGTCCAGTTATGTTGCTGGTCAATGGTGACCCCCAGGATGTTGATGGTGGAGGATTCGGAGATAGTACTGCCATTGAATGTCAAGGGGCGGTGGTTAGACACTCACATGTTGGAGATGGTCATTGTCTGGCACTTGTGTGGTGTGAATGTTACTTGCTACTTATCAGCCCAAGCCTGAATGTCGTCCAGGTCTTGCTGCATGCGGGCTTGGACTGCTTCATTATCTGAGGAGTTGCGAATGGAACTGAACACTATGCAATCACCAGCAAACATCCACATTTCTGACCTTATGGTGGAGGGAAGGTTATTGATGTAGCAGCTGAAGATGGTTGGGTCTAGGACACTGCCCTGAGGAACTCCTGCAGTGATGTCCTGGGACTGAGATGATTGGCCTCCAACCACCACAACTATCTTCTTTTGTGCTAGGTATGACTTCAGCCAGTGGAGATTTTACCCCTGATTCCCATTGACATCAATTTTACTAGGGCTTCTTGATGCCATACTTGGTCAAATGCTGCCTTGATGTCAAGGGCAGTCACTCTCACCTCACCTCTGGAATTCAGCTCGTTTGACCATGTTTGGACCAAAGAAAGAAAGAAAGACTTGCATTTTATATAGCGCCTTTCACGACCACCGGACATCTCAAAGCACTTTACAGCCAATTAAGTACTTTGGAAGTGGAGTCACTGTTGTAATGTGGGAAATGCGGCAGCCAATTTGCGCACAGCAAGCTCCCACAAACAGCAATGTGATAATGACCAGATAATCTGTTTGTTTTTTGTTATGTTGGTTGAAGGAGAAATATTGTAAAGAGGTCTGGAGCCGAGTGGTCCTGGCAGAACCCAAACTGGGCATCAGTGAGAATGTTATTGGTGAGTAAGTGCCACTTGATAGCACTGTTGATGACACCTTCCATCACTTTGCTGATGATTGAGAGTAGACTGATGGGGCAGTAATTGGCCGGATTGGATTTGTCCTGCTTTTTGTGGACAAGACATACCTGGGCAGTTTTCCACATTGTCGGGTAGATGCTAATGTTGTAGCTGTACTGGAACAGCTTGGCTAGTTCTGGAGCACAAGGCTTTAACACGAAAGCAGGGATGTTGTCAGGGCCCATAGCCTTTAATATATCCAGTGCACTCAGCCGTTTCTTGATTATCACATGGAGCAAATCGAATTGGCTGAAGACTGCATCTTTGATGGTGGGAACGTCAGGTACTTATGGCTGAAGATTGTTGCGAACGCTTTAACCTTGTCTTTTGCACTCACGTGCATCATTGAGGATGGGGATGTTCATGGAGCCTCCTCTTCCTGTTAGTTGTTTTATTTTCCAGCACCATTCATGACTGGATATGGCAGGACTGTGGAGCTTTGATCTGATCCGTTGGTTGTTGTGATGCTACCAAGCCACTCTTGGTGATGGACGTTGAAGTCCCCCAACCAGGTTTTTCCCTCATGTTGGTTCTCTCACCACCTGCCGCAGGCCCACCCTGGCAGCTATGTCCTTCAAGGCTCATCCAGTAGTGGTGCTACCGAACCACTCTTGGTGATGGACATTGAATTTCCCCACCTAGAGTACATTCTGTGCCCTTGCAACCCTCAGTGCTTCTTCCAAGTGGTGTTCAACATGGAGGAGTACTGATTCATCAGGTGAAGCCGGGTGGTAGGTGATAATTAGCAGGAGGTTTCCTTGCCCATGTTTTACCTGTTGCCATGAGGCTTCATGGGGTCCGGAGCCAGTGCACTCCCTCTGAACTGTATACCACTGTGTCACCACCTCCGGTGGGTCTGTCCTGCCACTGGGACAGGACAGGCCCAGGGATGGTGATGGAAGCATCTGGGACGTTGGCTGAAAGGTATGATTCAGACTGTTGCTTGACTAGTTTGTGGGAAAGCTCTCCCAATTTTGGCACACGTCCCCAGATGTTAGTGAGGTGTGCCTTTGTCGTGGCCGGGTGATCCATCCGGTTTTATTCTTATTATTGTTTTTCCTACAAATGGCTTGCTGGGCCATTTCATAGGGCAGTTAAGAGTCAACCACATTACTGTGGGTCTGGAGTCACACATATGCCAAGTAAGGACAGAATATTTCCTTCCCTAGAGGACATTAGTGAACCAGTTGGGTTTTTACGACAATCCGGTAGTTCAATAGTCATCATTACTGATACTAGCTTTTTATTCTGAATTTAAATTCCACAGCTGCCATGGTGGGATTTGAACTCATGTATTCTGAGATCACTAGTCCAGGCCTCTGGACTACTAATCCAGTAACATAACCATTCCACTCCATCATTGTGTAGCTCATCTGTAACCACAAAAAGATCATCATGCAGATTCCCAGGGAGCTGTCATGATTTATTTGTCCTACGCCAGTCCCCCCTCCCTCAGCTCTTCGCACCTCCGACCAGACATACCGGCTGGCTGCTTGGAGATAAGGGGTATCCATTGAAGACGTGGCTGATGACACCCTTGAGACGGCCAAGCAATGAGGCCGAAGAGCGCTACAATCAAAGCCAAATGACAACAAGATGTGTAATAGAGCAAGCAATTGGGATGCTGAAGATGCGCTTCAGATGCCTGGACAGATCTGGAGGAGCCCTTAAATACGCACCAGCCAGGGTCTCCAGAATGATTGTGGTGTGGTGCGCTCTGCACAACATAGCACAGCAGCGAGGATTGGAGCTACTAGAGGAGCAAGGCGCAGAACGCAGACCCTCTTCGGAGGAGGAGGAGGAGGAACACGAACAGCAGGAGGAGGAAGAGGAGGAGGAGGAGGACCTTGGTGTGGTCATGGTACCAGCAGCGGTGCACATTGGTGCCCGGGATGCCCGGGATGACTTCATAATGGCACAATTTAGTTAGGTTGCACCAATGCACAGATGCTGAACCCATTTATCCCCCCGCCCCCCAACCACAAAGCAGTCCTACAATGACCAAATCATTCCTTTCACAGACGCCCATTGCTCGCAGTTAAGTCATGACTTACCATTCATTACAAGTGGCAAGGCCTCTTGCCAGGCAGCAGGCAAAAATGGGAAAGACGGGAAAGTGGTGCAAAGAAATTATTTTATGTGCCTCCAGAAATCAACATAACCTTAACAGTGTAACATTGTCTAACACACACATGTGATGTGCATACCCTTGTACAACTAGAATTTTTTCATCTTCCTCTTCCTACCACTTCTACGATGTGCAACCCCTGTGGCTTCAGCAGAGGTACAGGCAGGCTGCTCACTTCCCTGTTCTGACTGCTGAGATGCTTATGGCTGACGTCCTCTGGGTTTTGGAACCCGTGAGGGCCCCGCAAAAGACTGCTCCTCCTTAAGCTGTGCAAGGGCAGACTCGGCCTTTGGTAGACGAGGCAACATGTGGGGCTCTGACTGGGGTGGTGGGGGGGGTGGCAACGGGTGAGAAGTGGAATCGCTTTGTGTAGAGTCCCCACTTCCATGTCCCCTCTCACCATCATGCCTCTCATGGCCCACCCGCACATCCCTGCTAGCAAGGAACTGGAGCGCACTTTGCTGCACATCAGTGGGGCGATGAACGGCCAAGTCTAAGGGGGAAAAATTTGGTTGATTTGCACCTTCCATTAGCGGGAGGTTAGCGGTGACGGTAACCGTTAGCGCCCCGCCGCGCTGCGCCTCCGGCAATGACATCATCGCTGTGCGCAGTGCCCCACTCACGCCCTGGCCGCGATCTTCGGTAGCGCCACCTGACTTACCGCCGGACGCTATGTCCAACAGGGTCAAGGGGGCCTACCTGCGGTCAGGGCGGCGCAAATTAAAGGGGAGGTGCCGGGCGGCCATTTTTGTTGCTGGCTGCCTGCCAGCACCTGCCCCCGTTACTGTCCCTGGCTACGCTCCGTGAGTCCGGCATTCTCTTGAGTGCCGGGCTCTTTTGCCGGTACTCCGATCCCTGGTGGCCCAGCTGGGCCCCGGGTCGTGCTGCGCAAGGCCCCTCCCCTTTAATAAGGGGAGGAAGGCCTGCAGTACCACAGCGCGACGTGCTGCAGTGCGTGGCGCTGCTGCATGTAGCGCCGCGAGATTCACTCGCAGCGCCCCAAGAGGGAGGCGGGGCGCTCCCAGTAGCGCCCCGCCTCCCTCTTGGGGCGCTACCAGTGAATTTCGGGCGTGGGGGCGCTAAGTTTTTCGGCGAAGTTAGCACCCCAAAGGGGGTGCGACCCAATTTTGCCCCCTAAATTTTTTATCCATCCTTGTTAAGGTGGCATTCAGAGTGTGCAAGCTGTTGTTGAGGGCATGCATGGACTCATTTGAATGGTGCGTTTGATGCTCTATGCAGGTGGCCAACCTTTCCATGGACAAACACACATCATAGCCGTGGCCTGCGACATCATGCTTGAGATGGACTCCTCCATTCTCCCTACAAGCAAGCACATTGCGGCTGGAATTCCTGCCAGAGCCTCATACATTTTTTGTTGCTCTGCCAGAATCATCCTCTTTGTCGACGGCCCCCGAGGTTCAGCTTCTGCATCCAGCTGAGTAGAGCTTGGAGTGTCCTGTGCCCTCCGACGAGGACTCTTCACTGCTGTCCCTGTCTGCACCATCTGCTCTTGATCACATGTGACCTGTGAGACACAAGGTGACAAAACTACTATCTGACTCAATGGTCTCATCGATGTATGTGTATCTGCGCTGGTGCTTGGTATGCATGTGTCCTGTGATAGTCTACCCTCAGAGCCAGCGACCTCCTCTGAGGAGTCTTCTTCCTCCTCTGGCTCGACTGGCTGTTGGACACTTGATGCGCCTGTGAGTAAAGACATGAATTAGAACTGTCATGATCAGATGTTTTAAGTGAACATTATGCACATGATCATATTTCACTGGCTACTAACACCAAGTCAACATGAGTGACAGTTGTATGCCATTTGGCTGTGTGATATTTAATTCTGTCACCAGGTAGCAGGGAGCTCCCCATCTCTCCATCTCCCACCGCCATCAATGTGGATACTCCAGTTACCTCGAGTGCCGACTCCTCTGCTGCAGTCAGTGTGGCTATGACTGGAGGGCCACCTCCGGTTCTCTGCCTCTCCCGGGTGTTCTGCGCTCTCTTCTCCTGCAAGGAGTGAAACAAGAGATCTTTGAGTGAGAGTCATGGAATGTGTTGAATGGATGGATGGGCAAAATCTGTAGAGGGTGACTATGAGGGAGAGGTGTTACATTGCATTAAGATGAGGGTGAGTGTCAGTGGTGGATGGTCAGATGGGGATGTGAGTAAGTGCATAGACAGAGAGGGATGGGTGCACCTGCAAGGTAGGTTGGTGTGATAGGCTTGGGAAGGTAGAGCAAGGGGGTTGGGGCTGGGGCAACACATACATCAGGATGTACTTGAATGTGGCATTGTACTCACATTTCCTGATCTCATGAGATCATTAAATCTTTTCCTGCATTGAATCCAGGACCTCGCCACCACACTCATGCTGCAATTTCCAGCCATGCCTTCTTGGTGTCTGAGGCTGGCCTCTTCCTCGGTCAGCAGGGAATAGCACCTCCTTGCTACAGGAGTTCCAGAGCGGCATCACTAAATCAAGGGGCAACTTTCGACATACAGGCTGCATTTTCTGTTCTCCAACCAAACCAATCTCCCTCCAACCAAACCAATCTCCCTCCAACCAAACCAATCTCCCTCCAACTAATTAATCTCCCTCCATCCAAATAATCTCCCTCCATCCAAACTAATCTCTCTCCAACCAAACCAATCTCCCTCCAACTAACTAATCTCCCTCCATCCAAACTAATCTCTCTCCAACCAAACTAATCTCCCTCCAACCAAACCAATATCCCTCCAACTAACTAATCTCCCTCCATCCAAACCAATCTTCCTCCAACCAAACTAATCTCCCTCCAACCAAACTAATCTCCCTCCAACCAAACTAACCTCCCTCCAACTAACTAATCTCCCTCCATCCAAACTAATCTCCCTCCATCCAAACTAATCTCCCTCCATCCAAACTAATCTCCCTCCAACCAAACTAATCTCCCTCCAACCAAAGTAATCTCCCTCCATCCAAACTAATCTCCCTCCAACCAAAGTAATCTCCCTCCAACCAAACTAATCTCCCTCCATCCAAACTAATCTCCCTCCATCCAAACTAATCTCCCTCCAACCAAACTAATCTCCCTCCAACCAAACTAATCTTCCTCCATCCAAACTAATCTCCCTCCAACCAAACTAATCTCCCTCCAACCAAACTAATCTCCCTCCAACCAAACTAATCTCCCTCCATCCAAACTAATCTCCCTCCAACCAAACTAATCTCCCTCCAACCAAACTAATCTCCCTCCAACCAAACTAATCTCCCTCCAACCAAACCAATCTCCCTGAAACCAAACCAATCTCCCTCCAACCAAACCAATCTCCCTCCAACCAAACTAATCTCCCTCCAACCAAACTAATCTCCCTCCAAATAACTAATCTCCCTCCAACTAACTAATCTCCCTCCATCCAAACTAATCTCCCTCCAAATAACTAATCTCCCTCCAACTAACTAATCTCCCTCCATCCAAACTAATCTCCCTCCAACCAAACCAATCTCCCTCCAAATAACTAATCTCCCTCCAACTAACTAATCTCCCTCCAACCAAACTAATCTCCCTCCAAATAACTAATCTCCCTCCACTAACTTATCTCCCTCCATCCAAACTAATCTCCCTCCAAATAACTAATCTCCCTCCAACTAACTAATCTCCCTCCATCCAAACTAATCTCCCTCCAACCAAACCAATCTCCCTCCAAATAACTAATCTCCCTCCAACTAACTAATCTCCCTCCATCCAAACTAATCTCCCTCCATCCAAACTAATCTCCCTCCAACTAACTAATCTCCCTCCATCCAAACTAATCTCCCTCCAAATAACTAATCTCCCTCCAACCAAACTAATCTCCCTCCAACCAAACTAATCTCCCTCCAACCAAACTAATCTCCCTCCAACTAACTAATCTCCCTCCATCCAAACTAATCTCCCTCCAACCAAACCAATCTCCCTCCAACTAACTAATCTCCCTCCATCCAAACTAATCTCCCTCCAACCAAACCAATCTCCCTCCAACTAACTAATCTCCCTCCATCCAAACTAATCTCACTCCAACCAAACTAATCTCCCTCCAACCAAACTAATCTCCCTCCAACCAAACTAATCTCCCTCCAACCAAACCAACCTCCCTCCAACCAAACTAATCTCCCTCCAACCAAACTAATCTCCCTCCAACCAAACTAATCTCCCTCCAACCAAACTAATCTCCCTCCATCCAAACTAATCTCCCTCCAACCAAACCAACCTCCCTCCAACCAAACTAATCTCCCTCCAACCAAACTAATCACCCTCCAACCAAACTAATCTCCCTCCAACCAAACTAATCTCCCTCCATCCAAACTAATCTCCCTCCAACCAAACTAATCTCCCTCCAACCAAACTAATCTCCCTCCATCCAAACCAATCTCCGTCCAACCAAACTAATCTCCCTCCAACCAAACTAATCTCCCTCCAACCAAACCAACCTCCCTCCAACCAAACTAATCTCCCTCCAACCAAACTAATCTCCCTCCAACCAAACTAATCTCCCTCCAACCAAACCAATCTCCCTCCAACCAAACTAATCTCCCTCCATCCAAACTAATCTCCCTCCAACCAAACTAATCTCCCTCCAACCAAACTAATCTCCCTCCATCCAAACCAATCTCCGTCCAACCAAACTAATCTCCCTCCAACCAAACTAATCTCCCTCCAACCAAACCAACCTCCCTCCAACCAAACTAATCTCCCTCCAACTAACTAATCTCCCTCCAACCAAACCAATCTCCCTCCAACCAAACCAATCTCCCTCCAACCAAACCAATCTCCCTCCAACCAAACCAATCTCCCTCCATCCAAACTAATCTCCCTCCATCCAAACTAATCTCCCTCCATCCAAACTAATCTCCCTCCATCCAAACTAATCTCCCTCCAACTAACTAATCTCCCTCCATCCAAACTAATCTCTCTCCAACTAACTAATCACCCTCCATCCAAACTAATCTCCCTCCAACCAAACCAATCTCCCTCCATCCAAACTAATCTCCCTCCATCCAAACTAATCTCCCTCCATCCAAACCAATCTCCCTCCATCCAAACTAATCTCCCTCCATCCAAACTAATCTCCCTCCATCCAAACCAATCTCCCTCCATCCAAACTAATCTCCCTCCATCCAAACTAATCTCCCTCCATCCAAACTAATCTCCCTCCATCCAAACTAATCTCCCTCCATCCAAACTAATCTCCCTCCAACCAAACTAATCTCCCTCCATCCAAACTAATCTCCCTCCAACCAAACTAATCTCCCTCCATCCAAACTAATCTCCCTCCAACCAAACTAATCTCCCTCCAACCAAACCAATCTCCCTCCATCCAAACTAATCTCCCTCCAACCAAACTAATCTCCCTCCAACCAAACCAATCTCCCTCCAACCAAACTAATCTCCCTCGAACTAACTAATCTCCCTCCAACCAAACTAATCTCCCTCCAACTAACTAATCTCCCTCCAACCAAACTAATCTCCCTCCATCCAAACTAATCTCCCTCCAACCAAACTAATCTCCCTCCATCCAAACTAATCTCCCTCCAACCAAACTAATCTCCCTCCATCCAAACTAATCTCCCTCCAACCAAACTAATCTCCCTCCAACCAAACTAATCTCCCTCCAACCAAACTAATCTCCCTCCAACCAAACTAATCTCCCTCCAACCAAACTAATCTCCCTCCAACCAAACTAATCTCCCTCCAACCAAACTAATCTCCCTCCAACCAAACTAATCTCCCTCCAACCAAACTAATCTCCCTCCAACCAAACTAATCTCCCTCCAACCAAACTAATCTCCCTCCAACCAAACTAATCTCCCTCCAACCAAACTAATCTCCCTCCAACCAAACTAATCTCCCTCCAACTAACTAATCTCCCTCCATCCAAACCAATCTCCCTCCATCCAAACCAATCTCACTCCAAACAAACTAATCTCCCTCCATCCAAACCAATCTCACTCCAAACAAACTAATCTCCCTCCAACCAAACTAATCTCCCCCCATCCAAACCAATCTCCCTCCATCCAAACCAATCTCCCTCCAACCAAACTAATCTCCCTCCAACCAAACTAATCTCCCTCCAACCAAACTAATCTCCCTCCATCCAAACCAATCTCACTCCAACCAAACTAATCTCCCTCCATCCAAACCAATCTCACTCAAAACAAACTAATCTCCCTCCAACCAAACTAATCTCCCTCCATCCAAACCAATCTCACTCCAACCAAACTAATCTCCCTCCATCCAAACCAATCTCCCTCCAACCAAACTAATCTCCCTCCAACCAAACTAATCTCCCTCCAACCAAACTAATCTCCCTCCAACCAAACCAATCTCCCTCCATCCAAACCAATCTCACTCAAAACAAACTAATCTCCCTCCAACCAAACTAATCTCCCTCCATCCAAACCAATCTCACTCCAACCAAACTAATCTCCCTCCATCCAAACCAATCTCCCTCCAACCAAACTAATCTCCCTCCAACCAAACTAATCTCCCTCCATCCAAACCAATCTCCCTCCAACCAAACTAATCTCCCTCCATCCAAACTAATCTCCCTCCAACCAAACTAATCTCCCTCCATCCAAACTAATCTCCCTCCATCCAAACCAATCTCCCTCCAACCAAACTAATCTCCCTCCATCCAAACCAATCTCCCTCCATCCAAACTAATCTCCCTCCAACCAAACTAATCTCCCTCCATCCAAACCAATCTCCCTCCAACCAAACTAATCTCCCTCCATCCAAACTAATCTCCCTCCAACCAAACTAATCTCCCTCCATCCAAACCAATCTCCCTCCATCCAAACTAATCTCCCTCCAACCAAACTAATCTCCCTCCATCCAAACTAATCTCCCTCCAACCAAACTAATCTCCCTCCATCCAAACTAATCTCCCTCCATCCAAACCAATCTCCCTCCATCCAAACTAATCTCCCTCCATCCAAACTAATCTCCCTCCATCCAAACTAATCTCCCTCCAACCAAACTAATCTCCCTCCAACCAAACTAATCTCCCTCCAACCAAACTAATCTCCCTCCATCCAAACTAATCTCCCTCCATCCAAACTAATCTCCCTCCAACTAACTAATCTCCCTCCATCCAAACTAATCTCCCTCCATCCAAACCAATCTCCCTCCAACCAAACCAATCTCCCTCCAACCAAACCAATCTCCCTCCAACTAACTAATCTCCCTCCAACCAAACCAATCTCCCTCCAACTAACTAATCTCCCTCCAACTAACTAATCTCCCTCCAACTAACTAATCTCCCTCCAACCAAACCAATCTCCCTCCAACTAACTAATCTCCCTCCAACTAACTAATCTCCCTCCAACCAAACCAATCTCCCTCCAACTAACTAATCTCCCTCCAACCAAACCAATATCCCTCCAACTAACTAATCTCCCTCCAACTAACTAATCTCCCTCCATCCAAACCAATCTCCCTCCAACCAAACTAATCTCCCTCCAACTAACTAATCTCCCTCCAACCAAACCAATCTCCCTCCAACTAACTAATCTCCCTCCAACCAAACCAATCTCCCTCCAACTAACTAATCTCCCTCCAACCAAACTAATCTCCCTCCAACCAAACTAATCTCCCTCCAACCAAACCAATCTCCCTCCAACTAACTAATCTCCCTCCAACCAAACCAATCTCCCTCCAACTAACTAATCTCCCTCCAACCAAACTAATCTCCCTCCAACCAAACTAATCTCCCTCCAACCAAACTAATCTCCCTCCAACCAAACTAATCTCCCTCCAACCAAACTAATCTCCCTCCAACCAAACTAATCTCCCTCCAACCAAACTAATCTCCCTCCAACCAAACTAATCTCCCTCCAACCAAACTAATCTCCCTCCAACCAAACCAATCTCCCTCCAACTAACTAATCTCCCTCCAACCAAACTAATCTCCCTCCAACCAAACTAATCTCCCTCCAACCAAACTAATCTCCCTCCAACCAAACTAATCTCCCTCCAACCAAACCAATCTCCCTCCATCCAAACTAATCTCCCTCCAACCAAACTAATCTCCCTCCAACCAAACTAATCTCCCTCCAACCAAACTAATCTCCCTCCAACCAAACTAATCTCCCTCCAACCAAACTAATCTCCCTCCAACCAAACTAATCTCCCTCCAACCAAACCAATCTCCCTCCAACTAACTAATCTCCCTCCAACCAAACTAATCTCCCTCCAACCAAACTAATCTCCCTCCAACCAAACTAATCTCCCTCCAACCAAACTAATCTCCCTCCAACCAAACCAATCTCCCTCCAACCAAACTAATCTCCCTCCATCCAAACCAATCTCCCTCCAACCAAACTAATCTCCCTCCAACCAAACTAATCTCCCTCCAACTAACTAATCTCCCTCCAACCAAACCAATCTCCCTCCAACCAAACTAATCTCCCTCCAACCAAACCAATCTCCCTCCAACTAACTAATCTCCCTCCATCCAAACTAATCTCCCTCCAACCAAACTAATCTCCCTCCAACTAACTAATCTCCCTCCATCCAAACCAATCTCCCTCCATCCAAACTAATCTCCCTCCAACCAAACTAATCTCCCTCCAACCAAACCAATCTCCCTCCAACTAACTAATCTCCCTCCATCCAAACTAATCTCCCTCCAACCAAACTAATCTCCCTCCAACTAACTAATCTCCCTCCATCCAAACCAATCTCCCTCCATCCAAACTAATCTCCCTCCATCCAAACTAATCTCCCTCCATCCAAACTAATCTCCCTCCAACTAACTAATCTCCCTCCAACCAAACTAATCTCCCTCCAACCAAACCAATCTCCCTCCAACTAACTAATCTCCCTCCATCCAAACTAATCTCCCTCCAACTAACTAATCTCCCTCCAACTAACTAATCTCCCTCCATCCAAACTAATCTCCCTCCAACTAACTAATCTCCCTCCAACTAACTAATCTCCCTCCAACCAAACTAATCTCCCTCCATCCAAACTAATCTCCCTCCAACCAAACTAATCTCCCTCCAACTAACTAATCTCCCTCCAACCAAACTAATCTCCCTCCATCCAAACTAATCTCCCTCCAACCAAACTAATCTCCCTCCATCCAAACTAATCTCCCTCCAACCAAACTAATCTCCCTCCAACTAACTAATCTCCCTCCAACCAAACTAATCTCCCTCCAACCAAACTAATCTCCCTCCAACTAACTAATCTCCCTCCATCCAAACTAATCTCCCTCCAACTAACTAATCTCCCTCCAACTAACTAATCTCCCTCCATCCAAACTAATCTCCCTCCAACTAACTAATCTCCCTCCAACTAACTAATCTCCCTCCAACTAACTAATCTCCCTCCAACCAAACTAATCTCCCTCCATCCAAACTAATCTCCCTCCATCCAAACTAATCTCCCTCCAACCAAACTAATCTCCCTCCAACTAACTAATCTCCTTCCATCCAAACTAATCTCCCTCCATCCAAACTAATCTCCCTCCAACCAAACTAATCTCCCTCCATCCAAACTAATCTCCCTCCAACCAAACTAATCTCCCTCCAACTAACTAATCTCCCTCCATCCAAACTAATCTCACTCCAACCAAACTAATCTCCCTCCAACTAACTAATCTCCCTCCATCCAAACTAATCTCCCTCCAACCAAACCAACCTCCCTCCAACCAAACTAATCTCCCTCCAACCAAACTAATCTCCCTCCAACCAAACTAATCTCCCTCCAACCAAACTAATCTCCCTCCAACCAAACTAATCTCCCTCCATCCAAACTAATCTCCCTCCAACCAAACTAATCTCCCTCCATCCAAACTAATCTCCCTCCAACCAAACTAATCTCCCTCCAACCAAACTAATCTCCCTCCAACCAAACTAATCTCCCTCCATCCAAACCAACCTCCCTCCAACCAAACTAATCTCCCTCCAACTAACTAATCTCCCTCCAACCAAACTAATCTCCCTCCATCCAAACTAATCTCCCTCCAACCAAACTAATCTCCCTCCAACCAAACTAATCTCCCTCCAACCAAACTATCTCCCTCCATCCAAACCAACCTCCCTCCAACCAAACTAATCTCCCTCCAACTAACTAATCTCCCTCCATCCAAACCAATCTCCCTCCAACCAAACTAATCTCCCTCCAACCAAACTAATCTCCCTCCATCCAAACCAACCTCCCTCCAACCAAACTAATCTCCCTCCAACTAACTAATCTCCCTCCAACCAAACCAATCTCCCTCCAACCAAACTAATCTCCCTCCAACCAAACTAATCTCCCTCCAACCAAACTAATCTCCCTCCAACTAACTAATCTCCCTCCATCCAAACTAATCTCCCTCCAACCAAACTAATCTCCCTCCAACCAAACCAACCTCCCTCCAACCAAACTAATCTCCCTCCAACTAACTAATCTCCCTCCAACCAAACTAATCTCCCTCCAACTAACTAATCTCCCTCCATCCAAACTAATCTCCCTCCAACCAAACTAATCTCCCTCCAACTAACTAATCTCCCTCCAACCAAACTAATCTCCCTCCAACCAAACTAATCTCCCTCCACCCGAACTAATCTCCCTCCAACCAAACTAATCTCCCTCCAACTAACTAATCTCCCTCCATCCAAACTAATCTCCCTCCAACCAAACTAATCTCCCTCCAACTAACTAATCTCCCTCCAACCAAACTAATCTCCCTCCAACTAACTAATCTCCCTCCAACCAAACTAATCTCCCTCCAACCAAACTAATCTCCCTCCAACTAACTAATCTCCCTCCAACCAAACTAATCTCCCTCCAACTAACTAATCTCCCTCCAACTAACTAATCTCCCTCCAACCAAACCAATCTCCCTCCAACCAAACCAATCTCCCTCCAACTAACTAATCTCCCTCCATCCAAACTAATCTCCCTCCAACCAAACTAATCTCCCTCCAACCAAACCAATCTCCCTCCAACCAAACTAATCTCCCTCCATCCAAACTAATCTCCCTCCAACCAAACCAATCTCCCTCCAACCAAACCAATCTCCCTCCAACTAACTAATCTCCCTCCATCCAAACTAATCTCCCTCCAACTAACTAATCTCCCTCCAACCAAACCAATCTCCCTCCAACCAAACTAATCTCCCGCCATCCAAACTAATCTCCCTCCATCCAAACTAATCTCCCTCCAACCAAACTAATCTCCCTCCAACCAAATCAATCTCCCTCCAACCAAACTAATCTCCCTCCATCCAAACTAATCTCCCTCCAACCAAACCAATCTCCCTCCAACTAACTAATCTCCCTCCAACCAAACTAATCTCCCTCCAACTAACTAATCTCCCTCCAACCAAACTAATCTCCCTCCAACCAAACTAATCTCCCTCCAACCAAACTAATCTCCCTCCATCCAAACTAATCTCCCTCCAACTAACTAATCTCCCTCCAACCAAACTAATCTCCCTCCAACCAAACTAATCTCCCTCCAACCAAACCAATCTCCCTCCATCCAAACCAATCTCCCTCCAACCAAACTAATCTCCCTCCAACCAAACCAATCTCCCTCCAACCAAACTAATCTCCCTCCATCCAAACCAATCTCCCTCCAACCAAATCAATCTCCCTCCAACTAACTAATCTCCCTCCAACTAACTAATCTCCCTCCAACCAAACTAATCTCCCTCCAACCAAACTAATCTCCCTCCAACCAAACCAATCTCCCTCCAACCAAATCAATCTCCCTCCAACTAACTAATCTCCCTCCAACTAACTAATCTCCCTCCAACCAAACTAATCTCCCTCCAACCAAATCAATCTCCCTCCAACTAACTAATCTCCCTCCAACTAACTAATCTCCCTCCAACCAAATCAATCTCCCTCCAACCAAACTAATCTCCCTCCAACCAAACTAATCTCCCTCCAACCAAACTAATCTCCCTCCATCCAAACCAATCTCCCTCCAACCAAATCAATCTCCCTCCAACTAACTAATCTCCCTCCAACTAACTAATCTCCCTCCATCCAAACCAATCTCCCTCCAACCAAACTAATCTCCCTCCAACCAAACTGATCTCCCTCCAACTAACTAATCTCCCTCCAACCAAACCAATCTCCCTCCAACTAACTAATCTCCCTCCAACCAAACTAATCTCCCTCCAACCAAACTAATCTCCCTCCAACTAACTAATCTCCCTCCAACCAAACTAATCTCCCTCCAACCAAACTAATCTCCCTCCAACCAAACTAATCTCCCTCCAACTAACTAATCTCCCTCCAACCAAACTAATCTCCCTCCAACCAAACTAATCTCACTCCAACTAACTAATCTCCCTCCAACTAACTAATCTCCCTCCATCCAAACCAATCTCCCTCCAACCAAACTAATCTCCCTCCAACCAAACTGATCTCCCTCCAACCAAACTAATCTCCCTCCAACCAAACCAATCTCCCTCCAACTAACTAATCTCACTCCAACCAAACTAATCTCCCTCCAACCAAACTAATCTCCCTCCAACTAACTAATCTCCCTCCAACCAAACTAATCTCCCTCCATCCAAACCAATCTCCCTCCAACCAAACTAATCTCCCTCCATCCAAACTAATCTCCCTCCAACTAACTAATCTCCCTCCAACCAAACTAATCTCCCTCCATCCAAACTAATCTCCCTCCAACTAACTAATCTCCCTCCAACCAAACTAATCTCCCTCCATCCAAACCAATCTCCCTCCAACCAAACTAATCTCCCTCCATCCAAACCAATCTCCCTCCAACCAAACTAATCTCCCTCCAACCAAACTAATCTCCCTCCATCCAAACTAATCTCCCTCCAACCAAACTAATCTCCCTCCAACCAAACTAATCTCCCTCCAACCAAACTAATCTCCCTCCAACCAAACTAATCTCCCTCCAACCAAACCAATCTCCCTCCAACCAAACTAATCTCCCTCCAACCAAACTAATCTCCCTCCAACCAAACTAATCTCCCTCCAAACAAACTAATCTCCCTCCAACCAAACTAATCTCCCTCCATCCAAACTAATCTCCCTCCAACCAAACTAATCTCCCTCCAACCAAACTAATCTCCCTCCAACCAAACTAATCTCCCTCCAACCAAACTAATCTCCCTCCATCCAAACCAATCTCCCTCCAACCAAACTAATCTCCCTCCAACCAAACTAATCTCCCTCCAACCAAACTAATCTCCCTCCAAACAAACTAATCTCCCTCCAACCAAACTAATCTCCCTCCATCCAAACTAATCTCCCTCCAACCAAACTAATCTCCCTCCAACCAAACTAATCTCCCTCCAACCAAACTAATCTCCCTCCAACCAAACTAATCTCCCTCCAACCAAACCAACCTCACTCCAACCAAACTAATCTCCCTCCAACCAAACTAATCTCACTCCAACTAACTAATCTCCCTCCAACCAAACCAATCTCCCTCCAACTAACTAATCTCCCTCCAACCAAACTAATCTCCCTCCAACCAAACCAATCTCCCTCCAACCAAAATAATCTCCCTCCAACCAAACCAATCTCCCTCCAACCAAACTAATCTCCCTCCAACCAAACTAATCTCCCTCCAACCAAACCAACCTCACTCCAACCAAACCAACCTCACTCCAACCAAACTAATCTCCCTCCAACCAAACTAATCTCCCTCCAACCAAACCAATCTCCCTCCAACCAAACCAACCTCACTCCAACCAAACTAATCTCCCTCCATCCAAACTAATCTCCCTCCAACCAAACTAATCTCCCTCCAACCAAGCTAATCTCCCTCCAACAAACTAATCTCCCTCCATCCAAACCAATCTCCCTCCAACCAAACTAATCTCCCTCCAACCAAACTAATCTCCCTCCAACCAAACTAATCTCCCTCCAACCAAACTAATCTCCCTCCAACAAACTAATCTCCCTCCATCCAAACCAATCTCCCTCCAACCAAACTAATCTCCCTCCAACCAAACTAATCTCCCTCCAACCAAACTAATCTCCCTCCAACAAACTAATCTCCCTCCATCCAAACTAATCTCCCTCCAACCAAACTAATCTCCCTCCAACCAAACTAATCTCCCTCCAACCAAACCAATCTCCCTCCATCCAAACTAATCTCCCTCCATCCAAACTAATCTCCCTCCATCCAAACTAATCTCCCTCCAACCAAACTAATCTCCCTCCTTCGAAACCAATCTCCCTCCATCCAAACTAATCTCCCTCCATCCAAACTAATCTCCCTCCATCCAAACTAATCTCCCTCCAACCAAACTAATCTCCCTCCTTCGAAACCAATCTCCCTCCATCCAAACTAATCTCCCTCCATCCAAACTAATCTCCCTCCAACCAAACTAATCTCCCTCCATCCAAACTAATCTCCCTCCAACCAAACTAATCTCCCTAAATCCAAACTAATCTCCCTCCAACCAAACTACTCTCCCTCCTTCGAAACCAATCTCCCTCCATCCAAACTAATCTCCCTCCATCCAAACTAATCTCCCTCCATCCGAACTAATCTCCCTCCAACCAAACTAATCTCCCTCCTTCGAAACCAATCTCCCTCCATCCAAACTAATCTCCCTCCATCCAAACTAATCTCCCTCCATCCAAACTAATCTCCCTCCATCCAAACTAATCTCCCTCCAACCAAACTAATCTCCCTCCTTCGAAACCAATCTCCCTCCATCCAAACTAATCTCCCTCCATCCAAACTAATCTCCCTCCATCCAAACTAATCTCCCTCCAACCAAACTAATCTCCCTCCATCCAAACTAATCTCCCTCCAACCAAACTAATCTCCCTCCATCCAAACTAATCTCCCTCCAACTAACTAATCTCCCTCCATCCAAACTAATCTCCCTCCAACCAAACTAATCTCCCTCCAACCAAACTAATCTCCCTCCAACCAAACTAATCTCCCTCCATCCAAACTAATCTCCCTCCAACCAAACTAATCTCCCTCCAACTAACTAATCTCCCTCCATCCAAACTAATCTCCCTCCAACCAAACTAATCTCCCTCCAACCAAACTAATCTCCCTCCAACCAAACTAATCTCCCTCCAACTAACTAATCTCCCTCCATCCAAACTAATCTCCCTCCAACCAAACTAATCTCCCTCCATCCAAACTAATCTCCCTCCATCCAAACTAATCTCCCTCCAACCAAACTAATCTCCCTCCAACTAACTAATCTCCCTCCATCCAAACTAATCTCCCTCCATCCAAACTAATCTCCCTCCAACCAAACTAATCTCCCTCCAACTAACTAATCTCCCTCCAACCAAACTAATCTCCCTCCAACCAAACTAATCTCCCTCCAACCAAACTAATCTCCCTCCAACTAACTAATCTCCCTCCATCCAAACTAATCTCCCTCCAACCAAACTAATCTCCCTCCATCCAAACCAATCTCCCTCCAACCAAACTAATCTCGCTCCAAACAAACCAATCTCCCTCCAACTAACTAATCTCCCTCCAACTAACTAATCTCCCTCCATCCAAACTAATCTCCCTCCAACCAAACCAATCTCCCTCCAACTAACTAATTCCCTCCAACCAAACTAATCTCCCTCCAACCAAACTAATCTCCCTCCAACCAAACTAATCTCCCTCCATCCAAACCAATCTCCCTCCAACCAAACCAATCTCCCTCCATCCAAACCAATCTCCCTCCATCCAAACTAATCTCCCTCCATCCAAACTAATCTCCCTCCATCCAAACTAATCTCCCTCCAACCAAACTAATCTCCCTCCATCCAAACCAATCTCCCTCCATCCAAACTAATCTCCCTCCAACCAAACTAATCTCCCTCCAACTAACTAATCTCCCTCCATCCAAACTAATCTCCCTCCAACCAAACTAATCTCCCTCCATCCAAACCAATCTCCCTCCATCCAAACCAATCTCCCTCCAACCAAACTAATCTCCCTCCAACCAAATCAATCTCCCTCCAACTAACTAATCTCCCTCCATCCAAACTAATCTCCCTCCAACCAAACTAATCTCCCTCCATCCAAACCAATCTCCCTCCATCCAAACCAATCTCCCTCCATCCAAACTAATCTCCCTCCAACCAAACTAATCTCCCTCCATCCAAACCAATCTCCCTCCAACCAAACTAATCTCCCTCCATCCAAACCAATCTCCCTCCATCCAAACTAATCTCCCTCCAACCAAACTAATCTCCCTCCAACTAACTAATCTCCCTCCATCCAAACTAATCTCCCTCCAACCAAACTAATCTCCCTCCATCCAAACCAATCTCCCTCCATCCAAACCAATCTCCCTCCATCCAAACTAATCTCCCTCCAACCAAACCAATCTCCCGCCATCCAAACCAATCTCCCTCCATCCAAACTAATCTCCCTCCATCCAAACTAATCTCCCTCCAACCAAACTAATCTCCCTCCAACTAACCAATCTCCCTCCAACCAAACCAATCTCCCTCCAACCAAACCAACCTCACTCCAACCAAACTAATCTCCCTCTAACCAAACCAATCTCCCTCCATCCAAACTAATCTCCCTCTAACCAAACTAATCTCCCTCCAACCAAACTAATCTCCCTCCAACAAAACTAATCTCCCTCCAACCAAACTAATCTCCCTCCAACAAACTAATCTCCCTCCAACTAACTAATCTCCCTCCATCCAAACCAATCTCCCTCCAACCAAACTAATCTCCCTCCAACCAAACTAATCTCCCTCCAACCAAACTAATCTCCCTCCAACCAAACTAATCTCCCTCCAACTAACTAATCTCCCTCCATCCAAACCAATCTCCCTCCAACCAAACTAATCTCCCTCCAACAAAACTAATCTCCCTCCAACCAAACTAATCTCCCTCCAACAAAACTAATCTCCCTCCAACCAAACTAATCTCCCTCCATCCAAACCAATCTCCCTCCAACCAAACTAATCTCCCTCCAACAAACTAATCTCCCTCCATCCAAACCAATCTCCCTCCAACCAAACTAATCTCCCTCCAACCAAACTAATCTCCCTCCAACCAAACCAACCTCCCTCAACCAAACCAATCTCCCTCCAACCAAACCAACCTCCCTCAACCAAACCAATCTCCCTCCAACCAAACTAATCTCCCTCCATCCAAACCAATCTCCCTCCATCCAAACCAATCTCCCTCCAACCAAACTAATCTCCCTCCAACCAAACTAATCTCCCTCCATCCAAACCAATCTCCCTCCAACTAACTAATCTCCCTCCAACCAAACTAATCTCCCTCCAACCAAACTAATCTCCCTCCATCCAAACCAATCTCCCTCCAACTAACTAATCTCCCTCCAACCAAACTAATCTCCCTCCAACCAAACTAATCTCCCTCCATCCAAACCAATCTCCCTCCATCCAAACCAACCTCCCTCCAACCAAACTAATCTCCCTCCAACCAACTAATCTCCCTCCAACTAATTAATCTCCCTCCATCCAAACCAATCTCCCTCCAACCAAACCAATCTCCCTCCAACTAACTAATCTCCCTCCATCCAAACTAATCTCCCTCCAAACAAACCAATCTCTCTCCAACTAACTAATCTCCCTCCATCCAAACTAATCTCCCTCCAACCAAACCAATCTCCCTCCAACTAACTAATTCCCTCCAACCAAACTAATCTCCCTCCAACCAAACCAATCTCCCTCCATCCAAACTAATCTCCCTCCATCCAAACTAATCTCCCTCCATCCAAACTAATCTCCCTCCAACCAAACTAATCTCCCTCCATCCAAACCAATCTCCCTCCATCCAAACTAATCTCCCTCCAACCAAACTAATCTCCCTCCATCCAAACCAATCTCCCTCCAACCAAACCAATCTCCCTCCAACCAAACTAATCTCCCTCCATCCAAACCAATCTCCCTCCAACCAAACTAATCTCCCTCCATCCAAACTAATCTCCCTCCAACCAAACTAATCTCCCTCCAACCAAACTAATCTCCCTCCAAATAACTAATCTCCCTCCAACTAACTAATCTCCCTCCATCCAAACTAATCTCCCTCCATCCAAACCAATCTCCCTCCATCCAAACCAATCTCCCTCCATCCAAACTAATCTCCCTCCAACCAAACTAATCTCCCTCCATCCAAACCAATCTCCCTCCAACCAAACTAATCTCCCTCCAACCAAACTAATCTCCCTCCATCCAAACCAATCTCCCTCCATCCAAACTAATCTCCCTCCATCCAAACTAATCTCCCTCCAACCAAACTAATCTCCCTCCATCCAAACTAATCTCCCTCCAACTAACTAATCTCCCTCCATCCAAACCAATCTCCCTCCAACCAAACTAATCTCCCTCCAACTAACTAATCTCCCTCCAACCAAATCAATCTCCCTCCAACTAACTAATCTCCCTCCATCCAAACTAATCTCCCTCCAACCAAACTAATCTCCCTCCAACTAACTAATCTCCCTCCATCCAAACCAATCTCCCTCCAACCAAACTAATCTCCCTCCAACTAACTAATCTCCCTCCAACCAAACCAATCTCCCTCCAACCAAACTAATCTCCCTCCAACTAACTAATCTCCCTCCAACCAAATCAATCTCCCTCCAACTAACTAATCTCCCTCCATCCAAACCAATCTCCCTCCAACCAAACTAATCTCCCTCCAACTAACTAATCTCCCTCCAACCAAACCAATCTCCCTCCAACCAAACTAATCTCCCTCCAACTAACTAATCTCCCTCCAACCAAATCAATCTCCCTCCAACTAACTAATCTCCCTCCATCCAAACTAATCTCCCTCCAACCAAATCAATCTCCCTCCAACCAAACTAATCTCCCTCCAACCAAACCAATCTCCCTCCAACCAAACTAATCTCCCTCCAACCAAACTAATCTCCCTCCAACCAAACCAACCTCCCTCCAACCAAACTAATCTCCCTCCAACTAACTAATCTCCCTCCAACCAAACCAACCTCCCTCCAACCAAACTAATCTCCCTCCAACTAACTAATCTCCCTCCAACCAAACTAATCTCCCTCCAACCAAACCAATCTCCCTCCATCCAAACCAATCTCCCTCCAACCAAACTAATCTCCCTCCAACCAAACCAATCTCCCTCCAACTAACTAATCTCCCTCCAACCAAACCAATCTCCCTCCAACTAACTAATCTCCCTCCAACCAAACTAATCTCCCTCCAACTAACTAATCTCCCTCCATCCAAACCAATCTCCCTCCATCCAAACTAATCTCCCTCCAACCTTACCAATCTCCCTCCATCCAAACTAATCTCCCTCCATCCAAACTAATCTCCCTCCAACTAACTAATCTCCCTCCATCCAAACTAATCTCCCTCCATCCAAACCAATCTCCCTCCAACCAAACTAATCTCCCTCCAACTAACTAATCTCCCTCCAACCAAACTAATCTCCCTCCAACCAAACCAATCTCCCTCCATCCAAACCAATCTCCCTCCATCCAAACTGATCTCCCTCCAACCAAACTAATCTCCCTCCAACCAAACCAATCTCCCTCCAACTAACTAATCTCCCTCCAACCAAACTAATCTCCCTCCAACCAAACCAATCTCCCTCCAACCAAACTAATCTCCCTCCAACCAAACCAATCTCCCTCCAACTAACTAATCTCCCTCCAACCAAACTAATCTCCCTCCATCCAAACCAATCTCCCTCCATCCAAACTAATCTCCCTCCATCCAAACTAATCTCCCTCCAACCAAACCAATCTCCCTCCAACCAAACTAATCTCCCTCCAACCAAACCAATCTCCCTCCAACTAACTAATCTCCCTCCATCCAAACTAATCTCCCTCCAACCAAACTAATCTCCCTCCAACTAACTAATCTCCCTCCATCCAAACTAATCTCCCTCCATCCAAACTAATCTCCCTCCATCCAAACTAATCTCCCTCCAACTAACTAATCTCTCTCCAACCAAACTAATCTCCCTCCATCCAAACCAATCTCCCTCCATCCAAACTGATCTCCCTCCATCCAAACCAATCTCCCTCCAACCAAACTAATCTCCCTCCAACTAACTAATCTCCCTCCATCCAAACCAATCTCCCTCCAACCAAACCAATCTCCCTCCAACCAAACTAATCTCCCTCCAACCAAACTAATCTCCCTCCAACCAAACTAAGCTCCCTCCAACCAAACTAATCTCCCTCCAACCAAACTAATCTCCCTCCATCCAAACCAACCTCCCTCCAACCAAACTAATCTCCCTCCAACCAAACCAATCTCCCTCCAACCAAACTAATCTCCCTCCAACCAAACTAATCTCCCTCCATCCAAACCAATCTCCCTCCAACCAAACTAATCTCCCTCCAACTAACTAATCTCCCTCCATCCAAACCAATCTCCCTCCATCCAAACCAATCTCCCTCCAACCAAACCAATCTCCCTCCATCCAAACCAATCTCCCTCCAACCAATGTCTCTCCAACCTCCAACTGTCATCTTTGCATTGCTCCTTTAAATACCTGAACTGAATTGGACTCATATGTCACGTTGTCATGCCCGCTCCCGTTAATTGGTCGGGAAACTCGGAAATCAGATGCAAATGCAGTGGCATCAGCAAACTTGGATATATGGCTCTCTATTGTGCTATCTAAGTCATTAATAAATATAGTGAATAGTTGAAGTCACAGCACAGACCCTTGTAGGTCACTTTCTTCCAATTCGAGTACATACCCATTATTTTTACTCTCTGTCTTCTACTTTCTGAGTGGCAGTGCTTGAGCAGACTCAGAATAAATAAAGGCTGTTGCTGACATATGCCATATATTACTGCAAGACCTGGAGATATAATTCATAATTAGAATTACTGACAGTAAAGGTTATCATAGCTTTTGACCTCTACACTACAGGGTCTTTCTATTGCCCAGCAGGAGATATCTGTAGCATCATCAGATTCCAATTCACCATGCCATTAAGGATGTGACAGAAATCCTATTTAAGCTTGCAGACTGCTTCATACAATTCCCAGCGGAGCAGCAATAGTAGCAACAGATAAGGCAATAACAGTACAATCATAGATAGTGGTTTTTCTAGGGCACAAGGGCTTTGAAATTCAGGCACGCCCATTTTTGTAATGATCCCTGTGCTTGAATGGTGAGGCCTGAAGCGCACCCGATATTGGGCCTTGGGCCTCATTTCCTTCGAGCTGTGGAGGGCCGGACAGCTACAGGCAGCTCGCTGGCAAAGCATAATGAAAGATTGGGCTGCAGTGGCCCTTAGTTAAGTGATGAAATGAGACGATCGGGTCAGGAAGGAAGCTGATTGGGTCAGGAATGGGAGTGATCGGATCGGGAAATGCCGGGTAGCGACTGAGTTGGTACATAGCGGTGGTGGGGTGGGGGGTTGGAGCACCGGTGATTGGGGGGAAGATAGCGGTGGTGACTGGGGGGAGCAGAAGCGTTTGGGATAGGGGAGCACTGGTGATTGGGGGGCAGCGTGGTGGCTGGCAGCACCCCGCGATCTTTGAATGTGGGGGTCAGGATGAACGCTCCTGCTCCTCTCGGCTCCACACTCAGGTAAGTATATTGTAAAAAATTGCATTGTTGGTTGCCGCTTAACAGGCAACCAACTTTAGCATGTAGACCTGGTTTTCCTGAGTGTGGCCAGCGCCGGTTACCTCAGGGCAAGCCGATCTTACAGTAATGGCCTTAATCAGGGGATAGGCCTTTTATTTGCATATGCAAAGGTCCTATCGCCTGTTTCAGGTGTGGGCACTGCACAGCAATTTTTATGGCCTTTACCAATATGGCAGGAAGTGCAATTCCAGCTCTTAATCAGCATGTGCTTCGTGCCCGCCATATTGGAGACTTAGAAGGCCATTTAGCGCCCAAACAATGGGCACTGTGTGGTCGAATGTCTAGGCCACTGTATTATTCCATACATCTGTGTAACAGTCTGCATCTGTGCAACATGCAATGACATACAAACAAGAAACCGATTCAGCAATTCTGGCAAAAATGAAGGGAGCAAATTTAGTGGAATGGAATGGGGAATCATGAGAGCACCAACCCATAAAGGGCTGCTGGGCTATTTTAACCTAGTTGGTTGTTTTAGCTGCATTGGACAGTAGCTATGGAAAGTTGGAAACAGCATGTAGGGGGACTTTCATGATGATAGTTTAGATGTTCTGCTGGGAAACAGAGGAGATGAGCCATAGTTGGGACAGATGAAAGTCTCCTCTACGCCTCAATCTTCAGCAAGCACAGCGAGAGGTGGTTTATTGAGTGAATGCTATCTCATGTTATTAAGTTTTGGGAGCAGATAAGGAAGACACTTTTGGGCCTGAGAAAGAATGCCAAGGGTAAGGCTATCCACAGCTTAACAGCTTAAATTAAGTAAATACCATTGGGGTTGAATTTTCACGGTGGTTCTCCTGACCATCTGCCATAACTTCAGTGGAAGAAATTTGCTGGTAAGGAATTTTTAAAATAATTTTTGCAACATTTTCAGATTATCTTAAGTGTTACTCCAGTTCAGAGCTGAGTAAGTACTTTGCTCCAGTACAATTGAGCACGACAGGATTAATACTAAATTTGCAGTAAATATGCAGTGCAATTCCAAATGGTATGCTATATTATAAAGTTACTTTCTGCAGTTCATTATAACAACAACTTGCATTTATATAGAGCCTTTAACATAGGAAACATCTCAAGCATTTAACAGAGGCATAAGAAAAATATTGGACGCTGAACCAAGGAAGGAAATATTAAAAGGGGTGACCAGAAGCTCAGCCAAATAGATGGGCTTTAAGGAGGGCTTTAAAGGAAGAGATGGAGGTGGAGACATTAAGGGAATAAATTCCAGGTTGGGTGGTTTAATTTACAAGTACTTTGTACTTAATGAAAGTTAATGAGAAGCACCAGCAGCAACAGAAAATTGAAGAGGAGCGACATGTGTGTTATGTGCAGACATGGAGAGTGTATATAAATGAGATTAAATTTACAAAGATTTGGTGAAGTCATGAGCGATTATTGTACTAATATGTCACAAAGGTCTCACCTTCAAATGCAGCCCTGCACTGACGCCCTCCACCCTGCGCTGCATCAGGTGGGTGAGGAGAAGGTTGGCGCTCCTGGTGCTGGTGCTGCTGTTGTGGTTGGTTGTGGTGCTGCCGCGGCTGCTCTTCCTGCGAATCTGAAGACCAGGATGAGAGGATATAAATGGTTCCCATACTGTTGCTATAGATTTCAGTTGAGGCAAGAAGCTTGCAAGCGCATAGTCAAAGTGGACTGAAATTATTCTAATCAGGTCACACTGCAGATGTCTGTCAGCTTGAACAGTCACAAGGTCAGTAGATTTGCAAAATCTTATCCCAAACCTCCAACAACAAAGTTGTGGCACTTGAGTGTCAGCCATGTTACAGGAGCGATTTTAAAGTGCTGCACCAGTGACTACAAATTATGTCCTCGAGAAACTCGTCTCCTTGCAGCCGGCCTGTTTCTGGCAAGATGGAAAACAAGAGTCAGAAGCACGAAAATCAGAAACTACTATAAAAATAGTATTAGCAAGGCAGTTAATAGGCTGTTAACTGCCTTAACTACCTGTCCCACCGTTTCCCGTCGGGTCAGTTCAGGAGCGGCTGACCCGACACTCACGAAAATCGCGTGGGGCGCGGGATGGAGGCGGGTTCGCAGCACGATTTTCGCTGCCAACCCGCCTCCCCAGGGCTATTAAAATCGAGCACCATATCTCAAGGCAGAAATGCTGCCTAACCTGCTGAGTATTTCCAGCATTTTATACATTTATTTCAGATTTACAGCAGCCGCTCGCAGAGGGAAGAGGAAGATGCAGACGAGGAAGCAAAAAGAAGAGGAGGAAGCAGAAGGAAGAATGCAACCCAGACAGCCCCTTTCTGGCCAGGATATCCAGGATGGAATCATCCACCTGCGGTCCCAGTGTACACAACCCCAATTCCCCTTTCAACATTTGTCCCACACTTTACCTTCCCTCTGTTACTGACTACCACAGTGTCCTCTTGGCCACAATGCTGAAATAAAAGCCACCTCAAAGCAAACTTTCCAATCCAACTTTATACATCTATCCATCCAATAGGACATCAAGAAATCTACTCATCACCTTTATGCATTCCCTTAGTGACTGTTTTGTGTGTGCCTTTGCCTATCCTACTGATGTCACGCAGTGCTAACCCAATGGCTGCAGTATGGCTGGTGGAAGACTGCTGACTTTCAGTGGGGGACACGGCACATTTGCTGGTCAACATTGAGGAGCTGGTGGCTGGAAGTGTCAAATCATATGACAGTGTTTCTTCTTCTTCTTCTTCTTCCTCACAATCCTCTCCCTCTTGGTCAACCACTGACTGGGCAGGCTGCATTTCTTGGGTGTGTGAAATGAGGAAGGCAAAAGGATGGAGTTCTGGTGAGTGGAGGGCTGGAAAACTAGAGGTGCATGTGAGAAGGAGGATAACATATGAGGATATCAGCATCTTGTATCCTTTCTGCCCCTCCGCTGGCCAATGGCTCAGCCATGCCCCGGCCAAGAATGGCCTGCACCATCTCCTCCAAGGGGGTGAGGTGAGGCTAGGAATGGGAGAAGTGCCTCGTGATTGGTACAGATTGTTGGTAGGTGAGTGATTGGTGGGGTGGGGGGGAGTCATACATTGAGAAGTGTGTGAGGCTAGTGATGCAGTTGGTAGGAGATGGCTTTTGAAGATGCATTCATTGATCTTGACCACTGGTCTGAGGTTATGAAACTTCTTTGGGCACTGCAGCCAGGTGGTGGGTGCGACACTGCTGGCAGTGATGGCCTCGTGATCTGGTCTCACATCGTTCTTTCTGGAGGGCCACCTTTCCCCTGTGGGTAGAGGACCTCTCTTGCAGTGTTGACCCCCCTGCACAAAGCTGGAGTGCTGTGAGCAAGACCCTGGGTGCCCCTTCCCTGGCTTGCTAAGCCATTCGTGTTAGTGCTGAAGCACTTTTCTCATTTTTTTAGGTGCAGATGTGAATTTTTTTTCAAATGTTAATTTTTTTTCCAGAAGTCAGTTGAGCTGTAAGAGCTGAAAACTACATATTTTTCATTATTTTTATTTTTATCATTTCAGAAGGCATTGCCCTTTTAAGAAAACGACAATGCATTGCTCTTTTAAGATCCACAATGCTTTGCAAAATTACAGCCTT
Source organism: Squalus acanthias (assembly GCA_030390025.1). NCBI lineage: Eukaryota > Metazoa > Chordata > Chondrichthyes > Squaliformes > Squalidae > Squalus > Squalus acanthias. The sequence goes on from CM059431.1 coordinate 68,285,249, forward strand.
GCTTTCAGAGGCTGTGCGAAGCTGCAACGCTGCTTCTGGACACCATATTGGGGCCTGATGCCGGCCCGAAAGCCCCCAGGAAGGCGTTACACAGTGAGTTTAGCGCTGGGCTAATAATCTTTATTCCTCAGCGCGAATTTTCAATTCTACTGGCGCCACCATTTTCGGCGACCGTTAACCTGCGGTCATGGTGGCACCGGCAGCTTTTATGTCGCACTCGAATTTTTAGGCCAAAACTCCACGTGAAATGTTATCCATCCGTGGAAGTTTTAGATTGAAAGAAGAGGCTTATAATATTGCAAAGAATAGTTGTAAACCTGAGGATTGGGAGAGCTTTAGAAACCAGCAAAGAAGGACCAAAAATTGATAAAAAGGGAGAAAATAGAGTATGACAGTAAACTAGTAAGCGTTGGTCCCTTAGAGGCTGAGACAGGAGAAATTATAATGGGGAAATGGCAGAGACTTTAAACAAATATTTTGTATCTGTTTTCACAGTAGAAGACACAAAAAGCATACCAAAAATAGGGGGGAACCAAGGGACTAATGAGAGTGAGGTACTTAAAGTATTAAGATTAATAGAGAAAAATTACTTGAGAAATTATTGGGTCTAAAAGCCAACAAATCCCCTGGACTTGATAACCTACATCCTGGATTCTAAAAGAGGTGGCTGCAGAGATAATGGATGCATTGGTTGTCAGCTTCCAAAATTCCCTAGATTCTAGAACGGTCCCAGTGGATTGGAAGGTAGCAAATGTAACCCTGCTATTCAAGAAAGGAGGGAGAGAGAAAACAGGGAACTACAGGCCAGTTAGCCTGACATCAATCATCAGGAAAATACTGGAATCCATTAATAAATGATTAGAAAATCATAATATGATTAGGCAGAGTCAACATGGTTTTTTGAAGGGAAATTGTGTTCAACAAATTTATTAGAGTTTTTTGAGGATGTAACTTGGCACCAGTGGACGTAGTATATTTGGATTTCCAAAAGGCATTCGATACGGTGCCACATAAAAGGTTGCTGTGCAGGATAAGGGCTCATGGTGTTGGGGGTAATATATTAACAAGGATAAAGGATTGGTTAATGGACAGAAAACAGAGAGTAGGGATAAACAGGTTGGCCCAGAAATTGATCTCGCTCTGTTCCCGCGGGGGTAAGCCTTCCCCGCGATCTCTCACCTCGCTTGTGCTTTTTCAGATCCAGCTCGCACGAACTTGATGTTCCAGACATCAGCCGGGCAGTGCTTGCGTATCCCACCGGCGTAGTGAATTCGTGCGAGCTGTGGGATCACGTGACTCAGTTAGAGCCAATGGCAGCACACCATCTTCCATTCATAAGTTTCATAGACGTGCTGTGAAATCTATGAATCTTACACCCCCCCAAAATAACAGCTAAACCTCAATTAAATTAAAAAAAAAAACCATCACATTAATAAAATAAGTATAGTTAAATAAATTAACCATTTTAAATAAAAAATTAAATTTTTGAAAAAATTTAAATTTTTTAAAAAAGTTATAAAAATAAACTTACCTGCCTTTAAAGTCTCTAAAAAAGATATACCTGTTAAAAAAAATTCAAAAAAATACTTAATTCACTACTTACCTTGTTAAAAGTGGGTCTTACTCCTCCTTTTTACATTTCTAAAATCTTCAGTACTTACCTGCGCGTCCAAAGCATGAAGTGCACAGCGTGCGCGCAGCCTGTAGCGCGCACGCGATGCACCGAGGAACCGCCCCCTTTTCAAAAGAGCAATTGCCGGTTTTCAGCGCATGCGCAGGGCATGCAGAAAACCGGCAATTGCAGAGGGAATACGCGAGAGTACGCAGTGCGTACTCTCGCATCGCGGGATCAATTTCTGGGCCGTTATTTTCCTGTTGACAGGCTGTAACTAGTGGGGTGCCGCAAGGATCAGTGCTTGGGCCTCAACTATTTACAATCTATATTAATGGCTTAGATGAAGGGACCGAGTGAAATGTATCCAAGTTTGCTGATGATACAAAGCTAGGTGGGAAAGTAAGCTGTGAGGAGGACAGAAAGAGCCTGCAAAGGGATATAGACAGGTTGAGTGAATGGGCAATAAGGTGGCAAATGGAGTATAATGTGGGGAAATGTTGAAGGGATAATTACTAGTCCTAGCCCCTTTAGGGCTACCCCAGATCAGGAGTATTCCCCAGACGTTCACTTTCAACTAAAGTTTGAGGTAGCCGAATCCTAAAGACGCTTAATTGGGTCTAAAGGTCCAGACTATCTCTCCTAAAGGAAAGGAACAACCTGAAGATGTTATCGTCCTCCAGATAGCACTTTTAATAAGTTTAGCTAGACTGTAACATTCTGGATATTATGAGGGTCCGGAAAACTCCCTCAGAATTCTGCAACTCCTCACCAAAGAGTGTACAGAGATTGAGTTTGCGAGTTTGATACAGAAGTATTATGTGTAACAATTCTAAAAATATATAGATTTATTAAAGAACCGACATGTAATTTACAGTTGGTGATTCAATTGCAACATTAACAGTTCCAAAAACAGAAATTTTACAATTCTATTATCAGAGATCCTTATTCTCAAATCTTAACTTAGTTACATTTTTACAGTTCTTAGTCTTTATTCCAGGATATCCACCAAAATCAAATACCTTTGATACCTTTGATCCCGAGGTACCAAAAGGTGTAGACTTACAGAGCTTGCCTCTGAAGTCTGAGAATCGCTTTGCCCCTTTACAGCGAGACTATCATCCCATTTGAAAGTTCAATATTTATATCCTTTTCAGTGGTATATCCTTTGAAGTTTTCTGCTGATGTAAACTAATTATCTCTAGTCATTTTTCTGCTGACCCCTGCTATTCTTACAGTCAGTTCAGCTGGTAGCAATGCAGACTCGTGTCTCTACCTTTAGGTGATCGAAGCTTATCATAAAAATGGTGTGACAGCAGATGCATCTATTTGATGTCATTCTTACCAAGGTCTTCTGTTTGTGTCTTTTTATGACATGTAAATTAAAAACACCTCAACCGGGTGCACCATTGTCTTCTTAGTTACCTCAGCTGGTTGCAACACAGAATCGTGTCTCCTGTGTTTCATTTGATGTCATTTTTATGAAGGCATATGTTTCTTAATTTTCTGTGTTTCTTTCTGAAGTGTTGGTTTAGGACACCTTAACAGGGTGTACCATTGTGTTCTTGTCAAGGCTTCAGACTTCAGGAGCTTCCAACCTCCTGTTTCAATAAGGTTATTGATTCAGTGTCAACAACTTATCTTATCTCAATAGCCTGAATGCTGTTTACAGCTTCCCCATTGTTAGGTTTTTAGATTTTCAAGCCCAGTTTGTCATGTTACAAAGGCCAGAATTCTTTCATAGAATGGTGTATTTTTCTGAATATGGCTTATTCCTTCACAATGTCAGGTTATTAACTTTGGTAGGAAGAATAGAAAAACAGAAATTTTTTGTTAAATGGTGAGGAACTATTAAATGTTGGTGTTCAGAGAGATTTGGTGTCCTCGTACAGGAAGCACAGAAAGTTAGCATGCAGGTTCAGCAAGCAATTAGGAAGACAAATGGCATGTTGGCCTTTATTGCAAGGAGGTTGGAGTACAACAGTAAGGTAGTCTTGCTACAATTGTATAGGGCTTTGGTGAGACCACACCTGGAGTACTGTGCACAATTTTGGTTTCCTTATCTGAGATAGGACATACTTGCCTTGGAGGCGGTGCAATGAAGGTTCACTAGATTGATTCCTGGGATAAGAGGATTGTCCTGTGAGGAGAGATTGAGTAGATTGGGTCTGTACTCTGTGGAGTTTAGAAGAATAAGAGGTGATCTCATTGAAACATATAAGATTCTGAAGGGGATTGACAGGGTAGATGCTGAGAGGTCATTTTCTCTGGCTGGAGAGTCTAGAACTAGGGGGCATAGTCTCAGGATAAGGGGTCAGCCATTTAAGACTGAGATGAGGAGGAATTTCTTCACTCAGAGGTTGTGAATCTTTGACATTCTCTACCTCAAAGGACTGTGGATGCTGAATTATTTTGAGTATATTCAAGGCTGAGATGGATAGATTTTTGGACTCTAGGGGAATCAAGGGATATGGAGATTGGACAGGAAAGTGGAGTTGAGGTCAAAGATCAGCCATGATCTTATTGAATGGCAGAGCAAGCTTGATGGGCCATATGGCCTACTCCTGCTCCTAATTCTTATGTTCTTATGATAGCCTGGTCACTACTCGAGACATTGGGACCATGCAGGGGTGATCATCAAAGATCCCCAGATACTCGCTGATCTTTTGATGGGATGGCCTGAAAAATCAGGAATGGCTTGTATCTGATGTCATGCGTGGCATGATCTTGAGATACCGCTGTATGTGCAAATATCATATGTTGCATATGAGGCAACTAGTATGTGGAATGCATGATGAAGATGCACTGAAGACGGGTCGCAGACATGCTCAGTCAGGTTGACAACACCATTGCATGAAATGGTTAATGTGGCTCAGGAGAGTGAAAAATTATATTATATCACTACTGATTTGACCTTTTATTAATCAAGACATTGATACATGCTCCATAGAGAAATAAACTTTTTAATGAAACAATCAGGATAGAGTTAAACACACTGGTACCTACCAGAAGGGTTAAAATTTAATTAAAGTGGAATTTGGAATTTCAAAATTCAGGGTTGGTTCCTTTAAATTAACAATGAAATTGGGACAACAGAAGTGGTTAGGGAAGAATAAAACGTAGCCAGACTTATAGTAAAAGGACAGCCGGAGGATCATTTAAGTTCAAGATTACTTAATAATTTGGTAGTATTTGGGGGAGCCTAAGGCTCTATTTTAATAGCCATGAGGAGGTGGGTTTGGAGGCGGGTTGGCAGCGAAAATCAGAAAAAATGGCTTCAGACACCCAACCTGCCTCCATCCCGTCAGCCGCTCCCGAACTGACCCAACTGGATTCGGTGGGACAGATAGCTAAGGCAATTGACTGCCTGTTAACTGCCTTGCTAATCCTATTTTGATAGTGGTTTCCCATTTTCGTGCTTCTGGCTCCTGTTTCCCATCTTGTCAGAAACAGGCCAGCTGCAAAGAGATGAGTTGCTGGAGGAGATGATTTGTAGTCACTGGTGCAGCACTTTAAAAGCGCTCCTGCAACATGGCTGACACTCAAATGCAACAACTTTGTTGTTGGAGGTTTGGGATAAGATTTTGCAACTCTACTGACCTTGTGACTAAAATGAGAAGTCGCACAACACCAGGTTATAGTCCAACAGTTTTATTTAAAATTACGAGCTTTCGGAGCTGTTGCCCCTTCGTCAGGTAAAGGTACAGTGAGGGAATCTAATACACAGTATATAAACACAGAAAGCAATGTGTCTGCAGAGATACAATCTTTCAGGGAGGCATTACATCAAAGACACACCAGAGCACAGCCAAGACAATGAGATGGGTCACAGGGGGTCCAACGTGTCAAATCCTGCCGTCTGCAGTTGTGCTTTTAACCTTTTTTGGGGTTTTTTTTTTTGGTTTGTTTTGTTTTGTGTTTTTCTTGTCACGCTACAGAACGTGACTCGACATCGTTGTCTGTCTTTCCAGTTTTAAAAAAAAAACACAAAAAAAAAAACCAAAATAAAAAAACCAAAAAAAAAAGGTTAAAAGCGCAACTGCAGACGGCAGGATTTGACACGTTGGACCCCCTGTGACCCATCTCATTGTCTTGGCTGTGCTCTGGTGTGTCTTTGATGTAATGCCTCCCTGAAAGATTGTATCTCTGCACTATAACCTGGTGTTGTGCGACTTCTCATTTTTGTCCACCCCAGTCCAACACCGCCATCTCCGCATCATGACCTTGTGACTGTACAAGCTGATAGCCATCTGCAGTGTGACCTGATTGCAATAATTTCAGGCCACTTTGACTGTGCGCTTGCAAGCTTCTTGCCTCAAATAAAATCTATAGCAATGAGATGGGAACCATTTATACTCTCTCATCCTGATCGTCAGATTCAGAGGAAGAGCAGCCACGGCAGCACCATAGAAACATAGAAACATAGAATCTAGGAGCAGGAGTAGGCCATTCGGCCCGTCGAGCCTGCTCCACCATTCAATACGATCATGGCTGATCATCCAAATCCAGTACCCTGTCCCTGCTTTAATCCCCACAGTACACATATCCCACCCTACCCCCGTAACCCCACGTATTTAATTCCCCCTAACATATCCCATCCTATCCCCATAACCCCACATATTTAATCCCCCCCTAACACTAAGGGTCAATTTATCATAGCCAAATCAACCTAACCTGCACATTTTTGGACTGTGGGAGGAAACCGGAGCACCCGGAGGAAACCCACGCAGACACGGGGAGAATGTGCAAACTCCACACAGACAGTCACCCGAGGTCAGATTCGAACCCGGGTCCCTGGCGCTGTGAGGCACCAGTGCGAACCACTATGCCACCGTGTTGCCCACAACCAGCCACAACAGCAGCACCAGCACCAGGAGCGCCAACCTCCTCCTCACCCACCTGATGCAGCGCAGGGCTGCACCTCACCGCATGAGATACCCCCAACACAGGGTTTACAGGCAGAGGATCAACTTCCTCAGCATGACTGAGCAGCAGTGCCAAAGGAGGCTGAGACCTTCGAGAGACGTAGTGGCTGACATCTGCGCAATGCTGCACCAACACCAGGAGCCCAGAGGAGTGTGTTGACACTCCTTACTGTCAAAGTCACCACCGCAGTCTACTTTTTTGCATTGGCCTCCTTCCAGGGATCAGCTGCAGGCATCAGAGGCATCTCCCAGTCGGCCGCACACACCTGCATCACGTAGGTTACCGATGCCCTCTTTGCAAAGGCCCACAATTACATCCACTTCTCCACAGCTGGCCCAAGTGTGACGGCGTGTGCGGTTTGCTTTGCCAATATGACAGGCTTGCCAAAAGTGCAGGGCATCATAGACTGCACACATATAGCCATTAGGGCCCCCTATCACAACCCAGCTGTATTTGTCAACCGCAAGGGAGCATAGAAGCATAGAAGATAGGAGCAGGAGTAGGCCATTCGGCTCCTCGAGCCTGCTCCGCCATTTAATGAGATCATGGCTGATCATCCAAATTCAGTACCCTGTCCCTGCTTTCTCCCCATATCCCTTGGTCCCTTTAGCCTTAAGAAATATATCTATCTCCTTCTTGAATATATTTAATGAATTGGCCTCAACTGCCTTCTGTGGTAGAGAATTCCACAGGTTCACCACTCTCTGGGTGAAGAAATTCCTCCTCATCTCAGTCCTAAATGGCTTACCCCTTATCCTTAGACTGTGACCTCTGGTTCTGGACTCCCCCACCATCGGGAACATCCTTCCTGCATCTAGTCTGTCTAGTCCTGTTAGAATTTTATGGGGTAGAAATTAGGTCGCGCCCCATTTGGGGCGCAAATATCGTCCGCGCGCAAATATTAGCGCCTGGCGCTAATTATCGGCACTGACAGGAAACTTCACTTTTACCGCCCCGGGAGGTGAGTGGAGCGCTAAATTAGGCGCTGCACACCTCTCTTAAGGCGCAAAGGCCTAGGAGTGAGGCGCTAACTCAGCGCACGAGCGCAGCGCAGCTGCTGCCAGTTAGCGCGGTAACACAGACACACTGGCGCCGGACACTTCTTAAAGCGGGGGGGGCCACTTGCTCCCCAGCCACACCCTGCTCATTGCAGCCTTGAATCTCAGCCTGGAGAGACCTGTAATCCATTTTGCTGCCAAGAATGGAGAGGGTGAGAGAACGCGCTCATCGCTTCACCGAGCGGGCCTTGGATGCTCTGGTTGACGCAGTGGAGCGCAGACGATGCATGCTGTTCCCAGAGAGTGGCAGGAGGCCTTTGCCACGCGAGTTCAGAAGAGTGTGGAGGGAGGTGGCTCAGAGCGTCTCCTCCAGGAGCATGGTGCCCAGGACCCATGTCCAGTGCCGCAAAAAGTTCAACGACCTCACTCGGGTCGTCAGGGTGAGTGGCTTTTTCTCAATACCTCTCCATCCCTCCATCTCAACCTCACTCTATGGCCAGAGGGTCTTAAAACCCCAATGCACAACACTCATCCAACACCTATGGCCCTTTCATCAAACACACACACACATTCCACACTTTGCATACAGTAAGGGCTATTCACCTATGGGAGGCACATCAGGCAAGACCATGGCTGCATATTGTAAGGGCTATTCACCTATGGGAGGCACATCAGGCAAGACCATGGCTGCATATTGTAAGGGCTATTCACCTATGGGAGGCACATCAGGCAAGACCATGGCTGCATATTGTAAGGGCTATTCACCTATGGGAGGCACATCAGGCAAGACCATGGCTGCATATTGTAAGGGCTATTCACCTATGGGAGGCACATCAGGCAAGACCATGGCTGCATATTGTAAGGGCTATTCACCTATGGGAGGCACATCAGGCAAGACCATGGCTGCATATTGTAAGGGCTATTCACCTATGGGAGGCACATCAGGCAAGACCATGGCTGCATATTGTAAGGGCTATTCACCTATGGGAGGCACATCAGGCAAGACCATGGCTGCATATTGTAAGGGCTATTCACCTATGGGAGGCACATCAGGCAAGACCATGGCTGCATATTGTAAGGGCTATTCACCTATGGGAGGCACATCAGGCAAGACCATGGCTGTATATTGACTCAGATGCTGTCCTTTTTCTTGCAGGCTAAGCTGGCTCATAATCGGAGACAGCAGCAACGGACGGGTGGAGGGCGGCTTCAGCTGCAACCCCTCAGCGATCTGGAGGAGCGCGTCCACAGGATTGTGGCAAGCCGGGTGATCGGTCCCGTCGCCACTGGAGACGCCGACCCCGTTGTGGACAGCAATGGTAAGGTCATCACATTTTTGTCCTCTGTCCTTCCACTTGTCCCTCACAATACCAGCCTTTGACACTTTCAATCCAACTTGCTAACTCGCTGCACTTATTCCTCCCTTACTGCCACCCTGTCCTCACGCTAAAGCCACTCTTGTACCTCCCTGCTTTCAGATGGTGATTCACCAGCTGAGGAGATGGTCCCTGAAGCTGCCACTGGGAGTGATGCTGCAGCTGAGGAGGAAGAGGAAGCCGGAGCATCAGTGCCACCCTCTCCCGAGGAAGCCCATGGCCACACTGGGAACACGCCTTCCCCGGAGGGGAGCAGGGGGGAAGGGGCTGATGATGGTGAAGTTCCAGGACCCAGCGGGCTGCAGCAACGCCATGGGGGGGGGAAGGGAAGAACGGGGGAGCAGGGGGGAAGGGGCTGATGATGGTGAAGTTCCAGGACCCAGCGGGCTGCAGCAACGCCATGGGGGGGGGGAGGGAAGAACGGGGGAGCAGGGGGGAAGGGGCTGATGATGGTGAAGTTCCAGGACCCAGCGGGCTGCAGCAACGCCATGGGGGGGGGAGGGAAGAACGGGAGCCTTCTCCCCAGAGGGAGAGTATGCCAGACACTCCTAATGCAATGGACGCAGAGGAGGAGCGGATGATTGCAGAAATGAACAGCCAGGCGGTGGTCATGCACACTGAGCTCATGGGTGCAGTGGGAAGGGTGCCCGAATGCATTGAGGCACTGGCAAGGAGTGTGGAGCACTTCGCTGTAGCACAGGCGGATGCCACACTAAAGCTTACTGCTGCAATTCAGTCACTGGCTGCCAGGAACCCATCTGAGCCTGCTCTCATGCAGACTCAGATTGAGGCCACGCGAGCACTGACTGCTGCCATCCTCGATGGTTCGTGCACATGTCCCCGGGGCTGTCACCGCGCCGCAGCAGGCCCGCAATCTGTTCTCAGGCAAATTGCTCCGGATGCTGAAGTGCTGCCCCGTGGGAGTGCCAGTGTGTCGGGCGAGCAGGGAGTTGCTGTCCTCTCTCACGATGACAGCATTCCTGCTGCCAACACTGTCACTTCTCCACTGCACTTGCCACCGCCTGTAGGACAGACTGCTGCCGCCCATGCAGAGTTGGTGCAGTCTGCAGCCGGGCCCTCCAGGCCCAGAAGTGGTCGAGGCCGGCCTTCAGGGGCATCTGCAGTGTCAGGGTCTGACAAGCAGCAGCCTTCCACCAGCCTTGCTGCAGCCACTGAGGTCCCATTACGGAGGAGCAGTAGGGTTAGAAGGGGGGAAGTGCGCAAGGGAAGGAGATCACCCTCGAAGGGCAAAAAGTAGGATGTGTGCCAAAATGCTGGTCATTTTTTTATTAAAGGCCGAGGTTCATGGCCCAACTTTTGTTTAGTGTTTTGGACATTATCTCCAGGTTGTGAGAACCAGTTATGTTATTGACTGTTTTTTGGTGTTTATTTCTATGAGTTTCTCATGAGGAATTGACACACACAGAGTTTGTACAATAAATAAGTTTCTGTATTCAAAATATACATGGCTGGTGGTTGGAATTATTGGTGCCTTGGCCGGCTTAGGGGTTGCGTGCTGGGTTGATTCGTGTTTGTAGCACTGGCAGGGGTCCTAGAAGCGGCTTGCTATTAGTCGTTGACGGACGGCCCTTGCAGTTTGACCATTGTGGGCCGCCCTCCTGCCTTGGTGCTGCTGCTGATCATCGTCCTCGGCCTGTTCCTCCTCTTCCTCCTCCTCCTCTTGTGGTGCTGCAAGGCCTGGTGGCATTGGCTGCGTCCTGAGGATTGCCATGTTGTGCAACATGCAGCACACCACTACGAATTTGGAAACTTGCTCAGGCGAGTACTGCAGGGCTCCTCCGGAATGGTCCAGACAGCGGAATCGTTGTTTGAGCACGCCGATTGTGCGCTCAATAATGTTCCTCGTTGCTTGTTGGCTTTCCTGGTACCGCAGCTCAGCAGGGGTGTTTGGCGCACGGAGCGGTGTCATCAGCCAGGTGCTCAATGCGTACCCCTTGTCCCCCAGAAGCCAACCAACTGGCTGATGCGGTGCCTCGAAAATTTCTGCCACAGTACTCTGGCGCAGGATGAAAGCATCGTGGCAGCTGCCCGGATAGTGGGCATTGACAGCGAGAATCACCTGTCTGTGGTCACAGACCAACTGCACATTCAAGGAATGGAACCCCTTTCTGTTCCGGAACTCCTCTGCATTCTCTCGCGGAGCACGCAAAGCCACATGCGTGCAGTCAATGGCGCCCTGCACCATGGGGAAGCCCGCTACCCTCGCAAAGCCCATAGCACGGTCATGCTGCTTGTCTGGGGTCATAGGGAAGGAGATGAAGTCTCGTCTCCTTGTGAAGAGGGCATTGGTGACCTGCCGAATGCAGCGATGCACCGCAAACTGGGAGATATTGGCGAGGTCCCCAACAGCAGCTTGGAATGAGCCAGTGGCGTAGAAGTTCAAGGCCACTGTGACCTTCACTGCCACCGACAGAGACGTCCTGGACCTCAGCTGAGGCTGCAGATCTGGCTGCAGCAGGTGGCAGAGCTCAGTGACCACCTCCTTGCTGAATCGCAGCCTTCGCAAACACAGCTCCTCGGACATGTGGATGTAGGAGAGCTGTTCACGATATACCCTGGGAGGGTAAGCTCTCCTGTACATGCGCCTGATGGGCCTCCTCCGTCTGGCCATCATTGCCACTCTCTGTCTGCGTCTCACTCTGCTCCGATTGAGCTGGAGCAGGACGACGCCCCCAATCATTGCAGCCCCCATCTTCTCTTTGCCAGAAAAGTAATGAGGTACAGCAACGAAAGTAGCAGCAAAGTTAGGATGAACTAGGCAAAACTACCTCACAAAGCGTTGAGTCAATGTAGAAGTCTCTCTCTCTCTCTCTCCGAATCTCTCTCTCTCTCTCAGAACGAGTGGTGCATAAATGTCGACCACAGAAAAAGACAGGAAGAGGCCCCCTTTAAATAGCGCCCCCCCCAGCCCCAGACCGATTGATAACGTTCCAGTCTTCCGGTCGTTGGAAGCGCCAGGCGGTAAGGCAGGGGGCGCCACTCAATTTCCGCTCCGGGGCGCCCCAAGGGCGTTGCACCACAGAATGACGTCACAATCTGCGCGCGCAGGTGGTCGCAGCGGTAAGTTTTAGCGCCGCCGCACAATCTCAAGTTAAGTTCTCGAGCGGCGCAAACAGCGCTGCGCCCAGGCGTTAGCGCCTTAACGCCCCATTAGCGCCCATTTAAGGCGCTAACGGGAGGCGCAACCAACTGAATTTTTACCCCAAGGTGTGGTCTCACCAAGGCCTTGTACAACTGCAGCAAGACATCCTTGCTCCTGTACTCGAATCCTCTCGCTATGAAGGCCAACATACCATTTGCCTTCTTAACCGTCTGCTGCACCTGCATGCATACCTTCAGCGACTGGTGCACAAGGACACCCAGGTCTCGTTGCACTTCCCCTTTTCCCAATCTATTGCCGTTCAGATAATAATCTGTCTTCCTGTTTTTGCCACCAAAGTGGATAACCTCACATTTATCCACATTATACTGCATCTGCCATGCATCTGCCCAATCACCCAACCTGTCCAAATCATACTGGAGTTTCTCTGCATCCTCCTCACAGCACACATGCCCACCCAGCTTTGTGTCATCTGCAAACTTAGAGATATTACATCTAGTTCCCTCGTCTAGATCATTAATATATATTGTGAATAACTGGGATCCTAGCACCGATCCCTGTGGTACCCCACTAATCACTGCCTGCCACTCGGAAAAAGATCCGTTTATTCCAACTCTTTGCTTCCTGTCTGCCAACCAGTTCTCTATCCAAATCAGAACCTCACCCCCAATCCCATGTGCTTTAACTTTGCACGCTAATCTCTTATGCGGGAGTCCACTCCCTGAACGTCCAGCTGGTGTGTAACCACAGGAAGATCATCATGCATGTTTGCACAAAATACCCTGGCAGTTGCCATGACTCCTTCATTCTTGGTAAGCAAGGGGGTGAAAAGTTATCGGGGGTAGGCGGAAATGTGGAGTAATCGGATCGAAGGGCCGAGTGGCCTACTCCTGCTACTAATTCGTATGTTCGTATGTTCATCCTGCGCCAGTTTACTGTGCCTCAGCTCTTCCATCCACCAAACCAACTTTCCGGATGGCTTCTTGGCGACAAGGGCTATCCCCAGAAAAAGTGGCTTATGACACCGATGAGGAGGCCATCAAACGATGCTGAGGAGCGGTACAATGTGAGCCATATATCCACCAGAAGCATCATCGAGCAAACCATCGGCTTGCTCAAAATGCGCTTCCGATGCCTGGACAGATCTGGAGGAGCCTTGCAGTATCCACCAGCCAGGGTGTCCAGAATCGTCATGGTCTGCTGTGCCCTGCACAACATCGCACAGCAGCACGGCTTAGTGCTGCCGGATGAACAAGTGGCTCAGCACACAGCCTCCTCGGAGGAAGAGGAAGAGGACGAGGAAGAGGAAGAGGACAAGGAGGAGAACGAGGAGGAGGATGAGGAGGAGGACGGGGAGCGACGCCTTGCGGGGCCAGATGTGGCCAATCCAGCAGCAGGCGACCACATTGCTGGCCGTCAGGCAAGGGATGCACTCATCCATGCCAGATTCGCGTAAGCTTATGCTTCAACCACAGGTGGCTGGCTATTGGAGATGAATATAAGCCTGACATTCTCAAAACCCCAGGCATCATCTGTCCAATAAATGGTGGTTTTCGCTCAGTATCACCACCAACATTCAACATGGAATTCGCCCTGAGCCCTCACTTTTGAACTTCCATTTCCCAGAACACAGAGGCCACACTTTAGGTGATCTCAGCAGATCATTATACCTTTTTCGGCACTGAAACCATGTGCGTCTTCATAAGAACATAAGAAATAGGAGCAGGAGTGGGCCATTTGGCCCCTCGAGCCGGCTCCGCCATTCAATAAGCTCATGGCTGATCTGGTCTTGGCCTCAACTCCACTTTCCTGCCCACTCCCCATAACCCTTGACTCCCTTATCGTTCAAAAATCTGTCTATCTCCACCTTAAATATATTCAACGAACCAGCCTCCACAGCTCTCTGGGGTAGAGAATTCCAAAGATTCACAACCCTCTGAGAGAAGAAATTCCTCCTCATCTCCGTTTTAAATGGGCGACCCCTTATTCTGAAACTATGCCTCCGAGTTCTAGATTCCCCCATGAGGTAAAACATCCTCTCTGCATCTACCTTGTCGAGCCCCCTCAGTATCTTATATGTTTCAAAAAGATCACCTCTCATTCTTCTAAACTCCAATGAGCATAGGCCCAACCTGCTCAACATTTCATCTCCGAAGTCAACCTCGTGAACCTTCTCTGAACTGCCTCCAATGCGAGTATATCCCTCCTTAAATAAGGAGACCAAAATTGTACGCAGTACTCCAGGTGTGGTCTCACCAGCGCCCTGTACAGTTGTAGCAAGATTTCCCTACTTTTATACTCCATCACCCTTGCAATAAAGGCCAACACTCCATTTACCTTCCTAATTATTTGCTGTACCTGCACGCTAACCCTATTTGTGTTTCATGTACATTTTCCCGCATTATACTCCATCTGCCAAATGTTTGCCCATTCACTTAACCTATCTATATCCCTTTGCAGATTCTTTGTGTCCTCTTCACAACTTGCTTTCCCAACCTACCTTTTGTATCATCAGCAAATTTGGCTACATTACACTCGGTCCCTTCATCCAAGTTATTAATATAGATTGTAAACAGCTGAGGCCCCAGCACTGATTCCTGTGGCACCCCGCTAGTTACAGTTTGCCAACCTGAAAATGACCCATTTATCCCAACTCTCTGTTTGCTGTTAGTTAGCCAATCTTCTATCTGTGCTAATATATTACCCCTAACCCCATGAGCTCTCATCTTGTGCAGTAACGTTTTATGTGGCACCTTATCGAATGCCTTCTGGAAATCCAAATACACTTCATCTACTGGTGCCCCTTTATCCACCCTGCTCATTACAACCTGAAAGAACTCTAGCAAATTTGTCAAACATGATTTCCCTTTCATAAAACCATGCTGACTCTGCTTGACTGTATCATGATTTTCTAAATGTCCTGCTAATACTTCCTTAATAATGAACTCCAGCATTTTCCCAATGACAGATTTTAGGCTAACTTGTTTCCTGCTTTCTGTCTCCCTCCTTTCTTGAATAGAGGTGTTACATTTGCGGTTTTCTAACCCAATATGTTCATTAGTAATGAAATAACTGCATTTAAAATAAAAAGAGGGGATATACTAAATAAACTAATGAAACTCAAAGAGGATAAACCCCCTGGTCCGGACGGATTACATCCGCACATCTTAAAGAATCTAGAGAAGAAATAGCAGAGGCATTACTACACATATTTAGAAATTCATTTGAAAAAGGTGTAGTGCCAGAGGACTGGCAGATAGCTAACATAATACCTATATTTAAGAAGGGAGATAGAACATGTCCAGGGAACTACAGATCAGTCAGCTTAATATCGGTGGTAGGAAAAATAATGGAATCCCTACTAAAGGAGAAAATAGAAGAACATCTAGAAATGAAAAACATAATGATAAATAATCAGCATGGATTTCAAAAGTGAAAGTCTTGCTTGACCAACCTTATTGAATTTTTTGAAGAGGTAACAAAGAGAGTAGACAAGGGTAATGTAGTAGATGTATTTTATCTAGATTTTCAAAAGGCCTTCGATAAGGTACCACATAATAGACTAATGAATAAGGTCAAGGAATACAGAGTCAGGGGACAAGTAGCAGAGTGGATAGCTAGCTGATTCTAGACAGAAAGCAGAGAGTAGGGATAAAGGTAGCTATTCAGAGTGGCAGGAGGTGGGAAGTAGTGTCCATAAGGATCAGTGCTGGGACCACAGTTGTTCACAATTTATATTAACGATACAGACTTTGGAATCAAAAACACAATATCTAAATTTACGGATGACACCAAATTTGGGGGGGGGGAAGCCAATACTGAGGAGGACAGCAACAGATGAAAAGAAGACATTAATAAACTTGCAGAATGGGCATATAATTGGCAAATGAAATTCAACACAGATATAGTGAGATTTAACATATTGGTAAGAAAAATAGGGAGGTCACATATTACTTGGAAAATAAGAATCTAAATGGGGTAGCGGAATAAAGGGGTCTAGGAGTACAAATACACAGATCACTAAAAGTTTCGACACAGGTTAACAAGGTCATAAAAAAAAGCAAACCAGGCACTAGCGTTTATTTCTAGAGGGATAGAATTGAAAAGTAGTGAAGTTATGCTAAACTTGTATCGAACCTTAGTTAGACCACATTTGGAGTACTGTGTGCAGTTCTGGTCACCATATCATAAAAAGGATTTGGAGGCACGAGAGAGGGTGCAGAGAAGATTTACAAGGATGATACCAGAAATGCGAGGGTACACCTATCAGGAAAGGATGAACAAGCTGGGTCTCATTTCTCTTGAAAAGAGAAGGTTGAGGGGTGACCTAATAGAGGTCTTTAAAATCATGAAAGGATTTGATAGAGTAGTGTAGTGGTAATGTCACTGGGCAAGTAATCTAATGATCCAGGAGATGTGAGTTCAAAGGCAGCTGGGGAATTTAAATTCAATTAATTAAATAAATATGGAATGAAAAGCTAGTATCAGTAATGGTAACCATGAAACTATCGGATTGTCGTAAAAACACATCTGGTTCACTAATGTCCTTTAGGGAAGGAAATCTGCCGTCCTTACCTGGTCAGGCCTCTTTGTGACTCCAGACCCACAGCAATGTGGTTGACTCTTAACTGCCCTCTGAAATGGCCTAGCAGGCCACTCAGCTGTAACAAACCGCTACGAAAAACAATAATAAGAAGGAAACCAGAAGGGCCACCCGGCCTCGGCACCGGCTACAGACATGGCAACAGCACACCCAGCCCAGTCAACCCAGCTAAGTCCTCCTCACCAACATCTGGGGACTTGTGCCAAAATTGGGAGAGCTGTTCCACAGACAAGCCAAGCAACAGCCTGACATAGTCATACTCACAGAATCATACCTTTCAGCCAATGTCTCAAACTCCTCCATCACCATCCCTGGGTATGTCCTGTCCCACCGGGGCGACGGCACAGTAATATACAGCCGGGAAGGAGTGGTCCTGGGAGTCCTCAACATTGACTCCAGACCCCATGAAGTCTCATGGCTTCAGGTCAAGCATGGGCAAGGAAACTTCCTGCTGATTACCACTTACTGCCCTCCCTCAGCTGATGAATCAGTACTCCTCCATGTTGAACACCATTTGGAAGAAGCACTGAGAGTAGCAAGGGCAGAGAATGTACTCTGGGTGGGGGACTTCAATGTCCATCACCAAGATTGGCTCAGTAGCACCACTACTGGCCGAGTCCTGAAGGACATAACTGCCAGTCTGGGCCTGCGACAGGTGGTGAGAGAACCAACACAAGGGAAAAACCTACTTGACCTCGTCCTCACCAATCTACCTGTCGCAGATGCATCTGTCCATGACAGTATTAGAAGCAGTAACCACCGCACAGTCATTGTGGAGACGAAGTCCCGTCTTCACACTGAGGACACCCTCCATTGTGTTGTGTGGCACTACCACTGTGCTAAATGGGATAGATTCAGAACAGATTTAGCAGCTCAAAACTGGGCATCCATGAAGTGCTGTGGGCCATCAGCAGCAGCAGAATTGTATTCCACCACAATCTGTAACCTCATGGCCTGGCATATCCTTCACTCTACCATTACTATCAAGCCAGGGGACCAACCCTGGTTCAATAAGGAGTGTTGAAGGGCATGCCAGGAGCATGATCTCCAAATGTCGTGGAAAATGTTGGAAAATAGTAAAAGGCTGTCAAAATAGCAGTTAACAAGCACTTAACAAGGAGTTAAGGGGGAAAAATTGCGTATCGCCCATTTTGGGACGCTAATATCGGCCGAGTGCAAAGTTTAGCGCCCGGCGCTAATTATCGCCTCCGACTGCAAAATTCGCCTCTATCGCCCCTGGAGGTGATTGGAGCGCTAAATCAGGTGCTACACACCTATCTTAAGGCGCAAACGTCGGGGAGCGAGGCACTACCTCAGAACGCTACCGAAGCTCAGGCAATGTCAGTTACCATGGAAGCCAGACAGACTGGCGCCGTCCAGTTCTTAAAGGGGAGGGGTCATCTTGCTGGCCAGCTACACCCTGCTCATTGCAGCCTTGAATCTCAGCCTGGAGAGACCTCTAAAGGAATTGTGTTGGAAACACTAATGGACAGGCCATGGGAAAGAGCTCAGCGCTTAGGAACCTCAAAAGTGGTGCTGAGGGCCAAAACTCCTTAGGACAGCGTTAAATCTCTACAGATTTCTCTTTCCCTCTCAACCTGCGTGTACCAAAAATTTTGCCAACAAGAAAAGGTAGGAAGCGCCAGCCTTTAAATAGCGCTCCCCCAGCCCCTTCCCGACTTGAAAACGTTCCCCTCCACCTGTCGTTCCTAGCGGCAGGCGCTAAGGCAGGGGGCACGACTCAATATCTGGTCCAGGGCGCTACCGGGATGTTGCACGCTCGACAGACGTCACGATCTGAGGGCGCAGGGGATCGTGGCAGGTAGTGTTTAGCTCCGCCGCAAAATGACTGGTCAATTTCGCGAGCGGCACTATAATCGCCGCACTTGGGCGCTAAGTTCCTAGTGCCCCATTAGCGCCCCCCAGAGGTGCTAACGGGAGGTGCTAACCAACCGAATTTTTCCACCCAGGTGCCTTAAATCCCTTACCCGCTGCTTGGTGTCAGGTCTGTTGTGAAATCGCAGACCCGACACTCTTGAAGCTCACACGTCATCAATCATTGAGACTTTAACAGCTGACCCGCCTCCGAACTGAAAGATCCAGTTGTTGTGGTCCACGTAGGTACCAATGACATAGGTAGGACACAGAAACAGGTACTGCTGAGGGATTATGAGCTGCTAGGGACTAAATCTAAAAGCAGAACCACAAAGATAATAATTTCTGGATTACTACCTGAGCCATGAGCAAATTGGCATTGGGTAAATAAGATCAGAGAGATGAATGCGTGGCTCAAAGATTGGTGTGGGAGAAATGGGTTTCGATTCATGGGGCACTGGCACGAGTACAGGGGAAAGAGGGAGTTGTTCCGTTGGGACGGGCTTTACTTGAACCATGCTGGGACCAGTGTGCTGGCGAATCGAATAACTAGGGCTGTAGATAGGGCTTTAAACTAAATAGTAGGGGGGAGGGTTCACGTGAGGGGAAATTTCAAGAGTCAAAGAGAAAGGAGAAGGCAATAGTGGAGGGTAGCGATAGGGGTAATGATAACCAGAGTGTGACAGGGAGGGACAGAACGTGTAAACATAAGAGTGCATCAGAAAGTAGAGTCAGAGTAGGGAAAAATGGTAAAAAGACTAAATTAAAAGTTGTTTATCTGAATGCACGCAGCATTCGTAACAAGATAGATGAATTGACGGCACCAATAGAAATAAATGGGTATGATCCGATAGCCATTACAGAGACGTGGTTGAAAGGTGACCAAGGCTGGGAACTGAATTTTCAGGGGTATTTGACATTTCGGAAGGATAGGCAGAAAGGGAAAGGAGGTGGGGTAGCTCTGTTAATAAAATCAGTGAGATCAGTGCAGTAGTGAGAAATGATATTAGCTCAGAAGAGCAAGATGTAGAATCCGTTAGGGTGGAGATAAGTAATATTAAGGGAAAGAAGTCACTGGTGGGTGTAGTCTACAGGCCCCCTAACAATAGCTACACTGTTGGACAGAGTATAAATCAAGAAATAATGGAGGCTTGTAAGAAAGGTACAGCAATAATCATGGGCAATTTTATTCTTCATATTGTTGGACCTTTCAAATTGCCCAAGGTAGCCTCGAGAAAGAGTTCATAGAGTGCATCCGGGATGGTTTCCTAGAACAATACATTGTGGAACCAACCAGGGAGCAGGCTATCTTAGATCTGTTACTGTGTAATGAGACAGGATTAATAAATGATCTCATAGTAAAGGATCCTCTAGGAAAGAGTGATCATAGCATGGTTGAATTTCAAATTCAATTGGAGGGTGAGAAAGGTGGGTCTCAAACCAGTGTCCTGATCTTAAATAAAGGCAATTACAAAGGTATAAAGGCAGAGTTGGCTAAAGTGGACTGGGAAAATAGATTAAACGGTAAGATGGTTGATAACAATGGCAGACATTTAAGAAGATATTTCATAACTCTCAACAAAAATATATTCCAGTGAGAAGGAAAGACTTTAAGAGAAGGGAGAACCATCTGTGGCTAACTAAGGAAGTAAAGGATGGTATCAATTTGAAAACAAAGGCATACAATGTTACCAAGATTAGTGGTAGGCCAGAGGATTGGGAATTTTTTAAAACCAGCAAAGGACGACTAAAAAAAATAAAGAGAGAGAAGATGGATTATGAGAGTAAACTAGCAAGAAATATAAAAACAGATAGTAAGAGCTTCTACAGGTATATAAAAAGGAAGAGGGTAGCTAAAGTAAACATTGGTTCCTTAGAGGATGAGACTGGGGAATTAATAATGGGGAACAGGGAAATGGCAGAGACTTTGAACAAATATTTTGTATCAGTCTTCACGGTAGAAGACACTAAAACCATCCCAATAATAGATAATCAAGGGGCTATAGGGAGGGGGGAACTTAAAACAATCACTATCACTAAAGAAAAAGTACTCAGTAAAATAATGGGACTAAAGGTGGACAAGTACCCTGGACCTGATGGCCTGCATCCTAGGGTCTTAAAAGAAGTGGCTGCAGAGATAGTGGATTCATTGGTTGCAATCTACGAAAATTCCCTGGATTCTGGAGAGGTCCCAGCGGATTGGAAAACTGCAAATGTAACGCCCCTATTTAAGAAGGGAGGGAGACAGAAAGCAGAAAACTATAGACCAGTTAGCCTAACATCTGTCATTGGGAAAATGCTGGAGTCCATTATTAAGGAAGCAGTAGCAGGATATTTAGAAAATCATAATACGTCAAGCAGAGTCAGCATGGTTTTATGAAAGGGATATCATGTTTGACAAATTTGCTGGAGTTCTTTGAGGATGTAACGAGCAGGGTAGATAAAGGGGAACCAGTGGATGTGGTGTATTTGGATTTCCAGAAGGCATTCGATAAGGTGCCATATAAAAGGTTACTGCACAAGATGAGAGCTCACGGGGTAGGGGGTAATATATTAGCATGGATAGAGGATTGGCTAACAGAAAACAGAGAATCGGGATAAATGGGTCATTTTCCAGTTGGCAAACGGTAACTAGTGGGGTGCCACAGGGATCAGTGCTGCGGCCTCAACTATTTACAATCTATATTAATGACTTGGATGAAGGGACCGAGTGTAATGTAGCCAAATTTGCTGATGATACAAAGATAGATGGGATAGCAAGCTGTGAAGAGGACACAAAAGAATTTGCAAAGGGATATAGACAGGCTAGGTGAGTGGGCAATCATTTGGCAGATGGAGTATAATGTGGGAAAGTGTGAGGTTATCCACTTTGGTAAGAAAAATAAAAAAGCAAATTATTATTGAAATCGAGAGAGATTACAAAATGCTGCAGTACAGAGGGACCTGGGGGTCCTGGTGCATGAAACACAAAAATTTAGCATGCAGGTACAGCAAGTAATCAGGAAGGCAAATGGAATGTTGGCCTTTATTTCAAGGGGGTTGGAGTATAAAAGCAGGGAAGTCCTGCTACAACTGTACAGGGTATTAGTGAGACAACACCTGGAGTACTGCGCACAGTTTTGGTCTCCTTATTTAAGGAGGGATATACTTGCATTGGAGGCAGTTCAGGGAAGTTTCACGAGGTTGATTTCTGAGATGAAGGGGTTGACTTACGAAGAAAGGTTGAGCAGGTTGGGCCTATACTCATTGGAGTTTAGAAGAATGAGAGGTGATCTTTTTGAAACATATAAGATACTGAGGGGGCTCGACAAGGTAGATGCAGAGAAGATGTTTCCCCTCATGGGGGAATCTAAAACTAGGGGGCATAGTTTCAGAATAAGGGGTCGCTCTTTTAAAACGGAGATGAGGAGGAATTTCTTCTCTCAGAGGGTCGTAAATCTGTGGAATTCTCTGCCCCAGAGAGCTGTGAAGGCCGGGTCATTGAATATATTTAAGGTGGAGATAGACAGATTTTTGAACAATAAGGGAGTGAAGGGTTATGGGGAGCGGGCAGGGAAATGGAGCTGAGCCCAAGATCAGATCAGCCATGATCTCATTAAATGGCGGAGCAGGCTCGAGGGGCCAAATGGCCTATTCCTGCTCCTATTTCTTATGTTCTTATTGTATGAACTCCATTCCCTTATCCCCTTTACCTACCTCTTCTGTCCAATTAATATCTGGGTAGTTGAAAGCCCCCATGATTATGAACCTATGTTTTTTACTCATTTCCCTAATTTGTCTGCATATTTCTTCCTCCACCTCCCTTCCACTATTAGGTGGTCTGTAGACTACCCCTATTAGTGTGATTAATCCTGTATTATCTTTTATCTCTATCCACATGGATTCTATTTCTGTCTTGCTGATAGCTGTGTCACTTTTTTCTACTGCCACTATGTTATCCCTAACAAGTACAGCTACACCACCTCGCCTTTTCCCCTCTCTATCTTTTCTAAATATGTTATACCCTGCAATGTTTAATTCCCAGTCCTGATTTTTTTGTAACCATGTTTCAGTAATCCCTACTATGTCTGTTTCTTTGCAATGCATGATTGCCTCCAGTTCCCCTGTTTTATTACGGACACTGTGTGCAATGCTGTACAAACAGTTTAACTCATTTTTAATAGCAGTTCCTCTCACTTTATTTTTAAGCATCTTTTTAAACTCCTGGGGGGAAAAATTCGGTTGGTTTGCACCTCCCGTTAGTGCCTTAAGAGGGCGCTAATGAGGCGCAAAGCAACTAGCGCTGGGGCGCGGTGATGTCTGCGCCACTCGCGAAATTGACCAGACAATTTGCGGCGGCGCTAAACACTACTGCCCCGATCTCCTGCGCACGCAGATCTTGACGTCAGTCGAGCGTGCAACGCCCCTGTGGCGCACCGGACCGGATATTGAGTGGCGCCCCCCTCCTTTCCGCCCTCCGTTCCGCCTGGCGCAAGCAACGACAAGGAGACTGGAACGATTCCCAGTCGGTGAGGGGCTGGGGGGGGCGCTATTTAAACGCGGCCTCTTCCTGGCTTTTTCTGTGGTAGACATTTTTGCACCACTCATTCTGACAGAGAGAGAGATTCTGAGAGAGAGAAGGAGAGACTCCTGCATAGAGTCAACGCTGTGTGAAGTAGTTTTGGCTACTGAGCATCACTTTGCAGGTACTTTTGGATTTGACCTTCATTACTTCGATTACCAAGAGAGTGTGGGGGTTGCACTGATTCGGGGTGTCGTCCTGCACCTGCAGAATCGGAGGCAACAGAGACGCAGAGAGAGAGTGGCAATCATGACCAGACGGAGGAGGGACGACAGACCTCTGTACAGGAGACCTTACCCTCCCAGGGTATATCGGCAACAATTCTCCTACATTAATTTGTCTGAGGCTTCAGCAAGGAGGTGGTCACTGAGCTCTGCCACCTGCTGCAGCCAGATCTGCAGCCTCTACTGAGGACCAGGACGTCTCTGTCGGTAGCAGTGAAGGTCACAGTGGCTCTGAACTTTTATGCCACCGGCTCCTTTCAAGCAGCTACTGGGGACATCGCCAATATCTCCCAGTTCGCGGTCCATTGCTGTATCCGTCAGGTCACAAATGCCCTCTATAATAGGAGATGCCAGTACATCTCTTTCCCGATGACCCGGGCCAAACAGCATGAACGCGCTCTGGGCTTTGTGAGGATAGCGGGCTTCCCCATGGTGCAGGGCGCCATTGACTGCACACATGTGGCATTGCGGGCACCACATGAGAATGCAGAGGTTTTCCGAAACCACAAGGGGTTCCACTCCTTAAATGTCCAGTTGGTCTGTGACCACAGACAGCTGATACTCGCAGTCAATGCCCGCTATCCTGGCAGCAGCCACGATGCTTTCATCCTGCGCCAGACTGCTGTGCCAGAACTTTTCCAGGCACCGCATCAGCCAAGTGCTTGGATCCTCGGGGACAAGGGTTATCCACTGTGCACCTGGCTGATGACACCGCTCCGTAACCCCAACACCCCGGCTGAGCTGCGGTACAACGAGAGCCATCTCGCCACCAGGAACATCGTTGAGCACACAATCAGCGTGCTCAAGCAACGGTTCCACTGTCTGGACCACTCAGGAGGAGCCCTGCAGTACTCGCCTGAGCGAGTCTCCCTCTTCATAGTTGTGTGCTGCATGCTGCATAACCTGGCAATCCTTAGGACCCAGCCAATGCCACCAGGCCTTGGAACACCACCGGAGGAGGAGGAAGAGGAGGAGGAGGATGATCATCAGCAGCACCAAGGCGGGAGGGAGGCCCACAATGTTGAAACTGCAAGGGCCGTCCGTCAACGGCTGATAACAAGCCACTTCTAGGCCCCTACTGAGGAAATGGCTTCTGGCATGGAGAACAACATGAATGAAACCAACCCACAACCCCTAAGCCGGCCAAGGCAGCAATGATTCCAAAGGCCAAACCTGTACATTTTGAATACAACAACTTTTTTATTTTACAAACTCTGTGTGTGTCATTTCTTCATGAAAAATTAATAGAAACAAACACAAAAAATAATTCATTAACATAACTGGTTCTCATAACCTGGAGATAATGTCCAAAACACTAAACAAAAGTTTGAACACGAACCTCGGCCTTTAATAAAAAATTGACCAACATTTCGTCACACCTCCTACTTTTTGCCCTTCGAGGTGATCTCCTTCCCTTGCGCACTTCCCCCCCTTCCCACCCTACTGCTCCTCTGTAATGGGGCCCCAGTGGCTGCAGCAAGGCTGGTGGAAGGCTGCTGATTGTCAGAACCTGAGACTGCAGATGTGCTTGAAGGACGGCCTTGACCAGCTCTGGGCCTGGAGGGCCCGGCTGCAGACTGCACCAACTCTGCATGGGTGGCAGCAGTCTGGGCTACAGTCGGTGGCAAGTGCAATGGGGAAGTGACAGTGGTGGCAGTAGGAATGCTGTCATCTTGAGAGAGGACAGCAACTCCCTGCTTGACCGACACACTGGCACTCCCACGGGGCAGCACATCAGCATCCGGAGCAATCTGCTGGAGCACAGATTGCTGGCCTGCTGCGGCCCGGTGAGAGCCCCGGGGAAATGTGTCCGAACCAGCTACAATGGCAGCAGTCAGTGCTTGCTTGGCCTCAATCTGAGTCTGCATGAGAGCAGTCTGAGATGGGATCATGGCAGCCAGTGACTGAATTGCAGCACTAAACTTTAGCGTGGCATCCGCCTGTGCTACAGCGAAGTGCTCCACACTCTATGCCAGTGCATCAATGCATTCGGGCACCCTTCCCACTGCACCCATGAGCTGAGTGTGCATGTCCACCGCCTGGGTGTTCATTTCAGCGATGAGCCGCTCCTCCTCTGCGTCCAGTGCAGCAGGACTCGCTGGCCGACTCTCCCTCCGGGGAGAAGGCCCCCGAGCTTCCCTAGCCACATCGCGTTGCTGCAGCCCGCTGGGTCCTGGAGCTTCACCCTCATCAGACCCTTCCCCCTGCTCCCCTCCAGGGAAGACGTGTTCCCAGTATGGGCATGGGCTTCCTCGGGAGAGGATGGCGCTGAGGCTCCGGCTTCCTCTTCCTCCTCGCCTGCAGCTTCGCTCCCACTGGCAGCTTCAGGGCCCATTTCCTCAGCTGGTGAATCACCATCTGAAAGCAGGGAGGTACAAGAGTGGCTTTAGCGTGAGGACAGGGGAGCAGTAAGGGAGGAAGGAGTGCAGCGATTTAGTAAGTTGGATTGAAAGTGTCAAGGGCTGGTGTTGTGAGGGACAAGTGGAATGAGAGAGGAGAAAAAGGTGATGACCTTACCATTGCTGTCCCGAACGGGGTCGGACTCTCCAGTGGCGACGGGACCGATCACCCGGCTTGCCACAATCCTGTGGGCGCGCTCCTCAAGATCGCTGAGGGGTTGCAGCTGAGGCCGCCCTCCACCCGTCCGTTGCTGCTGTCTCCTATTATGAGATAGCATGACCTGCAAGAAAAAGGACGGCGTCTGAGTAAATATACAGCCATGGTCTTGCCTGATGTGCCTCCCATAATTGAATAGCCCTTAATGTATGCAGCCATGGTCTTGCCTGATGTGCCTCCCATAATTGAATAGCCCTTAATGTATGCAGCCATGGTCTTGCCTGATGTGCCTCCCATAATTGAATAGCCCTTAATATATGCAGCCGTGGTCTTGACTGATGTGCCTCCCATAATTGAATAGCCCTTAATATATGCAGCCATGGTCTTGACTGATGTGCCTCCCATAATTGAATAGCCCTTACTGTATGCAGCCATGTTCTTGCCTGATGTGCCTCCCATAGTTGAATAGCTCTTACTGTATGCAAAGTGTGGAATGTGCGTGTGTGTTTCATGAGAGGGCCATAGGTGTTGGATGAGTGTTGGGCATTGAGGTTTTAAGACCCTCTGGCCATAGAGTGAAGTTGAGATGGAGGGATAGAGAGGTATTAAAAAAAGCCACTCACCCTGACGACCCGAGTGAGGTCGTTGAACTTTTTGCGACATTGAGTATGGGTCCTGGTCACCATGCTCCTGGAGAAGGCGTGCTGAGCCACCTCCCTCCACACTCTTCTGTAGTCGCGCGACAAAGGCCTCCTGCCACTCTCAGGGTACAGTATAGATCTTCTGCGCTCCACCGCGCCAACCAGAGCCTCCAAGGCCCGCTCGCTGAAGCGCTGAGCTCGTTCTCTCACCCTCTCCATAGTCCTTGGCTGGAAAATGTAGTTACAGGTCTCTGCAGGCCGAGATTCAAGGCTCCAATAAGCAGGGTGTGGCTGGAGAGTAAGATCGACCCTCCCCTTTAAGAACTGTCCGGCGCCAGTGTATCTGTGTTCCATCGCTAACTGACATCACCTGCGCTGCGCCCGCGCTCTGAGTTAGCGCCTCGCTCCTCGGCCTTTGCGCCTTAAGACAGGTGTGCAGCGCCTGATTTAGTGCTCCAATCACCTCCAGGGGCGATAAAAGCCAAGTTTGCAGTCAGAGGCGATAATTAGCGCCAGGCACTAATCTTTGCGCCCGGCCGATAATCGCGCCCCAAACGGGGCGATACTGAATTTCTCCCCCCTGGTCTATAACTCTATTTATTCCCTGGCCATCAATGTCCTCCCTTACTTTATTCTTTCCTATGCTCCCCTTTCCTGTTTTGTTTATATTTAGTCTGGATTCATTTCTTGTAGATCCCTCCCCCCATCTTACTAGTTTAAAGCCTTTGCCACCTCCCTATTTACCCTTTCCGCTAGGACACAGGTCCCATCCCGCTTCAGGTGGAACCCGTCCCATTTGTACAGCTCCTTTCTGTCCCAGTACTGGTGCCAGTGTCCCATGAAAAGGAACCCCTCTTTCCCACACCAGCCCTTTAACCACATGTCAATTCTCCCGATCTGACTCTTTCTATGCCAATTTGCACGTGGTTCAGGCAATAATCCAGAGATTATTACTCTCGAGGTCCTGCTTTTTAATTTCGCTCCTAACTCCTGATACTCCCTCAGCAGGACCTCCTCCCTGTTTCAACCTAAGTCGTTTGTTCCGACATGGACCACGACAACTGGATTTATCCCCTCCCTTTCCAAATTCCTCTCCAGCTGCCTCGAGATATTCCTGACCCTGGCACCAGGTAGGCAACACACCCTTCGGGATTCTCATTCTTGGCTGCAGAGGACGCTATCTATCCCCCTAATTATAGAATCCCTATCACTGCCACATTTCTATTCTGCTCTTCCCCCCCTTGGACAGCCCTCTGAGCCATAATGCTTTGGTCTGCATTGTGGCTGTCCTCCCCGCAGTCTTTCTCCTTGTCCTCACAGATAGCGAGTACATCGTACCTGTTGGACAGGACCAGTCTCTGCGGGACTTCTTCTTAACCTCTCCTAAGTCCCCGCTACCTGTCTCCCTAGCAGTCACAGCCTCCCCTTCTTGAACCTGTGCTTTCCTCTGTGACTGTATTCTGGATAAAACTATGCAGAAAAAATTTCCCCCTCCCTTATGTTCCGGAGTGTCTCTAACTCTCACTCCAGTTGAATGACTCTGAGCCAGAATGACTGAAGGCAGAGACATTTCCTGCAGATTTGGGAACCTGGGACGGTCTCACCGTCCACAAACTCCCACATACTACAGTCCCGACACGTAGCCTGCGTTGCCATCTCTAGACTTTATTTATTTGCTTATTTAGTTAGTTAAAGTTTTTAATCAAACAATTATTTATAGTTATATTAATTATTTAGTTTATCTAGTTAAGTTAATATTTAATAACGTAATAGTTAAAGTTCCCTGGCTCTTAGTTTAAAGACAAAAGCGGCTGTACTACTCACCCACCAATCACCTACCTGCTGTCCTGTGATGTCACTTCTTGATTTTTTTTTTGTTGCTCTCTCTCCTCCGCTCCTTCTATCCCTGTCGCGCTCGCTGTGCTCTCAGACCTCGGGTCACCGCTCCTTCTATCCCTGTCGCTCTCGCTGTGCTCTCAGACCTCGGGTCACCGCTCCTTCTATCCCTGTCGCTCTCGCTGTGCTCTCAGACCTCGGGTCGCCGCTCTTTCTATCCCTGTCGCTCTCGCTGTGCTCTCAGACCTCGGGTCGCCGCTCTTTCTATCCCTGTCGCTCTCGCTGTGCTCTCAGACCTCGGGTCACCGCTCCTTCTATCCCTGTCGCTCTCGCTGTGCTCTCAGACCTCGGGTCACCGCTCCTTCTATCCCTGTCGCTCTCGCTGTGCTCTCAGACCTCGGGTCGCCGCTCTTTCTATCCCTGTCGCTCTCGCTGTGCTCTCAGACCTCGGGTCGCCGCTCTTTCTATCCCTGTCGCTCTCGCTGTGCTCTCAGACCTCGGGTCACCGCTCCTTCTATCCCTGTCGCTCTCGCTGTGCTCTCAGACCTCGGGTCACCGCTCCTTCTATCCCTGTCGCTCTCGCTATGCTCTCAGACCTCAGGTCACCGCTCCTTCTATCCCTGTCGCTCTCGCTGTGCTCTCAGACCTCGGGTCACCGCTCCTTCTATCCCTGTCGCTCTCGCTGTGCTCTCAGACCTCGGGTCACCGCTCCTTCTATCCCCACCACTCTCGCTGTGCTCTCAGACCTCGGGTCACCGCTCCTTCTATCCCTGTCGCTCTCGCTGTGCTCTCAGACCTCGGGTTACTGCTCCTTCTATCCCTGTCACTCTCGCTGTGCTCTCAGACCTCGGGTCACCGCTCCTTCTATCCCTGTCGCTCTCGCTGTGCTCTCAGACCTCGGGTTACTGCTCCTTCTATCCCTGTCGCTCTCGCTGTGCTCTCAGACCTCGGGTCACCGCTCCTTCTATCCCCGCCACTCTCGCTGTGCTCTCAGACCTCGGGTCGCCGCTCCTTTTATCCCTGTCGCTCTCGCTGTGCTCTCAGGCCTCGGGTTACTGCTCCTTCTATCCCCGCCACTCTCGCTGTGCTCTCAGACCTCGGGTCACCGCTCCTTCTATCCCTGTCGCTCTCGCTGTGCTCTCAGACCTCGGGTCGCCGCTCCTTCTATCACCCCCACTCTCGCTGTGCTCTCAGACCTCGGGTCGCCGCTCTTTCTATCCCTGTCGCTCTCGCTGTGCTCTCAGACCTCGGGTCACCGCTCTTTCTATCCCTGTCGCTCTCGCTGTGCTCTCAGGCCTCGGGTTACTGCTCCTTCTATCCCTGTCGCTCTCGCTGTGCTCTCAGACCTCGGGTCACCGCTCCTTCTATCCCGGTCGCTCTCGCTGTGCTCTCAGACCTCGGGTCACCGCTCCTTCTATCCCCACCACTCTCGCTGTGCTCTCAGACCTCGGGTCACCGCTCCTTCTATCCCTGTCGCTCTCGCTGTGCTCTCAGACCTCGGGTCGCCGCTCCTTCTATCCCTGTCGCTCTCGCTGTGCTCTCAGACCTCGGGTTACTGCTCCTTCTATCCCCACCACTCTCGCTGTGCTCTCAGAGCTCGGGTCGCCGCTCCTTTTATCCCTGTCGCTCTCGCTGTGCTCTCAGACCTCGGGTTACTGCTCCTTCTATCCCTGTCGCTCTCGCTGTGCTCTCAGACCTCGGGTTACTGCTCCTTCTATCCCTGTCGCTCTCGCTGTGCTCTCAGACCTCGGGTCACCGCTCCTTCTATCCCTGTCGCTCTCGCTGTGCTCTCAGACCTTAGGTCGCCGCTCCTTCTATCCCTGTCGCTCTCGCTGTGCTCTCAGACCTCGGGTTACTGCTCCTTCTATCCCTGTCGCTCTCGCTGTGCTCTCAGACCTCAGGTCGCCGCTCCTTCTATCCCCGCCACTCTCGCTGTGCTCTCAAACCTCGGGTCACCGCTCCTTCTATCCCCACCATTCTCACTGTGCTCTCAGACCTCGGGTCACCGCTCCTTCTATCCCTGTCGCTCTCGCTGTGCTCTCAGACCTCGGGTCACCGCTCCTTCTATCCCTGTCGCTCTCGCTGTGCTCTCAGACCTCGGGTCACCGCTCCTTCTATCCCCACCACTCTCGCTGTGCTCTCAGACCTCGGGTCACCGCTCCTTCTATCCCTGTCGCTCTCGCTGTGCTCTCAGACCTCGGGTTACTGCTCCTTCTATCCCTGTCACTCTCGCTGTGCTCTCAGACCTCGGGTCACCGCTCCTTCTATCCCTGTCGCTCTCGCTGTGCTCTCAGACCTCGGGTTACTGCTCCTTCTATCCCTGTCGCTCTCGCTGTGCTCTCAGACCTCGGGTCACCGCTCCTTCTATCCCCGCCACTCTCGCTGTGCTCTCAGACCTCGGGTCGCCGCTCCTTCTATCCCTGTCGCTCTCGCTGTGCTCTCAGGCCTCGGGTTACTGCTCCTTCTATCCCCGCCACTCTCGCTGTGCTCTCAGACCTCGGGTCACCGCTCCTTCTATCCCTGTCGCTCTCGCTGTGCTCTCAGACCTCGGGTCGCCGCTCCTTCTATCCCTGTCACTCTCGCTGTGCTCTCAGACCTCGGGTCGCCGCTCCTTCTATCCCTGTCGCTCTCGCTGTGCTCTCAGACTTCGGGTTACTGCTCCTTCTATCCCTGTCGCTCTCGCTGTGCTCTCAGACCTCGGGTCACCGCTCCTTCTATCCCGGTCGCTCTCGCTGTGCTCTCAGACCTCGGGTCACCGCTCCTTCTATCCCCACCACTCTCGCTGTGCTCTCAGACCTCGGGTCACCGCTCCTTCTATCCCTGTCGCTCTCGCTGTGCTCTCAGACCTCGGGTCGCCGCTCCTTCTATCCCTGTCGCTCTCGCTGTGCTCTCAGACCTCGGGTCGCCGCTCCTTCTATCCCGGTCGCTCTCGCTGTGCTCTCAGAGCTCGGGTCGCCGCTCCTTTTATCCCTGTCGCTCTCGCTGTGCTCTCAGACCTCGGGTTACTGCTCCTTCTATCCCTGTCGCTCTCGCTGTGCTCTCAGACCTCGGGTTACTGCTCCTTCTATCCCTGTCGCTCTCGCTGTGCTCTCAGACCTTAGGTCGCCGCTCCTTCTATCCCTGTCGCTCTCGCTGTGCTCTCAGACCTCGGGTCACCGCTCCTTCTATCCCTGTCGCTCTCGCTGTGCTCTCAGACCTTAGGTCGCCGCTCCTTCTATCCCTGTCGCTCTCGCTGTGCTCTCAGACCTCGGGTTACTGCTCCTTCTATCCCTGTCGCTCTCGCTGTGCTCTCAGACCTCAGGTCGCCGCTCCTTCTATCCCCGCCACTCTCGCTGTGCTCTCAAACCTCGGGTCACCGCTCCTTCTATCCCCACCATTCTCACTGTGCTCTCAGACCTCGGGTCACCGCTCCTTCTATCCCCACCACTCTCGCTGTGCTCTCAGACCTCGGGTCACCGCTCCTTCTATCCCCACCACTCTCGCTGTGCTCTCAGACCTCGGGTCACCGCTCCTTCTATCCCGGTCGCTCTCGCTGTGCTCTCAGACCTCGGGTCACCGCTCCTTCTATCCCGGTCGCTCTCGCTGTGCTCTCAGACCTCGGGTCACCGCTCCTTCTATCCCCACCACTCTCGCTGTGCTCTCAGACCTGGGGTCACCGCTCCTTCTATCCCGGTCGCTCTCGCTGTGCTCTCAGACCTCAGGTCACCGCTCCTTCTATCCCTGTCGCTCTCGCTGTGCTCTTGGGCCTTGGGTCGCCGCTCCTTTTATCCCCACCACTCTCGCTGTGTAGGGTGTTTTTGCGTGCCCCGTGTTTCTATGACTCTCCCTTGAGTTGACCCGTGCCACAAAAACTCCCCGGTTTGGGTTGTTTCCCTTGGACGGCAGGAGCTTATGCCAATAGTCTCTGCCCAGCCCGTCGATTAGCGGGTAATCCCACACAGAGAGAGAGACCAAGGCCAGATAGGTCTTCTCCTATGCCCGATGCGCAGCGTCCCCAGCGGGATTACTGTGTAACTCGGCCGTGACCAGATGCCACCCGGTTGGTCTTCCGAATTATACCACGAACCATAAGCCCCACAACCCCCAAATTCAGACCCAAGTAGTTACT
The DNA here is from genome assembly GCA_030390025.1 of Squalus acanthias. Lineage (NCBI taxonomy): Eukaryota > Metazoa > Chordata > Chondrichthyes > Squaliformes > Squalidae > Squalus > Squalus acanthias. The sequence goes on from CM059431.1 coordinate 68,317,686, forward strand.
ATGGATAGATTATAAATGATTCAGACAAAACAAAACGGTTCAGGTTGGTCAAAGATCAATTCCTTTTATTACACTCACAAAAACGACAATCCCTACTCCTCTCGCTTACGGCAGAACGAGTAGGTAACCGTGGACACTAGCTTATAACTTTGGACTAAAATACCCACCCTGTTGGTTACGCCGAACCAACCCCTTCCCAGAATCTAAGCCTAGATAATGGAAAAACTCTTCTAACTAAACCCCTCTCCCAATTTGGTCAGAACCCACACTTGGAAGCCTCCTCACACACACACCCGTGTTAGCCTGCGTCTTGGACATGTGCAGTTCCTCAGCAGCAAAACACGCGGGCGGTCCTGGGGATTTCTAGAGGTGCATGCTGGATATAATTACCAGCCCTTGTCGTTGATTCACGCGGTCCCGGCTCCGTTCGACTCCAGAGACAAAACCGTGCCTAACAGAGGCATGCGATGAGGCCTAGAGAGTTACGTTCAGGTGGTACAGCGAGGCACTCACTTCGGGCGTTCCTGGAGAGTTGATGGACGTGTGGTTACGCAGAGAACCCCGTTACAGATGGTAGAGAAAAGCAAGCAAGCATCCCCAAAGTTCAGCATGTTTATACCCCGTGCAATACACAAAACTTGCTGGGCGATTCCTGGTTACCATGGTCGCAGAGATGCTAGTTGGTTTACCTGGTGATGTCTCTGTCTTGGATTGGTCATCTTGAAGAAAACAATGGTAGGCCATTACTGTAGATGAGCAGTTCTCCAAGTGCTAACTGTTTGTTAAGTTCTTGACTGCTCCTTCATTGAAAGAGTCCAGAGGTGTTACTTTTGGCCTGCAAACCTCATTGTCCATCCAGACATCCTGGCTCCATGGACAAAAGGTGGTTTTCCCCAAATCACACAAGTTCGAATATGAAAAGGCTCCCGCCTTTCATGACGTCAGTGTTGAGACAGGTCCCATGGCAACCCAAAAGACAGACAGTTCCTGCTATCTTCACAGAACACAACAGGCATTCCCTTTTAAAGTCCAAGTCCAAACTCCATTTTTAAAACGCAGCCCAAGTGCGTCTCCATTTTAAAAGGGTACATATCCATTTTAAAAGTCCAAAAATCCTTGAGGCACATGCACCCACTGATGTTGGCACCAGCCAAACCCTGCAGCTGTTCTCTCGGGCCTCGGGTCGCCGTTCCTTTTATCCCTGTCGCTGTCGCGGTGCTCTCTTTGTCTTTTGTAGTGTTCAAAAGAACTTTTGCGTACATGTCATGGTGATTAATCATAGAATACAATCATAGAATGGTTACAGCACGGAAGAAGGCTATTCGACCCGTTGAGCCTGTGCCGACTCTCAACTAGTCGCACTCCCCCACCCTTTCCCATAGCCCCGCAATTTGTTTTCCTTCAGATACTTATCCAATTCCCTGTTGAAAGATAAGATTGAGTCTGCCCCCACCACCCTTTCAGGCAGTGCATTCCAGATCTTAACTACTCGCTGCATAAAAAAGTTTTTTCTTATGTCGCCTTTGGTTCTTTTGCCAATCACCTTAAATCTGTGTCCTCTGGTTCTCGACCCTTCTGCCAATGGGAACAGTTTCTCTCTATCTACCCTGTCCAGACCCCTCATGATTTTGAACACCTCTATCAAATCTCCTCTCAATCTTCTCTGCTCCAAGGAGAACAACAATAGCTTCTCCAGTCTATCAACGTAACTGAAGTCCCTCATTCCTGGAATCATTCTCCTAAATCTTTTCTGCACCTTCTCTAAGGCCTTCACATCCTTCCTAAAGTGTGGTGCCTAGAATTGGACACAGTACTCCAGTTGGGCCGAACCAGTGTTTTATACAGGTTCATCATAATTTCCACACTTTTGTACTCTATGGCCGCGATTGGGATGGGAGCGGGTCAGCTGGTTTCCGGGTTCCAGTCCCGCCCCCAGCTGCCTTCGCTCTGTAGATGTGATTTTCCCTTGATTGGCCTTGTTAAGCCCGTCCGCGGGCTTACCGGCCAATTAACAGGAAGCGGGTCTGATGACATAATTTGATGACGCGTCATCTGCTGGTTTCCTTAAAGGGACCATGCACAATTTTATTTTGACAGTTGATTTTTCAGTGTTTGACAGCATTGAGATGCTGAAAACACTAACAATCACTGCACAAAGGTGAACTCTTGCACCCAGACTCTCCAATTACTCCCTCCATGGAGGGAGTCTCAGTACGCAGGGAGGTCTCTTCCCTTCCAAAGGTGGAAGAGACCTCCCCAGGACACCAACTTACCTTGCACCTCCACCCAACCCTCTCTATCTACTTTATCACTTCCCCATCTCACTAGCCACCCCTCACACTCACTCTCATTCTACTGCAAGCATACCAACTAACAACACATAAAGGTAGGCACTTGAGAGGTTTAGCCAATGTCCATGTGAAGTTTCTGGTAATGTGTTATCATACAGTGAAATCTCTTTTTGAAAAAGTGCCCCTTATTGGACAGATCTGAATGCACATTGAGAAGTGTCTTACTGAGTTCCAGTGATTGTTCAGTCATAACTCCCACCCCCCTGCCCCGCTATAGTGATGTGTATGAATGGAATGGCTTGGACATTAAAGGGATGCTTCACGGTGCTGGTGCGGGATGGTGTCAACCTGCCGCATCATGTGGCAGCCAGGGTTTACAGCATCAAGTGAAGAAAGTCTGGCCGTGGTGATGCCATCGCTGGCCTCCCGGCCACCAATTTTGTCAGGGGCTGATGCCCTGTGTCCAGTGCAGCATCAGGTGATGGCAGCGAAGATTGATGATGTTGGTGTTGGGGATGATTGTGAGAGAATTCGGAGGACCAAGGTCTGATTGTTTCATTGGCTCCGATGTTGCTGGAATAGATAGCAGCTGCAGGTGAGATGACAGAAGCGATCTGTCAATGGTGAGCGAGGTTCTCCCAATGAGGTAGCACTGGACATGTAGTTGGATTTAAAAACTTGTAAGCTAAAGAAAACTGTATATGTATTAAAAATGCAATAACCAACATTTCCTTTGCTCTGAAACTCACCATATGCAACGTGGCACCCTTGACACCACTTCTGCAGCTGTCAGCTTTTCACAAACATCAGACCAGACTCACAACACGCCAGGTTGAGCTGCCGTGTTCCCCGAACAGTGGGTAGCCAGTGGGGGAGAAGGTAAAGGTACAAGTAAGCCTCAAAAGACTCTTAAATTGGCTCTTAACAAACCATTTAAGTACCAGAATTGTTTCCCCCGCCGCTTGGTGTCAGGTCAGTTCTGCGCTGACAGATGCGACACCTAGGAGACTCGCGTGGAGGCGGGTTGACAGCGGGTTTCCTAGCCCACTATCAATCGTTGCAATTTTGACAATGCTCCCACCTCCAAACCCGCACTCTGAGCGCTGGCAAAATTCTGGCCTATACCTCTATTTATGAAGCCCAGGATCCCATAAAGCCTTTCTAACTGCTTTCTCAACCTGCTTCTTGTAACAGCAATGCTTACCCTTATCTGTGGTGAGTGTCATTGAGATTCAAAGAATGATTTAAAGTGAATTGTTCAATCTCTCAAACACACTTGAGGCATGACTGAAGGATTTTGGACTTTCCTATATGAATTTTTAATACAAGTTTTAAAAAATTCTAAAAGGATGGGCTAGAAACCCTACATTAATAAAGTTGACTATTTAGAAGGCATGCTGGGAAGTTTGACCAAGTTGCAAAGGTATTTATATTGATTCAGACTGTTGAATGCTAACTGAGACTATAGCCATGAAATTCACCTCCGTAGCGCCGGTACTTTTGGCTATTTTTTTTTAAATGCCGTTGCCTTGCTTCTGCCCACTTCTGGCATGGGCCGCATTGTTCACTATCTTGGTGAGGGCAATAGCGCGAGCAGTACGTGCGCGTGCCGGAAGTATGCAGAGTAGGAAGATCGTGACGTCAGTCAGCATGTAACGCTGATTTGACGCATGACCAGACATTTTTGACGTCGTCGCTCCATTCAATGCTCTCTCCTAAACACGCACAGCTGAACATGCGTTCAGCTGCACAAGGGATCCCGCACCAGCGCTACTTAAAGGGATACATCCAACTTGCAGGTAAACTGGCTATTGCTTTTGTACTGGTTCTTGCAATGTTTGTAGGAGTACTGGGTTGCTGTAAGAGATTTCAAAAGTTGTTAAAGTGTGCAGGGAGTGCTGCTGGACATTGGGAAGGCGTTGGCTGCTACTGGAAGGTCTCTGACTACACCACTGGCTCCCAGTCATGGGGGCTCTAGTTGCAGTCCCCCTCGCGCTGCAGCATGACCGGGAGATAGAGCAGAGGCAGTAAAGAAGACAAGCTGCTCGCAGAGGGAGGAGAAAGAGAGGCAGGAGGGCTCTCAGCAGGAGGCCTTACCCAGATAGAATCTTCAGGGAACACTTTTCCTCCCTGTACCTAAGCCAGGACCAGTGTGTTCATCAGCTCCACTTCACCAAGCAGGTGGTTACAGAACTGTGCCACTTCTTGGAAACAGTCCTGCAGCCTCAGAGCAGGGTGACGACGGCGCTGCCAGTGGCCCTCAAGGTGACCGTGGCCCTCAATATTTTCACCAGCGGATCCTTCCAGGCTGGAACAGACAACATAGCAAACATCTCACAGTTTGCCATCCATCGCTACATCCAGGAGGTCACAGAGGCTCTGTATGCTAGGAGAGGGGACTTCATTGTCTTGTCTCTAAACATAGAGAAGCAGGAGGAGCACGCACATGGCTTTGCCAGGATAGTGGGCGTCCCCATGGTGCAGGGTGCAATTGACTGCACACATATGGTTTGCGGGTGCCGCATCTCAATGGTGAGATGTATCGTAACCGTAAAGGCCACCATTCACTTAATGTGCAGTTGGTGTGTGACCATACCCAGCACATCATGCTGGTGAATGCCGCTATCCTGGCAGCAGTCATGATGCCTTCATCCTGCACCAGACCACTGTTCCAGCAATCTTCCAGCCACCATGTCAAACCCAAGGGTGGCTGTTCGGCGATAAGGGCTATCCGCTCTACACCTGGCTGATGACACTCCTCCACAATTCTACCACTTGTGGCCAGCACTCATAAAATGAGAGGCATGTTGCCACGAGGAGTATCATCGAGCAGACTATCGGGGTGCTCAAGCAACGGTTCTGCTGCCTTGACCGCTTGGGAAGGCCCTCCAGTACTCGCCAGAGCAGTTGTCCCAATTCATGGTGGCCTGCTTCATCCTCCACAACTTGCCCACCATGACGGCGCAGCCTTGCCACCACAGGTTCCGTGACCACCTCAAGAGGAGGAGGATGAAGAGTATGAAAAGGAGGAGGACGAAGCAAGGAGGCGGCCTGCACATCCACGTTCCGGGTGGATTTTCCATGAGCGCATCATCAGACTCCGGTCTCCCTGAATGAAACTCCAGATCCCCGTTGCTCAACAGCTCCCCACCTTATCATCCCTCTGTCACGGAACAACACAGCATCCTCTTGGCCGCAAAGTTGAAATGAAATCCACCACAAAACAAACATTCCAAACCAAAATTTATAAATCAATAAATCAATCCAATCTTACATAACAAAGTCAACTAATAGCCCTTGTGCATTCCCTTAGTGCTTATCTTGCATGTATCTTTGCCTGTCCTAGTGCTCCTACGCAGTGCTATCCCAGTGGCTGCAGCATAGCTGGTGGAAGGCTGCTGACTTTCAGTGGGTGAGACTGCAGATGGTCTTACAGGACGACCTCAAGCAGCTCTGGGCGTAGAAGGCCCGGCAGCGGACTGCACTACCTTGGCATGGATGGCAGCAGTCTAGCCTACCCGGCTGACAGGCAACACTGGTGGAGTGGCAGTGGTGGGGGTGAGGTGCATTGAGCAGTGTGTGAAGCTCATGGTGCAGTTGGTGGAAGAAGGCTTTTGAAGATGCATTCACTGACCTTGACCACTCATGTGACATCATTGAACTTCTTTTGGCACCGGATCCAGCTCCTTGGGTCAAGACTGCTGGCAGTGACCGCTTCCGCTATCTGCTCCCACTGTCTTCTCATTGCCTGTCTAGAGGGTCTCCTGGCCCCCTGCGGGTAGAGGATCTGTCTCCTCCTTTCTACACCTTGTGCTAAGGCCTCTAGTGCTGCGTCTGAGAACCTTGGTGCCCTTTCTCTGCCCTGTTGAGCCATTATTCACTCACAGTTGCCTTCACAAGCAGTTCCAGCTGCTGCTGAATGCAGAATGCACCTCACCTTTAAGAGGTGCAGACTGCCTTTTACAAGTGGAGGCTAGCTTTAAATAGAGCTAGCCTTGCACGAACTTCAGCCCCCTGCTGAGCACTCAGCCACTCAGCAACGCACTCAGCGCTGGGCTGAATGCAGCAATCATGGTAACTAGCAGACTGCACGAATGTCGTGTGCTGCCTGCAATACTTTGAACAGGCACGGGCCAATCGCGCATCATGATCCCTGCACCCATTTTCATGCCTATTCAAATTTTTATCTCTAAGTACATTCGCGGAGATAAGGGATGAGGTTCAAGATAAGACAGCTGCCTAGCTAGGCCTTGAACATCTGTGAGAAACACTCAGAAACATCAAACTGTTTTTGTAACAGTAGCTTGTTTAAACCATGGGAATGAGAGAGAATGGAAAACTACTAGCAGCAACTTGTTTTGACAGCGAGAAAAGTATAAAAGCAGCCATTTTTATTAAGCTTGAGGAGACGGTCCACGAGACAGACCAGAAGAACCAAGGAGACATCAATGAAGAATTAACCCCTCAGTCTCCCAAAGCAGAAGAATTTGGCCATTCTGAGTTTTGACTTGTACTCAAACATAAGGTTGTAAGCATCTTTATCTATCAAACTGTTGTGTTTTAATGTCAATAAAACCAATTGTTAGAAAAGTTTAAAGCCTGGGTTGATCTTACCTCTGAATTAGCCTAAAGACTAAAGAGAGAGTTTAAGAAAAACTATAAAGTAGGTTTATGTAAATGGCTGCAGGTTAAACAGTGCTCACAACCATCACCACTGATTCTCAACATGTGTCAGTACCCATGATAAAATCCATTTTCAGATGTCTGTCACAATATGCACACTAGATGGTTCATGATTTCACCAAAGCCTTGTCACACTAATTTAATTAATTTACACTGCCAATGTCTGGACATAAAATAGGTCCCTCTGCATTAGAACATGTTCAGACAGTGAAAATAATTGTTTCTGAATCTCAGTGGTTCTAATGGTTACCCAGATGCTGTGCATTTTCTTCCAACTTCTGCCTCCCTCAATGCCAAAAATGTCCATAATTGCCTCGAATGCAGTTGCAAAATGCTACCTCCAGTGCGTTGGCACTCTTTTCTATTAAAATCCATCTTTTCCTGCAAAGGGCAGAAAGCCACGAGTATCTTGAGCCTTGTGCCTGTGCCAATATGTCTGGTCCTGTGCACTCATAGCACCCAAATTCAACTAGGTAATTCCTCTGCATTGTAGCACTGCATACATCTCAGTACTAGATTTTCCTCCATTCTTCTTCTGTTATTTGGTAAACTAGACCTTGCTTCCGTGCTCCGTTTTAGACTTTCAGTGGATTCTGTCAATATGGAGACGTGTACAGTGTACAGAAAAGTGATAAGCGATATAAGGAAGTGGTATCAGGGCACTTAGAAAATCATAATATGATTAGGCAGAGTCAACATGGTTTTATGAAAGGAAAATCATGTTTGACAAATTTATTAGAGTTTTTTGATAAGGTGCCACATAAAAGGTTATTACTCTGAGAGGGTTGTGGATAGCACATTTAGTGAGTTGGTCACACCGCAGGTTAAGGCCAGCGTAGATAGTACATGGGTGACCAAAAGGCAGAGCAAGGGCAGGAAGGTAGTGCAGAAATCCCCTGGGGTTGTCTCCCTTAGCAACAGGTTCACCGCCTTAGGTGCTGTTGTCGGGGGGGATGACTCATCGGGGGAAGGCACCAGCAGCCAGGCTCATGGCACCATGACTGGCTCTGTTGCAAAGAAGGGAGGGAAAAAGAGTGGCAGGGCTATAGTAATAGGGGATTCGATTGTAAGGGGAATAGATAGGGGTTTCTGTGGTCGCGACCGAGACTCCAGGATGGTATGTTGCCTCCCTGGTGCAAGGGTCAAGGATGTCTCGGCGCGGGTGCAGAACATTCTGGAGGGGAGGGGGAACAGCCAGTTGTCGTGATACATGTTGGTACCAACGACGTAGCTAAAAAAAGGGAAGAGGTCCTACAAGTAGAATTTAGGGAGTTAGGAGCCAAGCTAAAAAGTAGGACCTCGAAGGTAGTAATCTCTGGATTACTACCAGTGCCACGTGCTAGTAAGAGTACAGAGAACAGGATAGTTAGGCTAAATACGTGGCTTGAGCAGTGGTGTAAGAGGGAGGGTTTTAAATTTTTGAGGCATTGGAACCAGTTTTGTGGTAGGTGTGACCTATACAAAAGGGACGGTCTACACCTGTGCAAAGATGGAACTGATGTTCTCGGGGTAATTTTTGATAAAGCAGTTCGGGAGCATTTAAACTAGTATGGCAGGGGGCTAGAAACCTATGTAGTGAAATAGAGGAAAGTGAAAGGCAGACAGAAATAAATGGTAAAAGGGTGAGGAACAAAAAACAAAGGGCCAAACTAATTCATAAAAAATGTGAGCATAAAAAAAGCCTGAGGGTTTTATACCTTAATGCGAGAAGCATCAGGAACAAGGTAGATGAATTAGCTGTGGAAATAGAGGTTAATAATTATGATCTAATTGGGATTACGGAAACATGGTTGCAGGGTGAGCAGGGCTGGGAGCTTAACATACAGGGGTATTCAGTATTTAGGAAGGATCGACAAAAAAGAAAGGGAGGAGGGGTAGCATTGCTGGTAAAAGAGGGGATAAATGCAATTGAAAGGAAGGATATTAACTCAGTTAATACAGAATCTATATGGGTGGAGCTAAGAAATAGCGAGGGGCGAAAAACATTAATAGGAGTGGTATATAGGCCTCCAAATAGTAAAATAGAGGTTGGGGAGGGCATCACGAGGGAAATTAGAGAAGCGTGCAATAAGAGCACAGCTGTCATCATAGGTGACTTTAACTTACATATAGATTGGATTAGCCTAATCAGTAAAAATAATGAGGAGGAGGAATTCCTTGAGTGTTTAAGGGATGGTTATCTGGATCAATATGTCGAGGAACCAACTCGGGAACAGGCTATATTGGACTGGGTACTGTGTAATGAGAAGGGACTAATTAGTAATCTTGTTGTACGGGGACCCTTGGGTCAGAGCGATCATAACATGATCGATTTCTCACTCGAAATGGAGAGCGAAGAAATTGACTCAGAGACTAAGGTCCTGAATTTAAACAAGGGGAATTATGATGCCATTAGACGGGAACTGAGTAGGTCTGATTGGACAACGTTCCTGGGAGGACTGGAGGTAGATAAACAATGGCAAGCATTTAAAGATAGAATGACAAAATTGCAAAAATTGTTTATACCAATCTGGCATAAAAGGAAATCTAAAAAGGTGACTCAACCGTGGATAACAGGGGAAATTAGAGACAGCATAAAATCCAAAGATAGGGCGTATAAAATAGCCAAAAAAAGCGCCAGAGCGGAAGATTGGGAACAGTTTAAGATAGAGCAAAGGAGGACAAAGGGCTTAATCAAGAGGGGCAAAATAGCTTACGAAAGCAAGTTGGCGGAAAATATAAAAACTAACTCCAAAAGCTTTTATAAGTATATCAAGAGGAAAAGACTGGTGAAAACCAAAGTTGGTCCATTGCAGTCAGATACGGGGGAATATATAACGGGAAATAAGGAAATGGCAGACCAACTAAATGCATACTTTGGGTCAGTCTTTACGAAGGAAGACACAAAAAACCTCCCTGGGATATCGGGAAAAATAGGGACATTGGCAAAGGAGGAACTGACGCAAATCAATATCTCTAAGGATATGGTGTTAAGGAAGCTAAAGGGATTGAAGGCGGACAAATCCCCAGGGCCTGATAACATGCATCCTAGGGTACTGAAGGAGGTGGCCCTAGAGATAGCGGATGCACTAAGTATGATTTTTCAGAATTCAATAGACTCGGGAACAGTGCCCATGGATTGGAGGGTAGCTAACGTTACCCCACTATTCAAAAAGGGGGGTAGGGAAAAAGCAGGTAATTACAGACCTGTAAGCCTTACATCAGTTGTGGGCAAAATGCTGGAGTCCATCATTAAGGATGAAATAGCGGAGCACTTAGCAAATGGGGACAGGATAGGACAGAGTCAACATGGATTTACAAAGGGTAAATCGTGCTTGACTAATCTATTGGAATTTTTTGAGGGAGTAACTGGTAAAATAGATGGGGGAGAGCCAGTAGATGTGGTGTACCTGGACTTCCAAAAGGCCTTCGATAAGGTCCCACATAAAAGATTAGCAGGGAAAATTGAAGCTCATGGGATAAAGGGGAAAGTATTGACGTGGATAGAGAACTGGCTGTCAGATAGAAAACAGAGAGTTGGAATAAACGGCTCATTTTCTGAATGGCAGGCAGTAACAAGTGGGGTACCACAGGGATCTGTCCTGGGTCCCCAGCTGTTCACAATTTACATTAATGACCTGGATCAGGGAGTCAGATGCAGCATTTCCAAATTTGCAGACGACACTAAACTAGGAGGGGGGGGTGGGCTCAGAGGAGGAGACCAGGAAGCTCCAGAGCGATTTGGACAGACTGGGTGATTGGGTGGATAAATGGCAGATGCACTATAATGTGGACAAGTGCGAAGTTATCCACCTTGGGTGCAGGAACGGGAGGGCAAATTATTATTTAAATGGCAATAAATTGGGAGAGGGGGAAGTACAGAGAGACCTGGGTGTTCTTGTACACCAGTCACTGAAGGCGAGCATGCAGGTGCAACAGGCGGTCAAGAAGGCAAACGGTATGCTGGCCTTCATAGCAAAAGGGTTGGAATACAGGAACAGGGATACCTTGCTGCAGCTGTACAGGGCACTGGTGAGACCACACCTCGAGTACTGTGTACAGTTTTGGTCGCCTCATCTGAGGAAAGATGTTCTTGCCATGGAGGGGTGCAGCGGCGATTCACCAGGCTGATACCAGGAATGGCGGGATTGACCTATGAGGAGAGACTATGTAGTTTAGGGATGTACACACTGGAGTTTAGAAGATTGAGAGGGGACCTCATAGAAGTGTATAAAATTCTGACAGGTCTAGACAGACTAGATGCAGAAGGAATGTTTCCCTTGGCGGGTGAGAACAGAACTAGAGGACATAATTTAAGGATAAGGGCTAAACCATTTAGGACAGAAATGAGGGGAATTTCTTCACTCAGAGGGTGGTGAACCTGTGGAACTCATTGCCACAGAGGGCAGTGTACGCCAGCTCATTAAATATATTTAAGAGGGAATTAGATATATTTCTACAGGCAAAAGGGGTTAAGGGTTACGGAGAGAAGGCGGGGACGGGATACTGAATTGGAGGATCAGCCATGATCTCATTAAATGGCGGAGCAGGCTCGAAGGGCCGGATGGCCTACTCCTGCTCCTATCCTATCTTCTATGTACAAGATAAGGGGCTTATGGGGTTGGGGGTAATATAGTAGCATGGATAGAGGATTGGTTAATGGACAAAAAACAGAAAGTAGGGATAAACGGGTCATTTTCCGGTTGGCAGGCTGTAACTAGTGGAGTGCCGCAAGGATCAGTGCTTGGGCCTCAGCTATTTACAATCTATATTAATGACCTAGATGAAGGGATTGAGTGTAATGTATCCAAGTTTGCTGACAATACAAAGCTAGGTGGGACAGTAAGCTGTGAGGAGAACACAAAGGGCCATAATTTGTGACCCCTACAGGTGCGTACGAGGTGTGTACGCGTCCGTAAGGGCCTTGCAAGTTTCGGGTTTAGGCATGCGCTGCGCAAGATCTAAAACCCGGAACTTGCGATCTGTCAAGAATTCTCTTGATAGATCCTCCGCATCCCCGGGAAAAAGACATCTACCCAATGAATGCCCATGAAATTCTTACGCCTGGTAAAAGCAGGCATAAGGCTTGCTTTTACCAGCATAAGAATTTGAAAAACAGAAAAAGAAAAATTTTTCAATAATTTATACAAGTTTACTTTTAGCCCCTGTAAAACATGTAAATTTATTTTCAAAAAACTTTTTTTTATTATTAAATATTTAATTAAATGCCATTTTAATTAATTTTTATTATGTTATTTTTTTTAATTTAAAGTGTAGAGGTATTTTTTTGGGTATTCCCACTCATACTTGTGAAGATTCCATACATACAGAACCTCCATAAGTATGAAGGGGGATCCCCCTTCTTTCATTCGTTGGGCCGGCCCACGTGATCCCAGGGGCGCTTACGAACCGTATGCGCCCCTGGGATACGGGGGCCTCTACACAGGAGTATGTGTAGAGGTCCAGGAGCGCGAGTCTCCGTGGTTCCGAGGCAAAAGCTAAGCTCGTAGATTTTTTACCAGTCGGAGGCATCTGCCCGCGGGAAGCCTCCAACCGCAGATTCAGGCCCAAAGAGTCTGCAAAGGGATATAGATAGACTAAGTGAGTGGGCAGTAAGGTGGCAAATGGAGTATAATGTAGGAAAATGTGAGGTTATTCACTTTGGTAGGAAGAATAGAAAAACAGAATATTTTTCAAATGGTGAGAATCTTTTAAATGTTGGTGTTCAGAGAGATTTGGGTGTCCTCGTGTAAGAAACACAGAAAGCTAGCATGCAGATACAGCAATCAATAAGGAAGGCAAATGGCATGTTTGCCTTTATTGCAAGGGGGTTGGAGTATATGAGTAAGGAAGTCTTGCTAAAATTGTACAGGGCCTTGGTGAGACCACACCTGGAGTACTGTGCACAGTTTTGGTCTCCTTATCTAAGGAAGGATATACTTGCCTTGGAGGTGGTGCAACGAAGGTTCACTAGATTGATTCCTGGGATGAGAGGGCTGTCCTATGATGAGAGATTGTGTAGAATGGGCCTATACTCTCTGGAGTTTAGAAGAATGAGAGGTGATCTCATTGAAACATACAAGATTCTGAAGGGGATTGACAGGGTAGATGCTGAGAGGTTGTTTCCCCTGGCTGGAGTGTCTAGAAATAGGGGGCATAGTCTCAGGATAAGGGGTAGGCCATTTAAGACTGAGATGAGGAGGAATTTCTTCATTCAGAGGGTTGTGAATCTTTGGAATTCTCTGCCCCAGAGGGCTGTGAATGCTGAGTCTTTGAGTATATTCAAGGCTGAGATAGATAGATTTTTGGACTCTAGGGGAATCAAGGGATATGGAGATCGGGCGGGATGTGGAGTTGAGGTCGATGATCAGCCATGATCTTATTGAATGTTGTAGCAGGCTCGAGGGGCTGTATGGCCTACTCTTGCTCCTATTTCTTATGTTCTAATGTTCTTATATGCGTATGGGTGCCTCCAGAGGAGTTGGCTCTTGTTGAGTTTTGCAGAGTATCTCTGTCTCCGGGGTGGGTGGGGGGGGGTGAATTTTAACCCCAAAAAACGGGCAGGTTTGGGTCAGGTAGGAAGTTAAAGTGTTAAAAATCTAAATTCCTACTTCTGGTTTTAACGGAGGCGGGATGGGGGCAGGCAACCAACTGATTCCCAGGAGGTGGGTTGGAAATTTAAATATTATAATGAGGCTCCGTGCTTCATATTGATCCATGATATCAAATTTAACTCTGGCCAGCCGGGTTTCCCAGGCCTCAGGAAACCTGCTGGCTAAAGAGAAGCGAGGACTGCTGGATCCAGGAGGCAAGTGCCTTTCCACATATCTGCTGGATCCAGTGTGCCTGCCTCACCAACACGCCCCATTCGGACAACCCCCCCCAACCCTTCCGATCTCCCCCCCGACCTCCCCCACGAGGCCTCCCAACTCACCCATGAGGCCTCTGATCTCACCCCGATCTCTGACACCACCCCACCGCTCCCCGGCCTCCGATCCCTCAGGCCTTCGATCTCCGACCCACCCCCCTGCCTCCGAAACCCTCTGGCGTCCAATCTCCAACCTCCCAGCCTCTGATCCCTCCCTCCCTCCCCTCCACTTCCTGGCCTCCGGCCTGGTGCCGAAGGCCCACCCGCCGGACAGCCAGCCAGCCTCTCAATCTCGCTGGCTGTGGCCAGGAAACTGAGAAAAAACTGTTAATCAGGTCCTGCTGTTAAATTCGGCAGGGCCTGAGGAAAGGCTGTTCTTCTGGGTTTCCTGACCTCAACCCAGCCCCCCCACCTCACTCCCTCCCCACCTCCGACTAAAAATCCAGCCCCAGGTGTTTGTGCTTGATTTGAAAGTCCTGAAAACATCCTGCTGAGGTGGAATATGTCAGTTAATTGGTGAAGGGGAAATGGGGGAGGGGGGATTTTAACTTCCAGCTGGTTTCAGTGAGATTTCCATCTGCCCCCAGCAGAATGAAGCCATTGCAATTTTAATCACCAGGCCTCGTTAACATGCGGCCATCCAACTTCCCACCCAGAATCTGTGGAAATTCAGGCAGCTGTTGGCTGCGCACCAGCACTCAGTTAAGATTGGCGTTCCGGATTGGGGAGGGATCTTGCGGTATGGAAGGGGGCAGGGGAGAAGTCCACAGCAGCAGAGGCCTAAACTGTCCTGGTGAGATTTGGAGGAGCACTCCTGCTCCTCCTGGCCCCACAAAAGAAAGTAACAAACTTTCCTTGAATGACCTCTTCTGCTTCCGATCTTTTTCTCACATTTACATTACCTGGCAAGAAAACCACAGCAGCTTGGGCTTAAAATCGTGATCAGGGCCTGATGACATAATTGGGCCCTAATCTCCATACTTAAATAAGGACCCCGCAGGTTTCAGGCGGGTGCATTTGCTGCTTGCTCAAAAGAGCAGGTTAAAATTGAAGAAAGCATGATCCTGGTGCACAATTGGCAGGTAAGTCACCCAGTTGATTTTAACTGCCTTCCGGTTTCTGACGGCTGGTTGGATTACAATCGATCCCAATGCCTTATCCCTGTGGAAAAAAATAGGCACATCTGGTAATGCCCTTCCATTAAGAAGCTTTTAATCTACTGGTGGCTACTGCATCTGGAAGTTCTTTGTTGTTCTTGGTTATTGGACAGGGCAATCTTCATCAAGTGTATGCCTCTTTCCAGGTTAATAGTGTTAGCAAAACTATAAGGTGCTTCTTTAATAAATGCAAAATACTGCAGATTCTGAAAATCTGAAATAAAAACAAAAAATGCTGGAAAACAGTCAGTAGGTCAGGCAGCATCTGTGGAGAGAGATTTAGGGGGAAAAATTGGGTCGCGCCCCCTTTGGGGCGCTAACTTCACCGGGGTGCTACTTTTAGCGCCCCGAAAATGTTAGTGCTCCTGCGCCCGAAATTGAATGGTAGCGCCCCAAGCAGAAGGCGGGTCACTACTGGAAGAGCTCCCCCTCCCTCTTGGGGTGCTACCATTCAATATTGCGGCGCTACGTGCAGCAGTGCCACACGTGTCGGCACATAGCGCCACGGTACTGCAGGCCTCCCTCCCCTGATTAAAGGGGAGGGGCCTAGCGCAGCGTGCTCCGGGGCCCTGCTGGACCACCGGGGAGCAGGGTGCCGGCACTCAAGAGGAGTGCTGGGCTGATTGATCGCGGCTGGCACCCCACGGGGGAGGCGCTCGGTACCTGCCCTTTAGTTTGCTCCGCCCTGGCCGCAAAAACGCCACCCTGACCCTGTCAGACATCGCGTCCGGCGGTAGGTCAGGGGGCGCGAACGGGGTGCTGCACACAGCAATGACGTCATCGCTGGAGGCACAGCGCCGTGGGGCACTACCGGCTACCGCCGCCGCTAAGTTCCCACTGAATTTCGCGGAAGGTGTTAGTAGCGCTGCGCCCGGGCGCTAGGTGCTTTGCACCGTCTTAGTGCCCCCTCGGGGTGCTAACTGGAGGCGCAAAGCAACCGAAGTTTTCCCCCTTACTCCCTTTGTTCTCCTGCCAGGGTGTAGAAAGGGCAGATTAGGTATGGGACTAGTTTGGGAGGTAAGTCTCCATATTCTAAAGCACGGGTTTTGCAGCCAGATAGTGTTGCAAGCAACAATTCCTCTGAATTGGGCAGCTCCGTTATGCTGTATAAGGCTTAGTCGTTCCTTGGGCTTGGAAAATTTTGAATTTCATGTCTAGAAAATGTCAATACCCACTGCACTGACTTGAATAAATGAGTTTCTCATGCTTGAGCTCTCTTACAGGTCAGAATAGTTATGTGATGTGAGTGTGTATATGTCTTTGTGACATCGGTAAATTCAGCACATCAATCTCATGACTGGTGTAAATGTATTACAAGGTTGTTATTTTTCTCGGTAAGCCAGCAGCCTGTTAACTATTTATAGTAATGCCCTGGCAGCAGATTTTTTAAAGCCACTAAGTAACACATTACAAAAGAAGGTGTTATAAAAATAAATGTTTCACATATGTGCTGGTGGCAAGTAAGCTCGCCCACCAACAGTGCATATTTTAAAACTGCAGGCAATATGCCTACCATTTTCCAATATGCGCTGCCACTGTGTACTTGGAAAATTACCCTCACAATGTCCCTTTACGTTATTTTTTTAAAAATGTATCATCTTTGCCACTTTTGTGATTTCACACAGTATTGGGAGTGTTACAATAATATTTTTAAGCGTTGATCTCTTGCTTCATTGCTTCAATATCCTTCCTATAGTTTGGAGCCCAAAACTGAACACAATACTCCAACTGTGGACTTACTATGATTTTATGTAGATTCACCATTACATCTCACGCTTATATTCTATACCTCTTGCCATAAAACCCAGTATTCCATTAACATTCATGGCCTTATCCGCTTGAGATGCTGCTTTTAATGTCTTGTAAACCCGAAGCCTCAAATCACTCTGCTATTTCACATCAACCAGCTCTTTTACTTCAGCACCTAGGTTTCAGGAGAACTCTATAATGGAAAGGTCAACCTCTCCAGAAACTCAAACACCATCTACACTCATCAGCCACTCTGTCCACTCAATTTGCCTGCCACAAGGGCTGCTGTTAATCTTCAAGAACACTTCTTTTGAGGGATAATGCACCTCAAATTCTTATCATAATGGGATACATGCACTCATACGGGGGGCAAGTGTCCATGCCACAAACAGGCCTGTAACATTGTCTTCTCTATCTCCAAAGGAAAATCTGACTTACAACCACTGCCAAAGAAATATCACTGGGGATGTAGAATTCGCAATATATCGCGATTTTATAAATAAGGAGAAAACACAGAGTTTCGTTCAAACAGCTTTTATTTCAGCAGAATGCTGTCAGGTTTTTAGAGTGGACACAAGCAGCTTGTAAAATGGCCGCCGCACCTCGTGGCGGAACATTCTAGACTTTTCGACAGGCAGACAAGATGGCGTTCCAATAAACATTTGTGCAAGATCGATTAAGATTCAGCACATTGAAGATAATGCACGAGACAAATATGGGTTTGCAGTATACACATAAATACTGAAATCGGTCTCCCAGGTACGAATGAAGGCTATTGTACCAAGTAATCAAGGGCCCATACAAAGACATTAATATGTAAAACCCCAACGACTCTACGATGAGAGAGCCGTTAGCGGGTAGTTATACAAGACACTTGGAAGCCCCAAAACCCCTCCAGGGAGAACACCGACCGATTTAACAATGGGAGAAATATTAACAGGTACTCAGGCATTTACGAGTAGCCCCGAAACCCATTAAAAACGGAGATCACCTATACAAGTCATTTGAGCGCCAAACCCAAACAAAAGAAAAGGCATTAAGGTTGGGCGGGAAACGGAAGATTTTGTACTATAATTACAAGCTCCAACCGTCCATCTTTCTCTTATCCGATTGACTCGTATCCTCGTGGCTGCTCCTGTGTTTTGACTCGCTGTCTTGTTCCTGCTTGCTTGGTGTCTCTTTTAAAAGACTGTTGAACTCGTGCCGTGTCGCGAAGACCTGTGTAGAACTGGGCTCTGAAGCCTTGAAGCGGACGCACCATTCCGATAAGTCGGTAAACGGTATCGGAACCAAAGGCCCGAGATGAGATGAGATGAGATGAGATGAGATGAGATGAGATGAGATGAGAAGAGAAGAGGACCATACTTATCGCCACGGTCAGTAAGCCCCGACCGCGCCTGTAGGTCAAATTGACATTTTCCTTGCCAGGAAGATTCTTCTTCGAGTTTTATCGAACCTGTGCGAGGGCACAGGAAGATTCTTTTTTGAGTATTGTCCAAACTCTGAAAGCCAACACAGATCTTCACAACAACAGACGTTCCAGCCTGCTAGCCGGAGCAGAAGCAAGTAAACAAGTAGGGCCAGGAGACCCCCTGATCGACACGTGGGTGCTGCGGTGAAAACATCCGATCAGCTATTCGGAATTTCTCCGAGTTATCATGAGTGGTGAGCATGAGTCTCGAATCCTACGAATCCAGCTAGGACAGATATTGATAGGGGAGGGTTTAAGTATTAAGGATACTTGTAATGTGTGCCCCTATTTACGGTGTGTCGTTCGTTCCTCGTTTCCCTAGAATTAGCTACATAACTGTGTGTAAGATTGTACTGTCATTAATCTGTGCTTATGACATGTATTTCGTAATCTTAAATATCATGCAATAAAGATTTTTCCATTTCGTACCATTCAACCGAGTCTACATGAGTTTCATCTCCATTACTGCTCTCGCATCTAAGTCCAGTGTCTAGAACCGTAAGGGCGAGTGATTCGAACCACTCACAGGTGTGTCTAGTGCTCCCAGACTGGCTGGAGGCCAGAACAGGCAACAAGGCCTAAACCCACACTGACATACAGGCTGCACAGAGCCGCGCGAATCTCACAGGCTGAGAGACACGCACGCAAACCCTTACAGAAAATGGCGACCGCGGCAGGACACTGGCAGCGAGAGGGTAGTGTGTTAGACTTTGGTATGACTGTACGAAATGTTATGCAGGAAAAGATAGCAGATTATGTGTTCGGAAAGGTTAATCTAACTAAGAAATGGATAAGTGAATTGTTAGCGGATAAAAGTCCACTAGAGGCAGCCGAAAGGTGGACAGATAGTAAAGAACGTAAAAAGACACTCGAGAAAGCAGTCTGGCTAATGTGTTACAAAAGGCAGGTCCAGATTTCAAACCAGACCATTACAGCGCTAACAGCTCGAATCAGTCATTTAGAGGGAGAAATGGATGAGAAGGTTTCTGGAGGGGAATTGCTCATTAGGAATTTAAGTGCGCTGCACCAAGAACGCCAGGAAATCTCCAGTCACCATAAAACAAGGATAGATTACCTCGAGTGCCAGGTCACTGAGGCAAAGTTAAATGAGGGCAGGTTAAAGGAACGATGTGCCCGCCAAGCTGCCCAGATAAGAACTCAGGAAGAGAGCTTAACGGGGGTTAGGGCGGCATATAAGTTGGCCCTTGAGGATAAGTTTCAGGGAGCCGATCATAGCGCCTGCCAAAAAGAGATAGAGCACCTCAAAAGGGCCGTGAACAAAGCGCACGGCATGGTGTGCCTTATCAGTCCGTCAGCACACCAGCCGCTAGTAAAAGAGGAGTTTCAGAAGTCCCCACCAAGTAAAGCAGAGGAAGTATTAGCCATTGCGCCCTCCGCGCCACCCAGCTATTCGGAAACCTGGGTAAGGGAGGAAGCAATGGAAGAAACGAAAGAGCCCATTGAGAAAGAAGTGGAAAAGGGACCGTTGTATCCAGTAACGGGTATAAAAAGGGGCCCAAACAGAAACGGTGGGGAGGAACCAGGGGATCTCCTCGGCCAGCTTGTGTTGCCTCACAGCTCACACCAGCTGAGAGTTATGATAAATCACGTACGGAAGCTGACCGAGTCAGACGACCCTTCCGTACATTTCAGAGAAGTTGAGCAAACCGCAGCCATTAACGGCTGCGATGATGGGGAAACAGCAAAAATGCTGTTGTTTTCGTTAGGCAGTTCAATCCTTCAGTGTCTCTCGGGCGAGAGCAAGAGGGGAACCAAGACTTATGAGGCATTAAAGAATGAGGTCCTGGAAGTGTTGGGGGCGGACGATGAAGGTCCGTTTGCTAGAGTGGGACAGACAGTGCAGATGGAGGGAGAACCCCCGAAGGTTTTTGCCGACAGGCTGTGGCCAGTATATCAGCGCAGCTGTCTAGGTGCGCCAGAGCGCGACGATGTGGAGGGCGCCGGTTTAGCTCATTGGCTTAGGTGCATAATAGCCAACAGTTTACCAGCCGTCAGAGAGCAGGCAAAAGCATGGTTTGATCCCAATGACCCCAACATTACGGAAGAGTCGGTCTTGAATCGACTCACGTTAGGATATCGCAATATAAGGGGTATGGCAACACGTCCCCTTAAGGGAAGAGTACATGAGGTACGACCCGCAGCCCCGTATCAAAGGGAGTGGCATCAGGAGGGTAATCGCGGCCCACAGGCAAGTAATGCTTGTTACGGGTGTGGGAAGACAGGGCACTGGCACAAGCATTGCAGGAACCCTTGGAAGGATTCCAAGGATAAAAATCCCGCAGCCCGAGCCCAGACGCCTGTCCCGGCTAGGGAAGCTGGTGCACCCACCCCTCCCGACGACCTCGAAGTAGTGTTGGGAGCCATGCGCAGTTTATTGAGTGCACATGGAAAGGTGGCGGTTGCAACCGGCCCCGTAGGTGCCGCAGGACCGTCTAATAGAGCCCCATGACTAGAACCCGCGCAGCCCGTCTACCTGTGTCCGCTCAGCTATGATGCGTGGAAGCGACCTTTGGTGGAGATGGAGGTAGAGAAACAGAAGGGTAGTTATTTGTTGGACACGGGAGCTTCTTGCACCATAATCCATACAGATAGCCCTTTTGACTCGCTGCTATCTACCAGGGTCCCATTCACGTTAGCGGGGTTCACGGGAAAAGAACAGGCTGGCGCGTTCTCCCTTCCGCTATCCATTCGTTTGGGAGCACTTCACCTTAAGTGGAAGTGTATACTGATGGAATGGCAGGAGAGGGGTGGAAGAGGTATCCTCGGGTCCGATCTCCTATCAGGGCACGGGATCCTCGTGGACCTCAGAAATCACTGTCTCTGGGGGGCTAAGAGTGAAAAAGGCGAGGTAGTAGTGATTCCGGGGGAGGAAGAAACAGGGGTCCTGTGTACCGTGCAGCCATCCGGAGGCTACGACCTCGGGCTTATGGTCGCAGGTGTCCCAACGGACATGCAAACGTACGTGTCAGATAATATGCACGCGTTTGCAACCCACAAGCACGATTGTGGGAGGGTTACCGGGTTTGAGGTCAGCGTAGATGGGGACCCCATGACCCGGCGCCAAAAACAGTATAACTTCCCCAAAGAAGCAGAACCCGATATGGAGACAGCAATGTCCTCCTTGGTGCAGCAGGGCGTGTTGAGGCCAATAGCCACACACGTGAACTCCCCATTATGGCTGGTTAGGAAGCCGGATAATTCGTGGAGAGCCACGGTGGACTACAGAGTCCTTAACAGTAACATTCCCGCCTGCGCGCCCACGGTAGCAGCAGTTGCTGACCTAATAGGGAGTATCCCAGCGTCCGCGACCACGTTCACGGTGCTGGATATCTCGAACGGTTTTTGGTCTATCCCGCTGCGGCGAGAGGACCAGTACAAGTTTGCCTTTACTTTCAAAGGACAACAGTACACATGGAACTGTCTGCCACAGGGTTTCCACAATAGCCCCAGTATTTTCCATCAGTGTATGGCAGGAAGTTTAAGGGAGTTTAGTCAGCCCAATCAGATAGTGCAGTACGTGGATGATTTGCTCCTATTTACGGATTCAAGGGAGGAGCATGGACCACTGCTGGACGAGTTATTGGAGCTGCTAGCGAGAAAGGGTTTTAAAATAAATCCTAAGAAAGCACGCATCGGTCAGCAGGAAGTAAAATTCCTGGGACTGACCATTCGCGCTGGGGAAAGAGCCATAGACAAAGCTAGGAGGGAGTCGGTGCAAGAGTTACCGATTCCCAACAACATAAGGGGTGTGAGGTCCTTCTTGGGACTGACCGGTTACTGCAGGGATTTTATCGAAGACTATGCGGCCACAGCAGCGCCGCTCCTCCGACTCCTCCATAAGGGAGTGGAGTGGTCTTGGGACGAGGGCTGCCAAGCAGCCTTCGAGAAGTTAAAAAGGGATCTGCAGACCGCGCCAGCCTTAGGGGCCATAGATGGGGGGAAGGAGTTTTTCCTGGAGGTAGCTGCCAGCGGAGACAGCTTGAGCGCTGTGCTGCTCCAAGAGCGTCACGGCAAGCTGAGGCCGGTTGTCTATTCGTCCAGAGTGTTAACGGATGTGGAGAGAAGTTTCTCCAATTGCGAAAGGCACCTTTTAGCCACGCATTGGGCTGTGAAAAGATCAGCGATCTTCACAGGGCTCTCTCCCATCACTCTCCTCACCCATCACACACCAACTAAGATGCTTCTAGATGGGAGGATTAAATATGGGACCGTAAGCGGCGTGCGTATTGCGCGCTGGACACTTCTTCTTTCCCAGATGGATCTTAAAGTAAAAGGTCTTTGCGAGCCCAGGCTTGCGGCCAATTTGGTATACCCCGGTACAGCCCACCGGTGTTTGGTGGAAGGGGTGTGGGACGTCAACATAGGTTTACGGGCCGGGATACATCCCACTGGGCGCGAGATTTATGTTGATGGTTCTAGCACAGTATCTGCTGGCGAACGACTCACAGGGTGTGGAGTTTATGACCCTGCGGCAGACCTTGCCCTGGCGATCAAGCTCCCTAGCACCATGAGCGCGCAGCAGGCTGAGCTGTCTGCCGTGGTGTACGTTGTTACCCACCCAGACATTTTCCCAACCCCATACACGATTTGCTCGGACAGTATGTTCACCTGCAATTCGTGTACGGAATACCTGGCCATTTGGTCCCGCCGTGGATACACCTCCGCGGACGGGCGACCTTTAACGGTGAAGCCCTTGCTGGAAAAGATCTTAGCAGCAGCAGTAGGGGAGGAAGGAGAGATTTTCATCCATAAGGTGAAAGCTCACTCCTCCACAGAGCCCCGTGGGGAGGGCAACCAGCAGGCGGATGCGCTAGCCAGGGAAGGTGCCCGCAACGGCATTTTCTGGGACCCCTATGGGACCAGACCCATGGCAGCGATCCAAGGCAGGGACGGGAATCCCGGGAACACCAGGGTAGCATTGCCCCTAGACCTTAAGACCGTCCAAACCCAGGATCCCGCCCTAAAAGCAGTCCTAAAAACCATTGCTGAGGGGAAGCAGGTAGAGGGTCCGTACAGTACGGCAACCCTCTCAGTTAAGGAAGGCATGCTGTTCCGCGAGGAGCAGTGGGTTGTGCCGCAGCAGCACAGGAGGGAATTCCTCCAGTTGGCTCACGAGGGACCAGGGGCAGGGCACCCCGGGCCCGAGGTTACCTGGCAACGGGTAGAGCAAGCGGGATGGTGGCCAGGGCTCAGGGAACAAGTCCGCGAGTTCTGTGCAAACTGTCTTGTGTGCGCTGCAAACAACCCAGACCCCCAGAAAAGGAAGGTGCCCATGGGACACGTAAGAAGGGTAGAGGGACCATGGCAGTCGATACAGATCGACTATATAGGGCCCCTGCCCACCACTCAGGGAGGCTATAAATACTGCCTCGTCTTGGTGGATGTGTTTTCCAAATGGGTGGAAGCCTTCCCCTGTCGAACAGCTACGGCACTGGGTACTGCAAAAATCTTGGTCAGGGAAGTGTTCTCGCGGTGGGGACTTCCCCGTTTTGTGGAGTCAGACCAAGGGAGCCATTTCACCGGCCAGGTGATGCAGAACACCCTCATGCTTTTGGGCATTGAAGGGAAGTGGCACGTAGCACACAATCCCCAGTCATCCGGGATTGTTGAACGCATGAACCGGACCCTGAAGGAGAAATTGAGGAAAGAGACTAGGAACTCGCCCCAAAAATGGGCGGAAGTTCTGCCTTTAGTCCTCATGGGGGTCCGGGCCAGTCAGTCGAAAAGTACGGGGTATTCCCCGCACGAGGTGATGACTGGGAGGCTCATGCGAACCCCCACCCATGTGCTAGCGCCGGTGCTCACTGAGGGCCAGCTCCAAGAGATAAGCAGGGACAAGTTCGCCCAGACCCTCTTGGAGCGCCTGAAGCAGGTTTATGAGCAGGCGGCTGGGAACATGGGAAGGCAGCATCAGGGCAATCGCCTGTTGCTGGAACCCCGCAAAACGCGGGAGTGGGAAGTAGGAGACCAGGTCATGGTCAGAAACTACGCCAGAGTAGGGAGTCTGGAACCACTGTATATGGGACCCTACAACATTGTAGATAAGGCGAGTCCCATGGTATACGCCGTAAAAGTACCTCGGCGCACTAAGTGGTTCCATGTAAACCAGTGCAAACTGTACAAGCCAGGTGCGCAAGGGAAAACCACAGGGGTAAACCCCGCGAGTGGGGAAGCGCAGCCCCAGGTAGGACCACAAGGCACACAGGCAGGCAAAGCAGCTTGCATCAGGGGAGGAGACATCCTGGAAGATCACGAAGCATTTTTGTGGGGATGGGAGTCAGATGAGGATAGTGATGAAGACGAGTGGGTTTTGGGGAACGTAAGGAATGTTCCCATTTTAGGTATAGGGAGGACACGGATTGCAGATGGAGATCCGCACAGGGCGGAGCCACAAGCTGCAGGTCCCGAAGACAGGAGGGAGGAGCTAGGGGAGGCGGAGCCAGCCGCTGTGGGAACACAGGGAGTGACGGTGAGAACCCCCGAGCCCGAGCCGCCCGCTTTGAACGTCCCGCCCTCGGGGGAGGCAGAGATCGCGAGTGAAGGGCCGCCTGCTGGGCCGAGCAGGGCGGAGCCACAAACTGCAAGCCCCGAGGTTAGGGAGGTGGAGTCAGCGGAGGCGGAGCCAGCGACTGTGGTGGAACCACAGGTCGTCCCGATGGAAGTCTCGGAACCCGGTCCGTCGGTCATGGGATCCCTGCCCCTGACAACTCCCCGTAGATCAAGTAGAGAACCCCAACCCAGGAAGATGTGGTCATGTCCCCAGACTGCCCCAAGGCGCAGACTTAAGGTTAAGGCAACCCAGATACAGCCCGGCCCCATCGCAGCAGCAACAGGCTGCGGCAGATCAGAGGAAGGGGTCAGTGCAGCAACAGGCTGCGGCAGATCAAAGGGAAGGGTCAGTGCCCTCCCACCATCGGGAAGAGCTCGCAGCAGCCTTCTCAGAATTTAAAGGGGCCGCCCTGGGAACGGGCGGCACTGTACAGTAATAAGTTTTAAGTTTTAAGTTCATAGTTTTAAGTTTAAGTTCATAGTTTAAGTTTAAGTTTATAGTTTAAGGTTAAGTATAAGTTTATAGTTTTAAATAAGGTTAAGTTTGTAGTTTAATTTTAACAGAAAATGGCAAAATGATGGGAGCTTTAGAGATAGGTCTAGTTAAAGTTTATTCAGCGAACGTTGAAGTTTACGTGAGGCGAGGTCAGGGGACCCGCTCACCCTTCACAAAAGCCAGAGACTCTTGCGAGGCTGGCTACCTCATTCTATCTGATCACAGGAACCAAGGAAGGATGGAACGAATTCGAGTATTGCTCGCGGCAATCGGATGTGGATTGGCCTATCGAGGCCGCACCAAGGATGTCGTGGTGTTTGGATGCTCCGGGGACACGGCCCCCATCGCGGTGGATGGGACCGGAAGACGGGAGGCTGAGGAGACCACCACCTATTTCCACAAGGGAAGGTGGCCAGGATGGCTGGGAACGAACTCGACTGAGTATTCCAGCACATCGGGGTTTGCCTACCAAGAGACTTCTTTAATGTGCCCCAAAGTAAGGATCATCGCACCCAGGATCAGCGTCACCGTCGGCAAACGGATTTGTTTGACTTGTAATGGGAATGTCCCATTGAGCTGATGGTGGTGGCTGCGAAAGCTGAGCAAAACTATGAGGAACTCTTCGGTCGAGTGGGAACGACTGGGTAATAATACCCATCGGACAATTACGGGGACAAACGGACAAGTGAGAGTCTGTTGGGACAAATGGTGGGAACCGGATGAGGGAATTTATGTATGCATGTGGGGGTCAAAATACCCTTGCCCCAAAGGCATATCCATATTTTTCATTAATCAATGGCAGGATAACGGACAGGGGATGAGGTGGGATGCGAGCACCAGGGGATGCGGAGCCCCATACTCTTCGATCCCGGTAAATGCCACTGAACTCATTACGCGCCCACGCAAAGCCCCGCCCACGATTCCGGTGGTTCTAGCTGAAGAGGAAGGGTGCCCTAAAACTAGTAAGGGACCCGGGAATGGTTCGGTACTGGTCCCCACAGACCAGATACTATTTCAGGGGGTACATTACGCGGTGGCCTCGGTGATTTTAAATCTCACTGAGGTACGGTTACCAGAGTGGTGCCCCAAAAAGACGGAACAGTTGTATCAGGTCCTGTTGACCAAAATGTTCAGACAATTTTACGAATTCGATTTCGCGGAAATTGATAAAACAAGTTTGTACACCGCACCACGTGAAGTTTTGGATCAAGTAGGGAGGCAAAGAAGGGGTGTAGTGAACGACGCGTTCACTGCTTTTAACACGGGTACATCTGTGGTCAACGCTCTAGACAGTGTGGAGCTGCAGACCCAGATTAATGGTTTAAAGACACAATTAAAAGACATTCTAACAGATGAGAACAAAGTGGTAGGGTCGGGTTTACACGAGGACCAAGCCATGACTCTCCATTTAAAGGAAATTATAGCAGAGTTAGAGAAACATGCAAAGACGGTAAATGCCCTGATTAGGGAAGATCGGAATGCATCCGATCAAGCTGCGCAGAACGAGGTGTGCGTGCTTTACGGGTTGGATCGGGTGGATGCGGGGAGGATGTTCCCGATGACGGGTGAGACTAGAACTAGGGGACATAGTCTTAGAATAAGGGGCTGCTCTTTCAAAACTGAGATGAGGAGGAACTACTTCACTCAGAGGGTGGTAGGTCCATGGAATATGCTGCCACAAAAAGCTGTAGAAGCTACAACATTAATTAAATTTAAAACAGAAATAGACAGTTTCCTAGAAGTAAAGGGCATTAAGGGTTACGGGGAGCGGGCAGGAATTTGGACATGAGTCTAGGTTCGGATCGGTCATGGCCCTGTGGGTAGTGGAGCGGGCCCAGGGACCGTGTAGCCTGATTCTGCTCCTATTTCGTGTGTGCAATTCTGTTAGATGCAGGAGATGGTTCTGTGATAGATAGTAGATTGGCGGTTAGGATCAGATCAGCCATGATCTTATTGAATGGCGGAGCAGGCTCGAGGGGCCGATTGGCCTACTCCTGCTCCTATTTCTTATGTTCTTATGTTCTTATGTTTACGGGGCGTGGTTACTGGGCGAGGGCCGCAGTAATTTGGAGGATTTAAAACAAGGTTTGGTCCCGTCCTGGATAAGTAACAAACACCTGCGGGCGCTCCACCCTTTTCAGAACACATTAAGTCCGTGCCAGCTCAGGCTAGCTTCAGAAGCTTACCCAGTCCCCGTGGACTGCGGACGATCAAACCATACTATCATGGGTATAGTACTACGTATGCCGGTTTTGGGCGACACAGCAAAGCCCGCCCCGGTGTATCGGGTAGAGAACATTGGTGTCATTCAGGGGGAAGCCCACATTCGCTATGCAGCGGTTCCACCCTACGTCATCCGCTGGGAGCAAACAATGACAGGTACAGATCTCTCTGGTTGTCGTGGCAGGGGAGCACACATAATACTGTGTCCCCAGCACTTGAATGCCTTTTTAAAACCACAGTGCGGGTTCAGAACGGCTGGCGCCAAGTCCATGAATTGCACCATGGAGGCAATGGCACAAGATCATGTGCCTCCGCAGGTAGCATACATCGGGGGTGGAACATATTGTGTTACCACTGCAGCGCAACACTACCAGCATGGAAACCGTAGCCGGTGTCCGGTGAGTGACAGCAGTTTCTGTTTTAAACCCAGGACGGAAGTTCAAGTAGCACAACAGCGAATTGTCCCAATCCCTGAACCATCCACTGTTCATCTAACAGTAAAAGAGAATTTCACCGACTTGCAGCGATTCGTCGCGCATTTCGGATACCTCATTCCCCCTCTCCCTGAACACCTCACCAAGCTTTTAAAAGCCGTCGCAGTGTCACAGAAACATTTTTACACATTAGAGCAGAAAACTGTCGAAATAGGGACAGACATTCTGGATATAGTAATTCCACCGTGGTGGAATCTGTTCACCAATATTGAAGTGCCTTCATGGATCAGAATAGCCTCCCACATTTTAGTCGTATGCCAAGTTTTCATTGTAGTGTACCTATTGGTCGTACATTGTAAAAGAGACAAACGCCTCACTAAGCATGAAAACACGGGAGAGTGGCGAGAACGTTACGTGCTCGTGCACGATGAAAGCACCGTGTAATCGGAAAATGGCGTCACTCCCGCTCGCCACGTGCGCCGCGGAAGTTGGTACTCGATCATGATTTTCAAAGACTGTAAATACGTTGGGAACTCGACATGTTTTAAGAGTTGGTGTTGATTATTTTGGTGATGGTGTTGTAGTTAATAATGATTGTTTGGTTTTGGGTTTTGTTTTTCCTTTCCCTGAATAAAAAGATGAATATACAGGTGATACGAGAGGCATCGGCCTGGTTACGCCGGGAAGGAAAACAAGTGGTGTAAGTTTAAAGGCAAATAATGCCTACGGTGCTATAAAATGTAATTTTCTTGGGAAATAAGGACGACACAAAGACCCTAGCTAGGTTAAGTTATGGGATTAATTTTCTGGATTCGGAGAAAATCGAGATAATATTGCTCACCACAATATTTTTGATACGATAAGCGGAGTTATTCGCATCAACAGGAGGGACTGTAGAATTCGCAATATATCGCGATTTTATAAATAAGGAGAAAACACAGAGTTTCGTTCAAACAGCTTTTATTTCAGCAGAATGCTGTCAGGTTTTTAGAGTGGACACAAGCAGCTTGTAAAATGGCCGCCGCACCTCGTGGCGGAACATTCTAGACTTTTCGACAGGCAGACAAGATGGCGTTCCAATAAACATTTGTGCAAGATCGATTAAGATTCAGCACATTGAAGATAATGCACGAGACAATATGGGTTTGCAGTATACACATAAATACTGAAATCGGTCTCCCAGGTACGAATGAAGGCTATTGTACCAAGTAATCAAGGGCCCATCCAAAGACATTAATATGTAAAACCCCAACGACTCTACGATGAGAGAGCCGTTAGCGGGTAGTTATACAAGACACTTGGAAGCCCCAAAACCCCTCCAGGGAGAACACCGACCGATTTAACAATGGGAGAAATATTAACAGGTACTCAGGCATTTACGAGTAGCCCCGAAACCCATTAAAAACGGAGATCACCTATACAAGACATTTGAGCGCCAAACCCAAACAAAAGAAAAGGCATTAAGGTTGGGCGGGAAACGGAAGATTTTGTACTATAATTACAAGCTCCAACCGTCCATCTTTCTCTTATCCGATTGACTCGTATCCTCGTGGCTGCTCCTGTGTTTTGACTCGCCGTCTTGTTCCTGCTTGCTTGGTGTCTCTTTTAAAAGACTGTTGAACTCGTGCCGTGTCGCGAAGACCTGTGTAGAGCTGGGCTCTGAAGCCTTGAAGCGGACGCACCATTCCGATAAGTCGGTAAACGGTATCGGAACCAAAGGCCCGAGATGAGATGAGATGAGATGAGATGAGATGAGAAGAGAAGAGGACCATACTTATCGCCACGGTCAGTAAGCCCCGACCGCGCCTGTAGGTCAAATTGACATTTTCCTTGCCAGGAAGATTCTTCTTCGAGTTTTATCGAACCTGTGCGAGGGCACAGGAAGATTCTTTTTTGAGTATTGTCCAAACTCTGAAAGCCAACACAGATCTTCACAACAACAGACGTTCCAGCCTGCTAGCCGGAGCAGAAGCAAGTAAACAAGTAGGGCCAGGAGACCCCCTGATCGACACGTGGGTGCTGCGGTGAAAACATCCGATCAGCTATTCGGAATTTCTCCGAGTTATCACGAGTGGTGAGCATGAGTCTCGAATCCTACGAATCCAGCTAGGACAGATATTGATAGGGGAGGGTTTAAGTATTAAGGATACTTGTAATGTGTGCCCCTATTTACGGTGTGTCGTTCGTTCCTCGTTTCCCTAGAATTAGCTACATAACTGTGTGTAAGATTGTACTGTCATTAATCTGTGCTTATGACATGTATTTCGTAATCTTAAATATCATGCAATAAAGATTTTTCCATTTCGTACCATTCAACCGAGTCTACATGAGTTTCATCTCCATTACTGCTCTCGCATCTAAGTCCAGTGTCTAGAACCGTAAGGGCGAGTGATTCGAACCACTCACAGGTGTGTCTAGTGCTCCCAGACTGGCTGGAGGCCAGAACAGGCAACAAGGCCTAAACCCGCACTGACATACAGGCTGCACAGAGCCGCGCGAATCTCACAGGCTGAGAGACACGCACGCAAACCCTTACAGGGAGGACCACCATGATGGAAGCCCCTGATTCTACAGGAAAAGTCCAAATTCTGAGCAGATGCACAGGAGAGCCTGTAGGAAAGGATGAGGTTAGAGGCGAGCTGGCAACAGAAGGTTAGTGAAGGCAGGGAAAAGCTCATCAGAACTTCTCTCTGTTTCATATGCTTTCTCAAAGTATTGATATGCTCTTAGACTCAGCAACTAGTTCTTCAAGCGGCACAGACTGCACAGCTCAACAAGTTTCTTTACCTTCCATTTCAGAGGGGTGCTTGCAGGAAGAGGCCAACCACACTGATGATCACCTGAGCATTTACAGAGAAACAGCCACTGTCGCTCCCAAATAAGCCATTCCTGTCAATTTCTCACCAATTCTATCATGGCATCTGATCTATCACACACCAGCACAGACGCACCCATTCGTGAGGAATTACTTAGCGAGTCAGAAGGATTGTCACAGGGTGAAGCATGGAGCACTAGTGAGAATGAAGACTTGAGAAAAGAAGGAAGGGAGAGATCTGTCCTGACATCGACATGTAGGATTAGGTGATGCATTGCACACCAGCTGCACATTGATAGAATGGAAACCCTTTCTGTTCATTTTATGAGTTTAGGGTGGCACATGAGCTTTGTTAATTATTCCCTGTACCTATGGGAAGCCTGCCAGCTTATAGAACTGGATAGCTTTCTGAAATGAATTGTGCAGCCCTCCTCCAGAGAGGATCAGTGACCTTCTTGATGCAATAGTGAGCTGCTGCATGGCTCATGTAGCACAGGTCTCCTGATGTTACCTGAAGAATCCAGGTGCAAAGGAGTTTAAACAATGGTGACCTTGACTGGTGTAGACAATGCTGTTCTCCAGGTGGAAATGGGCTGCTGGTCTTCAGTTGATATATTTCCCCAATATAATCCAAGAGCAAGCACACCCTTCTGAGGCCCAGATGTTCAGGCAAATCTAAGTAGACCCTGATTACTGAGTGTCCATATGCAGGGAAGAGATGCCTTCTACAATCCCTGACGCTAAGGGGGCGATTTTCCCAGCCCCGAGGAGGCGGGTTTGGAGGCGGGGCAGTTGGCAAAATGGCAAAAACTGAGGGCGGGTTCAGAACCCGCCTCCAACTCGCCTCTACACAATTTTGCCATAGGCGGGTTTGATGGGTGCGATTCGGTCCCGCCTCCATCAGTTGGGAGAGGTAGTTAAGACCCTTAAATAGTAGTTAAGGGCCTCCATAATCCTATTTTGACAGGCCTTTGTTATTTTGCCACATTTTGGGTGTGTTGCACGACCCTCCTAAACCACGCCAGCTAATCCTGGCGGGTTGACAAGTGGGTGGCCTCCTCACAGCTGCAGCTCCACCAGTAAAACGGAGCTTTCATCAGGGATCAGTTGCAGGTGGCAGAACTTTGGTTCCACAGGTCTTTCAGCACTTTTAGCAGGCCTACCAAAGTCGGAGGTGCTGCAGCTTCTATCTCTCAACTGTGGGACGTCCTTGGAAGACCCTCTCCCCGCTTGGACTGAGCGCTTCCCCAACGGAGGTATCTGCCAGCAGCATGGGAACCATTTATTTCCTTTCACCATGGACCTCAGATCGGATGAGGAGCAGCCATGGCAGCAGCAGAACCAGGCAGCTCAGCAGCAACAGCAGCAGGAACACCAACCTCCTGCTCACCCACCTGATGCTGCACAGGGCAGAAGGCGCCAGTGCATGGAAGCATGTCGCTGCAAGAGATACCCCCCTCTCAGGGTTTACAGACAGAGGATGAGCTACCTCAACATGACTGAGCAGCAGTGCCAAAGGAGGCTGCACCAACACCTGGAGCCCAGAGGAGCGGGTGGACACCCCTTACCAGTGGCTGTCAAAGTCACCACCACACTCAACTTTTTTGCCTCAGGCTCCTTCCAGGGATCATCAGCAGACATCAGCGGCATCTCCCAGTCAGCCGCCCACAGTTGCATCACGCAGGTTACCGATGCCCTTTTCGCAAAGGTGCACAATTACATCCACTTCTCAAGGGATCAAGCAAGTGTAACCACACGTTCAGTTGGCTTTGCAAATATGGCAGGTTTGCCAATGGTTCAGGGCATCATAGACTGCACACATGTGGCCCTTAGGGCACCCCATCAAAACCCAGCTATCTTTGTCAACCGCAAGGGCTTCCACTCCCTCAACATACAGCTGGTGTGTAACCATAAGAAGGAGATTTTGCATGTTTGCGCCAAGTTCTGTGGTAGTTGCCATGACTCGTTCATCCTGCGGAACTCTAGTGTTCCTCTGCTCTTCAATCCGCCAAACCAACTTAACGGATGGCTCCTTGGTGACAAGGGCTACCCCCTGAAGAAGTGGCTAATGGCGCTGATCAGAAGGCCAGCTAACGAGGCTTAGGAGCGCTACAACACCAGCCACATTTCGACCAGGTCCATCATCGAGCAAACCATTGGCTTGCTGAAGATGCAAATTCCGATACTTTGACAGATCAGGTGGAGCCCTGCAGTATTCAGCAGCCAGGGTCTCCAGAATGGTCATGGTCTGCTGTGCACTGCACAACATGGCACAGCATCGTGGCTTGCAGCTTCCTGATGAGCAAGTGGCTCAGTTCATAGCCTCCTCAGATGAGGAGGACGAGGAGGACCGAGCGGCGGCGTATCTACCAGCAGCAGCGGCAGCACATGAGCACACGCTGCCCGTGATGCAAGGAATGCAGTCATCCTGGCCAGATTTTTTAGGTTGCCCATTGTGGCACATGTGCTTGGCTCCTTCTTAACACATGATAGACAATGAACATGACTCTCTGGCCTCCTTTTACTCTGACCACCAACCTGACCACGCAAGTGTCGCGGAGCCCGCAATGTGGAGCTGCCTAAGCCAAAATAACAGATGCCATCACGCCAACAGTTTGCCATCACCTAATTTTAATACATTCACACAGGAATGGCATTTCATCAATAAACAGAAACAATCACCCAATCTGCACACAGATCTGGAGGTTATATCCCTTGCCAGCTGGACCCAGACAGCCTTGGTTTCTTTGGGAGGCCTCTTCCTCCCAGATGAGGGGAAGAGCACCTCCCTGCTGGCTCTCGCCCCCTCAACCAGCATACCCAGCGCCTCATCCGAGAACCTCGGGGAGGCCCTTGCCTTGGAGCTGGCCATTCTACAAGGATATAAAAGTTTGGAGGTGGTACAGCATCGACTAAAAACCAGTGGAATGAGCCAAGGCAGCAAGCAGCCCTTAAATGAAGCTGGATAAGTGACGTCAGCAGAGGCGAGTTTCTGTCCCAAAAGACTAATTGGGCCGGTGGAACCCACACCTCTGAAATCAACTGGCCAATTAGGGGGAAATCGCAAATTTATCCCACCTCACAGTGGAGGCGTGTTTGGAACCCACCCAAACCGAAACCCGCCTCCATTGGCAAAATCGCACCCTAAGAGTCATTGGCCTAGAAATTCGGGTCGGAGGCTTCCCGCGGGCACAAGCCCCCGACCTGCACTTACATAGCGCGCCTGCCGTTGTGCTGTGGGCCCGCATGGGATTCCAATCCTGGGCCTCCTCCAGCTGCCAGTGTGCAGTGCTCACGTATCCCAGGGGTGCAACTAGTTCGCACCGTCCCCTGGGATCACGTGGGCCATGGGGAGCCAATCGGAGCAGGGAATCTCCATTCATAGATTTGACAGGAAGACCTGTCAAATCTATGAATAGAGATCGGCCCCAAAACCTAAGTAAAACTTCAAATAATTTTTTTGTTTTAAATCACATTTTTAAAATAACTATAAATTACATAAATTAACTATTTTAAACAAAAATTTAAATTTTTGAAAAAATTAATTAAAGTTTTTAACGGGGCTAAAAATAAACTTACCTTTCTTTAAAGTATTTAAAAATGATAAACCTGTGGAAAAAATGTTTCAATTTTACTTAATTCACCTCTTACCTTGTTAAAAGCAGGCCTTGCGCCTGCTTTTTCCACGTGCAGCTGCTAGGGACTTACCCGCACGGAGAAAGCTGTAAAAAAAGCGGAAGTTCCAGGTCTACGCGCTGCCTCTCTGGCGCACGCGTTTGACCTGCGATCCCCTTCCTTCAAGGAACGGAAGTTCCGGTTTCCAGTGCATGTGCGAAACCGGCACTTCCGTTGGCCCTACGGGTGAGTACGCAGCGCGTACACACCCGTAGGGAACGGAATTTCAGGGCCAGTATTCTGGCATCCTGCAGGTCCTGCTCCTTCTCCTTTTCATAATACAATAAAGGTATTCCCAGGGGAATTACATGGCTGGAGTGCTAAGCAGTACCTTTTAACTGAGTACAATTAGCAGCAAAACTCCTTGGGCTCGATTTTGCCAGGCCCGAGGAGGCGGGTTTGGAGGCATGTGAGGTGTTAAAATCGCAAAAAATAGCGGGCGGACCCGATCCCGACTCCAGCCCACCTCCGAGCAATTTTCCCAAAATCGGGGTTTCAGACCCCATTTCCATCCCGCCTCCAAGAGGTGGGATAGGCCCTTAAGGCCCTTAACAGCCAGTTAAGTGCCTCTATAATCCCATTTTGAGAGGCCTTTCTGAATTTAACACATTTCCCCCATGCTGCACGTCTCCTCTGGAACACGCCAGTTAATCCTGATGGCCTCACAAGTGGATTGCTTACTAACAGCTGGGGCTCCACCATTAAAAAGGAGTTTTCAGCAATCATCATTTGCAGGTGGCAGAACTTTGTTGTCTCAGGTCTGGGGGAACATTTAGCAGGCCTATTCATTGTTCTGGAAGTTTGGAGCCTGAGACCCATCTCCAGTGTGACCTGGGAAACCCCTCTCCCCACCTTGACTAAGCGCTTCCTCAACTGAGGCATATACCAGAAGAATGGAAACCATTTACTTCCTTTCCTCCTGGACCTCAGATTCGGACGAAGACCAGCCGTGGCAGCAGCAGAACCCTGAACAACAGCAGCACCAACAGCAGGAGCGCCAAGCTGCTGCTCACCCACCTGAAGCTGCACAGGCCAGAAGGCGCCAGCGCATGGAAGCACGTCGCCGCAGGAGATACCCCAAAAACAGGCTTTACAGACAGAGGTGGAGCTACCTCAACATGACTGAGCAGCAGTGCCAAAGGAGGCCCCGACTTTCGCGAGAGGTAGTGGGTGACATCTGCGCAATGCTGCAGCAAGACCTGGAGCCCAGAGGATCCGGTGGACACCCCTTACCAGTGGCTGTCAAAGTCACCACCGCACTCAACTTTTTTGCTTCAGGCTCATTCCAGGGATCAACAGCAGACATCAGCAGCATCTCCGAGGCGGCCGCACACACTGGCATCATGCAGGTAACCGATGCCCTCTTTGCCATCGCGCACAATTACATCAACTTCTCCAAGGATCACGCAAGTGTAACCGTGCGTGCGGTTGGATTTGCTAATCTGGCAGGCTTTCCAAGGGTGCATGGCTTCATTGACTGCACACATGTGTCCTTAAGGCACCCCATCACAATCCAAGTATTTTTGTCAACCGCAAGGGCTTCCACTCCCTCAACGTGCAGCTGGTGTGTTACCACAAGAAGGAAATTTTGCATGTTTGCGCCAAGAACCCTGGCAGTTGCCATGACTCCTTCATCCTGCGGCAGTCTAGTGTGCCTCCACTCTTCAGTCTGCCAGACCAACTTTTCGGATGGCTACTTGGAGACAAGGGCTATCCCCTGAAAACGTGGCTAATGACGCCGTTGAGGAGCCCATCCAACGAAGCTGAGGAGTGCTACAACTCCAGCCACATTTCCACCAGATCCATAATCGAGCAAACCATCGGCCTGCTGAAGATGCGATTCAGATGCCTTGATAGATCAGGTGGAGCCCTGCAGTACTCAGCAGTCATCCAGAATCATCGTGGTCTGCTGTGCACTTCACAACATGGCATAGCATCGTGGCTTGCAGATGCCTGAGGTACAAGTGGCTCATCGTATAGCCTCCTCAGATGAGGAGGAGGAGGAGCGCGACAACGAACAGTTTGCGGAGGCGCATCAACCAGCGTCAGCAGCACGTGAACACATTGCTGCCCGTGATGCAAGGGACGCACTCATCTTGGCCAGATTTGCTTCGCCTGCTCAATTAAACACTTTTGCCTCGCACCTTCTTACCAGAGCATCGACAATGGCCAAGAACCTGCGGATTCCTATCACTTTGACCACCATACTGACAATTGCAAGTCGCCCTAAGCCCTCAATGTGGAAGTCCCAGTTGTGAAATGACACTGGCCACAATTTCAACAGTTTGCCATCAAATTTTTTTATCACAACAATTCACGGATGGCATTTCAAAAATAAACACAACAGAACACCCAAGTGACTACCCTTGTGACTACTTGTGCTTTATCTTCCTCTTACGCGTGCTCCTACGTGGTGCTTCAGCAGATGTGGAGGCCCCTTGCTCACTTTCTTGCTGCTCCTGCCTCAACACCTTTGGCGGGCATCCTCTGGGGTTGCGAGCCTGTGAGGGCTCGGCAACAGTCTGCTGCTCCTGCGGCTGTGCAGGGGCTGAGACGCCGATCTCAGTTGGGTGAGGACTCTGGTGAGGCTCTGACCGAGGGCTCTGCAGTGGCATAGTCGTGTGAGCGCTTGGAGAGGAGCCCCCACTTCCTTGTTCTCTGCCACAAACATCTCTCTCATGGGTCAGCCCCACTTCAGAGCTAGCAAGTGGCTTGACAGCACCTTGCTGCACATCAGAGGGGCCATGAGGAATCGTTTCTGCACTGGAAGTCCTACTCCAGAGGACTTCCATGAAGGTCTGGTTTCTCTGCTCAATAGCTGACCATAGCTCCTCAAGAGATGTCATTCTATTCTGAACAATGACCATGTTTTCAAGACCCTGGCGACTAAGCTCCTCCATGGCCGTAGCCATCCTCTCCTCTACCTTAGCCTCCCTCTCCTCTACTGTAGCCAGCCTTACCACGGAGGTAGCCATCCTTTACGTGGTGATGCGTTCATGTGCCAACGCATCCACAAAGGCCCTGCTCATGTTAGCGATGGACTCCTCCATTCGCTCCACACTCGCAGCGACCCTGGAGTCAAAACCTGCCAGAGACTCCTGCACCTGTTCCTGGAGTTCCAGCACCGCTCTCCTTCTGGATGGACCCAGAGGCATAGGGTCGACATGCAGCGGAGCCGAGCTGGGAGAGTCCTGCGCCCTCCGACAAGGACTCTCCACTGCTGTCCCTTGTCTCCTCCATCTGCTGATGCTCACTTGTGAGCTGTGATACACCAGGTGACAACTCTATTCTATGTCCCGAAGGTCCCACCGAGGTGTGAGTGTCTGCACTGGTGCTGGGTGCGCTGAATTCTGCTGACGCTGTGCCCTCAGAGGTTGCAGCTTCCTCTGAGGAGTCTGGGCGCTCAGGCTCTTCCTCCTGGACAGTGGGGATGGGGGCTGTCAATGGTCCTGTGGGGGAGTAAAGGAAAGAGTTAGACATGTGAGATAAACATTGCATGCACAATGCATTGTGCAGATGATCATAAGTCAATCTGTTAGAGCATCAGAATCAATATCAGTCACTCATGCAATGTCAATGAGAGAGATGAAAAACTATTGTCACCAGCTTGCTCTGATGCGCCCGTCTGTCCATCCCCCACTTGCGCATTCTCCTCCACTCCCACGATCTCCAGGGCCTCCTCCTCTGCAGTGGTGAGCTGGGCTATTGAGGCTGGCCCTCCTCCTGTCCTCGCCCTCTCCCTCTTATTGTGGGCTCTCTTTTCCTGCAATGAGGGACACAAGTGGAGTTTGAGTGAGAATGAAGGAGTGAGTGTAGAGAATCCATTGCATAGATGCTTAGAAGGACACAAAGATGGAGTGAGGTGCCAAGACCAAGGGCCCTCCCTGTGTGTTTTAAGTTGTTGTCATAGCATCACAGGGATAGGGAGTGTGAGGGCTGCATAGCCGAATAGTTAGGTGAATGTGAACATACAGAGAGAGGGAATGGGTAAGGGTGCAGGGATGTCAGTGTCAAGTGGGATGTGGAGGAGGCGTTTGACAAAGCAGAGTGCTGGTGATGACGGCGATGGGGATGAGATTGAGGGTCATGGGGATGGAATACTCATTTTTCCTGTGCGGAGAAGATCATGAAACCTCTTTCTGCACTGCAGCCAGTTCTGCTGCACATTGAAATGGCATTCACCTCCTGTGCCACTTGCAGCCACACAGCTTTGGTCTGTTGTGGAGGCTTTTTCCTCCCTGAGGAAGGAAAGAGCACTTCCTTATTTGCTCTTGCTCCCTCTACCAGAGCTTGGAGGGAGGTCTCATTGAATCTGGGTGCACACTTTGGTCTGGTGCTGGACATAGTTGCAGTAGGAATCCCTCAGAAGTATGATGATAAAGTTGAAAGGCTGAAAAAGAACCAAGGCTGCTTGCAGGCCTTAAATCCAGCTGCATAGATGACATCATCGGAGGCGAGTTTCAGTATCAAAAGACTCATTGGGCCAGGGGTTCCCACACGCTGGAAATCAAATGCCCAATTAGGGCAAAATCGCACTTTTGTCCCGCCTCACATCGGAGGCGGGGTCCTGACACGCTGACCACCTGACACGCCCCCAGCCCGCCCCCAATGACAAAATCCAACCCCTTATTTAACCCCCAAAGTACTTTAAAGAATGTTGTGAAGGGAAAGAAATAGCAACCTTCAGTGTAAGCACACAAACTGCCCTCCTCCAAGTCGTATCCGCCTCAGGGATACCTGCTGCATACTCTAGCACCACATTTATACTGCTGTTATTAAATTGATGTGGGCTTAGGGCAGAAATGGGTGGGGGGGGAGGATGAGTCCGAGGGCTCCGCACTACTTGACCCCATTCACATGTGGCAGTAGGCACTTCTGGTAGATTGTAAAGTGCACTATTTAGAAGGTGATTGCCAATGCAGTTATTTGACGCAATTAATCATCCCCCTCTATCTAAAATTTCAACATTTAACCCACAGCAGTTAAAGAGAACCTGACAAATCTGCTCCCCTCCCCTTTCTAAGACGTATACATTGGAAAATTGGACTGAATCCCATCATTCACATTTAGCATTTATAAAATATCTAAATGAGTTCAACTTTGGACTGTCCAGCACAACCCAATCCAAATAATATTGATAGTTAACCAAATCAGATCAATCACAGCAGGGCTGCAACACCAAGTGAAGTGTAACATAACTCTTACTGCTCAAAGTCATCAAGGACTGAATCACTATCAGTGATGCATTAAATAACATTACTGTAATTAACAATATTTATAGTACCACAATTAACTGTGTGACAAGGTTAAACAATAAGGACTAAGGTAAAATATGTGGATATTTTCTGACTGCACTCCCATCGAACCATATAGATTTGGAGCACAGAAAGAGGTCATTTGATCCACCATGTCTATGCTGACTCTTTCCTACAGCAATTTAAAATGAATCCCATTGTGCTGCTCTTTCCCCATAATCCTATATCCTCCTCTACTTCAAATATTTATCCATTTTTCCTTTAAAAGATGCAATGGTCTCTGCCTCAATTATTTCTTACGGCAAAATATTCCCTCTCCAGCAACTCTGCAGAAAGAAATTTCTCTTTACCTCATTCTTTATTCTTGCAGTGACAATTTTAAATTGATGACTCCTCGTCACTGACTCCGTAACCAGAAGATTTTTTTTATATCACCCTCTCAAAACTCTAATAATTCTCCTCCGGAGAAAGCTCCAGCAGAAATAATCCCAGTTTATCAAGTCTCCCTTCAAACTACAATTACTCATCACTGGCATCACCCTGCTGAATCTATGCTGTATGCTTTCAATAGCTTTAATGTGTTTTCCATAACGTAGTGCCAAAATGGCACACAGTACTCTAACTGTGACCTAACCATTGCCCTATGTAAATTTATCATTATATCCTCACTCTTGTAGTCTATGCCCCTATTTATAAAACCCAAAATGTTGTCGGCCTTTTTTTATCACTGTTCATGCACTTTCAGGGAGTTATGTCTTTGAACCGCTAGGTCTCTCTGTTCATCCATACCCTTCAGCATCTTTCCATTAAGTGTATGCTCCTTTTCCTTGATTTTCCTCCCAAAATATATTACCTCACTTTCTACGCATTAAATTCAGTTGATCGAGTTCAACGTAGCGTTTGAAAGGGAGAAACGCAAAACAGATACTAAGGGCTGGATTTTGCCATTGGGGCGGGCTGGGGGCATGTCAGGCGGTTTTCGTGTCAGGACCCCGACTCCGATGTGAAGTGGGAAAAAAGTGCGATTTTCCCCTAATTGGGCACTTGATTTCCAGCGTGTGGGAACCCCTGGCCCAATGAGTCTTTCCATCCTGAAAGTTGCCTCCGATGATGTCA
The DNA here is from genome assembly GCA_030390025.1 of Squalus acanthias. Lineage (NCBI taxonomy): Eukaryota > Metazoa > Chordata > Chondrichthyes > Squaliformes > Squalidae > Squalus > Squalus acanthias. Next base: position 68,358,468 of record CM059431.1, read on the forward strand.
TCAGTGCTGCTGGATTTAAGGCCTGCAAGCAGCCTTGCTTCTTCTGGAGACTGCAAACCTTATGCCCATTGTTGTGATCGCTTCATTCAGCAACTATGTCCAGCAGTAGGCCAAAGTGTGCTCCAAGGTTCAATGAGGCCTCCCTCCAAGCTCTGGTGGAGGGAGCAAGAACAAATAAGGAGGTGCTCTTCCCTTCCTCAGGGAGGAAAAAGCCTCCCCAGCAGACTAAAGCTGTGTGGATGCAAGTGGCCCAGGAGGTCAACTCAATGTCTATGTGCCGCAGAACCTGGCTGCAGTGCAGGAAGAGGTTTCATGACCTTCTCCGCACAGGAAAAGTGAGTATGACTTTCCCATCACCCTCAATCTGATTCCCATCGCCTCTCCTCACCAGCACTCAGCTTTGCCAACCTCTTTCTCCACATCCCACTTGACACTGACATCCCTGCACCCTTACCCATTCCCTCTCTCTGTATGTTCATATTCACTTAACTATTCGACTATGCAGCCCACACACTCCCTATCGCTGTGATGCTATGACAACAACTTACAACACACAGGGAGGGCCCTTGGTCTTGGCACCTCACTCCATCTTTGTCTCCTTCTAAGCATCTATGCTATGGAATCTCTACACTCACTCCTTCATTTTCACTCAAACTCCACTTGTGTCCCTCATTGCAGGAAAAGAGAGCCCACAATAAGAGGGAGAGGGCAAGGACAGGAGGAGGGCCACCCTCAGTAGCCCAGCTCACCACTGCGGAGGAGGCGGCCCTAGAGATTGTGGGAGTGGAGGAGGATGCGCAAGTGGGGGACGGACAGACGGGTGAACCACAGCAGGCTGGTGACAGAATAGTTTTGCATCTCTCTCATTGACATTGCATGAGTGACTGATAATGATTCTGAAGGTCTAACAGATTGACTTAGGATCTTCTGTACAATTCAATGTGCATGCAAACTTTACCTCACATCTCCAACTCTTTCCTTTACTCCCCCACAGGACCATCGACAGCCCCTGTCCCCACTGTCCAAGAGGAAAGGCCTGAGCTTCCAGACTCCTCAGAGGAAGCTGCAACCTCTGAGGGCGCAGCGGCAGCAAAATTAAGCGCACCCAGCACCAGCGCAGACACTCACACCTCGGTGGGTACTGCGCAAGATAGTGTAGTGTTGTCACCTGGTGTATCACAGCTCACAAATGAGCATCAGCAGATGGTGGAAACAGGGACAGCAGTGGAGAGTCCTCATCGGAGGGCGCAGGACTCTGCCAGCTCGGCTCGGCTGCATGTCGACCCTGTGCCTCGGGGTCCATCCAGAAGAAGAACGGTGCTGGAACTCCAGGAACAGGTGCAGGAGTCTCTGGCAGGTTTTGTCTCCAGGGTCACTGTGAGTGTGGAGTGAATGGAGGAGTCCATCGCTAACATGAGCAGAGCCTTTGTGGAGGCGTTGGCGCATGAACGCATCACCACGGAAAGGATGGCAACCTCCGTGGAAAGGATGGCCACCATAGAGGAGAGGATGGCTACGGCTATGGAGGAGCTTAGTCGCCAGGGTCGTGAAAACATGGTCATTGTTCAGAATAGACTGACATCTCTTGAGGAGCGATGGTCAGCTATTGAGCAGAGAAACCAGACCTTCATGGAAGTCCTCTGGAGTAGGACTTCCAGCGCAGAAACGGGTCCTCATGGCCCCCCTGAAGTGCAGAAAGGGGCTGTCCAGCCACTTGCTAGGTCTGAAGTGGGGCTGACCCATGAGAGGGATGTTGGTGGCAGACAACAAGGAAGTGGGGGCTCCTCTCCAAGCGCTCACACGACCATGCCACTGCAGAGCCCTCGGTCAGAGCCCCACCAGAGTCCCCACCCAACTGAGATCGGCGTCTCAACCCCTGCACAGCCGCAGGAGCAGCAGACTGTTGCCAAGCCCTCACAGGCTTGCAGCCCCAGAGGACGCCCACCAAAGGTGTCGAGGCAGGAGCAGCAAGAAAGTGAGCAAGGGGCCTCCACATCTGCTGAAGCCACAGGGGAAGCACCACATAGGAGCACGCGTAAGAGGAAGATAATACACAAGTAGTCACAAGGGTATTCACTTGGGTATCATGTTGTGTTTATTTTTGAAATGCCATCAGTTGCTTTTTGTGATAAAAAATGCTGATATTAAACTATTGAAGTTGTGGTGTGTGTCATTTCGCAAATGGGACTTCCACATTGAGGGCTTAGGGCGACTTGCGATTGTCAGTATGGTCATCAAAGTGATAGGAATCTGCAGATTCTTGGCCATTGTCGATGCTCTGGTAAGAAGGTGCGAGGCAAAAGTGTTTAATTGGGCAGGCTAAGCAAATCTGGCCAAGATGAGTGCGTCCCTTGCATCCTGGGCAGCATTGTGCTCGCGTGCTGCTGCCACTGGTTGATGCGCCTCTGCAAGCTGTTCGTTGTCACTCTCCTCCTCCTCCTCCTCCTCATCTGAGGAGGCTATGTGATGAGCCACTTGTTCCTCAGGCATCTGCAAGCCACGATGCTGTGCCATGTTGTGAAGTGCACAGCAGACCACGACCATTCTGGAGACCCTGGCTGCTGAGTACTGCAGGGCTCCACCTGATTTATCAAGGCATCTGAAGCGCATCTTCCACAAGCTGATGGTTTGCTCGATTATGGCTCTGGTGGACATGTGGCTGGAGTTGTAGCGCTCCTCAGCTTCATTGGATGGGCTCCTCAACGGCATCATTAGCCATGTCTGCAGGGGATAGCCCTTGTCTCCAAGTAGCCATCCGAAAAGTTGGTCTGGCGGACTGAAGAGCGGAGGCACACTAGACTGCCGCAGGATGAAGGAGTCATGGCAACTGCCAGGGTACTTGGCGCAAACATGCAAAATTTCCTTCTTGTGGTCACACACCAGCTGTACGTTGAGGGAGTGGAAGCCTTTGCGGTTGACAAAAATACCTGGATTGTGATGGAGTGCCTTAAGGGCCACATGTGTGCAGTCAACGACGCCCTGCACCCTTGGAAAGCCTGCCAGATTGTCAAACCCAACCGCACGCGCAGTTACACTGCTTGATCCTTGGAGAAATTGATGTAATTATGAGCAATGGCAAAGAGGGCATCGGTTACCTGCATGATGCAAGTGTGTGCAGCCGCCTGGGAGACGCTGCTGATGTCTGCTGCTGATCCCTGGAATGAGCCTGAAGCAAAAAAGTTGAGTGCGGTGGTGACTTTGACGGCCACTGGTAGGGGGTGTCCACCTGCTCCTCTGGGCTCCAGCTCTTGCTGCAGCATTACGCAGATGTCACCCACTACCTCTCGCGAAATTCGGAGCCTCCTTTGGCACTGCTGCTCAGTCATGTTGAGGTAGCTGATCCTCTGTCTATAGACCCTGTTTTGGGGGTATCTCCTGCGGCGACGTGCTTCCATGCGCTGGCGCCTTCTGGCCTGTGCAGCTTCAGGTGGGTGAGCAGCAGCTTGGCGCTCCTGCTGTTGGTGCTGCTGTTGTTCAGGGTTCTGCTGCTGCCGCGGCTGGTCTTCATCCGAATCTGATGTCCATGAATAAAGGATATAAATGGTTCCCATTCTTCTGGTATATACCTCAGTTGAGGAAGCGCTCATTCAAGGTGGGGAGAGGGGTTTCCCAGGAGGTCACACTGGAGATGGGTGTCAGGCTCCAAACTTCCAGAACAATGAGTAGCCCTGCTAAAAGTTCCCCCAGACCTGAGACAACAAAGTTTTGCCACCTGCAAATGATGATTGCTGAAAACTCCTTTTTAATGGTGGAGCTGCAGCTGTTAGTAAGCAATCCACTTGTGATGCCGCCAGGATTCACTGGCGTGTTCCAGAGGAGACGTGCAGCATGTGGGAAAAGTGTTAAAATCAGAAAGGCCTCCCAAAATGGGATTATAGATGCAATTAACTGATTGTTAAGGGCCTTAAGAGCCTATCCCGCCTCTTGGAGGTGGGATGGAAACGGGGTCAGAAAACACACATGTGGAAAAATTGCTCGGAGGCGGGATGGAGTCGGGATCGGGCCCGCACGCCTTTTTTTGCGATTTTACCACCTCACACGCCTCCAATCCTGCCTCCTCGGGCCTGGCAAAATCGAGCCCTATGATTCTAGATTTAGGTAAGGAAAACTTCAACGGGATGGGACAGAGACTGTCCATAGTAAACTGGGCAAATCTGTTAATGTGTAAAATGACAGAAGATCAGTTGGAGATGTGCAAAAAAGAATTTAATGTGATACAGAAGCAGTTTATACCCCTGAGGGGCAAGAGCTTTACTTGCCAAAAAAAACAGCCATGGGCGACTAAAGAGCTAAGGGACAGCATAAAACTAAAAGAAAAAGCATACAAAAATGCAAAAAATAGCACAGATCCTGGCGAATGGGAAAGATACAAAGAACAGCAAAGGGTCTCAAAACAAATAGTAAGAGCTACAAAAAGGGAGTATGAACAGAAACTTGCAAGGGATATCAAAATCAAAACAAATAATTTTTACAATTATATTAGGAAAAAGAGGGTAGTCAGGAGCAATGTTGGCCACTTAAAAACTGAAAGCAGTGATATTGTCAATGATTATAAGGCAATGGTGGACATGTTGAATAATTACTTTGTGTCAGTATTTACAGTAGAGAAATCCCAAGCCAGAAATCCCAAGGAAACTAATATTGAATCAGGGACAGGGACTCAATAAAATTAACGTAAGTAAAATAACAGTAAAAAATAAAGAATGAAGAAAATAATGGCACTAAAGAGTAACACATTACCAGGAGCAGATGGTTTCCATCCCAGGGTTTTAGGAAGTAGGTAAGCACATTGCAGATGCCCTGACTATAATCTTCCAAAGTTCTCTCAATTCAGGAACTGTTCCTTTAGATTGGAAAATTGCACATGTCACTCCGTTATTTAAGAATGGCGAGAGAGGGAAACCAGGAAATTATAGGCCAGTTAGCCGAATATCTGTTGTTGGGAAATTGCTCGAGTCTATAATTAAGGATAGGGTGACTGAACTCCTCAAACATTTTCAGTTGATCAGAGAGAGGGATTTGTGAAAGGTAGGTCATGCCTGATGAAGAATATTGAATTTTTTGAGGAGGTGACTAAAGTAGTGGATAGGGGAATGTCTATGGATGTTATTTATATGGACTTCCAGAAGGCATTTGAGAAAGTCCCACATAATAGACTGTTAACTAAGGTAGAAGCCCACGGAATTGAAGGCAAATTATTGACCTGGTTAATAAATTGGCTGAGCGGCAGGAGACATAGAGTAGGGATAATGGGTAGGTACTCTAATTGGCAGGATGTGACTAGTGGTGTCCTGCAGGGATCTGTGTTGTGGCCTCAATTATTCACAGTATTTATTAATGACTTAGATGATGGCGTAGAAAGTCATATATCCAAATTTGCCGATGACACAAAGCTAGGCGGCATTGTAGGCAGTGTAGATAAAAGCATAAAATTACAAAGGGATATCGATAGATTAAATGAATGGGCAAAACTGTGGCAAATGGATTTCAATGTAGGCAAATGTGAGGTCATCCACTTTGGACCTAAAAAGGAGAGAAAAAGGTACTTTCTAAATGGTGAAAAGCTAAAAACAGTGGAGGTCCAAAGAGACTTGGGGGTCCAGGTACATAGATCATTAAAATGTCATGAACAGGTACAGAAAATAATCAAAAAGGCTAATGGAATGCTGGCCTTTATATCTAGAGGACTAGAATACAAGGGGGTAGAAGTTATGCTGCAGCTATACAAAACCCATTTAATGTCCACAATGCGTAGTGATCTCATTGCCTCGCTTCTAGAGGCTATTGGTAGATGGATTGCCACTTCTGGATGGCAACTTTAACCTCCGATGCCTGCAGTAACGCCACCAGGAGGGTGTTACACGGTGAGTTAGTGCTGGGATAAAAATCTTTAGCCCCCCCACCCCCACACCCCGCGTATTTTTCTCCTCTGACGGTTCGACCATTTTCAGCGGTTGTTAATCCGAGGCCGCGGTGACATCGGCATCTCTCGTGGCAGCCACGAATTTTTAGCCCACAGTTCCTGAAATCGTTGCCTTTACTACTTGCGCTATTCTGCTTCTGCCAGTCTATGTGAAAATTAAAATCCCCCATGATAACCACATCATTATATCACTATGAGATGTGACTGCCTAACTGTTATGCTGGAGGATTCTTTAGAACCACGTCAATAACAACATGTCATGCTTTACATGGTATTGCATGTAAGAAGCTATGCCAGGATGATGAAGAACCAATGGCTGTCAGTTTGATTACATCTACAAAGAAGCTATCAACTATTTCTGAAGGCTCTGGCAAATCTACCTGGGAATGACCATGACAACCTACCTGTGAGTCAAGAAATGGGTAGATAATGAGCTGTGCCATCTATTGTAAGGCCATGCAGGAAAGGAAATGCATATACACATGGCCAGTAAAGGTTAGTTGTGGCCTAAAACTTGACTGTATCTTCTAGCAGACATGCTTCAATGCTATGGGATGGTACTGTGAAGTGGCACAGAGGGCTACCCTTCTTTGCAAGCATCTCATACAGCACCACTTCAACTTCAGCAGTCACCAAAGAGGTCAGGTGTTGAACTGCACTGTCACTTGTCTGCAGACTCATGTTTGCACCTAGGGGGCCCTTTCCCTTCACCTTGGCCTGCCACTTCTTAATCCATTGCTCTTTCAGTATTGGTAAAGGGTTGTTGAATTGTGATGCCTTTTTATGCTCTCCAGAAGCTTTCTGAATTTGTAATCTGCCCCCCATTGTGAAACTCCCTTTAATTGTCCCCATCCCTTTAAATTTGACTTGCACACAATTTTCCTCCTCTACTAGTGGAATCTTCCCTCGACCCATCTTGAGTTTACATCTAGAGTTAGGAATAATTATACAAATTAGCTTAGACCAGAATATTGAATGGTATTTCCACTTGAGATTCAGGTGGGTCTTAAAGCACCATAAACCAAATTAGAATTGATTATTACTTGATGCCAAAAATCAGCTCCTCTGAGTTCTCTGAAAGCCAAGTTGGATAAAGGATGGGTGCAGTCTATGGAAAAAGCAGCTCGTTTGATTGGCACCCCATCCACCACCTGAAACATTCACTCCCTCCGCACCATGGTTGCAGTGCCTACAAGATGCACTGCAGCAACTCGCCAAGGCTTTTTCGACAGCACCTCCCAAACCCGCAACCTATACAACCTAGAAGGACAAGGGTAGCAGGCGCATGGGAACACCAACACCTCCAAGTTCCCCTCCAAGTCACACACCATCCTGACTTGGAAATATATCGCTGTTCCTTCATCGTCGCTGGGTCAAGATCCTGGAACTCCCTCCCAAACAGCACTGTGGGAGTACCTTCACCACACGGACTGCAGCGGTTCAAGAAGGCAGATCACCAGCACCTTCTCAAGGGCAATTAGGGATAGGCAATAAATGCTGGACTTGCCAGCGATGCCCACATCCCATGAACAAATTAAAAAAAAGTCCAGGTAGGTTTCCAATGTCTTCCCATTCACTTCCCGGCCTTTTGTTTACGGATTTCAGATTTGGATTCAGATCTAATTTTTGGACTATTTTGTTGAATTCAAAATTTCTAAATAATTGGATCTTTAAAGGTTAATTACCCAAACTTTTATGTCTGTTATATTTTTTAACTGAGATAAATATGTTTCTTCTCTTGCATACTTTTCTGATGTCATAGATCAGAAATAAGTCTAGTAATTATAAAATTATCCATTAGGAATGTTAGACTTCATAAATCACAGGTGCTTCAAGCAAAATTGTTGAATATTTCATATGCTATTGATCTTCAGTTATTAATATTATCCAACCACATTGCATGCATTTTGTTTTATATTTGCAGAGGTAATATATGTAATTAATTATTGAAAAAAATTTCAGAACTCTGTGCGTCAATAGTGACTTGGAGCCAATAATGTGGCCCAATACACCTAATGTGCTGAGCACAGGGCACAGCAGGCCGGAAGCGTTGAGGGCAGTACAATCCTGTGCACCAACTGTTTGCAAGGCTCATCAAGGTACCATTTGCAATACAAATGAGGCCTGAACTCCCTTTATGCCCTAGGCATAGAATTGCTTGCAACATCCAGAAGGACAAATCCAGACATCGATGAAATGCAGCCTCCCGAAAAATTTAGTGGGAGGTTAGCGGCGGCGGCAGCCAGTAGCGCCCTGTGGCGCTGCGCCGCCGGCGATGACGTCATCGCCGTGCGCAGCACCCCGCTCGCGCCCCGGCCGTGATCTTCATTCGCGCCCCCTGATTTACCGCCAGACGCTATGTCCGACAGGTTCAGGGAGGCGTACGTGCGGCCGGGGCGGCGATATTTAAAGCGGAGGTGGCAGGCGGCCATTTTTGTTGCTGGCCGCCTGCCAGCACCTGCCCCCGTTGCTGTCCCCGGCCCCCGTGAAGCCCCCCCACCGTGAAGTGCCGGCTGCGCTCCAAGAGCCCGGCACTTCTCTTGAGTGCCGGGCTCTTTTGCCGGCACTCCCGATCCCTGGGGGCCCAGCTGGGCCCCGGTTCGCGCTGCGCAGGGTCCCTCCCCTTTAAGAAGGGGAGGAAGGCCTGCAATACCGCGGCGTGACGTGCCGCAGCGCGTGGCGCTGCGGCACGTAGCGCCAGGATATTCACTCGCAGCGCCCCAAGAGGGATGCGGGGTGCTTCCAGTGGCGCCCCGCTTCCCTCTTGGGGCGCAACCACTGAAGTTCCGGCGCGGGGCCGCTAATTTTTTCGGGGCGCTAAAAGTCGCGCCCCGGCGAGGTTAGTGCCCCAAATGGGGCGCGACTCAATTTTTACCCCTAAAAGTTGAAGAATTAGCGCCAGGCGCTAATCATTGTCGACTCCCACGAAATTCATTGTTAGCGCTCCAACAGGGAAGTGGAGTGCTAAATCAAGCACTACATTCCTAACTTAGGGCGCTAACCTCTGAGAGCGGGGCACTACCAGCAGAGCGATAAAGAAGGTCATGCACAGTCCAAAACGGCACTCTTTAATCACACAGGCTGCTTCCATCTCTTAAAGGGAAGGGCCAATCACGCTGTATAACCTCATCGTCATCAGTGGTGTTTTTCAACACGACCTGGGCGACTGCCATTACAGCCCCCATCACTTTCAGAAAGTACAGCATTTGGAGATGTTTTTGAGGAAAAGGTGTAAAAATTTTGCACAGGCAGCAGACTGGTGCAAGTAATAAACAGTGCGATCACTGAAAGCGCCTTAATCACGATGTTCAAGTGACACGGAAGCATTCCCTTTAATTACCTCTCCTGCAGCGCACTTCTGAGTGCAGAACGCCTCCTCTTACTGGTGTTGCCAGCGCAAGGCACTAAAGCAGGGGGCGAAAGGCAATTTTACATCGGGGCCAATAACGGGGTGTTGCACACGCATTGACGTCACCATGTGAGAGGCGCTAGAGGGCTAGGCGCTAACAGTTCGCGCCAGCGCTAATTCGCATGTGGCGTTGGATTCGCCGCGGCTGGGCGCTAACCCCTTAGCGCCCTGTTAGCGCCCCCGCCAGACGCTAATGGGAGGCGCTAACCTACCAAATTTCACAGCCTTAGAAATTTCCAACTCATCAGAGACTGGTCAGCTTTCAGGTTACAAACTTAATTGTACCAAAACAGAGGACATGTCGCTCACACAAGGCATTCCGGAAAATTGAATTCCAATGTGCTGCCAGTGAACAATAGTCAGCATCTCATTTTTGACACTAAAAGAAAATCTGAAAAACAGGTTTTTAAATCGGGAATAAAACAAACTTTAATGATCCTTCAAAGTATTCTTTTTCTGATATTTACATTTCTTTTCCAATTTAAAAAAGACCTCACAATTAACATTCTTTTTTAGCCCATATGTCTTTTATGAGTAACCAGGAGATTAAGGAAATGGAGAAATACTCCCAGTGATGATATGATGAAGCATCTATTCAGCATACCTTGCATGTCGTTCAGTCAGTAGGACTCAAGAATGTCAATATAGAAGCAGAGTTAAAGATCAGAAGTTAGAATATGCGTGAAGGCCCAAGACCAAGTTTTTTGTTAAAGAGGCTGAAACGTACTAGTGTAAAAGTTTACATTTTGTATTATTTATAACATTTGTAAATTAGTTATTATGAATATATTGGTCATTGCCATTTTTTTCCCAGTCCGTATGTTATTTTATTTTCCCTCTCATAGAATCATAGAATGGTTACAGCACAGAAGGAGGCCATTCGGCCTGTCGAGCCTATGCCAGCTGTCTGCAAGAGCACTTCAGCAAGTCCCACTCCCCTGTCCTTTCTCCATAGCCCTGCAAAATATTTTCCTTCAGGTACTTATCCAATTCCCTTTTGGAAGCCATGATTGAATCTGCCTCCACCACCCTCTCAGGCAGTGCATTACAGATCCTAACCACTCGCTGCATCTCCTCCAGTCTTCATAGGTCATAAACCCCTCGCTAGTCAATAATGGCAGGCTGTAAACTGTTATTTTTTCATCTGTTTTCAGGATATGGGTGCCACTGATGAGGCCGCATTTATTTCCCACCCCTAGTTGCCTTGAGGTGGTGGTGGCCCTTCTTATTGAACCTATTCAGTCTTTGTGGTGATGGTGCTCCCATAAAGGTGTTAGATAGCGGATTCCAGGATACTGCCCAAGCAACAATGAAGAAACGATGATATATGTCCAAATCAGGATGTTCTCAGGCTTCTAGCTATGCAGGTCTTGAACAAATGTATTCCCAAAGGGTGGAGTGGTGAGAAGGCATTTTGTGTGAGGATTGGTAGAATGTGGTTTTGTGCCTGTGATTCTCTTGAAATTTCCAATCTTAGCTATGGCTTCATCGGGAGGTAACATATGTAGACAATCCACTAATTCATAAAAATTGAAGTGTGATTCCCCTTTGATGTTTCTTCCCTCCTTGTGATAGTACAGTTGAGATTGGAAATTTACTTTGTGAGAAATCATTGGCACAAATCCACCCTCTACCATTGCATGGCACAAAGCACTTCCTCACCATGTCACCTTCAGAAAATGCTTTGTTATTAAGTCGTTGGCTAGTATTTAGCTTTCTGACTTTCTGCTCGTTTTATGCTTCATAATAAAACTCATAGGGGGGAAAATTCAGTTGTTTAGCGCCTCCAGTTAGCATCTGGTAGGGGCACTAATGGGGCACTGAAGCAGTAGCGCTGGGGTGAGGCGAATCCAGTGAAACACGCCAAATTCGGCCCCCCCCTGTTGAGCCACCACTACGAGTTACCGCTGGGGACCTCAGCGCCAGGCAGATCATGATGTCAGCACTGGGCACCCGATCTGCAAAATTCATTGTTGCCCCCTGCCTTAGCGCCTCGCCTCACCCCGACAGCAACAGGGAGAGGAGGCGTCAAGCACATGGATGCCGGCTCCAGGGGCGCTACTTAAAGGGATCATGAGTGATGAGTCGCAGCACGCAGGTTAGTGCTGCTTTGCTGCTTCCTTGTCAGTTTAACATTGTGTAAAAGTTTAATTCAGTCATTTAAAGGTTCTTTTTTATTTGTATATGGGATGTGGCCATCGCTGGCAAGGCCAGCATTTATTGCCCATCCCTAATTGCCCTTGAGAAGGTGGTGGTGAGCCGCCTTCTTGAACCGCTGTGGTGAAGGTACTCCCACAGTGCTGTTAGGGAGGGAGTTCCAGGATTTTGACCCACCGACGATGAAGGATCGGCGATATAATTCAAAGTCAGGATGGTGTGTGACTCGGAGGGGAACTTGGAGGTGGTGGTGTTCCCATGCGCCTGCTGCCCTTGACCTTCTAGGTGGAAGAGGTCGCGGGTTTGGGACGTGCTGCCGAAGAAGCCTTGGCGAGTTGCTGCAGTGCATCTTGCAGATGGTACACACTGCAGCCACGGTACGCGGTGGAGGGAGTGAATGCTTAAGGTGGTGGATGGGGTGCCAATCAAACGGGCTGCTTTGTCCTGGATGGAGTCGAGCTTCTTGAGTGTTGTTGGGGCTGCACTCATCCAGGCAAGTGGAGAGTATTCCATCACACTTCTGACTTGTAGATGGTGGAAAGGCTTTGGGGAGTCAGGAGGCGAGACACTCGCTGCAGATTACCTAGCCTCTGGCCTGCTCTTGTTGCCACAGTATTTATGTGGCTGGTCCAGTTATGTTTCTGGCCAATGGTGACCCCCAGGATGTTGATGGTGGGGGATTCGGTGATGGTAACGCTGTTGAATGTCAAGGGGAGGTGGTTAGACTCTCGCTTGTTGCAGATAGTCATTGCCTGGCACGAATGATACCTGCCACTTATCAGTCCAAGCCTGAAAGTCATCCAGGTCTTGTTGCATGCGGACATGGACTGCTTCATTATCTGAGGAGTTGTGAATGGCGCTGAACACTGTGCAGTCATCAGTGAACATCCCCATTTCTGACCTTATGTTGGAGGGAAGGTCATTGATGAAGCAGCTGAAGATGGTTGGGCCGAGGACACTGCCCTGAGGAACTCCTGCAGCGATGTCCTGGGGCTGTGATGATTGACCTTCAACCACCACAACCATCTTCCTTGTGCTCGGTATGACTCCAGCCAGTGGAGCGTTTTCCCCCTGATTCCCATTGACTTCAGTTTTACTAGGGCTCCTTGATGCCACACCTGGTCAAATGCTGCCTTGATGTCAAGGGCAGTAACTCTCACCTCACCTCTGGAATTCAGCTCCTTTGTCCATGTTTGGACCAAGGCTGTAATGAGGTCAGGAGCCGAGTGGTCTTGGCGGAACCCAAACTGGGCATCTGTGAGCAGGTGCCGCTTGATAGCGCTGTCGATGACACCTTCCATCGCTTTTCTGATGATTGAGAGTAGACTGATGGGGCGGTAATTGGCTGGGTTGGATTTGTCCTGCTTTTTGTGGACAGGACATACCTGGGCAGTTTTCCACATTGTCGGATAGATGCCAGTGTTGTAGCTGTACTGGAACAGCTTGGCTAGAGGCGCAGCTAGTTCTGGAGCACAATAGCCGGGATGTTGTCGGGGCCCATAGCCTTTGCTGTGTCCAGTGCACTCAGCCGTTTCTTGATATCACATGGAGTGAATCGAATTGGCTGAAGACTGGCTTCTGTGATGGTGGGGACCTCAGGAGTAGGCCAATATGGATCATCCACTTGGCACTTCTGGCTGAAGATGGTTGCAAATGCTTCAGCCTTGTCTTTTGCACTCACGTGCTTTGATCTGATCCGTTGATTGTGGGATCGCTTAGCCCTGTCTATAGCATGCTGCTTCCGCTTTTTAGCATACATGTAGTCCTGTGTTGCAGTCTCCCCCAGGTTGGCACCTGATTTTTAGGTACGCCTGGCATGCTCTTCTACACTCCTGATTGAATTGGGTTGGTCCCCTGGCTTGATGGTAATGGTAGAGTGAGGGATATGCCAGGCCATGAAGTTGCAGATTGTGGTGGAATACAATTCTGCTGCTGGACCACAGTGCCTCATGGATGCCCAGTTTTGAGCTGCTAGATCTGTTATGAATCTATCCCACTTAGCACGGTGCCACACAACACAATGGAGGGTGTCCTCAGTGTGAAGTCGGGACTTCGTCTCCCCAATGACTGGCAGTTATGTCCTTCAGGCCAGTAGTGGTGCTACTCAGCCACTCTTTGTGATGGACATTGAAGTCCCCCACCCAGAGTACATTCCGTGCCCTTGCTACTCTCAGTGATTCTTCCAAGTGGTGTTCAACATGGAGGAGTACTGATTCATCAGCTGAGGGAGGTTTCCTTGCCCATGCTTGGCCTGAAGCCATGAGACTTCATGGGGTCTGGAGTCAATGTTGAGGACTCCCAGGGCCACTCCTCCCCGACTGTACCGCTGTGCCGCCACCACCCCTGGTGGTCTGTCGTGCCGGTGGGACAGGACATACCCAGGGATGGTGATGGAGGAGTTTGCGACATTGGCTGAAAGGTGTGATTCTGTCAGGCTATTGCTTGACTAGTCTGTGGGACAGCTCTCCCACTTTTTGGCACAAGTCCCCAGATGTTGGTGAGGAGGACTTTGCAGGGTTGACTGGGCTGGGTGTGCCGTTGCCATGCCCATAGCCGGTGCCGAGTGGTCCGTCCTGTTTCATAGCGGTTTGTTAGGCCATTTCAGAGGGCAGTTAAGAGTCAACCACATTGCTGTGGGTCTGGAGTCACATATAGACCAGACCAGGTAAGGACAGCAGATTTCTTTCCCTAAAGGACATTAGTGAACCAGACGGGTTTTTACGACAGTTTCGAGAGGAGGAAGTTACCATTACTGATAATTACAAGTAATTATTCCAGATTTATTTAATTAACTGAATTTAAATTCCCCAACTGCTGTGGTGGGATTTGAACTCACGTTCTGCTGGATCATTAGTCCAGGCCTCTGGATTACTAGAGGAGTGACATTACCACTACACTACCGTTCCGGAGTGTTGTGGCTGCTAACAATCAGTTACATTTATTCTCACAACATATCAAAGTGCTACACTTGGTTACATTAGTGGGAGCTATACAGACAGTCAACCTCGCCCTCCTGGATCTACAGCAGAGGGAGCGGAGGCAGCGAGAAAAATTGGAACATGTGGTCAAAGGGAGGAGAAGGGCCATGAGGGCTCTCAACAGAAGGCCTTACCCTCCGAGGGTATTCCGAGAGCACTTCTCCTACCTCCAATTAAGCGAGGAGCAGTGAATTAGAAGGCTCCACTTCAGCAAGGAGGTGGTCACAGAACTCTGCCACCTCCTGCTACTTTGACCGCTCGGGAGGAGCCCTCCAGTACTCGGCTGAGTGGGTGGCCCATTTCGTCGTGGTCTGCTGCATGCTCCACAACTTGGCCATAATGAGGGCACAGCCCTTACCACCAGGATTGCGGGACCACCTCAGGAGGAGGAGGAAGAGGAGGAGGAGAGGACGAGGAGGAAGAGGAGGAGGAAGAGGAGGAGGAGGAGGAAGAGGAGCGAGGGAGGAGGCAGCCACTCAATCGGCCTTCCGGAAGGGCAGTCCGTGACCACCTCATCAGACTGCGGTTCCAATAAACTAAACCCCAGATCCCCGTTGCTCACCACATCCCCAACATTCCATCCCTGTCGCAGGCCATATCACAGTGCACAGCTGAAATGAGACACACCACAAAATAGTCCAAACTGAATTAATAAATTTATCAATAATCAGTGAGCACATATTTACAGCAACATTATTACCTATTCACCTTTGTGCAATCACTTAGTGCCTCTCGTTACTGTGCCTTTGCCTACTCTGGTGCTCCTACGAAGTGTTGGCCCAATGGCTGCAGCAGGGCTGGCGGAAGGCTGCTGAGTGTCCATGTGGGAGACTTCAGATGGCCTTGCAGGATGCCCTCAACCTGCTCTGGACCTGGAAGGCCCGGTTGTAGACTGCACCACCTCAGCATGGGCGGCAGCAGTCTGGGCTGGCTGGATGACAGGCAGCAACAAGGACAATGGCGGAGTGGCAGTGGTGGGAGCAGGAATGCTGACATCCTAAGAGAGGACAACAGCTTTATGCTCCACTGACCCACTGCCACTTCCCCGGGACAGCACCTCAGCACTGCATGAGAGCCGTCTGAGATTGAATGCCACCAACCATAGACTGCATTACAGCACTAAGACGTTGCGTCACTTCTGCCTGTGCTGCAATGCAAGCTGCCAGATCGCCCATCACACGCGGCATCAGGTCTAGGTAGCCACAGTCTCTCTGGGAGACTACCATCCTTTGCAGACTGGAAATGATGGGCTTTCATGGTGTGCACAGAGCTCTGTGCAATGTTGGAGGTGGACTCCTCCATGCTCCTTACCATTGCCGAGAGGCTCTCGGGCACCCTTGCCATTGCACCAATCATCTCCGTGTGCATGCCCATCACCCTTCTTCTAGACACCTCCCCATCGAGGTCCTCATCTGAGTCCTGTGCAGTAGAACTCACGCGCGAACTCACCCTCCGGGGAGCTGGACCCTGAGCTACCCTTTCCCCTAGCCTTGCTGCAGCCCACTCGTCCCCAGTGCATCACCCTGTGCAGATCTCGCTACTATACTAGCCTCTAAAGAACGCGTAGTGCCAGTAACTGAGCTGGTGTCTGCGGGTGAGGCATGCAGTGACGCGGTGTGTTCTTCCTCCTCCTCTTCTCCAGCCTCGCTCTCTACGGTGCCCTCAGGGACAGGCTGCTCAGATGCTTGCTCATTATCTGAAAGCATAAAGGCACAAGAGTTGGGTTAAGGTGAGGGGTGGGGGCAGGAATGGAGAAATGCATGCATACAGCATGATTAGCTGGAAAGTGCGAAATGCTTGTGGGGTGAGGGGAAGTGAGATGTGAAAAGAAGGAGTGGGGATGAACATACTGTTGCTGTCCCCACAGGGGTCAACGTCACTGGTGGCCACGGCGCCCACCACCTGGCGCCTAATAATGTGCAGCCCTCGAGCCTCCAGCTCAGACAGTGGTTGGGTGTCAGCTTGTTCCCTGCCTGTGCGCTCCTGCTCCCTCCTGTTGAGACACCTTGGCCTGCAAGAGAAGAGAAAGGAAAGTGTGTGAGTGTGTGTGGAGCAATGTGTCTGGGTGATGTGCCTGCCATAGTTGAATAGCTGTCATTGTGTGTAAGGTGTGAGATGTGGGTGTGAGTGTTGGTAGGTAGAGATTGTTGGTGCTGGGGGTGTGGTGCTTTGGGCAGTGTGTGAAGATTGTGGTTCAGATGGTGATATGTAGCATTTGTTGAAGCATTCACTCACCCTGACCACCTGAGTGAGGTCGTTGAATTTCTTCCTGCACTGTGTGTGGGTCCTGGGGACCACAGTGCTGCCTAGGCTACCTCCCTCCACATGGTGCGGAAGACTTGCGGCAAGGGCCTCCTGCCACCTGCCGACTAGAGCACCGCCCTCTGTCTTTCCACTGCGAGCACCAATGCCTCCAATGCATGGTCGCAGAATCTGTGGGCTCTCTCCCTGGGGCGTGGATCTGCCATCATTACGGCTGCTTGAGTCGTCCGGCTCCTTCCCTTTGACCTGCTGCTGCTGGCTGAGATGGCTGCACAGCCAGCAATGATGAGAATGAGATTCTGCAGCATCAATGAAGCTCTCCTTTAAGAAGTGGAAAGAGCCTGTGGCAATGATGGCTTGTGATTGGGGCTAGAAATTCAGCTGGTTAGCGCCTCCCATTAGTGCCTCCAGGGGGCGATAAAGGGGCGCTAACCACTTACCACCCGGACGCGGCGAGAATATCTCCTCCCACTAAATTCGGCGGGAGGTTTGCGGCGGCGGTATGGCGTTGCGCCCCGATCTCCTTCGCCCGGAGATAGTGACGTCATCGCCGTGCACATCGCCCCGATAGCGCCCCGGACCCGAACTTCGGTTTCGCCCCGTGCAACACCACCGGGCGAAAACACCGGCAGCTGCAGGAGGCGTTCATCAGGAGGCCGGGCGCTTCGGGGGCGATACTCAAAGGCAAGGTGGCCAAGGTAGGAAAAAAAGTACTCAAATGCTCATTCTCTGTTTTTTTTGCTTTTTTCCCCAGCGCTCGATCAGCCCGGCACTCTGCTGCAGTGCATCGGGCTGATCGGGCCAGATCGCGGCTGCCGTCGGGGACCAGGTAAGTTTTCCTCTTGCAGAGCCTGCAGCGATGGCCGTTCCCTTTAAGGGAGGGAAGGAGCCTTCCAACGCGGCAGCGCTGCACGGCCCAGTGCGCTGCACACCAACCGCCCCGCCCCGCCTGCTGCCTGTTGAGCTCCAGGAAGGAAGTGGAGTGATTGATTTAGCGCTCCACTTCTTTCCTGGAGTGTAAACACTGAGGGGTAAAAATTAGGTCGCGCCCCATTTGGGGCGCAAATATCGTCTGGACGCAAATATTAGCGCCTGGCGCTAATTATCGGCACTGACTGGAAACTTCACTTTTACCGCCCCGGGAGGTGAGTGGAGCGCTAAATCAGGCGCTGCACACCTGTCTTAAGGCGCAAAGGCCAAGGAGTGAGGCGCTAACTCAGCGCGCTGAGCGCAGCGCAGGTGCTGCCAGTTAGCGATGGAACACAGACACACTGGCACGGGCCAGTTCTTAAAGCGGGGGGGGTAACTTGCTTCCCAGCCACAGCCTGCTCATTGCAGCCTTGAATCTCGGCCTGGAGAGACCTGTGAATCCATTTTGCTGCCAAGGATGGAGAGGGTGAGAGAACGAGCTCAGCGCTTCACCGAGCGGGCCTTGGATGCTCTGGTTGGCGCAGTGGAGCGCAGAAGATGTATACTCTTCCCTGAGAGTGGCAGGAGGCCTTTGCCATGCGAATACAGAAGAGTGTGGAGGGAGGTGGCTCAGAGCGTCTCCTCCAGGAGCATGGTGCCCAGGACCCATGTTCAATGCCGCAAAAAGTTCAACGACCTCACTCGGGTCGTCAGGGTGAGTGGCTTTTTCTCAATACCTCTCCATCCCTCCATCTCAACCTCACTCTATGGCCAGAGGGTCTTAAAACCCCAATGCACAACACTCATCCAACACCTATGGCCCTTTCATGAAACACACACACACATTCCACACTTTGCATACAGTAAGGGCTATTCACCTATGGGAGGCACATCAGGCAGGACCATGGCTGTATACAGTAAGGGCTATTCACCTATGGGAGGCACATCAGGCAAGACCATGGCTGTATACAGTAAGGGCTATTCACCTATGGGAGGCACATCAGGCAAGACCATGGCTGTATATTTACTCAGATGCTGTCCTTTTTCTTGCAGACCAAGCTGGCGCATAATAGGAGACAGCAGCAACAGGTGGAGGGCGGCCTCAGCTGCAACCCCTCAGCGATCTTGAGGAGCGCGTCCACAGGATTGTGGCAAGCCGGGTGATCGGTCCCGTCGCCACTGGAGACGCCGACCCCGTTCTGGACAGCAATGGTAAGGTCATCACCTTTTTGTCCTCTGTCCTTCCACTTGTCCCTCACAACACCAGTCTTTGACACTTTCAATCCAACTTGCTAACTCGCTGCACTTATTCCTCCCTTACTGCCACCCTGTCCTCACGCTAAAGCCACTCTTGTACCTCCCTGCTTTCAGATGGTGATTCACCAGCTGAGGAGACGGGCCCTGAAGCTGCCACTGGGAGTGAAGCTGCAGCCGAGGAGGAAGAGGAAGCCGGAGCATCAGTGCCACCCTCTCCCGAGGAAGCCCATGCCCACACTGGGAACACGCCTTCCCTGGAGGGGAGCAGGGGGGAAGGGTCTGATGAGGGTGAAGCTCCAGGACCCAGTGGGCTGCAGCAACGCCATGGGGGTAGGGAAGAACGGGGGCCTTCTCCCCAGAGGGAGAGTATGCCAGCGACTCCTACTGCAATGGACGCAGAGGAGGAGCGGCTGATCGCAGAAATGAACACCCAGGCGGTGGGCATGCACCCTGAGCTCATGGGTGCAGTGGAAAGGGTGCCCGAATGCATTGAGTCACTGGCAAGGAGTGTGGAGCACTTCGCTGTAGCACAGGCGGATGCCACACTAACGCTTAGTGCTGCAATTCAGTCACTGACTGCCGTGATCCCATCTCTGACTGCTCTCATGCAGACTCAGATTGAGGCCACGCGAGCACTGACTGCTGCCAACCTCGATGGTTCGTTCACATGTCCCCGGGGCTCTCACCGCACCGCAGCAGGCCAGCAATCCGTGCTCCAGCAGATTGCTCCGGATGCTGAAGTGCTGCCCCGTGGGAGTGCCAGTGTGTCGGGCGAGCAGGGAGTTGCTGTCCTCTCTCACGATGACAGCATTCCTGCTGCCAACACTGTCACTTCTCCACTGCACTTGCCACCGCCTGTAGGACAGACTGCTGCCGCCCATGCAGAGTTGGTGCAGTCTGCAGCCGGGCCCTCCAGGCCCAGAACTGGTCGAGGCCGTCCTTCAGGGGCATCTGCAGTGTCAGGGTCTGACGATCAGCAGCCTTCCACCAGCCTTGCTGCAGCCACTGAGGTCCCATTACGGAGGAGCAGTAGGGTTAGAAGGGGGGAAGTGCGCAAGGGAAGGAGATCACCCTCGAAGGGCAAAAAGTAGGAGGTGTGACAAAATGCTGGTCATTTTTTTATTAAAGGCCGAGGTTCGTGGTCCAACTTTTGTCTAGTGTTTTGGACATTATCTCCAGGTTGTGAGAACCAGTTATGTTAATGACTGTTTTTTTGTGTTTATTTCTATGAGTTTGTCATGAGGAAACGACACACACAGAGTTTGTAAAATAAATAAGTTTTTGTATTCAAAATATACATGTTTGGTGTTTGGAATCATTGGTGCCTTGGCCGGCTTAGGGGTTGCGTGCTGGGTTCATTGATGTTGTTAGCAATGGCAGAAGCCATTTCCACAGCAGGGGCCCTAGAAGCGGCTTGCTATCAGCCGTTGACGGACGGCCCTTGCAGTTTCACCATTGTGGGCCGCCCTCCCGCCTTGGTGCTGCTGATGATCATCCTCCTCGTCCTCTTCCTCCTCCTCCTCTGGTGGTGCTCCAAGGCCTGGTGGCATTGGCTGGGTCCTGACGATTGCCATATTATGCAACATGCAGCACACAACTACGAAGTTGGATACTCGCTCTGGCGAGTACTGCAGGGCTCCTCCAGAATGGTCGAGACAGCGGAACCGTTGCTTCAGCACGCCGATTGTGCGCTCAATGATGTTCCTGGTAGCTTGATGGCTCTCGTTGTACCGCAGCTCAGCAGGGGTGTTGGGCGTACGGAGCGGTGTCATCAGCCAGGTGCTCAATGGATACCCCTTGTCCCCGAGAAGCCAACCAACTGGCTGATGCAGTGCCTCGAAAAGTTCTGCCACAGTAGTCTGGCGCAGGATGAAAGCATCGTGGCAGCTGCCAGGATAGTGGGCATTGACAGCGAGTATCAGCTGTCTGTGGTCACAGACCAACTGAACATTCAAGGAATGGAACCCCTTTCTGTTCCGGAATTCCTCGGCATTCTCATGTGGAGCACGCAAAACCACATGCGTGCAGTCAATGGCGCCCTGCACCATGGGGAAGCCCGCTATCCTCGCAAAGCCAAGAGCGCGGTCACGCTGCTTGTCTGGGGTCATGGGGAAAGAGATGAACTCTCGTCTCCTTTTAAAGAGGGCATTTGTGACCTGCCGGATGCAGCAATGCACCGTGAACTGGGAGATATTGGCGAGGTCCCCAGCAGCAGCTTGAAATGAGCCAGTAGCATAGAAGTTGAGAGCCACTGTAACCTTCACTGCCACCAACAGAGACGTCCTGGACCTCAGTTGAGGCTGCAGATCTGGCTGCAGCAGGTGGCAGAGCTCAGTGACCACCTCCTTGCTGAATTGCAGCCTTCGCAAACACAGCTCCTCAGACATATGAATGTAGGAGAGCTGTTCACGATATACCCTGGGAGGGTAAGCTCTCCTGTACATACGCCTGTTGGCCCTCCTCCGTCTGGCCATCATTGCCACTCTCTCTCTGCGTCTCTGTGTCCTCCGATTCAGCTGGAGCAGGACGACGCCCCCATTCAGTGCAGCCCCCATAGTCTCTTTGCAAGCAAAGTTATGAAGGACAGCAACCAAAGTACCAGCGAAGTTAGGATCAGTAGGCAAAACTACCTCACACAGCGTTGACTCAATGCAGAAGTCTCTCTTTCTCTCTCTCCGAATCTCTCTCTCTCTCTCAGAACGAGTGGTGCAAAAATGTCAACCACAGAAAAAGACAGGAAGAGGCCCCCTTTAATTAGCGCCCCCCCCAGCCCCACAGCGATTGATAGCGTTCCAGTCTTCCGGTCGTTGGATGCGCCAGGCGGTAAGGCAGCGGGCGCCACTCAATTTCCGCTCCGGGGCGCCACAAGGGCGTTGCACCATGGAATGACGTCACAATCTGCGCGCGCAGGTGGTCGCAGCGGTAAGGTTTAGCGCCGCCGCACAATCTCTAGTTAAGTTCCCGAGCGGCGCAAACATCGCTGTGCCCGGGCGCTAGCGGCTTTGCGCCCCATTAGCGCCCTCTTAAGGCGCTAACGGGAGGCGCAACCAACTGAATTTTTACCCCTGAATTTTTAAAAGTTGGAAAGCATTAGCACCGGCGCTAATTTTTTCAACTTTTAAAGGTTAGCGCCCCAAGCAGGGCGCTCCCAAATTTCTCCCCCATAGAATCATACAGCACAGAAGGAGGCCATTCAGCCCATCGTGCCTGTGCCAACTCTTTGAAAGAGCAATGCGATTAGTCACACTCCCCTGCTCTTTTCCCATTGCCCTGTAATTTATTTTCCCCTTCAAGCATTTATCCAATTCCCTTTTGAAAGTTACTATTGACTCTGCTTCCACCACCCTATCAGGCAGGGCATTCCTCCCCCATGCCCTCTCCGAGCTCATGTTGACCATGAGACCCATCTCCTGCTCTCTCATACCTATTCCCACTAAACTGCTGACCACCCAATTTCCCTTCCTGGCCCCCATGCTAGCTGATATTGTTAACAGTTCCCTTTCCTCTGGTACTGTCCCCCTCCCTTTCACATCTGCCATCATTAACACCCTCTTCACAAAACCCACCCTTGACCTCACTGACCTTCCAAACTACTGCTCCATCTCCAACCTCCCTTGCCTCTCCAAAGTCCTTGAACGTGTTGTTACCTCCCAAATCAATGCCTATCTTCCCCACAACTCCATGTTTGAACCTCTCCAATCAAGATCTGCCCCTGCCACAGCACTGAAACGATTCCTATCAAAGTCACAAATTACATCCTTTGTGACTGTGACCATGGTGCACTATCACTCCTTATCCTTCTTGTCCTGTCTGCAGCCTTTGACACGGTTGACCACACCATCCTCCTCCAATGCCTCTGCTTCATCATCAAGCCCTCGCCTGGTTCCATTCTTATCTATTCAGTCGTAGCCAGAGAATCTCCAGCAATGGCTTCTATTCCAGCCCCCACCACTGTTACCACTGGAGTCCCCCAAGGATCTATCCTTGGACCCCATCCCATTTCTCATCTACATGCTGCCACTCGATGACATCATCTGAAAACACAATGTCAGATTCCAAATATATACTGATGACACTCAGGTCTACCTCACCACCACCTCTCTTGACCCCTCCATTGCCTATAATTAGTCATGCTCCTTGTCCGACATCTAGTATTGGATCAGGAGAAATTTCCTCAAATTAAATATTGGGAAGACCAAATCATTTTTCTTCAGCACCCGCCACAAACTCCATTCTCTAGCCACTGATTCAACCCCTCTCCCTGGTCAATGTCTGAGGCTGAACCAGACTGTTTGCAACCTCACCATTCTATTTGACACTGAGCTGAGCTTCTGACCACATATCCTCTCCATCACCAAGAATGCCTATTTCCACCGCTGTAATATCACCCATGTCCGCACCTACCTCAACCCATCTTCTGCTGAAACCCTCATCCATGCTTTTGTTACCTACAAACTTGATTATTCCAATGCTCTCCTGGGATGCCTTCCAACTTCCAACTTCCAACCTCCGTAATTTTCAGGTCTTCCAAAACTCTGCTGTCCGAATCCTAACTCGCACCAAGTCCCGTTAATCCATCACCCCTGTGCCTCGACCCTCACTATCTCTGTAACCTCTTCCAGCACTACAACCATCAGATCTCTGAGCTCCTCCAATTCTGGCCTCTTGTGCATCCCCGATTTACTTCACACCACCATTGGCAGCCGTGCCTTCAGCTATCTCGATCCTAAGCTCTGGAATTCACTCCCTAAACCTCG
Source organism: Squalus acanthias (assembly GCA_030390025.1). Classification (NCBI taxonomy): domain Eukaryota; kingdom Metazoa; phylum Chordata; class Chondrichthyes; order Squaliformes; family Squalidae; genus Squalus; species Squalus acanthias. The sequence goes on from CM059431.1 coordinate 68,382,120, forward strand.
CTGCCCCTCTACTTCTTTCTCCTGCTATAAGACGCTGCTTAAAACCAAGCTTTTGATCACCTATCCTTATATCTCCTTATGTGGCTTGGTGTCAAATTTTGTCTGATAATTGCTCCTGTGAAGGGTCGTTTTACTATGTTAAAGGTGCTATATAAATGCAAGTTATTGTTGTCGTATACAGCAACCTTTCTAGAAAGACTATGGGGTGAAATTCAATAAGGTCCAAAAAAGGGCCTTATGTCAATTTGGTGCTGCCTGCTAATTTAAATGATGATAGCGCACAGCCTAGCGACTATCGCGCTGCTGACAGGCTGTGCGCGAAGCAGGGGGCCCAAATTCACATCGCTGGAGCAAGGCTGCCCTTATTTAAAGCTGGCCTGTTCCTTTTCAAAGCAGTCTCTAGCCCTTAAAGCTGAACTGCATTCTGCACATAAAATATGATAAAAGTGCTTCAGCACTAACACAGATGGCTGAACAGGCAAGGGAAACAGCACCCTGGATGCAGTACTCCAGCTTTGTGCAGGGGCCAACACTGGAAGAGAGGTCTTCTACCCACAGGGAGCCAGGAGGCCCTCCAGAAAGAAGGATGTAGGACCATATCGCCGAGGCCGTCACTGCCAGCAGTATCACCCCCCAGGACCTGGCTCCAGAGCCCAAAGAAGTTTCATGACCTCAGACGAGTGGTCAAGGTCAGTGAATGCATCTTCAAAAGCCGTCACCTACCAATTGCACCGCTAACCTCACACACTGCTCAAGGCACGAACCCCCATCACTCACCTAGCAATAATCTCTACCAAACACAAGGCACCCCAAACATTCCTAGCTTCACCTCACTCCCTTGGAAGAGACAGTGCTGTCCATTCTTGGCAGGGGCATGGCTGAGCCCTTGGCCAGCGGCAGGGCTGAAAGAATACAAGATGCTGGTAGCCACATACATTATCATCCTTCTCACATCCCACTTCCCCCTCATCCCACAATATTTTCTGATATACAAGTTGCACATTGTGTAAGCATGAACCTCTTGCTTTCCTGCCCTCCCCTCCCCTCACCACATCCCTACCCTTGAGCCTTCCTCATTTCACACACCCAAGAAATCCACCTGCCCAGCCAGTGGTTGACCAAAAAAAGGGAGAGGAGAGTGAAGAAGAAGAAGAAGAAGAAGAGAGTGAAGGAGGAGAAGATGACACACTGTCACTGCATCTGACACTCGCAGGCACCAGCTCAGAAAATAGCACTGCGCAGATTTTAGTGGGTAGTTCAGAGGCGGGATCTGCATGTGGTGAATCACCAGGCACAAGTGGGCTGCAGCCAGGCCAGGGGAAAAGGGTAGCTCGGGTGCCAGCTCCCCGGAGAGCATGTGTTCTGCTGCATAGGACTCATATGATGACCTCAATGGGGTGGGCTTCAGAAGAAGGGTGATGGGCATGCACACAGAAATGCTAGGTGCAATGGAAAGCCTGCCAGAGAGCCTCTTGTCAGTGTTTGGAGCATGGAGGAGTCCAGCTCCAACATTGCACGGGGCTTTGCGCAGAGCTTGGAGCCCGTGATTTCCAGAATAGAAATGATGACAACTCCATGAGAGACCTTGTGAACCCAGCTATGATGCTGCGTGCGATGGGCAATGTTGCAGCTTCCATTGCAGCACAGGCGGAAATGATCGAACGTCTCAGTGCTGCAGTGGAAGCTCAGACTGCTGGCATTGTGAGTGAGTTTACGAGTATGGAAAGGGGCTTGCAGCGTCTCACAGCACTTCCTCCAACAGATTGCTCGGAATGCTGAGGCGCTGCCCCGGGAGGAGTGGCAGTGGCTCTGTGGAGCAAGAACCTGCTGTCCTCTCTCAGGATGACAGCATTCGTACTCCCACCACTGCCACTTCGCCAATGCCCTTGCTGCTGCCTGTCATCCAGCCAGCCCAGACTGCTGTGGCCCATGCCAACAAGGTGCAGTTTACAGCCGGGCCTTCTAGGCCCAGAGCTGCTCGAGGTCGTCCTGCAAGACCATCTGCAGTCGGCACCAGGCATGCTGCAGCCACTGGGGTAGCACTTCGTAGGAGCACTAGAGTAGGAAAAACAACATGAAAGACAGGCACTAAGGAATTGCACAAGGGTGATTACTTGACGTTGTTGTTTTGATTTAGATTTGAAAAATTTATAAATTATGTTTGGAATGTTTGTTTTGTGGTGGCTCTCATTTCAGCTTTGTGCCCAGGAGGAGGCTGTGATGTTCCGTGACAGAGGGATGGTATGACGGGGAAGTGGAGAGTAACGGGGATCTGGGGTTACATTCATTGGAACCTGAGTCTGATGAGGTGCTCACAGACAGCCTGTCCGGAATGGGGATCTGCTGCCTGCCTCCTCCTTTCTTCCTCCTCCTAAGATGGTCTCGGATCATGATGTGCTGGGCGTGGTCGCACACCAACTGCACATTAAGTGAGTCGTACACTTTGCAATGATATGCAACACCTGCAAAGCCATGCATTTGCAGTCAATGACACCCTGCATCATGGGGAAGTCCAATATCCTGGCAAAGCCACATGCGCGCTCCTCCTGCTTCTCTCTGTTCAGAGAGAAGACAATGAAGTCCCTTCTCCTGGAGTATGAGCCTCTGTGACCTCCCGGCTGGAGCGATGGATAGCTAACTGCAAAATCTTTGCTATGTCGCCTGTTCCAGCCTGGAAGAATCCACTGGCCAGAAAACTCAAGGCCAAGGTCACCTTGAGAGCCACTGGCAGAGCCGTCATCGTCCTGCTCTGAGGCTGCAGGTCTGGTTCCAAGAGCTGGCAGAGTTCTGTGTCCACCTCCTTGGTGAAGCGGAGCCTCCTAATACACTGCTCCTGGCTTAAGTGCAGGTATGAGAAGTGCTCTCTACCCTAGGTGGGTAAGGCCTCCTGCTGAGAGCCCTCCTGCCCCTCCTCCTCCTCCCTCTGCGAGCATTTTCTCCTTTTCTTTGCTGCCTCCGCTCCATCTCCCTGTCATACTTGAGCACCAGGGGGACTGCAAGTAGAGCCCCCATGACTGGGAGCAAGTGGTGTGAGCAGAACCTTTTAAATGAGAAGCAAGGCGTTCTCCACTTGCAGCAACACTCCCTGTGACCTCAGCAACTTTAAATAACTCTAGAAAGCTCCAAACAGTTGCACAAACTTACACAAAGTTAGTAGAAATGAAAACGCAAGTCAGCTGCAAGTTGTTGATGATCCCTTTAAATAGCGCTAGTGGGGGTCCTTCCTGCTGCTGAACGCGTGGTCTGCTGGTCGTGATTAGGGGAAGGCGTTAAATGGAGCAGCGACATCAAAAATGACAAAAATGAGAAGTCGCACAACACCAGGTTATAGTCCAACAGATTTATTTAAAATTACAAGCTTTCGGAGCTGTCGCCCCTTCCTCAGGTAAAGTTACTTTACCTGAGGAAGGGGCGACAGCTCCAAAAGCTTGTCATTTTAAATAAATCTGTTGGACTATAACCTGGTGTTGTGCGACTTCTCATTTTTGTCCACCCCAGTCCAACGCCGGCATCTCCGCATCATGATCAAAAATGACACACTCATTGACGTCACGATCTGCATCTATTCCATTTCTGCAGCGAGTGCAGGCAACAGCAGCGCTGCCAACCTGCCCAAAATGGCGGCCGCCGCGGGACCTGCCGTAAGTGGTCAGAAGCGCGGTGGCCGCCATTTTTTCTTCCAAACAGGCTTTAATGGCTAGCACAAACGGGTCCAATTTCCCGACCATAATCCAGATGGGGCTGTAACCAAGAAGCCTCATTTTAACATATTTTAACATGGGAATTCCTATAGGAAATGTTTACATAGCAGTTTTCAGTGGAACATGTGACCCACACAAGAACTTTAATATAGTACAGATATGCTGGGACCATAGAAGACTGCCGAGTAAAGAGATGTTAAAAGGGGATCATGAAGTTAGAGGACTTTTAGCTTACCACAGCCCAGAAATAAGATAGTAAGAGGTAATAAATCATTCATGAATGTAAATTAAATATTGGTCTAAAATACAAGATTTAAAAAAAATCAGCTTTTAGATTCCATATTCACGATCTTTTTACTGAGAACACAATATAATTCAAGGTTTCCATAATGGATGTTTTAAAGCATTTTACATCAGGATGGTGACCTTCTGTAGCATTAGTGGTGATGATGGACATGATAAACTACATTGGAGGATGCCTAATTGACTTTGCAGTACCCTTATAGGATTGTTATGATTGGAATTAATCTGAACGGTGTAAGGTGCCCTCACCTAATTTTTCATTAGCTTTACGTGCAATGAGAATTATGGATAAAATGGAATGAACAGCTTTTTTGCTCAGTGCTGTTCTAACAATTATTTTTGAGAATCAAATATAGATCAGTTTGGCTTATAATAAAATTAAAATAATTTTGTATTTTAGACAGCACACAAATGTAATAAATAGTTACCGGCTAATATCCCCATAGAGAATTTATAAGAAAGATTTATGAGAATGATGCTGTCATTGTAATTAAGCCGTTCAAAAAGAAGTCTAAAATACTGAGCTTAAGCTCAAGGCCAGGTTTCTTTGGTAAGCACTTTTCCAGTTGAGTTGAGCTTTTGTTGGCTACAGTCAACCAGGTGAAGGGTATTGCTGAGTAAATAGCAAGGAAATAAATCATTGCTATTTATGGCCAGGAATTTCATCAGAGGTGTTCCTGCTCCACCATCCTTTGCCGGATTGGTAGGTTTAGGGTGGGAATTCCAGAGTTTAGGGCCTAGAGTGCTGAAGGCACGGCCACCAATGGTGGGGCAAAAGCAGTCGGGATGCACCAGAAGCCAGAGATCTAGAAATGCAGAGTCCTCGGGGGGTTGTAGGGCTAGAGGAGGTTACAAAGATAGGGAACAGCATGGCCGTTATGTTCAGTGATATGCAAATGTGTTAGGCAGAAATTCGAGAAAAAATAACCTCTCAAAACGGGAGTAATTTGGGGCGTAATATGCACCGGAAATGCCGATTGTGCCCAAAGCGAAAATTCTACCCCATTATCGGGGCCTACAAGTATGAGATAGGAGGTAGCAAGTGGTGGGATGAAAGGACATGGCAGGGCAGGGGTCAAAGGATGTAGGAACGATGGATGAGTATAAGGTACTAGGAGGGTAAGGGAAAGGCAAGCACTAGGTTGCTAGGGAAAGCACAGTGACTCAGTAGACCAGTAGAGTAGCAGGAGAACAAGGATACGAATTTTTAATTTGTGGCATTTCTGGACAGGCAGCTAATGTAGGTCAGCGAGGACAGGGGTAATGGGGTACAACAACATCAACTTATATTTATGTAGTGCATTAACATAATAAAACATCCCAAGGAAAACTCTCCACTGGCTGGAGTCACACCTAGCACAAAGGAATACGGTTGTGGTGGTTGGAGGTCAATCATCACAGCTCCAGGACATTGCTGCAGGAGTTCCACAGGGTAGTGTCCTAGGCCCAACCATCTTCAGCTGCTTCATCAATGACCTTCCCCCCATCATAAGGTCAGAAGTGGGGATGTTCACTGAGGACTGCACATTGTTCTCTGCAGCCGCGAAAGAGAGTCCCGAAGGCTGTGTTGCCTGCCCGGTGCCAGGGTTAAGGATATCTCCTCGCGGCTGGAGAAGAACTTGGAGTGGGAGGGGGAGGATCCAGTTGTCGTGGTCCATGTAGGAACCAACAACATAGGTAGAACTAATAATGCGGTTCTGCTGAGGGAGTTTGAGGAGCTAGGGTCTAAATTAATAAGCAGAACAACAAGGGTAATAATCTCTGGATTACTACCTGAGCCATGCGCAAATTGGCATAGGGTCAAGCAGATCAGAGAGTTAAATGCGTGGCTCAAAGAGTGGTGTAGGAAAATGGGGTTTCAATTCATGGGGCACTGGCACCGGTACTGGGGAAAGAGGGAGCTGTTCCGTTGGGACGGGCTCCACTTAAACCGGGCTAGGACCAGCGTCCTGGCGAATCAAATAACAAGGGCTGTAGATAGGGCTTTAAACTAAAAAATGGGGGGGCGGGGGAGGGGTCAGGTAAGGGGAAATTTAGAAATCTAAAGAGAAAGGTCAAGGCAATAGAGCGGTGTAGCGATTTGGGTAAAAATAAGCAGAGTGTGACAGGAAGGGACAGAAAGTTTAACGGTAGCAGGGCAGCAGAGAATAAGGTCAAAGCAGGGAATAATAGTAAAAAATTTTAATTAAAGGCACTTTACCTGAATGCACGAAGCATTTGTAACAAGATAGACAAACTAGTGGCACAAATAGAGATAAATGGGTTTGATCTAATAGCCATTACAGAGACATGGTTGCAAGGTGGCCAAGGTTGGGAACTAAATGTTCCAGGGTACTTGACGTTTCAAAAAGACAGGCAGAATGGAAAAGGAGGGGGAGTAGCCCTGATAATAAAGGATGACATAAAGACAGTAGCGAGAAAGGATCTCGGCTCGGAAAATCAGGAAGTAGAATCAGTATGGGTGGAGATAAGGAATAACAAGGGGCAGAAAACATTGGTAGGAGTAGTATAGAGGCCCCCTAACAGTAGCTGTATCTTTGGACAGAATATTAATAAAGAAATAGTAGGAGCTTGCAACAAAGGTAATGCAATAATCTTGGGGGACTTTAATCTTCATGTAGACTGGACAAATCAAATTGGCAAAGTTAGTCTGGAGGACGAGTTCATGGAATGCATTCGGGACAGTTTCCTAGAAGAATATGTTATGGAACCAACCAGGGAACAGGTTATTTTAGATCTTGTATTGTGTAATGAGACAGGGTTAATTAGCAATCTCATAGTAAAGGATCCTCTGGGGCAGAGTGATCATAATATGATAGAATTTCACATTAATTTTGAGAGTGACTTGCCTAAGTCCGAAACTAGAGTCTTAATCTGAAATAAAGGCAATTACAGAGGTATGAGGGGCGAGTTGGCTAAGGTAGATTGGAAAAATAGATTAAAAGGTATGGCGGTAGATAAGCAGTGGTTAGCATTTAAAGAAATATTTCATAATTCTCAACAAAAATACATTCCATTGAGAAACTAAAACTCCATGGGAAAAGTGATCCAAACTTGGCTAACTAAAGAAGTTAAGGATAGCATTAGATTGAAAGAAGAAGCTTATAATGTTGCAAAGATTAATAGTAAGCCTGAGGATTGGGAGAATTTCAGAAACCAGCAAAGGTTGACCAAAAAATTGATAAAAAGGGAAAAAATAGAATGAGAGAAAACTAGCAAGAAATATAAAAGCAGATTGTAAGAGCTTCTACAAGTATGTAAAAAGGAAGAGAGTAGCAAAAGTAAACGGTGGTCCCTTAAAGGCTGAGACAGAAGAAATTATTATAGGGAATAAGGAAATGGCAAAAATGTTAAACAAATATTTTGTATCTGTCTTCTAGTAGAAGACGCAAAAAGCATACCAAAAATGGTGGGGAACCAAGGGTCTAATGAGGGTGAGGAACTTAACGTAATTAATATAAGTAGAGAAAAGGTACTAGAGAAACTAATGGGACTAAAAGCCGACAAATCCCCTGGACCTAACGGCCTACATCCTAAGGTTGTAAAAGAGGTGGCTGAAGAGATAGTGGATGCATTGGTTTTGGTCTTCCAAAATTCCCTAGATTCTAGAATGGTCCCAGCGGATTGGAAGGTCGCAAATGTAACACCGCTATTCAAGAAAGGAGGGAGAGAAAAAACAGGGAACTACAGGCCAGTTAGCCTGACATCAGTCGTCGGGAAAATGCTGGAATCCATTGTTAAGGACGTGGTATCAGGGCACTTAGAAAATCATAACATGATTAGGCAGTGTCAACATGGTTTTATGAAAGGGAAATCGTGTTTGACAAATTTATTAGAGTTTTTTGAGGATGTAACTAGCAGGGTAGATAAAGGGGAACCAGTGGATGTAGTATATTTGGATTTCCAAAAGGCATTCAATAAGATGCCACATAAAAGGTTATTATACAAGATTAGGGCTCACGGGGTTGGGGTAATATAGTAGCATGGATAGAGGATTGGTTAATGGACAGAAAACAGAGAGTAGGGATAAACGGATCTTTTTCAGGTTGGCAGGCTGTAACTAGTGGTGTTCCGCAAGGATCAGTGTTGGGGCCTCAGTTATTTACAATCTATATTCATGACATAGATGAAGGGACCGAGTGTAATGTATCCAAGTTTGATGATGATACAAAGCTAGGTGGGACAGTAAGCTGTGAGGAGAACACCAAGGGGTAAAAATTCAGTTGGTTGCGCCTCCCGTTAGCGCCTTAAGAGGGCGCTAATGGGGCGCAAAGCCGCTAACACCCAGGCGCAGCGATGTTTGCGCCGCTCGGGAACTTAACTAGAGATTGTGCGGCGGCGCTAAACCTTACCGCTGCGACCACCTGCACGCGCAGATTGTGACGTCATTCCATGGTGCAACGCCCTTGTGGCGCCCCGGAGCGGAAATTGAGTGGCGCCCGCTGCCTTACCGCCTGGCGCATCCAACGACCGGAAGACTGGAACGCTATCAATCGCTGTGGGGCTGGGGGGGGGGGCGCTATTTAAAGGGGGCCTCTTCCTGTCTTTTTCTGTGGTGGACATTTTTGCACCACTCGTTCTGAGAGAGAGAGAAAGATTCGGAGAGAGAGAAAGAGAGACTTCTGCAATGACTCAACGCTTTGTGAGGTAGTTTTGCCTACTGATCCTAACTTCGCTAGTATTTTAGTTGCTGTCCTTCATTACTTTGCTTGCAAAGAGACTATGGGGGCTGCACTGATTGGGGGCGTCGTCCTGCTCCAGCTGAATCGGAGGACACAGAGACGCAGAGAGAGAGTGGCAATGATGGCCAGACAGAGGAGGGCCAACAGGCGTATGTACAGGAGAGCTTACCCTCCCAGGGTATATCGTGAATAGCTCTCCTACATTCATATGTCTGAGGAGCTGTGTTTGCGAAGGCTGCGATTCAGCAAGGAGGTGGTCACTGAGCTCTGCCACCTGCTGCAGCCAGATCTGCAGCCTCAACTGAGGTCCAGGACGTCTCTGTCGGTGGCAGTGAAGGTCACAGTGGCTCTCAACTTCTACGCTACTGGCTCATTTCAAGCTGCTGCTGGGGACCTCGCCAATATCTCCCAGTTCGCGGTGCATTGCTGCATCCGGCAGGTCACAAATGCCCTCTTTAAAAGGAGACGAGAGTTCATCTCTTTCCCCATGACCCCAGACAAGCAGCGTGACCACGCTCTGGGCTTTGCGAGGATAGCGGGCTTCCCCATGGTGCAGGGCGCCATTGACTGCACGCATGTGGCTTTGCGTGCTCCACATGAGAATGCCGAGGAATTCCGGAACAGAAAGGGGTTCCATTCCTTGAATGTTCAGTTGGTCTGTGACCACAGACAGCTGATACTCGCTGTCAATGCCCACTATCCTGGCAGCTGCCACGATGCTTTTATCCTGCGCCAGACTACTGTGGCAGAACTTTTCGAGGCACCGCATCAGCCAGTTGGTTGGCTTCTCGGGGACAAGGGGTATGCATTGAGCACCTGGCTGATGACACCGCTCCGTACGCCCAACACCCCTGCTGAGCTGCGGTACAATGAGAGCCATCAAGCTACCAGGAACATAATTGAGCGCACAATCGGCGTGCTGAAGCAACGGTTCCGCTGTCTCGACCATTCTGGAGGAGCCCTGCAGTACTCGCCTGAGCGAGTATCCAACTTCGTAGTTGTGTGCTGCATGTTGCATAACATGGCAATCCTCAGGACCCAGCCAATGCCACCAGGCCTTGGAGCACCACCAGAGGAGGAGGAGGAAGAGGAGGAAGAGGACGAGGAGGATGATCATCAGCAGCACCAAGGCGGGAGGGCGGCCCACAATGGTCAAACTGCAAGGGCCGTCCGTCAACGGCTGATAGCAAGCCGCTTCTAGGGCCCCTGCTGTGGAAATGGCTTCTGCCATTGCTAACAACATCAACCCCTAAGCCAGCCAAGGCACCAATAATTCCAACCACCAACCATGTATATTTTGAATACAGAAACTTATTTATTTTACAAACTCTGTGTGTGTCAATTCCTCATGACAAACTCATAGAAATAAACACAAAAAAACAGTCAATAACATAACTGGTTCTCACAACCTGGAGATAATGTCCAAAACACTAAACAAAAGTTGGACCATGAACCTCGACCTTTAATAAAAAAATGACCAGCATTTTGTCACACCTCCTACTTTTTGCCCTTCGAGGGTGATCTCCTTCCCTTGCGCACTTCCCCCCTTCTAACCCTACTGCTCCTCCGTAATGGGACCTCAGTGACTGCAGCAAGGCTGGTGGAAGGCTGCTGCTCGTCAGACCCTGACACTGCAGATACCCCTGAAGGACGGCCTCGACCAGTTCTGGGCCTGGAGGGCCCGGCTGCAGACTGCACCAACTCTGCATGGGCGGCAGCAGTCTGTCCTACAGGCGGTGGTAAGTGCAGTGGAGAAGTGACAGTGTTGGCAGCAGGAATGCTGTCATCGTGAGAGAGGACAGCAACTCCCTGCTCGCCCGACACACTGGCACTCCCACGGGGCAGCACTTCAGCATCCGGAGCAATCTGCTGGAGAACAGATTGCTGGCCTGCTGCGGCGCGGTGACAGCCCCTGGGACATGTGAACGAACCATCGAGGTTGGCAGCAGTCTGTGCTCGCGTGGCCTCAATCTGAGTCTGCATGAGAGCAGTCAGAGATGGGATCACGGCAGCCAGTGACTGAATTGCAGCACTAAGCGTTAGTGTGGCATCCGCCTGTGCTACAGCGAAGTGCTCCACACTCCTTGCCAGTGACTCAATGCATTTGGGCACCCTTCCCACTGCACCCATGAGCTCAGTGTGCATGCCCACCGCCTGGGTGTTCATTTCTGCGATCAGCCGCTCCTCCTCTGCGTCCATTGCAGTAGGAGTCTCTGGCATACTCTCCCCCTGGGGAGAAGGCCCCCATTTTTCCCTACCCCCATGGCGTTGCTGCAGATCGCTGGGTCCTGGAGCTTCACCCTCATCAGACCCTTCCCCCCTGCTCCCCTCCAGGGAAGGCGTGTTCCCAGTGTGGGCATGGGCTTCCTCGGGAGAGGGTGGCACTGATGCTCCGGCTTCCTCTTCCTCCTCGGCTGCAGCTTCACTCCCAGTGGCAGCTTCAGGGCCCGTCTCCTCAGCTGGTGAATCACCATCTGAAAGCAGGGAGGTACAAGAGTGGCTTTAGCGTGAGGACAGGGTGGCAATAAGGGAGGAATAAGTGCAGCGAGTTAGCAAGTTGGATTGAAAGTGTCAAAGGCTGGTGTTGTGAGGGACAAGTGGAAGGACAGAGGACAAAAAGGTGATGACCTTACCATTGCTGTCCAGAACGGGGTCGGCGTCTCCAGTGGCGACGGGACCGATCACCCGGCTTGCCACAATCCTGTGGACGCACTCCTCAAGATCGCTGAGGGGTTGCAGCTGAGGCCGCCCTCCACCTGTCCGTTGCTGCTGTCTCCGATTATGCGCCAGCTTGGCCTGCAAGAAAAAGGACAGCATCTGAGTAAATATACAGCCATGGTCTTGCCTGATGTGCCTCCCATAGGTGAATAGCCCTTACTGTATGCAAAGTGTGGAATGTGTGTGTGTGTTTCATGAAAGGGCCATAGGTGTTGGATGAGTGTTGTGCATTGTGGTTTTAAGACCCTCTGGCCATAGAGTGAGGTTGAGATGGAGGGATGGAGAGGTATTGAGAAAAAGCCACTCACCCTGACGACCCGAGTGAGGTCGTTGAACTTTTTGCGGCATTGAGTATGGGTCCTGGGCACCATGATCCTGGAGGAGACGCTCTGAGCCACCTCCCTCCACACTCTTCTGAACTCGCGTGGCAAAGGCCTCCTGCCACTCTCAGGGAAGAGTATACATCTTCTGCGCTCCACCGCGCCAACCAGAGCATCCAAGGACCCGCTCGGTGAAGCGATGAGCTCGTTCTCTCTCCCTCTCCATCCTTGGCAGCAAAATGGATTCACAGGTCTCTCCAGGCCGAGATTCAAGGCTGCAATGAGCAGGGTGTGGCTGGGGAGCAAGTTGGCCCCCCCCGCTTTAAGAAGTGGCCGGCGCCAGTGTGTCTGTGTTCCCTCGCTAACTGGCAGCAGCTGCGCTGCGCTCGCGCGCTGAGTTAGCGCCTCACTGCTCGGCCTTTGCGCCTTAAGACAGGTGTGCAGCGCCTGATTTAGCGCTCCACTCACCTCCCGGGGCGGTAAAAGTGAAGTTTCCAGTCAGTGGCGATAATTAGCGCCAGGCGCTAATATTTGCGTCCAGACGATATTTGCGCCCCAAATGGGGCGCGACCTAATTTTTCCCCCCAAGAGTCTGCAAAGGGATATCGATAGATTAAGTGAATGGGCAGTAAGGTGGCAGATGGAGTATAATGTAGGGAAATGTGAGGTTATTCACTTTGGAAGGAAGAATAGAAAAACAGAATATCTTTTAAATGGTGAGAAACTTTCAAATGTTGGTGTTCAGAGAGATTTGGGTGTCCTCGTGCAAGAAACACAGAAAGCTAGCATGCAGGTACAGCAAGCAATAAGGAAGGCAATTGGCATGTTGGCCTTTATTGCAAGGGGTTTGGAGTATAAGAGTAAGGAAGTCTTGCTACAATTGTGCAGGGCCTTGGTGAGACCACACCTGGAGTACTGTGCATAGTTTTGGTCTCCTTATCTAAGGAAGGATATACTTGCCTTGGAGGCGGTGCAACAAAGGTTCATTAGATTGATTCCTGGGATGAGAGGGCTGTCCTATGATGAGAGATTGTGTAGAATGGGCCTATACTTTCTGGAGTTTAGAAGAATGAGAGGTGATCTCATCGAAACATACAAGATTCTGAAGGGCATTGACAGGGTAGATACTGAGAGTTTGTTTCCCCTGGCTGGAGTGTCTAGAACTAGGGGGCATAGTCTCAGGAAAAGGGGTAGGCCATTTAAGACTGAGATGAGGAGGAATTTCTTCACTCAGAGGGTTGTGAATCTTTGGAATTCTCTGCCCCAGAGGGCTGTGAATGCTGAGTCTTTGAGTACATTCAAGGCTGAGATAGATAGATTTTTGGACTCTAGGGGAATCAAGGGATATGGAGATCGGGCGGGAAAGTGGAGTTGAGGTCGATGATTAGCCATGATATTATTGAATGGCGGAGCAGGCTCGAGGGGCCGTATGGCCTACTCCTGCTCTTATTTCTTATGTTCTTATGTTCAGTGCCATTTGCAACTCCTCAGATAATGAAGCAGTCCATGCCCACATGCAGCAAGACCTGGACGACATTCAGGCTTGGGCTGATAAGTGGCAGGTAACATTCGCGCCACACAAGTGCCAGGCAATGAGTGTCTAACCACCGCCCCTTGACATTCAATGGCATTACCATCACCGAATCCCCCACCATCAATATGCTGGGGGTCACCATTGACCAGGAACTTAACTGGACCAGCCACATAAATATTGTGGCAACAAGAGCAGGTCAGAGGTTAGGTATTCTGCAGCGAGTGTCTCACCTCCTGACTCCCCAGAGCCTTTCCACCATCTACAAGGCACAAGTATGGAGTGTGATGGAATACTCTCCACTTGCCTGGATGAATGCAGCTCCAACAACACTCAAGAAGCTCAACACCATCCAAGCCAAAGCCGCCCACTTGATTGGCACCCCATCCACCAGCCGCGAGATTCGTGTGGTGGGTGGAACAGTGCTGGGACACCGATCTGTGGCAGGATGAAAACATCGTAGCTGCTGCCAGGATAGTGAGCATTGACGGCAAGGATGAGCTGTCTGTGGTCGTACACCAATTGAACGTTCAGAGAGTGGTAGCCTTTGCGGTTACAGAATACTTGGCATCATCCTCACCAATCTACCTGTCACAGATGCATCTGTCTGTGACAGCATTGGTAGCAGTGACCACCGCACAGTCATTGTGGAGACGAAGTCCCGTCTTCACACTGAGGACATCTTCCATCATGTTGTGTGTCACTACCACCGTGCTAAATGGAATAGATTCAGAACAGATCTAGCAGCTCAAAACTGGGCATCCATGAGGCGCTGTGGACCATATGGAGCAGCAGAATTGTATTCCACCACAATCTGTAACCTCATGTCCCTCACTCTACCATTATCATCAAGCCAGGGGACCAACGTTGGCTCAATAAGGAGTGTTGAAGAGCATGCCAGGAGCAGCACCAGGCATACCTAAAAATGAGGTGCCAACCTGGGGAAGCTGCAACACAGGACTACATGCATGCTAAAAAGCGGAAGCAGCATGCTATAAACAGGACTAAGCGATCCCACAATCAACGGATCAGATCAAAGCTCTGCAGTCCTGCCACATCTGGTCGTGAATGGTGGTGGACCATTAAACAACTAACTTGAGGAGGGGGCGCCATGAAAATCCCCATCCTCAATGATGGTGGAGCCCAGCATGAGATGCAAAAGACAAGACTGAAGCGTTTGCAACCATCTTCAGCCAGAAGTGCCGAGTGGATGATCCATATCGGTTTCCTCCTGAGGTCCCCACCATCACAGAAGCCAGTCTTCAGCCAATTTGATTCACTCCACGTGATATCAAGAAACGGCTGAGCGCACTGGATACAGCAAAGGCTATGGGCCCCGACAACATCCCGGCTGTCGTGCTGAAGACTTGTGCTCCAAAACTAGCTGCGCCTCTAGCCAAGCTGTTCCAGTACAGCTACAACACTGGCATCTATCCGACAATGTGGAAAACTGCCCAGGTATGTCTTGTCCACAAAAAGCAGGACAAATCCAATCCGGCCAATTACCGCCCCATTAGTCTACTCTCAATCATCAGCAAAGTGATGGAAGGTGTCATCGACAGTGCTATCTAGCAGCACTTACTCACCAATAACCTGCTCACTGATGCCCAGTTTGGGTTCTGCCAGGCCCACTTGGCTCCAGACCTCATTACAGCCTTGGTCCAAACATGGACAAAGGAGCTGAATTCCAGAGGTGAGGTGAGAGTAACTTCCCTTGACATCAAGGCAGCATTTGACCGAGTGTGGCATCAAGGAGCTCTAGTAAAACTGAAGTCAATGGGAATCGGGGGGAAAACTCTCCACTGGCTAGAGTCATACCTAGCACAAAGGAAGATGGTTGTGGTGGTTGGAGGTCAATCATCACAGCCCCAGGACATCGCTGCAGGAGTTCCTCAGGGCAGTGTCCTAGGCCCAACCATCTTCAGCTGCTTCATCAATGACCTTCCCTCCATCATAAGGTCAGAAGTGGGGATGTTCGCTGATGACTGCACAGTGTTCAGCACCATTTGTAACTCTTCAGATAATGAAGCAGTCCATTTCCGCATGCAAAAAAAATTGACGACATTCAGGCTTGGGCTGATAAGTGACAGGTAGCATTCGCGCCACACAAGTGCCAGGCAATGACTATCTCCAACAATGAAAAGTCTAACCACCGCCCCTTGACATTCAACGGAATTACCATCGCCAAATCCCCCACCATCAACATCCTGGGGGTCATCATTGATCAGAAACTTAACTGGACCAGCCACATAAATACTGTGGCAACAAGAGCAGGTCAGAGGCTAGGAATTCTGCGGCGAGTGCCTCACCTCCTGACTCCCCAAAGCCTTTCCACCATCTACAAGGCACAAGTAAGGAGTGTGATGGAATACTCTCCACTTGCCTGGATGAGTGCAGCTCCAACAACACTCAAGAAGCTCAACAACATCCAGGATAAAGCAGCCCACTTGATTGGCACCCCATCCACCATCTTAAACATTCACTCCCTCCACCACCGGCGTATCGTGGCTGCAGTGTGTACCATCTACAAGATGCACTGCAGCAACTCACCAAGGCTTCTTTGGCAGCACCTCCCAAACCCACAACCTCTACCACCTAGAAGGACAAGGGCAGCAAGCGCATGGGAACACCACCACCTCCAAGTTCCCCTCCAAGTCACACACCATCCTGACTTGGAAGTATATCGCCGATCCTTCATCATCGCTGGGTCAAAATCCTGGAACTCCCTCCCTAACAGCACTGTGGGAGTACCTTCACCACACGGACTGCAGTGGTTGAAGAAGGCAACTCACCGGCACCTTCTCAAGGGCAATTAGGGAATGGGAAATAAATGCTGGCCTTGCCAGCAATGCCCAGATTCCATGAACGAATATAAAAAAAAACCTCTGCATTGTGATGAGGTGCCCGCAATGCCACGTGGGTGCAGTCAATGGTGTCTTGAAACATGGGAAAGCCCGCTATCCTTGCAAAGCCACATGAGCATTCATCCTGCTTCTCTCTGGTGATGGGGAATGAGACGTACTCCCTTGTCCTTCTGTAGAGAGCGTCTGTTACCTCCTGGAGTCAGCAATTGACGCCGATATGCGAAATGTTTGCCATATCCCCTGTTGAAGCCTGGAAGGAGCCGCTGCCGTAGAAATTGAGAGTGACTGTGACCTTCACTGCCACTGAGAGAGACATCCTGGTCCTGAGCTGAGGCTGGAGGTCTGGCTGCAGGAGGTGGCAGAGCTCTGTGACCACCTCCTTGCTGAAGCGGAGCCTTCTAAGGCACTGCTCCTCTGAGAGATGAATGTAGGAGAAGTGCTCCCGGAAAACCCTGGGAGTGTAAGACCTCCTGTTGCGAGGTCTGTTGGCCCTCCTCCTACCCCTGGCCACATTTGCCAATCTCTGTCTCTGCATCTGCTGCCTCCAACGTAGTTGCCGGAGGGTGAGGTGGAGTGCCAGTACCGCCCCCATAAAATGAGAGAAAAGAGGACGTAGAAATGTTCAGAGCAATACAAGTGAAGATACTGTTAGAGCAGCAGCAAAACAAAAATGGAGAAAATGTGAACACAGCCAAAACGCTATCTGACAAGCCAGCAATGAATCTGACCTCCCAATGAACCTGTAAGTGATCCCTTTAAATTAGCGCCGTGGGAACGGCAATCCCAGGTGTCAATGGCTGCTATTTCTGTCGTTCTCAGCGCCAGGCGGTAAGTCAGGGGAAGCGACTGAATTTTGCATCCAGGACTCTAACGGGCCATTGCACACTCATTGACGTCAAGGTCTGATCGGTGCTAGAGGTCCAGGCGCTAAGTGTTAGCACTGGCACTAAATGCCAACTGAACTTCACGGGCGGGGTAGGAATCGCCATGCCCAGGCAATAAGCCCTTAGCGCCCGTTAGCGCCTCGCCCAGGTGCTAACAGAAGGCACTAAGGTACCGAATTTCTAGCCCATATGAAATAAAATTATCAAGGAACATAAAACAAAATAGTAAAATATTCTACAGGCAAATAAATTTAAAAAAGGAAAGCCAGGATGGGAATAGAGCCATTAAGGGATGGATAGGATAAAATTACAGGGAGCGATCGCGAAATGGCAGAAATATTAAATAATTACTTTACTTCAGTATTTACCAGGCAGACCGATCAGGTGAACATGACATCGGAAGTTGAGATTAGAAATGATATAACCGCATTTAAAATAAAAAGAGGAGAAATATTAAATAAACTAATCAACTGAAAGAGGATAAAATCCCTGCTCCGGACAGATTGCTTCCATGCAATTTAAAAGAATCTAGGGAAGAGATAGCAGGGGCACAATTACACATATTTAATAATTTGCTAAAAAAAAAGATTTAGTGCCAGAGGACTGGCGAACAACTAATGTTAGGAGATAGAACATGTCCAGGTAACTATAGACCAGTCAGCTTAACATTGGTGGTAGGAAAAATAATGGAATCCCTACTAAAGGAGAATTTTTTTTTAAAAACTAGAAAAACAAAAACATAATAACGAATAGTCAGCGTGGATTTCAAAATGGAAAGTCTTGCTTCACCAAACTCACTGAATTCTTTGAAGAGGTAACAGGGAGATTAGGCAAGGGTAATACAGTAGAAGTAATTTATCTAGATTTTCAAAAGGCGTTCGATAAGGTACCACATAATAGACTAAAGAATAAGGACAGAGAATGCGGAGTCAGGGGACAAGTAGCAGAATGGATAGCTAGCTGGCTTCAAGACAGAAAGCAGAGAGTAGGGATAAAGGGTAGCTATTCACAGTGGCAGAAGGTGGGTAGTGGTGTTCCACAAGGATCAGTGCGGGGACCACTGCTGTTCACAATTTATATTAACGATTTAGACTTTGGAATCAAAAACACAATTTCTAAATTTGCGGATGGCACCAAATTGAGGAGGATAGACAATACTGAGGAGGACTGCAACAAATTACAAGAAGACATTAATAAACTTGCAGAATGGGCACATAATTGGCAAATTAATTTCAACATAGGTAAGTGTGAGGTATTACATTTTGGTAAGAAAAATAAGGAGGTCACTTATTACTTAGAAAATAAGAATCGAAATGGGGTAGGGATCTGGGAATACAAATATCTAAATCACTAAAAGTAGCAATGCAGGTTAATAAAGCCATTAAAAAAGCAAACCAAGCATGAGGATTTATTTCTAGAGGGATAGAATTGAAAAGTAGAGAAGTTATGCTAAACTTATATCGAACCTTAGTTAGACGACACTTGGAGTACGGTGTACAGTTCTAGTTGCCATATTATAAAAAGACTACAGAGACACTGGAGAGGATATTAAAAAAAGATTTACAAGGATGATACCAGAAATGTGAAGTTATACCCATCATGAAAGCATGAACAGGCAGGGTCTCCTTTCTCTTGAAAGGAGAAGGCTGAGGGGTGACCTAATAGAGGCTTTTAAAATTATGGAAAAGATTTGATAGCATAGACAGACAGGGCTAAAAGTTCAGGGTGTTATACCCATTACCGGCAAAATTTTGCAAAGAAACAGTGGGCGCCACTCTTTCAGCAGCTGCTGGCAGATCTCGCAGCATCCGCCAATTTTTGAGGGCTGGCAGCACTACCGGTAAAAGTGATGGCCATGGAAATTTAAATTAAGGAAGGGGTGACGTCAGTAGGCGTGCAATGCCGACTTAATGTCACCTCGGCGAACCAGGACCTTAGCGCTGAGTTCAGCGCTGGTTCCTAAGCTTGCCATGAAAACTCAGTGTTCAGCAGACTCACAGGGGGGTGATTTTCCCAGCCCCGAGGAGTCGGGTTTGGAGGCGGGACAGTTGGCAAAATGGCAAAAACTGAGGACGGGTTCAGAACCCTCCTCCAACTCGCCTCCATGCAATTTTGCCAGAGGTGGGTTTGATGGGTGCAATTTGGTCCCGCCTCCATCAGTCGGGAGAGGTAATTAAGACCCTTAAATAGTAGCTAAGGGCCTCTATAACCCTATTTTGACAGGCCTTTGTTATTTTACCACATTTTCAGCGTGTTGCCACGACCCTCCTAAACCACGCCAGCTAATTCTGGCGGTTGACAAGTGGGTGACCTCCTCACAGCTGCAGCTCCACCATTAAAACAGAGCGTTCAACAGGGAGCAGTTGCAGGTGGGAGAACTTTTGTTCCACAGGTCTTTCAGCACTTTTAACAGGTCTACCGAAGTCAGAGGTGCTGCAGCTTCTATCTCTCAACTGTGGGACCTCCTTGGAAGACCCTCTCCCCGCTTGGACTGAGCGCTTCTCCAACGTAGGTATCTGCCAGCAGCATGGGAACCATTTATTTCCTTTCACCATGAACCTCAGGATCAGATGAGGAGCAGCCACGGCAGCAGCAGAACCAGGCAGCTCAGCAGCAACAGCAGCAGGAGCCCCAACCTCCTGCTCAGCCACCTGATGCTGCACAGGGCAGAAGGCACCAGCGCATGGAGCACGTTGTGCAGGATGCACTCATCTGGCCAGATTTGCATAGGTTGCCCATTGTGGCACATGTGCTTGGCTCCTTCTTAACACATGATAGACAATGGACATGACTCTCTGGCCTCCTTTCACTCTGACCACCAACCTGACCACGCAAGAATCACGGAGCCCGCAATGTGGAGCTGCCTAAGCCAAAATAACAGATGCCATCACGCCAACAGTTTGCCATCACCTAATTTTAATACATTCCCACAGGGATGGCATTTCATCAATAAACAGAAACAATCACCCAATCTGCACACAGATCTGGAGGTTATATCCCTTGCCAGCTGGACCCACACAGCCTTGGTTTCTTTGGCAAGCCTCTTCCTCCCAGATGAGGGGAGAGTACCTCCCTGCTAGCTCTCGCCCCCTCAACCAGCATACCCAGCGCCTCATCCAAGAAGCTCGGGGAGGCCCTTGCCTTGGAGCTGGCCATTCTACAAGGAGATAACAGCTTAGAGGTGGTGCAGCATCGACCGAAAAACAAAAGTGGAATGAGCCAAGGCAGCAAGCAGCCCTTTAATAAAGCTGTATGAGTGACGTCAGCAGAGGCGAGTTTCAGTCCCAAAACACTAATTGGCCCAGGGGAACCCACACTTCTGAAATCAACTGGCCAATTAGGGGAAAATCGCAAATTTTTCCCACCTCTCAGTGGAGGCGGGTTTGGAACCCACCCAAACCGAAACCCGCCTCCAACCCGCCTCCATTGGGAAAATCACGCCCCCAGAGGTACTGTCAGCACCTTTTAAAGGGACACACTCATCTTTCTGGTAAGTTTGCTTTTAAGCTTTTGGACTGGATTTTTTTTAAATTTTATTGAAGTAGTGGCCTGCTGCAATACATGTTAAAAGTTTTTTTTAAATGTGCAGGGAGTGCTGCTGGATGCTTGCAAGGCCTCGGATTGCAAAGGAAGGCCTCTGAAAAGACAGAAAATGCTGGAAATACTCAGCAGGTCAAGCAACATCCCTTGAGAGAGAAATAGAGTTCACGTCTAAGGTCGAGATGCTGCCTGACCTATTGAGTATTTCCAGCATTTTATGCTTTTATTTCAGATTTACAGCATCCGCTCGCAAAGGGAAGAGGAAGACACAGAAGAGGAAGACACAGAAGAGGAAGAATACAACCCAGACAGCCCCTTTCTGGCCGGGATATCCGGGATGAAATCATTTGCCTGCAGTACCAGTGACCACAACCCTAATTCCCCTTTCAACATTTGTCCCACACCTTACCTTCCCTCTGTTACTGACCATCACAGCGTCCTCTTGGCCACAATACTGAAATAAAAGCTACCACAAAGCAAACTTTCCAATCCAAATTGACACATCTATCCATCCAATATGAAATCAAGAAATCAACTCATCACCCTTCTGCATTCCTTTAGTGACTGTCTTGTGTGTGCCTTTGCCTGTCCTAGTGATGTTACTGATGTCACGCAGTGCTACCCCAGTGGCTGCAGCATGGCTGGTGGAAGGCTGCTGACTTTCAGTGGGGGATACTGCAGATGGCCTTGGAGGTTCATTTTGAGAAGCTGGTGGCTGCGAGTGTGAAATTGAATGATGGTATTTCTTCTTCTTCTTCACTCTCCTCTCCCTCTTCTTGGTCAACCACTGGCTGGGCAGGCGGCATTTCTTGGTGTGTGAAATGAGGAAGGCACAAGGGTGGGGTTGTGGTGAGGGGAGGGCAGGAAAACAAGAGCTGCATGCGAGAAGGAGGATAACGTATGAGGATACCAGCATTTTTTTTCCTTTCTGCCCCTGCCGCTGGCCAAGGGCTCAGCTATGCCACTGCCAAGAATGGCCAGCACTGTCTCCTCCAAGGGAGTGAGGTGAAGTTAGGAATGGGAGGTGTGCCTCGTGATTGGTACAGATTGTTGGTAGGTGAGTGATTGGTGGGGGTGGGGGGGGGGAGGGGAGTCGTGCATTGAGCAGTGTGTGAGGCTAGTGAGGCAGTTGGTAGGAGACGGCTTTTGAAGATGCATTCACTGACCTTGACCACTGGTCTGAGGTCATGAAGCTTCTTTAGACACTGGAGCCAGGTGGTGGGCCGAAACTTCTTTACCGAAAGAGTGGTGAGAATGTGGAACTCGCTACCACAGGGGGTGGTTGAAGCGAATAGTATAGATGCATTTAAGGGGAGGCTAGACAAGCATATGAGGGAGAAGGGAATAGAGGGTTATGCTGATAGAGTTAGATGAGGAAGGATGGGAGGAGGCTCGAGTGGAGCATAAATGCCAGCATCGACTGGATGGGCTGAATGGCCTGTTTCTGTGCTGTATATCTGATGTAATTCTATGCTGCCAGAAAGTCTAGTTCTTGACTTTTATCTCGTGTAAAAGGTGCGCAGTCCCCCCTTCTCTGTTAACCCCACAAAGATACCATGGCCTAGAAATTCGATATTGGTAAAAACCTGCCGGTGTCACCGTGGGCCAGTGTTAACGGCCGCCGAAAATGGTGGCGCTGGCAGGAACGGTAAATAGGCGCTGGTGGCTAATTAACATTAGCCCAGCGCTAAACTTACTGTGCAACACCATTCTGGTGGCATTAGTCCCGGCAGGAGGCCCCAGTGTAGCGTAGCCATAGCATCATTGCAGTAAGAACAGCCTTCTCTTAAAGCAATTTCCGAAAGAAGTTCGGTCCCTTCAAGGGGAACACTAACACAAATGGCTCAGCAAGCCAGGGAAGGTCACCCAGGGTCTCACACACAGTACTCCAGCTTTGTGCAGGGGGTCAACACTGCAAGAGAGGTCCTCTACCCACAGGGGCCAGGAGGACATCCAGAAAGAACGATGTGGGACCAGATTACCAAGGCCATCACTGCCAGCAGTGTTGTCCCACCACCTGGCTCCAGTGCCCAAAGAAGCTTCATGACCTCAGACCAGTGGTCAAGCTCAGTGAATGCATCTTCAAAAGCCATCTCCTACCAACTGTACCACTAGCCTCACACACTGCTCAAAGCACGATTCCCTCCCCCCCAAACACTCACCTACCAACAATCCTTTTCACTCCCCCCACTTGAATGGCCTTCTTTACCACGGTGCCGTGGTCAGTTTGCTCATCCACCCGGCAGACTTTGCCCTCATCCACACAGGCAGCAAGCGCCTCATACCTGTTGGATAAGGGCAAAGGCTGAGGCTCCTCTAGCACTGCACCTGGGGTCCCCTTACCTGCCTGAGTCACAGTCACGCCCTCCTGTCCCTGACCACTAACCAGACCTGTACCACTACCCAACCTCAGGGGTGTGACTGCCTCCTGGATCACAGTGTCCAGATAACTTTCCTCCTCCCTGATGCCCCGCAATGTCTGCACCTCAGACTCCAGCTCAACAACTCTGAGCTGAAATTCCTCGAGATGCAGACACTTACTGCAGACTTGGTCGTCCGGGATCGCGATGGTCTCCACAAACTCCCACATGCTGCAGTTGCAGCACACCACCTGCACTGCCATCCCTATATGACCTTGTTTTATTTAATTAATTAAAAATTTTGCAAATTAACTTAGCTTATAGTTTAGTTTTTAACTAATTACTAGATCTAGTTTAAGTTATAGGTAGATGAAATTAAATATTTACCTGTAACATAAAGCACTCCAAGTATTGGAAGCAAAAAGCAGCACCTCCTACCCCCTCTGCTCCGAATTCCCACGCTCTCCAAATTCCCAACTTGAACACTCTGTTTAAGTGTTGGGAGGATTAATGTAATCAGCAGAAGCTTGAACCTCCCGACATTTCTAGTTTGTTTCTCAGTGCAGGACAGTTAGTATAGAACATATATAAAAAGATGGATTTCAGCATTTTGCAGGATGCAAAGGTCCAATGTGAGATAAGTTGGGCAGTTTCTAATGTTTCAAGTCGGCATGGCTCATGAAACAAAACTGTCCCTCATTTGGCACTAAAATGTTTCTGTTGTTGTTTAATGGCACTAACAGCAAAGACATGCATTAGCACTGGCAAAACACCAGTTTTTCTCCCTGTTTTCCATCCCAAACAAGGAGTGAAAATGGTAAAAAATTTTGAAAAAATCTGCTGTTACTTGTGAAGGTCCATTAAGGACATGTTAATGAATTTTTACAGAAAATTGAGGCAGTTCCCCGCCCCCCACCCCGAGCGATGTTAAAATTATCAGCTAGGAATGAGTTAACCTGCTGAACTGGAGTTAATCCAATAATGGAGCAGCTCTTAGACAGACTAAGTGTTCCACATGGATTTTGCTGAAAGTGTTATACTAACTGTTTTTTTGTTGCTGTTGATGGGTGGGAAACCATTCCTCACCATAGACGAAACTACAATGACAACAACTTGCATTTATATAGCGCCTTTAACGTAATAACACGGACCATGTCGCTTCACAGGTGTGTAATCAGACTAAATAATTTGACACCGAGCCAAAGGACATCAGGACAGGTGACCAAAAGCACAAAGGTAAGTTTATATTTATTTTTGTGGCACCAAGAGGAGCAGGAGTGGTCTTCCGCCGCACCAGGATTCCTGCCACCCACCGAAAACAGATTCCTCCCGCCCAACCAATGTTTTTGCAGGCCTGAAGGCCGGTGAGCAGCCTGATATTGGGCAACCAGCCGGACCTATCTTTATGAGGCCACCCTCAAAATGGATCAGAACTCAAGTCGGCACTTTTGGGCAGAATCAAATAGTGGGAAAATCTACCCCTTTGATTCTAATGCGTAGAATTTGTAAATCAGATTTTGAATCAGGGTGTACAGATTTGCTGCTCTCCATATTTTCCTCCAGCTGCTGCACTCCAGAGCGTGATTATTGTCCTTGGTTATTACTTGACTAGTTAACTGACTGTTAAATTATTTGAGAAGCATAAAATAAGTACTATTGTAGGCAAGTCCTGATTGTAAAACCAATGAAATCCAATAAAATGATCTCAACCAGCAGTAAACTGATGTAATTTAGCATTTTAATTTGCTGCCGTTAAAACTATTGAAGTTAACACCCTCGTTTCTCAAAGTGGACAACATCCCTCCAGGTTAGTGATCTCACTCTGGATGATTGGTATTGGAAATGGAAAAGTAAGACAAGCACAGTGAGAATTCTCTTCTGAAGTTGGGACAAAACAGAAAGAACTTTCTTTGTATCTAACCATGCTATATCTGACATAGGAACATAGGAAGGAACATAGGAACAGGAATAGGCCTTTCAGCCCCTTGAGACTGTTCTGTCATTCAATAGGATCATGGCCAATGAGTATTTGATTATGATATTGAGGGGGAGATTTTGAGGCCTCCCACCCAGAACTGAGCGGTAATGCCCCAAAAATGGTGGGCTAGAGTTCTCCTCCAGGCTCCACAGATCCTCCCTGGGCCGCTGCCACTCTGGGACTCCCCCTCCCCACCTAAAATCGGATCCCCCACCGGCATACCTTCTTGCAGCCCAGAAGCTCGCTGGGCCACCTGATATTGCGCTGGTATGAGCCAGTAGGCTTCCCCAGTGCGCACGTTTTCTGCCTGGAGCCCACCGACCGAATGTCCTCAAAATGGTCCAAGCCTTTCACCGGGGCTGGTGGACGCCCTGTGCTGGTTAGCCCCACGAAGCCTGCACCAGGCGAAAATCTACCCGAGCTCCCGACACAATATTCACAAGGAAAAAAGATTTTGTTTTTAAAATGTGAAATTGAATTGATTTATTTTATATTATGAAACAAGATTAAAAGCATTTCCCAATGTGTTTAGGCTTCAGGATCTGTTCTGCTGTTAATGCTTTTGCATGTGATATAGGTGAAGACCAGGGGGACTCAGTTGTTGGAATGGAGCAGTCAGCGATTATTTCTCAGATGCATTTTTACTGCAGTAAAATGTTGAGAATATTAAATAATGGTAACAGATGCAAAACAATGTTATTTTATTACTATACGCATGGATGGTGCTTTAACACTCCCCACAGTGTAGGAAATTATTTTCACAGGTTGTTGATGAGTCACATATTCTTTCAGTGGAGATTTAAGTTTAAAAAAAATAGGTTGCTGCAGATACAAAATTAAATAGTTTTATTATTAATCATTAAGCAGAAGAAAAACTTAGCTTCATAACTGAACAGTATTTTAAGAATGAGAGTCTTTATTAAAATTGATTTCTATACTTGTGAGCTCTGTAAATGCAGCTTAAATATAATAGATATATCAACATTTTGTCCTGAAATGTGTTTTTGAAAGAATAGTATTGAAGTACTATTCAGCTGTGTAGCTAACAGTTTCTATTAGGTCTGTGACTAACAAAAGCCTACTTAATTGTTATGACTGTATTAGGCCAAATTCTTTAATACAGATCCCGGCTTAGGGTACTCAAGGAACAGCTAACAAATGTCCAACCGTCATAGAATAACATTTTTAATCAAGGGGGTCAAAAGCAGCACAACTGAAGTAATGACAATCAATAAAAGTTTGATAGATCTGATATATTCCTGAAATAATGTTTGGTGGGGTAAAGAAAGAGCTAGGTGAAATTAAGCATGGAGGAAAGTATATAAAATAATTATGAGAAGCCTAAATTTCAGGCTATGGCTGACAGAAACTGTCAAAGAAAAAAGGCAGCTTAACCAAAAGATCGCATGATACTTATGGATGAAGAAGCCATTCATCCCATCTTAATTCATCCATCCAGAAAAACCCTACACTCCTCCACCCCCATTGCTGCATTGAGTTGTTTCTTAAATGATTCCAGGGGTTTTGTCTCCCCCACTCTGCCCAGAAATCCAATTCAAGTGAAAACAAACTTTCTGTTATCAGTCCTAAAGTTACCTTTTACTAGTTTGAACCTGTGTCCCTTGTCCTACTCCCACTGTTTACTTTAACGCAGTATTCTGGATTAACCTTTTCCATATACAGGAAACTCTTGTTTAACCGGCACCTAAATATCCGGAATTCTCTCTTAACCGACAAAAATCATACTCCGAAAACTCCTCTCAAATAACCGGCAATGTTGCTGAGTCCGAGTCCAAGTCTCACGTGAACGCCGAGTTAGTCAGTGGGGGTAGTTCTCCAAAGTGCCACTACTCAGCTTCCTGGCGCTGTCGGAAGTCCGAACACTGCAGTAACAGGAGTCTGATTCTCCCGCGCTGCCGGGTGTCTCTTCTGATCGGCCATTTTACTGTGTGTCTCCCGCGCTGCTGGTAGTCTCTTCTGATCCACCATTTTACTGTGTGTCTCCCACGCTGCTGGTAGTCTCTTCTGATCCACCATTTTACTGTGTGTCTCCCGCGCTGCTGGTAGTCTCTTCTGATCCACCATTTTACTGTGTGTCTCCCGCGCTGCTGGTAGTCTCTTCTGATACACCATTTTACTGTGTGTCTCCCACGCTGCTGGTAGTCTCTTCCTAGCCACCATTGTTCTGTGTGTCTCTCCATCTTTATCGGGAATTATCTCCCCCCATCTTGCATTATGGAATTCCCAAAAGCTGGTCCAAGCAAAAGGAAGAGAGTGGTCTTAACTTTAAAACAGAAAATCGAGATATGCCAATGACTAGAAAGGGGAGAGAAGCGTATCAACATTATGAATGAATTCAAAATCGGTTCGTCAACAATCTACGACATCAAATCGCAGAAGGATAAGCTGCTCAAGTTTTATTCAAGCTCGGAGACATGTAAGAGTGTAGAGAAACGGCATATGCTTCGTAAGCCTAAGCTTGAAGAGCTGGATACCGTGCTTTATGAATGGTTTTCTCTTAAGCGTTCAGAGGGTGTTCCAATTTCCGGACCCATGCTAATCGAGAAAGCGAAGGATTTCTACGAAAGGATGGAGCTCACTGACAAGTGTGCTTTCTCCGAGGGATGGCTAACGTGCTTCAAGTTACGGCACGGGATACGATGACTCGATATTTCCGGGGAGAAGAAATCAGCTGATCACGACGCCGCAGAAGAATACTGCGATTATTTCAATCGGATTGTGCAGCAACATGATTTGTCGCCAGCACAGATATATAATGCCGATGAAACTAGCTTGTTTTGGAGGTTTTTGCCAGAATCAATGCTTGCTGGGGCTAGTGAGGCTAATGCTTCAGGTTACAAGAAAAATAAAGATCGTGTAACCGTGCTAACATGTGCGAACGCTGCTGGATCACACCGGGTAAAACTTCTTGTTATTGGGAAGTATAAAAATCCCCGTGCATTTAAAAATGTGAGGCACTTACCTGTTGAGTACAAAGCTCAAAAAAATGCTTGGATGGATAAGGAAATCTTCTCCGATTGGTTCCATCATATTTTTGTTCCATCTGTGAGGGAACATTTCCGTGAAATAGGGAAACCTGAAGATAGCAAATGCATTTTATTGCTTGATAATTGTAGAGCCCATCCGCATGAATCCGAGTTGGTTTCGGGAAATATTTTCACCATTTATTTGCCACCAAATGTAACTTCTCTCATCCAACCCATGGACCAGGGCGTTATCCAAAATCTGAAGTGTCATTACAAGAAAGACTTCCTACGTAAACTGATAAGCCAAGATGACAATATTCAAGCATTTCAGAAGGAATACAATATTCAAGATGCCATCTATAATGTTGCATGTTCCTGGAACTTTGTGAAAGGTCACACTCTGAGACAAGCCTGGCGCAAATTGTGGCCTTCTGTAATGTTTGCTGAAGGTTCTTCTTCAGAGGAGGAATTTCATGGGTTCAATGTTCGTCCCAAGAAGAGTACAATAATGGAAATGGCTGGCATGGTGAAAAATGCAGGCCCAGCAAACCCTCTACGTCACCTCAGTGAAAGTGATATCGAGCAGTGGGTTGATGCAGATAGAGAAGTTGCTGTTGTGCATATGCTAAGTGATGATGAAATAATTGAGAATGTTTTGAATCCAAAGAAAGAAAAGGAAAGTGAGATGGAAAGTAAAGAGGATGATATTTCTGAAGAGAACAAGATTTCTTGGGCTAAAGCTGCAGAAGGATTTTCTTCAATCCTCCAATTTGCTGAAAGGCAGCCTTGCTACTCTGCCCAAGAAGTTATGCAACTCCATATTCTGCATTCCACGTTTCTACAGAAAAGGCAAGAGTCCACTAAGCAAACCGACATCCGCAACATGTTTAAGAAAGCTTCCAAAAGAGTCGAAGCAGCGGAAGTGCCTGAAGAATCTGTGGAATCTGTGGAACTGCATGTCCTGTGACCCAGCTGGCACGGATATTCCTGATAAACCAGATGACTCAGAATAAGTGTACAGTCAACTACAGTACTGTATACAGTCATTTATAAGTTTTGTTTTACCGTTAAGTAATTAAAGAGTTATGGATTACCCTCAACTGGCAGTACTGTACTTAATCAAGCATCTTCCACCATCCATTTAACACAGCATTCTGTAGGTGAGTACCCAAATACTGTATACTGCACATTTCTTGATTTTTTTATTTTTGTTTGTTAAAAATAGCCTCGGTAGATATAACTCTCCGTTATCCGGAATTTTTGATCAACCGGCACCACGCCGGTCCCGTCGGTGCCAGATACCAAAGAGTTTCCTGTATTTAAAATCTTGCATACCTCATTAATATCATCTCTCAGATGCCTACTTTCCAGGCTGAAAAGCCAAAAACACACCAGCCTTTCCTCATAATTCAGACCCTTGACACTAGGGATCAGCCTTGTGGCTATTCTCTGCATTGCCTCCAGTGCTTGAAGGCCTCTCTTGTTTCCCGACAACCAGAATTGGACAAAACATTGTACAGTTTGATCATGACTTCCTCTGATTTATATTCTACTGTTTTGGCAATGTAGTTCAACATTCTATTGGCTTTGTTGATTATTGCTCTGTATTGGCTGAACATATTGAGCATTGAGTCTACTAAGACTCCTGGCTCTCTTTCAACCTCATCCTTAACTATTTCAACACCATTCATTCGGCTATTTTTCCTTCCTCTGTGCAATATTTTACTCTTGCCTGCATTAAATTTCTTCTGTTATTGTTTGGCTCACGCACATATTGGGCTGAATTTTGCCAGCGCTCAGAGGGCGGGTTCGGAGGTGGGTCCGCTGTCAAAATCAAAAAGATTGACAGCGGGGCGGTATCCCGCTCTGAACCCGCCTCCTTGTTTCTTCAGAGTTTCTTCAGTGCCGGCTCTGCCTGCGCTTTGCGGACCCGGCACTAAGCAGCAGGTCAGGCAATTCAAATAGTTAAGAGTGTGTTTAAAGCAATTTAATCAGCATTTTACCAGGTACAAACCATTTTCCCAAGTTTTCCATGAGGTTCACGTCGCTTGGGGATCACGCCAGGTAAGTCTGTCAGGTTTTAAACAACCTTCCATTTCTGTGAATAGGTGATAGCTGCAAAAGTGGTATAAAAGCTACCATTTCACAGCTGGTCACTTTCCAATCTTAGAGGCTGGAGCCTTCAGGATTTGGAATAAATTTATAGCTTTATGGAGGTTTGAAGTGTTTGGAGCAAACTCTCTATCCAGTGTCACCTCCTTGGAGCAACCTCTCTCACCACTGACAGATCGCTTCTGTCATCTCAACTTCAGCTGCTAGCTATTCCATCAGAATCCCACCATGATCAGCCCCAACACCAGCAGCACCAGGCACACCAGCAGCACCAACAACAACACCAACCTTCTCCGCAATCACCTGACACAGGACAGAGGGCATCAGCACCCGAGCACATTGCTGCCTGGGAGGCCAGGGATGGCCTCACCATGGCCAGATTTACTTCACTTGACACTGTACACCCTGGCTGCCACATGATGCACCAGGTTGGCACCACCCCATACCAACACCATAGAGCATCCCTAGAATGCCCAAGCCATTCCTTTCACACTCATCACCATTGGTGGGTACCGTTATGTCTCACCATTCATTGCAACTCACTAAGCCACTTCCAAAGATGCACACAAATCTGTCCAAGAACGTAAAGTGTTGAAAATAAAGATTTAATTGTTTGACAGCACATTAACAGAAACTTTACATGAACATTGGCGTTAACACCCAACTGCTTACCCTTGTGTGTTGTTAGTTGGTGTGATTGGACAAGGATGAGGGTGAGTGTGAGGGGTGGCTAGTGAGATGGGGAAGTGATAATGTAGATAGAGAGGGATGGGTGGAGGTGCAAGGTAAGTTGGTGTGGGTAAGGATGTGCAGGAGTAAGGTAGGGAAGGCAGAGTGATGGGGATGTGATGAGAGGCACAGCAGGATGAGGCTGAGTGTGGCTTTGCAGTACCTTTTTGCGATCTACTGAGATCATTGAAAGGCTTGCACCACTGCAGCCAGGTCCTCCTGACGACATCCCTGCTTGTGATTTCCTATGCAATTTGCAACCAGGCTGCGTTGGTGTCCTGGGGAGGTCTCTTCCGCCCATGGAAAGGGAAGAGAACCTCCCTGCGTGTTGTGACTCCCTCCATAAGCATATGGGAGAGCCTGGGTGCAGCCGTGCACCTTTGTGCAGTGCTTGTCAGTGTTTGCAGCACCTCAATGCTGCAGAACACTGACAGCACAACTGTCAAAATGATTGTGGACATGGTCCCTTTAAGAAAACCGGCTGATGACGCGTCATCAAATGACGTCATCAGACCCGCTTCCTATTAATTGGCCGGGAACCTTGCAGGGCGGGCTTAACAAGTCCCATCAACGGAATGTCTTGTTGGAGGCCGGGATCGAGACAGATGCGGGGACCCCACAGGCGTCGCCTACCCTGGACCCACTGAGGTTGGTTAATCCAGCCCATTTTGTTTAGTTCATTCTGTAGTTTCTAGGCTATCTGCTTTGAACCCATAGCCACTTTTAGTTTGGTACCATCAGCAAATTTAACCAATTTGCATTGAATTTTCAAATGTAAATTAGAAACAGTAGTGTTTCCAACACTGAGCCTGTCGCGACCTTCTCAGTACTTCCCTCACCCTGGCATTACCCTGCTAACTACCAGCTGTTGCTTTCTACCATTCATCCAGTTTCTTAATCCACATCCAAGTTTTGCCCTGAATCCCGACAGCTTTGAGCTTAATTAGTAGTAATCTTTCATGTGGAACTTTATCAAATGCCTTTTCGAAGTCTAATTAGACAATATCGAAGGGATTACCTCAGTCGATCTGGGTTGTCATTTCCTCAAAGAAATCAAGGAGGTTGGTGAGACAGGATCTTCCCCACCTAGGGCCTTGTTTATTGCTGTTTACTAGATTATTGTTGTACAGATAATCCTCAGATTTACTCCTGATAATCTATTCCATTGTTTTACATGGAAATGAGTAAGACTAAGGGGTCTGTATTTGTTTAAGTCTGTTTTGTCACCCATTTTTGAGTATGGCACCACATTAACCTATTTCCAATCCTTCTCCAGTGTCCACAAACTCCCTCATAATGATTGTCAGTGCCTCGCAAATCTCCTCACTAGTCTCTCTGAACTCTCTGGATAAATATCATCTGGGATTTATTTGTTTTCAGCTTGTCGAGGGCTTCCATTTCATTTATACTGAAGACTTGAATTATACTTTGGTACATGCCTTCCCTTGTGAATATTTAAGGAGGTAGTCATTCAGAATATTTACTATTTTGTGCTCACCCTCAGTTTCAAGTCCATTTGCAGCTTTTAATGGCCCAGATTTTGCAGTTGTAATGATGGCAAAACTGTTAGCATTTGCCATTATTACCCTGTGAAACTGACAGCAACCTCTGGCGTCCACACATGTGCAATTAAACGTGGAAATCCAGAAGTTGCTGTCAGTGATTCCCTGCTCCTCCACAGGGCACGCTGCTGAGGACCCGCAGATGGCAGTCAGCACTGAAAAACTAATTTTATGTTTGAAGAATGTCAAATTTTTAATTATGGTAACATTCCATACTTTTTTAATATAATTTAAAAAAGTTAAAGTTTGTTAATGATATTTCATCTTCTACCTTAATCCCATGTGTATGTCCCAATCTTTATTTTGCTCCTTGTAAAATTATTAAAAAGTGAAGGATAATCAGTACTTTTTACTTCCTGGTTTGCTGTCTACGAGAACTCTTTAATGTGATTGGCTGCTTAGCCTGTTTGATGACATCACTGTTGCTGGACGTCGGAGATCCCCTAGAGTTGGCGTCAGAATCAAATTAACATCTGGTAAGGTGAAATCGATGCCACAGAGATTGCTAGATCTTTGTGGGCAGCTTTCTTCGAGGTCAGCGGCGAGCGCCAACATTTCGCCGCTGACCGCAAAATCCAGGCCAATTTTCTCAGTTAGTCCCTTTGCTCATCCTTTTAACTTGTTTCTGCATGATCTTGTATCAACCTTAATTCACACAAACCTAATTCAAATCAAAAAAAGTAGAGCATTTTGCAGATCACGCGTACATAATTCTGGAAGAAATTGCACCAGATGCAATTATTCACAGCTTACTTTAGATTTAGATTTGCTTTAGGAAGATTAGTTAAAATTTTAAAAGTGATAACTAATGCATTAGTACGGCATACTGATGGTGTCATGTGATCAGTTTAATACCAGACAAGTTTGTTTGAAGCTTGTTTTAAAACTGTTTTGATCTCAAAATCCAATAATTGGTCCTCAAGGTTTAAATAGAAGCCAATTATTGAAAGAGTGCACAGAAAACACACTGGAGACTGCAACACTTTCTCATTTAATTCACGTAGAAGTGAAGTGAATAAAAGACAGCCGAGCTGACTACAGCATCCAATTTCTGTTTTAGAGCCCAATTTCATCGTTTTTCAGTGTGGATCAAATGCACAGTGCTTTTTGCTTAATTGCATAATTTGAGGTTGGAGATTTTTGTAACTTTTATCACTTTTTACTGAAATCTAGTTTGTCAGTAAAATTAGCAGACAGAAAATTTGTCTTCTATATGGCTAATTGAATTAAACAATTAGAATTAAAACAGTGGAAAATATTTCCAATGCAGATCCTGTTCAGAAATCATTCTACCATTAATATTGTCACTTATAATGGCAGCTACTTACAGTAACTAAATAAATGATCACCAGTGAGCCTGTTCCACCTTCCTTTGCAACACCATTTTTCCAAGGTTTCCACGGCGGCTCTTCCGGTGAAGCACGTGTTAAAGCACAGAGCGGGTGAGAAAGAGCCAGTGCAGGTGGACTTGGAGGAGCCGCAACTTGCTTTTGGGAGGGCCAGCTCCAGCTCCAGAGCTCTTTCAGCTGCTGAGTTTAGTGATTCCAGTCTCACAGGGCCTGCCTACAGTTTGATAGCTCAGTATCAGCAATTCAGTTGGAAGTGTGCCAAGTAGTCTACAGATGGGGGCATTAATAGGAAGTCCAGACCACATGTGTGCAGTGCTGCTTGACAGCCTGACTGAGCGGTAAGCCTGGCCACTCCAGCCGCTTATTCAGTGGCACCCTCCATGTCAGAGATCCTTAGGCTGGAATTTTCCGGGGGGTCAGCGGGTGGGATTGGTGGTGGGTCAGGTGGGAAATTTGATTTTTTTTGACAGCGGGTCCACCCTATTGGATAGGGGAGGTGGAAGAGAGAACCAATTAGTGAGGTAGGGGAAGAAAATTCTGCCATTGCTCACGTTGCAAACACATCTTTCACATTCACATATTAATGACATCAGCATTAACAAAATCAAAAGGCACCGCATGTTCCTGGAACCATTACAGCTACACATAAATGACGACTGTGGCTGTTTTGGGGACCCAGTAGGCATGTCAGTGTTTGCTCACAAAATTCAACGTGTATTGGGAGAATCGGTGCGCCACTCCTACGAGAATTCTGGCCCTCTGCACACTGTAGGTGAGAATTTTCACAAGAACTGTTGTTTGCCAACAGTGTGCAGCAGCCACAATACTTTCCG
The DNA here is from genome assembly GCA_030390025.1 of Squalus acanthias. Taxonomy (NCBI): domain Eukaryota; kingdom Metazoa; phylum Chordata; class Chondrichthyes; order Squaliformes; family Squalidae; genus Squalus; species Squalus acanthias. The sequence goes on from CM059431.1 coordinate 68,416,573, forward strand.
TTGGAAGCAGCATACAGATAGCAGCAGTGCTGAGGCAGAAGGAAGGGGGAAATGGATGGCACTGAAAGGGAAAGGTAAAGGGAGTAATGAAGAACAGAGAGAAGGGGAAAGAGAAATGAAAATGGATGGTAATGAAGGGGAGAGGGAAGGGGGAGCAGCTGGGTGTAACTTTTCAGGAGAGAAAGAGGGGAGAAGTTTGGAGCAGTGCTTGGGGTCAGGGAGGAAGGAGAATATGAGCATTAATGAAGAAGGAATGGGAATGGATAATGTCAGCATGAACTGAGGGCAGGGAAAAGAGGGCCAGCGTAAAGTGGGAGATCAGGAAGTGCAGACTATAATGGGGGCAGGTGAAAAGGGTGCCAGCTTGAATGGATGGGGGTGGTGAAGAATAGTGCCAGCTTAAATATGGGGTGGAAAAAGAATACCAGTTTGAATGGGATAGAGAGAGAGAAGAGTGCCAGGTCGAATTGAGAGAGCAGAGCGAGAAGAATGTCAGGCTGAATGGAGGATGCAAGAAGAGTGTCAAGTTGAATTGGTGGGGTGAGCAAGAAAGATGCCAGTAGAAACTGAGAGAATTGGAAGAGGACAATCTGGGTAGACTCATGCAAATTTTCTGAGTTTATGCCAGTTCTGAATGGCCTATACAATTACACCTAAAATATAAGGCACAACAAGACCCAAAGGCATATTTCTGGAGTTATATGGTGTTTTTTTATTTCTCCTCACAGACCTACAATATATTTTTTGTATTTTGAATGCATCTTTATGGCGTCAGAATGATTTGCATTCAAAATTGGAAAAACTTCTACAATTGCATTTTCTTAAACATTCTGTGCCTAATTTGTATAAATGATGGATTGATAGATTCAAACGTAAATTTCAAGCATAAAGAGAGACTTAAGGAAGGGCTATAGTGTAACTCCAACACTTTCATCAGGCCCTGATTGTTTACGTTGATTTCCATTTCTTATGCCAATTTTTTATATTCTATGTAAATATTACACTATTGAGTTTCTCAGGAAATTTCGGCGTAACTCGCCAACTGAAAGAGTGGTATAAATTTCAGAGTAACTTGTCAATTATACAATTACAGGAAATTTCACGACATTAATCCAGAATCTGGGCTGTGGAGTTGAGTGAGTTCCCTTAGAAACAAAATTGATTCCTTACAATTCGCAATCAATACCTGTTAGTCTGTAGTTAAACATTTCTTAATTGGTTGGCTAATAAAATCATTGCTGAGCTCGAGACAATGACATGCATCTCCTTTGGTCCAGTCCACCCAGAGTTTGCAATCTGTATGGAAATGAATCCTGGGAGTATAAAATGTGCCTGTGTGAGAAATCGTTGCTTAACCTCTGTTCAGTGTCTAAGTAAAAGTTGAAAAACAATTTCCTATTCTCATCCTCAGTTATTATAGCTGGCATGTAAACCTTTCAGTGGTCATTACTCAGGAATGGTGCTAGTCAACAAGACACTGGTCTCATAAGAATGGCTGCTTCTAATCATGCTCAAGGGTCGAGAGCACAATCTAGTCGAGGATTATCTCATAATTGTGCATTCAACCCATTATTTGAGAACAGGATGGTACTACAAACACTTGAATTTGGCCTAATTTATCTCATTGAGAGCACTCCAATGCAAGAGATCAGGTTCAATATTGTCCAGAATCCCACCACAGGGCAGAGTTCCACAACTCTCTGACGATTCAGTTCTGACGAAAGGTCATCGACCTGAAACGTTAATTCTGTTTCTCTTTCCAAAGCTGCTGCCTGTCCTGCTGAGCATTTCCTGTTTTTATTTCAGATTCCCAGCATCTGCAGTATTTTGCTTTTGTTCTCGACTCTCTGTTGGATCTTGCCATTCACTAGAACAGGATGGAGGTAATAACAAAGTTACGTTAATTGGTTATTTTAGGTATTTACTTTAAATCTTATGAGGGCAAGAAATTGGGTAACTTAGCGCCTCCCGTTAGCGCCTCGGGGGGGTCACTAACGGGGCGCTAACGACATACCGCCCAGGCGCAGCGATGTTAGCGCTGCCAGTGAAATTCATCTGGCGGTTTGTGGCGGCGCTAACCACTATGGCCACGCCTGCCTGCGGCTGGAGATCGTGACATCATCCGGCCACACATCGCCCCGGTAGCGCCACGGACCGGAAATTAATTCTCACCCCCTGCCTCAGCACCTGCCGTTAGCGATGACAGGTAGAGGAGGCAATTTGCAGTCGGTCGCGAGTTGGAGGAGCGCTATTTAAAGGTGTGAACTTCCTTTTTTTTTAGTCAGCATAAAATGCTGCCTTGTCAGTTTGACAGGAGCAGACAGGCATTTTTACCGATTTGAGCTTTTTCCACTTGAAGGGGTTTTGCACCTGAGAAAAATTTATCACTTTCATTTGGGTTACATTTGATAGTGCAACATTTCCAACACTTAATGGGGGCTGTACTGGCACGGGACCTCGCCCTCCAACGTCACCGTCGGAGGCAGCGGAGGCAGAGAGAAAGATTGCCAAACATGACCAGAGGGAGGAGGGCCAACAAGGCTCTCAACAGGAAACCTTACCCTCCCAGGGTATTCTGGGAGCACTTCTCCTACATTCATCTCTCAGAGGAGCAGTGCCTTAGAAGGCTCCACTTCAGCAAGGAGGTGGACACAGAGCTCTGCCACCTCCTGCAGCCAGACCTCCAGCCTCTGCTCAGGACCAGGACGTCTCTCTCAGTGGCAGTGATGGTCACAGTCACTCTCAATTTCTACGCCAACGGCTCCTTCCAGGCTTCAACAGGGGATACTGCAAACATTTTGCAGTTCGCCATCCATTGCTGTATCCGGGAAGTGACAGACACTCTGTACAGAAGGAGAAGGGAGTACATCTAATTTCCCCATGACCAGAGAGAAACAGGATGAACGCTCATGTGGCTTTGCAAGGATAGCAGACTTCCCAATGGTTCAGGGCGCCATTGACTGCACCCACGTGGCATTGCGGGCACCTCATCACAATGCAGAGGTCTTCTGTAACCGCAAAGGCTACCACTCTCTGAATGTTCAGTTGGTGTGTGACCACAGACAGCGCATCCTCGTCATCTATTCCCACTATCCTGGCAGCAGCCACGATTCATTCATTCTGCGTGAGACTGGAGTCCCAGCACTGTTCCACCCACCACATGAAGCTCACAGCTGGCTGCTCGGAGACAATGGTTATCCACTCGCCACCTGGCTGATGACACCCCTCCGCAACCCCAACACTCCTGTTCAGCACATATACAATGAGAACCATAGCGCCAGCAGGAACCTGATTGAACAGACTATCGGGGTGCGAAAGCAACGGTTCCGTTGCCTTGACCACTCTGGAGGAGCCCTACAGTACTCCCCTGATCGAGTTTCCCTTTTCATTGTTGTCTGCTGCATGCTGCACAACCTGCCATTCTGAGGACCCAGCCATTGCCACCAGGGATTGCAGGTCCACCTCAGGAGGAGGAAGAGAGACAGGAGGAGGAGGAGGTAGAGGAGGAGGATGAAGAGGAAGAGGAGCAGCAGCAACGTAGGAGGGAGGCATTCAATCTTGCTTCTGCAAGGGCCGTTCGTGATCGTCTCATTAGACAGCGCTTCCAATAAATGAGATAGCACATGGCCTTTGCGCAGCACAACCACATCATTACATCCAGCTCGCAGTCCCTATCACCGGGCAAAGGTTCAAATGAGAAACATCACAAAATGTGCTAAGTCGAATTAACTATTTATTATCGTGCACAACTCTCTTTTATGAAACACAACCAATAATAAATAAACACAACAATTTATCAACAAACACAACTCTTTCTTAGCAAGCTGAACTATTTGTTACCAAACTCAACAATATATTTACAAACATCAAATTATTTACACACATTTCCCCCATCTGCTAACAACGTATTATTTACTCGCCCTTCCTCAAATAAACAATAGAGGTGCCATTACACAACTAGGTGTATTCTATAGACCACCAAATAGTGGGAAAGATATGGAGGAGCAAATTTGCAGAGAAGTTACAGAGAGGTGCAAGAACTATAGAGTAGTAGTAATGGGGGACTTCAACTATTCTAATATAGACTGGGATTGTCATAGTGTTAAGGGCAGAGAAGGAGAAGAATTTCTGAAGTGTGTTCAGGAGATCTTTCTTGATCAGTATGTTTCCGGCCCAACGAGGGAGGAGGCAGTGCTGGATCTGGTTCTGGGGAATGAGGTGGGTCAAGTGGAGCAAGTGTCAGTAGGTGAACATTTAGGGAATAGTGATCATGGTATTAAGGTTTAGATTAGCTATGGAAAAGGACAGGGAGAAATCTAGAGTAAAAGGGGGAAAAATTGAGTCATGCCCCCTCTGGGGCGCTAACTTCGGCGGGACGCTACTTTTAGCTCCCCGAAAAAATTAGCACCCCCGTGGCCAAAATTCATCGGTAGCACCCCAAGAGGGAAGCAGAGCGCTGCTGGAAGCGCTGTGGTACTGCAGGCCTTCCTCTCCTTCCTAAAGGGGAGGGGCCTTGCGCAGCGTGACCCGGGGCCCAGCTGGGCCACCAGGAATTGGAGTGCCGGCAAAAGAGCCTGAAGAGGAGGCCGGGGACGGCAACGGGGGCAGGTGCTGGCAGGCGGCCAGCAACAAAAATGGCCGCCTGGCACCTTGCCTTTAATTAGTGCCGGTGGTAAGTCAGGGGGCGCTACTGAAGATCGCAGCCGGAGCGCGAGCGGGGCGCTGTGTACGATGATCTGGCCTGGGTAAACTTGAATCAAAGACTGACAGGCAAAACTGTAGTGGAACAATGGGCTGCCTTTAAAGAGGAAATAGTTTGGGTACAGTCGAGGTACATTCCCATGAGGGGGAAAGGCAGGGCAACTAAAATCAGAGCTCCCTGGATGACGAAACAGGTAGAGAATATGATGAAGCAGTAAAAGCGCGTGTATGACAGATGTCAGGTTGCAAATACATCTGCGAATCAGGCTATATATAGAAAGGTCAGAGGAGAAGTGAAAAAGAAAATAAGAGCGGCAAAGAGAGGATATGAGAATAGAATAGCAGCCAACATAAAAGGTAATCCAAAAGTCTTCTATAGGTATATAAATAGTAAAAGGGTAGTAAGAGGAGGGGTGGGGCCGATTAGGGACTAAAAAGGAGACCTATGCATGGAGGCAGAGGGTATAGCTGAGGTACTAAATGAGTACTTTGCATCTGTCTTCACCAAGGAAGAGGATGCTGCCATAGACATAGTGAAGGAGGAGGTAGTGGAGACACTTGACAGGATAAAAATTGATAAAGAAGAGGTATTAGAAAGGCTGGCGGTACTTAAAGTAGATAAATCACCAGGAGCAGATGGGATGCATCCTAGGATGGTGAGGGAATTGAGGGCGGAAATCGCAGAGGTACTGGCTATAATATTCTAATCCTCCTTAGATACTGGAATGGTGCCAGAGGACTGGAGAATTGCAAATGTTACACCATTGTTCAAAACGTATACAGTGGTGTTGCCCAGGGGTTGGTTCTAGGCCTTTGTGAGATCTTTGATCTCACAAAGGCCTTCGACACTGTCAACTGTGAGGGATTATGGAGTGTCTTCCTCAAATTCGGCTGCCCTCAAAAGTTTGTCACCATCCTCCGCCTGCTTCACGACGACATGCAAGCCATGATCCTGAACAACGGTTCCACCACAGACCCAATTAATGTACGGACCGGCAAGGCTGTGTCATCGCACCAACGCTCTTCTCGATTTTCCTTGCTGAAATGCTCCATCTCACCCTGAGTAAGCTCCCTGCTGGAGTGGAGCTAATTTACAGACCAAACAGGAAACTGTTCAACCTCCGTCACCTCCAGTCCAGATCCAAGGTCGTCCCATCCTCTGTCGTCGAATTACAGTATGCAGACGACGCTTGCATCTGCGCTCACTCGGAGGTCGAACTCCAAACCATCGTCAACACCTTCACCGAAGCGTACGACAGCATGGGCCTTACACTAAACATCCGTAAGACAAAGGTCCTCTACCAACCTGCCCCCGCCACACAGTACTGCCCCCCGATTATCAAAATCCACGACAAGGCCTTGGACAACGTGGACCACTTTCCATACCTAGGAAGCCTACTGTCAACAAGGGCAGACGTCGACGACGAAGTCCAACACCGCCTTCAGTGTGCCAGTGCAGCCTTCGGTCACCTGAGGAAGAGAGTGTTTGAAGACCAGGACCTCAAACCCGGCACTAAGCTCTAGGTCTACCTCAGAGACATGGACCATGTACAGCAGGCACCTCAAAGTACTGGAGAGGTACCACCAACGCTGCCTCCGCAAGATCCTGCAAATCCATTGGCAGGATAGGCGCACCAACGTCAGTGTTCTTGCTTAGGCCAACATCCCCAGCATCGAAGCTTTGACCACGCTCGATCAGCTCCGATGGACAGGTCACATTGTCCGCATGCCCGATACGAGACTCCCAAAACAAGTGCTCTACTCGGAGCTCCGGCACGGCAAGAGAGCCCCAGGTGGGCAGAGGAAACGCTTCAAGGACACCCTCAAAGCCTCCTTGAAAAAGTGTAACATCCCCATCGACATCTGGGAATCCCTAGCCCAAGACCGCACAAAGTGGAGGAGAAGCATCCGGGAAGGTGCCGAACACCTCGAGTCTCTTTGCCGGGAGCAAGCGGAAGCCAAGCGCAGGCAGTGCAAGGAGCGCACGTCAACCCAAGCACCCCACCCACCTGCGCCTTCAACCACCGTCTGCCCCACCTGTGACAGAGACTGTAGGTCCCGCATTGGACTCATCAGTCACCTGAGAACTCATTTTTAGTGTGGAAGCAAGTCATCCTCGGTTCCGAGGGACTGCCTAAGAAGAAGAAGGTTCTAGGACCACTGCTTTTCTTGATATATATTAATGACTTGGACGTGGGTGCACAGGGCACAATTTCAAAATTTGCAGATGACACAAAATTTGGAAGTATAGCGAACAGTGAGGAGGAGAGTGATAGACTTCAGGAAGACAGAGACAGGCTGGTGAAATGGGCGGACAATTGGCAGATGAAATTTAACGCAGAAAAGTGTGAAGTGATACATTTTGGTAGAAAGAATGAGGAGAGGACATATAAACTAAATGGTACAATCCTAAAGGGGGTGCACGAACAGAGACCTGGGGGTATGTGTGCACAAATCATTGAAGGTGGCAGGGCAGGTTGAGAAATCAGTTAAGAAGGCTTACGGGATCCTGGGCTTCATAGATAGAGGTATAGAATACAAAAGTGTGGAAATTATGATGAACCTTTATAAAACACTGGTTCGGCCCCAACTGGAATACTGTGTCCAATTCTGGGCACCACACTTTAGGAAGGAGGTGAAGGTCTTAGAGAAGGTGCAGAAAAGATTTACAAGAATGATTCCAGGAAAGAGGGACTTCAGTTACGTTGATAGACTGGAGAAGCTGGGTTGTTCTCCTTGGAGCAGAGAAGATTGAGAGGAGATTTGTAGAACTGTTCAAAATCATGAGGGGTCTGGACAGGGTGGATCGAGAGAAACTGTTCCCATTGGCAGAAGGTCGAGAACCAGAGGACACAGATTTAAGGTGATTGGCAAAAGAACCAAAGGCAACGTAGGAAAAAACTTTTTTACACAACGAGTGGTTAAGATCTGGAATGCACTGCCAGAAAGGGTGGTGGAGGCAGATTCAATCACGGCTTTCAAAAGGAGTTGGATAAGTATCTGAAGCAAAGAAATTTGCAGGGCTACGGGGAAAGGTGGGGGAGTAGGACTAGCTGAGACTTGGCACGGTCTCGATGGGCCGAATGGCCTTCTTCCGTACTGTAACCGTTTTATGATTCTATGATTTCCCTCCCCTTTGGAATTCCCTCCTCCCAACCCTACTGCTCCTCTGTAATGTGGTCCCAGTGGCTGCAGCAAGGCTGGTGGAAGGCTGCTGAGTCTGGGAGCCAGAGACTGCAGATGGCCTTGCAAGATGCCGTCGGCCAGCTCTGGGCCTGGAGGGCCTGGCTGCAGACTGCACCACCTCAGCATGGGCGGCAGCAGTCTGGGATGGCTGGGGTAGAGGCTGCGGCAAGTGCAATGGCAGAGTGGCAGTGGTGGGAGCAGGAATGCTGTCGTCCTGAGAGAGGGCAGCACCTTCCTGCTAGACCGACACACTGCCACTCCCCTGGGGCAGTACCTCAGCATCCGGAGCAATCTGCTCGAGCACAGACTGCTGGCCTGCTGCGGCACCGTGAGATCCCCGGTGGACTGTGGACGACCCAGCGACGATGGCAGCAGTCAGCGCTTGCGTGGCATCACTCTGCGACTGCATGAGAGCAGTTTGACATTGGATGGCACCAACCAATGACTCGATTCCAGCACTAAGCCATTGCGTTGTCTCGGACTGTGCTGCAATAGATGCTGCCACCTCACCCATGACACGCGGCATGAGGTCTGGGTTCCCACGGTCTCTCTGCGAGTCGACCATCCTTTGCAAATTGCCAAGGATGAGCTCAAAAGTTTGCACAGAGATGAGAGCAATGTTGGAGGCGGACTCCTCCACATTCCTAGCCAGTGCATCCATGCTCTCGGGCACCCTTGCCATTGCACCCATGAGCTCAGTATGCATGCTCATCACCTGTGTGGTCATCGCCTCGACATCGAGGTCCTCATCCGAGTACTGTGCAGCAGAACTCACGTGCACAATCACCCTCGGGGAGATGGCCCCCGAGCTTCCCTTTCCCCGTGGCATTGCTGCAGCCCGCTGGGTCCCGGAGCTTCACCCACATCAGACCCATGTACTAGGCTCCCCTCCAGCGACCGCGCGGCCCCATTATCGGACCTCTCGCCCTCGGGAGACACAGGCAGTGAGGCTCCGGCTTGGTGTTCCTCCTCCTCTCCCGTATCACTGCCACTGGGAGGCTGAGGGACAGGCTGCTCAGATGGTGGCTGATTATCTGAAAGCATAAAGGCACAAGAGTGGGTTTAACGTCAGGGGAGGGAGGCAGGAAGGGAGCAAGGAATAGAGACAGTTACTTAGATGGAAAGTGGGAAGGGCTTGTGTTGTGAGGGGCAAGTGGTATGAGAGAAGAGGGAGAGGTGATGAACATACCGTTGTTGTCCCCAAGAGTCGACATCTCCGACTGCCACAGCGCCCACGACCTGGGCCGCAATGATGCTGCGCACTCGCTCCTCCAGGTCTGTAAGGGGGTGCCGCTCCATCTGACCTCCTCCTGTGTGTCGCTGCTCCCTCCTGTCATGAGCAAGCTTGGCCTGCAAGAAAAAGGACAGCGTGTGAGTGAGTGTGCAGCCATGTGATTGGCAGATGTGCCTACCAGAGTTGAATAGCTGTTAACATATGCAAGGCATGAGATGTGGATGTCACTTTTAGTAGATGTGCATAGTTTGTGGGTGAGTGTTGGGGATTTGGCAGTTTATACTGTCTGTGCACAGAGTGAGGTTGAGATGGTGGGATGTACAGGTTTTAGAAGCATGTACTCACCCTGACCACCCGAGTGAGGTCATTGAACTTCTTGCGGCACTGGGTGGGAGTCCTGTGGACCACGCTTCTGGCTGAGACGTACTGGGCCACCTTGCTCCACATCCGCCTGAACTCCTGCGGCAATGGCCTCCTGCCAGTGTCCAGGAAGAACATTGCCCGTCGGCGTACCACAACCGTAACCAGAGCCTCCAATGCCTGGTCGCTGAACCGGCGAGCTCTCTCCCTGGGCCTCTGGTCAGCCATGAGATTTGTGGTTGATGGATTGCAGCTCCTTGCAGGCCCAGGTCACAAACAGCAATGGTCAGAGTGAGGCTGTGCAGCATGATTGAACCTCTCCTTTAAGAACTGGAAGGCGCCAGTCTATCTGAGCGCCCCACTCTCCGACGTTAGCGCCCTAAGAGAAGTGTGTAGCGCTTGATTTAGTGCTCCACTTCTCTCTTGGGGCGCTAAAACTGAATTTCGCGGTCACCGGTGCTAAATAGCGCCGGACGCTAAAGTTAGCACCCTGGCGATGTTAGCACCCCAAAATGGTCTATACCAAATTTTTCTCCCATATTGTTTCTGTTACTAAAATTTGTTTGTGCAAATCTCATTCCAGTGCTTCATTTCTAAATTTATATTGCAAAAATTAAATGGTATGCTTTAACTCTGATAAACCTAATCTGATGTGCTCAGATTTTTTTTATACATGGCCTAGTGCAGCACTCCAGAATAAAATTCCTTGTGCAATTCCACTTATCTGTAGTTAGTGGATGAGTGCAGACAACAAAATGGCTGATGTGGGAAATTATAAAATATTAAAGTCAAGTTAAATATTACCAGGAAGCAAACCTCCCTTGTACAGTATGAAGGCAAAGGGCTAGAAATTCAGCTCCTTTGTGCCTGGCGCTAGCACCTCTGGGGGCGCTAATGGGGCACAAAGGGCTTATCGCCCGGGGGTGGGGGGGTGAAAAAAGCACCTCCCGAGAAATTCGGCAGGGACGTGGCTGAGGCGCTAACCGATAGTAGCGCGCCCCGCCAGTAGCTCCTCGGGCCACCATGCCGCCGGAGATGAAATCATCGGCGTGCGCCGCGACCACTTACTGCCCCACAGCAGAAATACGGCTGCGCCCCACAAGGCTGCTGCAGGTGATGTCAGCGCCAGCCTTGCGGGTTGCGAAACGGGCCGACCTCCGCTCGCGGGGCGGTATTTAAAGGGGAGGTGCGGCCGTGACCCGCGCCATCATTTTCTTTATTTGGCCGACCTCCAGGTTGGCCCTCTGTGGTGGGCCGTGACGTGGTCCTGGCCGCCATTGCGTAGCCCGGCACCGCTTCTCGGCGCTGGGCTGCTGCCATGGCACCACGCCACCCTGGTGGTCTAGTGGGGGCCATCGGAGGCCCTGCAGAGTGTGCAGCAGCCCTCCCCTTTAACTGAAGGGGAGGGGCATTGAAATGCAGCAGCACTCCACAGGGCCTCCGCGGAGCACTGCCAATCGCGCCCCGACATCATCTCGGTTACCGCCTCACCAGGAAGTGGAGCGCCCAAGATTGCGCTCCACTTCCTGTGCGAGGCGGTAAGCCAAGTTTAGCGGCCGGGGCGGTACTTTCGCGCCGGGCGCTGAATGTCTGGCCTTAATTTGGATGCCGCCCCCAAACAAGGCGTAACCGAATATCGCGCCCTAAAAAAGTTTCTCCTAAGACTAGTTGCAGCTGAAAATAGGAAACTTTACAGATAAGAAACAGGTACTCCCCAGAGATTCAATGACAGAAGAAAATAAATCAGTGTCGGGTATCGTGGTGTTGAGGGTCACAGGGGACAGGGTCAGGAACAGCAGCGGTTGGGAGGGAGTGGCTGCGATCTGGTCCTTTAATGTCAGGTTGGGAGAAGCATTCCTGCTGGCTGCCTTAGGCCAAACCGATCTTGGAGAGGAGAGCTCAAAACACGCGTTCGACCCCTAATTTGCATTTGGAAAGAACGAAAGAAAGAAAGACTTGCATTTATATAGGGGGAAAAATTCGGTTGGTTTGCGCCTCATTAGCACCCTAAGAGGGCGTTAATGGGGCGCAAAGCAACTAGCACTCGGGCGTGGCAATGTTTGCGCCGCTAACGAAATTGACCAGACGTTTTGCGGCGGCGCAAAACACTACCGCCACGATCTCCTGCGCCGGCAGACCGTGACGTCAGTCGAGTGTGCAATGCCCCGGTTGCGCCCCGGACCAGATATTGAGTGGCGCCCCCTGCCTTACCGCCTGCCGCTAGCAACGACAGGTTGAGGGGAACGTTTTGCAGTCAGGAAGGGACTGCGGGAGCGCTATTTAAATGCGACCGCTTCCTGCCATTTTTTGTCGGCGACATTTTTGCACCACGCATTCTGAGAGAGAGAGAGAGACTTCTGGAGAGTTTCAACGCTGTGTGAAGGAGTTTTGAGTACTGAGCAGCACTATTGCAGGTTCATTTTGATTTGACCTTCCTTGCATCGATTTAGAAGAGACTGCGGGGCTGCACTCTGAGCTCTTTCCCTGGTTCTCTCCATTGTTCTTTCCAGCAGATTTGATATACAGGTCTCTCCAGGCCGAGATTCAAGGCTGCAATGAGTAGGGTGTGGATGGAGAGCAAGATCGACCCTCCCCTTTAAGAACTGGCCGGCGCCATTGTGTCTGTGTTCCATTGCTGACTGACATCACATGAGCTTCGCCAGCGCTCTGAGGTAGCGCCTCACTCCTCGGCATTAGCGCCTTAAGAGAGGTGTGTAGCGCCTGATTTAGCACTCCAATCACCTCCAGGGGCGATAGAAGCCAAGTTTGCAGTTGGAGGCGATAATTAGTGGCAGGCGCTAAACTTTGCACCCAGCCGATAATTGCGCCCCAAGCGATACCGAATTTCTCCTCCATAGTGTCTTTCACGACCTCAGGACATCCCAAAACACTTTACAGCCAATGACATGTAGTCACTGTTACAATGTAGGAAAGGCAGCAGCTAATAGCACACAGCAAGCTCCCATGAACAGCAATGACCAGAGAATGACCAGATAATCTGTTTTTTAGTGATGTTGGTTGAGGGATGAATATTGACCAGGACACTGGGGAGAGCTCCAATGCTTTTCTTCAAAATAGTGCCATGGGATCTTTTACGTCAACCTGAGAGGGCAGTCGGGGCCTTCAGTACTGAACTGGAGTGTCAGCCTAGAATTTGTGCTCAAGTCTCTGGAGTGGGACTTGAACCCACAGCCTTCTGACTCAGAGGCCAGAGTGCTACCACTGACTCACAGCTGACACAGGACCTAATGCCTGCTACAGCCGTGAGTAAAGGACACCATCTATTTGTCCTTACCCAATATGACAGGTCATAGAGTCATAGGTCATAACGGGGCGTTGAGCACTCGACTGACGTCACGATCTGCCAGTGCAGGAGAACGTGGTGGTACTGTTTAGCGCCGCCGCAAAATGTCTAGTTAATTTCGTGAGCGGCACAAACATCACCGCGCCCGGGTGCTAGTTGCTTTGCGCCCCATTAGCGCCCTCTTAAGGAGGGAGAGGAGGCCAATACAAAGCCATCTCCTTCCATGGAAGCACCTTAGGACCGTTATGTTCCAGAGATTCCCATGGTCACCCAGGTAGTTATGGTAATATAGGTGATCAGGAAGAAATTTATTGGGGACCGGAGCCCTGTCCCCAACACTACCACTTATATATGGTGGGTAAGGAAGGACAGGCCAGAAGCAGCACTGGTGGCATTGGGTGGGGGGGAGGGGGAAGAATATGCAGGTCAGCTGGTAAGACTCACTGCCCACATTTTTCCTAATTTTCGATGTCATGCAGGATCACGGAGCAGAATGCGGCCCAGTATCTCGTCTTTCTCCTGGCTACTCAACGCCCTCTGTTCTGAAAAATGACTTTAACAACTTTCAAATTTAGGTGTTTCTCACATTTTCTTAGATGAATGCAGAGCGGATTCTTTAGCATCTTGGGGGAGCTGAGACAGGTTTGCAATGAGAGTGTTGACCATTCGTCAGAATGCAGTTCTGAATCGGAGGGGTGGTCTGCACTCAGGATATCATTTTCTCTTCATCATTTGTCTGCTGTGTCTTCCCAGCATTGTCTGTTTATATTTCAGGTCTACAGAATCTGCAATTTTTCCCATTAGCTATTTTCATGCCATTTCGCTCTGATGTCTTTTCATATTATCATACACCCTCCACCACTTTTATCCTCTTTCTACTCACTCATTATCTGATTTCAAACCCTTCCCACCTTTTGTTTTGTACAGTTCCATTGAATAGTTTGCTTTATCTTCCAGCTTTCAATTTCAACTAAGGCCTGAAACCCAAAATATTAATCTGTCTTTTCTTAAAGATAGTGATGGGCCTGCTATGTATTTCCAGCATTGACCACTTTAATTAACTTTTCCGTGTAATGCACAACTCGATTTTTCCGCACAGTTACTTCTTCTACTATTAATATATATTAATATATATCAAGAACAAATCCAGCCTCGTATGGCTGTGCAGCTGAGACATATTTAGACATACTGTTCTGAAAATTGACAAATGCTATATTCTCATGTGCAAGGTATTAAAAGGGCTCATTAATAACAGGTGAAGGATGGATTCTTATAACAATATCCCTGCATAATAGCTGCAATGAAATTAATGGGACTAAAAGCTGATAAATCCCCTGAAGCTGATGGCCTACATCCTAGGGTTTTGAAAGAGGTGGCTATAGAGATAGTGGATGCATTGGTTGTCATTTTCCAAAATTCCATAGAATCTAGAATGGTTCCCGCAGGTTGGATGGTGGCAAATGTAACCCCACTATTTACGAAAGGAGGGAGAGAGAAAATGGGAGACTACAGACCAGTTAGCCTGACACCAGTAGTAGGGAAAATGCTAGAATCTACTATTAAGGACGTGGTAACAGGGCACTTCAAAAATAATAATAGGATTGGGCAGAGTCAACACGGATTTATGAAAGGGAAATTGTGTTTGACAAATCTGTTGGGGTTTTTTGAGGTTGTAACTAGCAGAATAGATAAAAGGGAAACCAGTGGATGTGGTGTATTTGGATTTTCAGAAGGCATTCGATAAAGTGCCACACAAGAGGTTATTAAACAAAAGTAGGGCTCATGGGATTGGGGGTAATATACTAGCATGGATTGAGGATTGGTTAATGGACAGAAAACAGAGAGTAGGAATAAACGGGTCATTTTCGGGTTGGCAGGCTGTCACTAGTGGGGTACCGCAAGGATCAGTGCTTGGGCCTCAGCTATTCACAATCCACATCAATGATTTGGATGAAGGGATCAAATGTAATGTATCCAAGTTTGCTGATGATACAAAGCTGGGTGGGAATGTAATTTGTGAGGAGGATACAAGGAGGCTTCAAGGGGATATAGACAGGCTAAGTGAGTGGGCAAATGGAATATAATGTGGAGAAATGTGAAGTTATTCACTTTGGTAGGAAAAATAGAAAAGCAGAGTATTTTTTAAATGGTGAGAGATTGGGAAATGTTGGTGTTCAGAGGGACCTGGGTGTCCTTGTACACAAATCACTGAAAATTAACATGCAGGTACAGCAAGCAATTGGGAAAGCAAATGATATGTTGGCCTTTATTACAAGAGAATTTGAGTATAAGAGTAAAGACGTCTTACTGCAATTATATAGGGCCCTGGTGAGACCACACCTGGAGTATTGTGTACAGTTTTGGTCTCCTTACCTAAGGAAGGATATACTTGCCATAGAGGGAGTGCAACAAAGGTTCACCAGACTGGTTCCTGGGATGGGGGGATTGTCCTATGAGGAGAGATTGAGTAGACTAGGCCTATATTCGCTAGAGTTTAGAAGAATGAGAGGTGATCTCATTGAAACATACAACATTTTTACAGGACTTGACAGGGTAGATGCTGGGAGGATGTTTCCCCTGGCTGGGGAGTCTAGAGCCTGGGGTCACAGTCTCAGAATAAAGGGTCAGCCATTTAGGACTGAGATGAGGAGAAATTTCTTCACTCAGAGGGTGGTGAATCTTTGGAATTCTCTACCCCAGAGGGCTGTGGAGGCTCAGTCGTTGATTATATTCAAGACAGAGATCGATAGATTTTTGAATATTAAGGGAATCAAGGGATATGGGGATAGTGCAGGAAAGTGGTAGGGGGTGGGAGTGTGGGGGGTGGGGGGGTTGGGGGGGGGTGTGGGGGGGTGGTGTGGGGGGGGGGGTGGGGGGGTTGGGGGGGGTGTGGGGGGGTGGTGTGGGGGGGGGGTGGGGGGATTGGGGAGGTTCGGGGGGTGGTAGAGGGTGGGAGTGTGGGGGGGTGGGGGTGTTGGGGGGGTGGTGTGGTGTGGGGGTTGGGGGGGATTGGGGAGGTTCGGTGGGGTGGTAGAGGGTGGGAGTGTGGGGGGGTGGGGGGGATTGGGGAGGTTCGGGGGGGTGGTAGAGGGTGGGAGTGTGGGGGGGTGGGGGTGTTGGGGGGGTGGTGTGGTGTGGGGGTTGGGGGGGATTGGGGAGGTTCGGGGGGGTGGTAGAGGGTGGGAGCATGGGGGGGTGGTGTGGGGAGTGTGTGGGGGGGGGGTGGGGGGTGCAGCCCAGAGTGGTGCCTGAAGGAGCATTCCTCTTGCTCTTGGTGCCACAAAAATAATTTTAGCACTTACCTTTTCGGACCTCTTCTGCTATACTGCCTAGTTTTCCTGACCAGAGCATCTATGGCGCACCCTCTGTCCATAGTCTATGCTGACACTTCAGTGCAGTGCTGAAGGAATGCTGCATCATCAGAGATGCCATCCTTTGGATGAGATATTAAACCGAGGCCCTGTCTGCACACCTAAGTGTACATAAGAGATACTGTGGTACTAGTCAGAGAAGAGTAGGCAGTTCTCCTGGTGTCCTGGCCAACACCAGCAAAAACTGATTAACTACTCATTTATCTTATTGCTGTTTGTGGGACCATGCTGTGCACAATTGGCTGCCACTATTGCCTGCAAAACAACAATAAGTACACTTCCAGAGTAATTCTTTGGCTGTAAAGCACTGAGATATCCTGAGGTTCTTTATAAAACAAAATCTTTCTTAGTGTCTTTCAGTCAATCCGGAGATTCTTAGTTTGTGCTGATGCTGGGTAACTTCCCAATTCTCCTTCATATTCTTAAATACAAATAAAAGGAAAATCAGTAAATTCTGTGTGAAGACTCCCTTAACTCTCCTGGCACACCCATGATCGACATCTTCCGCAGCACCTGCAATGATTATCTCCAAAGACCTTGAAAAGTCTCTATTCAGATTGTGTGTGTGTGTGTGTGTGCGCATCTATTTAAATTAGTAATAACAACAGAAAATGCTGGAAGCACTCAGCAGAAGAGTTCTGACGAAGGGCTCCACCTGAAACATTAACTCTGTTTCTCTCTCCTCGATGCTGCCTGACCTGCTGAGTGTTTCCAGCACTTTCTGTTGTTATTTCAGATTTCCAGCAAATGCAGTATTTTGCTATTGTATGTAAATTAGTATGTATGTTTAGATGCTCATGTATTTCATTGGTGTATGTGTATTTAGATGTATGTGTATCCAGTTTTTAGATGCTCACGTTTGCATTGTACATTTGTTTTTGGATGCTCACTTATTGCACACCTTTTTCAAACCTTAACGTATTATGCCGTGAGCCTGAAATTCCTAGGCTCTGAAAGGGCACTTTGGTAGTGTTTTTTATGCAGAGGTAGGAATCTGGGGCAGGATCCAGATGTGCTGGGCTTCCACTCCATGTAAAGTGCATTGCGAATTGGCACAAGAAATGCCACCCAATAACAAGTGCAGGTAAGAGTGATTGAGGATAGATGGTATTATGGGGTGGGGGGGAGGTGATTGTGCATTCGGGCAGGGTTCTGGCAGGAAGGGATATCCACCCACCCTTTCACATCTACCCCATCCCGACCTATTTTCCGAGGTCGGGCTTCATTACGTGCACACGGTGAGCTCCTGGTGAGATTCCCACCATCAAGAGGAAGCCCACCAGTGCAAGAATAGAAAATCCAGGTAGAGCTGCAGCAGAAGATCTGGGACAGCATTCAAGAGGCAAAAGCAACCCAAAGATTGGACTAGCTTCCCGCCATCTCCCCCATGGTGGCACTGGGAAGCAACGATAACACTGGCAGAAAGAAGGAAAATCTACTTGGCATCCGGGCTTTGCCCGTCTAACCACTATTTGCATGCGGCACACAGGGAATGAGCGACCAGCGGGGTGGGGAGGGAGGAACGAGGAGGGAAATACCTGTTGGGTGGTTAGACTCTCGCTTGTTGGAGATAGTCATTGCCTGGCACTTGTGTGGCGCGAATGTTACTTGCCACTTATTAGCCCAAGCCTGAATGTCGTCCAGCTCTTGTTGCATGTGGGCATGGACTGCTTCATTATCTGAGGAGTGGTGTGAAGAGAGGAAAGGAAGAGGTGAGTGTGCTTGGAATTAGAATGAGAGTTGCTGCAGTGTTGCCCTGGTGATTCAATGGTGCAGGATATGATGAAGGGGACGGAATTGTTGAGAGTGCTGGGGCAATGGGTGACAAAATTTGTGAGGTGCTGTTGATAGAGGTGAGGAAGTGAAGAGCTGTACTCACCCTTGCTTTTAGAACTGATTGAACCCAGGTCTGGAGGGGCAATGCTAGTGACTCTGAACCTTTTACCCACCTCTATCCAGGCCTGTTTCATTATGGTCTTGCCGATGCTCTTGCGGCTTCTACGGAAGTTACTCCCTTCTTGCCCTTGCGTCTTCCACTAGGACCTCTGAAAAGCAGAGAGCGGCCCTTTGACTCATCTCCTTTGGAAAAAAGGTTTTTCAGAGTTGTACAATGAAACATCCAGCAGGGGATGCAACCTCGCTTTAAGAGGTGCACCCCGACTTGAAGTAGGCCTCGTGAGTCCTGCCAGAATTTGCACACGTCATGTAGGCGGGCTGCCCAATTCATGTTGTGATCAGGAGAGCAACCCGTCAATTATATTACAGGAGTTGAATTGCTCAGGCCTTACATCGATGATGTCATACAGGCTTCCATCCCGCCCTGCCCCGCAACGCGCCCCCCATCCCCCCAACAACCTTGCCCGACTTGCACCCCCAGTTAAAATTGAGGCTTTAGTTTCAATCTATTCAGGTTTTAATTGGAATTGTACCATTTTTTCTCCATGATTTTTACTCTACTTACGATGGTGCCTAGGTGGGGCAATAACCTGAGAGGCTGCAGGATGACACCCACACTGATGTCATGAAAATTGACAAAGAGTGAATGATTATTTAACAATTAAAATGTTAAAATAAAGAGGGCACAAGTAAAAAGTGATTTTGTAAAATAAACTAAATTCCAGTAGTGGTTGAGGGAAGGAAGGAAAAGAGTACCTGTTAAGTATATGAATGGTTTTCCCACTTTTGATCTGCTTTTGGTAAAAATGTGGCACATCGCTGATACATTTACACTGAATTAATGTTAGTGAATTCATTACTGTAAGTTAATCAAAAGTAAATGGAGTGGACTTGAAGCAAATCCTACGGTCATTTAATATTAAGCAATAAGATATAGATAATAATAATAGTTGTAAGGGAGCCACTTAAAACTAAGAGAGAAGAAACACTAAAGAAGATAAGAAATAGGAGCAGGAGTAGGCCATTCGGCCCTTCGAGCGTACTCTGCCATTCAATAAGATCATGGCTGATCTTCTACCGCAACTCCACTTTCCTGCACTATACCCATATCCTTTGATTCCCTTAATATCCAAAAATCTATCGATATCTACCTTGAATATAATCAACGACTGAGCCTCTACAACCCTCTGGGGTAGAGAATTCCAAAGGTTCACCACCCTCTGAGTGAAGAAATTTCTCCTCATCTCAGTCCTAAATGGCTGACCCCTGATTCTGAGACTGTGACCCCTGGTTCTAGACTCCCCAGCCAGGGGAAACATCCTCCCTGCATCTACCCTGTCAAGCCCTGTAAGAATTTTGTATGTTTCAATGAGATCACTTCTCATTCTTATAAACTCCAGAGAATATAGGCCTAGTCTACTCAATCTCTCCTCATAGGACAATCCCCCCATCCCAGGAATCAGTCTGGTGAACCTTTGTTGCACTCCCTCTATGGCAAGTATATCCTTCCTTAGATAAGGAGGCCAAAACTGTACACAATACTCCAGGTGTGGCCTCACCAAGGCCCTATATAATTGCAGTAAGACGTCTTTACTCTTATACTCAAATCCTCTTGTAATAAAGGCCAACATACTATTGGTTGCTGTTCCTGCATATTAACTTTCAGTGATTCGTGTACAAGGACACCCAGGTCCCTCTGAACGCCAACATTTCCCAATCTCTGACCATTTAAAAAATACTCTGATTTTCTATTTTTCCTACCAAAGTGGATAACTTCACATTTCTCCACATTATATTCCATTCGCCATGTTCTTGACCACTCGCTTAACCTGTCTATATCCCCTTGAAGCCTCCTTGCATCCTCCTCAAAACTTACATTCCCACCTAGCTTTGTATCATCAGCAAACTTGGATATACAGGAATCACGCCCCAACTGCGGTTTTGCCATACGCAGATTTCAAGTATACACGGTTTCCTCTCTGCGACAACTTTTGCCAACCACGGCAGTGAATTTTGCATATACGCGGTTTTTAATTTAGGATTAAGGTAAATAACATGATTTTATTGCTTTTATATTCTTTTTTATTGTGTTATTTGAACATTTATACTGTTTTTGCCAACCGCGGTTTTACTAACCACGGGGGTTTTCAGGGACGTATCCCCTGCGGTTGGGGAGGGATTCCTGTTAAATTTGGTCCCCTCATCCAAATCATTGATATAGATTGTAAATAAATGAGGCCCAAGCACTGATCCTTGTGGTACCCCACTAGTTGCAGCCTGCCAACCCGAAAATGGCCCGTTTATTCCTACTCTCTGTTTTCTGTCCGTTAACCAATCCTCAATCCATGCTAATATATTACCTCCAATCCCATGACCCTAATTTTGTTTAATAACCTCTTGTGTGGCACTTTATCGAATGCCTTCTGAAAATCCAAAAACACTACATTCACTGGTTCCCCCTTATCTATCCTGCTAGTTACAACCTCAAAAAACCCCAACAGATTTGTCAAATACGATTTCCCTTTCATAAATCCATGTTGACTCTGCCCAATCCTATTATTACTTTCTAAGTGCCCTGTTACCACGTCCTTAATAATAGATTCTAGCAGTTACCCTACTACTGATGTCATGCTAACTGGTCTATAGTTCCCCATTTTATATCTCTCTCCTTTCTTAAATAGTGGGATTACATTTGCTACCTTCCAATCCGCGAGAACTATTCCAGAATCTATGGAATTTTAGAAGATGGCAACCAATGCCTCCACTATCTCTAGAGCCACCTCTTTTAAAACCCTAGGATATAGGCCATCAGGTCCACGGGATTTATCAGGCTTTCAGTCCCATTAATTTCTCCAGTACTATTTCCTTACTAATACAAATTTCTTTCAGTTCCCCATTCTCACTAGACCCTTGGTTCCCCACTATTTCCAGGAGGTTTTTTTGCGTCTTCTTCCATGAAGACAGACACAAAGGCCGCGATTTTGCCGGCACTCAGGGGGCGGGTCTAGAGGCGGTTCAGGCGGTAAAATTGAAAAAAATGACGGCGGGTTCCGATCCCACCGTCAACCCGCCTCCGTGCAACTTTGCCAAGGGCAGGCTCACAGACTCCCATTCGGTCCCGCCACCAAGCGGCGGGATAGGCACTTAAGGCAGTTAACTGCTTGTTAACTGCCTGAATAATGCCATTTTGACAGTCGTTTTACATTTTACCACTTTTTCTGCGTGTTCCACGCCGTTCACAAACCACGCCAGCTAATCCTGTCAGGTTCACAAGTGGCTGCCTTCTTGACAGCTGCAGCTCCAGCATAAAAACGAGCTCTCAACAAGGATCAGTTGCAGGTGGCAGAACTTTGTTTTTTCAGGTCTTGGAAAACTTTTTGCAGGTCTACTGATCTTGGAAGTGGTGAGGCTGAGATCCATCTCCACTGTCACCTCCTGGGAAAACCCTCTCCCCACATTGACTGAGCGCTTCTTCAACGGAGATATCTACCAGCGGCATGGGAACCATTTATTTCCTTTCATCCTGGTCCTCAGATTCGGAGGACGAGCAGCCGCGGCAGCAGCAGAACCAGGCACAACAGCAGCACCAACAGCAGGAGCGCCAACCTCCTCCTCTCCCACCTGATGGTGCACAGGGCAGAAGGCATCAGCGCAGGGATGCACGTCACCGCAGGAGATACCCCCAAAACAGGGTTTACAGGCCGAGGATGACCTTCCTCAACATGACTGAGCAGCAGTGCCAAAGGAGGCTGAGCCTTTCGCGAGAGGTAGTCGGTGACATCTGCGCAATGCTGCACCAACACCTGGAGCCCAGAGGAGCGGGTGGACACCCCTTACCAGTGGCTGTCTAAGTCACCACCGCCCTCAATTTTTTGGTTTCAGGCTACTTCCAGGGCTCATCAGCAGACATCAGCGGCATCTCCCAGTCAGCTGCACACACCTGCATCACGCAGGTAACCGATGACCTCTTTGCCAAGACGCACAACTACATCCACTTCTCGACGGATCAAGCAAGTGTAACTGCCCGTGCGGTTGGCTTTGCAAATATGGCAGGCTTGCCAAGGGTGCAGGGCGTCGTAGACTGCAGACATGTGGCTCTTAGAGCACCCCATCACAACCCAGCTGTTTTTGTCGACCGCAAGGGCTTCCACTCCTTAACGTCCAGCTAGTGTGTAACCACAGGAAGGACATTTTGCATGTTTGCGTGAAGTACCCTGGCAGTTGTCATGACTCGTTCATCCTGCGGCAGTCTAGTGTGCCTCCGCTCTTCAGTCCGCCAAACCAACTTTGAGGATGGCTACTTGGAGACAAGGTCTATCCCCTGATGACGTGGCTGATGAAGCCGTTGAGGAGGCCATCGAACGAAGCTGAGGAGCGCTACAATGCCAGCCACATTTCAACCAGATCCATTATCGAGCAAACCATCGGCTTGCTGAAGATGCGATTCAGATGCCTTAATAGATCAGGTGGAGCCCTACAGTATTCAGCAGCCAGGGTCTCCAGAATCGTCGTGGTCTGCTGTGCACTGCAAAACATGGCACAGCATCGTGGCTTGCAGCTGCCTGAGAAACAAGTGGCTCAGCGCATAGCCTCCTCAGATGAGGAGGAGGAGGTGGAGGAGGAGGAGGAGGAGGAGGAAGACCTTGCAGAGGTCGATACGCCAGTTCCAGCAGCACTCGAGCACATTGCTGCCCGTGATGCAAGGGATGCACTAATCTTTGCCAGATTCGCTTAAGTAGACGAATCAAACAAATGTGGCTGGCACCTTCTTAACACACCGTACACAATGTACACGAACATGTGGGTTCCTATCACTCTCACCACCATCATTACAAATGCAAGTCGCCCTGAGTCCTCAATGTGGAACTTTCATTTCCGAGATCACATAGGCCAGGACTTCAACTGTTTGCCATCACTTCTGTTTAATCCATTCACAACAGGATGACAATGTCAAATATTAAAGAAAACAAAAGGCAACAGAACAGAACACCCAAGTGACTACCCTTGTGACTAATTGTGCTTTATTTTCCTCTTACGCGTGCTTCTACGTGGTGCCTCCCTTGTGGCTTCAGTAGATGTGGAGGCACCTTGCTCACTTTCATGCTGCTCCTGCTTCGACACCTTTGGCGGGCGTCCTCTGGGTTTGCAAGCCTTTGAGGGCTCGGCAACAGTCTGCTCCTCCTGCGTCTGTGCAGGGGCTGAGATGCCCATGTCAGTTGGGTGAGGACTCTGGTGGGGCTCTAACCGAGGGTTACTCAGTGGCATGGGAGTGTGAGTGCTTGGAGAGGAGCCCCCACTTCCTTGTTGCCTGCCACCAACATCCCTCTCATGGGTCAGCCCCACTTCAGTGCCAGCAAGTGGCTGGACAGCACCTTGCTGCACATCAGGGGGGCCATGAGGACCCGTCTCTGCACTGGCAGTCCTACTCAAAAGGACTCCCATGAAGCTCTGGTTTCTCTGCTCAATAGCTGCCCATCTCTCCTCCAGAGATGTCAGTCTATTCTGAACATTCACCATGTTTTCCTGACTCTGGTGACTTACTTGCTCCATGACCGTAGCCATCCTTTCCACTGAGGTAACCATCCTTTCCACGGAGGTTGCCATCCTATCCGTGTTGGTGCGTTCATGCGCCAATGCCTCCACAAAGGCTCTGCTCATGTTAGACATGGACTCCTCCATCCTCTCCACACTCGCAGTAACCCTGGAGACAAAACCTGCCAGAGACTCCTGCACCTGTCCCTGGAATTCCAGCACCGCTCTCTTTCTGGATGGACCCAGAGGCACAGGGTCCACATGCAGCTGAGCAGAGCTGGGAGCACCCTGCGGCCTCCAACGAGGACTCTCCACTGCTGTCCCTGTCTCCACCATCTACTGATGCTCACTTGTGAGCTGTGATACACCAGGTGACAACACTACTCTATCTTCCGAAGGTCCCATCGAGGTGTGCATATTTGCGCTGGTGCTGGGTGCGCTTAATTCTGCTGATGCTGTGCCCTCAGAGGTTGCGGGTTCCTCTGAGGAGTCTTCTGGCTCCGGCTCTTCCTCCTGGACAGTGGGGAGGGGGACTGTCGATGGTCCTGTGGGCGAGTAAAGGCATGAGTTACACATGTGATATTAATGTAGCATGCACATGGAATAGTGCAGATGATCATAAGTCAATCTATTTGAGCATCAGAAGTTATATCAGTCACTCATGCAATGTAAAGAGAGATGCAAATCTATTCTGTCACCAGCTTGCTCTGCTATGTCTGTCTGACCGTCCCCCACTTCCAGATCCTCAGTACCTCCGATTATTTCGAGGGCAGCCTCTTCAGCATTGGTCAAATGAGCAATTGAAGGTGGCCCTCCTCCTGTCCTGGCCCTCTCCCTCTTATTGTGGCCTCTCTTTTCCTGCAATGAGGGACACAAGTGGAGTTTGAGTGAGAATGATGGAGTGAGTGTAGAGAAGCCATAGCATAGATGCTTAGAAGGAGGCAAAGATGGAGTGAGGTGCCAATACCATGGGCCCTCCCTGTGCGTTGTTAGTTGTTGGCATTGCATAACAGTGATAGCGAGTGTGAGGGCAGCATAGTCGAATAGTGAAGTGATTGTGTACATAGAGAGAGAGGGATGGTTAAGGGTGCAAAGGAGGTAAGGGTAAAGTGGGATGTGGAGGATTAGTTTGATAATGCAGCGTGCTGGTGATGAGAGGAGATGGGGAGCAGATTGAGGGTAATGGTGATGTTATACTCACTTTCCCTGAGCGGACCAGGTCATTGAACCTTTTTCGGCACTGCACCCAGGTTCGAATGCACATCGATCTCGAGCTGACCTCCTGTGCAATTTGCAACAACACAGTTTTGGTCTGCTGTGGTGGCTTCTTCCTCCCAGAGGATGGGAAGAGTACCTCCTTTTGACCTCTGAGTCCCTCCACAAGAACATGGAGGGAGTCATCAGCAAATCGTGGTGAGGCTTTCGCCCTTGAGGTTGCCATGTCAGCAGTAGTCAGCAGAGAAGACAATCCAGAAGCAAAAAATAAGAGAATGAACCAAGGCTGCATGGACCCCTTAAATGCAGCTGGATCACAGACGTCAGCCGTCAGCAGAGGCGAGTTCCAGACCCAAAACATTAACTGACCAGGGGAGCGCACACGCAGGGAATCAATTGCCCAATTAGAGCAAAATCTCAATTTTTTTTCCAGATGAAAGCGGAGGCAGGACCGGGACCCACCGACCACCTGACCCGCACCCACCCCGCCACCAATGATAAAATCGCGGCCTTTAAGTATTTGTTTAATTTCTCTGCCATTTCCTTATTCCCCATTATAATTTCTCCTGTCTCAGCCTCTAAGGGACTGACGTTTACTTTCGCTAATCTTTTCCTTTTTAAATACCTACAGAAGCTTTTACAATCTGTTTTTATGTCTCCCGCTAGTTTATTCTCATATTCTATTTTCCGTTTCTTAATCAATTTCTTGGTCCTCCTTTGCTGAATTCTAAAATCCTCCCAATCCTAAGGCTTACTGCTCTTTTTGGCAACATTATAAGCCTCTTCTTTTAATTTAATATTATCTTTAACTTCTCTTGTTAGCCACGGGTGGACCATTTTTCCCATGGTGTTTTTATTCCTTAAGGAAATGTATATTCGTTGTGAATTATGAATTATTTCTTAAATGTTTGCATTTAAATAATAAATAAATAATATTTTCATATCAAGGGAAGACATTAATAAATTTGCAGAATGGGCTTGTAATTGGCAAATGAGCTTCAATATAGATAAGTGTGAGGGGATATATTTTGGTAGGAAGAATAAGGAGGTCCACATACTGGAAAATAAGGCCTAGAAATTCAATTATGCCCAGAAACGGACAGTACCACTGCCGGCCAAGGTTAATGGCCACCTGCAAAAAGAGCGCAGGCAGAACTGGTATTTTGGTGCTGCCTGCTGATTTAAATGAGCACACCACAGAATCTCTTGTACTTGGTAGCAACCTCAGCAGGAGGCAAAAGGTCACATCTGAAGGATCGGTGCGGCGTTTTCGGACAATGTGCTGTTTCGGATCATTTGGTGACGGCTCCTGGGTTTTGCTGGGTCAGGAGGTATCGAGTCCGCTGATGGCCCTTGTAGGGTTGGACCATTGTCCGTTGTGGCACATTAGGAGGTATTTGTTCATCCACGGCTCCCCGCTTACTTTCTTGGACATTTGTCTGGGTTTTGTGTGGGGTCCACAAATGGGTACCAGACTGCCTGGTACTCCCACCTTCACTGGCCGCCATAGGTCCACAGACGGTTCACCCAGATTGTTGCTGTGTGGAGGTTTGTGCTCCACCATGGTGCTGGAGGGGGATGGGGCTGCACTGTCCTGCAGCTAGCAGTGACAGTGCACTAGCCTGCATATCACATAGAGCATTCACTCCCTGGTGAGTGGTTCTTAAAGCACAGGCTCAGATCTGGAGGGACTGTGACTGGAAACACACATAAAGACTGTGGCATAGATGTCCTTAAACCATTGCATGAGAAATCAATTGAGTTTACTGATGTAAATTGTGCAGAAGAGGGTTCAAATGCATTTTTAACAACAGCAGACTTTTGAAGATCTGATGCATCTCGGTGGAAGCAGTTTTCATTCCAATTACATAATCTGAGCTCTCCATAGTAACCAATTATCTCAGCAGCTGTTTACTCTATGGTTTATAAATCATAGCTGCTTTCTCCTAGCTCTACGCGCTGTCAACGACTGCACGCACGTGCATGCTTTGGAGAGGGTGGTAAGAGGAGCAGCGAGGTCCAAAATGGATGAGCGTACGTCAATTCGGCGTTGTATGCCGACTGACCTCACACTGCTGGTAATTGAGATACTTGCGCTGCTGACCTGCCCAATATGGCGGCTGCCACGTTCCGCTCCAGAAGTGGGTGGAAGCAAGGCGGCCACCATTTTTTCTACAAAACCGGCCTTAACGGCCGGTGTTAAAGCATTGAATTTCTAGGCCGCAGAGTCTAAATGAGGTAGAGCAGCAGAGGGATGTGAGTGTACAGATACAGAAATCACTGAAAGTAGTGACACAGGTTAATAAAATCATTATAAAAAGCAAACAAAGCACTGGGGTTCATTTCTCGAGGGATAGAACTGAAAAGCAGAGAAATTATGTCAAACTTGTATTGAACCCTGGTTAGACCACATTTGGAGTAAACAGTTCTGGTCTCCATATTACAAAAAATGATATAAAGGCACTGGAGCAGGTCCAAAAAAGATTTACTAGAATGATACCAGAACTGAGAGGTTATACGTATCAGGAAAGATTGAACAGGCTGGGGCTCTTTTCTCTAGAAAAGAGAAGACCGAGGGTTGGCCTGATAGAGGTTTTTAAGATTATGAAAAGGTTTGATAGGATAGACGTAGAGAAGATGTTTTCACTTGCAGAGGAAACCAGAACTAGGGGCCATAAATATAAGATAGTCACTAATAGATCCAATAGGGAATTCAGGAGAAATGACTTTACCCAGAGAGTGGTTAGAATGTGAAACACGCTACCACAAGGAGTAGGTGACTAGCATAGATGCATTTAAGGGGAAGCTAGAAACACATGAGGGGCAAAGGAATAGAAGGATACATTGATGGGGTTAGCTAAAGTATGATGGGAGGAGGCTCGTGTGGAGCATAAACACTGGCATGGACCTGTTGGGCCGAATGGCCTGTTTCTGTGCTGTAAATACTATGGCCGCGAAATTGGGCAAATTAGCGGCAGTAGCTAAGGCTGGTCAGGAGAGAAAAATGGTGGCTGCCTCACTTCCGCCCACTTTCGACATTGCCTGCGCTGGTCACCGCCTTGGTGAGGGCGATAGCATGGGTGGGATGTGCATGCACCAGCAGTATGCAGAGTAGACAGATCGTGACGTCAGTCAGCGTGTAACGCAGATTTGACGCACGACCTGACCTTTTTGATGTCCGCACTTCAATCAATGTCCTCTCCTGAACAGGCACAGCTGAACATACGTTCAGCTGCACAAGGGAACTCCCACCAGCGCTATTTAAAGTAATACATCCAACTTGCGGGTAAGTTGATTATTTCTCTTGTACTGGCTCTTGCAGAGTTTATATGAATACTAGTTTGCTGGAAGACATTTATAACATTGTTAAAGTGTGCAGGGAGTGCTGCTGGATGTTGGGAAGGCATTGGATGCTATTGGAAGGGCTCTGACTGCACCACTTGCTCCAGTCATGGGGGCTCTGCTTGCAGACCCCTCGCGCTGCAGCGTGACAGGGAGATGGAGCAGAGGCAGCAAAGAAGGCAAGCTGCTCACAGGGGGAGGAGGAGGGGGAGGGTTCTCAGCCTGTAAACCCTGTGTTGGGGGTATCTCCTGCGGCGAGGTGCAGCCCTGTGCTGACGCCCTCCACATCATCAGGTGGGTGAGGAGGAGGTTGGCGCTCCTGGTGCTGGTGCTGCTGTTGTGGCTGGCTGTGGTGCTGCCGTGGCTGCTCTTCCTCTGAATCTGACGACCAGGATGAGAGGATGTAAATGGTTCCCATCCCGTTGCTATAGATTTCAGTTGAGGCAAGATGCTTGCAAGCGCACACTCAAAGTGGCCTGAAATTATTCCAATCAGGCCACACTGCAGATGGGTCTCAGCTTGTACAGACACAAAGGTCAGTAGATTTGCAAAACCTTATCCCAACCACCAACAACCAAGTTGTTGCATTTGAATGTCAGCCATGTTACAGGAGCGCTTTAAAAGTGCTGCACCTATGACTACAAATAATGTCCTTGAGAAACTCATCTCCTTGCAGCTGGCGTGTTTCTGCAATGATGGAAACAGGAGCCAGAAGCATGAAAATCAGGAACTACTATAAAAATAGTATTAGCAAGGCAGTTAACAGGCTGTTAACTGCCTTAACTACGTGTCCCACCGGTTCCCGTCGGGTCAGTTCGGGAGCGGCTGACCCGACACTCAGGAAAATCGCGTGGGGGTGGGATGGAGGCGGGGTCGCAGCCCGACGCCATTTTTTCCGCTTTTCGCTGCCGACCCACCTCTAGACCCACCTCCAAACCCGCCTCCTCAGGGCTATCAAAATCGAGCCCTTAGTGTCTGTCTTTCGTCTGCCTTTGCCTTTCCTGCGCTACCCCAGTGGCTGCAGCATGGCTGGTGGAAGGCTGCTGACTTTCCGTTCGGGACACTGCAGATGGCCTTGCAGGATGACCTCGAGCAGCTCTGAGCCTAGAAGGCCCAGCTGTAGACTGCACCACCTCTGCATGGGCAGCAGCAGTCTGGACTGGCGGGCTGACAGGCAACAGCAAGGGCACTGGCGGAGTGGCAGTGGTGGAAGTACAAATGCTGTCGTCCTGAGAGAGGACAACAGGTTTGAGCTCCATGGAGCCTTGTAAAATCATTGTGGTCAATGCCAGTCATTCAGGCAGGCAGAAGTCCTGTTTCTCTTCACTTTTCTGGTGAGTGCACCAAAGAGGAAAATCCAGCACACTATGTAAAGATTTTCAAACAATTTGGTAACATTTCAGACAACATTGAAAGGTTCTATGGCAGGTTAATCCAAGTCAGATACATTACTGCAAAGGAATGTTATATGAATAGGCACTTTGACAGGTATCTCTCCTGCCATTCAAAGAATTGAATTGAATCCATTCATCCATGGAATGCTGTTAATAATGAAAGATGATGGCAGCTGTGTGTATTCCACCTAACAACCCAACATTCAACATGATCATCATTGCCAGATCACCCAGTCAACTGCTAAATAGAACAACCCATGGAAGCAATTGTTCTGTCTCAATGAATGAAAAAAGGGCATCATTTAAATCATTTAGCTCAAATTAGGCATCCCGCTTAACTATCACTGAGCATAATTGACATGGAGATGTAGACTAGGCTGATCTGTCCTCTTTAATAACAGGGAATTATGGTAACCAAACAGCAAGGGAGGGGAATCTGAAAGAAACAAATCAAAAAAAATACATGTTGCATACTTTCCTTTTCATAAATAATGATTAGACCTGAAGCTCACAGTTAACAATATGGCACATATATAACAGTAAACTGAAACTATTCAAGAGAATGCCTATCATATACAAACTCTTTTCAAACATTGACAGTCCATCTGCCTGGATTTTTTGCATATGAACATCCAATCAACTGTTCAAAGGCTGTTTTCCTCTCTCTCAGCAAGTTGCCTCTTCCACATTTCCAAAATCCTTGTATGTTGTGACAATGATGTGATGAGATGTTACTGGGTCATTCATACCATTATACTCTAATTTAATTGCAAAAGGACCTGCTTGAATGCTTTCAAGAATGAAACATCAATTATGCAGACTTAGTTTTCAGAGAACAATGAAGGCAGGAGATTTAGAAATGCTACTACACTTCCTGAATGCTATCAATTCAGAATCAGGCTCAATATTTTCACGTACAGTGCAGGTGTAGGGCAGCACTAAAGCAACGTTCAAATGAGATCGGAATTTACCATGTAGTGCTTTAAATTGCGAAAGTTTTACAGCATTATTTTTGTGAGGTCCAAAAGGATTATCACTAAGCTGCCTTAGCCATCTGTTTGCACATCATTGTGTCTCTAAGTAAAGCACTGGTTTGAAAACTCATCTCCCTGTAGATAACACAAAATAAAATGGCGGTGCTGCACCTATCTGTGCAAAATAGGGAAGGGATATGAGAATAGAATGGAAATCAGAGATCACGAGCATAGAGCTAGTCTATAAGTGGGCATGGATAGTAAGAAAAAAAGAACTTGCATTTATATAGTGCCTTTCATGCCCTCAGGATTTCTCAAAGTGCTTTATAGCTAAGGAGTTGATTTTGAAATATAGTCACTGTTTTAATGTAGAGAACACAGCAGTCAATTTGTGCACAGCTAGGTCCCGCAAACAGCAATGAAATAAATGATTATTTTGTTTTTGAGATGTTGATTGAGCAATGATGCTGGCCAGGATATCGAGAAAGCAGGAATTTTTACATCCCCCTGAGAAGGCAAATGGGGCTTCAGTTTAATATCTTATCAGTAAGATGGCTCCTCCAACAATGCAGCACTCCCCCAGTACTGCACTGAAGGATCAATCTAGATTATGTGCTCAAGCCCCAGAGTGGGGCTTAAACTCACAACCTTCTGACATAGAGGTACTAGTACTACCACTGAGCCAAGATGGCAAGGAGACAAAGAGTGATGATAGGAATCTAAAGAAAGAAAAAAAGCAGAAAGACAAAATAAAAACATCAGAGAAGTAGAAATGGTGAAAGCAAAAAAGTGAACCAGTAAAAGAAAAGCTAAACAGAAAAAGATACAAATTGAGAGAGTAAGCAGTCAACAATATTTTTAAAAATAG
The DNA here is from genome assembly GCA_030390025.1 of Squalus acanthias. Classification (NCBI taxonomy): domain Eukaryota; kingdom Metazoa; phylum Chordata; class Chondrichthyes; order Squaliformes; family Squalidae; genus Squalus; species Squalus acanthias. Next base: position 68,447,950 of record CM059431.1, read on the forward strand.
AGTGAAAACCCATTCAGTCTATCAAGCCTGCCCATCCTGAATCCAATGATGATTATTCTCACACACACCCCACCACTTATTGATCCCCTGTTTTAGGGACAACTCATTTCTTCCTCTCCTTCACCTGAAAAGAAATATGTATTGTTAACAATCTCTATTACCTGCAATCCTGCTACTCAATATATATCAATTCAGTCCTTTTTAAAAGGAGTCAATTAACACTGAAGCACTGCCTTCTCCAGGAGCAAAAGAGAAATTTTAAGAACGTGCAAGTAGAGGGAGATGAAGGAAGAAATAAAGTGAGATTATTTACACTAATTATCTCATTGCGAGCATGCAAGGAGGACCCAGAGAGCTAGACTGACAAGCTCCATTGCTTTAAGGAAAGGTGGTATATAAATACCACTTTCTTTCTTTCAATTTCAGCCCTGTTATACATTTGCTCAAGCAATTCTGTACTCATCCTTGTACCTCCCACAGAAAATCACAGACATAATAATCTGTAGATTTGAAAAGTTCTGGTTAGCCATGCTTTCATCCAGAATGAAATGTATCTTAAGTAGAAATCTAGCATGTAATTTTCAGTTCACAAAAGAGATAGTCAGTAATGAAGTGATAATGTGCAGAGCAGTTAACCCACTAGGAGTACAAACACATGATCTACAGAAGGTTATGAAAACTGACTATGAATTTCATTAAGAGTTTTCTGACAAACTCAGTTGTGGGTAATAAGCACAATAATCTATGGAGGGGAGTGTATTCTAGTGTAAATGCCTGTGGCCACTGCCGCTGACCCCTCTGAAGTTCGTGGAGCCATGGTGAGGATCCATGAGTAATGGGCCAGTTTGGAGGTGCATCTGGGACATTTCCAACACTTTCCTGCTGAAGAGGCTGGAAATGCCGACCGAAGCTTGTCAGGTGGGGAGTGGTGCTGTGTCCACCTTCTGGAAAATGGAGGAGGCAGACCCAACGGTCCCAGGGATTGATCACATTAGTCTAGGTAAGGTTTGGGACCTTTCAAAAGATCTCAATGAGACTCAGAGCAGCTATCAGCTGCTGAGATTTCCATTGAGGCCTTTTATGGGTGTAAAGGGTGGAATACCTGGGACAGCGCAGAAACTCCCCAGACATGCCCCGACTGGAAAATGGCTGAACTGAAAAACAATTACCACTTGGACGGTAATCCCATTGTAAAACCCGCCCAATTTTCATCTCGTTTTGTGATGCAAATCCGGCAGGTTCTACAATGTACAGGTCATCCACTCTGCCAGGTTACTGCTTGGGCAGTGAAGATGAAAATTTAACCCCTCCGCCCCCAGTGTTCCTGGACAATACATAAGCAGCAACAACTCTTGTGGTGTTGTAATTATGAGCTTGTAGAAGACCAATGACATATCTTTTACGTTGTAGCAGGTGGAGTCTTACGCGGACTGGACTAGCCTCAAACACTCCAACAACATTAACCCTTGGAACACCACTACTGAGTTATCGCACTGGCACGTGATCATACTTTTCAAGAGGCTCTGTTTTAAGTTTTATACTTTAAATACAAATCAAACATTGGCCAGAGCATATCAGAGGCATAATGATATCAATCTGTATAATTCTGAGCCCTGATTAGCTGACAAAATTGGGTTTTGGGGGCAATATTATCCAGAAGCCAAATTTTATAATATAGGTGTCACATCCAAATATATGCAAGGACCTTGGCGGGGGTGGGGGAGGCGAGGGGAGTGGGGGGGCGGAGAGAAAGACAGAAAGTGTAGACTGCACAGCTAATAAAGTCTGATTTTGGATAGTCAACATATTTACTAGTTTCCATGCAAATGAGACAACACTGACTGACAGGGAACGTTGAAAGTGAAGAAGCAGCTAACACCTTGAATTAAGGAAGTCACAGAATATTTAGAACAGAATGTGTATACTTGTAGAAATAAAGTAAGAGTGGAGTTAAGATTCAGACTTTGTTTAGATTCAGATTAAGGAGATCATATCCTAATAAATAGCTAACACTAGTATTGATTCGCAGTGTGATTTATCAAAGGCTTGATGCACCATTACTGAAAAGGCAGAAATGCTTCAATGGGTGAAATCGGATAACCAAAAGGACTGGGAGCCCATTATTGTACTAAGTACAGCATGAAAAGACCCTGGCCCTAAAACTCCCCATTGGGCAGAATCCCCGAGTAAGTAACGAAATGCGCCCATCAGGAACTTCCACCAATAATCCTGACGGACTTTTCGGAGTCAAGGAGAAGTGCCTCACTTTGGCTGCCAATGGTGGGTGCCTGCTTCACAAAGGGTACACCTAGAGCATGTGCCTGCTGGAAAGTGTCTGGCTGAATACTGCTGAACTGACGGGTGTTGGGGTTCCCCTCTCATGAATAGAATAACTTGGTGCCCCCTTTATTTATGTTTTTCTTCGTGGGGCTAGGTCATGATTTCACCTGAGTCAAAAGCAAGCGCAAGAAAGTTAAACAGATCCTTCAAAAGTGTTATTGTTGAAAAGCTACTAGACCAATAACATAGGTGCTTGGGAGATTAACATTTAATTCAAGCTGTTAGCTGCTTCTTCACTTTCAACGTTACCTGTCAGTCAGTGTTGTCTCATTTGCATGGAAACTAGTAAATATGTTGACTATCCAAAATCAGACTTTATTAGCTGTGCAGTCTACTCTTAATTTGAATTATGTTCATTTGAATTGAAATCATGCAAGAACACTTACCACTGAAATTTTGTGGCTTAATTCCAATCTCTTAATTCAAATTATTGGCAAATTTGTTGGTAAATGTTAATTCATCTTTTCACATTCAAATGCTTATGAACCAATTGTGCTGCCGACATTTTCTGATTTTGAATTTGTTTATGATTTACATGCATTTACAATTCTTCTTATCTATCTATATTGATAATATTTAAAATATCAAAACAAGATTTGGAGATCACTGTAACATTAGCTTTGAAATACAAGCGCGATTAAGTCTTTACATTTTGAAAATGGGGTTTGATCATTCGATTGCCACCTACAGTACTAGAATTTAAACTCAATTACTTCAATTAGACATAAGGTAATTTTAGTACTAATCCTTTTGATATTGATATCAATAGTACAGTTAGAAATTTCTGCGTTAATCTTTATAAATCCAACTGTAATCCATTTTTAATAGATTTGGAAATATCCTTTCAAAAACTGAACTTACACTCATTATCATTGTCAAAGTCATTTACATCTTCTCTGGTTAATTGACAAATTGATTCTGTCAATAAACTGTCTTCATATTCATAAAGCTCCTTGATCCAAATACTCAGTGTGTTTCTATGAGAAATGGCAATGTAAATTAGCTCTTCTGCTTCTGAGCACGTATCAATTGTTTTTGTAGTGCTCAGTCTGTGCACACTTCTTCCATCAGCAGCTCTTACTCTCGATCTCAAGAAGCAGAAGTGCAGAACTCTCCAATTTGTGACTCATCTGTCTAATCAACGTGGACAAGGAAAAACATAGCTAGGATACTATTTAAATTCAGTTAATAGTAACATTGAGGAAATGGTGAATATTGTAATGGAAGAATGCCTAATTTGTGTCAGCTTGGCACAGTTGTATGACTCTTGCCTGAATTAGAAGATTGTGGGTGCAAAGCCCACATTAACACATAATTCTAGGCTGACACTTCAATGTCGTATTGAGGGATCTCTACATTGTCAAAAGTGCCATCTTTTGGATGAAACATTCAACTGAGGCCCCATCTGCCTGTTTAGGTAGACATAAAAGATCCAATTATTGAAAGAGAGTAGAGAATGTATCCTGGCCAACACTTATCCCTCAAATAACACAGATTATTTATCTCATTGCGAATTGTGGGACCTTGCTCCGTGCAAATTTTGAGTTTGCCTACAAAACGACAGTGAATTACAAAAAAAATCATTGGCTGTGAAATGCTTTAGGATGCTCTGAGATTGTGAAAAATACAATATAAATGCAAGTTTTTTTTTGCTTCTATGCTTTGCAGCAACCATTGCGCAGTAGTCTAAAGAGCAAGAGATGGGGAAAGCTATATATTGCATATCTGAAATATCTGAGCAATCTCATGTAGGCATTTCAATAAATGTAAGGGGCACACTTTTTATGGCCAATGCTATTCTTCTTATTTTTAGTTATTACTAAGGTACATGTTTGGGTTTGAATATTTAGAAGAAATAAACTGGAGAGAGGGCTAACACTATTATTAAGAAAGGGTTTAGGGCTTTTGAATGAGGAGATACAGGGGCTGATTTTGTTGCGCCATCTCCTTCGGGGCTCTATAAGGCGGAGTGCATCTTTAGTGAACTCCAACTGCAATGGCCCGAACCCACCCGCATCTCTGGGTTCAGGTTATTATTCTGCCAGCAGTGTGCCCCTGGGGCAGGCCTAACCCCTGAGAAAGAGGTGGAAGTAGGGCCACTGTTGCAGGTCTGAGAGGCCTTTAGCAGTGGGAATGGCTGCCTGCTTCAAGCCTTCTGGTTGTTGTCCAAAAACTGAAGATTCATGGAGAAGTTGAAAATAAGGTAAAGAGGGTATGATGGATCTCTGCCTCCTTTTTCTCTCCTTTGTATTTGGAAACTGAACATTCCCCAGGTGCATTGGATGTGAAAATCAGCCCCAGAGCTTTGGATGATAGGAGATCAGTTGGTTAGGATACAAAGGTATGACATATCGAAAGTGAAATTAATAACTGAAAATTGCTATCGATCATCAGGATAAGAGGAAAAATGTATTTTGAAATTATCAGAACAAATGTAAAATCAGGAAAAAGGAGTGTGATAATTAAGGGTAAATATAATTATCCTACATTTAAATGAATTTGACCAAGATAATTGTCCTAACAGCGTATTTATGGAGTCCATGCATGGTTGCTTCCTGACACCGTGAGGTAAATTTTCATCTTCACCACCTGGGCAGTAATCCAACGGAATAGCTTGCCTGCCTGCTATAGAACCCATCCGATTGTGATCCTATTGAAATCAATGGAACGAAAATTGGGCAGGTTCTACAACAGGTGGGTGATCCACTCTACCAGATTATCACTCACACGATGAAGATGGAAGTTTGCCCCAGGATAGAATCATAGAAATTTACGGTACAGAAGGAGGCCATTCGGCCCATCATGTCTGTGCTGGCCGAAAAAGAGCTATCCAGCCTAATCCTCTCTGCTAAGGGAATTGGGTCCTTCCTAGCCACTCTATCTAGGCCCCTCATAATTTTATACACCTCAATCAAGTCTCCCCTCTGCCTCCTCTGTTCCAAAGAAAACATCCCCATCCTGTTCAATCTTTCCTTATAACTAAAATTCTCCAATCCTGGCCACATCCTCATAAATCTCCTCTGTACCCTCTCTAGTGCAATCACATCATTCCTGTAATGTGGTGACCAGACCTGTATGCAGTACTCTAGCTGTGGCCTAACTAATGTTTTATACAGTTCAAGCATAATCTCCCTGCTCTTATATTCTATACCTCGGCTAATAAAGGAAGGTATCCCATATGCCTTCTTAACCTTATCTACCTGTCCTGCTACCTTCAGGGATCTGTGAACATGCACTTCAAAGTCCCTCTACACTTCTCAGTATCCTAACATTAATCATGCCCCCTACATTGAAGTCTAAATCATTGATATATACCACAAAAAGCAAGGGACCTAGTACTGAGCCCTGCGGAACCCCACTGGAAACAACCTTCCTGTCACAAAAACACCCATCGGCCATTATACTTTGCTTCCTGCCACTGAGCCAATTTTGGATCCAACTTGCCACTTTCTCTTGGATCCCATGGCCTTTTACTTTTCTGACCAGACCTGGCGATTTATGTTGCAAGAGAAACTAGGAAAGAGGTCATAGATCTAAGATTTCTTAGTGAGTTCAGATGGTGAAAGATTTAGATGTAAAGTAACATAAACATGAAGCCATTACATTTTACATTGATTTGGAGCTGCAGATAATGAAATGAATAGATTAGATTTTGAAAAGTTTGTTTTAAAACCACGGGGAATTGATTTGGAAAAGCAGTATATGGTAAAAGTAACTACCTAAAATTGGAAAATCTAGTCACGTGTCCTGTTGGCTGCATCTATTTACAACACAGTGGTGCAAATACCTCATTTTTCCTATTCTCACCGACAGGAAGTGGGAGCACAACCTGTATCTGGACCTAACCTGAAACCCTCACCCTAAAATACCCTCAAACAAGATCCGTATTCTGAGCTTAACCTAAACCAGATATACTCTCTTTCAAGAATCCAACAAATGCCTTGAATCCCAACTTTCAATGCTAAAGCCAACTCATAACACTCAAATAAACTGCACCCACGGAGCAACCAACCCTAATATAGGAAGTCACAGTTTGATGTGGACTAAAATCAACCCCACTACCATAACCCCAGTTGGGGGTAAGAAAAATTACCAGAAAAAAAAGGATAATGGCAAGTAAAAGAGGACAAAAAGCAATGGAAAGCATGAGCCAAACAAAAGTGGCAGGCACGAGTGAAACAAAAAAATCAAGAAATGAGAATAAAAACACAAGAGGGGTCAACCACGCTCCTGCCCGCACTCTAACCCTGACCTGCAGCAACAGCAGAAGTGGATTTTGGTTGCTGCAACCACGCTTTCCATTAATACAGTGTCTGAAATTTCATTTATACCCTCTCATCATGGTCCTCAGATTTGGAGGACGAGCAGCCGCGGCAGCAGCAGAACCAGGCACACCAGCAGCACCAACAACAAGAGCGGCAACCTTCTCCTGAGCCACCTGATGCTGCACAGGGCAGAGGCCGTCAGCTCAGGGCTGCACCGCGCCGCAGGAGATACCCCCAACACAGGGTTTACAGGCAGAGGATGAGCTTCCTCAACATGACTGAGCAGCAGTACCAAAGGAGGCTGAGTCTTTCACGAGAGGTGGTCGCAGACACCTGCACAAATCTGCACCAAGACCTGCAGCCCAGAGGAATGGGTGGACAATCCTTACCAGTGGCTGTCGACGTCAACACCGCCCTCAACTTCTTTGCGTCAGGGTCCTTCCAGGGATCATCTGCAGACATCAGCGGCATCTCCCAGTCGGCTGCCCACAGATGCATAATGCAAGTTACCGATGCCCTGTTTGGCAAGTTGGCCAATTACATCTGTAAGGGGTTTGCGGCGTGCTTGTATCGTAGACGGTGCTGGTGCGAGGTTAGGCCTTCGTTGCCTAATACTATTGCTTGCTCTGGTCTCCGGCCAGCCTTGTTGCAATAAGCACCTGTGAGTGGTTCGACCCACTCGCCCTTACGGTTCTAACACTGGACTTAGGTGCGAGAGCAGTAATGCAGAGAAAAACTCAAATAGACCCGGTTGAATAGTACGAAATGGAAATCTTTATTGCATAGCGTCCAAAATCATGAAGTACATGTCATAGGTGCAAATTAACGAGAGTACGAGTATACATACATTCATAAAGCTTGGTCTATGGTAATGAAGAACGCACGGCACATCGTAAAAAGGGGAACACATTATACTTTATCCTTAATAAAACCACCCTCCCCTAGCAATACCTACACTACATCTAGATTTGTAGGATCGGGAAACATGCTCACCACTCGTGATACTTCGGAGAATTTTAAAGTGAGGCACTCGGCTCGTTTCGCTGCAGCGCCTGACTGTCACGTGCTTGGAGGGGTCTCTGTACCCCATTTGTTTATCTTCGCTGCTGCGGCAAGCAGGCTGGGCTCCCCGTTGTCATGAAGAACTCGACAGCACTCAGGCCCGGCTGTAGAACTCAAAGAAAAGTCTTCCTGTACCGACACCAGTTGTCGGTAGAATTCAAAGAAGAGTCTTTGACCGGTTCGTGCAATAACCTGTAGAGTTCAAGAAATGGGTCTTATATTTTCGGGCGCGGTCGGGGTTTACTGACCGCGGTGGCACGTGGATTCTTCTTCTTCTCTTGTCATTTCGTCTTGTCTTGTTGGGCCTTCGGGTCCAAACACCGTTTACCGACTCTCGGGATGGTGCACCCGGTCACTTGCCTTTGTCGAGGCGGCTCGTTCCGATTGAGCTCCACCCAACATTCGAACAACCATCCAGTGCGGCTAAAGTCCAGAGTCAACAGAGTCCAGAGAAACAGAAGGCTGCTCGTCCAGCAGAGCGATACCCAAGGATCAGAATAGGAGAATAAGAGTTCAGCCCGAGTCAAGAGTCAGCAGAGATAAGAGACCGATGGACATTTGTTCACTATAGTTATAGTGCTGTGTTCCCTTATCTCCCGCCCAAATCTTAATGTTTGTCCTTTGTGAAATATTGGCGCTCAAAACTCCCAGCATGGGGCGATTCTTGTCTTTAACGGGTTTCGGTAGCACCTGAAACTGGCCAACTACCCGTTAATGTTTTCCTCATTGTTGAACCAGCTAGGAGCCTCCCTGGCTGGGTTTTGGGGGCCCCCGAATACTGGTTTAATCACCCGAGAATGGCTCTCTCATTGTAGAGCCGTGGGGGTATTTGTGTATTGATGTGTCTGGATGGGCCTTCGATTGCCCAGTACAATGGTCCTTACTTGTGCATGGAAAACGATTCCAGCATTCATATCTTTTGCTATTGTCACAAATGCAAACAGGTTGCATCCTGTCTTTATCAGTGCTTATCGAGTATGATCCCGTCTTATATTGAAATGTTTATTCGAACGCCATCTTGTCTGCCCACTGTAATTCTGGAAGCTTCTGCCACGATGCGCGGTGGCCATTTTACAGGCTTCTGTGTCCTTTATATCATGACAGCATTTCGTTTAAATAAACTGATCAAACGAATCTGCTTCTATCTTGTTATTTCGAATCGCGATAATTGCGAAACTTTACACATCCACTTCTCAACGGATGAAGCAAGTGTAACCGTGCGGGCGGATGAGTTTGCCAATATGGCAGGCTTCCCAAATGTGCAGGGCGTCATCGACTACACAAATGTGGCCATTAGGGCCTCCTATCACAACCCAGCAGCATTTGTGAACCACAAGGGTTTCCACTCCCTTAACGTGCAGCTGGTGTGTAACCACAGGAAGAACATTATGCATGTGTGCTCAAAATTCCCTGGCAGTTGCCATGACTCGTATGTCCTGCGCCAGTCTACTGTGCCTCGGCTCTTCAATCCGCCAACCCAACTTTCCGGATGGCTACTTGGAGACAAGGACTATCCCCTGAAGACGTAACTAATGACACCAATGAGGAGGCCATCAAACGAAGCTGAGGAGCGGAACAATGAGAGCCACATTTCCACCAGAAGCATCATACAGCAAACCATAGGATTGCTCAAAATGCGCTTCAGTTGCCTGGACAGATCTGGTGGAGCCCTACAGTACGCACCAGCCAGGGTCTCCAGAATCATTGTGGTCTGCTGCGCCCTGCACAACATCGCACTGCAGCGTGGCTTACCGCTGCCTGCGGAACAAGTGGCAGAGCGCACAGCCTCAGAGGAGGAGGAGCAGGAGGAAGAGCCGAATCAGGCTGCAGATGAGGAACACCTGATGGAGGCGGCTGTCCCAGTGCTACCAGCATGCGACCTCATTGCTGGCCGTCAGGCAAGGGATGAACTAATCCATGCCAGATTTGCGTAACTTTACGCTGTACATACATGTGGCTGGCACATGCACATGGTTGGCAGGATCTCCATTCCACACAATACAGTATCTGAACAATGAACTATGCATTCCTATCACTCTCCCCACCATCACTGCAGATGAAAGGCACCCTCAACCCTCACTGTGACACATCCAAGTCTGAGCGCACATAGGGCAACACATTGAAACATTCACATCGCAGAACTTTAATACACTAGAAATAAACATCGCAAACGTAAATTGGTATACTATGAAATCACCCAAGTGACTACCCTTGTGACTACTTGTGTTTTAGCTTTCTCTTACGTGTGCTTCTACGTGGCGCTTCCCCTGTGGCTTCAGCAGATGTAGAGGCAGCGTGCTCACTTCCCTGCTGCGCCTGCTTGGATGCCTTTGGCGGGCGTCCTCTGGGTTTGGAAACCTTGGAGGGCTCCGCAACAGTCTGCTCCTCCTACGGCTGTGCAGGGGCGGAGACAGCCATTTCAGTTGGGTGAGGAATCTGGGGCTCTGACCGAGGGCTCCGCAGTGGCATGGGAGTGTGAGTGCTTGGAGAGGAGCCCCCACTTCCTTGTTGTCGACCACCACCATCCCTCTCATGGGTCACCTGCACTTCACTGCTAGCAAGTAGCTGGAGAGCACCTTGTTGAACATCAGTGGGGCCATGAGGATCTATTTCTGTGCTGACATTCCTCAAAACAAGGACGTCAATCAACCTCTGGTTTCACTCCTCAATAGATGCCCATCTATCCTCCATATATGACCATCTATTTAGAAGTGTTACCATGTTCTCCTGAGTCTGGCGATTTATGTCCTTCCATGGAGGTTGCCATCCTTTCCATGGCAGTACCTACATTCGCCAATGCGTGCACCACGGCATTGCTCATGTTTGAGATGGACTCCTCCATTCTCTGCACACTTGCAGTTACCATGGTTGCAAATCCAGTCAGAGCCTCCTGCACTTGTTCCTGGAGTTCCAGCACCGCTCTCTTTCTGGATGGCCCCAGAGGCTCAGCGTCTACATGCAGCTGAGCAGAGCTAGGAGCACCCTACGGCCTCCAACGAGGACTCTCCACTGCTGTCCCTGTCTTACCATCTGCTCATGTTCACTTGTGACTTGTGAGCCACCAGGTGACAACACTACTCTATCTCACAAACTACCCAATGAGGTGTGTGCCTCTGCGCTGGTGCTGGGTGCGCTCATTTCTGGTGACGCTGCTCCCTCAGAGGCTGCAGGTTCCCCTGAGGAGTCCTCCGGCTTTTCCTCATGGACAGTGGGGAGGGGGCTCTCAATGGTCCTGTGGAGGAGTAAAGGCATGAGTTAGACATGTTATATTTAGGTAGCAGACACATCCCATTGTATAGATGATCATAACTATATTTTTATGAGCATCAGATGCCATATCAGTCACTCATGAAAACAAAATGATAGGTTTGCAAATCAATTCTGTCACCAGCTTGCTGTACTGCGCCCATCTCTCCGTCGCCCACTTCCAGCTCCTCTGCACCTCCCACGATCTCCAGATCTGCCTCCTCAGTGTTCGTTATATGCACCAGGGATGGTGGCCCTCGTCCTGTCCTCCCTCTCTCCCTCTTATTGTGGGCTCTCTTTTCCTGCAATGAGGGACATAAATGGAGTTTCAGCGAGATTGATTAAGAATGGATAACATAGATGTTAAGAGGGAGACAAAGATGGAGTGAGGTGCCAATACCAAGGTCCCTCCCTGTGCATTGTTAGTTGTTGTCATTGCATAACAGTGAGATCGAGTGTGAGGGGTGCATAGTAGGATGATGAAGTGATTCTGTACACAGAGAGAGAGAGAGGGATGGGTGAGGGTGCAAGGGATGTTAGGGTCAGTTGGGATGTGCAGGAGTAGGTTGCCAATGCAGAGTGATAGGGATGAGAAGAGATGGGAAGCAGACTGAAAGTAAGTGTGATGTTATACTCACTTTTGCTGAATGCATCAGATCATTGAACCTTTTTCTACACTGCACCCAGGTGCCTGTACAGACCGACCTTGCACTGACCTCCTCAGCATTTTGCAGCCAGGCTGTCTTTGTGTGCTGAGGAGGCTTCCTCCGTCCATTGGAAGGGAAGAGGACCTCCTTTCGTCCTCTTACTCCCTCCACAAGAGCATTGAGGGAGTCATCATCGAAATGGGGAGCAGCCTTGGACCATTGAGCTGCCATTCCTGTAGCATCCAGCATTCAGAAGCAGAAGAAAGCAAGTGAAAATCAAAGGGGACATGGCCCCCTTAAATATCCAGGCTCCTAGCGCGTCATCAAGCGCAAGCAGCCGACCCGCACCCACTGATTGGGCCGACGAGCGTGCACATCGGCCTTAATGAGGCCAATCTAGAGAAAATCATTAATGGAGGGCGGCTGCGACAGGGAGCAGGACCGGAACCCGCTGAAGACCGAACCCACCACCATCCCGCCTCCGGGCAGAAAAGCCAGCCCGAAGTGTTGTAAGGAGAGATTTTGTTGCAGTAAAGTTGCAGTTCATGCATAGCTTGTTTTGGGAAAGGTTTGGATGAGGTGGCAAGAAGGCAGCTATGTGAATTGAGCACTGAGATCATTAGGGATCCTATTCTTATCAAGCTGACCTCTTAAAGGAAGGCAGATACTGACCATCCAATGTTTCCCCCTTTTTCTGGTAACTTGCTGCATTTTACCCTGTGCATTAGTTGTTTTTACTGGGAACTCCAACTCCCAGTATTTGTTCATTTTTTTAAGTGTTAGTCCCCCTATGTTTTTAACACCACCCCCAGTATTTCTGTTTTTAAGTAAAGCTCGTCTATGCTTTTAACTCGCACTCCCAGTATTTCTGTTTTTAAGTAAAGCTCGTCTATGCTTTTAACTCGCACTCCCAATATTTCTGTTTCTTTTAGTCTTGCTCACACTTCTGGCATTTTTTACTCTCACTCGATCTTTCTATGTCTGAGTCTGTTCCAGGGTTTTTTTTTATTGTTGCTCTTCTGCTGTTTTTAATTCTATTTTCACTTTGCTTTATTCTGCCATTGCACAGACTGTTAAAGGTCCTAAGACTGCCCTGTACAATATTATTTCTATTATTATATTATTTCTGCTTTTTCTCCCTACGTTTTTTCTCTCCATTCCCTTCATTGTAACAGGCCAAGCTCCTTTTCTGCTCAGACCTCATCCCACTAACCTCTTCTGTGCTCTCCACTCACCACCACCAAGTTCTCTGGAAGCCCCTAAATTTCCTTCTGAAACTTTCAACACATCATGTCGCTCACCTTTTACTACCCACTTACCACCACAACCTTCTTTTCTACTCACTACAACCAACCTCTGCAGACCCAACTATTTCCTACCCTAATGTTTCATGCCCTGCAGCCACTTCGGTGTAATTCCCCAACCGACCCCCTTCCAACTGTCACATATCGAACCAAACATTTCCATTGAAATCGCTACAGATACTGACAGTCACACAGATAATAACTTTTTCTTCAAAGTTTTACAACATCATTTCTGCATGAGTCACTACATACAACTTGCATTCAATCCTTTATAATTCCACTTTTTATATACACACCATATATACATTACAGAGAAATTCTGCTTCAGCCCACAATTTTCTGGCCATTCACTTTAATGGAAGGAAAATCATAGGCTGGTGAGCGCAGAAGTGGAATTTATACCCTGACATATGTAAATACACTTACTGTACAGTATATATACTTCATTTATTTTACTTCAATTTCCTTTTTGCAAAACCTCTACAATTATACAAAAACCTTCAAATATACAATTTCATCCCAATTTCCAATTTGTTGCATTCATTTTATTATAATATTTCTATAGATCTAAAATGACACATTCTCGATTATACTATCTAATCTTCCTGTCCTTATCAACAAATCTACCATCTAAGGTAACTAGGGTAATGGTTATCAAAGGTTTTATTACTAAGAACAGAGACAACATGCAATGTTGGACCATTGTATGAGTAGCTGAAGCAAAGGAGTGTGAATTATTTTATGTTGCAACAATTTATGGATCAAAAGCTTGCCTTTGGGTGCTCATTATATTGAAATCCTTTAAAAAAATGCTACTGATCCTCCTGAACATAGAAAAGCTATCATCTAAAAGCCATAGAAGCTGACAGGTGCATTAAACTACCAATAATACAGGAATCACTTTACCCAGGCTGTGTGTTCAGATTGTTTGCTTTTTTAAATACCATGACTTGGAGTTAATAATGCATTTAGCCTGGGAGAAGTGCCCTTTATTTTATAATGGGAATTACTTTTTAGATGAGCTTGAATTTTCCCCGAAAGATTCAGCAACTGCAAACTATTTGTGGACAAGTGACAATGGACCTGCGCACCAGCAGCATGAAATGTGGCCCCGAGTGCCCATCACATCATGTGGAAGTGCTGTACGCTAATTGTTACTCCCTAGCAAAACTTTAGAAAGCCCAAGGAAATTGCATTCAGCATTCCAGAAAGCAAATCCACACTGGCGAGACAAAAATAAGCCTGCAGTCCCAAGCTTCTGTATCCCTTAATGATATGAAGCAGCCTTCAACACATGATGATTAACGATCTCCACTTATTTAATTTCTTTTGTCAGACTCAATAAACATCCCCCTCCCTTTCCTCAGAGAAGTGTGCCTCGGAAGTTATGTCATGGAGCAAAAGGTACAACTCTTGCTATAGGGTGCATCTGGTTATGTAGCTGATGTTGGTTTGCCAAAGCTATTTAGCACTGGGTACACAAATTGGCTACTGACAGTGGCGAAACTGGACACTGTCGTTGGTCTTGCATTAGCATAAGCAAGACCAATGGTGAATTCCAGTGGACCAAAAGTCCTGCTCTGAGGTTAGAAACATTTCAGTTCTTCAGCTATTTTTATTGAACCTGACTAATAGAATCAAATCCCACATTTGTCACAAACTGTTAGTAAATTGATATGCTACATACCACAGCAGGTCTGAGTGGTAAGATGTTGCAGTGTCAGGTAGATATTTAATTTCAGTACCCATAACTTAATCTAGATCAAGTAAGTAGTCAAGAAACTACACTGTAAATTAAGTTACCAAATTACAAATTTAATTACATTTAATTAAATAAAACAAGGTCATATAGGGATGGCAGTGCAGGCGGTGTGCTGCAACTGCAGCATGTGGGAGTTTGTGGAGAGCTTTGTGATCGTGGACAACCACGATTGCAGTAAGTGCCTGCATCTTGAGGAACGTCAGCTCAGAGTTTTTGAGCTGGAGTCTGAGGTGCAGACATTGCAGGGCATCAGGGGTGGGGAGAGTTACTGGACACTGTGATCCAGGAGGCAGTCACACCCCTTAGGTTAGGTAGTGGTACAGGTCTGGTTAGTCATGCCATGGGATCTCAGAGATGCCGTAATTGTGACCATCTTCAAGAAAGGTGACAAGTCCGATTGTGGTAATTACAGAGGTGTTTCCTGCTGCCTGCCACAGGGAAAGTTATCGCAAGAATCCTCCTCAATCGCCTTCTCCCAGTGGCTGAAGAGCTCCTCCCAGGGTCGCAATGCGGATTCCGCCTACTAAGGGGCACAATGGACATGATCTTCACCACACGTCAATTACAAGAGAAATGCAGGGAACAGCACCAACCGCTGTACATGGCCTTCTTTGACCTCACAAAGGCTTTCGACACCGTTAACCGTGAGGGATTATGGAGTGCCCTCCTCAAATTCGGCTGTCCTCAAAAGTTTGTCACCATCCTCCACCTGCTTCACGACAACATGCAAGCCGTGATCCTGACCAACGGTTCCAACACAGACCCAATTCACGTACGGACCAGGGTCAAGCAAGGCTGTGTCATCGCACCAACGCTCTTCTCGATCTTCCTTGCTGCAATGCTCCATCTCACCCTCAGTAAGATCCCCGCTGGAGTGGAGCTAATTTACAGAACAAACGTGAAACTGTTCAACCTCTGTCGCCTCCTGTCCAGATCCAAGGTCATCCCATCCTCTGTCGTCGAATTACAGTATGCAGACGACGCTTGTGTCTGCGCTCACTCAGAGGTCAAACTCCAAACCATCGTCAACACCTTCACCGAAGCGTAGGAGAGCATGGGCCTTACACTAAACATCTGTAAGACAAAGGTCCTCTACCAACCTGCCCCCGCCAGACAGTACTGCCCCCGATTATCAAAATCCACGACAAGGCCTTGGACAACATGGACCACTTTCCATACCTCGGGAGCCTACTGTCAACAAGGGCAGACGTTGATGACAAAGTCCAACTCCGCCTTCAGTGTGCCAGTGCAGCCTTCGGTTGCCTGAGGAAGAGAGTGTTTGAAGACCAGGACCTCAAACTCGGCACCAATATCATGGTCTACAGAGCTGTAGTGATACTCGCCCTCTGTATGCCTCAGAGACATGGACCATGTACAGCAGGCACCTCAAAGCACTGGAGAGGTACCACCAATGCTGCCTCCGCAAGATCCTGCAAATCCATTGGCAGGATAGGCGCACCAACATCAGTGTTCTCGCTCAGGCCAACATCCCCAGCATCGAAGCTTTGACCACGCTCGATCAGCTCCGATGGACAGGCCACATTGTCCGCATGCCCGACACGAGACTCCCAAAACAAGCGCTCTACTCGGAGCTCCGACACGGCAAGAGAGCCCCAGGTGGGCAGAGGAAACGCTTCAAGGACACCCTCAAAGCCTCCTTGAAAAAGTGCAACATCCCCACCGACACCTGGGAATCCTGGCCCAAGACCACACAAAGTGGAGGAGAAGCATCGGGGAAGGCGGCGAACACCTTGAGTCTCTTCGCCGGGAGCAAGCGGAAGCCAAGCGCAAGCAGCGCAAGGAGTGCACATCAACCCAAGCACCCCACCCACCCGCCCCTTCAACCACCGTCTGCCCCACCTGTGACAGAGACTGTATGTCCCGCATTGGACTCATCAGCCACCTGAGAACTCATTTTTAATGTGGAAGCAAGTCATCCTCGGTTCCGAGGGACTGCCTAAGAAAAAGGAGGTCAGGGCCAGGAGGGAGTGTCTGCAACTCAGGCAGGTCAGGGGACCCCAGGTGCAGTGCTGGAGGAGCCTCAGCCTTTGCCCTTGTCCAACAGGTATGAGCTTCTTGCTGCCTGTGTGGATGAGGGAAAAGCCTGCCAGATGGATGAGCAAGCTGACCATGGCACCATGGTGCAGGAGGCCATTCAAGTGGAGGGAGTGAAAGGGAATGTAGTTGTGGTAGGGGAAAGTATAGTCAGGGGGATAGATACTGTTCTCTGCAGCCGCGACCGAGAGTTCCAAAGATTGTGTTGCCTGCCCGATGTCAGGGTTAAAGACATCTCCTCTGGAGGATAACTTGGAGTGGGAGGGGGAGGATCCAGTTGTCGAGGTCCACGTAGGAACCAATGACATAGGTAGAACTAGGAATGAGGTCTGCTGAGGGAGTTTGAGGAGTTAGGATCCAAATCAAAAACCAGAACCTCAAAGGTAATAATCTCTGAATTGTTACCTGAGCCACACGCAAATTTGCATAGGGACAAACAGATTAGAGGTGGCTCAAAGAGTGGTGTGGGAGGAAGGGGTTCAGTTCATGGGGCACTGGCACCAGTACTGGGAAAGAGGGAGCTGTTCTGTTGGGATGGGCTCCAATTAAACCAGGCTGGGACCAGTCTCCTGGTAAACCGAATAACTAGGGCAGTAGACAGGGCTTTAAGTTAATGAAGGGTGGGTAGGAAAATTCAGGAAAGAGTAAATTTAAAAGTAGCAAGAAAAATGTCAAGGCTCTAGAGCAGAGTAGAGTTTTGGGTAAAAATAAGCAGAGTGGGTCAGGAAGGGACAGAGAGAGTAACAAAATAATAAGGCATCAGTGACTAAGGTGGCATCAGGGAAAAATAGAAATGTCAAAGTGAAAGGCACTATATCTGAATGAACAAAGCATTCACAACAAAATAGATGAATTAATAGCGCAGATAGAAATTAATAGGTTTGTTCTAATAGCCATTACGGAGATGTGATTGCAACGTGGCCAAGGTTGGGAACTAAATATTCCAGGATACTTAACTTTTAGCAGAGATAGGCAAAATGGAAAAGGAGCAGGGGTAGCCCTGATAATAAAGGATGGCATAAAGACAGTAGAGAGAAAGGATCTTAGCTCCGAAAATCAAGAAGTAGAATCAGTTTGGGTGGAGCTAAGAAACAGCAAGGGGCAGAAAACATTGGTGGGAGTTGTTTATAGGCTCTCAAACAATAGTTGTAATGTAGGGTAGAGTATAAATCAGGAAATTAGAGGCTCACGTAGCAAGGGTAATACATTAATCATGGGGGACTTTAATCTACATTTAGACTGGGCAAACCAAATTTGCAGTAATAGTGTGGAGGATGAATTCATGGAATGTATGCAAGATAGTTTTCTAGATCAGTATGTTGAGGAACCAACTAGAGAACAAGTTATTTTAGATCTAGTATTGTGCAACAAGAAAGGGTTCATTAATAACCCTGTAGTAAAGTGGCCTTTAGGGAAGAGTGACCTTAATATGATAGAATTTTTTATTGAGTTTGAAAGTGATTTCGTCAAATCCGAAACTCGGGTCTTAAATCTAAACAAAGCAAACTACGTAGGTATGAGGGGCGAGTTGCCTCAGGTAGATTGGGAAACTACATTAAAAGGTATGATGGTAGAGAAGCAATGGCTAGCATTTAAAGAATTAATATACAATTTACAACAAATATATATTCCTTTAAGGCACAAAGGGGGAGAAATTCGGTATCGCCCCGTTTGGGGTGAAATTATCGGCCGGGCGCAAAGTTTAGCGCCTGGCGCTAATTATCGCCTCCGACTGCAAACTTGGCTTCTATCACCCCTGGAGGTGATTGGAGCGCTAACTCAGGCGCTACACACCTGTCCTAAGGCGCTAACGCTGAGGAGCGAGGCGCTAACTCAGAGCACGGGCGAAGCGCAGGTGATGTCAGTTAGCAATGGAACACAGACACACTGGCGCCGGCCAGTTCTTAAAGGGGAGGATCGATCTTGCTCTCCAGCCATACCCTGCTCATTGCAGGCTTGAATCAAGTCGTGGACAGACCTGTGCCTGAAATTCCCAGCCACACTTTGCATACAGTAAGGGCTATTCAACTATGGGAGGCACATCAGGCAAGAACATGGCTGCATGCATTAAGGGCTATTCATCTATGGGAGGCACATCTGGCAAGACCATGGCTGCATGCATTAAGGGCTATTCAACTATGGGAGGCACATCAGGCAAGAACATGACTGCATACATTAAGGGCTATTCAACTATGGGAGGCACATCAGGCAAGACCATGGCTGCATACATTAAGGGCTATTCAACTATGGGAGGCACATCAGGCAAGACCATGGCTGCATGCATTAAGGGCTATTCAACTATGGGAGGCACATCAGGCAAGACCATGGCTGCATATTTACTCAGACGCCGTCCTTTTTCTTGCAGGTCAAGCTATCTCATAACAGGAGACAGCAGCAACGGACGGGTGGAGGGCCACCTCAGCTGCAACCCCACAGCAATCTTGAGGCGCGTGTCCACAGGATTGTGGCAAGTCAGGTGATCGGTCCCGTCGCCCCTGGAGAGGACGACCCCGTTCAGGACAGCAATGGTAAGGTCATCAGCTTTCTCTCCTCTCTCATTCCACTTGTCCCTCACAATACCAGCCTTTTACACTTTCAATCCAACTTACTAAATCGCGCCACTCCTTCCTCCCTTACTGTACCCCTGTCCTCACACTAGAGCCACTCTTGTACCTCCCTGCTTTCAGATGGTGAGTCACCAGCTGCGGAGACGGGCCCTGAAGCTGCCAGTGGGAGCGAAGCTGCAGGCGAGGAGGAAGAGCAGGCCGGAGCATCAGCGCCACCCTCTCCCGAGGAAGCCCATGCCCACACTGGGACCATGTCTTCCTTGGAGGGGAGCAGGGGGAAGGGTCTGATGAGGGTGAAGCTCTGGGACCCAGCGGGCTGCAGCAACACGATGGGGGTAGGGAAGCTCGGGGGCCTTCTCCCCGGAGGGAGAGTAGGCCAACGAGTCCTGCTGCACTGGACGCAGAGGAGCGTCTCATCGCTGAAATGAACACCCAGTCAGCTCATGGGTGCAATGCGAAGGGTGCACAAAAGCATTGATGGACTGGCAAGAAGTGTGGAGCACTCCGCTGCAGCACAGGCAGACGCAATGCAACTGCTTAGTGCTGCAATTCAGTCACTGGCTGCCGTGATCCAATCTCAGACTGCTCTCATGCAGTATCAGATTGAGGCCACGCAAGCACTGACTGCTGCCATCGTCGCTGGTTCGGAAACATTGCCCCGGGGCTCTCACAGCGCCGCAGCAGGCCGGCAAACTGTGCTCCAGCAGATTGCTCCGGATGCTGAGGTGCTGCCCCGTGGGAGTGCCAGTGTGTCGGTCGAGCAGGGAGGTGCTGTCCTCTCTCGACGAAGGAGCGAACTGCTTCGAAAGCTTGTAAAATTAAATAAATCTGTTGGACTATAACCTGGTGTTGTGCGACTTCTCATTTTTCTCTCAAGAGGACAGCATTCCTGCTGCCACCACTGTCACTTCCCCATTGCACTTGCCACCATCTGTAGCCCAGACTGCTGCCGCCCCTGCAGAATTGGTGCAGTCTGCAGCCGGGCCCTCCAGGCCCAGAGCTGGTTGAGGGCGTCCTTCAAGGGCATCTGTAGTCTCAGGATCTGACATTCAGCAGCCTTCCACCAGCCTTGCTGCAGCCACTGGGGCCCCATTATAGAGGAGCTGTAGGGTGGGAAGGGGGCAAGTGGGCAAGGGAAGGAGATCACCCTGGAAGGGCAAAAAGTAAGAGGTCTGATGAAATGTTGGGAATGTTTTTATTAAAGGCCAAGGTTCGTGTTCAAACTTTTGTTTAGTATTTTGGCCATTATCTCCAGGTTGTGAGAAGTAGTCATGTTAATTAATGATTTTTTGTGTTTGTTTCTATTAGTTTGTCATGAATAAATGACACACACAGAGTTTGTAAAATAAAAAAGTTATTGTATTCAAAATATACATGTTTGGCCTTTGGAATCATTGCTGCCTTGGCCTGCTTTGGGGTTGCGAGTTGCTTTCCATCATGTTGTTCTCCATGCCAGAAGCCATTTCCTCAGCAGGGGCCTAGAAGCGGCTTGTTATCAGTCTTTGACGGACGGCCCTTGCAGTTTCAACATTGTGGGCCTCCCTCCCGCCTTGGTGCTGCTGCTGATCATCCTCATCCTCTTCCTCCTCCTCCTCCTCCGGTGGTGCACCAAGGCCTGGTGGCATTGGCTGGGTCCTGAGGATTGCCAGGTTATGAAGAATGCAGCACACAATTATGAAGAGGAAGACTCGCTCAGGCGAGTACTGCAGGGCTCCTCCTGAGTGGTCCAGACAGCGGAACCGTGCTTGAGCACGCCGATCGATTGCTCAATGATGTTCCTGGTGGTGAGATGGCTCTCATTGTACCGCAGCTCAGCAGGGGTGTTGGGGTTACGGAGCGGTGTCATCAGCCAGGTGCAGAGTGGATAACCCTTGTCCCCGAGGAGCCAACCACTTGGCTGATGCGCTGCCTGGAAAAGCTCTGGCACACCAGTCTGGCGCAGGATGAAAGCATCGTGGCTGCTGCTAGGATAGCGGGCATTGACAGTGAATATCAGCTGTCTGTGGTCACACACCAACTGGACATTTAAGGAGTGGAACCCTTTGCGGTTTTGGAAAACCTCTGCATTCTCCTGCACATCCCGCAATGCCATGTGTGTGCAGTTAATGGCGCCCTGCACCATGGGCAAGCCCGCTATCCTCGCAAATCCCATTGTGCGTTCATGCTGTTTGGCACGGGTCATCGGGAAAGAGATGTACTGGCGTCTCCTTTTATAGAGGGCATTTGTGACCTCCCGGATACAGCAATGGACCGTGAACTGGAAGATATTGGCGATGTCCCCAGTAGCTGCTTGAAAGGAGCCGGTGGCATAAAAACTCAGAGCCACTGTGACCGTCACTGCCACCGACAGAGATGTCCTGGTCCTCAGTTGAGGCTGCAGATCTGGCTGCAGCAGGTGGCAGAGCTCAGTGACCACCTCCTTGCTGAAGCGCAGCCTGCGCAAACACTGCTCCTCAGACAAATGAATGTAGGAGAATTGTTCCCAGAATACACTGGGAGGGTAAGGTCTCCTGTGCAGAGGCCTGTTGGCCCTCCTCCCTCTGGCCATCTTTGCCACTCTCTCTCTGCGTCTCTGATGCCTCCGATTCTGCAGGCGCAAGACAACGCCCCAAACCAGTGCAGCCCCCAAAGTCTCTTGACAATCGAAGTAATGAAGGTCAAATCCAAAAGAACCTGCAAAGTGCTGCTCAGTAGCCAAAACTATTTTACACAGCGTTAACTCTCTGCAGAAGTCTCTCTCTCTCTCTCTCTCAGAATCTCTCTCGCTCTCTCAGAATGAGTGGTGCAAAAATATCTCCCACAAAAAAAGGCAGGAAGAGGGTGCCTTTAAATAGCACTCCCCCAGCTCCTTACCAACTGGAAAATGTTCCAGTCTCTCTGTCGTTGCTTGTAGGAGGCGGAAAGGAGGGGGGCGCCACTCAATATCTGGTCCGGGGCACCACTGGGGCATTGCACGCTCGACTGACGTCACGATCTGCGGGTGCAGGAGATCGGGGCGGTAGGGTTTAGCGCCACCGCAAAAACACTGGTCAATTTTGGGAGCGGCGCAAACATCGCCGTGCCCAGGCGCTAGTTGCGTTGCGCCCCATTAGCGCCCTTAGGGCACTACGGGAGGCGCTAAGCAACCAAATTTCCCCCCCAAAAACCCCACAGGAAAAGTGGTCCAACCGTGGCTAAAGAGGGAAGTTAAAGATAATATTAGATTAAAGGAAGAGGCTTATAATGTTGGCAAAAAGAGTAGTAAGCCTGAGGATTGAGAGGATTTTAGAATTCAGCAAAGGAGGACCATTAATTGATAAAGAAAGGGAAAATAGAATATGACAGTAACTCGCGAGAAACATAAAAACAGATTGTAAAAGCTTCTATAGGTATGTAAAAAGGAAAAGATTAGCGAAAGTAAATGTGGGTCCCTTACAGGCTGAGACAGGAGAAATTATAATGGGGAATAAGGAAATGGCAGAGAAATTAAACAAATACTTTGGGCTCGATTTTTATAGAGGCGGGTTGGACTTGGGTTACATGGTGGGCGGGTTCCGGAGCCGCTTCCGGCGGGATCAGCTGCTGATGTCCGATTTTGATTTAATGAGCTTGTTGATTTCAATGGGGCATGCAGGCCGGTCCAATGAGTGTGATCGGGTCAGTGGCCTGCCTCTGATGACGTCATCATAGCAGCTGCTTTTAAAGCTGCCATTCAGCCTAAGCCTTTCTCTTCTGGATTCTGAAACTCATTGAGATTGATTTGTACACAATGACTTCTTCCAGAGGCAAGGTAGCTCCTCGATTTAATGCTGACTCCCTCCATGCAATTGTGGATGCTGTCAGAGGGCACAGGGAGATTCTCTTCCCTCCTGATGGCCGGAGGAAGCCTCCTCAGCAAACCAAGGCAGCCTGGCTGCGCATTGCTGAGGAGGTCAGCGCAAGGTCCATATGTTCACGCTCATGGATCCAGTGCCGAAAAAGGTTTAATGATCTTGTGCGAAAATCAAAAGTGAGTATCCCATCACACTTACCTTCAATCTGCTTCCCTTCTCTTCTCACCACCAGCACTCTGCGTTGTAAGCCTGCTCCTCCACATCCCAACTTACCCTTACTTCCCTTTCCTATCCATCTCTGTCTCTGCACTGAATCACTTCAGCATCCTGCCTATGCACCCATTAGACTCACTCTCACTGTCATGCAGTGACAACAACTAACAACGCACAGGGAGCTACCTTCCTCTTGGCACCTTACCCCATCTTCGTCTCCCTCAAAGCTTCTATGGTAGGGATTATTCACACTCATTCCATCACTGTGGCTGAAACACCGCTTGTGTCCCTCCTTGCAATGCACACCTCGGTGGGGCCCGCGTGAGTTATAGTAGTGTTGCCACCTAGTCTATCACAGCGCACAAGTGAGTATCAGCAGATGGTGGAGACAGTGGCAGCAGTGGAGAGTCCTCGGCGGATGTCACAGCAATGTCCTAGCTCTGCTGAGCTGCATGTAGACGCTGTGCCTCTGGGGCCATCTTGAAAAAGAGCATCTCGGGAAATACAGGAACATGTGCAGGAGTCTCTGGAAGGGTTTGCCTGCATGGATAGGATGGCAACCTCCATGGATAGGATGGTAACCTCCGTGGAAAGGATGGCTACCTCAGTGGAAAGGACGGCTACCACCATGGAGGAAATAAGTCACCAGAGTCAGGAAAACATGGTGACTGTTCAAAATAGAATGTCATCTCTGGAGGAGCGATGGGCAGCTATTGAGCAGAGAAACCAGAGATTCATGGATGTCCTTGTGATGAGGACTGCCAGTGTAGATACGGGTCCTCATGGACCCCCTGATGTGCAGCAAGGTGCTCTCCAGCCACTTGCCAGCACTGAGGTGCGGCTGACCCATGAGAGGGATGTTGTTGGCTGGACAGAAGGAAGTGTGGGCTCCTCTCAAAGCGCTCACATGACCATGCCACTGCAGAGCCCTCGGTCAGAGACCCACTTGGAGGAGACAACTGAGATAGCCGTTTCAGCCCCTGCACAGCTGATAAATCCCCTGGACTTGATGGCTACATCCTAGGGTTTTGAAAGAGGTGGCTCTAGAGATAGTGGACGCATTGGTTGTCATTTTCCAAAATTCCATAGATTCTAGAATGGTTCCTGTGGATTGGAATGTAGCAAATGTAACCCCATTCTTTAAGAAAGGAGGGAGAAAGAAAATGGTGAACTACAGACCAGTTAGCCGGACATCAGTAATAGGGAAAATTATAGACTATTATAAGGACATGGTGGTAACAGGGCACTGAGAAAATAATAGGATTGAGCAGAGTCAACATGGATTTATGAAAGGGAAATTGTGTTTGACGAATCTGTTAGAGTTATTTGAGGTTGTAACTAGCAGATTAGATAAGGGGGAACCAGTGGATGTGGTATATTTGGATTTTCAGAAGGCATTCAATAAGGTGCCACACAAGAGGTTATTAAACAAAATTATGGCTCATGGGATTGGGGGTAATATACTAGCATGGATTGAGGATTGGCTAACAGACAGAAAACAGAGAGTAGGAATAACAGGTCATTTTCCGGTTGGCAGGCTGTAGCTAGTGGGGTACCGCAAGGATCAGTGCTTGGGCCTCAGCTATTCACAATCTATATCAATGATTTGGATGAGGGGACCAAATGTAATATATCCAAGTTTGCTGATGATTCAAAGTTGAGTGGGAATGTAAGTTGTGAGGAGAATGCAAAGAGGCTTCAAGGGGACATAGACAGGCTGAGTGGGCAAGAACATGGCAAATGGAATATAATGTGGAGAAATGTGAAGTTATCCACTTACGTAGGAAAAATAGAAAAGCAGAGTATTTTTTAAATGGTGAGAGATTGGGAAATGTTGGTGTTCAGAGGGACCTGGGTATCCTTGTACACGAATCACTGAAAGTTAACATGCAGGTACAGCAAGCAGTTAGGAATGCAAATGGTATGTTGGCCTTTATTACAAGAGGATTTAAGTATAAGAGTAAAGACGTCTTACTGCAATTATATAGTCATAGAGTCATAACGGCACAGAAGGAGGCCATTCAGCCCATCGAGTCTGTGCCGGCTCTCTGTAAAGCAATCGAGTCAGTCCCATTCCCCCGCTCTATCCCCGTAGCCCTGCAAGTTTATTTCCCTCAAGTGCCTATCCAGTCTCCCATTGAAAACATTGAGGGCTGGATTTTAACAGCCCTGAGGAGGCAGGTTTGGAGGCGGGACTGCTGGGAAAATGGGAAAAATTGGGAGTGGTTCCCAACCCCGCTCCCAACCCGCCTCCGAACCATCTTCCTGGGGGCAGGTCCCCTGCTCGCGCAGGGACCCGTCTCCTAACGGCGGGAAGGGGATTAGTGCCAATTAACTGCCTGTTAACAGGTAGTTAACAGGCAGTTAAGAGGCTTTTCACCATTTTACGCCTGCTAATGCAGGCTTCCCGACGTCGGGGAACCCCGCCAGGGTCAGCGAGGCGCGCTGTGCGTCTGCTGCAGTGTAAGTGTGCAAATGACAGCTGCACAGGTAGTGTGATGGGAGCAATGGTGCACAGATAAGTATGACAGGTGCAATGGTGCACAGATAAGTATGACAGGTGAGAGAATGTAGTGAGAAATATTTTTATTCTGTTTATACGTATCTGCAGGTGACAAGATTTGATGTTTCTGTGAAGCCTCATCTGATCGGAAGAATTGACATGTGGCTTCTGCAATCTCACATGCAGCTGCCATCAGTTTTCTCCTAAGGAGAGAGTCATTGGTGAGCCTGGGGGCAAGGGCTCACCTTTCAACAGTGATTGTCAGTGTTTGACAGCACCTCAATGCTGTCAAACACTGACAATTCATCTGTCGAAAAATTATGGTGCCTGTCACTTTAACAAAACCGGCAGATGAAGCGTCATGCACTGACATTATCTGACACCGGCTTTCCCTTAATTGGCCGGCAAGCCCACAGGGCTGGCTTAACAAGGCCAATCAGGGGAAAATAGCGTCAGGTCATCAGATGTCGCTGGGGGCAGGACTAGAACCTGGAAACCAGCAGTCCCGGCCCCAACGCGCCTCCTCAGGTAAGATCCCGGCCATAGTGTCTCCGCTTTCACCACTTCCGTCGGCAGCGAATTCCAGGTCATCACCACTCGCTGTGTAAAAAAGTTTTTCCTCACACCCCCCCTGTATCTCTTGCCCAAAACCTTAAATCTGTGTCCCCTAGTCCTTGTACCATCAACTAGTGGGAACAGCCTTTCCCCGTCTAGCCTATCCAAACCCATCATAATCTTGTACACCTCTATCAATCACCCCTCAACCTCCTTTGCTCTAATGAAAACAAATCCAGCTTCTCCAACCTGTCCTTGTAGCTAAGATTCCCCCATCCCCGGAACCATTCTGGTAAATCTCCTCTGCACCCTCTCAAGGGCCTTCATATCCTTCCTAAAGTGTGGTGACCAGAACTGGACGCAATACTCCAGTTGTGGTCCAACCAGCACTTTATAAAGGTTCAGCATAACTTCTCTACCTTTGTACTCAATACCTCTATTTATGAAGCCCAAGATCCCATATACTTTGCTAACCACTCTCTCAATATGTCCTGCCACCTTCAGGGGCCTATGCACATTAACTCCCAGGTCCCTCTGTACCTACACACTCTTTAAAACTGTGCCATTAAGTGTATATTGCCTCTCCCTGTTTCTTCTGCCAAAATGCATCACCTCACACTTCTCTGTATTAAATTCCATCTGTCACTTGTCTGCCCATTCTGCTAACCTATCTATGTCCTGTTGCAGTCGATTGGTATAATCACTGTTTGCCACACCCCCAAGTTTGGTGTCATCGGCAAATTTAGAAATTCTACTCTGTATTCCAATATCCAGGTCATTTATATATATCAAAAAAAGCAGTGGCCCCAACACTGACCCTTGGGGAACACCACTGTCTACCATCCTCCAGTCTGAAAAACAGCCATTTACCACAACTCGCTGGTTTCTGTCCTTAAGCCAATTCCTTATCCAAGCTGCCACTGACCCTCCTATTCCATGAGCCTCAATAGGGCCTTGGTGAGATCACACCTGGAGTACTGTGTACAGTTCTGGTCTCCTTACCTAAGGAAGGATATACTTGCCATAGAGGGAGTGCAACGAAGGTTCACCAGACTGATTCCTGGGATGGGGTATTGTCCTATGAGGAGAGATTGAGTAGACTAGGCCTATATTCTCTAGAGTTTAGAAGAATGAGAGGTGATCTCATTGAAACATACAAAATTCTTACAGGGCTTGACAGGGTAGATGCAGGGAGGATGTTTCCCCTAGCTAGGGAGTCACGAACCAGGGGTCACAGTCTAGAATAAGGGGTCAGCCATTTAGGATTGAGATGAGGAGAAATTTCTTCACTCAGAGGGTGGTGAATCTTTGGAATTCTCTACCCCAGAGGGCTGTGGACGTTCAGTCGTTGAGTATATTCAAGACAGAGATCGATAGATTTTTGGATATTAAGGGAATCAAGGAATATAGGGATAGTGCAGGAAAGTGGAGTTGAGGTAGAAGATCAGCCATGATCTTATTGAATGGCAGAGCAGGCTCAAGGGGCCGAATGGCCTACTCCTGCTCCTATTTCTTATGTTCTTATGTTATGAAGTTATAATAATGTGCAGGATGGAATGAAAAAAAGGATATCAGCCCATCAGCCACGTTTCCTTCAGATTTTAAATTTGCCATTCATGGGCTCTATCTACCCTACAGAATTTTCAGAGACAACCAATCACAAATAAAACTCCATAAAAATAAAACTCCAAAAATTTCTCCCAACTTCCAAATGCAATTAAGCCTCGTTCTAATATATAAATCAACTTTAGAAGTCGAAGGTGACCAGTGCATTACACAGGTGATTCTTCCAGTACTCCAAAATAGTTTAAGCCATTAAATTCTCAAGTGTCAGCTTTGCCCAGCTGCTAGCCTCTGATTCAGAAAGGTTGTGGGTTTAAACTAGACTTCTGTACTTGATTGCTTAATCTAACCTGACAATTCAATGCAGTACTGAAGGAGTTCTGCATTATTGGAAGTGCAGCCCAGAGAATGCGCAGGCCAGAGATCCTTGCAATTATGCTGGGATAGAGGCTGCTGATTCCTGATGACCTCCAGTGCTGACCCTACTGGAATCTGCGGGTAAGTGAGTAATCACCTTATTTAAATGGAACCGACACTAGATGTATTAGGCGTGCAAATAGGTTGTCCACCTTGCCCCACAGGCCAGAAAATTCGGTGACTGCTGCCATGTCTGGGGAGGCACTTGGTTCCTTTCCCTCACCCCTGGAAAACCTCACCTAGTGGCACATTTTGTAAAGGGACCTACGTTAGTTAGTTAGATAAATAAACAAAGAAATAAATAAATAAATTGTGTCTGTATTCTTCAGAGGTCCAGGCCATCATCCAACCTGGATACCCAGGTGGAGCCCACATGCCCCCTTCAGTTGGGCAGTATGCCTGTTCTCACCAGCGGGAGAGGCCTGCAGCTGCTCCCCTCTTTTCTTCATTTCTACTGATGCCAGTTTCTGCCAGGGGATGGATCTGTGTCAGTGTTGCCCCCCAAGCTGTGTAAATGTCCTAGAACAGGAAATCTCATTGCTCCTGGCCTGAGCAGGAACAGCATTAGATGTGTGTGTGTGGGGGGGTGGGGGGTGGAGGGGGTAGTCAGAATTCTGTCCTATTTTTTAAAAACGTCAATGATATCTACGATTAAGCTATAATTTTCTGCTACTTTTAACCAAAATGACCCCCCCCCACCCCCCAACCCGAAACGTTTCTTCCTTTTTAATTGCATTACAACTTTTGGTGTCAGCCGTGGCTCAGTGGGTAGCACTCACGTCTCTGAGTCATGAAGGTTGTGGGTTCAAGTCCCACTCCAGAGACTTGAGCACAAAAATCTAAGCTGACACTCCAGTGCAGTACTGAGGGAGTGCTGCACTGTTGGAGGTGCCGTCTTTCAGATAAGATTGTACAGGATCTTGGTGAGACCACAGTTTTGGTCTCCTTATCGAAGGAAGGATATACTTGCCTTGGAGGCGGTGCAACGAAGGTTCACTAGATTGATTCCTGGGATGAGAGGGCTGTCCTATGATGAGAGATTGTGTAGAAAGGGCCTATACTCTCTGGAGTTTAGAAGAATGAGAGGTGATCTCATCGAAACATGCAAGATTCTGAAGGGGATTGACAGGGTAGATGCTGAGAGGTTGTTTCCCCTGGCTGGAGTGTCTAGAACTAGGGGGCATAGTCTCAGAATAAGGGGTAGGCCATTTAAGACTGAGATGAGGAGGCATTTCTTCACTCAGAGGGTTGTGAATCTTTGGAATTCTCTGCCCCAGAGGGCTGTGGATGCTGAGTCTTTGAGTATATTCAAGGCTGAGATAGATAGATTTTTGGACTCATGGGGAATCAAGGGATATGGAGATTGGGCGGGAAAGTGGAGTTGAGGTCGATGATCAGCCATGATGTTATTGAATGGCGGAGCAGACTCAAGGGTCCGTATGGCCTACTCCTGCTCCTACTTCTTATGTTCTTATGTTAAACCGAGGCCCTGTCTGCTCTCTCAGGTGGATGGAAAAGATCCCATGGCACTATTTTGAAGAAGAGCAGGGGAGTTATCTCCAGTGTCCTGGCCAATATTTATCTTTTAATCAACATCACTAAAACAGATTATCTGGTCATTATCACATTGCTGTTTGTGGGAGCTTGCTGTGTGCAAAATAGCTGCCACATTTCCTATATTACAACAGTGACTACACTTCAGGATACTTCATTGGCTGTATAGTGCTTTGGGACATCATGAAAGGCGCTATATAAATGCAAGTCTTTCTTTTTCTAGTAAAGAACTAAAGGCTTTTTCTGATATTATTCTGATAGCAGACTAATCAAGGTCTTTCTGCACGTAATTGTTCATGTGTTTTGTACCTGTCATTGAATACTGAAAATCCTCATCCTAAACTACTTAAAAGCTTGATACATAGTTTAAATCTCATAAAGTCAATAGGTTCCTAACCATACAAATTAGGTTCAAATCAGTCACAGCCTGAATAACCTGTTTCTAGAAGTCAAATTCCTCCCTTTATGAATGAACATAAGGATAATGATGAATGATTATTAACAAACCAACTTAAAAGTATTTTCCTTAAACTGTAAGACTATTAATAGTAATGAATACTAAAAATCAATACTTCTCACAGAGGAATTACTGCAATCTTTGCTGAGTTTCTACAATTCCCATTCCTAAAGTCCATTTGAGAAAATTTCCAGAAGTGACTCTGATTAGTTGAATGCCAAAAGATAATCCTAGAAATACCCTGTAAGGAAGCAAATGTATTAAATATTCTAACCTCTGAATTCAATTTCACATTTCTCCCAAGTAACACGACTGACGTTTGAAGATTTCACCAACCTTTGCCCTTTCTGCCTCAATTTCTCTGCTTCTCTGAAAAAAGGCTTGTGCCAGGCACAGACCCATCCTACTGATCAATGAAGACGTCAAAATTCTGACCAAAACTGTTTTCCAAAGGTCAAATCATTCTGTTACCTTTTATGCATAATGATCACTTTTAAAAATTGTTATCGAGAAACTAAAGTCAAGGTCCAACGTCCATCATACAGAACACCATCAAGGTCAAGAAGAATAAAAAGGAAGACACGTTAAATCAAGAAGTAATGATTAGGTGAATCCAAGATTGAATGAAGAAGGATCTATGAGGGAGCCAAGCAGCTTCATAGTTTCAAGGTTCTGGGAAAGAATAAGTTAGAGCAGACTATGTGATGAATTGCAAGGCTTTGTGTGCTGGTAGTGCTAACACTGAAAATATATCCCAGTCTATTTACAGTAATTACAAATTTTACTATTATCCTTGAACTGTCAAAACAACCAAGACACTTCTTCACTGTTTACCCTCAACATAAAACTGATTCTTGAAACATGATTTATTTTCTTACGTGGTGAAATGCTACCACAGAGCCACTGATTTAGCCCAGTCTTTTCCCTGGCCTCCGACTGACTAGTGAGCTAATCACAGGCAGCTAAAATAAAACCCACAATCAGAAGCTCCTAGCCACAGAGTTGTTTGTCAAAGAGATGACAAAGAATCATTAGTCTTGCCCCTCTCATAGACCTGATTCCATGTCTTCACTCCAGTCACAGTTTCAATTAAAAAAGCTACCCCAAAAACAGCCACAGGATGTCAGTGAGATTGGCTGTTTGAAATTGATTGAATGGCTTGAAGATAATATTGCTGTGATTGAAGGCACAGAATGATAGAATTGTCGAATAAGGTGTTAGTGAGGACCATTGAAGTTGATAGTATAAAGGGAGTTCAAAAAACAATTTGGTATGTTTCTGGAAAGAAGAAGCTGAGGAATATAAGCTTGGAAAATAACGTTTATGTACTATTGAGTGGTTAATTAAGGGCTATATTTGATTTTTCAGGGTTACAAATAAAGCACATGGTTTTGCTGTTTTCAGTGTATAAACCAAAAGTGGGCCCTACACTCTATATTCTGCATGTTCCAATTCCTGACTCTCATCCACAGTTAATCTCACAGTTCTCAAACAGTGGAAGTCACTGATGAATTATTGCACCCAAGCTCATCCTAGTCCATGATTTCCATTTGCAATTCTAAAATCACATTTATAGACAGCACCAGTTTACAACTGTTATCCAGAGGAATTTCAAGCTCCTGAGTTGCATCATGTGTCAGTCCTACTTTCAGGTATGCTCAAAGGGTGACTCAGTATTTCAACTTGGTGCTAACTCTGTTCTTTCGTTTAAAAAAAATAACTAACCTTAAATTCTTCACAATCACCACTATATTGTGGGCAATGGCTAATAATTTGCAACAAACAGGGTTTAGAGGGTACATGTTGTGAAATGAGGAATGGGTATTAAGTCGGGATGAGTACTGGATCAACTTCTGGACTTGAAGTGAGTCATTTAGGTCTGTTTCAAACAAAGAAAGTTAAGGCCATTAAGCACATTGGGCAGCATCAGTTTCCTGTGTTTTTAAAAAAAAACTCTCTTTCATGATCTTCTAATTTTGAGCTCATGAGCTTATGGGGATAGGGCAGGAAAATGGAGTTGATGTAGAAGTTCAGCCATGATCTTATTGAACGGCAGAGTAGGCTTGACGGGCTGTATGGCCTACTCCTGCTTCTATTTCTTAAGTTCTCTTGACTAGATTTTTCTCCCATTTGCTGCCTGATTTTGGCAAATTTGAAACGTTCAGTGAAGGAAAATGGGGTGGAGAGGTCTTGCACCACTTCCCCCGTCCTGAACTGTGCTGGAACTTTGGCCGCAATGTTCTCGTTGCCGTGCATGTGTGCAGGTTCGGAAGCGGGTCAGCTGTAAAGATAGCGAAAATAAGCAGCGCATCGAGAACCCGCCGTCATCCCGCCTCCTGGCGCCTTTAACTCGGGCGTGTTTGCCAGCGCAGCACGGACCCGATTGGGAGAGGCGGGCGACCTCATTAAACTCATTAAATGCTTGTTATCAGACCCTTACCAGGCTTTTTAACGGCAGCTTCTGAATTTAACGGCATGAGCAGGGGAAGGATGCAGCTCAGGAACCTCGCCTGTGAAGGGAAGGCGGAAGGTCAATGTCCATTGTGCGAGGGCAATAATTTACAGCTGGGAATACCTGATAAATACACACACCTTGCACCTCATTAATTACCTAAGAGAAAGGCTGTTGATGACTCCATTCTCTGCACAGATTTAGGTTTCTGGAGTTTGCAGGTCATTTCTGCAACCTCGGAAGCCACTCTCACCACATTGCTACTCAGTATAAGAACATTGAGGGATTGTCCCTCTGATCGCTACTTCACCTGCCATCTACGACATCATCATGGATGCCGCTTATACTTTCTCACCTTGGTCCTCAGAATCGGACCAAGATGAGCCCCCCCACCAACA
This sequence comes from Squalus acanthias, assembly GCA_030390025.1. Lineage (NCBI taxonomy): Eukaryota > Metazoa > Chordata > Chondrichthyes > Squaliformes > Squalidae > Squalus > Squalus acanthias. Next base: position 68,481,122 of record CM059431.1, read on the forward strand.
ACACCAGCCACACCAGCAGCAACAGCAGCAATCACAACAGCAGCCTTCTCTTCAACAACCTGGTGCTCCACAGGAGAGAGGGGGGCACCACAGGGCTGCAGCGCGCTGGAGGCGATACCCCCAACACAGGATATACAGGCAGAGGATGAGTTTCCTCAACATGACTGAGCAGCAGTGCTTCAGGAGGCTCAGGCTATTGCACCAGGTCGTCGCAGACATTTGTAGCTTGCTGGAACAAGACCTGCTGCCCAGAACTCCTGGTGGACACTCCTTGCCAGTAACTGTCAAAGTCACCAACGCCCTCAACTTTTTCGCCTCAGGCTCCTTCCAAAGATCTGCAGCAGACATTTGCGGGATCTCCCAGTCGGCCACCTACAGATACATCACCCAGGTGACCAATGCCATGTTTCACAATTCAGCCAATTATATCAACTCTGCCACTGATAAAGCCAGTGTTACTGAGCGGGCGTTCATCTTTGCAGCTCTGGCTGACTTCCCACGGGTACAGGGTGTCATCGACTGCACACATGTAGACACTCCCTCATCACCCAAGAGTGTTTGTGAACCACAAAGGCTTCCACTCCCTCAATGTGCAGTTTATCTGCAACATAAAAAGATAATCATGCATGTGTGCGCTGGATTCCCTGGCAGCTGCCATGAATCTTTTGTGCTGCGCCAGTCCACCCTCCCTTAGCTCTTCGCTCCTCCAAACAGACTTACCAGCTGGCTGCTTGGAGACAAGGGCTGTCCACTGAAGACGTGGCTCATGACACCCCTGAGGAGGCCAAGTACTGAGGCTGAGGAGCATTATAATGAGAGCTACATGTCCACCAGATGTTTCACACAGCAAGCAATAGGCATGCTGAAGATACGCTTCAGATGCTTTGACAGATCTGGAGAAGCCCATCAGTACGCACCAGCCGGGGTCTCCATAATCATTGTCGTTTGCTGCGCGCTGCACAACAGTGCGCAGCAGCGAGGATTGGAGCTGCAGGAGGAGCATGGGACACAGCACACAGCCTCTTCAGAGGAGGAGGAGGAGGATGAGTAGGTGGAAGATGAGGAGGAAGCTGAGATGCAGATGCCACCAGCACATTGCTGCCCGGGAGGCCTGGGATGGCCTCATCATGGCCAGATTTACGTAACTTGCTCCGATGCAGCCATATGCCTGCCACATGCTGTACTAACTTCTCCCCCTCCCCCCACAACACCATAAAGCATCCCTACAATGGCCAAGCCCTTGCTCTCACCCAAAGGCCCAATGCTCGAGGTTAAATAATGTGCCGCCATTCACTCCAAGTGATCACCCTCTTTCTCGACAGCCCCCGAGGCTCAGTGTTTGCATACAGCTCAGCAGAGCTGGGATCATCCTGCGCCCTCCGGCGAGGAGTCTCCACTGCTGTCCCTGTCAACACCACCTGCTCTTGCTCACTTGTGAATTGTGAGACACCAGGTGACAACACTACTCTATGGCACAAATGACCCACGAGGTGCGTATATCTGCGCTGGTGATGGGTGCGCTTGGGTCTGGTGATGCTGCACCCTCAGAGGCTGGAGGAATCGTCTTCCTCCTCCGGCTGCACAGTGGGGGGGGGGGGGGGGGGGATGCAGTTGATGGACCTGTGGGAGCGTAAAGAGATGAATTAGAAATGTTATAATAACAATGGGTAATGCTACCATTTTGCACATGATGCATTTCACTGGCTGTCGTAACTGCAGTCGTAACTGCAGCATGTGGGAGTTTGTGGAGAGCATCTCAAAAGAGTCTGCAAAGGGATATAGATAGACTAAGTGAGTGGGCAGTAAGGAGGCAGATGGAGTATAATGTAGGGAAATGTGAGGTTATTCATTTTAGTAGGAAGAATAGAAAAACAGAATATTTTTTAAATGGTGAGAAACTTTTACATTTTGTTCTCCAGAGAGATTTGGGTGTCTTCGTGCAAGAAACACAGAAAGCTAGCATACAGGTACAGCAAGCAATAAGGAAGGCAAATGGCATGTTCACTTTTATTGCAAGGGGGTTGGAGTATAAGAGTAAGGAAATCTTGCTACAGTTGTAGAGGGCCTTGGTGAGACCACACCTGGAGTACTGTGCAGTTTTGGTCTCCTTATCGAAGGAAGGATATACTTGCCTTGGAGGCGGTGCAACGAAGGTTCACTAGATTGATTCCTGGGATGAGAGGGCTGTCCTATGATGAGAGTTTGTGTAGAATGGGTCTATACTCTCTGGAGTTTAGAAGAATGAGAGGTGATCTCATTGAAACATACAAGATTCTGAAGGGGATTGACAGGGTAGATGCTGAGAGGTTGTTTCCCCTGGCTGGAGTGTCCAGAACTAGGGGGTATAGTCTCAGAATAAGGGGTAGGCCATTTAAGACCGAGATGAGGAGGAATTTCTTCATTCAGAGGGTTGTGAATCTTTGGAATTCTCTGCCCCAGAGGGCTGTGGATGCTGAGTCTTTGAGTATATTCAAGGCTGAGATAGATAGGGGGAAAAATTCAGTCGCGCCCCGTTTGGGGCGCAAATGTCGTCCGGGCGCAAAAATTAGCGCCTGGCACTAATTATCGCCACTGACTGGAAACTTCACTTTTATCGACCCGGAGGTGATTGCAGCGCTATATCAGGCGCTTCACACCTGTCTTAAGGCGCAAAGGCCGAGGAGCGAGGCGCTAACTCAGAGCGCTGGCGAAGCTTATGTAATGTCAGTCAGCAATGGAACACACACACAATGGCACGGGCCACTTCTTAAAGGGGATGGTTAATCTTGCTTTCCATCCACATCCTGTTCATTGCAGCCTTGAATCTCGGCCTGGAGAGACTTGCACATCAAATGTGCTGGAAAGAACAATGGAGAGTACCAGGCAAAGAGCTCAGAGTGCAGCCCCCACAGTCTCTGCTAAATCAATACAAGGAATGGCAAATCAAAATGAACCTGCAAAGTGCTGCTCAGTACCCAAAACTCCTTCACACAACGTTGAATCTCTCCAGAAGTCTCTCCCTCTCTCTCTCAGAATGCGTAGTTCAAAAATGGCACCAACAATAAAAGGCAGGAAGCGGTCACCTTTAAATAGCGCTCCCCCTTTCCCTTCATGACTGCAGAACGCTCCCCTCAACCTGTCGTTGCTAGCGTCAGGCGGTAAGGCAGGGGGCGCCACTCAATATCCGCTCCGGGGCGATACCGGGGCGTTGCACACTCGACTGACGTCATGATCTGCCGGCGCAGTATATCATGGCGGTAGTGTTTAGCGCCACCGCAAAATGTCTAGTTAATTTCGCGAGCGGCGCAAACTTCGCCGCGCCTGGGCGCTAGATGCTTTGCGCCCCATTAGCGCCCTCTTAAGGCGCTAACGGGAGGCGCAACCAACTGAATTTTTCCCCCATAGACTTTTGGACTCTAGGGGAATCAAGGGATATGGAGATCGGGTGGGAAAGTGGAGTTGAGGTTGATGATCAGCCATGATCTTATTGAATGGTGGAGCAGGCTCGAGGGGCCGTATGGCCTACTCCTGCTCCTAATTCTTATGTTCTTATGGCTGCTGACATCAGTCACCATATGGGTGACTGCTATATGCCATGTGGCTTTATGAGATGTGATTCTGTCACTAGGTTGCCGGGATGTGCCCCTCTCTTCGTCTCCCACCGCCAGTGTCCCTTGAGCTCCCTCCTCTGCTGCTGTGAGGTGTGCAATCACTGGAGGGCCACCTCCGGTTCTCTCCCTCTTCGTGTTGTTGTGGGCTCTCTTCTCCTGCAAGAAGGGAAAGAAGAGAAGTTTGAGTGAGAGTTATGGAATGAGTGTACGGAATGGATGGGTTATATCTATAGAGGGTGACTATGAGGGAGTGGGGTGCCAATGCCAAATGGCCTCCTTCTGTGGTGTTATTTGCTATGATTGCATTAGGATAAGGGTGAGTGTCAGGGGTGGTTAGTCAGATGGGGATGTGAGTACGTACATAGAGAGGGATGGGTGGACGTGCAAGGTATGTTGGTGTGAGGAATGATGTGCAGGAATAGGCTTGGGAAGGCAGAGTAATGGGGATGTGGTGACAGGCACAGCAGGATGAAGGTGAGTGTGGCTTTGTACTCACCTTTCCTGACCTCATGAGATCATTACAGCGCTTCCTGCACTGGATCCAGGTCCTCCTGTCCACATCACTGCTGCTGACCTCCAGCCAGGCTCTCTTTGTTGTATGTGGAGGCCTCCTTAGCCTGTCATCAGGGAAGAGGACCTCCCTGCCTGCTCTGACAGCCTCCACAAGAGTATACAAGGAGGAATCTGAGAACCGGGGTGCAGCCCTCTGCCTTTGGCTATCCATGTTTCAAAAGTTTTATCTCTCCTGTGGCCTTTCTTTCACACATTCCACCCTCCTCTGGAAACCTTCAAGTGAGTTCAGTGCTTTAAATATGAGCGCTGGAAACGAGTCACCGATGATGTCATCAGACCCGTACCATTTAATAGGGCCGGGAAACGCACGTGACTCTTTCAATTGGGGCTATTAAATGAAAGTTGCTCTGAGCAGCGCGTTGCTGTAAACATCGCGTGTCAGACCCGCTACACCGTCCGCACACACCCAACCCGATGCGGAGGTGAAAATTCTGGCTTTTGTTTCCCCCCAATATTGACATCCCATAAGTATCTGCTGCAAAACTGCCCTTAGTGTGGTACTCACGTTCCAATGAGTATGTAATGTGCAATCGCCTATGCTCCTCCTCCAAAAAGCAATCTATTGTATGGAATCTTTTCCTTCAAGAGAATGCAAAGGCACATTGCTTGCCATCATGTGGAATGCAATCTACATGTGAATGAGCATTCCTTAATGAGGGTGAGTACAGTTGCAGGAAAAGAGTAAATGCATAAGTGAGTCTTTCATAACTTCCCTACAGTTGCAGGGTAAGAGAGAGGGTATGAAGGGTCTTGTGCTTTTTTTGGACATTTCAGGGAAGTAGTACATGTTTGGAATGCAGGGATGGCAAGGTGAGTGGAAATGGAAAACATGCTTTTAATATCACTTCAGGTCCACCAGCCACTCTCCCTTATTACCTTGCCTAACCTGGTGAGATCATGAAGTTTCTTCTAGCATTAAGTGACCATCAGATGGTTGTCAGAGATAGCACCTCCTTCCACTGGGTCTGGACCATGATATTTGTGGGCCTTATTTCCTCTGGTCAGATGTTGTCTCTCTGTAAAATTTCTATCAAGAGGGGCCTCCACCAAAGAGTTGATGAATTTAGGGGCTCTGTGGCCCAAAGAGCCAGCCTTATTGTTCTTCTGTTTTCTGTACCAAGTTTTCCAAAATTGTTGACATGGCCCTTTCACCTGCCGCAGCCATTTAAATGCTGCAGCACCATTGTATTTCCCTCCCCCTTTCCCCAGAGGCAGTCACTTACTAGAGGGGGGAAATAGTGATTGAAGCCTCCCCACAATTGTGGGGGGCGGAAAATTGGGCATGTTGCTCTGCGTTCATCCCAGAGGGCAGAAGTTTTGTCCCGGTTCATTCTGGTGTTAACTCCATCCCAGAGGAAAATCCATGCCCATGTCTTGTAATCCTGCGCTCAAGCTTTAACTACTGTTTTCCTTCACATCAGCTTTTCTCTTCCCACATGCACTTCATCATTTTCAGTGTTTTTATGCTTATCCAGGTGAGAGATGTCAGTGTTCGGAAATGGAACACTTTTCCACATTTAGTCACCCAGTGTCTGCATCAAGCACTTCCAGGTCAGATATTATGATGCATCTCAACTGCTGGGAATCTAAGCTGTCACCTGTTTCTGGAGGAGTTGTGGGGAAGTCAGTGAATTTTTTCCACATCATTTGAATTGTCCATTGATCTAAGTATACTAGACGATGATTCTTGAGGAGGTAAACCCAATTTCTGGGCGAATGTTTGAACCGAACCTAACGGTATATTCTGGGACTCTGTAAAGAATTTTGTAAATAATGAGAAGAACTGAATGAATGGAACTTGGCTAAAGAGGTTCAGCTTGTTTTAGGATAGACAAGCCAAACTGATCAACTTCAGTGTTGACCTAGTTGACAGATTCAGGACAATCTTGCTTAGATCTAGCGGTATTTAAAATCCTCAAACACTATGAAGTCTGTTCTGCTGATTCTAATATGTTATCTCACCTAAATTAAACTACCTAGCCTAAATTAAACCCCAAGGGGGAAAAATTCGGTATCGACCATTTTGGGGCGCTAACTTTAGCTCCCGGAGCTAATTAGCGCCGGCGACCGCAAAATTCAGTTTTAGCACCCCGAGAGGGAAGTGGAGCACTAAATCAAGCACTACACACTTCTCTTAGGGCGCTAACGTCAGGGAGCGGAGCGCTACTCAAGTTCCGGCGCTGTCAATTACAAGTACTCAGGCAGACTGGCGCCTTCCAGTTCTTAAAGGGGAGGTTCAAGCATGCTGCACAGCCTCACTCTGATCATTGCTGCTTGCGACCTGGGCCTGCAAGGAGCTGCAATCCATCAACCACAAATCTCATGGCTGATCAGAGGCCCAGGGAGAGAGCTCGCCGGTTCAGCGATCAGGCATTGGAGGCTCTGGTTGCGGTTGTGGAACGGAGACGGGCAGTGCTCTTCCCAGACACTGGCAGGAGGCCATTGCCGCAGGAGTTCAGAAGGATGTGGAGGGAGGTGTCCCAGTACGTCTCAGCCAGAAGCGTGGTCCAAAGCACTCACATGCAGTGCCGCAAGAAGTTCAACAACCTTACTCGGGTGGTCAGGGTGAGTACATGCTTCAAAAACCTCTACAAATTTTGTGATGTTTTTCATTTGAGCTTCGCCCGGTCATAGGGGCTGCAAGCTGGCTGTAATGATGGGGTGGGGCCTATTAGGGACAAAGAAGGTGATATATGCTTAGAGGCACAGGGCAAGGCTAGAATACTCAATGAATATTTTGTATCGGTGTTTACTAAGGAAGTGGATGCTGACAAAATATCGGTAGAATTGGTAAAGGTAGAAGCAATGGAAGGGGTGAAAATTGATAGACAGGATGCACTAGAAAGGTTGGGTATACTTAAAGTGGATAAGTCACCTGGTCCAGATGGCTTGCATCCCAGGTTGCTAAGGGAATTGGGGGAGGAGATAGCGGAAGGGCTTACCATAATTTTCCAATCTTCCCTAGATGTGGGGGAGGTGCCTGAGGATTGGAAAGTGGCAAATGTGACACCGTTGTTCAAGAAAGTGTGTAAGGACAATCCTAGTAACTACAGGCCGGTCAGTTCATCATCAGTGGTGGGTAAAGTTTTAGAAACAATAATCAAGGAAAAAAATTACGGGCACTTGGAGAGGTTTAAGCTAATTAAGGAGAGCCAACACGGATTTTTAAAAGACTAATCTAATTGAATTTTTTGATGAAGTAACAGGGAGGATTGATGAAGGGAATGCAATGGATGCAGTCTACATGGATTTTAGGAAGGCTTTTGACAAAGTACCACATAGAAGGCTGGTTAACAAAATTGAGGCTCATGGAATAGGTGGGTCATTGGCAGCTTGGATAAGGAATTGGCTTAAGGACAGAAAACAGCGAGTTGTGGTAAATGACTGTTTTTTCAGACTGGAGGATGGTAGACAGTGGTGTTCCCCAAGGGTCAGTGCTGGGGCCACTGCTTTTTTTGATATATATAAGTGACCTGAATATTGGAATACAGAGTAACATTTCTAAATTTGCCGATGACACCACACTTAATGGCACAGTTTAAAAAAGTGTGCAGGGTCAGAGGGACTTGGAAGTTAATGTGCATAGGTCCCTGAAGGTGGCAGGACATATTGAGAGAGTGGTTAGCAAAGCATATGGGATCTTGGGCTTCATAAATAGAGGTATTGAGTACAAAAGTAGAGAACTTATGCTGCACCTTTATAAAGCGCTGGTTATGCCACAACTGGAGTATTGCGTCCAGTTCTGGTCACCACACTTTAGGAAAGATGTGAAGGCCCTTGAGAGGATGCAGAGGAGATTTACCAGAATGTTTCTGGGGATGGGGGATCTTAGCTACAAGGACAGGTTGGAGAAGCTGGATTTGTTTTCATTAAAGCAAAGGAGGTTGAGGGGTGATTTGATAGAGGTGTACAAGATTATGACGTGTTTGGATAGGCTAGATGGGGAAAGGCTGTTCCCACTAGTTGATGGTACAAGGACTAGGGGACACAGATTTAAGGTTTTGGGCAAGAGATACAGGGGGAATGTGAGGAAAAACTGTTTTACGCAGCGAGTGGTGAAGACCTGGAACTTGCTGCAGATGGAAGTGGTGGAAGCGGAGACACTCAATGTTTTCAAGGGGAGACTGGATAGGTACTTGAGGGAAATAAACTTGCAGGGCTATGGGGATAGAGCGGGGAAATGGGACTGACTGGATTGCTCTACAGAGAGCCGGCACGGACTCAATGGATCGAATGACCTCCTTCTGTGCCGTTATGACTCTATGACTATGACTCTATGTGGTTGTTCTGCACAAATGCCATGTGTTATCTCATTTATTGGAAGTGCAGTGTAATGAGGTGTTCACGAACGGCCCTTGCAGAAGCAACATTGAGTGGTTCCCTCCTACGTTGGTGCTGCTCATCCTCCTCCTCCACCACCTCCTCCTGCTGTCCCTCTTCCTCCTCCTGAGGTGGACCTGCAATCCCTGGTGGCAATGGCTGGGCCCTCAGAATGGCAGGTTGTGCAGCATGCAGCACACAACAATGAAAAGGGAGCCTCGATCAGGGGAGTACTGCAGGGCTCCTCTAGAGCAGTCAAGGCAGTGGAACGGTTGCTTTAGCACCCCAATAGTCTGTTCGATCAGGTTCCTGGTGCTATGGCTCTCATCGTATGCATGCTGAACAGGAGTGTTGGGGTTGTGGAGGGGTGTCATCAGCCAGGTGGCGAATAGATAACTCTTGTCTCCGAGCAGCCAGCCGCGAGCTTCATGTGGTGGTTGCAACAGTGCTGGGACACCAGTCTGTTGCAAGGTGAATGCATCATGGCTGCTGCCAGGATAGCGGGCATTGATGGCGAGGATGCGCTGTCTGTGGTCGCACACCAACTGAACCTTCAGAGAATGGTAGCCTTTGCTGAACACCTCTGCATTGTGATGAGGTGCCGCAATGCCACATGGGTGCGGTCAATGGCATCTTGAATCATGGGGAAACCCGCCATCCTTGCAAAGCCACATGAGCATTCATGCTGTTTGTCTCTGATCATGGGGAATGAGATGTACTCCCTTCTCCTTCTGTACAGAGCATCTGTGACCTCCCGGTTGCAGCAATGGACAATGAACTAGGAAATGTTTGCAATATCCCCTGTTGAAGCTTGGAAGGAGCTGCTGGCGTAGAAATTGAGAGCGACTGTGACCTTCACTGCCACTGAGAGAGTCATCCTGGTCCTGAGCTGAGGCTGGAGGTCTGGCTACAGGAGGTGGCAGAGCTGTGTGTCCACCTCCTTGCTGAAGCGGAGCCTTCTATGGCACTGCTCCTCTGACAGATGAATGTAGGAGAAGTGCTCCAGGAATACCCAGGGAGGGTAAGGTCTCCTGTTGAGAGCCTTGTTGGCCCTCCTCCCTCTGGCCACATTTTCCAATCTTTCTCTCTGCCTCCGCTGCCTCCGACGGTGAAGCTGGAGGGCGAGGTCCCGTGCTAATACAGCCCCCATTAAGTGTTGGAAATGTTGCAGTATCAAAAGTAAGACATATGAACCTGATAAATTTTTGTCAGGAGCAAAACTCCTTCAAGCAGGAAAACCTCAAATGGGTCAAAACGCCTGTCTGCTTCTGTCAAAGTGACAAGGCAGCATTGTTTACCGACAAAAAAAACCAGGAAGTGCACGCCTTTAAATAGCGCTCCTGTAGCTCCCATCCGACTGCAAACCACCTCCTCTAACCTGTCGTTCCTAACGGCAGGCGCTGAGGCAGGAGGCGAAAATGAATTTCCGCTCCAGGGCGTTACCGAGCGATGCACGGCTGGATGACGTCATGATTTCCAGGCGCAGGAGATCGTGGCGGTAATGTTTAGCGCCACCGCAAACCGCCAGGTGAATTTCGCCGGCGGCGCTAACATTGGTGCGCCCAAGCGGTAATTCGTTAGCACCCCGTTACCGCCCACCGGAGGCGCTAACCAACTGAATTTCTACCCCCAACTGTATCTAATGTTAGCACCAGAGCAATGTACCTTATTATCTTAGTCCAGGGTATATGTTTCTGTTTCTATTGCACTTTTTTGTCAGATCCTATTTTATAGAGCCTAATGATGGATGCACTAACCACAAGTATTTGCAGTCATTTTATTCTAGACTGAACTATTCTATCATCTGTAATGGACAGTTCAACATTATACCACAGATGTTTCTAGTCATAGCCCCCATTCCCTATCTATAGACTTCCTACCTTATCATCACTCTACCATAACCACTACTGTTTGCAGGGCCTACTGCAGTAGCTTGATCAGCTCATTGATAAATCTTTTAACAAAGTAATATTTATCTAAATATCTAGAGCCAAACATTTGCAGTAACAGTTCAGTTTTAGCTTCATCTAACCATTTATTCTGTTTGGATTGGTTTGGTTTTAGACCTCGAATCCCATTTTTCAATAATCAGTAGAACAGAAATGATTATCTGTGTCCCATTTGTAAGTTCTGTGAATAGGCAAACACAATTTCTATATGATATCTGTAGTTTTGAAGCCATTTATTGCAATTATGTTGTGACACTAATAAAACATGACAGTTCTAATTATGACATTTTACAAAAGCAAATATATTTGAAATTTTCCAAAAATATTTTACATTAAAGTCTTCTAACATATTAAATTATTTTCAAAAGAGTTCACCAAATATTATATATAGTGCACTTTACCTGCAACAGTGCACTATTACTATATCATCATATTACAGAGGTCTGTAGACACAAACAGTTTATCTGATTAGACGGGTCAACAATATACAGCATGATTGTGATGGAGTAGCCTGTCATTGAGTCCCAACATCTCATCAGGTTAAAAGTAAACATTTTAGTAGGTCATTATAGGTAAACAGTTGCGTTTGCTACCAGTGTTGGTATGTAATGAAGCCTTTAAAAAAAAAGTCAAATGTTGAAATGAACCAGAAGAAACTGATACATCCATTTTGACTCTGGTCAACATTAGACTTTTCCTAGTATGACATATTAAACCTGGCTGTGTGACCATTGAAGGAGGGTAACATGAAGTCATCAGAGATACAGCCATAGAAGTATATGTAGATGTGTCTGTACGGGAAGATACTTGTAAGATAGAAAATACCAGAATGTGAAAGCTATTCAGGAGGATTCAAAAGATGGCGATATCTTATATTTCCAGTTATATATTTTTACATTTTGTATTTATGTTGATAATCAAATTCGTACCGATAATTGTAATACATTAAGAGAGAAGATTCTTCCAATGGGTCATTGTTGTTATGCTCTGTCACAGGGATATATATTCCTGAGACAGAGCACAACAAGTGATAACTCGTCACTGACAGCTATGGTAATTCCTTCACCTGTGCAAATGGCCTGTAGGGCGGTTTGAATTATGTTGCTTTTCCAGATGCCCATAACTTAACACATTGGGATAGATATATGGTTTATTCTGTGGGTACAGCAGTCCTGGGAGAACTATAAATTAAATTTGAAAAGAATTCTAGAAAACTGCATACCAATGATTCACCAAATATGTAAAAAACATTTTTTATTTTCACAAATATGAAATATCAATTATATGTTTCAGTGCTAACATCAGTTATCAGAAATTACGCTATATTCCAGATATTGCTTATCATATCAAGTGCTAGAAAATTAATTATCTTGGGACCCATTTATACCTGATACCATTCAGTGTAAATGAGTTTCGGTTTGATTTACTTTCTCATTCACATGATGTCCATAGTGGGTGAAAATAATAAACAATATTTTCATATTAATTTAACAATGCCAGGTTGAAATTCTCACAACCAAACTACTCCGATATACATTCTTTCAGGTTGTGTTTTTCTGTAAAACTGTATAACTCCAAAAATGGATGGGCCTTCTGGTGCACTCCTGCTGTGACTCTGGCGGGAGCGCAGTGGAAGACCCAGAAAATAGGCCGGACCCAGATAAATTTCGAGAGGCATTTGTAGGGCAGAATCTCTGTCTGTCTCAAACATGGTCCCCCACATGAGAGGGGATGGGGGCGGGTGGGGGGCAGAGACTCCCCACACTGGGAGTTTCTGCTTGCTTGGCCTCAGTTAGACCCGGTGCAAGTCTGGGTGGTAGTATGCCCCAATGAGATGTGGAGATGCCGGTGTTGGACTGGGGTGGACAAATGTGAGAAGTCGCACAACACCAGGTTATAGTCCAACAGTTTTATTTGAAATCACAAGCTTTCGGAGCGCTGCTCCTTCGTCAGGTGAAGTGAAGAGATGTGAACATCTCTTCACTTTACCTGACCAATGAGATGGGGTGTGATAGCCTCCTGAAAGGCATAACTGGGCCCCAATAGAGGGTCACGGCTGGGGTCATGTCCTAGACTCCCAAATATTTGGACAGAAATATTACTCCCGAAATTTTCAGAGCACACCCCTATCTTAAAGGAATCCTAGCATGTCACCCCGGGTTGGCAAGCTTCCTCCCAAGTTCCTGAAGTCTGTAGCAGGAAGGGCACCATATATATGGCCCACACTGCCAAAGGCCTCACTTATGGAAGCCCCACCCCTGGACCCCGTGAAATTTGATGGGGTCAGTGACAGAGTTCAACGGCAGTCACAATCCTGATGTGACCATCAGACTGGCATCTATGGTCATTTTTCTGGGCCCACAAATGTGTGCTACATCATTTAAAAGTATTAAAAACTTGTATTGGTTTTAAAGACCAACAAAACATTAAGGGGGTGAAATTGGGTGCCTTTGCACCTCCCGTTAGCGCACCCGGCTTTGCGACCGGGCGCGGCGCTCACAGATGGCGGGAGTTTTGCGGCGGCGCTACAGCGTTGCGCCCCGATCTCCTTCGCCCGGAGATCATGACGTCATCGCTGTGCGCATCGCCCCGGACCCGAAATTGATGTCCGTCCCCTGCAGCAGCGCCAGTCGAAGACACCGACAGCTGCAGGTGGCGTGCATCAGGCGGCCGGCCGCTTCGGGGGGGATGATTAAAGGCGAGGTGGCCGAGGTAAGTGAAAAAAAAACTTACCTTTACCAGTTTAGTTTTTTTTGCGGGTTCCTGCCCGCGATCGATCAGCCCGGTACTCTGCTTGAGTGCCGGGCTGATGGCACGGGATCGCGGCTGCCTTGGTGGTCCAGGTAGGTACTTTTAAATTGCAGAGCCTGCAGTGATGGCCCTTCCCTTTAAGGGAGGGAAGGAGCCTTTGAACGCGGCAGCGCTGCACGGCCCAGTGAGCAGCGCTGCTGAAGTCTCTGCCCCGCTCTCCGACCTTAGCGCCCTAAAAAGGAAGTGGAGTGCTTGATTTAGCGCTCCATTTCCCTCTTGGGGCGCTGAAACTCAATTTTGCTGTCGCCGGCGCTAATTACCGCCCGGCATTAAAGTTAGCGCCCAGGCGACATTATCGCCCCAAAATGGTCGCTACCGAAATTTTCCCTCTAAGTGCTTAAAATAATAAAATCTGAATTGACAGTCCCTTTAGGCAGATCAGCAGTAATGAGAAAAAATAACCTCTATTACATAATTACCAATTAAGCAGTGATTCTGCTCAATATTTATAAAATTATTTGAATGTTGAAAATTAGGTGTCTAACTTGATAAGACATATTATGAGTGTTTAATGGATACTCTAGCTTTGCATTTATTATTTTTACTGGCCAGGCAATTTAGATAATAGCCCTGAATTTATGTGGGGTTTTCCCAATCTCCCACCGTTGCTCCAGTGATTTCACCAATCTCCTGTCAGAGAACCCCCACAGAAATTCCAGGTAAATATGTGAAAAGCAAAATGTCATTCGTATAAATTGGTTGGAAAATCATGCACAGTATATAATACTTGTACATGTTACTATGCACTTTTATGTGGGAACCATGGGGTGAAATTCAACTTGTGCTGAAAATGGGCACAAAATGCGCCCGATGATATTGGCAAGAGGCACAAGCAATGATGCTCATGACTCAGGTGATTATGATTGGCGAGCTGCCAGCACTACCTGCGTTGTTTATGGCAGCTTGGCCATTGTGGGTGGGGCGGGATATTGTGGGTGGCAGTGTTGCCGTTTAAAGGCAGCCTGCATTTCCTAAAGGGAAGATGCACTTTGGCTGCTTTGAATCATTGCTTTGCGTCATTGCTGTAGAGTGAAGATGGCGCTAGAACAAGTTCTACAAGGTGCCCTGATTTTCAGACACCAATCTCCAGGTTCTCGTGGAGGTGGTGACCTGGAATGGGAGGTGCTCTTTCCAGCTGACAGGAGAAGAGTGCCAAGGCAAATAGCCAGCAGCAGTGGTCAGGGGTTGCAGAGCAGGTTAATGCAAGGAGCACTGCGCCCAGGGCATAACTGCAATGTCCCAAGAAATTCAATGATCTGACTAGAGCTGCTCAGGTAAGACTCCTACTCATATCTCTCTCACTCTTTGCTTAGGCCTGCACCACATGTAGCCCCAGCCTTCCCTCCTCCACTTTCCCTCTCCTCCAATCAAAGCAGCACATTTCACTCAACCTCCTTCTGCTGCTACTGGCACACTCTGCACCTCCTATCATCATCACAATTACTCCCCTCCCCCCACACCTGTGGTATATTTCACGCACCACCCATGCTATACTATGCTGACAGGCACATCTTCACAACCTTTCAGCAGGCCACACACTAACGCACTCCCTTTCTTCTTGCAGGACAGACCAGCATACAATACCAGGGAGTAGACAAAAACAGGTGTAGGACCACCATCCCTACAAGTCCAGAGGCCATTGAAAGAGGCTGCACTGGAACTAGTGGCCAGAGGGCATACCAAGAGCATCACAATTAGTGAGGCTGGAAGATACACTCCGCAAGGTTTTGACCATCTTACCCTCCTTTTCTCTTCTTACTGAATTCTCTCCCTCACACACTCTGCGTGACAAAGTGGTGCTTCTCTGAGCTGCCACTCGGCTGTTTCTGCTAACCCTTATCCCTCTCTTCTCTTTCCAAGTCCATCACAAGTAACAGGTGCAGTTGCAGCAGAGGAAGAGGAGGACAGCCCTCCACTTCACACCGTTACTCGATCTTACCCTTACAGGCACCAGGGCAGAAAATGTCACCCCGCACAGTTTAGAGGGTCAGTTAGAAGGGTCTGCAGTTGGAGATTCACCCAGCTTAAGTGTGCAGGAGCAAGAGCAGTGATTTAAGATGGCCCAAGAACCAGCTTGCTGGAGGGCAAGCTCGCATCCTAGCACTGCTGCGTAGGGCACAGAAGAAGACTTTAAGGGCCCAGCGCATAGAAGACGACTGATGGCTGTGCACCACCAAATGTTCGATGCATCAGGCTGCCTGCCAGGGAGCTTTTGCACAATGTTGGGCAGTATGGAGGAGGCCACCTCCCAGTTTGTGTAGGGTCATTGAGCAGGGCTTGGAAATAATGCAATTAACTATGGAGCATGTGATCATCTCTTAACATTGCAGCAGGGCTCTCAGTTATGGGGCCTTTGGTGACAGATGGAAGCTCAGACTGCTGCTATTCTGGCTCTGGGTTCAAACATCTCCTCCAGCTTATAAGGCATGAAGCATAGCACAGATTGGGGCTTCCAAACCATCACATCACTCCTGCACTTTGTTCTTGCGCAGAGCAGTGGGACTGCTGAGGCATGGCCACCTGTGAATGGCAGTGGCATCATGGATGAAGCATATGCCATCTTGTCTCAGGATGGCAGCATGCCTGCTCCCCCGCCAGCCTCTCAACCAGTTACTGCGTTCGTGTCAGACAGCCAGCTGGGCTAGACTGAACGGATGCTGCTGAGATGCTGCAGCCGAGCCATCTACAGCCAGAGCTCCTTGAGGCCGTCACCATGGATATCTGGATGATCAACAACCTGCCACCTGTTGTAGCCACTGGGTAGTGTCTTGTAGGAGCAACAGATTAGCTAAAAGAATACTTAAGGCAGGCAGTAGGGATTTTGTCGACAATTTGTTTGTTCCAAATTGTAAAATGAACTGTTTTGAACTACTTTGTTGCTGTGCACTGTTTCTGTGGACTGGTGAGTATTTGGCCATGCCTAGTGAAAGGGTAGCAATACCCATGCTGGTGTTGAAGTTGAAGGCATTCATTCGGAGGGTGTAAGGACTGGGTCTGATGGTAGGAGCGACTGTTGGTGCAGGGGGATAGGGATGATTCAACCAAAGCATTCCTCGGTGATGTAATGCTACAGATCTCTGGCAGCTGGCAGGATTGGTGACCCTTGCCCTACCTTGGCAACCTTGATTTCCTGCTGTTCTTCTTGCTCTTACACCTCCACTTCTTCCTCCCCCAAATTACAATGTCAATTCTCCACCTCCCACAGATATATTCATTTCATTCTTTAGCGATTTCAATGGCTCCACAGACTAAACATCCTCCAGCATTTCCTGTTCGAGCATTCTTATGGTTTCCACCTTTGCCCAAGTCAACTTTTTTCTCATGAACCAAAAGTATACGTCTAATAATGGTCCGTTCTCCTGATAGATGGAGCAATTTATCCTTCATTTCAAACATTGCCACACCATTTCCATTAGCAAAGTTATGGAACATGCAGGAAACAACGACGATTCTGGAGACTCTCTCTGAGCTGTATCAAAGAACACCTCCAGACCTATCCTGTTTCAAGTTGCCAATTGTTTGCTCAATTGGAGGTCTGGTAGAGGAGAGTAGTGCTGCTCTGCGTCTGTGATCAGGTTCCTGACGTTGAGTGAGTGGAAGCCCTTCCTGCTCCGGGTTCTTGATTTGGAGCACACAAGGCTATGTGGGTGCAGTCAATTATGTCCTGCACCTGAGGGAAGCCTGCTATCCCGGTCAAGCCCAGAGCCCTGTCTTCCTGCTTTGCTGCTTCTCTGAGAAAAGGGATCCATTTGTTTTGCTTAGCAATGAACGCATCAGTCACCTGCTTAATGCAGCAATGCACTGCAAATTGACTGATGCTGTTAATGTCATCTGTTGGCACAGACATTTAGGGCCACGGTAACCTTCAGAGCCACAGACAATCAAGGGTGTGACCTGGTGCGGGCTGCATTGGTGCTGTAACTGGTGACATGGCTCTGTCACAGCATCCCTGGTGATGCAATTGCCACTGGACACACTGCTCCTCAGTTTACTGGAGGTAAGATTTTCTGTTCCTGTACACTGGCATGGTGTAAGGCCTCCTGCGCCCTCCCCTCCTACACCCTCTTCTCCAGCACTGTTGGTCTCTGCATTCTTCCTCACTGCTTTTCCTCCTCCTCCAGCCCCAATGGCAGACTGAGCCGTACACTCATGTTGGCAGAGTAACTTTGTTCACAAGCCCCTGGGCAGAGATTGTCCTACAGCTCCAAAAATAACTCTCCACAATTTTTGAACTCCGCTTGAGCAGCCAATACAGCCAGAAATAGGCTTAAATGTCCACAAGCAGTCTAAAATCACTAACCAGAGACTTACCTGAATGAAGCTGAGGATCCTGGTGCAGCCTCTGTCCTGACTGTTGTGGGTGGGTTTTCGAATGAACAAATACAGCGCTTCCAAAGTTCAATTTGGCAGAATGAGTAACAACTACTAATAACTGTCCTTGTTATTTGTAAAATGTGAAATAGATTGAATCCTTAAGCAGCTGGATGTCTCCACACTGTTTTATTTCCAAACTAGCTAAATTTGATTATCATTATTCATTATGTGAGACGTTACCACACACTTAAATTCTAAATGATCTGCTAGATTTTTCTCATTAAAGGATAAGACTACTCTGGCTAATTTAGGAAGGAAATACTTAAACCTATTACATAGGATTACATAAGGATATACAGCACAGAAACAGGCCATTCGGCCCAACCAGTCCATGCCGGCGTTTATGCTCCACTCGAGCCTCCTCCTGTCTTTCCTCATCTAAATCTATCAGCATAACCCTCTATTCTCTTCTCCCTCATATGCTTGTTTAGCCTCTCCTTAAATGCATCTATACTTTTCACTTCAACCACTCCCTGTGGTAGCGAGTTCCACATTCTCACCACTCTTTGGGTAAAGAGGTTTCTTCTGAATTCCCTATTGGATTTCTTGGTGACTATCTTATATTGATGGCCTCTAGTTATGCTCTACCCCACAAGTGGAAACATTCTCTCTGTATCCACTATCAAAACCTTTCATAATTTTAAAGACCTCTATTAGGTCACCCCTCAGCCTTCTTTTTTCAAGAGAAGAGACCTAGCCTGTTCATCCTTTCCTGATATGTATACCCTCGCATTTCGGATATCATCCTTGTAAATCTTCTCTGCACCCTCTCCAGTGCCTCTATATCCTTTTTATAATATGGTGACCAGAACTGTACGCAGTACTCTAAGTGTGGTCTAACCAAGGTTCAATACAGGTTTAGCATAACTTCCCTACTTTTCAATTCTATACCTCTAGAAATAAACCCTAGTGCTTGGTTTGCCTTTTTTATGGCCTTGCTAACCTGTGTCACAACTTTTAGTGATTTGTGTATTTGTACTTCAAGATCCCTTTGTTCCTCTACCCCACCTAGACTCGCACCCTCCAAGCAATATTCTTCCTACCAAAATGTAATACCTCACATTTATCTGTGTTGAACTTCATTTGCCAATTATATTTCATTCTGCAAGTTTATTAATGTCCTCCTGTAATTTGTTGCAGTCCTCCTCAGTATTGACTATCCCCCCCAATTTGGTGTCATCCGCAAATTTAGAAATAGTGTTTTTGATTCCAAAGTCTAAATCCTTAATATAAATTGTGAACAACAGTGGTCCCAGCACTGATCCTTGAGGAACACCACTACCTACCTTCTGCCGCTGTGAATAGCTACCCTTTACCCCTACTCTCTCCTTTCTGTCTTGAAGCCAGCTAGCTATCCATTCTGCTACTTGTCCCCGACTCTGCATTCTCTGACCCTGTTCATCAGTCTATTATGGGGTACCTTATCGAAGGCCTTTTGAAAATCTAGATAAATTACATCTACTGCATTACCATTGTCTACTCTCTCTGTTACCTCTTCAAAAAATTCAATGAGGTTGGTCAAGCAAAACTTTCCCTTTAGAAATCCATGCTGACTATTCATTACTATGTTTTTGGTTTCTAGATGTTCTTCTATTTTCTCCTTTAGTAGGGATTCCATTATTTTTCCTACCACCGATGTTCAGCTGACTGGTCTATAATTCCCTGGACATGTTCTATCCCCCTTCTTAAATATAAGTATTATGTTAGCTATCAGCCAGTCCTCTGGCATTACACCTTTTTCTAACGAAGTATTAAATATGTGTAGTAATGCCTCTGCTATCTCTTCCCTAGATTCTTTTAAAATGCGTGGATGCAATCCATCCGGACCAGGAGTTTTATCCTCTTTGAGTTTGATTAGTTTATTTAATATATCCCCTCTTTTTATTTTAAATGCACTTATCTCAGTACTAATCTCATCATCCAATGTCATGTCCACCGGTTCTATCTCCCTGGTAAATACTGAAGCAAAATAATTATTTAATATTTCTCCCATCTCTCTATTGTTACCTGTGGTATTATCCTGTCTATCCCTTAACAGCCCAATTCACATCCCAACCTTCCTTTTTTTATTGATGCGCCTGTAAAATATTTTACTCTTTTGCATAGTACACTTTCTTTATTAAACTGCCTTTTGGATCAATAAAGAACAGCTTGTTACAAGTAGGATTTTTTATGGACTACAAATTAATGAAGGAGCCAGAAAATTGGGCTTTACATTAAAGGATTAGAGCTCAATAAATGAGCTGCAGGTCTTGTCTATGATTGTGTATACTTTAATATTTTCCTTTTAATGTTCCTATTTTTGTTGCCTTCAAACCTCCTTCAGGCTGCTGGATGGGACAGGTGAAGCTGAGGACCTCTGTGAGTGGCATCAGTGTTAGCAACATGGGATAGAATGCAATTCCTTAATGATTTCCACCCCTCTCCCTCAAGATAGAGCCACTACTGCATGTTCCATCTTGGGTCCCGAGTGAGAACTTGAAAACTTTCCCATTGATAATACCCACATACGGATTTGAAGCTTAAGTTCTAATCACAGTCCCAAGAACTGGAGTGTAGCAAGCTTCAGCTGGAGCTGCTGGGCTAGCAGAATGTCAGCTTTGAACCTGTTCATGATATTCACATGAAGGCTACTGAAATAGAACCAGATCTCGTTTGTTGCCAAATTGCATTTAAAACATTTTATTTTGGGGGAGTGAGGCAGGAAAGGTCAGCAGAATACATTTGAAGTGATACAAAATCTTAATCATACTAGTCCTTTTCAGTTCACCAGTTACTGAGGTGTTCTGCTGTTGTCCTTATGCTATGAAGGGACATTTAGTTTACAGAATGACAGAATCAGAGGAGAGGATTGTAATGGTTGTGTTAGAACATTTTCAAGCTGTACGCAAATTTATGTGTTTGTGCATTACACATGACTTAAATTTCTATGGATAAAACAATCAGACACAAACACAGGAGTGAAGTATATCATGATGCAAAAGCACTGCACCAAGGAACGTTACGGCATTGATTCATGTTTACAACTACCAGACTCTTAGGTTCCTAATCTCAGCATAGCCTATCTAAGAGAGGTGCTGAGCAGAAGCAAGACATTTCCCCTTAAGGAGAGAGGAATACTGGACTACAAGTCAACCTATGTCACCTATCTATATTTTCCAATGGCCAAAGAGCAGCATTGTCAGAATGGGAGAGGAGAGGAGGCAAAAAATGTATGTTAAGAAAAAAAAGAGGCCATTGCATTGAACATTTTCAAACAAACAAAAAGAACTTACAAAGCAGCCAAAACCAGATTCTCAACAATTATTATGTCTTACATGTTGCAGCCAAAACCAGATTCTCAACAATTATTATGTCTTACATGTTAGTGCGTAAGAGCTTTGGAATTGCAGTGATGAGCTTAAATACTCAATGTGGTATTTCCATTTTCACTCCATAGTAATATAAAATACATAGCTGTAGATAATTTCCACAATTCCTCTAAATGTAGCTGTTATAAAGTACCTTTTGTTCATGAGCTTGAAATATTAGCCCAAGAATTCAGTACAGTAGAGTTGAAGTTGATGGAAGGACTCATGGTGGGTTTAATCACTGATGCTGTCTCTGGGTAGATGATCTCCACAACAGTCACATATGTTCCAGTCAAAAAGCCAATGATTCCTATCAGTGCTATGAAAATGTCCTTCAGGAGCAACCAAAAGGAGATTCCTTCTGCAGAAAAAGTGATGATCTCCAGCAAGGGGGGGAAGATGAGGGCCAGAGCACTACTGCTGACTGCTCCAACAAATGAAATCACTAAATCAAGACGTGGAATTAAGATAGCAGTGGCACCTGTATAAAAAAAACAGAAAGGATGCACAGGATTTAATCAGAGAAAAAGTTAACTATATTTATGTAAAGTCTATTTAGTACATTGCTAATTGTGCAAAATATTTTGTACACAGATGCATAATCAGATGTTAAGAGGAACACATATAAAGCATGTTGTAGAACTAAAAAACATATATTTAGAATTTTTAAAACAACATATCAGATTGCTTGAAGAACTTAAAATGTAGCTTTTGTTACCAGGTGAAAGCTTGACTCAATTAGTAGTACTCTCACTTCCAAGTCAGAAGATTATGGGGGTAAAATTGGATAGCTCTGGCCTGCCAATGCACACTGGGTGTGGTGAACAATCCCTGTGTTCACGACAGCCCAATTTCGGGAAGGGGTCCTCAAATAGGGGCTAGTCCCCTACTTGCATATGCAAAGGGCCTAACATCTGTTTCTGTCACGGGCCCTGGACGCCTATACTTCAGCCTTTACCAATATGGTAGTTGGTTGATTTCTTGCATGAATTGTGCGCACTCATGTCGTCCGCCATATTGGATGCTTAGGCGCTTATTTTACGCCTGTAAAATAGGCGCCTAAGAATATAAAAATAAAGTTGCCTGGGTCTGCACCCAGATGCACAGAATTGTCTGGACACAGCTTTTATTAGAAAATCAGGGAGGTCAAAGTGCACACCTTTAAAGGTACCTGCCTGATTCCATAATGGAAGGAGAGGAAAGTTGGTCAAGAGTGGGAGTAGAGATTCGCCGCTGCAGGCATTGACAGCCTGTCGCATTATAGTGTTGCTGGTGGCCTTTGATCTGCTTTTAGTTTTTTAAAAATTCTTTGAATTTGGAGCTAAGGACTGTGGAATTGATCACAAGTTATTTAATCGCAACGTAACATGGTTTAGTTAGGTGAAGATCACCAGTCCATCTTGCCTGCCCATAATATTATCCCATTCTTTTCTGTCAGATATCTATATCTGGCCGGCTGCCGGGCAGGAAACGGAGTAAAAAGAAAGATAATGAGGTCCTGTTGTTAAATTCAACAGGACCTCCATCTTCCTGGCATTTCCAGGTCCCCCACCCCCGCAAACATGCAACCCCCACTCCCTCCACGTAAATATTTGGTAACACACCATTCACAAGATAAATTAATTCATCTCTTTGTGCTATTGCTTACAGCAGTAAAATGAAACAAAACGAATAAAAAATAATTAATAGTGATTCTCAATATCTTCAGTTTCAGTTTGCTCAGTGATAGTCTATGAGAGTGATTTTAACCCCACCCGCCCATTGGCACTGTAGATACAAGTGACGCAGGTTTCTGGGAGGTGCTGAGGCCTGGGATGTTGTATACAGGAATTTTCAGAAGGCATTTGATAAGGTTACACAAAATAGATTGCTGGTTAATATTGAGGTGCATGGAACTGAAGGCAACCTAATGACATGAATAGGAAACTGATTGAGAGCTAGGAGACATAGGGCTGGATTTTCCATGGTGGTAGCGGGCGCAATTGGTGGTGGGTCGGATGGGAAAGTTGTTATTTTTGACAGCGTGTCGGGAACCCGCTGTCATCTTGCTCCCACGTGCCTTTCCCACAGGCGTGTCTGTCATCGTGAAGCCGACCCAACCTGCAGCGGCGGGGGACCCAATTGAAATCATTCTGAAGTACTTTACAGGCACTTAAGAGCCTTTTCCCCCCTACTTTTTAAATTTCCCTGCATGGCCATGGGATTCACACCGCTCGGGAACCATGTCTGCCAACCTGAGGCGTGAGTTCCGTGACCATTGCTCCAGCTGATTAAATGACAGCATGGTAAATAAACCAAAGTAAAAACATGTTGGTTACATCAGCTAACAGATTGATGGCGATTCTGTTCTACTTGAAAAGCTACTGCTAAATGTTAATTCAGAAATTCCTGAAGGGATGTAAGTGCTACCCTGGATGGTGAGGGAAATACATTTTTCACTGGCCATTGTCGGCTGTTGCCTTCCAACTGAACAGTAATTGTAGTGAATTGATCTGCACTATAAAAAATTACATATACCATTTAAATAAATGTTTGTGTTATTTCTGGTCAGGTTTTTCTCTCAGTATACTGTGATTGTCCAGTTACACATTAAATCAAGTCATCAACCATAACAATTTCATTCTCATCACTCATTCCACTGGTTCAATTTGCTTTCAGTCCCTGGATATGACTAATTTAATTTTTCACTGAGACTTTAGGGTGAATTCCTGCAAAGGTTCTCTCACTTGTACATTGTTAACTTCAACAGAAGAGCTGCAGAAATCCCAGAAACACACTATAAGCACCACTTACACTGTTTGTCAGGGATTCCGCAGCTCTTTTGCTGAACTGGCATAAAATTGTAAATCCACCCCTTTACAATTACATTTAAAATTTGCTTAATTTTATATATTACCTATACACACACATCTTTTATTTGTACCAGTTACTGATACAAAAGTCTATAGATTTGTGACTAAAGCACCAATAACTTCCATATTAATGTACTATTTTAATTATGTTCTTGATCATATTTGTAGATGGCATCATATTACTTAATGCTAACATTATTTAAATATTTCTTTGTCACTCATATATAACTTTATTATATTATTGTAGAGTAAAGATTCAACATCCACTATTTTAGATTAAACTTAAAATCCAATCTGGCCAGGGTCCCTTTAAGGATCCCGGCTGAAAATGTGCCATGAATGACGTCACCAGATCCGCTCCATCTAATTGGGCCGGGTAATGCGCTGGGCGGGCTTAATAGGCCCCATTAAGGTAAGTTCATTTTCTACAGCGGATGGAGCCAGCAGCGGGGTCGCGACCCGCCACAGACACCAGCCGCACCGGACCCGCCAAGGTAAGGAAAATTCTGGCCATAGAGTTTGGATATTATGCCCATGGATTGGTGGGCAATGACAGGTGCCAGGGTCTGAATATTTTACTCTCTATAAATTACCTAAATTTGGGAATAGAGTACCAGTTTACACATGATCTTAAGCTAAGATGTATAATGATTTGCGAAGAAAAGAGCAGAAAATTGCAAAAGAACATAGATAAATTAAGCAAATGGCAGATGCAGTTTAATGTAACAAAGTGGGAGGTAGGACACTTTGGGCATAAGAACCGGAGTACTATCTAAATAGGGCAGCATGCGGGGATAGGGATTTATGAGTCTGAGTAGTTAGATCACTAAAAGCTAGCTTGGAGGTGCAGAAAGTGATTTAAAATGCTTATGGGATGCTGCACTTCATTACAAGAGGAATACAATATAAAAAGCAAACAATTAATTATATAGAGCACTGGTGAAATTTCCCTAGGGATATTGCTTTGGGTGCCCCACCTTACGTAGGATAAACTGGCCTTGACGAAAGTCCAGCAATGAATCAGTCAGGATGTAAATAATAGCAGAAAATTATTACTGCAACGGCGAATTTTCATCTCCTACTGGCCATGGACCACTTCCTAAATAGAATAGGAAGCGGCGTTGTGATGGGCTAAAGGCTCGGTAGAGCTGAAGGCTACAAGGGACCTGGAGAAAATTGCAGGTAAGGTTTCTAAAGAGTATTGCCGTGAATGTCGGCTCCGTAGTGCCCGGTTTTTCGGCACTATGGGTGACATTTTGTGGCCAAAATGGCGGCCACACCGCGCGTATGCACACTTCTAGTGCAGGCCGCGCCGGACGCCATTTTGGTGAGGTCACTAGCGCAGGCGTTGGGAGCGTGCGCTGGAAGTATGCAGAGTATACAGACTGTGACATCAGTCAGTGTGTAACACTGATTTGACGCCAGCACTGCCATTTTCACCCTCAACGCTGCAGCCAATGCCCTCTCTTAACCTCGCAGAGCTGAACATGCACTCAGCAGCAGGAAGGACCCTCCACCAGCGTTATTTAAAGGGATCATCACCTGCTTTCAGGTTAGTTGCTGATTGATTTTTACTGGCTCTTGGTGAGTTTGTAGAGGTGATTCTTGGTTTGGTGTCTTATTTGAAGATGCTGATGTCTCAAGGGAGTGGTGTGGCAGGTTACTTCAAGGTTTCTGCTCAGACCAGTTGCTCCCAGACATGGTTGCTGTAGTTTGTATCCCCCCTGGCCTGCAGCATGACCGGGAGAATAAGCACAGGCGACACAGAGGAGGACAAGCTGCTCAAAGAGGGAGGAGGGGGAAGAAGGGCTCTCAGCAGGAGGCCATATCCACCCAGGGTATTCAGGAGCATTTCTCTTACCTCAACCTCAGTGAGGAACAGTGCATGCGACGTCTCCACTTCACTAAGGAGGTGCTCATTGTTGCAGGCAGACCTGCAGCCTCAGAGCGGGGCTAGGATGGCATTGCCAGTGGCTGCGAAGGTGAGCATATCCATGAATCTTTATGCGCGGGCTCCTTCAAGGCTGGAGCAGGCGACATTTGCAACATCTCTCAGTTCGCCATTCACCATTGCATAAAGGAGGTCACTGTGACTCTGTGTGCAAAGAGAGGTGAATACATTTAATTCTGCCTTGCCAGAGCAAAGCAGGTGGAGTGAGCACGCGGCTTCACCAGGATAGCAGGCTTCCCCATGCTGCAGGGTGCCATTGACTACACACATGTTGCTTTGCAGGTGCCCCATGTGAACTTGGAGATGTACTGCAACCGTAAGGGATTTCACTCCCTCAATGTCCATCTTATTTGGCTTTCATGAGTGACACATATGAGATCTGATGTCAATAGAAATTGAATACTCATCATGTGCACAATGGGATGTGTCTGCAGTCTATATATCACATGTCTAACTCATGTCGTTGCTCTCCCACAGGACCATCAAGAGCCCTTCTCTCTACTGTCCAGGAGGAAGAGCAGGAGGACTCCTCAGAGGATGCTGCATCATCTGAGCGAGCAATGTCAGCAAAAATGAATGCACCCAGCACCAGCGCAGAGATGCACACCAAGGTGGGTCATTCGTGAGATAGAGTAGTGATGTCACCTGGTGTATCACAACACACGAGTGAGGAAGATCAGATGGTGGAGACAGGCACAGCAGTGAGAGTCCTTGTCAGAGGCTGCAGGACGCTCCTAGCTCTGCTCAGCTGCATGTGTATGCTGAGCCTCGGGGGCCATCCAGAAAGAGAGCGGTGCTGGAACTTCAGGAACAAGTGCAGGAGGCTCTGACTGGGTTTGCAACCACTGTAACTGCGAGTGTGCAGAGATTGCAGGAGTCCATCTCAAACATGAGCAATGCCGTGGTGCACGCATTGGCGAAAGTAGGTACCGCCATAGAAAGGATGGCAACCTCCATGGAGGACATAAATCGCCAGCCTCAAATGAACATGGTGATTCTTCTAAATAGATAGTCAGCTATGGAGGATAGATGGGTATCTATCGTGGAGAGGAACCAGAGGTACATGGACGTCCCCGTTATGAGGACTGTCAGTACAGAGACGGGTTCTCATGGCCCCACAGATGTGCAGCAAGGTGCTCTCCAGCTACTTGCTAGCAGAAAAGTGCGGGTGGCCCATGAGAGGGATGATGGTGGGAGGTGACATGCAAGTGGGGGCTCCTTTCCAAGTGCTCATACTTTCATCCCCTTGCTAGCCCCTCGGTCAGAGCCCCTGATGACTGCCCGAGCAGTGATGGCCGAGTCTGCCCCTGTGCAGCCGCAGGAGGAGCAGACTTTGGCGAGGCCTTCAAAGGCTCCAAAACCCAGAGGACGACCGCCAAAGGTGTCTAAGCAGGTGCAGCAGGGAAGTGAGCAGGCTGTCTCTACATCTGCTGAAGCCACAGGAGTAGCACAACGTAGAAGCACGCGTAAGAGAAAGCTGACACATAAATCATCACAAGGGTACTCACTTGGGTGTTTTGCGAGAATCAATGTTCAGTTTCTGCTCTTTTATTATGTTGGAATAAATTAATCTTGTATGAACGTTTGACATCGTTGCCATTTGTGTGATCACAATTTGAGGTGGCACAGTGAAGGGTGAGGGTGCCTTTTATGTCCAGCAATGCAGATGACAGTGGATATAAAGTTAACAACAGACACTTACAGCCTCAAGACAGTCTCCCAAATCATGAAATCAGCAACTTCTGACATTTGAAATTGAGCAGATGTGAGAGTGCAGCTTTTAGACTGCAGTTGCAGCTGTGAAGTATCCAGCTTGTTGGTCCTCCCGACACACTTACCTGGCATGATATCCGAACATCATGAAACCCAAATAAAATGTTGGAAAATTGCAAAAGGCTCTCAAAATAGCAGTGAACAAGCACTTAACAAGGAGTTAAGTGCCTTAAATCCCTCACCCGCTGCTTGGTGTGGGTCTGTTATGAAATCGCAGACCCAATACTCTTGAAACTCACATGGAGGCGGGTTTGTGGTGAGTTTCCGACCCGCTGTCAATCATTGCGACTTTAACACTTGACCCGCCTTTGAACCTGCCCTCTGAACACTGGCAAAATCGTGGCCATAGAATCATAGAACAATACAGCACAGAAGGAGGCCATTCGTCCCATCATGCCTGTGGCGGCTCTTTGAACGAGCGATCCAATTAGTCCCACTCCCCCGCTCTTTCCCCATAGCCTTGCAAATTTTTCCCCTTCAAGTATTTAAGTAACCGTTGCTATACATTCTTTCAGGATAAATTATAGGAGCAGGATGACCTTTATTTCCATTACACACACTTGTCTTATTCCAGGCATCCATCTTTTTCAAGCACACACTCAAACATGCATTTCAACACTTAGCCAAAGTCGGCATCACTGCAACTTTTTCAGTCATGCTTGTCAAGATCTTAGATGTAGGCCTAGATTTCCCTCTTCCCCCAGAGGAAGGTCGGGTTTGAACTTCCTCCCACCGCTTGACTCCCACATAGTCCTGAACTAGTTTCTAGAGTTGGGAGTCATTATCTATGCAGTGCTGGCTCCTGGTGAGGACCTCGTCACCAAGAGGGAGTCCATGACTGCTGAGGAGCAAAACGTGGAAGTATTGCAGAGGGATTTGGGCGTATTCTACTTACCCACGTAACTCACTTACATTCAAAATTCCCCAATCTTTTAAGCGCATGTCTTTGGGCGCAAATATACAGGAAATTCCAGGCCTTTGTTCCTGGAAACCACAATATTGTGCACTTTACTTTCTTAATGATTACAGTTTGTCATGATTTTTATTTCTAGTAAAAGAAAACATACCTTGTTGATAGGTTCAAAAGAGCAACATAGCAGAAATCACTATTGGTGGTAACAGTGGCCAAAAGCTCAATTTGTTTGTTTGACATCCCTCTGTCTGCTATTTTGACAAATGTTAATGGGCCGAAAATTGATCCCGGGACGCGAGAGTATTCCCACTCCAATTGCCGGTTTTCTGCATGCCCTGCGCATGCGCTGAAAACCGGCAATTGCTCTTCTGAAAAGGGGGCGGGGCCTGGGTGCATCGCGTGCGCGCTACAGGCTGCGCGCACGCTGTGCACTTCATGCTTTGGACGCGCAGGTAAGTAGGGAAGATTTTGGAAATGTAAAAAGGAGGAGTAAGACCCGCTTTTAAGAAGGTAAGTAGTGAATTAAGTATTTTTTTGAATTTTTTTTTACAGGTATATCTTTTTTAGAGACTTTAAAGACAGGTAAGTTTATTTTTATAACTTTTTAAAAGATTTTAAATTTTTTCAAAAATTTATTTTTTTATTTAAAATGGTTAATTTAATTAACTATACTTATTTTATTAATGTGATGGTTTTTTTTAAAAATTTAATTGAGGTTTAGCTGTTATTTTGGGGGGGTGTAAGATTCATAGATTTCACAGCCATGCTGTGAGACTTATGAATGGAAGATGGTGTGCTGCCATTGGCTCTAACTGAGTCACGTGATCCCACAGCTCGCACAAATTCACTACGCCGCTGGGATACGCAAGCCCAGCACAGCTGATGTCTGGAACATCAAGTTCGTGCGAGCTGGATCAGAAAAAGCATAAGCGAGGTGAGACATCGCGGGGAAGGCTTACCCCCGCGGGAACAGAGCGAGATCAATTTCTGGGCCAATATATTTAACTCATTGAAGTACATACAATTACTTTTTTTTCATATTTAAAATATCTCTAATCCCGTCGGGAGAAATAATTTTTGGATTGAAAGGCAGAATTACATCAGTCTCCATAATGCCAAAGAATGCACAAATAAATGTGTCAAAAATAAAAACTATCTGTGGGCATGCCCTAAATCCTCCGAGAAAATAAATCTCGCACCTTTAGCACTCATGCCCCCCCGTCAGTAATTCTTAGATTCATCATTGCTGCAAGCTGCACTTTTAGGATTTTTCTCTTATAATAAGTGATTAAATGCTGGATCTACCTGCAGCTTAAGTTTATCACCTGACCATCCCCCACTGAACTTTCAGTCCAACCCATCATCTTCACGTCATAAGGCCTATATTCGGGACTATTTTTGAGCTGTCAGCTTCTCTGAGGATGTATCAGCTTTTGTGAAGCTCTCGGTCAGCTTTTGCAAGTTTTCTAGGTTGCCATGTGTGTAAGACCCTCCAATTTATATATGTTTACTAGACCCTTTGAAGTGAGACTTTGCCCCTCCATTCTTAGAATTGTCACTCATTCTTATAAAGGTTATTGTTCAAGTGTGAATTCTCTAGCTGTCTATCCATGCTGGTGAGCTATACAGAGCAAAGTCTACAAGGTCAAGAGCCTGCAAAATATGGGAACTGTTCAAATTAACAGAAACAAGACAGGATGATAATGAATTCTTCTTCCTGAGCCTCAGCGATTTAGTCATTTAATATTGTGCCACATCCTGTGAGTATGTGCAATCTCTGCAGCAAACAGCTGTGAACCTACAGAACTTCTCACACTCATTAGCCTTTAAATCAGGGGTGGCTAATTATTTGGGCTGGAGGGCCACACACCAATGTTCACCCTAAGGTGAGTGGCTGCGCACCAATCGCGAGGTCCCGCTCCTGCCGCTGGAAGCAATACTGCTCATGCGCAGCCACGCAGCAAATTTAAAGGGACCGCGCATGAAAAAAAAATTAGAGGGAACATTGCATAAATATAAATTCAGATAGCAGTCAGATACTATCTTAAATACAAAAAGTAGTGTAAAATAGTAAAATCTTCTGTTATTAAATGAATGAAATGATTGATCGATCGATTACATGTTCCACAGTAAACTGGACAAATCTGTTAACGGGTAAAACGACAGATCAGTGGGAGATGTTCAAAAAAGAATTTAAGGTGGTACAGAACCAGTTTATACCCCTGAGGGGCAAGAACTCTAATTGCCAAAAAAAACAGCCATGGGCGACTAAAGAGGTAAGGGACAGCATAAAACTAAAAGAAAAATCATACAAAAATGCAAAAAATAGCACAGATCCTGGCGAATGGGAAAGATAAAAAGAACAGCAAAGGGTCACAAAACAGACAGTAAGAGTTACAAAAAGGGAGTATGAAAAGAAACTTGCAAGGGATATCAAAATCAACACAAAGGATTTTTACAATTATATTAGGAAAAAGAGGGTAGTCAGGAGCAATGTTGGCCACTTAAAAACTGAAAGCAGTGATATTGTCAATGATAATAAGGAAATGGCGACATGTTGAATAATTACTTTGCGTCAATATTTACAGTAGAGGAAGAGGATAGCATGCCATAAATCCTAAGGAAGCTAAATCAGGGACAGGGACTCAATAAATTGAATGCAAGTAAAATAACAGTAATGAAGAAGATAATGGCACTAAAGAGTGACAAATCCCCAGGACCAGATGGTTTCCATCCCAGGGTTTTAAAGGAAGGAGGTGAGCACATTGCAGGTGCCCTAACTATAATCTTCCAAAGTTCTCTTGATTCAGGAACCGTTCCTTTAGATTGGAATATTGCGCATGTCACTCCGTTATTTAAGAATGGTGAGAGAAGGAAACCAGAGAATTATAGACCAGTTAGCCTAACGTCGGGAAATTGCAAGAGTCTATAATTAAGGATAGGGTGACTGAACACCTCGAAAATTTTCAGTTGATCAGAGAGAGCCAGCATGAATTTGTGAAAGGTAGGTCATGCCTGACAAACCTGATTGAATTTTTTGAGGAGGTGACTAAAGTAGTGGACAGGGAAATGTCTATGGATGTTATTTATATGGTCTTCCAGAAGGCATTTGATAAAGTCCCACATAAGAAACTGTTAACTGGGCAAAACTGTGGTAAATGGATTTCAATGTAGGCAAATGTGAAGTCATCCACTTTGGACCTCAAAAGGATAGAACAGGGTACCTTCTAAATGGTAAAAGGTTAAGAACAGTGGAGGTCCAAAGAGACTTGGGGGTCCAGGTACATAATCATTAAAATGTCATGAACAGGTACAGAAAATAATCAAAAAGGCTAATGGGATGCTGGCTTTTATATCTAGAGGACTAGAATACAAGGGGGTAGAAGTTATGCTGGAGGTTTACAAAACCCTGGTTAGACCACACCTGGAGTACAGTGAGCAGTTCTGGGCACCATACCTTAGGAAGGATATATTGGCCTTGGAGGGAGTCCAGCGTAGGTTTACCAGAATGATACCCGGACTTCAAGGATTAAGTTACGAGGAGAGATTACACAAATTAGGGTTGTATTCCCTAGAGTTTAGAAGGTTAAGGGGTGATCTGATCAAAGTTTTCAAGATATTAAGGGGAACAGATAGGGTAGATAGAGAGAAACTATTTCCGCTGGTTGAGGATTCTAGGACTAGGGGACATAGTCTAAAAATTGGAGCCAGATCTTTCAGGAATTAAATTAGGAAACACTTCTACACACAAAGGGTGGGAGACGTTTGGAACGCTCTTCCACAAATGGCAATTGATGCTAGATCAATTGTTAATTTTAAATCGGAGATTGATAGCTTTCTGTTAACCAGTTTATTAAGGGATATGGGCCAAAGGCGGGTATGTAGAGTTAGGTCGCAGATCAGCCATGATCTCATTGAATGGTGGAGGTGGCTCGATGGGCTCAATGGCCTACTCCTGTTCCTATGTTCCTAAACTGAAAGTCTATGTGGCTCGAGTCTGCAGGGCCTCTGACGTGAGAGGTGTTCCCTTTTTAGTGTGCTGAGTATGGGAGCCCGAGACTCCGCAAGCCCTGAACTACAATCACGTTACCTGGAGTCTTTGTGCTCTGGGATCCAATCCCATGTCTAAGACGGCGATGAGAACTTTGCTGCCGTCATACTCTTGGTACCGGGAGAGGAAAGACTCTTTCTTCGGTAAAACTAAGGCCAGAATTTACCCCTAAAAAATGGGTGGGTTTGGAGTGTGGGGGCAGTTAAAGAGTTAAAAATG
The DNA here is from genome assembly GCA_030390025.1 of Squalus acanthias. Classification (NCBI taxonomy): domain Eukaryota; kingdom Metazoa; phylum Chordata; class Chondrichthyes; order Squaliformes; family Squalidae; genus Squalus; species Squalus acanthias. Next base: position 68,513,848 of record CM059431.1, read on the forward strand.
GGATTCCCGACCTGATCTCACCTCCAACCATCCCACTTCCAGTTTTATTAGAGGCGGGACGGGGATGGGGCGACCAAACCACTCCCAGGGATTGTTGCCTCAATTTAAATATTGTAATGAGGCTGGAACTCTCCTTTTTAACCTCCATTTTGAGTTTAACTGCATGGGGACGGGTTTCACACAATTCGTGAATCCCGGCAGTTAAACAGAGGTGGGATTGCTACCTCCTGGATCTAGGATCACGACTATATCCACCCCCCACGATCGGAGACCCTCCACCCCTCGGGCCTCCGATCACCTTCCCAGGCCTCCCGCACACCCCACCGCCCCAGGCCCGCCCCCCAGTGATGATGATGAGATCGGCTCCAAACCTCACTCCCCCCTGCAGATCCCCAGCCGACACCCGATCCCTGTGTGGCGTGAGTTCAGGGCTCGGAGTGTGGGGAGAGTTCAGGGCTCGGAGTGTGGGGAGAGTTCAGGGCTCGGAGTGTGGGGAGAGTTCAGGGCTCGGAGTGTGGGGTGAGTTCAGGGTTCGGAGTGTGGGGTGAGTTCAGGGTTCAGAGTGGGGAGAGTTCAGGGCTCGGAGTGTGGGGAGAGTTCAGGGCTCGGAGTGTGGGGTGAGTTCAGGGCTCGGAGTGTGGGGTGAGTTCAGGGCTGGGAGTGTGGGGTGAGTTCAGGGCTCGGAGTGTGGGGTGAGTTCAGGGCTGGGAGTGTGGGGTGAGTTCAGGGCTCGGAGTGTGGGGTGAGTTCAGGGCTCGGAGTGTGGGGTGAGTTCAGGGCTGGGAGTGTGGGGTGAGTTCAGGGCTCGGAGTGTGGGGTGAGTTCAGGGTTCGGAGTGTGGGGTGAGTTCAGGGTTCAGAGTGGGGAGAGTTCAGGGCTCGGAGTGTGGGGAGAGTTCAGGGCTCGGAGTGTGGGGTGAGTTCAGGGCTCGGAGTGTGGGGAGAGTTCAGGGCTGGGAGTGGGAGGTTAGTTCAGGGCTGGGAGTGTGGGGTGAGTTCAGGGCTGGGAGGGTGGGGAGAGTTCAGGGCTGGGAGTGTGGGGTGAGTTCAGGACTGGGAGTGTGGGGTGAGTTCAGGGCTCAGTGTGGGGAGAGTTCAGGGCTCGGAGTGTGGGGAGAGTTCAGGGCTCGGAGTGTGGGGAGAGTTCAGAGCTCAGTGTGGGGTGAGTTCAGGGCTCGGAGTGTGGGGTGAGTTCAGGGCTCGGAGTGTGGGGTGAGTTCAGGGCTCGGAGTGTGGGGTGAGTTCAGGGCTCGGAGTGTGGGGTGAGTTCAGGGCTCGGAGTGTGGGGTGAGTTCAGGGCTCGGAGTGTGGGGTGAGTTCAGGGCTCGGAGTGCGGGGTGAGTTCAGGGCTCGGAGTGTGGGGTGAGTTCAGGGCTGGGAGTGTGGGGTGAGTTCAGGGCTGGGAGTGTGGGGTGAGTTCAGGGCTCGGAGTGTGGGGAGAGTTCAGGGCTCGGAGTGTGGGGTGAGTTCAGGGAGAGGAAAGGCGCCGTGCTCTTCGGTAAGACTAAGAGCTGTCGAGCTCACAGGAGGCACTACCCCCATAACAGGGTGTACAGACAGAGGCTCAGAGGTTGTCGAGTCAGGTGGTGGCAGACATCTGCAGCCTACTCGAAGAAGACCTGCTCCCTGCTGGACCTGGTGGCCTCGCATTAACAGCGGTTGTAAAAGTGACTACCGTCATCAACTTTTTTGCCTCCGGAACCTTCCAAGCACTACATAGAAACATAGAAACTTAGAAAAATAGGAGCAGGAGTAGGCCATTCGGCCCTTCGAGCCTACTCCGCCATTCAATATGATCATGGCTGATCCTCTATCTCAATACCATATTCCCGCTCTCTCCCCATACCCCTTGACACCTTTTGCATCTAGAAATCTATCTATCTCCTTCTTAAATATATTCAGTGACTTGGCCTCCACAGCCTTCTGTGGTAGAGAATTCCACGGGTTCACCACCTTCTGAGTGAAGAAATTTCTCCTCATCTCAAGTCCTAAATCTCTTACCCCGTATCCTTAGACAGTGACCCCCTCATTCTAGACCCCCCCCCCCAGCCAGGGGAAACATTCTCCCTGCATCCAGTCTGTCCAGCCCTGTCAGAATTTTATACGTTTCAATGAGATCCCCTCTCATTCTTCTAAACTCTAGTGAATACAGGCCTAGTTGACCCAATCTCTCCTCATACGACAGTCCTGCCATCCCAGGAATCAGTCTGGTGAACCTTTGCTGCACTCCCTCTATGGCAAGTATATCCTTTCTTAGGTAAGGAGACTAAAACTACACACAATACTCCAGGTGTGGTCTCACCAAGGCCCTGTATAACTGTAGTAAGACATCATTGCTCCTGTAATCAAATCCTCTTGCAATGAAGGCCAATATGCCATTTGCCTTCCTAACTGCTTGCTGCACCTGCATGTTTGCTTTCAGTGACTGGTGTACAAGGACACCCAGGTCCCTCTGTACATCAGCATTTCCCAGTCTATCACCATTTAAATAATACTCTACCTTTCTGCTTTTCCTACAGAAGTGGATAACTTCACATTTATCCACGTTATACTGCATCTGCCATGTATTTGCCCACTCACTCAACTTGTCTAAATCGCCTTGAAGCTTCTTTGCATCCTCCTCACAACTCACAATCCCACTTAGTTTTGTGTCATCAGCAAATTTGGAAATATTACATTTGGTTCCCTCATCCAAATCATTGATATATATTGTCAATAGCTGGGGCCCAAGCACTGATCCCTGCGGTACACCCCACTAGTCACCGCCTGCCACCCCGAAAAAGACCCATTTATTCCTACTCTCTGTTTCCTGTCTGTTAACCAATTTTCAATCCATGCCACTATATTACCTCCAATCCCATGTGCTTTAATTTTGCACACTAACCTTTTATGTGGGACTTTATCATAGGCTTTCTGAAAATCCAAATACACCACTGGTTCTCCCTTATCTATTCTACCAGTTACATCCTCAAAAAACTCCAGTAGGTTTGTCAAACACGATTTCCCTTTCATAAATCCATGTTGACTTTGTCTAATCCCGTTGATATTTTCTAAGTGTCCTGTTATCACATCCTTTATAATAGACTCTAGCATTTTCCCTACTACTGATGTTAGGCTAACCGGTCTGTAGTTTCTGGTTTTCTCTCTCCCTCATTTTTTAAATAGTGGGGTTACATTTGCCACCCTCCAATCTGCCGGAAGTGTTCCATAATCTATAGAACTTTGGAAGATGACAACCAATGCATCCACTATTTCCATGGCTACCTCTTTTAGTACTCTGGGATGCAGATCATCAGGCCCTGGGGATTTATCAGCTTTCAGTCCCATTAATTTCTCCAGCACTATTTTTTTAATAATACTAATTTCCTTTAATTCCTCCTTCTCACTAGACCCTTGGTTCCCTCGCATTTCTGGGAAGTTATTTGTGTCCTCTTCCGTGAAGACAGAACCAAAGTATTTGTTTAATTGCTCTGCCATTTCCTTGTTCTCCATTATAAATTCTCCCATTTCTGACTGCAAGGGACCTACATTTGTCTTCACTAATCTTTTTCTTTTTACATACTTGTAGAAGCTTTTACAGTCCACTTTTATGTTCCTTGCAAGTTTACTCTCATACTCTATTTTTCCCCTCTTAATCAATCTCTTGGTCCTTTTTTGCTAAACCCTAAACTGCTCCCAATCCTCAGGCTTGCTACTTTTTCTGGTAACTTTATATGACTCATCTTTGGATCTAATACTATCCTTAATTTCTTTTGTTAGCCATGGTTGGGCCACTTTTCCTTTTGTGTTTTTGCACCAGAAAGGAATGTAAAACTGTTGCAATTCATGCATTCGTTCCTTAAATGTTAGCCGTTGCCTATCCACCGTCATGCCTTTTAATGAAGCTCAACAATCTATCATAGCCAACTCCCTCCTCATACCTTCATAGTTTCCTTTGTTTAGATTTAGGACCCTAGTTTCAGATTGAACTTCTTCACTTTCCATCTTAATAAAGAATTCTACCATGTTATGGTCACTCTTCCCTAAAGGACCCCGCACAACAGGATTATTAATTAACTCCTTCTCATTGCACAATACCCAATCTAGGATAGCATGTTCCCTAGTTGGCTCCTCAACGTACTGGTCTAAAAAACCATCTCGTACACACTCCAGGAATTCATCCTCCACAGTATTATTGCTAATTTGGTTGTTACGTGCATCTCTAATTTCCTGTTTGATGCCGTCCCCTACATTACCACTACTATTTGGAGGCCTATAGACAACTCCCACCAATGTTTTCTGCCCCTTGGTGCTTCTTAGCTCCACCCAGACTGATTTTATATCTTGATTTTCTGAGCCAATATCCTTTCTCACTATTGCTCTGATTTCATCTTTTACTAACAATGCCACCCCACCTCCTTTTCCTTTTTGCCTGTCCTTCCTAAATATCAAATATCCTTGCATATTCAGCTCCCAGCCTTGGTCACCCTGAAGCCATGTCTCCGTAATTGCAATTATATCATATCCGTTTACATCTATTTGCGCTGTTAATTTGTCTACCTTATTACAAATGCTTCGTGCATTCAGATACAGCGCCTTTAGATTTGTCTTTTTAACATTTTTAGACATCTTAACATTTTTTTGTACTATAGCCCTATTTGTCTTATTACCATTTTTTCTTACCCGGACCTTATTTGTTAGGGCACTCTTTTGTTTGTATGCTCTGTCCCTTCCTGACACAATCTGGTTATCCTTACCCCAATCACTTTCCTGCACTGCTTCCTTGTCTTTTGTCTTTAGCATTCTAAATTTCTCTCCACCGGGACCCTCCCCCACCTTTTTAGTTTAAAGCCCTATCTACCTCCCTAGTTATTCGATTCGCTAGAACTCCGGTCCCAGCATGGTTCAGGTGTAGTCCGTCCCAAGGGAACAGCTCTCTTTTCCCCCAGTACTGGTGCCAGTGCCCCACGAATCGAAACCCACTTCTCCCACACCAATCTTTGATCCACACATTCATCTCCCTGATCCTATTGACCCTATGCCAATTTGCTCGTGGCTCAGGTAATAATCCAGAGATTACTACCTTTGTGGTTCTGCTGTGACCTCCTTATCCGCATTCCCCGCCCTTCACGTTGCACGCACGCTGTGGAGTTAGCGTGCTGGGAAACCCAAACTTCCGGGTTTCCCGCCGTCTCCGTGCGGGTGGGACCCGGGAAAATTCAGCCTCCCATCATCAATGCTATAGAAGATCAGCTACTAACATAATAACTCAACTGCCATTCTCCTTTCAAGAAAATCAATACGTTTTTGCCCTTCTGTGGTGACAAACATACAGTTCAAAATTAGGCTTCTTTTCCAGCCACAATGTACAGCCCTCTTACTGAACTAAAATAGCAATGAATTACATAAATATTTGGGGTCACATAGATTCTTTGATCAGGTCAGAAATAACAAAAGTTCGCTAAAAATGTATTTCTGCTTCGGGTGTTTTCCTAAAAAATCACCATGACAATCTATTTTTAGTATTCTGACACAATTGGCTGAAGTGAGAAATCTCAAGCAGTAAAACATCATTATGTAATATAAAGGTTATCACTACAAGATTTTGTCCCACAAAGATTTTAAGATTATAATCTATTGTCATTAGAGTCATTACAATGCACATACATTCCTTTCTCCAATACACCAGGTGCGCAATATCTTCAAAATGCAAGACATTACACACTTTCTTTACGCTTATTATTTTGGATTCTAGATATGTAATGATGTACTGAAGCTTCTAAAACTTCTTGCGTGTTTCATACTTTTGGAATGAAGGGCATAAATCCAGCAGGTTCAAGTTAGGATTTGAAAGATTTCTGGATTCCATAAAATTTCACTATTGATTTTTTTTTTCAGTTTTTTACACTATGTTAGTAATGAAGTGTTGTAATGATAACTTCAGTAAAACAACTTGGGAATTCACCGTAAAACAATGCAATCAATGGAAACACTTCTGAGTACCATCAATGTCAAACAAAATCTGTCTCAATGGCAGTGCTCTGGAGGCTGATTGAAACAAAAAGACTCCACTAAAAGCAGAGAACTAATTGATTTTTGGGAGGAATACACAGTTCAAAATTGAAAACAAAACTTTTGCAGCAAAAAGCACTGCATTCTTTTCTTTAAAAAATACTTGTCAGAAAGGAGGTCTCAGCTATTTGACCACATTTTCTTTGCTGCTTTATCTCCATCTTCTACTCTATATGTCAGTTAACTGTATGGAATACAAAGCATGCTCAGATCTGCCTGCCACTGCACAATGCCCATAGCAATCTTTTTATTACTATTTTTTAAAAGTTTTCTAGTAACATTTTTAGATTATTTAAGAGTGAGAGATGTGCTGAATAAAATATTCAGAATGGAGTTAGCATTTAATGGAGTTTGATGTTTTAAAACAGACTATAGGGGGTAAAAATTGGGTAGCGCCCCCTTTGGGGCTCCGACAAAATTAGCGCCCCCGTGACCGATTTTCCCAGGTAGCGCCCCGAGAGGGAGGAGGGGCGCTACTGGAAGTGCCCCGTGTCCCTCTTGGGGCGCTGTGAGCCAATATCGCGGCGCTGCTGCACTACAGGCCTTCCTCCCCTTATTAAAAGGGGAGGGGCTTGGCGCAGCATGTCCCAGCGCCCAGCTGGGCCACCAGGGATCGGGAGTGCCGGCAAACGAGCTCACGGAGAGCAGCCGGCACCCAGCGGGGGGGCTTCACGGGGGCCAGGGACAGCAATGGGGGCAGATGCTGGCAAGCGACCAACAAATAAAATGGCCGCCCGCCACCTCCCCTTTAACTAGCGCCGCCCCGGCCGCAGGTAGGCACCCCGACCCCGGCAGACTTAGTGTCTGGCGGTAAGTCGGGGGGCGCCACCCAATATTACAGTCGGGGCGCGAGCGGGGCGCTGCGCACGGCGATGACGTCAGCGCCGCTGCTAACCTCCCGCTGAATTTCGCGGGAGGCATTAGCAGTGCTGCGCCCAGGCGCTGGTTGATTTGCGCCCCGTTAGCGCCCTCTTAGGGCGCTAACAGGAGGCGCAAATGAACCGAATTTAGCCCCCTAGATGTTTAGCTGTTAACCTACCAAACTGTGTAAAATGGTTGGCATATTAAATGTTTGCTGGTTTATGATGGTTACAAATTTCATGGGTTTACGGTAGATACTCTCTTGGTATCACTGTCGCCAATCACTCCTGTACGCGGGCCTTGCATTTCATAAAAACATAGAGAATTATAGAGCAGAAAGAAGCCATTGAGCCCATCGGGCTGAATTTTAATGGGATGGCGGGTTGGGTTTCCCGCAGGCCCTGCTGAATTTAAAGGCAGGGCCTGATTTGCATGAGAAGCTTCTGTTTCCCACCCGCAGCCAGTCAGATTGAAAGGCTGGCTGGCTCCAGGCAGGTAGGCCTGCAGCACCAGGCCGCACAGGGGAGGGAGGGATTGCACGGCGGGCAGGAGGAGCACGGGTTGGTGGGTGGTGTATTATCGATTGCGGGCCGGGAGGAGCAGGGGGTGGTCTCAAGAAGATCACGGGCTGCGGGGCGGACCAAGGAGCAGCACAGGAGGGGGGTCTGAAGGGATCGGGGGCCGGAGGAGCAGCATGGGTGGTTGGGTCAGGTGTGGATTGGGGGGGCAGGGAGCAGTACGGGGAGGGCCGGAGGAGCGGGAGAGAGAGGCCTTGTGGGGGGATCGAAGGCCTGTGGGGGTGGGGGATCACAGGCCTGGTGGGGGTGGAGGGCCTGGGGGGGATCAGAGGCCTCGTAGGGGGAGTCTCCCATTGCGGGGAATGGTTAGGCAGGGACGCTGGATCAAGGAGGTAAGTGTAAAGGCTCTTAACTCTTGTATCCAGCAGTCCACGCCTTGCATTAGCTGGCGGATTTCACGAGGCGTGCAAAACCCGACCAGCTAAAGTTAAATACAAAATGGAGGTTAAAGCAGAGGCTTCCAGCCTCATTATAATATTTAAATAGACGACCTGCCTCCTGGTAGCGGGTTGTCTGCCCGCCCCATCCCACCTCCGTTAAAACCGGAAGTGGGAGGGTTACAGGCGGGTTGAGGTTGAGATTCAGATTTTTAACACTTTAACTACCCACAACCAACAGCTCAGATCAAAGCTCTGCAGTCTTGCCACATCCAGTCATGAATGGTGGTGGACTATTAAACAACTAACGGGAGGGGGAGGCTCCATGAACATACCCATCCTCAATGATGGTGGAGCCCAGCACATGAGTGCAAAAGACAAGGCTGAAGCGTTTGCAACCATTTTCAGCCAGAACTGCTGAGTGGATGATCTATCTCGGACTCCTCCTGAGGTCCCTACCATCACAGAAGCCAGTCTTCAGCCAATTCGATTCACTCCACGTGATATCAAGAAATGGCTGAGCGCACTGCATACAGCAAAGGCTATGGGCCCCAAAACATCTCGGCTGTAGTGCTGAAGACTTGTGCGCCAGAACTAACCATAACTCTAGCCAAACTGTTCCAGTACACCTACATGTGGAAATTTGCCCAGGTATGTCCTGACCACAAAAAGCAGGACAAATCCAATCCGACCAATTACCTCCCCATCAGTCTACTCTCAATAATCAGCAAAGTGATGGAAGATGTTATCGACAGTGCTATCAAGTGGCACTTGCTCATCAATTACTTGCTCACCGATGCTCAGTTTGGGTTCTGCCATGACCACTTGGCTCTAGACCTCATTGCAGCCTTGGTTCAAATATGGACAGAAGAGCTGAATTCCAGAGGTGAGATGAGAGTGACTGTCCTTAACATCAAGGCAGCATTTGACCGAGTCTGGCATCAAGGAGCCCTAGTAAAACTGAAGTCAATGCAAATCAGAGGGAAACTCTCCACTAGCTGGAGTTATACCTAGCACAAAGGAAGATGGTTGTGGTGGTTGGAGGTCAATCATCTCAGCTCCAGGATAGTGCTGCAGGAGTTCCTCAGGCAGTGTCCTAGGCCCAACCATCTTCAGCTGCTTCATCATTGAACTTCCCTCCATCATAGGGTCAGAAGTGGGGATGTTTGCTGATGACTGCGCAGTGTTCAGTGCCATTCACAGCTCCTCAGGTAATGAAGCAGTCTGTGCCTGCATGCAGCAAGACCTGGACAACATTCAGGCTTGGGCTGATAAATGGCAAGTAATATAAGTGCCATGCATTGACCATCTCCAACAAGAGAAAGTCTAACCACTTCCCCATGACATTGAATGGCATTACCATCATCAAATCCCCCACCATCAACATCCTGCGGATCACCATTGACCAGAAACTTAACATAAATACTGTGGCTACAAAAGCAGGTCAGAGGCTGGGTATTCTGTGGCGACTGACTCACCTCCCGACTCCCCAAAGCCTTTCCACCATCTACAAAGCACAAGTCAGGAGTATGATGGAATACTCTCCACTTGCCTGGATGAGTGCAGCTCCAAAAACACTCAAGAAGCAGGGTGCACCATTATTTAAGTACAAATGCCACAGCAACTTCAGGCGAGGGCAGATGCGCAATTAAACACAGAAATCTAAAAGTTGCTGTCTGAGATACCTTGCTTTGCGAAAACGGCATCTCGCTATCTGGCTCCCCATTCAAATGCATTGAGTGGCGTGAAGTTGCTGTACTTACATGGTAGATATGAAGTAAGCATGCCACAATACGTTAAGTCAAGTCATTTCAAGTGTTAGTAAAAAAATAGTGCTGGAGAAATTAATGGGACTGAAAGCTGATAAATCCCCAGGGCCTGATAATCTGCATCCCAGGGTACTAAAAGAGGTAGCCATGGAAATAGTGGATGCATTGGTTGTCATCTTCCAAAATTCTATAGATTATGGAACAGTTCTTGCAGATTGGAGGGTAGCAAATGTAACCCCACTATTTAAAAAAGGAGGGAGAGAGAAAACAGGAAATTACAGACCAGTTAGCCTAACATCAGCAGTAGGGAAAATGCTAGAGTCTATTATAAAGGATGTGATAACAGGACACTTAGAAAATATCAACGGGATTAGACAAAGTCAACATGGATTTATGAAAGGGAAATCGTGTTTGACAAACCTACTGGAGTTTTTTGAGGATGTAACTGGTAGAATAGGTAAGGGAGAACCAGTGGATGTGGTGTATTTGGATTTTCAGAAGGCCTTTGATAAAGTCCCACATAAGAGGTTAGTGTGCAAATTTAAAGCACATGGTATTGGGGGTAATATACTGGCATGGATTGAAAATTGGTTAACAGACAGGAAACAGAGAGTAGGAATAAATAAGTCTTTTTCGGGGTGGCAGGTGGTGACTAGTGGGGTACCGCAGGGATCAGTGCTTGGGCCCCAGCTATTGACAATATATATCAATGATTTGGATGAGGGAACCAAATGTAATATTTCCAAGTTTGCTGATGACACAAAACTAGGTGGGGTTGTGAGTTTGAGGAGGATGCAAAGATGCTTCAAGGCGATTTAGACAAGTTGAGTGAGTGGGCAAATACATGGCAGATGCAGTATAACGTGGATAAATGTGAAGTTATCCACTTCGGTAAGAAAAACAGAAAGGCAGAATATCATTTAAATGGTGATAGATTGGGAAATGTTGATGTACAAAGGGACTTGGGTGTCCTTGTACACCAGTCACTGAAAGCAAACATGCAGGTGCAGCAAGCAGTTAGGAAGGCAAATGGTATGCTGGCCTTCATTGCAAGAGGATTTGAGTACAGAAGCAAGGATGTCTTACTACAGTTATACAGGGCCTTGGTGAGGCCACACCTGGAGTACTGTGCGCAGTTTTGGTCTCCTTACCTAAGAAAGGATATACTTGCCATAGAGGGAGTGCAGCAAAGGTTCACCAGACTGATTCCTGGGATGGCAGGACTGTCGTATGAGGAGACATTAGATCGACTAGGCGTATATTCACTAGAGTTTAGAAGAATGAGAGGGGATCTCATTGTAACGTATAAAATTCTGACAGGGCTAGACAGACTGGATGCAGGGAGAATGTTTCCCCTGGCTGGGGGGTCTAGAACGAGGGGGTCACAATCTCAGGATACGGGGTAGGACATTTAGGACTGAGATGAGGAGAAATTTCTTCACTCAGAGGGTGGTGAACCTGTGGAATTCTCTACCACAGAAGGCTGTGGAGGCCAAGTCACTGAATATACTTACGAAGGAGATAGATAGATTTCTAGACGCAAAAGGTGTCAAGGAGTATGGGGAGAGAGCGGGAATATGGTATTGAGATAGAGGATCAGCCATGATCATATTGAATGGCGGAGCAGGCTCGAAGGGCCGAATGGCCTACGCCTGCTCCTATTTTTCTATGTTTCTATGTTTCAAGTCTAAGTATCCTTTTAACAACGTGATAAGTGTTAATTATTGCCAATCAACCTCTCTGGCACTGAAAATTAACTATTACAATGTGGAGTCTTCAGCAGCAGCGACTCACTCTATCTCAGAGCTGTCCTGGTCCGCAGTTCCATTTCATCCTTCGCCTCATCTGGCGCTTTAATAAAAAACTTTTTTTCTTCCTTTCAGGTGTCAAGGATCGCAAGCTTCAACAACTCTTGGACACCAACGCCCCTCCGGTAACTTCTTCCCCTTCACTTTCCTCTGACCTCATCCCTTCTTCCATTCTCACCCCCTGCCATGTTTTCACTATCCCCTCTGACCTTCCCCTCTCTGATCCTGAATGATCAGTCCTCAGCAAAGACCTGAGCTTCATCCCCTTACGCCCCCACCTCAGTGAATTTCGAGCTCAGCATGACGCTGAGCTCTTTTTCCATTACTTTCGTCTCTGTGCCCACTTCTTCGGCCAGGAGTATTCCCCCTGCACAGCTGATCCTTTCTCCCATTTTCAGCATTCTCGTTCTACCTGGACCCCTCCCTCTGGCCTCTTAACCCGTCTAGATCTTTTCATTGCGAACTGCAAGCGTGACATCGGCCGTCTCAATTTTTCTGCTCCCCTCACTCACTCCAACATACCTCCCTCTGAACTTGCAGCATTCTGTTCTCTCAGACCCAACCCCTACATTGTTATTAAACCTGCTGACAAGGGTGGCGCTGTTGTTGTTTGGCGAACCGACCTCTACCTTACGGAGGCTGAATGCCAACTCTCCGAAACTTCCTCCTACCTCCCCCTGGACGATGACCCCACTACTGAACATCAAGCCATCGTTTCTAAGACTGTCACTGACCTCATCTCCTCTGGAGATCTTCCCTCCATGGCCGCCAACCTCATAGTCCTCCAACCCTGCACAGCCCCACTTCTACCTCCTTCCCAAGATCCACAAACAGCACTGCCCTGGTAGACCCATCGTTTCAGCCTGTTCTTGCCCCATGGAACTGATTTCTTCCTATCTCGACTTTTTTCTCCTCTTGTCCAGTCTCTTCCCACCTACATTCGCGACTCTTCCAACGCCCACCGCCACTTTAACAGTTTCTAGCTTCCTGGCCCCAACTGTCTCCTTTTCACTATGGACATCCAATCCCTCTACACCTGCATCCTCCACCAAGACGGCCTGAGGGCGCTCCACTTCTGCCTTGAACAGAGGCCCAACCAGTCCTCATCCACCACCACTACCCTGCTCCACCTGGCTGAACATGTTCTCTTTTGACTCCACTCACTTCCTCCAAATAAAAGACATTGCTATGGGAACCCGCCTGCATTTTCGTGGGATATGGGGAACATTCTTTGTTCCAGTCCTACTCAGGTCCCCTCCCTCACCTCTTTTTCTGGTACATTGATAACTGTATCGGTGCCGTTTCCTGCTCTTGCCCTTAACTGGAAAATTTCATTTACTTTGCTTCCAATTTCCACCCTTCCCTCACCATCTCTGACTCTTCCATTCCTTCCCTCGACTTCTCTGTCTCCATTTCTGGGGATAGCCTATTGACCAACATCCATTATAAGCCCACTGACTCGCACAGCTACCTTGCCTACACTTCCTCCCACCCCGCTTCCTGTAAGGATTCTATTCCATTCTCCCCGTTTCTCCATCTCTGCCGCATCTGCTCTGACGATGCCACCTTCCATACTAGTGTTTCCGATATGTCTTCCTTTTTCCTCAACCAAGAATTCCCTTCTACCATGGTTGACACGGCCCTTGACCGTGTCCGTTCCATTTCCCGCACTTCTGCTCTTGCCCCTTCCTCTCCCTCCCAGAACCACGATAGGGTTCCCCTTGTCTTCCCCTTTCACCCCACCAGCCTCCACATTCAATGGATCATATTCCACCATTTCCGCTACCTCAAGCTTGATCCCACCACCAAACACATTCCCGCCCCCTCCCCTTTCAGCATTCTGAAGGGACCGCTCCCTTTCGCGACACCCTGGTCCACTCCTCAATCACTCCTTCCTTTCCCACGGCACCTTCTGTGGCGCAAATGTTACCTGCCGCTTATCAGCCCAAGCCTGAACGTCGTCCAGGTATTGTTGCATGCGGGCATGGACTGCTTCACTATCTGAGGAGCTGTGAATGGCGCTGAGCACTGTGCAGTCATCAGTGAACATTCCCATTTCTGACCTTATGTTGGAGGGAAGGTCATTGATGAAGCAGCTGAAGATGGTTGGGCCTAGGACACTGCCCTGAGGAACTCCTGCAGCGATGTCCTTGGGCTGTGATGATTGACCTCCAACAACCACAACCATCTTCTTTTGTGCTAGGTGGAGAGTTTTCCCCCCGATTCCCATTGACTGTAGGTGGCAGGTCTGATGGGGGGAAAATCATCCAGCTTCTACACACAGCCGGTCAGCAGGAAAGGCCTGTTGGGGGAGAGGAGAAGGTGCCAAGGGGGTGGTAAGAATTAGTCGGCAGCAGGCCAAAAGATTTCTGTGGGGCCTGGAAGAGTACTCCAGCTTCTCCTGGCACCACAAAAATCTTTAGATTTAATTCAAAAAAACTTTGAAACAAACTGGTGATTGCCTTCTGGAAACTTTACTATTGTGAACAGTTTAAGTTTTACTTCAGTCAGTTAGGCAACTCCTGTGATTAACATCACTTGTGGTTTCTTTTGTTGACAGACATTTAGAAAACAAAACAGAGGCTGTGCAAGAAAAGAGCTACTTTTACAGCTGCAACGTTTGACACAATGGTGGAACAAGAAACAATGCAAGCTATCGCCACAGGTGGTGGTGATAAAACTGGCACTCCAGAATTGCCGCAGTAGATATATAGGGCTGCGAATGGAATTTCTGGGCCAATATAGAAGGGCTTGGACCTCATATAGCAGTTTGGGTGGTCACACAAGCTAAGACCTGAAAAGTGCCATATATGCCTTCTAACAAACTGCAGAAAAGATAGTGGGAGGAACAAATGAGTGGAGCAAACCTGAAATCAAAACTATTCTATCCATCTGCACAATCATTTATCACAACTAAATGACAAGTATTCTAAATAACTACAAAGGTGTACAGTAATTATCTTTTTGTCGAGCATCTGTGATTGAATTTCTGATTTTTTACTACACCAAAGCGAACTTGTGCAGTTGTTACAATTTCTAGGCTAGACTGTACCTCATTCTGGCAGATTCCATTTATGTTCAACAACTATGTGAAGATGAGGGATAAATATAGGTTTTATATTGCATTTGTCACAGTATAACCTATTGCCAACGTGTCATAACAGCAGCAAACTCTGAAATGGGGATGATCAGAGAGTGCTATGTCTTAGTTTTAAGTCCAAACATAAATATATAAGAAATTATTGAAGGTCAGGGAAATAATCTGTATGAATGATTTCCAGAGAACTGGGTTATGAAACCACACTGGGTTTATTAGGTGGCAATATCAAACTAATATTACAATGTTATTTCTTTAGTCATTTAATACACCCATAAGCGTCATAAATTAAATTAAACTAGTTCATGTATTTATGATTTCTTTCCTAGCAAATGTTTCAAGTCACAAAGTAATATTATGTAAATCATATTTTGACTTGTATAAACCAATCTTTGTATGTTCCTGTTGTATGGAGGAGGCTACAAGAAAAGCCGAGATGGCACCTTAATTTTTTTACGTAAAGGAAGATATGTAATAGATGGAATAAATTTATATGGGATTTTGGCCTATATGAAATTGTGATGGAAATGTATATATATATTATATATAGCTCGTAGGAACATAGGGGGAAAAATTCAGTTGGTTGCGCCTCCCGTTAGCGCCTTAAGAGGGCACTAATGGGGCGCAAAGCATCTAGCGCCCAGGCGCGGCGAAGTTTGCGCCGCTCGCGAAATTAACTAGACATTTTGCGGCGGCGCTAAACACTACCGCCACGATCTCCTGCGCCGGCAGATCATGACGTCACTCGAGTGCGCAACGCCCCGGTACGGATATTGAGTGGCGCCCCCTGCCTTACCGCCTGACGCTAGCAACGACAGGTTGAGGGGAGCGTTCTGCAGTCATGAAGGGAAAGGGGGAGCGCTATTTAAAGGTGACCGCTTCCTGCCTTTTATTGTTGGTGCCATTTTTGAACTCCGCATTCTGAGAGAGAGAGGGAGAGACTTCTGGAGAGATTCAACGTTGTGTGAAGGAGTTTTGGGTACTGAGCAGCACTTTGCAGGTTCATTTTGATTTTCCATTCCTTGTATTGATTTAGCAGAGACTGTGGGGGCTGCACTCTGAGCTCTTTGCCTGGTACTCTCCATTGTTCTTTCCAGCACATTTGATGTGCAAGTCTCTCCAGGCCGAGATTCAAGGCTGCAATAAGCAGGATGTGGATGGAAAACAAGATTAACCATCCCCTTTAAGAACTGGCCCGTGCCATTGTGTGTGTGTTCCATTGCTGACTGACATTACATGAGCTTCGCCAGCGCTCTGAGGTAGCGCCTCGCTCCTCGGCCTTTGCGCCTTAAGACAGGTGTGAAGCGCCTGATATAGCGCTGCAATCACCTCCGGGGCGATAAAAGTCAAGTTTGCAGTCGGTGGTGATAATTAGCGCCAGGCGCTAATCTTTGCGCCCGGCCGATAATTGCGCCCCAAATGGGGCGATACTGAATTTCTCCCCCATAGTGTTGGACATCTTGGAGAGTTGTATGTTGGACATCTTGGAGAGTTAAGGGTTAATAATCAAACTTCTTTATATCTTGGAGCAACAGACTTTCCAAGATAAACAGGGTGGCTTTGAAGTGTCATGAGAAGAAAGCATGGCTTGTCTTCTGCTTTTAGTGACTGAGTGTTATATACGAGAAATGCTTGTGCAAGGAAATAGGTGACAGTAATGGTGTCGCCATGAGTGATTAAGGTGTAACTTTGGTGGCTAGGGTAATAAACATAGGTAGTGGGGTCTATTAACTATAATATAGAAAGATAACAATTAATAAAGCCTACTCTTCAAAAGATTTAATAACAGTTAAGTCAGGAAATCTTGTTTGAGAGAAGTAGCTTTGAAGTGAACAACTACAACTGTTTACGCGAACAGACTGTTTTCAAAGGATTCAGGAACAGATACATCATGAGGTCTTATCTGCGACATATACCTTTGATGTAGGCAAAATATGGTGTATAAAGGAGCATGATTTTCAACAGTTCTTTGGAGGGCTCGAAAGATAGAACTAGAAACCGAAAGCCATACTCTGTGTACAGTATAGATTGATTACCAATGCTGGATATCAATAAAGTCTGTCCCGTATACTCCACTATCAGTGTCTTGTGCTTACTAAAAGTGTGTCGTTGTGAACCATAGAAGAAAGGAGGTTGACTAACAGTTGAATGTTAATACATAGGAACAGGAGTAGGCCAGGCCATTCAGCCCCTCGAGCTTGTTCTGCCATTATTGTACATGATTCATTATTCATGTCATACCTGCCTTTCATTCCCAAAAATGCCAGGTGGGTCTTAAATTAAACTGTTGGACAATAGAAAACAATTCCCATTTGATAAAGTCATAAATATAAAGATAAATGACCAGCAGCAATGATATGTATGGAAAAATGCCAAATTGCATTAGTTATGAACCCTTGTTAAAAGTGGCATATTTTTCAAACGCTAATACCCCCAGGTAAACAACAAACAGAACAAAGGCTCAGCAGATCAATCCAGAATGGTTAGCATTTCATGTGTGAGCTTTCATCAGACGAAGTGCCACATCTGACGGCCTGATGTGCATTTCAACTATTTTCTGTTTTTAAAGTCAGATTTCCAATATCTGTGTTTCTAAATGTTTTATTTTTCTCATCAGTATTCCCAAGTTGTGCTGTATTCATGTCACCTTTTGCATGTTATCCTTCCTTCACATTTCAGCTGGAGTTATCACAGCAATATTAATTCTGAAAGTATTTCCCTTTTGTGAACTAAAGGCTGGTGATGCATGGGGGGTGGGGGGGCGGTTTGCATGTGCAGCGCAGATCGGATTGGTGATGGGAGGGCATCCGCTTCTCCCACCCACTGACGCCGGCTGGAGACCATCACTTTTCGTGGTCAGACCTAATTGGCAAATTGCCTATGTATCAGGCTGGTAAATGAAAACCACTGATTACCAGGAGCAAGGGCTTGCGGTAGAAATGTTTGGAGAAACCGACCTGAGAAAAATATTTCCAGTAAACACCCCAAAACATAGCATCACAACAGCAGCCGAGTGGCAATCTTACCCAATCCTGAGTCTTATTGGAGATTTATAAGATGCTTTGTTTTAAGCATACTTTGAACATATAGACTATGAAATTCAATCCTGCTGTGCCCGTCTTACAGGCACTGTCTCTCCCTCCAAGACTTGAGCCCATAACCTAGACTGCCACTTCAGAGCAGGATTGAGGAAGTGCTGCATTGCTGGAGGTGCCGCCTTTCAGATAAGACATTAAACTTAAGCCCCTGCTGCCCTCTCAGGTGGACATAAAAGATCCCATGGCACTATTTCGAAGAAGAGCAGCAGAGTTCTCCTTGGTGTCCTGGCCAATATTTAGCCATCAACCAACATCAGTAAACAGATTATCTGGTCATTATCTCATTGCTATTTGTGGGACCTTGCTGTGAGCAGATTGGCTGTCACATTTCCCTACATTACAACAGTGACTACACTTTAAAAGTATTTCACTAACTATAAAGCACTTTAGGATGTCCTGAGGTGGTAAAAGGCGCAATATAAATGCATGTTCTTTTTTACTTTCTTTATAAATTAAAAGATTTAGAGCACACTATAATTATCCTGAGGTATTTACAGTTTGTGAGAGTTTTAAGCAAGGTCTGAAGGGAAAAAATGACATTGTATACTAGGCTTTCCTCAATCAATCAACAAAATCCTTTGTGATACCTTCAAGGGTGATATAAATTATTCTAATAAAGTTATGGCTTAGAGTACCTAGTTTATGAATGAGTGCCTATGATTCTGTGGACAGATGATTGAAGAATAACTCAATAAGGAGGTATAATAGTCACAATAAGTCTGGCATGAAATGCATTATTTATAGCTCATTAATCAAAAGAAAAATCAATAAAGAGAAATATCCACCAAACTGAATTTAGGATTGAAAATTAAATTAGACAATGTACTAAAATTGACTTAAACTTAAGATACAAAGTGACTTTGGAGAGCACTTAAGACATATCCCAAATCTGTGTTTTATGATAGCCATATCCATTCACTTCAGTACTGCAAAATTGTCTCTATTTGCACAAAGAAAAGCTCACAAGGGTAGACTGTGCGCATATTTGCTAGAAATTTTAAATCACTGCTATGTGCTCTGTCCCATATTCTGTATTCAGATCTATTTTATTTACAATAGAATATTTTTGTGAGTCAGGTTGCAAGTATGGACAATGCTACTAGTTTCTAGTCCTTATTTTGCATTAAATGTTCTTAGCTGGGTGGCTAAGAGAGAAAGGAATACATATTAGAATGCATGGCAAAAGCACATGGCTGAGGCAGATGATGTAACTAACAATGCACACAGATAATACTCCCAGTTTTAAACAGGAGTCAGATCTTTGTCCTTTATTCACTGCCCATCGAATTCAAATTACTTTGTTTCAACATTGCTATTCACATGATTTGCTATATCTTCTAATAATTTCCCACCATTACAGCAGGTAGTGGGCTGGTGCTTATGGATAGAGTCGCTGCAACAAGAAAGTATTTTTTTTACTTGGTACTCTACTAAGGGTATGTGATTCCTAGTGAGATAGCTTATTAACTCAGAATCTATTTTTCCTGGTTGTCTGTTTTAGAACATGCATCCATTTAGTCCAGTTGAAAAAAATCTCAGCTCAAATTCTAATGATTTATTTTATGACATTCACTAAATTGCTCTGATGCTTTCTTATGTTGTTAACCTGTCAGACAGTGTGCGTGTTTTAATCACCATTTCTTAACTCTGTTTCTATGATCTCTCAAACCATTTTGAACTGATCAAAGTGGAAAGTTACGTTTTACGATGCCGTGGCATTTCATAACAGGCCTTTAAACAGGAGTCTTGCTGGGCAAACTAAATCTGTGAAAGTTAGAGTGAATGAGCCTGAATTTATGCATGACTGAACTGAACATTTATTTTTCTAAGTATTATAGTACAACTAGATTATCTCGGATGTTGTTGCACACAGGGAGTCAAAACCAAGTGTAGTCTTGAGGTGAAGTGGGGTTAGAAGGTGGGGAATAATTATACCAGGTGTGCTGATGCAATCTGTCCCCATTTTAAAGTCATATATTCAGTCCTTATTTTTATATAATAGTTTGATTTTATATTATTTATAAAGACCAAAAACTGAGCACAATTTAGGAAGCAAAAGAAGAAATTGGTTAGACCATAGCATTTTCTCTACAGCACAAATAGAAGAGGTGGGAGATGCAAAACTAATATGCTATAACATCACCACTGGTCAGAGGGTTAATTACAGCGTGACATGTTTGCATAGGCAGTTTCTATTATAAATGTGGACAAAGGAATTGACAATGAAAAAAGTTGACAGGAAGTGTGCATAGTCATTAGTTTTTTTATATATAATTGATATTGCCTGAAGCTAGATGAAAGGTGGCTTATACCTAGAAGTGAGCTAAGACTTGCACTTTTAGTTTATTGGGAATTGTCTACTTTACATACTTAATGGGTCTTTACAACATACACCATTATTATGGTGCAGAAACTCCAGGAAAATAAAGATAAGATTGTTTAAAATTATTTCTAAAGGCCGATTTTCTAGCAACCCTGATTTACATGTACAGAAATATCGAATTAGTTTACCTGCTTTCAGAACAAATACACCCAACAAATTATATGCCATTATATTGGACATTTTTTATGTTATAGGAGAAAGTATATTTTCTGACCAATTTGTCAGCTGTGGAGAAATGGATATATCAGCTTTACACTCATTCAAGACACAGGCTTGAACAGCACATCCTGGCAAATGCAGAAGTGCCCAGTGAAATTAAAGTAATGTTTACTTCTGTTGAGCTTCTTTTAAAAAAATGTTTAAAGTTCAGGATGACAGATAATATAATGCAATGAAAACTCACGGTGGATGTAATACATAATGCCATTGTAGATGGTTAATGGGTTGGCAGTATTACAGATCGTTTTTTTATTACAGTCAAGCCTTTACTGCTAATCAAATCATCCAAGTACTTTGTTAAGGGACAGCCATATAGGTTTCTATCTTTTCATGTATACACTGAATATAATGGATGGCTGAGAGTACTTAAATCACTGTGATTCAGATGAAATCATACACCTAACAAAGGCAAAACTTGATAGATTTATATTGTGCTCCCAACGAGTTTGTCACCACCTGGAAAATGGTTGCTTTATTTTATTCACATTTTGCCATTGCTATTTGCATCTTTTAATCTTGCAATTAAAAAATGAATAGAACTGTGGCTGTGATGAGAAAACTCTAATAGAAGTAACCAGTTAGGCAGCAGCAGGCACTTGGGAACACCACCACCTCCAAGATGCCCTTCAAGTCACACACCATCCTGACTTGGAAATATATCGCCGTTCCTTCATTGTCACTGGGTCAAAGTCCTGGAACTCCCTTCCTAACAGCAACATGAGAGCACCTTCACTATACCGACTGCAGCGGTTCAAGAAGGTGGCTCACCACCACCTTCTCAAGGGTAATTAGGGAGGGCAATAAATGCTGGCCTCGCCAGCAACACCCACATCCCATGAATGAATAAAAAAAAAGATATAGTTAGCAGAGCATATGAATCCTATGAAGATGACCAGGGGAGCATTTAAATGTTAAGGGAGGCCTCTGAGAAAACCACTTGCTCACAGGCCTGGGTGCTCTAGATGCAGTCCCCCTTGGGCTGCAACATCAAATGGAGATGAAGCAGAGGCAGCAAAGGGGACAAGCTGCTAGCAGAGGGAAGAGGAAGAAGCAAAAGAGGAGGAAGCGGAAGTAAGGAGGCAACCCAGACAGCCCCTTTCTGGCCGGGATATCCGGGATGGAATTATCCGCCTGCAGTACCAGTGACCACAACGTCAATTCTCCTTTCAACATTTGTCCCACACCTTACCTTCCCTCTGTCACTGACCATCACAACGTCCTCTTGGCCACAATGCTGAAATAAAAGCCACCACAAAGCAAACTTTCCAATCCAACTTTATCCATATATGCATCAAATATTACATCAATAAATATCAAACAACTAATCACCCTTGTGCATTCCCTTAGTGACTGTCTTGTGTGTGCCTTTGCCTATCCTAGTGATGTCATGCAGTGCTACCTCAGTGGCTGCAGCATGGCTGGTAGCTGGGCTGCTGACTTTCAATGGGGGACACTGCAGATGGCCTTGCAGGACTTTGAGTAGCTGGTGGCTGGGAGTGTGAAATCAAGTGATGGTGTTTCTTCTTGTCTTCACTCTCCTCTCCCTCTTCTTGGTCAACCACTGGCTGGGCAGGCTGGATTTCTTGAGTGTG
This sequence comes from Squalus acanthias, assembly GCA_030390025.1. Lineage (NCBI taxonomy): Eukaryota > Metazoa > Chordata > Chondrichthyes > Squaliformes > Squalidae > Squalus > Squalus acanthias. The sequence goes on from CM059431.1 coordinate 68,535,680, forward strand.
TGAATTGAGGAAGGCACAAGGGTAGAGTTGTGGTGAGGGGAGGGCGTGAAAGCAAAAGGTGCATGCTTACACCATACGCTACCCTTTCCCCTTGCCCTGGCTGCATCCCACTCGTGCCCGGTGACGCACCACGTGCAGATCCTGCCTCTAAGCTAGCTTCGAAAGTCTGCGCAGTGCCATTATCTGAGCTGGTAACTGCGAGTGTCAGATCAAGTGTTTCTTCTTCATCTTCATTCGCCTCTCCCTCCTTTTCTTGCACCACTGGCTGGGCAGGTTGGATTTCTTAGGTCTCTGAAATGAGAAAGGCACAAGGGTAGGGTTGTGGTGAGGGTAGGGGGAGGAGGTGGGAAAGCAAGAGGTGCATGCTTACACCATGTGCAGCTTGTAAATCAGAAGAGATTGTAGGATGAGGGGGAAGTGGGATGTGAGAAGAAGGATAAAGTATGAAGATGCCAGCATCTTGTATCCTTTCAGCCCCACTGCTGGCCAGGGGCTCAGCCATGCCCCTGCCAAGAATGGCCAGCACCGTCTCCTCCAAGGAGGTGAGGTGAAGTTAGGAATGTGAGTTGTGCCTCATGTTTGGTAGAGATTGTTGGTAGGTGAGTGATGGGTGGGGGGGGGGGTCATGCTTTGAGCAGTTTGTGAGGCTAGTGGTGCAGTTGGTAGGGGACAGCTTTTGACGATACATTCACTGACCTTGACCACTAGTCTGAGGTCATAAAACTTCTTTGGGCACTGGAGCCAGGTCCTGGGGGCAACACTGCTGGCGCTGATGGCCTTGGCGATCTGGTCCCACATCCTTCTTTCTGGAGGGCCTCCTGGCCCTCTGTAGGTAGAGGACCTCTCTTCCAGTGTTGACCCCTTGTACAAAGCTGGAGTGCTGCGTGCGAGACCTTGGGTGCTCTTTCCTTTGCCTGTTGAGCCATTTCTGTTAGTGTTGACGTACTATTACCATTTTTTACGTGTTGAAGGCAGTTGATCTTTAAAAGCTGGAGACTGCCTAGTCAAATCAGCAGGCAGCACCAAAATAACATGCTGCCTATGATTTTTAAACGGATGCGAGCAAATCTCGCCCCACGGTGCCCCTGCCCGTTTACGGGCCTTATCGAATTTCTAGGCCTCTTACTTTTAAGTACTAGAGAGGAGAGACTTTCATCCCATCAGTCCAGGCTGGATTAAAGCCGAGCTCCAGAAGTGTAAGAACAGGTATTTTTAACACACTGTGCTATCCAATCTCTCATATTTGCAAAGGTGCTTACAATTTAGCAGAGAAATAAAACTGGAAACAATACTTGAAGCACTATTGCAAGAATGCCTGCATGAAGATAGTACTGTGATTCACACATAGGTCCAGCCATACATACCTGGCTCTCTCAAGATTCTGCTTAAATTCAAAACGTTTGATTTTGTTTTCCCAAGCTGGGAACACAAAGCTAGCACAGTTAACTTCACCCTGAGAATACAGCATCCACTCAAAGAATTGAGTGTAGTGACATGGTCTAGCTGGATTTACAGAGATCACAAGCAAATATCAATCCTACTGTGAATCACATGGCAGATTGCTAGACCAAATGTCAAATTTAGCAACTACTTGACAAGAAAGCAATGCCTTTAGACGATGTACCACTTGCATCAGGCCGCATAGATTTGCTTTCATTAATTGTTTAACTCTTACTGAAAGTACCTTTCGTTGTCCTGTTAATTGTCTTACTTCTTGATAGGACTTGAGAGCAAATATTTTGGAGAAAATTACAAAAGAGAAGAATCATTTTTAAGTTAAAAAAATTATGATTAGGTAAGCTAACAATGTTTAGTTAGTCCTTTTTAGGCTTTCTCATGTTTTCACTATTTTCTTAAGCAACGAATGTAGGCAGGTGCTTCCACGGCACTCTTGTGTCAGCTTTTAGGAGATACACAGGAATGGTGCCAGTTGATTCTTTTCCTCTAATTACTGTGATCCCAGAAAGAAGGAGGAGCTTGTCTCTACTAGTGATTCTACCCAAAGACGTGACTGAGATAAGCAATTCACTGTGTGGTAAATATTGGCAGCAATCCCCTGACCTAACTGTCTGTAGTGACTGAGCTAATGCAGTTCACCAATGTGCTGCACTGACAGGCCACTTGCAGACAAAATCTACCCATGTTATAAGTATGTCTTGGGAAAACATTAGAAACATTAATATAACAAATATTGAGCCAAATTTTCCTGAGAGTTAAGTTCCACAAAAAAGTAGGCACAAGCAAACAGATCAGTAAAGCAGGTAGAAAGTAGTACTGGACTATTATTACCACTGCTTCAAGCCTTGCTCACATCCAAAATAGGTAGTCACAAACTAATAAAACATCTGCTTGTTAATGACCATTAAGATGTTTTTTAAAGGCATGTCCTGAGAAAACAGTGCAATTTTTGCAGGGGAGGTACTAAAAAATCAACCTTGAAAGATATACAGAATAGGGCATAGTTACATGAAGGAAATTCTATCAAATGGGTGTATGAACATATATGAATATTTCCTTTATATTCCAAAGAAACTGCAGGCAGCTCAGACTATGATGTACTTCCAACCAAGTAATGCTCAACAGAACTAATAGCTGATAGAAAACAACTCTGACTGATTTAAAAGCTTTGTAATTGATAGCAATCAATGGATTAATAGTGAAGCTGATCTTGGCACTGCTGACCTGAAGAAGCCAAGCTCTATAAAGCAGATACGCTCATTTTGCCAAACGTTTGAAGTGAATAGCTAGCATGGTTCTTTGAGTTACACGGGCTTTTAGGTTGTTTTCTTTTATGTCAACGGATAAAGAATCATGTGAAGGACTCTTCCTACCCCCTTCCGCCTTGACAATTAATGATGGTGGGGAGATGAAAAGTATCAGCAAAGGTCTGGGACCCAAAAGAGAAGCTTAAGCCTCTCCTGCGGTGATCTAGTGCCCCCCCCCACCTTTCGCGGGACACCCATGGAACAGCCCGCCAGCCGATCTCACCATTTACCTGCTGTCGGTGGGGGCCTCTGGGCTGCACAATTTTCTGCTGCTTCCCGTCGAATTTCCTCCCGGAAGGAAAGCCGGCTGATGGGATTTAAATGAGGCACGGCCGTTAAAATTGGCTGGGTCTTATTCTGCTGCAGGCAGGCGGAAGATTAACTCGCTAGCGCGGTTTCCAGGCCACAGTTCCCGCTTGTTGTGCTCCTTCCTGATGATCTGGCTGCAACTCCTAATTAATAATTCTGCTTCATTCTGGACTCTGTGTTGCTACTGGTAATTCCCAATTCAGCATGAGACCAGAAATTGCCACTTGTAGCACGGAGTGGAGTCATGAAATGAAGCAGCCCCTTCAGTTATGAGTAGCAGCTGAGACCAGCCGCATTTATGCCAATCGAGGAAACTAACAAAAGCTGACCAACAGTTTCAAAAAAGCTGACAACTCAAAAACTGTGTTTGAGTGCATGTATTCTAATGTATTTACCCCTTTTGCACGATGAACTTTCTCCAAGTGCTGCTGGATGCCTTGCAAACATCCAGCAGCACTCCCTGCACACTTTAACAACTTTTTAAATGTATTGCACCAAGCCACTACTTCAATAAAATATAAAAAAAAGTCCAAAAGCTGAAATCGAAACTTACCTGGAAATGTGTGTGTCCCTTTAAGAAGCGCTGACAGCGTCTCTGTATAACTGCTGTCTGCACGTTCTTCCGTGTGTGGTTAGGAGAGGGCGTTATGGTGTGTGGCGACATCGAAAATCGCAGTCGTGCGTCAAATCAGGCGTTGCCCGCCGATTTACGTCACGATCTGTACATTTGCATTGGAGAGGCGAGCGCAGGTAATTGCAGTGCTATCGACCTCTCCAAAATGGCGGCTGGCTTGTCCCGCACCGGAAGCGGGCGGAAGCGAGGAGGCCACCACTTTTTCAAGTAAACCGGCCTTAACAGCTGGCACAACTACGGGGAATTTCGCGGCCAAAATTTCTAAATTATGTTCAGTAGAAACTATTGTCAGTGTTGTTACTGTATGAATACTTAGCATGTTCATACTAAGTTGATTTTTTTAAATGGTGTAAAAGCAGAGAGAGGAACTTGGTACAAGTGTGTTAAGAGTTTATACAATATCTTTGTTGACAGTAATTTCTACCCTATTGTGATTTAGTAATTCTTATTTATTAATTAATTTAAAATCATTATTAGGGATATAATTTCAACTGTCTCCAATCTCACGCAGACTCTGAAATTTGGTGTATTAATCACACCTTCATTTGTGCTTTTATACCCTCTAAAAATTGGGAAATAACTTATACATAGATCTAACATTACTGAAATGATAACTGTAAAATGAAAGCGACAGTTCTGAGATCGAGGCCCTAATATTTACGGTGAGGCGGGGAGGGTGGAGGCCGGAAATGACTGAAGAACCCGTCAAGGCCAAGGATGTGGAGATCCGCCCAACTTGAAAAGTGATTGCCAGGCCATTACTTCTGTGATCAGGCTTATTTTAATGAAGGAGGGAAGCTTTCAGCCCATATTGGGCATGGTGTTGAGAGCTCACAATAGGGTGGCAAGAATCTGCAATGTGATATGAAACTTTAAAGGGATGCAGCCACTTTGAGATAAGTGGTACATAATAGGTAAAAATTGTCTTAGCCATTATACATCACATCCCACCCCCCCCCCATTAAAATATTGAATTGAACGTCCTGCCTCTTTCTGATGGGAGGTTCCTGCATGAGTTCAAACACCCACTGGAAATGTGTGTGAGGCAGTATAAGTACAGTAGATCTCTGCCCAGCCTTCCAGTCAGTTATGCTTTGTTACGCCCATTTATGGTACATGACTAACATTAAAATTCACCCCAATGCTACTGCTGAAAATGCACAGAGAGAGAGGTACAGACAATAAATATCACATATAAAATAAATGCTGTTATAGTAATTCAGTATCAATCTGCAGGTAAAGAGATGTCATTAAATAATTGAACTAGGCTTGATTGACTGAAATTCACAATAGGAATAAGTGTTCTGTAGGATTTTTCGAGCTCTCTATATTTAAGTGTTCACAAATACAATGATGAATGCACATGCCTCCCTAGACCAGCAAATAATACAGCTATCGAGCCCAATAGGCAACCAAACAACAGTGCTGAGCAACCTCACCCCCAAAACCAGACACACGCATATACACCCTCTAAGGAACATCGATATCCCCTTCTAGACTGTTGCCAATTACAGATGCACTATGTCACAATAAGCCTCCAGTGAGTAAAAATGCAACTTTACTGCTAAGCCACCAGGACAAGGCATCCTCATCCCATTCCAATCATTGATGCTATCAACACTGCTGAGGAACACAAGTAAATAGCCATCATTAGAAAACCAGGAAAAGGGCAAGAAAATGCATATGCTCAGCTCTGTCTGTACCAGCAGGGACCTCATATCAACCAGCAAAGAAAGATAAAATAATAAACTGTAGGCTTGTGGGGCACCAGGAGGCTGGAGCTGTGCTGGCAGTGTGCGATTATTAACTGTAAGTAATGCGAGGGTTGTGTTCCTTTACCAGCCAGTAAGAATTACAAAGAAACTTTCAATTATGGCTTATCTAGTGCAGTATTTTCAAATGTTTTTATTCATATCGGCCCAGAAATTAACATAAGAATATAAGAACATAAGAAATAGGAGCAGGAGTAGGCCAATCGGCCCCTCGAGCCTGCTCCGCCATTCAATAAGATCATGGCTGATCTGATCCTAACCGCCAATCTACTATCACAGAACCATCTCCTGCATCTAACAGAATTGCACACACGAAATAGGAGCAGAATCAGGCTACACGGTCCCTGGGCCCGCTCCACTACCCACAGGGCCATGACCGATCCGAACCTAGACTCATGTCCAAATTCCTGCCCGCTCCCCGTAACCCTTAATGCCCTTTACTTCTAGGAAACTGTCTATTTCTGTTTTAAATTTATTTAATGATGTAGCTTCTACAGCTTTTTGTGGCAGCATATTCCATGGACCTACCACCCTCTGAGTGAAGTAGTTCCTTCTCATCTCAGTTTTGAAAGAGCAGCCCCTTATTCTAAGACTATGTCCCCTAGTTCTAGTCTCACCCGTCATCGGGAACATCCTCCCCGCATCCACCCGATCTCGCTCTGTTCCCGCGGGGGTAAGGAGCAGGCGCGATCTCTCACTCCGCGTTGGCTTTTTCAGATCCAGCTCGCACGAACTTGATGTTCTAGACATCAGCTGGGCAGTGCTTGCGTATCCCACCGGCGTAGTGAATTCGTGCGCGCTGTGGGATCACGTGACTCAGTTAGAGCCAATGGCAGCACACCATCTTCCATTCATAAGTTTCACATACGTGCTGTGAAAGCTATGAATCTTACACACCCCCAAAATAACAGCTAAACCTCAATTAAATTTAAAAAAAAAACATCACATTAATAAAATAAGTATAGTTAAATAAATTAACTATTTTAAATAAAAAATTAAATTTTTGAAAAAATTTAAAATCTTTTAAAATGTTATAAAAATAAACTTACCTGTCTTTAAAGTCTCTAAAAAAGATATACCTGTTAAAAAAAATTCTAAATAATACTTAATTCACTACTTACCTTGTTAAAAGTGGGTCTTACTCCTCCTTTTTTCGTTTCTAAAATCTTCCGTCCTTACCTGCGCGTCCAAAGCACTAAGTGCACAGCGTGCGCGCAGCCTGTAGCGCGCACGCGGTGCACCGAGGAACCGCCCCATTTTCCAAAGACCAAGTGCCGGTTTTCAGCGCATGCGCAGTGCATGCAGAAAACCGGCAATTGGAGAGAGAATACGCGAGAGTACGCAGTGCGTACTCTCGCGCAGCGGGATCAATTTTTGGCCCAAAATGTTTTAAAATTCACAATCTCAGTGTGGGGTGCATTTCTGAAGCGAATCCCAGTTCTGTGAGAACTTCCTGCTGAAAGTTTGCTGCATTTTCATTCTGCTCCTGTTCCTGATCATTGCATTTGAAAATAGACGGTAGATGTTGCGATGCATTTATTTTACCTACTTAACAATAATCAGTACACTTCAAAGCAATTCATTGTCCAAAGTGCTTTGAGACATTTCAGCCCCAATTTTAACTCGGGGTGCGTTCTAGGCGAGCGGGAGTCCCCCCACGGACTCTTCGATGCGAGGCCCAGGCCATTTTAACTCCTGGGCTAAATTTGACGAGATCTTTTTCCCGCCTGGAACGGTGAGAGTGACACCATGATCAGCAGGCGTGAGCTGGAATCGTGCTACAAGCTGGACGCTGCCGGGGACCCAAGGGAACAGACTACAGCAGAGGGTTTCTGCTGGGGGTGGGGGGTGGGGTGGTGCATAGAGCTGCCAGTGGTGAGAGGGAGAGGGAGGTTTTGTTGCAGAAAATGATCCAAGCGGTTTTGCAAAGTAATGCCATTGTTAGCTGGGCTACATAACCTAAGATACAAATTCCAGGATCACATGGGATACAGCTTGTTCGTGGGAAGTCTGGTAAAGGGAAACAATATTCAAAGGGCCAAAACTATAACACAAGTATCCTTTTGGTTTGTCGATGCAAAAGCCACGGGGGTGACACATACACCAGTCTCATGGAGTTAGTAACTGGAATTCGTACATGATGGGGTGCAACATACTTGCTTTTGTTTTCTGTAATATAAAAGCATGAGTGGGTGGCATATTTTTTTACTTGATTTGTGGCCGACACAAAAGACGAACCTGCAGGAGTTTCATTCACTTCTAAGTCAGGAAGAATCTTGAGCTCAATTAACAGGAAATATGGAACAAAGTAACCAATAATTTATGTTGAGAGTCAGCTGGCAAATACTGTGGCTGCTGTTTTTAATGAAGACTTGGTAGGTGGCCTGTACATGAGTGATCACAACAGTGGTACTTGTCAGCATATGAAGTAGAATTTGCAGGGCAGCCACATCATTATTGTTCTTCAGTCAATGAAGAGACGAGGACAAGGTCTTGCCTTCAACAGCAGCTGAATACATCTATCAATTCTTATGCAGTAACATTTGATAAAATTTATTATTTGACAAGGTGATTTAGTTGGAGGAAGAAAAATGACAAGATACACTCCTTTAAATCATACAGGCTGATTGTTGTCAAATAACTAGTTTCATTTTTGTACCCTTAAGAAAATGTTCAGATTCATTGTAGGGTCATTAATCTCTGGCTATTAAATCTGTGACACAATTTTATTCTTTTTACTCCTTTTGTTTTGGATACTGCAGCTAACTCAGTTTGTGATTTCTGAAAACTCCCCATACAGCATGTGACACCTACATTGATGACCCCCCATGTTTCTCTGCCGGCTTTGCCCATTTTGTTTTAGTTAAAATTGTGTTGCAGTGCCGATGACACAATCGGGCCGCAACTTTTGAACGTAAAGTAGGCCTCCCGCCTGCCTGGACTGGGCTGGCTTACTGAACAAGATTTCTTGCAAGTAAAAACGGTGTTGGGTGGGAACACATCGGGACCGAGGGTATGAGGCCCCGACCGCCATTTTAACTACCCTCCCACACCATTCGCGCCAAGTGGGCTTTCAATATAAAGGCCGCGATTTTATCAATAGTGGCGGGTTGGGTGCGGGTTTGAGGTTCGGCGGGTTCCGGTAGCGCCTCCGATTTCAGCCGTCCAGAAAATGCGATTTTGCCTTAAGTGGCCTCCTTAATGTGTCCGTGCGCGCTACCCGGCCCAATTAGTGGTTTCGGGTCTGCTGCTCGCCTCTGCTGACATCTGTCAGCCAGCTGTATTTAAGGGGCCCATGCAGCTTTGTTTCAAATCCTTCCTTTCCTGCTGCTTCTCGTTTTGAAATTGTTGCCATGACTTCTGCGAGAGCTAAGGCCTCTCCCCGCTTTGATGATGACTCACTCCATGCTCTTGTGGAGGGAGTGAGAGGGCTCCAAGAGATACTGTTCCCCTCATCCGGACGGAGGAAGCCTCCTCAGCAAAGCAAAGCCGCCTGTTTGCAAATTGCTGAGGAGGTGAGCTCCAGATCGTTGTGTGCTCGCTCCTGGGTCCAGTGCAGGAAAAGGTTCAATGACCTGGTACGCTCAGCAAAAGTGAGTATAACATCACACTTACCTTCAATCTGCTCCCCATCTCCTCTCATCACCAGCACTCTGCATTGTCAACCTACTCCTGCACATCCCACTTTATCCTTACATCCCTTGCACCCTTAACCATCCCTCTCTCTCTATGTACAGAATCACTTCACTATTCTACTATGCATCCCTCACACTCGCTATCACTGTTATGCAATGATAACAACTAACAACGCACAGGGAGGGCCCTTGGTATTGGCATCTCACTCCATCTTTGTCTCCCTCTAAGCATCTACGCTATGGATTCTCTACACTCACTCCAACATTCTCACTCCAACTCCACTTGTGTCCCTCATTGCAGGAAGAGAGATCCCACAATAAGAGGGAGAGGGCCAGGACAGGAGGATGGCCACCTTCCATTGCCCAGCTGACCACCGCTGAGGAGGCTGCTCTGGAGATCATAGGAGGTACTGAGGATCTGGAAGTGGGGGACGGTCAGACGAGCGCAGTAGAGCAAACTGGTGACAGAATAGATTTGCAGCCCTCTCAGTTACATTGCATGAGTGACTGATATGGCATTTGATACACATACAGATTGAGTTATGATCATCTGCACAATTCGATGTGCATCATACATTAATCTCACATGTCTAACTCATGCCTTTACTCCCCCACAGGACCATCGAGAGCCCCCCTCCCCACTGTCCAGGAGGAAGAGCCGGAAGACTCCTCAGAGGAAGCTGCAACCTCTGAGGGCGCAGCGTCAGCAGAATTAAGCGCACCCTGTACCAGAGCAGATACGCACACCTCGGTGGTTCCTTCGAGAGATACAGTCGTGTTGTCACCTGGTGTATCACAGCGCACAAGTGAGCATCAGCAGATGGTGGAGACAGGGACAGCAGTGGAGAGTCCTCGTCGGAGGCCGCAGGGCACTCCCAGCTCTGCTCAGCTGCATGTGGACCCTGTGGCTCTGGGGCCATCCAGAAAGAGAGTGGTGCTGGAACTCCAGGAACAAGTGCAGGAGTCTCTGGCAGGTTTTGCATCCAGGGTAACTGCAAGTGTGGAGAGGATGGAGGAGTCCATCTCTAACATGAGCACTGCCTTTGTGGAGGCAATGGCGCATGAACGCACCACCATGGATAGGATGGCCACGGTCATGGAGGAAATAAGTCGCCAGAGTCAGGAAAACATGGTGAATGTTCAGAATAGAATGACATCTCTGGAGGAGCGATGAGCAGCTATTGAGCAGAGAGACCAGAGCTTCATGGATGTCCTTTTGAGGAGGACTGCCAGTGCAGATACAGGTCCTCATGACCCCACTGATGTGCAGCAAGGTGCTGTCCAGCCATTTGCTACCACTGAAGTGCGGCTGACCCATGAGAGGGATGTTGGTAGCAGGCAACAAGGAAGCGTGGGCTCCTCTCCAAGCGCTCACACGACCATGCCACTGTGGAGCCCTCGGTCAGAGCCCCACCAGAGTCCTCACCCAACTGAGATGGCCGTCCCAGCCCCTGCAGGAGGAGCAGACTGTTGCCGAGCCCTCCCAGGTTCGCAAACCCAGAGGACGCCCGCCAAAAGTGTCGAAGCAGGAGCAGCATGAAAGTGAGCAAGGTGCCTCGACATCTGCTGAAGCCACAGGGGAAGTACCACGTAGAAGCATGCGTAAGAGAAAGATGAAGCACCTATAGTCACAAGGGTAGTCACTTGGGTGTTTTGATGTAATACATCTTTAATATAATCATCGCCATTTCAATGTCAATAAAAAAATGCGATGGCAAACATTCAAAGAGTTGGCCTATGTGAGCCCAGAAATGGAAGTGTCACAGTGAGGTGCCAGGGCATCTTTCATCTGTAATGATGGTGGTGAGAGTGTTAGGAACCCACACTTTACTGTACAGATGCTGTATGGTGTGTTAAGAAGGAGGCAGCCACGTGTTTGCTTCGTCAACTTAAGCAAATCTGGCATAGATTAGTACAGCCCTTGCATCACGGGCAGCAATGTGCTCGCGTGCTGGTGGAACTGGCGCATCCGCCTCCGCAATGTCCTCATCCTCCTCTGAGGAGGAGGAGGAGGCTGTGCGCTGAGCCACTTGTTCCTCAGGCAGCGGTAAACCACGCTGCTGTGCGATGTTGTGCAGTGCACAGCAGACCACGGTGATTCTGGAGACCCTGGCTGGTGAGTACTGTAGGGCTCCACCTGATCTGTCGAGGCATCTGAATCGCATTTTGAGCAAGCCGATGGTTTGCTCGATGATGGCTCTGGTGGAAATATGGCTCGTATTGTAGCGCATCTTAGCTTTGTTTGATGGCATTAGGTGTCATTAGCCACGTCTTCAGGGGATAGCCCTTGTCTCCAAGTAGCCATCCGGAAGGTTGGGGTGGCGGATTGAAGAGCTGAGGCACAGTAGACTGTCGCAGAATGAACGAGTCATGGCAACTGCCAGGGTACTTTGCGCAAACATGCATAATGTTCTTCCTGTGGTTACACACCAGCTGGATGTTAATGGAGTGGAAGCCCTTGCGGTTGACAAATACAACTGGGTTGTGATGGGGTGCCCTAATGGCCACATGTGTGCAGTCTATGACGCCCTGCACCCTTGGCAAGCCTGCCATATTTGCAAAGCCAACCGCACGCGCGGTTACACTTGCTTCATCCGTGGAGAAGTGGATCTAATTGTGCGCCTTTGCAAAGAGGTCATCGGTTACCTGCGTGATGCAAGTGTGTGCGGCCGACTGGAAGATGCCGCTAATGTCTGCTGATGATCCGTGGAAGGACCCTGAAGCAAAAAGATGGAGGGCGGTGGTGACTTTGACAGCCACTGGTAAGGAGTGTCCACCCGCTCCTCTGGGCTCCAGGTGTTGCTGCAGCATTGCGCAGATGTCAGTGATTACTTCTCGCGAAAGTCTCAGCCTCCTTTGGCACTGCTGCTCAGTCATGTTGAGGAAGCTCATTGTTGGCCTGTAAACCCTGTGTTGGGGGTATCGCCTGCAGTGAGGTGCAGCCCTGCGCTGACGCCCTCTGCAGCATCAGGTGGGTGAGGAGAAGGTTGGCGCTCCTGTTGTTGCTGCTGCTGTTGTGCCTTATTCTGCTACTGCCGCGGCTGCTCTTCCTCTGAATCTGAGGACTAGGATGAGAGGGTATAAATGGTTCCCATTCCGCTGGTATATGTGTCAGTTGAGGACGAAAAGTTATAAGCGCTCAGTCAATGTGGGCAGAGGGTTTTCCAAGGAGGTCACAGAACATATGGATCTCAGCTTCACCACTTACAAGCTCAGTAGACCTGCAAAAAATGTTCCAACACCTGAAAAAACAAAGTTCTGTCATCTGTAAGTCAGCCATGTTAGAGCTCCGTTTTTATGCTGGAGCTGCAGCTGTCAAGAAGTCAGGCACTTGCTGAACCCGGCACAATCAGCTGGGGTTGTCTTGCGAAAGGCGTGGAACACGCTGAAAATGTAATAAAATTGAAATACCCTGTTAAAATAGGCTTATCATGGCTGTTAACTGCCTTAAGTGCCAAGCGGCGGGACCAATCGGAACTCCCAGAGCCGGCACTTGGCAAAGTAGCATGGAGGCGGGTTGATGGCGGGATCGCAACCCGCCGTCAATCAAAACGATTTTAACCTTTGATCCGTCTCCAAACCCGCCTTCTCAGTGCCGATAAAATTGCGGCCAAAGTGCTTTGTTTTGTTCCACATTTAGAACTATGGTGGTTAAAAAATTATGTCATACAATACTCAAAAATAGAAATCAGGTAATGCACAAATGATTTGTATATTAATGCAGTGTGCCAAAATTTATATTTTTGTTGCATATCGACTCAAAAATAACTGCCTGTGCAGTTTCTAATGGAAGAGTATTAGCAAGCTGAAACGGATACCACCAGTAATAATATAAAATGTTAAACTGCCACAACCTTCGAGGAAATTATTCACAGCTCATGATTTAATATGATTTAATTCTTCTACAGAAGCCATAATCATCCAAAAACTGCAATGTAGTCGCCTTCAGTTATTGACCAAATTCAACTCAACAATAGAATTAATGCATTTTAACGAGCAGTAAATATCATTACCACCTTCAATCAGCACACAAACCAATCTAACTCTACAAGACAGATGTTTAATTCCGTTATGCAACTTTCAAAGTTGCAATTCAGTCAGCTTTATTGAGACATTTTTTTGCCCGGTTGTCAAGATTTTATACTTAACCTAAAGCTATTAGCTAACAGAGCATAATCCAAAAATACTGCTTCTCAAATTAAAATCTAGGGTCAAATCAGCAGCATTTAGCAGTCCCGTTGTAATATAAATAAGGTGGCACTAGTGGCTCCAGGATATAGAAACTCTCAGTTTCTTCCTACACACTGCTGGCTGTGGCAACAAATGTTGACAGCTTCTGTTTTGCAGTGTTGGATGCAATAGGCCACCACACTGGTGGGATGAGCTCTAAATGTGGCCGTACAGGCTAGTAATGCAACATTTCTCGCTGATGGCACCAGCATTGAGAAAGGTCTTAGCCAGAAATGTAAAATTTTTCATGCAAGAACTGATACACCTTGTAGAACTGGTTCTAGTTCCAGGGAATGACCAGAAACGTTTCCGAAGTGGGGTTGTCACCATTTAAAGACAGAGAACAATGTGAATCATGTCAATGCGTCATGTGCTTACCAAATAGTGAGGAAGTGTTTCATACAGCTTTATCAGAGTTCACAATGGCTGAATGTTAATGCAAGCCTGACGTGTAAGATACCCTAGTCATACATACATATACACGTAGGATTAGGATTTGGTTTAATCTCATATCATTAAGGCTTTTGCTTTCGTTTTACATTTAAGTGACTTGTGGATTTCTACTGTGGCTAGAAATAATAAAATCATTAAAGTTGTTCATTCCCAGGATGCTTTAGGGTTTAATGTGTCAAGGTACAATTTAGCTGACTGTGCTGTTTAGCTTCTGATAAGGTGCAGGATGTGCGATTCATGCCTGTTGACTTCTTTTTGTCACCACATTGTGAAACAAGTTAGGCAAGATAGTCCTGAGATATGGAAATGGACAATGGAGCTAAGATGATTAGTTACATGCTTAATGTTAAACAGATTGACCATCTGGAAGTTTGTAGGAACTATCTAATTTCTGGGGGTCTGGTTCACAATAACACTTGCCATGCCATGATGAATCAGCAAGGACAGTGTGCATGACTAGAGGCCTATAAAGATCTTGAGCTTTCCTTCAAAATTTATAGCATCAGGATCGAAAGATCGATGAAGATTATGTCACTACCCAGAGAAATTTGCTTGACAGATTCGAATTGTCTTACAGACATGCAAAAGATTATTACACTGCTTTCAGTATTATGGGGTGTTCAAAAGATCCTCACCACTGTTTTTTTTCAGGGAGGTTTTAACAACTTTTTCAACACTACTGTCCAGTCTACCCAGTTTGTAACTTTTTATAGCATATCAGACCTTATTTGAATAAATAGCCAGAACTGATGAACTGTCACTTGTGCTGCAAATTAACGGGTAATTTTACAAAATCACACATGACATGGAAGTTTAACGGCTGAGAGCGCATATCAAAAGTTCAGATGTCCCACACACCTTTCTGTCTGTTAAAATGAATGGATTAAAAATTGCGTGGGGGGGGGGGGTGCGTCAATGTTCACTGTAATTTTTTTTTGGCCGTACCACGCATACCTGGTTTTTCTATTGAAATACCGGCTGCACGGGACCCCTGGAGTGCTGCGCAGCCGCACAGCTTACAGGGAACATTGGTGTGCAACTCAATTCCTGATCTACACTCCTGGCTGTGAGGCTCCAGGTCAGGAGCGTGACTTTGGAAAATTACCATGCCAATGTAAATATCATCAGTACCTGAATTGACTTGTCATTAAAGATAGAACCATAGAAGTTTACATCACGGAAAGTGACCATTTGGTCCATGTATGTTTCAAGTCTTTGTTAGAGTAATACAAAACTAACCCCACTGATGGACTCTCTCTCTCTCTCTGTAACTCTCCATCTTCTTTAAATATTTATCTACTTTTCCCTTAAAAGATGCGATTGTCTCTTCTCAATTATTCCCTGTGGCAAAGCATTCCATGCTTCAACAACCCTGCATAAGGACATTTCTCCTAATCTCTCTCCTCACTCTCTCAGTGACAATTTTAAATTGATAATCCCTTGTCACTAACTGCTCAACCACAATTTTGCATTTACACTTGTTTTTATATAGCGCCTTTAATATAGTAAAACATCCTGAGGTGCTTCACAGGAAGGTAATCAGACAAAAATTGAAGTCAGAGGAAATAGTCTTTCCCTATTCACTCTACCAAATCCCTTCATAATTTTAAAGACTATTAAATCTCCTCCAGGCCTTCTCTGCCCCAGTGGAAATAGTCCCAGATCGATAATTACAATATCCCAAAATAACAACAGTAAACATGCTTTGCTAATTTGCTTACAAAACTCCCTGTCCTCTTCTCTGTTGTCCTCAAGTCCCATAATAAGACACCAGTTATAAACTTGGGACCTATACCAAGCTCCAGCTGTACCCAAACTGTTTCCAATGATCTCTGTTATTCACTTAAATCTTGCCTCTTAATTACACCTATATCTTCTTTAACAATTAAAACACATTCCCCTTTGTAACTTAACTTATTCCTCAGAAATATTCTATACCCTTTCAACCTCATTTTAATACATCAAAATGCTAAACCACATTTCTGTGATACCAACTTGATCTAATTTCTCACTTGAAGCATATGCACCTCTAATTCCTGTAGCTTATTCGTAATGTCCGTAGCATTTATGAAAAACACTTCAATGATTCATTACAGCTGGCTTTGATATTCACTCTGTTCCTTAGATGCTTCTAACTTATTTAAACTATGTGAATATTTATTATTGTTGTCACTATTGCCCCACTATTACAGCTGTCTTTGATATTCACTCTGTTCCGTAAATGAGATGCTTCTAACTTATTTAAACTAGTTGAATATTTATTAATGTTGTCACTATTGCCCCACTATTTCCTAAGTGATTACTACTACCCATTTGGACATTATCCTGTCCCGACCAGTGTTTCAGCTCCTAATCTATTTAAATGCAACCCATTCCTCTTAAATAATTCCCACTCTGCCACAATATTATTTTTATTCCATCCTCGCAGGCAGTTATGAAAACCAATAATTCTACCGTTATTCTCAGAGGAACCAGTTAAGGACTAGTAGTAATCCGAAAACCTTCAAGCACCTTGCCAACTCCTGCTCTATCACAGTGCAAACTCTTACATATCATTTCCTCGGTCTGCGAAAGTCACATACCAGATAAAGGTTGCTCCACAGAGGAACAGAGGGAATAAAAGAAAAAAACAAGCCAAGAAAAAAAGTCAGCAAGAGAAAGAGGGAAAGAGAGATTGTGAAGCCTGACCTTGAAATTATGCTGTGAGATAACAGTGCATGAATTTTTAGCATGTTTATCTGAAATTCCTCACTGCTATTGTATAAGAGCATAAGAACATAAGAAATAGGAGCAAGAGTGGGCCATTCTGCCCCTCGAGCCTGCTCCGCCATTCAATAAGATCATGGCTGATCTGATCTTGGCCTCAACTCCACTTTCCTGCCCGCTCCCCATAACCCTCGATTCCCCTGTTTTTCAAAAATCTGTCTATCTCCGCCTTGAATATATTCAATGACTCCGCCTCCACAGCTCTCTGGGGTAGAGAATTCCAAAGATTCAAGACCGTCTGAGAGAAGAAATTCCTCCTCATCTCCGTTTTTAAATGGGTGACCCCTTATTCTGAAACTATGCCCCCTAGTTCTAGATTCCCCCACGAGGGGAAACATCCTCCCTGTATCTACCCTGTCAAGCCCCCTCAGAATCTTATATGTTTCAATAAGATCACCTCTCACTCCTCTAAACTCCAATGAGTATAGGTCCAACCTGCTCAACCTTTCCTCATAAGACAAGCCCTTCAACTCAGGAATCAACCTAGTGAACCTTCTCTGAACTACCTCCAGTGCAAGTATGTCCTTCCTTAAATAAGGAGACCAAAACTGTACGCAGTACTCTAGGTGTGGTCTCACCAATGCCCTGTACAGTTATAGCAAGACTTCTCTACTTTTATACTCCATCCCCTTTGCAATAAAGGCCAATATTCCATTTGCCTTCCTAATTACTTGCTGTATCTGCATGCTAACTTTTTGTGTTTCATGTACGAGGACATCCAGATCCCTCTGTACTGCAGCATTTTGTAGTCTCTCTCCATTTAAATAATATTTACTTTTTTATTCTTCCTACCAAAGTGGATAACCTCACATTTTCCCACATTATACTCCATCTGCCAAATTTTTGCCCACTCACTTAACCTATCTATATCCCTTTGCAGACTCTTTGGGCTGGATTTTGATACTGGGGCGGGTTGGGGTCGTGCCATCCGCTTTTCGTGTTATCCACCTGACTGCAATTGGATGTGGGAGATTGATGCGATTTTCACCTAATTGGGCAATTGAATTCCAGCATGTGGGAACCCATGACCCAAATGGTGTTTTCAGTCTGAAAGTCGCCTCTGATGATGTCATCATTGCTGCTGCATTGAAGGTCTGCAAAGACTGCCTGGCCTTTGCTGTGAGAGGACCTGAATGCAAAATGAGCAGCAGCAGTCCTAAGTCTGCTCCCAGATATTTTTGCACCACCACTCCCAGATATGTCTCCCTTGCACCACCACTCCCAGCCAGCCAAATGTGCTCCCACCAGGTTTCACATTCGTGCTTCAGAACAGGCGTGCTTCACGTAGAAAAAGGGTTAAAATCACAAAGGCATTTCAAAATGACATTATAGAGGCAATTTACTGCTTGTTAAGGGCCTTAAGAGGCGGGATAGAGTCGGGACCAGCAGACACGATTTAATGAAAATTGCGTGGAGGCGGGATGAAGGCGGGCTTGTGCCCGCCCGCCAGTTTTCGCAATTTTAACCCCCCACACGCCTCCAAACCCGCCTCCACGGGTCAATGAAAATCCAGCCCATAGTGTACTCCTCACAACTTGCTTTCCCACCTATCTTTGTATCATCAGCAAATTTGGCAACAGTACACTCGGTCCCTTCATCCAAGTCATTAATATAGATTGTAAATAGTTGAGGCCCCAGCACTGATCCCTGCGGCACCCCACTAGTTACAGTTTGCCAACCTGAAAATGACCCATTTATTCCGACTCTCTGTTTTCTGTCAGTTAGCCAATCCTCTATCCAGTCTAATATATTACCCCTAACACCGTGAGCTCTTATCTTGTGAAGTAACCTTTTATGCGGCACCTTATCGAATGCCTTCTGGAAATCCAAATACACTACATCTACTGGTTCCCCTTTATCCACCTTGCTCGTTACATCCTCAAAGAACTCTAGTAAATTTGTCAAACACGATTTTCCTTTCATAAAACCATGTTGACTCTGCTTGATTGTATTATGATTTTCTAAATGTCCTGCTATTACTTCTGTAATAATGGATTCCAGCATTTTCCCAATGACAGAGGTTAGGCTAACTGGCCTATAGTTTCCTGCTTTCTGTCTCCCTCCTTTCTTGAATAGGGGAGTTACATTTGCAGTTTTCCAATCCGCTGGGACCTCTCCAGAATCCAGGGAATTTTGGTAGATTACAACCAATGCATCCACTATCTCTGCAGCCACTTCTTTTAAAACCCTAGGATGCAGGCCATCAGTTCCAGGGGACTTGTCAGCCTTTAGTCCCATTAGTTTGCCTATTACTTTTCCTCTAGTGATGGTGATTGTTTTTAGTTCCTCCCTCCCTATAGCCCCTTGATTTTCAATTATTATTGGAATGCTTTTAGTGTCTTCTACCGTGAAGACTGATACAAAATATTTGTTCAAAGTTCTCTTCCATTTCCCTGTTTCCCATTATTAATTCCCCAGTCTCATCCTCTAAGGGACCAACTTTTACTTTAGCTACTCTCTTCCTTTTTATATACCTGTAGAAGCTCTTACTGTCTGTTTTTATATTTTTAGCTAGTTTACTCGTTTACTCTCATAATCTATCTTTTCCCTCTTTATTATTTTTTTAGTCATCCTTTGCTGGTTTCTAAAAATTTCCCAATCCTCTGGCCTACCATTAATCTTTGCAACATTGTATGCCTTTTCCTTCAATTTGATACCATCCTTAACTTCCTTAGTTAGGCACAGATGGTTCATCCTTCTCATACAGTCTTTCTTTCTCACTGGAATAAACCTTTGCTGAGAGTTATGAAATATCTCCTTAAATATCAGCCACTGCTTATCTACCGTCTTACCCTTTATATCTATTTTCCCAGTCCACTTTAGCCAACTCTGTCTTCATACCTTTGTAATTGCCTTTATTTAAGTTTAGGACACTAGTTTCAGACACATGTTTCTCACCCTCAAACTGAATTTGAACTCAATCATGCTATGATCACTCTTCCTTAGAGGATCCTTTACAATGAGATCATTAATTAATCCTGTCTCATTACACATTACCAGATCTAAAATAGCCTGCTCCCTGGTTGGTTTCACAACGTATTGTTCTAATAAACCATCCCAAATACATTCTATGTACTCGTCCTCAAGGCTACCCTTATCAATGTGATTTGTCCAATCTATATGAAGATTAAAATTGCCCATGATTATTGCAGTACCTTTCTTACAAGCCCCCATTACTTCTTGATTTATACTCTGTCCTACAGTGTAGCTACCGTTAGGGGGTCTATAGACTACTCCCACCAGTGACTTCTTTCCCTTACTAGTTCGTATCTCCACCCAAACTGATTCTACATCTTGATCTTCTGAGCCAATATCATTTCGCACCACTGCACTGATCTCATCCTTTATTAACAGAGCTACCCCACCTCCCTTTCCTTTCTGTCTATCCTTCCGAAATGTCAAATACCCCTGAATATTCAGTTCCCAGCCTTGGTCACCTTGCAACCATGTCTCTGTAATGGCTATCAGATCATACCCATTTATTTCTATTTGTGGCGTCAACTCATCTATCTTGTTACGAATGCTGCGTGCATTCAGATAAAGAGCTTTAATTTTGTCTTTTTACCATTTTTTTTACTCTATTTGCTGGTGCACTCTTAAGTTTGTATGCTCTGTCTCTTCCTGTCACACTCTGATTCTCATTACCCCTATCACTACCCTGCACTATTACCTTTTCTTTTCTCTTTGACTTTCTAAATTCCCCTTCATCTGAACCCTCCCCCCAACTATTTAGTTTTATTGTAGCAGGGAACGTAAGCTGCTTCAAATAAATGAGCTAATGTCTCTGCTAAAAAAACAAACAATGGGATCTCAGGTAAATGTGTTGAGCATTCATACATTATTATCTCTCAGCGTAATTTCAGGGTCCAATTTTTTTTTATATTAAAGAGAAACACAAGTTCCTGAGCAGAGTGGACACTGAGCAAACAGTCTTTGTGTTGTTTCTATAATTATTTTTAGAAGGGGCAGAGGGAATTTTGGAAGAGGCAGGATGGGGCTTTAAGTTCCTCTTGCAACTGAATTTTTTTCTCCGATTCTTTAGCATGTGCATAACTGCACGAATCATATGAAATAATCATCTGGCAGTATTACTGAAGAAACTTTTATTTTATCACTGAACCAGTAAGAATGCTATTGTTGTCAACAACAAAGCTGAAACAAATAGCACAAGATCTTCCCCTGAGATGGATCGAGCGTTCAGAGAGCTCACAGCTGGGGCTGGTGCTAATCCAGTTTCATTTTAAATCTGGAGAGAAAAATATTATGGAAAAATAAAAACTACGCTGCCTGTATTACATAGGATATACAGCACAGAAACAGGCCATTTGGCCCAACCAGTCCATGCCGGCAATAAAATAATCAACCATTATATATTGATAGGCTTTAATGGCAAAATTTACTATTTTGAAAAATATATATTTGTGTTATTTTTGTACTGAACTTGTGAAACTATTTCAGTGTAGCATACACTATTGTATTTTAAGTGATGGGGTCTCCCATCAAATTGAGTCTCAGTTGTATGTGCGCTGATAGGAGAAGAGACCGATCCTGGACATACATATTAGGTTGGACATATCGCATTCAAAGTCAGATGAGGCAGACAGGTGAGTTGCCTTGTGTATCAAGTGCTTGCCAGCCAGATCTCACAGCCTTAAATTCATTCAAAGTGATCCTACCTACGTAGCCCGTCGGTGGCTGTGCTTCCCAGGTGTTGGGGTAAATATTGCAAAATTTCAAGATGGCCTTTAGTGTGTCTTTACCGAGTGTGGTTTAAACAGAGTGCTGCGAGTTGGGTGAGTCAGGGAGTCTTAACTGTTTGCTAAAATCAAACTTTTGTTTGTTTCACATTTACTGTTACTGTTTACTGTTTAAAATCTAAATTTCCCAGCTTTAAGCAGGGTTATAAAGGGATATACAAGGCCTACAATTCAGAGCAGCTCAAGGCAGTTAATTAGGGAAACTAGATTAAACTGGTTCTCCTGTAGCTGGGCTCAGCAAGTCTCCTTTGTTTCAGGGCCTATAAAAACAGGCTTCGAAGTTCGATTTTGCACTTAGTGCGGTTTAAACAGAGTGCTGCGAGTTGGGTAAGTCAGGTCAGGAGTGGAAGGAGGAGCTCCCTTGCTTCGCCTTTGTTTTTCCTAACTTTTCACCCTGTAGGAATTGGTTCTTACTTTACACCAAGGAAAGAGTCAGAGAGCGGGAGCAGTCAGACAACAACAACTGCGAAACCGCTAAAGTGATGTCACAACCAGGGAAGGAGCTGATTGATAAGTAGGACCTGGTGAGTATTTCTACAGTCCAGTCGTTAAAGTAAAAGTACGGCCTCTAGTTTAGAGTAAGTAGTGTTTAAAGGGAAGTAAGGTCCCTAGTGTATTTAATATTCTTTAATTTAAAGGAAGTAAAGGGAGTAAATTAAGGGTAGGACATGGCAGGGCAGCTTGGCAGCGTGGAGTGCTCCTCCTGTGCTATGTGGGAAGTCAGGGACACTTTAGGTGTCCAGGGCGAACACATGCAGGAAGTGTCTCCAGCTGCAGCTACTCAAAATCCGCGTTTCGGAGCTGGAGCTGGAGCTGCGGCTGGAGTCACTGTGGAGCATCCGCGAAACTGAGATCTTCGTGGATAGCACGTTTAACGAGGTGGTCACACCGCAGGTAAAGAGTGCACAGGCAGACAGGAAATGGGTGACCACCAGACAGAGTAAAAGAACTAGGAAGGTAGTGCAGGAGTCGCCTGGGTCCATCTCCCTCTCCGACAGATTTTCCGTTTTGGATACTGATGGGGGAGATGGTTTCTCAGGGGAATGCAGCAAGAGCCAAGTCCGTGGCACTACGAGTGGCTCAGCTGCACAGGAAGGGAGGAAAAAGAGTGGGAGAGCAATAGTGATAGGGGATTCTATCGTAAGGGGAACAGATAGACGTTTCTGTGGCCGCAGACGTGACTCCAGGATGGTATGTTGCCTCCCTGGTGCCAGGGTCAAGGATGTCACTGAACGGCTGCAGGGCATTCTGAAGGGGGAGGGCGAACAGTCAGAGGTCATGGTTCATATTGGTACCAACGACATGGGTAGAAAGAGGGATAAGGTCCTGCAACAAGAATTTAGGGAGCTAGGCAGCAGATTAAAAAGCAGGACCTCAAAGGTTGTAATCTCTGGATTACTCCCGGTGCCACATGCTAGTGAGTATAGGAATAGGAGGATAGAGCAGATGAATGCGTGGCTAAAGAGTTGGTGCAGGAGGGAGGGCTTTAGTTTCCTGGATCACTGGGTCTGCTTCTGGGGAAGGTGGGACCTGTACAAGTCGGACGGGTTGCACCTGAACCGGAACGGGACCAACATCCTTGCGGGGAGGTTTGCTAGTACTGTTGGGGGGGGGGGGGTTAAACTAACTTGGAAGGGGGATGGGATACGGAGTGGAGCTATAGTAGGGGGTGATTCACAGCCAAATATAGAGGAAAAAACAAGTCAGCCTGGAAGGCAGAGCAAATATGTAACGGCACAAGGGAGTATGGCAAGGCTGGATGGCATTTATTTTAATGCAAGGAGTCTTGCGAGTAAGGCAGATGAATTGAAGGTGTTGATGAACACATGGGAGTATGATATTGTTGCTATCACAGAGACATGGCTGAAGGAGGGGCAGGACTGGCAGCTCAATATTCCGAGGTATAGAATCTTCAGGCGAGACAGAGGGGGGTGTAAAGGAGGAGGGGGTGTCGCAATATTAATCAAGGAGTCAATTACTGCTGTAAGGAGGGATGATATCTTAGCAGGTTCCTCTAATGAGGCCATATGGGTAGAACTTAAAAACAAAAAGGGGGCAAGCACTTTGCTGGGAGTGTACTATAGGCCCCCAAACAGTCAGGGGGAGATAGAGGAACAGATATGTAGGCAAATCTCAGAGAAGTGTAGAAATAATAGAGTAATAATAGTAGGGGATTTCAACTTCCCCAATATTAACTGGGATAGTCAAAGTGTGAAAGGCTTAGAGGGTGCAGAATTCTTCAAGTGCATCCAGGAGAGCTTTTTGAGCCAGCATGTAGAAACTCCTACAAGAGAGGGGGCGGTACTGGACCTAATTCTAGGGAATGTAGCCGGGCAAGTGGTAGAAGTGTCAGTAGGAGAGCATTTTCGTGACAGTGACCATAATTCGGTGAGATTTAAGGTAGTCATGGAAAAGGACAAAGATGGACCAGAAATAAAGGTTCTAAACTGGGGGAAGGCCGATTTTAATATGATAAGGCAGGATCTGGCCAAAGTGGACTGGGATCAGCTACTTGTAGGAAAATCCACATCAGAGCAGTGGGAGTCTTTCAGAAAGGAAATAGAGAGAGTACAATGCCAACATGTTCCCGTAAAGGTCAAGGGTGGGACCAACAAGCCCAGGGAACCCTGGATGTCAAGGGATATACAAGAATGGATTGGGAAAAAAAGGGAGGCTTTTGGCAGATACAAAGGACTAAAAACAATGGAAGCCCTAGAGGAGTATAGAAAGTGCAGGGGGGTACTTAAAAAAGAAATTAAGAGAGCAAAGAGGGGGCATGAAAAAACACTGGCAGGCAAAATAAAGGAAAATCCCAAGGTGTTTTATAAGTATATTAAGGGCAAGAGGATAACCAGGGAAAGAGTAGGGCCCATTAGCGACCAAAGTGGCAATCTGTGTGTAGAGCCGGAAGATGTAGGTGAGGTTTTAAATGAATATTTTGCATCTGTGTTCACTATGGAGAAGGATGATGTAGGCATATAAATCAGGCAGGGGGATTGTGATATACTTAAACAAATTAGTATTGAGAGGGTGGAGGTACTAGCGGTTTTAGCGGGCTTAAAAGTGGATAAATCCCCAGGCCCAGACGAGATGTATCCCAGGCTGCTGTGTAAGGCAAGGGAGGAGATTGCAGGGGCTCTGACACAAATTTTCAGAACCTCTCTGGCCACAGGGGAGGTGCCAGAGGACTGGAGAACAGCTAACGTAGTACCATTATTCAAGAAGGGTAGTAGGGATAAACCAGGGAATTACAGGCCAGTGAGCCTAACATCAGTGGTAGGGTAATTATTGGAAAAAATTCTGAGGGACAGAATTAGTCTCCACTTGGAGAGGCAAGGATTAATCAAGGATAGTCAGCATAGCTTTGTCAGGGGGAGATCGTGTCTGACCAATTTGATTGAATTTTTCGAGGGGGTGACTAGGTGTGTGGATGAGGGTAGTGCAGTTGATGTAGTCTACATGGACTTCAGTAAGGCTTTTGACAAAGTCCCGCATGGGAGACTGGTCAAGAAGGTAAGAGCCCATGGGATCCAGGGCAATTTGGCACATTGGATCCAAAATTGGCTTAGTGGCAGGAGGCAGAGGGTGATGGTCGAAGGTTGTTTTTGTGACTGGAAGCCTGTGTCCAGTGGTGTACCGCAGGGATCGGTGCTGGGTCCTTTGCTGTTTGTAGTGTACATTAATGATTTAGATATGAATGTAGGAGGCATGATCAGTAAGTTCGCAGATGACACGAAAATTGGTGGAGTGGTAAATAGCGAGGAGGGAAGCCTCAGGCTACAGGACGATATAGACGGGTTGGTTAGATGGGCAGAACAGTGGCAAATGGAATTTAACCCTGAAAAGTGTGAGGTGATGCATTTTGGGAGGACTAACAAGGCAAGGGAATACACAATGAATGGTAGGACCCTAGGAAGGACAGAGGATCAGAGGGACCTTGGTGTGCATGTACATAGATCCCTGAAGGCAGCAGGACAGGTAGATAAGGTGGTTAAAAAGGCATATGGGATACTTGCCTTCATTAGCCGAGGCAGAGAATATAAGAGCAGGGAGGTTATGATGGAGCTGTACAAAACGCTAGTTAGGCCACAGCTGGAATATTGTGTGCAGTTCTGGTCGCCACACTATAGGAAGGATGTGATTGCATTGGAGAGAGTGCAGAGGAGATTCACCAGGATGTTACCTGGGCTGAAGTGCTTCAGCTATGAAGAGAGACTGGACAAGCTGGGGTTGTTTTCCTTAGAGCAGAGAAGGCTGAGGGGGGACCTGATTGAGGTGTACAAAATTATCAGGGGCATAGATAAGGTAGATAGAAAGGAACTTTTCCCCCTTAGTAGAGGGGTCAATAACCAGGGGGCATAGTTTCAAGATAAGGGGCAGGAGGTTTAGAGGGGATTTGAGGAAAAACTTTTTCACCCAGAGGGTGGTTGGAATCTGGAACTCACTGCCTGAAAGGGTGGTAGAGGCAGGAACCCTCACAACATTCAAGAAGCATTTAGATGAGCACTTGAAACGCCATAGCATACAAGGCTACAGACCAAGTGCTGGAAAATGGGATTAGAATAGACAGGGCTTGATGGCCGGTGCGGACACGCTGGGCCGAAAGGCCTCTTTCTGTGCTGTATAACTCTATGACTCTAAGAGTATTTTAAGTGGCTCATTAGAAACTGCATGATATCATTGCCAAATTTACCAAACAACTTAGAATAGTAATTTATTTTAAGTGAATATTTCTACTTTGTTTTATGTTTCCAGGAGGTTGTAAAAACATTGGGGCAGATTTAGCGGTTGGCGGCATACTTACGGAGTACGCTGCCGGCATCCGAATAGAATACAAACTTAGCTGACGGGGCCCCTCCTTCGTGAATTTGCTCTCTGACACTGCACATTCAAGGGCAGCGTAATGACCCACAGATCCCAGGGGCGCAGCGTGTGCGGAAGTGTACCTGGGATCACACGGGCCTGGTGCTACAATCATCAAACAGAATTAGATTTTAGATAATTTCAGAATTGAATCCCGTAATCAGATTTAATTACAATTACTTTACAGGATTGGAATTTAATTCCTAATTAGCTACATTCCACCAACTTCACTACATCTTAGTTCTGTTAGTAAAAATTTAAATTTGCTGGTAATAATCATCATCATTAAAACTCCAATCTTTGCAGAAACAAGAAAAACCAATTTGATACAGATACTGCAGTATGTAAGAACAGAGGAGCAGATTATACTTTGTGTATGTTTAATTAACGAAGTTGAGTTATGAATGGGGATGGCGATCTATGGATCAATTCAAACACCTCAAACACAGAAAATTAAACAGTTCAATTTCCAAGATGAAAAAGTTGTTAAAACATGCTGAACGATGCTTTGGATCTTTTGAGGTATCCCCTTTCGCTGACGCAAACAGCGCTGCAGTTTATTGTAGGGAAGTACAGTATCGCAAAGCTGTTTTGATCCTCAGGACATGATCTACCTAGTAAATAACAAGTAATCATTGAGGCTGTCAGCTCAGTCTGCACTACATTTCTGTGTGGGTCATTCGCAAAGTGATCTCGAATTACATGGACAAGATTTTCCACCGATATAAATGGGTGAAAAAATCTGAATGAAGTCACTCACACAATTTTGCTGTCAGCTAGTTTTGGTGATTTAACAGCTGGTCCATTGTACTGTGATGGTGGCTTATTTCAATGCCACCAAGATCCCCATTCACCAGAGATGGGTGCACTAGTAGGCCTTCCCCTTGGAATAGAGCATGACTGCGATAATGAGCAGAGTCCACACAGAGCAGCGCAAGCTGCTAGAAGAGGGAGGAGGAAGAGGGAGGAGGAAGAGGAGGAGGAAGAGGAAGGGAGGCGGCAACCTAGTCAGCCCCTTTTTGCCAGGGCTGTACGTGAAGAACTACTTCGAGTGAGATACCAGTAACCGCAACCCCAATTCCCCATTCACCAACAGTCCCACACTCCTACACTCCTTACCTTCCCTCTGTCGCTGACCATCACATCGTCATCTAGGCCACAATGCAAAAATAAAAGCCACCAAATTAATAAATGAAATCATGCCATATTGCATACAAACGTAAACTAATCACCCTTGTGCATTCCCTAAGTGCCTGTCTTCCATATGCTTTTACCTGTCCTAGTGATCCTACGCAGTGCTACCCCAGTGGCTGCAGAATAGCTGGTGGAAGGCTGCTGAATTTCAGTGAAGGAGACTGCAGATGGCCTTGGAGGACGATCTCGAGCAGCTCTGGGCCTAGAAGGCCCGGCTTCAGACTGCACCTTCTCGGCAGGGGCGGCAGCAGTCTGGTCTGGGTGGCTGACAGGCCAGTGGCTCAGTTGTTAGCATCCTCGCCTCTGAGTCAGAAGGCTGTGGGTTCAAGTCCCACTCCAGAGACTTGAGCACAAAAATCTAGGCTGACTCTACAGCGCAGTACTGAGGGAGTGCTGCACTGTCGGAGGTGACGTCTTTCAGATGAGACATTAAACCAAGGCCCCGTCTGCTCTCTCAGGTGGACGTAAAAGATCCCATGGCATATTTAGAAGAGCAGGGGAGTTATCCCTGGTGTTTTGGCCAATATTTATCCTCAATCAACATAACAAAAACTGATTATCTGGTCATTCTCACATTACTGTTTGTGGGAGTTTGCTGAGCGCAAATTGGCTGCCGCGTTTCCTACATTACAACAGTGACTACACTTCAAAAAAAATACTTCATTGGCTGTAAAGCACTTTGGGACATCCAGTGGTCGTGAAAGGCGCTATATAAATGAAAGTCTTTCTTTCTTTCTGGCGAAGTGGCAGGGGTTGGAGCACGAATGCTATCATCCTGAGAGAGGACAGCAGATTGGTACTCCACGGAGCCACTGTCACTCCTCCACGGAGCCACTGTCACTCCTCCACGGAGCCACTGTCGCTCCTCCACAGAGCCACTGTCGCTCCTCCACGGAGCCACTGTCACTCCTCCACAGAGCCACTGTCACTCCTCCACAGAGCCACTGCCACTCCTCCAGGGCGGCGCCTCAGCAATCCTAGTAATCTGTTGGAGGACAGATTGTTGGACTGCTGTGACATCCTGCAAGTCCCTTTGAACACTGGTATGTGCAGCCATGATGGCAGCAGTCTGAGCTTGCATGGCAGCAAGCTGACCCTGCATGACTTCAGTCTGAGCTTCCACTGCAGTACTCAGACTTCTGGTGGAAGCTGCTTGTGCTGCAATGGAAGCCATCAGATGCTGCATCATGGTTGGGACCACAAGTGTATCAAGGGAGTTGGCTACCACTTCCATGCTGGAGAGGATGGGCTCTAAGCTCTGTGCAAAGCTCTGTGCCAAGTTGGTGCTGGACTCCTCCATGCTCCTTGACGTTTACCGCAAGCTTTCTGGCAGTCTTCCCAATGGACCAAGCATTTCATTGTACATACTCATCAGCCTTCTTCTGTAGCCTGCCCCATCAAAGTCCCCATCTGAGTCCTCTGCAGCAGAATTCATGTGCAACTTCGCCCTCTGGTGAGCTGGCACCTGCGCAATCCTTGCCCCCTGCCGTGGCTGCAGGCCACTCATGCCCGGTGTCTCACCGCGTGCAGGTCCTGCCTTTAAGCTATCCTCTAAATTACGCGCAATATCAGTATCTGGGCTGGTGGCTGGGAGTGTGAAATCGAGTGACGGTGTGTCTTCATCATCACTGCCTTCTTGTTGTTCCTCCACTGGCTGGTCAGGTTGCACTTCTTGGGTACCTGAAAGGAGAAAGGCAGAAGGGTAAGGTTACGGTGAGGGGAGGGGGGGAAAGTAAGAGGTGCATGCTTACACCATCTGCAGCTTGTAAGTCAGAAGAGATTGTGGAATGAGGAGGAAGTGGAATGTGAGGCGGATTAGGTATGAGGATACTGTCATCTTCAATTGATTCAGCCCCGCCGCTGGCCACGGGCTCAGCAATTGCCATTCCAATAATGGCCAGCATCGTTCCCTCCATGGGGGTTAGGACATGCAGGTGTGCCTGTCCCCCTCCGGTTAGCTGCTGCTGCCTCCGGTTGTGTACCACCTTGTCCTGCAAGAGAGAGGGAAGTATGTCAGTGAGTGTCGTGCAATGTGACCTCCACGGCTATCTGCTCCCACTGCCTTTTGAGCACGTCTGGAAGGCCTCCTGGCCCCCTGCGGATACAGGACATCGCTCCTACTTTCCACCTCCTCCACCAAGGCCTCCAGTGCAGCGTTCAAAAATCTTGGCACGCTCTCTCCCAAGTTGTGCCATTCTTCACTGTTTCCCAGGTCAGATTCACATCCTGCACGACTGCCAGCACCTGCTCCAGCCACAATGCACCTCCCCTTGAAGAGGTGCAGGCTAGCTTTAGGAAGTGCTAGGAAGTTCCAATTTTGGTCCCCATGCTGATGCGTGCAGCCAATGAACAGCGCCCGTTTTCAGGGCTATCCAATTTAGCCCCCGTAATCTCTTAGATGAGACATAAAGGTGAAAACCTAGAGCTTCAGGTGCACATTAAACATCCTATGGCCCTCTTCAAAGAAGAACAAGAAGCTCTCTTGATGTCCTGGACAACTTTCATCTCTCAACCAACACCATTGGGGGAAAAAAACAGATTAACTGTGGAAAATTGTAGGGTGGAATGGCTGCAGCCTCTGTCTGCATAACAGAACTATGCACTTGAAAAAGTAATTCATTGTGGGAAGTACTTAAAGATGTTTTAAATGTAGTAAGGTCTTATATAAATGTAAATACTATTATTTTATAGTTTACTTCCTATTATTTTACCAGGAAACATGGATGCATACTCATGACTAGGACACCAAGGTTTAGATGTTAGTCTGTCACTTGAGATCATACACCTTTCACTAGACTACCAGGGGACGGTAAAAGGTTTAAAATTAAGACATAAGTAAACTTGACATTTGGTCACATTTAGTAGGGATGGGAACTCAGTACAATAAAAATGCATGACCCATGCACAAAAGGAATTTTACTGTTTCTATCCGAATGCTGAGTTTGCTGCTGTTTTCTAATAAAGTTATGGGAAGCAAGAGATCTTATGTGACCTACTTTGGGACAAATTCAGGTCTTCATGGATGAACTCAATAAAGCCTAATTTGGATTAGTTTAAAATCTGATTAATTACACATCAATATGACTATATATTTTGCAAACCACACCTTACCTAAAGTTCCTCTTTTGTCCAAACAGATGACATTGGAGCTGGCAGTTGATGGTGTAGTTAAGACAATATAAATATTTAAACAATTAAAAATTGGTGTATTTCCATATATTATTCAAAGTGTATCAGTTCACTCTAAATCAACAAACCAGTCCCTGAAATATGCAAACCAGAAGATTAATCTTAGAATCGTAATTGTGCCCTTCATGTCTCTGCATGAACTTTCTGTCAGGTCTTGGTGTGACTATCTGTCATTCTGAGTTTAAACTCTGAAAAGACCTTTCACATGTGGTTGGAGATTAAGACAGTTCTAGACATTTTAATTATCCCACCATAATTGAGTTTTTCTTACAAATCAATGAGCAAGGTATGAGGTCCAAGGATAATAATGAAAAAGTAGGTGTCGTTTTATTGAAGTTATACAATGACAAAGTTTTTTATCCAGGACTCAGCTTGGTCTTATGCCAAAACAATTACTGGGATGATAAAATCCCAATACATCCACACCTTTCCATCTGTTATTGGCTTGGATTTTGTGTAGAGAATAACGGTGAGGCTATCAAAGCTCACCGTTATTATGGAGTAAATCGGACAGCAACTTCTAGCGTCTGCACATGAGCAATTTAACGTGGAAATCAGGAAGTTGCTGTCTGATTTGCCCTGCTCCTCCAGAAGCTTAGCTACACCGATACCTCGCCGATAGACTTGGCATTGAAATACATGTAAGGTCATGAAGTTGCCCACTAGTTACCTGCTAGACACGCCAGAAAAGGTTAAGGCTTGTGCATTCAAGTGTAAGTGAATTTTTAACAGCATGATGAATCTTAATTACTGTCAAATAACCTCTCTGGCACTGAAAATTAAATTTTACAAGGATGAAGTCTGATTCCTTTAGATTTTAATTATTGCTGGACATTTAAAAAAAATTAAAATTAATTTTTTTAAACTTTTTCTTTCTGTCACTTTTATTTCTCTCTCTTAATCCCATCTTTCTTTCCCTCTCTTTATTTCACTTTCTGTACATGATTTTACATTGAATTAAATATTCTAACTGACATTTCCTGGTTTTCACTCTGCAGAGGTAATTTTAACCTCAAAAATAGGTGGGATGTTAAAATTTTAAAAATCTCAAACCCAACCCCAACCCACCTCCAACCTGCCCACTTCCAGTTTTAACAGAGGCGGGATGAGGGTGCAGGCAACCAACTCTCTCCCAGGAGGCAGGTTGGTCATTTAAATATTATAATGAGGCTGCGTGCCTCATATTGAACCTATCTTCCAGGTTTAACCCGGCAGCTAAAGGGAGGTGAGGACTGCTTCGTGGAAAAGGTAAGTGCTTTTCCAGTATTGCTTGTGGGTCTAGAGGAGCAGGAGTGCTTCCTCCCAGCCCATTAAGCTTGCCTACTTCCTGCCTGCCATCGCCCCCCCCCCCCCCGCTCGCGATCGGAACCCCCCGCAATCGCACCCCCTGGGATCGGAGGTTGGACCCTCCCCCCGATCGGCAACCACCGCACCCGCCTCCCCCCCACCGTGATCAGACCATCCCCAGGATCGGCCACCGCACCGCACCACCCTCCAAGATCTGAACCAAGACCTTCCCTCTCACAGGCAGTCATGAAACTCCAGACACCACCATCGGGACTGTAATACAGGATTGACACAGCCCCGGTGCCCTGTGAGGCAGGTTAACTTCAGGGCCAGCATTAGGATGACTGGGAGCAGGAATACAGGGGTACGCATCGTCCAAGGAGGATGATCCAGGGGCATAGCAGGTATCTGCAATATCTGGGGCCTATCAACTGCCGGATGAGGCTCCCCTATGGTGAGCTGGACATGACTGGGCAGAAGCTGGACAACCTTTGAAGGAGGTTGCAAGGGCAGCCCAAAAGATTGCTGAAGCCCATGTCCCTCCCATGCAGTGCAAGTTGCTGTGGCAACATTCATGGTCCCTGAGGAACATGAGCAAGAAGGCAGCAGTTCCCAGGCCCACTTCCTTCCACACCCAGGCTTTGTATCAGACACAAAAGTCTTGCTGCTGAGGATTGCTGATGATGCAGCCAGTAGTTAAATGACACCTGTTCCCCATGTCCCCTCGGAGCAGCATCCGGAACCACCCAATTCCCAACTCTCTGATCCCGACCGATATGTGGGACTCAGAGGCCGTTCACGTGGTTCATGGGCCGTGCACACACGGGAGGGAGCGAGGCGCAGGTGCGTGAGGGAGTCGGGTGCCCTTGTGCATTCAGAGTCCGTCTGCTCCTGCTCATTCTCAGCGGTCTTTCAGGCTTCAGACTGCATTATCTGTTGCAAATAGTTTGACATTTTAAATTGTTGTTGTTGTTGTTTATTGTTATAAAAAGTAATTTGGCACTTTTTTAAATTGTTCAATACTGTTGAACAAATTTACATTTCAAGTGTTGTTACAGGAAGATTTTTACATTATTTATAAATCTATGCACTACTTTTGGATTGACTATGTCGATACAGTGTTACCACTGCTGGCCTTTAAATCCTTGTTGCACTTGCTTCTTGTTGTACTTGCTGCCCAACAATACTGCTGTATGTAGAGGGTAGTGGACCTCGTCATTTGTGTCTGCTGGTTTTCAGACAGGTTCAACTTTCAGTAGTTGTCTGTTGTTGAGTTATCCCGATGAGAGTTTGTTGACTGTTGATTATTGCACTGAATAAAAGTATAATTGTTTGTTTAAATTTTGCCTACCCTTTTCTGTGTTCGCGTCATTACAGGGATCATTCCACGGAAAAATTGTTCCAGACTTCCTGATCCTCCTCCATTTCGCTGGTGGTACTTTGGGGAGGGGAGGGGAGGGCTTAGAGGGTGTTATCATTGTCCAAACACCTGATACTGAAGAACAATGGAATACCCAGTGGATATGCCATTACAATGCTTTAACCATCTTAACATGTAGAAAGAGGTGGGGGTCCTGAAATTATTTGCCTTCAAACACTAACAGGCCTCTGGATGGCAAAACTTTTATGAAAAGACTGCCCACAATGAGACAGTTAGAAAAAGAAACACTAGAGAATAATTTCCAGACTGCTGAGGCTTCACAGCTTTAATGGTGCCTTTGCTGGCCTCCCAGGCTGAGAGTCAAGTGAGGGCCATAAACAACGTCAATACCAGGTCACTCATGCCATTAGTTTTCAGTCTAAGTGGCTGCGGCGCGAATAATGGCGTAAATCCAGTAAATTGGCAATCGCCATTGACTGCAATGGTGAGCTCAGCACTGAGAACTCGAATGGACTCCAAAGCGCAGCAGTGTGAGATGACCTCCAGGGAGTCTCACTCCTCTTGGTTCTGGTGTCAGGTTTGGCACTAACTCTGGATTCAGCCTGCATTTAAATAGTAACTGCTTCACACCAATGCTACCGTTAAAGTGTGAATGCACCCTTGGATTAATTGACTAATGTTTGAATAAGGACTAGGTTGCCACTGATCCCATCCTATCCCAGGCCACTGTCTCAGGCTGAACCAAACTGTTTGTATCTTCGCGTCCCATCCAACCCTGAGCTGAACTTCTGACCCCATATCCTCTCCATTACAAAGAGCACCGACTTCCACGTCTATAACATCGTCTGCCACCCCCGCTCTACTTTACCCATCTGCTGCTCAAACGCCTTTGTCCACTCGAGATTCAACTATTCCAACGCTCTCCTGGCTGGGTTCGCATCCTCCAATCTCCATAAACTTCAACTCATCCAATACTCTGCTGTTCGTATCCTATCTCACACCAAGTCACGCTCACCCATGTCCTCACTGACCTACATTGGCTCCTGGTCTGGCAACACCTCAATTATAGTTCTCACCGTGTTTAAATTCCTTCATGGCCTCTCTCCCTATCTCTGTAAACGCCTCAATTTGTTTTCACTAAATAACATACAATGTAAACTTGAATGTCATAGAAGATACCCAGAGTCAGTAAATAACTGTATGATTTAGTATAATTATGTTAAAAGTGTTAAAATGGAAATCTTAGTCTAGAAATTACTTTTTGTAATATTAGTGGATGGACACTGGACTTGTATGGTATTTGTCTTTCCATTATTTCAGTGTGGGCATTGTCCTGTTTATTTTCAATGGGTTAGTGCTTCTACTTAAATAGTGGACAAAGGAATATCATAGAAATGTATCAAGCACTTGCCCGCTATTATTGTCAATTGTAATTGCTGCAGTTATGCTACTACAGTTCTCCAATTTTAAAGGCATAACACAAATCATTGTAAATTTGTACAGATTAGATTCACATTGCAACTGACTGTATATATATATTAACATTCATAGCCCTAATTTATGTCAAAGAACTTATAGAATGAGATCTATTGTATTACAAAAACTCCCATTGGTTTACACTTCATTGATTCTTTGTTGACAAAATCTGCCTTCTAATAAATGGGAAACACCTAAATAATGTGAACTGTTCTTTCATTTATACTGTCCTAGAGATGGAACTCAGTAGGGGGGATTTTAATTGGGAACAGTTTTCCAGCAAGCAGGAGGTGGGGCGATCATCAAGCACCCCTCCCGACTGCACCAATTTGAGGCCCGGGCTATTTTAACTCCTACCTCATTTACATCCACTGGCCAGCTGCCCGCGCAAAATGGGCAGAAAGACGTAGCTGGCCAGTGGCCAGTTAGTTAAAATCGCATGACCCAGAGGCCACCTGCTAGTTGGAAGGTAAGTTGCGGGGAGGGGTTTCGGTAGGGTCTGAAAGGTGGGAAGGAGCCTGGGGCAGCAGAGGCCAAGACTTTCCTTGTGGGGCCAGGGGGAGCTTCTCTGGACTCCTGCTTCTCTGGACCCCACAAAGCTAAGTTTAACACTTTCCATTTGTGGCCTCTTCAGTCTTTCACTAAGCGGGGTGACTGCGGCGGGCATCACGCTCAGATCACAGTTCAAAGGCCATCAGTGTCCTATTGATATATGAGGCTCGCCTGATTTTGGCAGGCGCCTCATCTACCAGCACGAACAGCGGCTTAATATAAGAAAAACATATCTTCTGAATGATTTAGAGGAATGACTCAGTTACTCCATTTACGTGTCTTTTATTGAGACTAATTTAAGATACTGGTGTGTTGAAAGGTCTTTTATAATACATATATAAAAATTGTAATGAGCATGTTGTCATGAAATAATGCTTTCAGCTAAAACAGTCATTTTGTCCATCAGAATAAGCAGAAACAAAGCAATTGATAAATGTTTTGATTATTTTATGGTGAGAATCTGGAGATAATGTGCTGATTAGATTTGCTCTTTTTGAAGAAAGAAGGAACTTGCATTTATATAGTGCCTTTCATGACCTCAGGATGTCCCAAAGCATTTCACAGCCAATGAAGTACTTTTGAAGGGTTCACTGTTGTAATGTAGGAAAACGGGACAGACAATATGCGTACAGCAAGCTCCCATAAACAAGCAATTAGATAAATAACCAGATAATCTGTTTTAGAGGTATTGATTGAGGATTAAATATTGGCCAGGATACCAAAAAAGCTCTCCTCTTCTTCTTCGAATAGTGCCGTGGCATTTTTCAGGTCCACCTGAGGGAAGATGGGACCTCTAACGTCAAAGCAGAAAGATGGCACCTCTGACAGTGCAGCACTGCACTGTATAAAGTTGCATGCTATGTTATAATGTTAGTATGAAAAGCAAAGAACACAGAGAGAATGCAGGAAGGAGCAGTAGTTCATCAAGAAAAAATAAATCGAGTCACATGAAGCCATATTAAGGAAGAAGCTGAATTTACTGTTGCTCTGTGTTTATTTTTCTCCGATTACTGCAAGTTGTTTATTTCTTTTACCATCCACAGTGTAACTATCAGGCTGAAATCTATTATAAAAAAACCTGATATCCACACTATGGATGGTATAAAGGAATTAAACAACTTGAAGTTGTTGGGAAAGCTTTACACTGCATCTAGCTGTGCATCGATCCACATCTTAACCTGGTTCTATACAGTGAAGATTTTCTTCTGCTCATAAAGGTGAGGGATGCTTGATGCTGTATCCCATTCCACAGCATTCCATCCCTCACCTTTATGAGCAAAAAACAATCTTCATTGTATAAAATCAGGTTGAGGTGTGGATCAATGCACCTACTCAATACTTGGATTGACGACGGGCCCCAGCTTTCATACAACTGCCGAACCCAAAGGTCGTAAGAGAAGAGTGGGAGGAAGAGAACAAGAAACAGGGATTGAAAAGTATTAGAAAGTGTTCTCCAGAATAGGCTGGAGATCAGTGCAAAAAGAGAAGACATTGGTGAAAGTTAGAGGTAAAAATGCCAAAACAGGGTTAATGATAGAAAAGGACACACAATAAATGACAGAAAGGACATAAGCTGTAGTATAGAAAAGATGAAAGTGAATGGTAGAGACAAGAACGAAGAAAAGCAGATGCATCAAAAGAGTTGATGAGGTGTGCAACAGAATGGTCTTTAGGAATCACTACCAGATATGACAAATTAGAAAACTAGCAAAATCTGACAAATAGCTTCATAAATGCTGACACAGTCCCAGAAAAGCACTGAATATGGGCCTTATGACGTGAAGATTACCAGTTGCATCAATAGTTCAGTAGGACATGGGCAGGCGATAACCTAAGCTGCAGGTAGACCCAACATTTAATCACTTTTATTATAAGAGAAAGATCTTTAAAGTGCGGTTTGCAGAAATTATGGGGGAAATTTTAACCCCAACCCGCTCACTTCTGGTTTTTATGGAGGTGGTATGGGATGGGGGGCAGCTAACCCACTCGCAGGAGGCGGGTTGGCACTTTAAATATTATGATGAGGCTCCATGCCTCGTTTGGAAACACCATTTTAAATTTAACTGTGGGCGAGTTTCCCAGGCCTAATGGAACCCGCAGCTAAAGGAAGGCGAGGACTGCTGGATCCAGGAGGTAAGTATCTTTCCACTTACCTCCAGCGTTCCTGCCTCGCCAACACCGCCCCCCCCCCCCGCCACCCCCCAATCAGACAACCCCTCCGACCCTTCCGATCTCCCCGCCGAGGCCTCCAACACCCCCCCCACCCCACGAGGCCTCCGATCTCCGATACCCACTCCGGCCTTCCGACCACCATCCCCCACCCTCACCCCCCACCCCCGCACCGACCTCCCTTCCAATGATCCAGCCCCCGACCTCCCTACCCGCCTCCAAATTAAAATTCCGACCTACGAATCAAAAAATTACTGACAGGGGTGGGAGAGGGGGCATGAGAGCTAAAGGTGTGAGATTTATTTTCTAGGAAGATCTAAGACAAGCCCCCTCAGAAACTTTTGATTTTTGACATTTTAATTTGTACATTTTCTGGCATATGAAACAACAATTTCCTTAGTTTTGCTTCATCTAACACAAATAGGGCTAACAGATACTCATGTTTGAACCAAAAAAGAAAAAAAAAACTGCTTCTAATCTTTGTGGCACCAACTTGGGACCAATTATCCCAAATGTTCCACTTTTTTCAGGAAAAACCTTCATCGAAAAGTAATTGTTAATATTCGTATACACAGTCCAAGGTGGCAAATCACTTAAGCACTACATTTACCCAAGTGTGTTCCAAATAATAATGAGTGCACCACATGATAGTCAGAGGTCATAAACAACAAAATCTCCACTGAAATTGTGGTATTATGAATCATGAAATGAAAGATGTGGGACATCTCAGCTCAACAATAATGCCAATGTGACTCTGTGACTTACATCAAAGGTTAACAGAAAGAATCTCAGCTCAGTTTATACTTGCTTTATTCAGTACTGAACCAAATGACATTAAAGTACTATTGTATTCTCTGGTGTTGGTATTGGATAACTTTCATAATGTATTTCTATTCCATTCAATAACCTTGTGAGCATGGTGCAAGATTGGCTGAGGATGATAAATGTGCAATGAAGCAAAGTACAATCTCCACTGGGTGCACAATGGGCTTTATGATATATTTTGAAGTAAAGCGTTTTTTTCACATGGTCTGGGATGCATTTGACACCGTAGCACTACAGAAAAATAAAAATACTAACATTTGAAAAATCTTTCAATGTCCTTAAACACCAGAATGAAGGTGTGATCCCAAACAATTCTCGACTGTACCAGTGGCAGTCCACTGGGAAGCTGTTTGCAGACTGGAGCAATCAATGATCACAAACAGCCTATAAATAAATCCGAATTATTCCTGGTTATCAAATCAATTTTTGAAGTGTTGGCCAGATGAAAGGAACAGCCCATACCACGTCTAACAACACCCTATCAATCCCGATTAAGCTGAGGACTGATACATTTCCCTGAAGTTATATTCTACAAAAATTGTATTTCTGGATTTGATAGATGATACACAGACAAAGCAAGGAGTACGAAGAACAGATCTTTACGTGTATACAATGCTGTTTGCTATGTCAATCTGATAGTTCCCTCTACCCCCATGAAACAATTAGTATTACCACAAAGCCAGTAATGTAATGGTACTCCACAGTGACAATGTCACTATCACTCTCATCTTTACTACCCTTTCCCACCAATGTCATTCTGATCAAGATTTGTCTACCCACCGGAATTTAATTCAGTTCAGTGGAGGGACAAAAATGTCCCAAATACTATCCAGTTATTCCCGCCCCGATTGTTTTCCAGTCACCCCTTCTAGAAAACTACATGTGATCATCAGGTGAGGGCAGGATTAGGCCCTGCTGTAATAACTGTTTCCATGGCTCACCAACACTTGCTGTAGAAGCATACACCAATCACCATCTTCAAAATAAGAGGGGAGATAAGGGAAAGACATTGGGTGAAGAAAGCAGTAAATGAATCTTAAACCTCTACTGATGCTATTTCTGGTTCAGCTTCTCTCTCGTGGTTTATGCTATTGTTAGACCCCCTTGAATCAGTTACTGCCTCTTCTGTCACTGTCAACCAACCGTTTTATTATATGTATAAATGTATATGTGAAGAAGAGCCTTACTTCGTTGTTCTATTTTTGGTTGTGATGCAAAGGTACTCCTGCAACCTTCAAAGGTTTCCCTCCTCCATGCTTTTGTGCTAGTAGTCTTGGGGCTTGATTCTAATCAGCAGCGAGCTTGCTTTAGGTGCTGTATTCTACTGAATATGAATATGATATTGATACTTAAGAGTGCTGATTAGAATAGAGTTTCTGGTGATCAGTTTGTCAGTGTACTACAATCCACAACACGGGATGCACACAGGATAGATGTTGAGGTCCTATTAAACACAATAGAACAAATTGAACCCTGCCTGCCCAGCAGGAACCGAGCGAGCGGGCGGACAGTTAAAATGGCCACAGCGACTTATCTCCACCGATCCTGCTGCCTCCTGGTTGGTTGCAATTTTTGCCTGCTGTTTTTGCAGGTGGGAGGGACACTCACCAGAAGGCAGCAGGGTCCTTCTTTAAATATGCAGATCAGGCTTTGATGATGTCCTTGGGGGCCCGACTGCAATTTTAACCCAAGGCTTGTGCTTGGAAGCTGCCATGGCCATCCCACCAGGCCAACCTGGGGGCAAGAGGAGCCAGGGCCAGAAGAGGCCCAGAGAGCTGAGTTTTATTTTGATTCCTTGCGGGCCATGAAGAGCTGGAGTGCACCTCCGTCCGGGCCCATATGCAGACCTCGACTCTCGCCTGCCCGGGCTTCCCTCCCCCTTCCCTGACTGTGATGCCCTCCCGACCCACCACCTAACCACTTATCTGAGTGCTGGGGATCGTTTCTCCAGGCAATTGATAGGCAACTAATTATAAGGCCGCGATTTTCCGAGTGGAGGCGGGTTGGAGTCAGGTTCGATGTTCGGCGGGTTCCGGTCCCGCTGCCGGTTTAATCCACTCTGAAATAACGATTTTGGCTTAAGTGGGCTGATTAAGCCCGTCGTGCGCGCTACCCGGCCCAATCAGTGGGTTCGGGTCTGCTGCTCGCCTCTGCTGACGTCTTTCAGCCAGCTGCATTTAAGGGGCCCATGCAGCCTTGTTTTTGATCAATCCTATTCTGCTGCTTCTCGGTGTGGCACATCTCAAAATGACTGCTTCAAGACCAAAGGCATCTCCACGATTCGATGATGACTCCCTCTATGCTCTTGTGGAGGGAGTGAGAGGGCGCCAAGAGGTACTGTTCCCCTCAAATGGACGGAGGAAGCCTCCTCAGCAAACCAAAGCAGCCTGGCTACAAATTGCTGAGGAGGTGAGCGCTGGGTCTTTGTGTGCACGCACCTGGGTCCAGTGCAGGAAAAGGTTCAATGACCTGCTACGCACAGCAAAAGTGAGTATAACATCACACTTACCTTCAATCTGCTTCCCATCTCCTCTCATCACCAGCACTCTGCATTGTCAACCTACTCCTGCACATCCCACTTTACCCTTACATCCCTTGCACCCTTAACCATCCCGTTCTCTCTATGTACAGAATCACTTCACCATTCTACTATGCACCCCTCACACTCGCTATCACTGTTATGCAATAACAACAACTAACAACTCCCTCTAAGCATCTATGCTATGGATTCTCTACATTCACTCCAACATTCTAACTCAAACTCCACTTGTGTCCCTCATTGCAGGAAAAGAGAGCCCACAATAAGAGGGAGCAGGGCAGGACAGGAGGAGGGCCACCTTCGATTGCCCACTTGACCACTGCTGAGGAGGCTGCTCTCGACATCGTCGGAGGTGCTGAGGATCTGGAAGTGGGGGACGGTGAGACGGGCGCAGTAGAGCAAGCTGGTGACAGAGTAGATTTGCAACCCTCTCAATTAGATTGCATGAGTGACTGATATGGCATCTGATGTTCTTATAGATTGAGTTCTGGTCATCTGCACAATTCGATGTGCATGCTACATTAATATCACATGTATAACTCATGCCTTTACTCCCCCACAGGACCATCGAGAGCCCCTCTCCCCACTGTCCAGGAGGAAGAGCCGGAAGACTCCTCAGAGGAAGCTGCAACCTCTGAGGGCGCAGTGTCAGCAGAATTGAGCGCACCCAGCACCAGTGCACATACGCACACCTCGGTGGGTCATTCGCGAGATAGATTAGTATTGTCACCTGATGTATCACAGCTCACAAGTGAGCTTCAGCAGATGGTGGAGACAGGGACAGCAGTGGAGAGTCCTTGTCAGAGGCTGCAGAACACTCCTAGCTCTGCTCAGCTGCATGTGGACCCTGTGCCTCTGGGGCCATCCAGAAAGGGAGCGGTGCTGGAAGTTCAGCAACAAGTGCAGGAGTCTCGGACAGGTTTTGCATCCATGGTAAGTGCGAATGTGCAGAGAATGCAGGAGTCCATCTCAAACATAAGCAATGTCATGGGGCAATGGTGCATGAACGTGCCACCATGGAGAGGGTGGCAACCTCCTTGGAGGACATAAGTCACCAGACTCAACAGAGCTTGGTGACTCTTCTAAATAGATGGTCTGCTATGGAGGATAGATGGGCAGCTATTGAGCAGAGACACCAAACATACATGGACGTCCCCGTTATGAGGACTGTCAGTACAGAGACGGGCCCTCATGGCCCCACTGATATGCAGCAAGGTGCTCTCCAGCTACTTGCTAGCAGTGAAGTGTGGGCAACCCATGAGAGGGATGTTGGTGGTCGACAACAAGGAAGTGTGGGCTCCTCTCCAAGCGGTCACACTCCCATGCCACTCCGGAGCCCTCGGTCAGAGCCCCAGAGTCCTCACCCAACTGAGATGGCCGTCTCAGCCCCTGCACAGCTGCAGGAGGAGCAGACTCTTGCCGAGTCCTCCCAGGCTTCCAAACCCAGAGGACGCACGCCAAAGGTGTCGAAGCAGGAGCAGCATGAAAGTGAGCAAGGTGCCTCAACATCTGCTGAAGCCGCAGGGGAAGCACCACGTAGAAGCACGCGTAAGAGAAAGTTAACACACAAATAGTCACATGGTAGTCACTTGGGTGTTTTGATGTAATACAAATTGAAGATTATCATCGTCATTTCAATTGTAATAAAGAAATGTGATGGCAAACATTCAAAGAGTTGGCCAATGTGTGCCCAGAAATGGAAGTGTCACAGTGAGGTGCCAGGGCGCCTTTCATCTGTAATGATGGTGGTGAGCGTGATAGGAACCCACAGTTTATTGTACAGATGGTGTATGGTGTGTTAAGAAGGTGGCAGCCACATGTGTTTGCTTCATAAACTTAAGTGAATCTGGCATGGATTAGTGCATCCCTTGCCTCACGGCCAGCAATGTGCTCGCATGCTGGTGGAACTGGCACATCCGCCTCGACAAGGTCTTCCTCTTCCTCCTCCTCCTCCTCCTCTGAGGAGGAGGAGGCTGTGCGCTGAGCCACTTGTTCCTCAGGTAGCGGTAAGCCACGCTGCTGTGCGATGTTGTGCAGTGCACAGCAGACCACGATGATTCTGGAGACCCTGGCTGGTGAGTACTGTAGGGCTCCACCTGATCTGTCGAGGCATCTGAATCGCATTTCGAGTAAGCCGATGGTTTGTTCAATGATGCCTCTGGTGGAAATGTGGCTCACATTGTAACGCTCCTCAGCTTCGTTTGATGGCCTCCTCATCGGTGTCATCAGCCACGTCTTCAGGGGATAGCATTTGTCTCCAAGTAGCTATCCGGAAAGTTGGGTTGGCGGATTGTAGAGCTCAGGCACAGTAGACTGCTGCAGGATGAACGAGTCATGGCAACTGCCAAGGAATTTGGCGCAAACATGCATAATGTTCTTCCTGTGGTTACACACCAGCTGGATGTTAAGGGAGTGGAAGCCCGTGCGGTTGACAAATACAGCTGGGTTGTTATGAGGTGCCCTAATAGCCACACGTGTGCAGTCTACGACGCCCTGCACCCATGGCAAGCCTGCCATATTTGCAAAGCTAACCGCACGTGCGGTTACACTTGCTTCATCCGTGGAGAAGTGGATGTAATTGTGCGCCTTTGCAAAGAGGGCATCGGTAACCTGCGTGATGCAAGTGTGTGCGGCCAACTGGGAGATGCCGCTGATGATCCCTGGAAGGACCCTGAAGCAAAAAAATTGAGGGCGGTGGTGACTTTGACAGCCACTGGTAAGGAGTGTCCACCCGTTCCTCTGGGCTCCAGGTGTGGGTGCAGCAGTGCGCAGATGTCAGCGACTACCTCTCGCGAAAGTATCAGCTTCCTTTGGCACTGCTGCTCAGTCATGTTAAGGAAGCTCATCCTCTGCCTGTAAACCCTGTGTTGGAGGTATCTCCTGCTGCGATGTGCAGCCCTGCGCTGATGCCCTCTGCAGCATCAGGTGGGTGAGGAGGAGGTTGGTGCTCCTGTTGTTGCTGCTGCTGTTGTCCCTGGTT
Source organism: Squalus acanthias (assembly GCA_030390025.1). Taxonomy (NCBI): domain Eukaryota; kingdom Metazoa; phylum Chordata; class Chondrichthyes; order Squaliformes; family Squalidae; genus Squalus; species Squalus acanthias. The sequence continues at coordinate 68,579,456 of CM059431.1, forward strand.
CTGCTGCTGCCACGGCTGCTCTTCCTCTGATTCTGAGGACCAGGATGAGAGGGTGTAAATGGTTCCCATTCCGCTGGTATATATGTCAGTTAAGGAATAGATGTTATAAGTACTCAGTCAATGTGGCCAGAGGGTTTTCCAAGGAGGTCACAGTGCATATGGATTTCAGCTTAACCACTTACAAGCTCAATAGACCAGCAAAATGTGTTCCAACACCTCAAAAAACAAAGATCTGCCATATGAAAGTCAGCCATGTTACAGGTCCGCTTTTATGCTGCAGGTGCAGCTGTCAAGGATTCATGTAGTTGCTGAACCCGGCACAATCAGCTGGCGTGTTTTGCGAATGGCGTGGAACACGCTGAAAATGTCGTAAAATGGGAAGAGCCTGGTAAAATCGGATTATGTAGGCAGTTAACAAGCTGTTAACTGCCTTTAGTGCCTCTCCCGCCGCTTGGTGTTGGGTCTGATCGGGACTCCCAGACCCGACACTTTGCAATGTTGCGTGGAGGCGGGTTGACGGCGGGTTCGGAACCCGCCGTCAATCAAAACGAATTTAACCTCTGACCCGCCTCCAAACCCGCCCTCTGAGCACCGGCAAAATTGCAGCCTATGTTTTTTATAACACCATTATGAAATACAGCACAATAACTTTACCTCTATGATAAATGCCACACACAAACATATGAAGAGTTGACACTGTGAAGATGCAACCTGAGCTAGCTTTGTGAAATGTGCGATATAATGAGTGGGAAATTCATTCTACAAAATGGGGCTTCTGACATTTTTGTGGATTGTCCTGAGATGTGGTGGATGTTGTATATATGGATTTTTAAAAGGCTTTTGATAAAGTACCACATAATAGATTTGTTAGCAAATTGAAGCCCATGGGATTAAAGGGGCAGTGGCAGCGTGGATACCAAAAGGGACAGAAAGCAGAGAGTAGAGGTGAATAGTTGTTTTTAAGACTGGGGGGAAGTGTGCAGTGGTGTCCCCCAGGGGTCGGTGTTGGGACCACTGCTCAATTTGATACATATTAATGACCTGGACTTGGGTATAAAGGACATCATTTTTAAGTTTGCAGATGGCATGAAACTTAAAAAAGTAGTAAACAGTGAGGAGCATAGTAACAGACTTCAGGAGGGCATAGGCAGACTGGTGAAATGGGCAGACAAATGGCTGATGAAATTTAATGCAGAGAAGTGTAAAGTGATGCATTTTGGTAGGAAGGATGAGGAGAGGCGACATAAACTAAATGGTAAAATTTTAAAGGGGGTGCAGGAACAGAGAGACCTGGGGGTGTACGTACACAACTAAATATTGGGAAGACCAAAGCCATTGTCTTCGGGCCCCGCCACGAACTCCATTCCCTAGCCACCGACTCCATCCCTCTCCCTGGCAACTGTCTGAGGCTGAACCAGACTGCTTGCAATCTTGGTGTCATATTTGACCCCGAGATGAGTTTCCAACCACATATCCACACCATCACTAAGGCCGCCTATTTCCAAATCTGGAACATCGCCCGACTCCGCCCCGCCTCAGCTCATCTGCTGCTGAAACCCTCATCCATGCCTTTGTTACCACTAGACTTGACTATTCCAATGCACTCCTGGCCGGCCTCCCACATTCTATCCTCCGCAAACTTGAGGTCATCCAAAACTCGGCTGCCCGTGTCCTAACTCGCACCAAGTCCCGTTCACCCATTACCCCTGTACTCACTGAACAAATTGGCTCCCGGTTAAGCCACGTCTCGATTTTAAAATTCTCATCCTTGTTTTCAAATCCCACCAAGGCCTCGTCCCTCCCTACCTCTGTAATCTCCTCCAGCCCCACAACCCCCCGAGATATCTGCACTCCTCCAATTCTGGCCCCTTGAGCATCCCTGATTTTAATCGCTCCACCTTCAGCTGCTGAGGCCCTAAGCTCTGAAACTCCCTCCAAAAGCTCCGCATCTCTTCCTCTCTTTCCTCCTTTAAGACGCTCCTTAAAACCTACCTCTTTGACCAAGCTTTTGGACATTTGCCCTAATATCTCCTTATATGGCTCGGTGTCAAATTTTGTTTTATAACATTCCTGTGAAGCGCCTTGGTTCGTTTTACTACGTTCAGGTGCTATATAAATACAAGCTGTTGTTGTTGTTTGAAGGTGGCAGGACAAGTTGAGAAGACTGTTAAGAAGGTATACAGGAGCCTTGGCTTTACAAATAGAGGCATACACTACAAACGCAAGGAAATTATGCTAAACAGCTACTCAACATAGAGTTCAACAATTTCAGATCATAACCTCTGCCCCATCACATATATATAATTTTAATTTAAAAAAAATTTTTTTTTTATCCACACTTTTTGTTTGGCCTTTATTTCTTCCCTCCCACATGGCAGCTGTCCCCCATTCTGCCAGCGCAATTCACACTTCATCTAGAGCCATCCTTTGTTCCTTAACCTGTCCCATTACCACCTCCTCTTGCCTTGAATATCTCTTAATGTCTCTCAATGTCTCTTGATCTCTCCTGCTTTCTATCCTGTCACTGACCTTCCCTTTTGTTCTTTTATCCCCTCCCCCTTTTCCCAGCCCCTAAACTTGCTTTAAAATCTATTCCATTTCCTGTTTTTTTTCCAGTTCTGACGAAAGGTCTTCGACCTGAAACGTTAACTCTGTTTCTCTCTCCACGGATGCTGCCTGGCCTGCTGAGTTTTTCCAGCGTTTTCTGTTGTTACTAAGATTCTAGATTTAGGTAAGGCCGACTTCAACGGGATGAGGCAGAGACTGTCCACAGTAAACTGGGCAAATCTGTTAATGGGCAAAACGACAGAATCAGTGGGAGATGTTTAAAAAAGAATTTAATGTGATACAGAACCAGTTTAGACCCCTGAGGGGCAAGAGCTCTACTTGTCAAAAAAAAGCCATGGATGACTAAAGAGGTAAGGGACAGCATAAAACTAAAAGAAAAAGCATACAAAAAAGCAAAAAATAGCACAGATCCTGGGGAATGGGAAAGATACAGGACCTGAAATTGCAGTCAGAGGCTTCCTGCGGGCGAATGCCACTGATCCGCGAGAAAAGTACGCACCTACCTGGTTCATCCGTATCTTCGGATTCTTGCGGTCCTAGGCCTGCAGGAATACGCCTGCGTAAAGACGCACGTGTCCCAGGAGCACATGCGGTTTGCAAGCGTCTCTGAGATCACGTGGGCCGGCCCAACCAATCAAAAAGGGGGATTCCCATTATGCTTATGGGGATTCATTTACATACGGAATCCCCCATAAGCATAATAGAAATTACATAAAAAACACACTTTCACACAACCTAAATAAAAATAAATCACATGTTTAAAATTAATAAAAATAGAATTTAAACATTTAAAACAAAAATTTAATTTTTTGACAAATAAATTTAAACATTTTTAAAGGGGCCAAAAATAACCTAAACTAATTTGAATGATTTTTGAATGTTTAAATGATATTTTCACCCTTACGCTGGTAAAAGAACGCCCTATGCCTGCTTTTAACAGGCGTAAGGCTTTCGTGAGCATTCGCTCGGCAGTAGTTGGGCAAATAGCCCAACTCTCCGCCAGCGAATGTCCGTTTCCTGCGTATGCGGATGATCTGTTGAGCTGAAACCTGACAGATCACAAGTTCCGGGTTTTCACGCATGCGCAGCGCATGCAGAAATCTGTAACTTGCGGGGCACTTACGACCACGTATGCTGTGCATACGAGGTCATAGGCCCCATAAAATCCGAACAACAAAGAACAGCAAAGGGTCACAAACCAGATAGTAAGTGCTACAAAAAAGGAGTATGAAAAGAAACTTGCAAGGGATATCAAAATGAATACAAAGAATTTTTGCAATTACATTAGGAAAAAGAGGGTAGTCAGGAGCAATGTTGGCCCCTTAAAAACTGAAAGCAGTGATATTGTCAATGATGATAAGGAAATGGCGGACATGTTGAATAATTACATTGTGTCAGTATTTACAGTAGAAGAGGAGGATAGCATGTCGGAAATCCCAAGGAAACTAATATTGAATCAGGGACAGGGACTCAATAAAAGTAACGTAAGTAAAATAACAGTAATGAAGAAAATAATGGCAGTAAAGTGTGTCAAAATCCCAGGACCAGATGGTTTCCATCCCAGGATTTTAAAGGAAGTAAGTGAGAACATTGCAGATGCCATAAGTATAATCTTCCAACGTTCTCTCGATTCAGGAACTGTTCATTTAGATTGGAAAACTGCGTATGTCACTCCACTATTTAAGAATGGCGAGAGAGGGAAACCAGGGAATTATAGACCAGTTAGCCTAACATCTGTTGTCGGGAAATTGCTAGCGTCTATAATTAAGGATAGGGTGACTGAACACCTTGAAAATTTTCAGTTGATCAGAGAGAGCCAACATGGATTGGTGAAAGGTAGGTCATGCCTGACAAAAGGGTCACAGACCTGAAATGTTAACTCTGTTTCTCGCTCCACTGATGCTGCCTGACCTGCTGAGTGTTTCCAGCATTTTCTGTTGTTATTTCATGCCTGACAAACCTGATTGAATTTTTTGAGGAGGTGACTGAAGTAGTGGATAGGAGAATGTCTTTGGATGTTATTTATATGGACTTCCAGAAGGCATTTGGTAAAGTCCCACATAAGAGACTGTTAACTAAGGTAGAGGCCCATGGAATTGAGGGCAAATTATTGACCTGGTTAGGAAATTGGCTGAGTGGCAGGAGACAGAGAGTAGGTATAATGGGTAGGTACTCTAATTGGCAGGATGTGACTAGTGGTGTCCTGCAGGGATCTGTGTTGGGGCCTCAACTATTCACTGTATTTATTAATGGCTTAAATGATGGCATAGAAAGTCATATATCCAAATTTGCTGATGACACAAAAATAGGCGGCATTGTAGGCAGTGTAGATGAAAGCATAAAATTACAAAGGGATAGTAACAGATTAAGTGAATGATCAAAACTGTGGCAAATGGATTTCAAAGTAAGCAAATGTGAAGTCATCCACTTTGGACCTAAAGAAGATAGAACAGGGTATTTTTTAAATGGTGAAAAGATAAAAACAGTGGAGCTCGAAAGAGATTTGGGGGTCCAGGTACATAGATCATTAAAATGTCATGAGCAGGTACAGAAAATAATCAAAAAGGCTAATGGAATGCTGGCCTTTATATCTAGAGGACTAGAATACAAGGGAGTAGAAGTTATGCTGCAGCTATACAAATCCCTGGTTAGACCACACCTGGAGTACTGTGAGCAGTTCTGGGCACCACACCTTAGGAAGGATATATTGGCCTTGGAGGGAGTGCAGTGTAGGTTTACCAGAATGATACCCGGACTCTAAGGGTTAAGTTATGAGGAGAGATTACACAAATTAGGGTTGTATTCCCTAGGATTTAGAAGGTTAAGGGGTGATCTGATCGAAGTTTTCAAGCTATTAAGGGGAACATAGAGGGTAGATAGAGAGAACTATTTCTGCTGGTTGGGGATTTTAGGACTAGGGGGCATAATCTAAAAATTAGGGCCAGACCTTTCAGGAGTAAACTTAGGAAACACTTCTACACACAAAGGGTGGTAGAACTTTGGAACTTTCTTCCGCAAATGGCGATTGATGCTAGATCAATTGTTATTTTTAAATCTGAGATTGATAGCTTTTTGTTAACCAAAGTTATAAGGAATATGGGCCAAAGGTGAGTATATGGAGTTAGGTCGTGTGATCTCACTGAATGGCAGAACGGGCTCGAGGGCCTGACTGGCCAACTTCTGTTCCTGTTTGCCTAGATTCCTATAAAACACTTGTTAGGCCCCAGCTGGAGTATTCTGGCCAATTCTGGGCACCACACTGTAGGAAGGATGTCAGGCCCTCAGAGAGCGTTCAGAGGAAATTTACCAAAATGGCACCAGAGTGAAAGACTTCAGTTACTTGGAGACACTAGGGTTGTCCTCCTTAGAGCAGAGAAGGTTAAGGGGAGATTTGATAGAGGTGGCAAAATCATGAAGGGTTTTGATAGAGTAAATAAGAAGAAACTGTTTCCAGTGGCAGAAGGGTCAGTAACCAGAGGACACAGATTTAAAGTAATTGGCAAAAGAACCAGAGGTGACATGAGGAAAAAAAAAATATGCAGCGAGTTGTTATGATCTGGAATGTACTCATTGAAAGGGTAATGGAAACAAATTCAATAATAACTTTCAAAAGGAAATTGGATAAATACTTGAAGAGGAAAAATGTGCCAGGCTATGGCAAAAGAGCAGAGCAGTGGGCCTAATTGGATAGCTCTTTCAAAGAGCTGGCATAGGCACAATGGGCTAAATGGCCTTCTTCTGTGCTGTATCATTCAATGATTCTATGACAGTGCAAAGCCCCAATGCCTTTCAGATCGTTTCATCAACTGAACTGACAAAATAAAATGCTGTAAAACACTTTGGATCTAGTGTAAGAGTGCATTCCTACATTGCAACAGTGACTACGCTTCACAAGTACTTCATTGGCTGTAAAGCGCTTTGAGACATCCTGAGGTCGTGAAAGGCGCTATATAAATGCAAGTCTTTCTTTTTTTCTTCTGCATGCACCCTGTGAGGTTGTGCACCAACATATATGTGGAGGGTGTGTCTGGTGCAACAGGTTTCCAAACAGCTTCATTTGACCATTTTTATCAAGTAGGTCTATGCAGCTGTTGCACCAAACTGTAGTCAGTGTAGCCTCTCAGTAGAAGATTCTAATTGCACCATTTATGTACAAGAGCTGCTGCCTAACAGACCAAACTATTGGTTGGTGGTGGTGTGGGGAAGAGTGGGGGAATGACTGTTGAAAGTGTGGTCTCCAGTCCTGCAAAGTACTAAAATTGACATGTTTGTTTTCAGAGCATCAGAGACATTTAAGTATGGAAGTAAATACAAACAGGTATATCGTGCCTTACCTTGCCATAGCAGATCACCTCCGCACAGAAAGCTGCAACTACCAAAACTACAACTTCCAGAGTCAACTGTGCTGATGGCAAAAGTGCTCTATTCACAATATCATAGTAAAAAGTTCAAAATGGGTTTGTCTTCCAAGGCATTCAATACTTCCAGCTAAAATAGGATCAGTTCATGATTATGTTTCTTGGAAACAATCTATATAATGGTCAAACTCTCACTCACAAGTTTACAACATCTTAGCGTGCACAAGGACTAAAAAGGCACCCAGGCTGTCCCAATAAACCTGCTCGTAGCAGCGTCAGCAAACCCAAATATCCCACTTATTGTATGATAGATAAAATTAAAATGATTCATTAGTTTGTACATCACACATGTGAATTCAGACATGTTGTAGTTTGTTTCAAGTTGCTCTTGCAGCAAAGTAAAGTTTTCAAACAGACACCAATTATTGCATATCACGTGACAATGGTCAGTTCCATAAAATCTACTTAAATATCACGCAATCTCTTAAAAAGTTTCCAAGTATGTTCTATATCCTTTTTCTAATCTACTAAGATCTTAAAAACTACATTCTATTACAATCAAACATTCAAAATACCACGCAGTGCATTGATAAATATACTATGCACTGCTTTTTTCCCCCCAAGAACTACCAACCTTGTCATATTTTACTGTTCATACAAGGCACGTCGAAGTCTTTGGAAGCCTGCAGCCAAATATTTAAAATTAAAATATTTTGATTATGCCACATAGGAATCAAATCTTAAACTCTCGCAGTATATTGACAAGATAGTATGCCTCTTCTGCACACTTTTTTCAAATGTCGTCAACAAGATTATAAAAATTAATGAAAGTCACTCTCTACATGAATACCATGAAAAAGTCCAAGACTATATGACGTTGGGCATCCAAGGTTTAAACAAGTAACAAATGGTTGTAACCTCAGAAAACACTCTCATATAGGTATATCAACATTCCTAAGTGTATTTATCTATCGGTGAGCTACTGATGAACTTTCGTGTAACTCGTAAACAATAGTTGCTGTTTCAGGTCATTGACCTTCCATCAGAACCCTTATTTCTCGATTTCTCTCTCCACAGATGCTGTCTGACCTGCTGAGTATTTCCAGCATTTTCTGTTTTTATTTCAGATTTCCAGCATCCGCAGTATTTTGATTTTGTAACAATAGTTGCTGCTAATCTAAATCAAGCACGCTACTGAAAGGCGTAAGTGAGGGGGAACGTGATGACTGGGGGTCCGGAGGGGCAGGGGCTGGGATCAGGAGGAAATAGAGGGGAATGACTGGATTTGGCAAATGGGAGTCAGTGGCCAGAGGAGGTCTGGGCCTGAGAGGGAGTTTGTTGCTTGAGTGTACTTGGAGGCAGGTTTGACTTGGAAAAATTGAGGTGGGGTGATAGGGCCAGTGTGCACTCAGCAGCGGGAGGTTGTGAGTGGAGTGGGGTGTGGGATCTGAGTACTTTTAAGGTTTGAGGAGCTTGGGTTCGGGAGCACAGGAAAGATTGCTGGTACCTGAAAGCACTTGGGGACTGGGAGTATTTGGGTGGGGGGGGGGGTGGAGAGTGGGTGGCTGGGATCTGGTGACACTGGGATAGATCCTGGAGGTGTTGGGATTTAGATCAGGGAGCAGTTCAAGGGTTGAGATCCATAGAAGAGATACATTGCACTTGCAGTAGATGCTTTAGTTTGCATTAGCCCCAAAACCTAAGCTGTACTTAATACAATTTTGCAATTTGCATCACTGTACTTTCTTATAAATCTCACTATTTCCATCAGTCTGACCTTATTCATCTGGTTCTTTAATATTGTTGTTCGTGCCAGCCTCTGAGTCAGTGTAGGTGTCACCTGGTGTCACCAGATCCCCACTCCAGAGACTTGAACACATAATCCAGGTTGACACGTCAGTGCAGTACTGAGGGAGTGCTGCAGTGTTGGAGATGCTGCCCTTTGGATGAGACGTTAAACTGAGGCCCCATCTATCCTCTCATGTGGACGTAAAAGATCCTATGGTACTATTCGAAGAAGAGCAGTATGGCGTCACAGCATGTGATGCTGATGCATGCACAAAGTGACAGTGAAGGATAGAAATGTCCTGTGCAATGGCCCCAAAAGAGGTATTAAGGGGCACCAATTTTGGACATATACAGAAGATGGGAACTGATCACAGGATGATCCATGTGAAAAATCAGTTTCAGGAACCAAACAGTACAAGGCCCGAGAGAACAGCAGGACTGTGCGGAGGAGAATGGTTGGAGACAGTTTTAAGATGGTATGGATAAGTGTATGGATAAATGCTTGGAACATTTTAATTTTTTAGGTATCTACTGCTTTAAATTATATTTGTAAGGATATATAGTAGGTTGGGTGAGGGACTAACATGAAAAAGCACACGATGTGGATAAAACGTTTGCGAGGGATATACTCAGAAACAGTCAAGTAAATGTTCCAAGTATTTTTTTTGATTGGTGCTTGAGGAAGTTGAGCTAATAATGATAGTTACAGATGAGGAAGGCCATTCAGCTCATCATAATTCATCAACCCAGAGAGATCCTACGATGCTCCTATTGTAGCATCCAAATGTATCCAGGATCTTTCCTTCCACTAGGGAAGTTTATTACACAAGTTGATCAATCTTTGTGTGAAGACTAATTTCCTGATATCAGTCCTAAAATCACCTTTTGCTAGTTTGGCCTTGTGTCTCCTAGTTCTACACCCACATTTTAATTTAAAGTAATATCAGGTACAGTAGGATAGTGGTTATGTTACTGGACTAGTAATCGAGAGGTCCAGACTAATAATCCAAGTGAGTTCATAAATGCAATCTGAGAATTGAATTCAGTTTAAAACTCTGGAAATAAAAAGTGACAATGAAGCTGTCGGATTCTATTGGTTCAACCAATGTCATTTGGATGAGCAATAAATGCTGGCCTTGTGAACTCCCAAATCCCGAAACAAAGAAAGAAGGATTCTGGATTAACTTTTTCTATGCCCTTTTCAATCTTATTTACCTCTATAAGTTCACCTCTCAGACACATTTCTAAGCTGAAAAGCTCAAGTTCGTCGAGTGTTTCTTCATATCTCAGATCTCTGACACTGGGGATCAGCCTTGTCGCTTTTCTTTGCACTGCCTCCAGCAATTGAATGCCTCTCTTGTTTCTTGGCAACCACAATTGGACATAGTTGCAATGAGGTCTGGAGCCGAGAGGCCCTGGTGGAACTCAAACTGAGCAGCGGTGAGCAGGTTATTGGTGAGTAAGTGCCACTTGATAGCACTGTCAATGACACCTTCCATCACTTTGCTGATGATTGAGAGTAGGCTGATGGGGCGGTAATTGGCCAGATTTGATTTTTCCGGCTTTTTGTGGACAGGACACACCTGGGCAATTTTCCACTTTGTCAGGTGGATGCCAGTGTTGTAACTGTACTGGAACAACTTGGCTAGAGGCGTGGCTGGGTCTGGAGCACAAGTCGTCAGCACTACAGCCGGGATGTTGTCGGGCCCACAGGCATTTCTTGATATCATGTGGAGTGAATCGAATTGACTGAAGACTGGCATTTGTGATGGTGGGGACCTCAGGAGAAGGCCAAGATTGATCATCCACTCGGCACTTCTGGCTGAAGATGGTTGTAAACTCTTCAGCCTTGTCTTTTGCACTCATGTGCTGGGCTCCGCTATCGTTGAGGATGGAGATGTTCATGGACCCTCTTCCTCCTGTTAGTTGTTTAATTGTTCACCACCATTCACGACTGGATGTGGCAGACTGCAAACCTTTGATCTGATCCATTGGTTGTGGGAATGCTTAGCTCTGTCTATAGCATGCTGATTCCACTGTTTAGCATGCCTGTGGTCCTGTGTTGTAGCTTTACCAGGTTAGCCCCTCATTTTCAGGTACGCCTGGTGCTGCTCCTAGCCTGCTCTACTACACTCCTCATTGAACCAGGGTTGATCATCTGGCTTGATGGTAATGGTAGAGTGAGGGATATGCCTGGCCATGAGGTTACAGATTGTACTGGAATACAGTTCTGCTGCTGCTGATGGCCCACAGCGCCTCACATATGCCCAGTTTTGAGCTGCTAGATCTGGTTTCAATCTATCCCATTTGGCACAGTGGTATTGCCACACAACACGATTGAGGGTGTCCTCAGTGTTAAGACAGGACTTAATCTCCACAAGGACTGTGTAATGGTCACTCCTACCAATACTATCATGGACAGATGCATCTGCGACAAGTAGATTGGTGAGGACGAGGTCAAGTAGGTTTTTCCCTCGTATTGGTTCTCTCACCACCTGCCGCAAGCCTAGTCTTGCGGCTATGTCCCTCAAGACTCAGCTACCGAGCCACTCCTGGTGATGGACATTAAAGTCCCCCACTCAGAGTACATTCTGTGCCCTTGCTTGTGTGCTTGCAATTAGCATTTAACTTAAATTTAAATTTACTGTTTCAAGTTTTAAGTTTCTTCCAGGCTTGGGCAGGGCTAAGCAAGCTCTATGCTGGAGAGCAGGTGAGAGTAATTAATTAATTAACTGGTCTAATCTGGTTCTGTAACTGCCAGAGAGCTCACTTATTTAAATCTCAGCAGTATAAATAAGGGAGGCTAGAGTGCAGTTTGTAATGGAGTGCAGCTCGGAACAGAGTGTAAAGCTGCGAGTTTTGGTGAGTGTGTGAGGGTGTTTGGGGAGGAGGTGTTCCTTTCTTTTTCTATCTTTGTCAGCTTCCAGGAGAGCAGGAGCTAAAAAGCTGAGCAAGAGGGGACAGAGAACTAGCGGGAGTTCGGCTCTGTGACACCCCCCAACCGTATTTGGAGAAAAATAAAAGGTGACATCACAGGGAAAAGGGCAAGTGATTGGTTGGTGAGTATTTTGCTCACTTCCCTTATCTTTTAAAGCCCAGGAAATTTATTAGTAATTGTAAGGTTTCATTAGTACTAGTTTACTAGCAGTAATAAATCTTATTAGGTGTAGTAGGGTTTGTTAATTATTAATAAATAAAAATAAATTAATTAAGACTCAATAAAGATGGCAGGGCAGGTGATGTGTTGCAACTGCAGTATGTGGGAGCTCCTGGACGCCAGTGTGATCCAGGACAAACACGTCTGCAGTAAGTGTCTGTGGCTTGAGGAGCTTCGGCTCAGAGTTGATGAGCTGGAGGCCGAGCTGCGGACTCTGCGATGCATCAGGGAGGGGGAAAGTTACCTGGACACTTTATTCCAGGAGGCAGTCACATCCCTTAGGATAGGGTCTTCTGATTTGGTCAGTGGTCAGGGACAGGAGGATGTGACTGCAAATGAGGCATGGGGACCCAGGAGGTGGAGGAGCCTCAGCCTTTGCAATTGTCCAACAGGTTTGAGGTTCTTGATGAAAACGGTGGCTGCAGGGTGGATGAGCAAACTGACCATGGCACCAAGGTACAGGAAGCCATTCAAGTGGGGGGAGTTAATAGGAATGTAGTGGTAATTGGGGACAGCATAGTCAGGGGGATAGATACAGTTCTCTGCGGCCAAGAGCGAGAGTCCAGACGGCTGTGTTGCCTGCCCGGTGCCAGGGTTCGGGACATCTGGTCTGGGCTGGAGAGGAACTTGCAGTGGGAGGGGGAGGAGCCAGTAGTCGTGGTCCATGTAGGTACCAACGACATAGGTAGAACTAGGAAAGAGGTTCTGCTGAGAGAGTATGAGCAGCTAGGGGCTAAATTAAAAAGCAGAACCTCAAGGGTAATAATGTCTGCATTATTATCTGAGCCACGAGCAAATTGACATAGGGTAAATAAAATTAGAGAGATGAATGCGTGGCTCAAAGACTGGTGTGGGAGAAATGGGTTTCAATTCCTGGGGAAAGTGGGATCTGTATCATTGGGACGGTCTTCACCTGAAGCCGTGCTGCGACCAGTGTTCTGGTGAGTCGTATAACTAGGGCAGTAGAGAGGGCTTTAAACTAAATATTGGGGGCATGGGATCAAATTTGGGAAGATGTGGTAATTCAAAGATTAGAGACAAGGCAATACAGAAAGGTATTAATATGGGAAATGATAAACAGACCGTGATAGGAAGGGATAGAGAGTACAAATCTAAGAGTAAATCAACAGATAAGGCTAGAGGTTACAAAAATAATAAAAGGACAAAACTAAAGGCTCTGCATCTGAATGCACGTAGCATTCGAAACAAAACAGATGAACAGATAGCGCAAATAGAAATAAATAAATATGATCTGATAGCCATTACAGAAACATGGCTGCAGGATGACATAGATTGGGACCTGAATATTGAAGGGTACATAACATTTAGGAAGGACAAGAAGGTGGGAAAAGGTGGAGGGGTGGCTCTGTTAATTAATGATGGTATTAGCACAATAGAGAAGGATGACCTAAGTTCAGGAAACCAGGATGTAGAAGCGGTTTGGGTAGAGTTGAGAAATAATAAGGGCAAGAAGTCACTTGTGGGAGTGGTGTACAGGCCCCCTAACAGTAACCACATGGTAGGATGGAGTATAAAGGAAGAAATAATGGGAGCTTGTCAGAAGGGTACGGCAATAATCATGGGGGATTTTAATCTGCATATAGACTGGAAAAATCAGATGGGCAAAGGTAGCATAGATGAGGAGTTCATGGAATATTTTCGGGATAGTTTCTTACAACAGCACCTTCTGGAGCCAACCAGAGAGCAGGCTATACTAGACCTGGTATTGTGCAACGAGATAGGATTAATTAATGACCTCAAGTGAAGGCACCCCGAGGTAGCAGCGATCATAATATGATTACATTTTACATTCCGTTTGAGAGAAGAGTGGGTCCAAGACTAGTATTTTAAACTTAAATAAGGGTAATTATGAGGGCATGAAAGCAGAGCTAGCTAAAGTGAACTGGCAAATTAGGTTAAGGGATAGGTCAATAGAGTTGCAGTGGCAGACATTTGAGGGGATATTTCAAAATACACAGAATATATACATTCCAACGAGAAAGAAAAATTCCAAGGGGAGGACCCACCACCCGTGGTTAACTAAAAAAGTTAAAGATAGTATTAAACTTAAAGAAAAAGCATATAATTGCGCAAAGATGGGTGGCAGGTCAGAAGATTGGACAGAATATAAAAAACAGCAAAGAATGACTAAAAGATTAATAAGGAGAGAAAAATTAGAGTACGAGAGAAAGCTAGCTAGAAATATAAAAACAGATAGTAAGAGTTTCTATAGATATTTCAAAAAGAAAAGAGTTAACAAGTGAGCGTTGGTCCTCTAAAAAGTGAGTCTGGGGAATTAATAATGGAAAATAAGGAGATGGCAGTTGAATTGAATAGGTATTTTGCATCGGTCTTCACTATAGAGGATACAAGTAACATCCCAGAAATAGCTGTAATTCAGGAAATGGAAGGGAGGGAGGAACTCAAGAAAATTATAATCACCAGGGAAGTGGTACTGAGCAAATTGTTGGAGCTGCGGGCTGACAAGTCCCCGGGTCCTGATGGACTTCATCCTAGGGTCTTAAAAGAAGTGGCTAGTGAGATAGTTGATGCGTTGATTTTAATTTTCCAAAATTCCCTAGATCCGGGGAAGGTTCCATTAGATTGGAAAATAGCGAATGTAACTCCTTTATTCAAAAAGGGAGGGAGACAGAAAGCAGGAAACTACAGGCCAGTTAGCTTAACATTTGTCATAGGGAAGATGTTAGAAGCTATTATTAAAGACGTTATAGCAGGGCATTTAAAAAAGTTCAAAGTAATCAGGCAGAGTCAACATGGTTTTGTGCAAGGGAAATCATGTTTAACCAATTTATTGGAGTTCTTTGAGGAAGTAACATGTGCTGTGGATAAAGGGGAACCGGTGGTTGTACTGTACTTAGATTTCCAAAAGGCATTTGATAAGGTGCCACATCAAAGGTTATTGCGGAAAATAAAAGCTCATGGTGTAGGGGGTAACATATTGACATGGATAGAAGATCGGCTAGCTAACAGGAAACAGAGAGTAGGCATAAATGGGTCATTTTCTGATTGGCAAGATGTAACGAATGGAGTGCCACAGGGATCAGTGCTGGGGCCTCAACTTTTTACAATTTATATAAATGACTTGGACGAAGGGACCGAAGGTATGGTTGCTAAATTTGCTGATGACACAAAGATAGGTAGGAAAGTAAATTGTGAAGAGGACATAAGGAGGCTACAAAGAACATAAGAACATAAGAAATAGGAGCAGGAGTAGGCCAATCGGCCCCTCGAGCCTGCTCCGCCATTCAATAAGATCATGGCTGATCTGATCCTAACCACCAATCTACTATCTACTATCACAGAACCATCTCCTGCATCTAACAGAATTGCACACACGAAATAGGAGCAGAATCAGGCTACACGGTCCCTGGGCCCGCTCCACTACCCACAGGGCCATGACCGATCCGAACCTAGACTCATGTCCAAATTCCTGCCCGCTCCCCGTAACCCTTAATGCCCTTTACTTCTAGGAAACTGTCTATTTCTGTTTTAAATTTATTTAATGATGTAGCTTCCACAGCTTTTTGTGGCAGCATATTCCATGGACCTACCACCCTCTGAGTGAAGTAGTTCCTCCTCATCTCAGTTTTGAAAGAGCAACCCCTTATTCTAAGACTATGTCCCCTAGTTCTAGTCTCACCCGTCATCGGGAACATCCTCCCCGCATCCACCCGATCCAACCCCTTCACAATCTTATATGTTTCAATAAGATCGCCTCTCATTCTTCTGAACTCCAATGAGTAGAGTCCCAATCTACCCAACCTCTCTTCATATGACCACCCCCTCATCCCCGGGATTAACCGAGTGAACCTTTTTTGCACTGCCTCGAGAGCAAGGATGTCTTTCCTTAAGTAAGGGATACAGATAAGTTAAGTGAGTGGGCAAAGATCTGGCAAATGGAGTATAATGTGGGAAAATGTGAAGTTGTCCATTTTGGCAGGAAGAATAAAAAAGAAGCATATTATCTAAATGGTGAGAGATTGCAGAGCTCTGAGATGCAGAGGGATCTGGGTGTCCTAGTGCATGAATCACAAAAGGTTACTATGCAGGTACAGCAAGTAATTAGGAAAGCTAATAGAATGTTATCGTTTATTGCGAGGAGAATTGAATACAAAAGTAGGGAGGTTATGCTTCAGTTATACAGGGCATTGGTGAGACCACATCTGGAGTACTGTGTACAGTATTGGTCTCCTTATTTAAGGAAGGATGTAAATGCATTGGAAGCAGTTCAGAGAAGGTTTACTAGACTAATGCCTGGAATGGGAGGGTTGCCTTATGAGGAAAGGTTGGACAGGCTAGGCTTGTATCCGTTGGAGTTTAGAAGAGTAAGAGGTGACTTGATTGAAACATATAAGATCCTGAGGGGTCTGGACAGGGTGGATGTGGAGAGGATATTTCCTCTTGTGGGAGAATCTAGAACTAGGGGTCACTGTTTAAAAATAAGGGGTCGCCCATTTAAGACAGAGATGAGGAGACATTTTTTCTCACAGAGGGTCGTGAGTCTTTGGAACTCTCTTCCTCAGAGGGCGGTGGAAGCAGAGTCTTTGAATATTTTTACGGCAGAGGTAGATAGATTCTTGGTAAGCAAGGGGGTGAAAGGTTATCGGGGGTAGGCGGGAATGTGGAGTAATCGGATCAGCCATGATCTTATTGAATGGCGGAGCAGGCTCGAGGGGCCGAGTGGCCCACTCCTGCTCCTAATTCGTATGTACGTATGTTGCTACGCTCAGTGCTTCTTCAAAATGGTGTTCAACATGGAGGAGTACTGATTCATCAGCTGAGGTGGTAGGTGGTAACCAGTAGGAGGTTTCCTTGCCTATATTTGACCTGGTGCCATGAGAATTCATCGGGTCCGGAGTCAATGTTGAGGACTCTGAGAGCCACTCCCTCCTGACTGTATACCACTGTGCCGCCTCCTCTGGTGCGTCTGTCCTGCCGGTGGGACAGGACAAACCCAGGGATGGTGATGGAGGAGTCTGGGATGTCGGTTGATAGGTATGATTCTGTGAGGATGACTATAGCAGGCTGTATGACTTATCCCATTATCACCCTCTTTTGCCTTGCATCATCATTCCCTTTAGTTATGTAATCACTCCTGCCCTCCACCCTGTCACAGACCTTCCCCTTTATTCTTTTTCTTTCCCCCACCCCCATCCGCCTTTTCACTGGCTCTGTATTTGTTTAAAAGCTGTTCATCTCTAACATCTTTCAGTTCTGATGAAAGGTCACTGACCTGAAATGTTAACTCCGTTTCTCTCTCCACAATTCCTGCCCGACCTGCTGCACGTTCCCAGCTTTACCTGGTTTTATTTTCAGATTTCCAGCATCGGCCATGTTTGCTTTTGTGTAGCAAAGATGGTGCTCATGTATATCGAACCCAATATTATTATGGGTTATCTAAATATCCAGCCTGTTCGTGAGTTTACACTTCTGCATATTATATTCAATGAGGGGAATGGGAGGAAGAAGTCACTCTCACTTTGCATATGTAGACCTGTGGCTAACAGCCTTGGATTCCACAACATATATAATAGAATTGCAGTTGGTACAAGAAATTTGCTTGAAACTAATGTCAGTGACTTAAGCCCTGATGTTAACTTGGGGCACGAATGCCACGTGGTGGAGGCGAACGACCAGCTCGCATGGTTGGGCTGGCAGGAGACCCGGGCCATTTTAATCCCCAATCCTGATCACCAAATTCCAGGACTGATTCCCCCCGAACCCAGCAGAAATGACGAGGTTGGTGGGCAGGAGCGGGATTGTGGGTAGCAGGAGGCCTCCGCCGGGGACCAATGGGAACGGTCATCAGTTCTAAACAATTAATCGGAAAGAGGGGTGATCAAAGGAGGGGGGGAAGCCTGGGGTAGGAAAGGCCCAAGGTTGCCTTGTAGGGCTCTGAGTAGCTCTCCTGCTCCTCCCAGCCCACAAAGAAACCAGTAAAAATTTTAAAATACGTACCTTGCTGGGCCTGGATCCTTCTGACGCCAGCTTTCCCTTCAGTGGAACGGAAAATTGGGTGGGATGTATAACGGGCGGCCAATCTGCTACCGCCAGTTTGTCGCCCGCTCCAAAGTTGATAATGACCCCCATGTTACATTGTGACGGTGTCGCAGTTATTTCCCTCCTCTACACCTCCAGTGAATGACCCGGCAGCAGAAATACCACCAGGAGCATGCCAGCAATGTGCAAAATAGCCTCAACACGGAAGATCCATCTGTTTAGTGCTCACTGGCATTGCCCACCAGATAGGAAAATGCAGCTGCAAGTGTCCTCAGCCAGTTACTATTGTTTGAAGAGTGCCTCTCCAGAAAGCTGCAAAATTGTTTAGCAAAATAGTCACAAACCAACATTTTACTTTTTAACTCAGATAGTTATGAGTGAAAATTTAGGCATGATAATCCTATTAGAGCATAATCCTACTGGAAATCCAATGGACTGACAGTAATAGGATTGGTAAATTCAGTTCAATTATATCACTCTAAGCTTCCCCAGTATTTAAATTCAATACTTCAAGAGGGAATGATACTGTGATGAATAGGAGTTTGATCACAGTTCAAATCATAAGTCTATAATTCTTTAATATCTACATATAAGAAACTGACAGTTGCTTTAATTTTTTGGTTACTCCCACGATCAGTATTCAGTTTGAGCTACACAAGCTGCTGCAGATGAGATCCAACAACTTGTATTTATATAGCGCCTTTAACGTAGTAAAACGTCCAAAGGCGCTTCACAGGAGTGTTATAAAACAAAATTTGACACTGAGCAATGTAAGGAGATATTAGGACAGATGACCAAAAGCTTGGTCAAAGAGGTAGGTTTTAAGGAGCGTCTTAAAGGAGGAAAGAGAGTTAGAGAGGCGGAGAGGTTTAGGGAGGGAATTCCAGAGCTTAGGGCCTTGGCAGCTGAAGGCACGGCCACCAATGGTGGAGCAATTAAAATCAGGGATGCTCAAGAGGCCAGAGTTAGAGGAGTGCCGATATCTCAGAGGTTTGTGGGGCTGGAGGAGGTTGCAGAGCTAGGGAGGGGCAAGGCCATGAAGCGATTTGAAAGCAGGGATGAGAATTTTAAAATCGAGATGTTGCTTAACTCATTGGCAGGATAGGCGCACCAACGTCAGTGTTCTCGCTCAGGCCAACATCCCCAGCATCGAAGCTTTGACCACGCTCGATCAGCTCCGATGGACGGGTCACATCGTCCGCATGCCCGATACGAGATTCCCAAAACAAGTGCTCTACTCGGAGCTCCGGCACGGCAAGAGAGCCCCAGGTGGGCAGAGGAAACGCTTCAAGGACACCCTCAAAGCCTCCTTGGAAAAGTGCAACATCCCCACTGACACCTGGGAATCCCTGGCCCAAGACCGCACAAAGTGGAGGAGAAGCATCCGGGAAGGCGCCGAACACTTCGAGTCTCTTCGCCGGGAGCAAGCGGAAGCCAAGCGCAAGCAGCGCACGTCAACCCAAGCACCCCACCCACCCGCCCCTTCAACCACCATCTGCCCCACCTGTGACAGAGACTGTAGATCCCGCATTGGACTCATCAGTCACCTGAGAACTAATTTTTAATGTGGAAGCAAGTCATCCTCGGTTCCGAGGGACTGCCTAAGAAGAAGAAGGACAACTGATGATGAAAACAATAATTTGCATTTAAGTACACAAGCCTAGAAATTCCGAGCTCTATTCTACCACTGGAAGTGCAGTGGGACGAGACCTTTGCCTGCATGTCTGTCCTGTCCTTGTCCCTGACCCCAGCCAAATAATTCTTTGTTATTCAATGTTAGGAAACACTTACAGCAATCTCATTTCCTGTGAAATATATGAGTGCAGAATATTTGCCTTGAAAATTTCACAAAATTTCCTCTTCAACAATATTGTTTCGATTGTGCAGCTGCACTCAGTCTTCAGACTTTGGGAGCATCAGATTCCTCACAATTCTGAAATGCTTGGTGTCAAGATGGCAACTTCATTCAGAAATATTACAAGGATGGTTTGCATAGAATACAAAAATTCCCATACTGCAGTAGTGAGTGCACTTCTAAGGTGGGAGGTTTGGGCACAGCCCCTTTCTGGCCTCCCTGCTAGCTGAAATAATCAATGGTTCGTTCTCCTCTGGCAATGCTGCTCTGCCCTTCAAAACTGCTGTCATCACCCCCCTCCTCAAGAAATCCAAGTTCAACTTTTCTGTCCTCACTAACTAATGTCCCATCTTCAATCTCCCTTTCCGTTCTAAGATCCTCTAATGTGTTGTTGCCTCCAAGCTCCATGCACATATCTCCCAATGCACCCTCCTCCATCAGCCTTTCACACTTTTCAGAGCATCAAAACAACCCGAATCAAAGTCACGAAGGACATCCTCTGTGATTGTAACCATGGTACATCATCACTCCTCATCGTTCTCAACCTCTCCAGATCCTGGACACAGTTGAACATATTGGGCAGGATTTTAACTTGGAGGTGGGTAGGAAGCGGGGGGGCTGGATTGCGGTCGGGAAACCCAGGTGAACGGGTTTCCCTCAGGCCTTGCCGAATTTAATGGCAGGGCCTGATTAAGATTTTTTTTTCTCTGTTTCCCACCCGCAGCCAGCCAGATTAAGAGGCTAGTTGGCGGTCGGGCGGGTAGGGAGCAGAGAGGAGGGAGGGAGGGATCGGAGGCTGGAGTGGGGGACCAGGAATCGGAGGGGGTCAGAAGGCCAGAGATCGGGTGGGAAGGACAGAAGGCGGAGATTGGGGGAGTCGGGGGCTGGGAACTGGAGGTCGGAGGGGGTGTTGGAGGCCGGGGGCCGGTGGGGGGAGATCAGAGATCGGAGGCCTCATGGGGGATGGGAGTCGGAGGCCGTGGGGGATATCGGAAGCCCTGGGATGGGATTGGAGGCTGGGGGGTGAGATCAGAGGCCTCAGGGCATGGGATCAGAGGCGGGGGCGTCGGGTGAGATCAAAGGCGGGGGGGGGGGGGGGGGGGGGAAAGAGATTGGAAGGAAGGGTCGAAGGGGTGTCCGATCGCCGGGTGTTGGCGAGAAGGTATGCTGGATCCAGCAGCTAAGTGGAAAGGCGCGTACCTCCTGGATCCAGCACTTCTCACCTTCCTTTAGCTGCCGGTTCCCTGAAGCCCGGGAAACCTGGCCACCCAGAATTACATTTAAAATGCTGCCTCTAAATGAGGCACGCAGCTTCATTGTAATATTTAAAGTGTCAACCCGGCTCCTGGGAGCGGGTTGGCCACCCAGACCCCATCCGTTAAAACCAGAAGTGGGCGGGTTGGGGGTTAGGATTCAGATTTCTAAGACATTAACCTCCCACTCGACACAAACCCGACTGCTTTTTGGGGTTTAAATTACCCCCATTGTCCTTCAACCCCTCTCTTCTGTCATCCTGCTCCATGAGGCTGCACTTGCATGGTTCCATTCCTTCCTATCTAAGCACAGTCACTGCATCTCCTGCAATGGTTTCTCTTCCCTCCCTTGATCCGTCACTTCCCGAATTCCCAAAGGACCTCTTTTAGCTCTCTTCTCTTCTTCACTTACATGCTGCCCCTTGATGACAACAAACAGGCATGGTGTTAGCTTCTAAACGTATGCTGATGACGCGTCTTGAGATTTTTTAAGGTTAAACTGGTATATAAATGCAAATTGTTGTTTCTGGGGGACAGTTGGGACTTCACTTTGACTGTGTTATACCTGACCTGGGTTTGATTTGATGCTGACTCTGGGTGATGAAAATGAAAAGTATTCCATCCCTCGGAACAGGTATTTCAGGAGCACAAAAATTCACTGTGGAATTCTTAAATCATCCCATTTATGCTGGTGAAAGGATTATGCTGATACGGTTTGGCAACTGTGAAATGATATTCAAAATGTTCATTAGTTTATTATCTGATAATTTAAAAAAAATGCTTTTGAAAATTGTTTTTGTAAGAGCTAAATTCTATCTGCTTGATGCACATGTATATGACTCGTTGAATACTGCACAGATATAGTGTTGTAAAATTGCACTGATTGCAAAAGGAATGAAGATAGAAATGTGAAAACATTGGGCCAGAATTTGTGGTTGGTATGACGGCGTAATCTCAGACATGGACAGCAAGTTCGTGATTTCCGCTTGCGCATGCACTAAATCCCGAATTTGCGAACTGTCAAGTTCCGACTTGACAGATGATCCACACCGATGGGGAAATCCTCATTGCTGGCACAGAGTTGGGCTAATTGCCCACCAGCTGCCCAGCAATTACACCTGAAAATTTTACAGCTGATGCAAATAGGCACAGGGCCTGTTTACACAGCATCGGGGATACCTCCTGACAAATCCAAGTAATTTTAAAAGCTATATGAGGCCGGACATTGAAGCATTTTAGCATTTTGTCCATGAAAAGTATTTATTGTCCATGAAAAGTTCAGAGGAAGCAGTTGCTACATTGAGTGTTTTTCCTTTACATCTATGTGGAGCATAAGCCTAAAAAAAATCCTTACAGAAAGTGGAGGAAAGGGAAAAAAAAACCCTCATTACTAGAGCCTTCCGGGATCTAATGTGCATAAACATCTATGTTTTAAATAATGAGAGACCTCTTCTGTTTGCTGATTGGAGCACCGGCCCACGTGATCCCAGTTACGCTTCCGCATACGGTGCGTCCCGGGATCCGTGGGCTACTACGCTGCCCTCTACTACGCAACGTCTGCCAGCAAGTTCTCGAAGGAGGGTCTCCATCAGGTAAGTGGGCATTCCGTTCGGATGCTGGCGGTGTAATCCGTAGTTACGCCACCAACTGCAAAATCCAGCCCATTAGTGTAGATTGCAGCTGTCACAGAGCCATTCTTTTCAGATTTTAATTGTTCTCAGCAAGCAGGTTAAAGAAACTGGAATTGTCGTGCACCATTTTGTCCCAAGATCAAATGGAAGCAACACAATGACATGCTGCAATGCAAAATGAGTCATTGCACCGTGTGCAGCAAACAAATAGGCCGAGACGTTCCATGCTATAAAACTAGTCATTAATGCCAAAAAGTGTCAATACTCATCAACTACTCCAATGGGATGGCTGATGAGTTTTTTGCATATAAACACAGTAAATATGGAACTTCATAATACTAATTTACAGCTCAGTTCATATACTGATACTAAATCCTAATCTCTGACATAAGTTTGCCTCCTTTTGAACTTTAGTCTCTCTTCAGTAAATGTACCAGCATCAGAGGGAAATTTAATTATATCAAGAATGGCAGCTGGCATGATTAAAAGGCAATGGATGATATTAAAAAGTACAGTAATGAATTTCAGGCAACTTTACCTGTAACCTGCATCCAAAATTAAATTACAATCTCAAATCAGTCGCTGGTGTATTATGTTTTGCAATAAAAAGAATTAAATAACTAGGGCGGTAGAGAGGGCTTTAAACTAATGAAGGGGGTGGGAGGATTTAGGAAAAGGTCAATTCAAAAGCAGTAAGAGAAATGTCAAGGCTGTAGAGCAGAGTAGTGATTTGGGTAAAAATAAGCAGAGTGGGTCGGGAAGGGACAGAACATAACTAATAAGATGTAGGAGCAGGAGTAGGTCATTTGGCCCCTCGAGCCTGCTCTGCCATTTAATAAGATCATGGCTGATCTGATCTTGGCCTCAACTCCACTTCCCTGCCCGCTCCCCATAACCCTTGACTCCCTTATCGTTCAAAAATCTGTCTATCTCCATCTTAAATATATTCAATGACCCAGCCTCCACAGCTCTCTGGGGAAGAGAATTCCAAAGATTCACGACCATCTGAGAGAAGAAATTCCTCCTCATTTCCGATTTAAAAGGGTGCCCCCTTATTCTGAAATTATGCCCCCTAGTTCTAGATTCCCCCACGAGGGGAAACATCCTCTCTACATCTACCCTGTCAAGCCCCTTCAGAATCTTATATGTTTCAATAAGATCCCCTCTCATTCTTCTAAGCTCCAATGAGTATAGGCCCAACCTGCTCAACCTTTCTTCATAAGACAACCCCTTCATCTCCGGAATCAATCTCGTGAACCTACTCTGAACTGCCTCCAATGCAAGTATATCCTTCCTTAAATAAGGAGACCAAAACTGTACGCAGTACTCCAGGTGTGGTCTCACCAACGCCCTGTACAGTTGTAACAGGACTTCCCTACTTTTATACTCCATTCCCTTTGCAATAAAGGCCAACATTCCATTTGCCTTCCTAATTACTTGCTGTACCTGCATGCTAACTTTTTGTGATTCATGTACAAGGGCCCCCAGATCCCTCTGTACCTCAGCATTTTGTAATCTCTCCCCATTTAAATAATAATTTGCTTTTTTATTTTTCCTACCAAAGTGGATAACCTCGCATTTTCCCACATTAAACTCCATCTGCCAGATTTTTGCCCACTCACTTAGCCTATCTATATCCCTTTGGAGATTCTTTGCGTCCTCCACACAATTTGCTTTCCCATCTATCTTTGTATCATCAGCAAATTTGGCTACATTACACTCAGTCCCTTCATCCAAGTCATTAATATAGATTGTAAATAATTGAGGCCCCAGCACTGATCCCTGCGGCACCCCACTAGTTAGTTTGCCAACCTGAAAATGACCCGACTCTCTGTTTTCTGTTAGTTAGCCAATCTTCTATCCATGCCAATATATTACCCCCAACCCTGTGAGCTCTTATCTTGTGTAGTAACCTTTTATGTGGCACCTTATCGAATGCCTTCTGGAAATCCAAATACACGACATCTACTGGTTCCCCTTTATCCACCCTGCTCGTTACATCCTCAAAGAACTCCAGCAAATTTGTCAAACATGATTTCCCTCTCATAAAACCATGCTGACTCTGCTTGACTATTTTATGATTTTCTAAATGTCCTGCTATCACTTTCTTAATGATGGACTCCAGCATTTTCCCAATGACAGATGTTAGGCTAACTGGTCGATAGTTGCCTGCTTTCTGTCTCCCTCCTTTCTTAAATAGGGGCGTCACATTTGCGGTTTTCCAGTCCGCTGGGACCTCTCCAGAATCCAGGGAATTTTGGTAGATTACAACCAATGCATCAACTATCTCTGCAGCCACCTCTTTTAAGACTCTAGGATGCAGGCCATCGGGTCCAGGGGACTTGTCCACCTTTAGTCCCATTAGTTTGCCTAGTACTTTCTCTCTAGTGATAGTGATTGTTTTAAGTTCCCTCCCCCCACCCAATAGCCCCTTGATTATCCATTATTGGGATGCTTTTAGTGTCTTCTACTGTGAAGACCGATACAAAATATTTGTTCAAAGTCTCCGCCATTTCCCTGTTTCCCATTATTAATTCCCCAGACTCATCCTCTAGGGGACCAACGTTTACTTTAGCTACTCTCTTCCTTTTTATATACCTGTAGAAGCTCTTACTGTCTGTTTTTATATTTCTTGCTAGCTTACTCTCATAAGCTATCTTCTCTCTCTTTATCATTTTTTTAGTCGTCCTTTGCTGGTTTTTAAAAATTTCCCAATCGTCTGGCCTTTCACTATTCTTCGCAACATTGTATGCTTTTGTTTTCAATTTGATACCATCCTTACTTCCTTAGTTAGCCACAGGTGGTTCATCCTTCTCTTAGAGTCTTTCTTTCTCACTGGAATATATCTTTGCTGAGAGTTATGAAATATCTCTTTAAATGTTTGCCACTGCTTTTCTACAGTCTTACCCTGTAATATATTTTCCCAGTCCACTTTAACCAAGTCTGCCTTCATACCTTTGCAATTACCTTTGTTTAAGTTCAGGGCACTAGTTTGAGACCTAGCTTTCTCACCATCAAACTGAATTTGAAATTCTACCATGCTATGTTCACTCTTCCCAAGAGGATCCTTCACTTCGAGATCATTAATTAATCCAGCCTCGTTACACATTACCAGATCTAAAATAGCCTTCTCCCTGGTTGGTTCCACAACATATTGTTCCAAGAAACCATCCTGTATACACTCTAAGAACTCTTCCTCAAGTTTACCTTTGCCAATTTGCTTTGTCCAATCAATATGAAGATTAAAATCTCCCATGATTATAGCCGTACCTTTCTTACAAGCCTCTGTTATTTCTTGATTTATTCTCTGTCCTACAGTGTGGCTACTGTTGGGGGGGCCTGTAGACCACTCCCACCAGTGACTTTTTACCATTATTATTTCTTATCTCCACCCAAACTGATTCTACATCTTGATCTTCTAGGCCAATATCATTTCTCATTACTGCACTGATCTCATCCCTTATTAACAGAGCTACACCACCTCCTTTTCCTTTCTGCCTATCCTTATGAAATGGCAAATACCCCTGAATATTCAGTTCCCAGCCTTGGTCACCTTGCAACCACGACTCTGTAATGGCTATCAGATCATACCCATTTATTTCTATTTGTGCTGTCAACTCATCTATCTTGTTACGAATGCTGCGTGCATTCAGATATAGAGCTTTTAATTTTGTCTTTTTACCATTTTTCCCTACTCTGACCCCTCTTTCTGATGCACTCTTATGTGTATATGCTCTGTCCCTTCCTGTCACACTCTGGTTATTACCCCTATCGCTACCCTACACTTTTGCCTTCTCATTTTTCTTTGACTTTTTTAATTTCCACTCAGCGTATCCCTCCCCCCTCCCCGCTCCCCCCCACTACTTAGTTTAAAGTCCTATCTACAGCCCTAATTATTCGATTCGCCAGGACACTGGTCCAAGCCAGGTTCAAATGAAGCCCGTCCCGACGGAACAGCTCCCTCTTATCCCAGTACTGGTGCCAGTGCCCCAGGAATCGAAACCCATATCTCCCACACCAATCTTTGAGCCACTCGTTCATCTCTCTGATCTTATTTACCCTATGCCAATTTGCACGTGACAGAGAGAGTAACAAAGGTAATAAGGCATCAGTGACTAAGGAGACATCAGGGAAAAATTGAAAAGTATTAAAGCTTAAGGCACTATATCTGAATGCGCGAAGCATTTGCAACAAAATAGATTAATTAATAGCACAGATAGAATTAAATGGGTTTGATATAATAGCCATTACGGAGGCATGGTTGCAGAGTGACCAGGGTTGGCACTTCTCAAGTGCCCATGAGCCCGGCACTTCTCAAGTGTCAGGCTCTTTTGCCGACACTCTGAACCCCGGTGGCTCAGCTGGGCCCCGGGTCACGCTGCGCAAGGCCCCTCCCTGCTTCCCTCTTGGGGCGCTACCACTCAATTTCGGCCGCGGGGGCGCTAATTTTTCCGGGGCACTAAAAGTAGCGCCCCAGCAAAGTTAGCGCCCCAAAGGCGGCACGACTCAATTTTTCCCCCAAAGGATCTTAGTGCAGAAAAACAAGATGTAGAATCACTTTAGATGGAGCTAAGAAACAACAAGGGGCAGAAAACACTGGTGGGAGTAGTTCATAGGCCCCCTAATAGTAGTTGTAGTTTCAGGCACAGTATAATCCAGGAAATTAGAGGTGCAGGTAACAAGGGTAATACAGTAATCATGGGAGGACTTTAATTTTCATATAGACTGGGCAAACCAAAGTTGCAGTAATAGTGCAGAGGACAAATTCATGGAATGCATTCAAGATAGTTTTCTGGAACTTTGGCCCAGAAATTGATCTCGCTCTGTTCCCGCGGGGGTAAGGAGCAGGCGCGATCTCTCTCTCCGCGTTGGCTTTTTCAGATCCAGCTCGCACGAACTTGATGTTCCAGACATCAGCCGGGCAGTGCTTGCGTATCCCACCGGCATAGTGAATTCGTGCGAGCTGTGGGATCACGTGACTCAGTTAGAGCCAATGGCAGCACACCATCTTCCATTCATAAGTTTCACATACGTGCTGTGAAAGCTATGAATCTTACACCCCCCCAAAATAACAGCTAAACCTCAATTAATTTTTTTTTAAAAACCATCACATTAATAAAATAAGTACAGGAAACTTTCGTTTATCCGGCACCCAAATATCCGGAATTCTCGCTTAACCAGCAAAAATCATCCTCCGAAAACTCCTCTCAAATAACCGGCAATGTTGCCGAGTCGCAGTCGAGTCTCCGCGAACGCCGAGTGCTCCGAAAAATCCTCTCAAATAACCGGCAATGTTGCCGATCCCGAGTCCGAGTCCGAGTCCGCGAACGCCGATTTAGTCAGTAGGGGTACTTTTCAAAAGTGCCACTACTCGGCCTCCTGGCGCTGTCGCAAGTCCGAAACATTGCAGTAGCATGAGTAGATTCTCCCGTGCTGCTTGGAGTCTCTTTGTTAAAAATAGCCTCGGTAGATATAACTCTCTGTTATCCGGTACTTTCGATAAACCGGCACCACGCCGGTCCCGTCGATGCCGGATAAACGAAAGTTTCCTGTATAGTTAAATAAATTAACCATTTTAAATAAAAAATTTAATTTTTGAAAAAATTTTAAATCTTTTAAAAAGTTATAAAAATAAACTTACCTGTCTTTAAAGTCTCTAAAAAAGATATACCTGTTAAAAAAAATTCAAAATAATACTTAATTCACTACTTACCTTGTTAAAAGTGGGTCTTACTCCTCCTTTTTTCATTTCTAAAATCTTCCGTCCTTACCTGCGCGTCCAAAGCACTAAGTGCACAGCGTGCGCGCAGCCTGTAGCGCGCACGCGGTGCACCGAGGAACCGCCCCCTTTTCCAAAGACCAAGTGCCGGTTTTCAGTGCATGCGCAGTGCATGCAGAAAACCGGCAATTGGAGAGAGAATACGCGAGAGTACACAGTGCGTACTCTCACGTAGCGGCATCAATTTTTGGCCCATTATGTCAAGGAACCAACTGGGGAACAGGCTAATTTAGATCTCATATTGTGCAATGAGATGGTTAATTAATAACCTTGTAGTAAAGGAGCTTCTGGGAAGTAGAGATCATAATATGATAGATAATTATATTGAGTTTGAGAGCGATTTAGTTAAGTCTGCAATTGGGTCTTAAATCTGAACAAAGCAAACTACGTAGGTATGAGAGGCGAGTTGGCTAAGGTAGATTGGAAAACTAGATTAACAGAAATGACGGTAGATAAGTAATGACAAACATTTAAAGAAATAATTCATAATTCGCAACGAATATAATTCCCTTAAGGAATAAAAAGCCCACAGGAAAGATGATCCAACTGTGGCTAATAAGAGAAGTTAAAAATAGTATTAGATTAAAAGAAGAGGCTTATAATGCTGCCAAAAAGAGTAGTAAACCTGAGGATTGGGATGATTTTAGAATTCAGCAAAGGAGGACCAAGAAATTGATAAAGAGAGAGAAAATAGAATATGAGAGTAAACTAGCAAGAGACATAGAAACAGATTGTAAAAGCTTCTATATGTATGTAAAAAGGAAAAGATTAGCGAAAGTAAATGTGGGTCCCTTACAGGCTGAGACAGGAGAATAAGGAAATGGCAGAGAAATTAAACAAATACTTTGCATCTGTCTTCACGGAAGACACAAAAATCATTCCGGAAAAAGTCGGAAACCATGGGTCTAGTGAGAATGAGGAACTTAAAGTATTAGTAAAGAAACAGTACTGTAGAAATTAATGGGACTAAAAGCTGAGAAATTCCCTGAACCTGAAGGCCTACATCTTAGGGTTTTAAAAGAGGTGGCTACAGAGATAGTGGATGTATTGGTTTTGATCTTCCAGAATTCCCTGGATTCTAGAACGGTCCCGCGGATTGGACGGTAGCGAATGTAACCCCGTTATTCAAGAAAGGAGGGAGAGAGAAAACAGGGAACTATAGACCAGTTAGCCTGACATCAGTAGTAGGGAAAATGGTCAAATGGATTATTAGGGACCTGGTAACAGAGCACTTAGAAAATCATAATATGATTGGGCAGAGTCAACATGGATTTATGAAAGGGAAATTGTGTTTGACTAATCTTTTAGAGTTTTTTGAGGTTGTAGGTAGCAGGCTAGATAAGAAGGAACCAGTGGATGCAGTGTATTTGGATTTTTAGATGGCATTCGATAAGGTGCCACACAAGGTTATTACACAAAATTAGGGCTCATGGGATTGGGGATAATATATTAGCATGGATTGAGGATTGGTTAACGGACAGAAAACAGAGAGTAGGAATAAACGGGTCATTTTCAGGTTAGCAGGCTGTAACTAGTGGGATACTGCAAGGATCAGTGCTTGGGCCTCAGCTATTTACAATCTATATTAATGACTTAGATGAGGGGACCGAGTGTAATGTTTCCAAGTTTGCTGACGATACAAAGCTAGGTGGGAAAGTAAGTTGTGAGGAGGACACAAAGAGGCTGCAAAGGGATATAGACAGGTTAAGTGAGTGGGCAAGAACATGGCAGATGGACTATAATGTGGAGAAATGTGAAGTTATCCACTTTGGTAGGAAAAGTAGGAAAGGAGAATGTATTTAAATGATGAGAGATTGGGAAATGTTGGTGTTCAGGTGGACCTGGGTATCCTTGTACACGAATCACTGAAAGTTAACATGCAGGTACAGCAAGCAATTAGGAAAGAAAATGGTATGTTAGCCTTTATTACAAAAGATTTGAAATATAAGAGTAAAGACGTCTTACTGCAATTATATAGGGCCTTGGTGAGACCAGACCTGGAGTATTGTGTACAGTCTTGGTCTCCTTACCTAATAAGGATATACTTACCTTAGTGGGAGTGCAACGAAGGTTCACCAGACTGATTCCTGGAATGGGGGGGATTGTCCTATGAGGAGAGATTGAGGAGTCTACACCTATATTCCCAAGAATTTAGAAGAATGAGAGGTGATCTCATTGAAACATATTGGCCTAGAAATTGGATAAGGCCCGAAAACAGGCGGGGCACTGCCCAGCGCTATTTGCCTGCGCCCCTTCTAAGTGGTGCACACAAAATTCGTGCTACCTGCTCATTTACATGATTGCAGCACTGATCTCAGCGCTAAATGTGCTGCTGATTGCCTTAGCGCTCAACTGGGGTGGGGGGGCAGGGGGCAGTATCGGGTGCAGTCTACTGGCCAACAAAGTTTGGCCTAGGCTCTCTCGAGCACTTAAAGGGGAGGTGCTTTGTTGCAGAAGCACCTCATTGGCAGGTGAAAAGAAGGCATGGTGCAACACACGAGAGAAAGGGCGAAATGTTGTTCTGATGCGACCTTGGTCTTGGGGGCCCAAGTGCAACACTTCACACATATCCACATTAAATTGCATCTGCCATATGTCTGCACATTTCACCAATCTGTCTACATCCTCCTGAAGTTTGCTATTGTCCTGCACACTATTTAGTACGTTGCCAAGTTTTGCAGCATCCGCAAACTTTGAAATTATACTCCCTATACCCAAGTCCACGTCATTTATATATAACAAGCAATGGCCCTAATACTGACCCCTGGGGGGTCACCACTGCATACTTCTCTCCAGTCAGAAAACATCTGTTCACCACTACTCGCTGCCTCCTATCCCTTAGCCAATTACGTACCCAAGTTACCACCGTCCCTTTGATACCATGTGCTTCTATTTTCCGAATAAGCCTGTTAAGTGGTACTTTATCAAGTGCCTTTCACAAGTCCATATATACAGTATCTACTGCACTACCTTCATCAACCCTTTCTGTTACTTCATCAGCACTCAATCAGGATAGTCAGACACGATTTGCCTTTAACAAGTCTGTACTGGCTATCCCTTACTAACCCAAGTGAGAATGATTTTTGTAACTGACAATGGTATCTAGTAGTTTTCCCACCACTGACGTTCGACTGATTGGCCTGGAGTTACCAGGTTTATCCCTCTCCCCTTTTTTGAACAGGGGTGTAACATTTGCAATCCTCCAGTCCTCTGGCACCACCCACTATATCCAAGGAGGATTGAAAGATTGTGATCAGAGCTTCTTCTATCTCCACCCTAGCTTCCCTCAGTAAGCTGGATGTGGTGACTGGTTATCTTTGAGTGATGCCAACCAATTTAGCACCTCCTTTCTACCTATTTTTATCCTATTCAATATCTCTACTCCCCCACTCCTCTACTGCAACATTAACTTCATCCCTTTTTGTGAAGAGAGATGCAAAGTACTCATTCAGTACCTCAGCCATGCCCTCTGCCTCCACCAGAAGATTTCTTTTTTTGGTCTCTAATCGGCCCCAACATTCCTTTAACTATCCTTTTACTTTTTATATGTTTATAAAAAGATTTTTGGGTTCCTTTTATGTTACCTGTTAATCTTTTCTCATACTCTCTCTTTGCCCTTCTTATATCCTTTTTCAATTTCCCCCTGCACTCTCTGTATTCTGCCTGGTTTTTGATTTTAAAATTTTATTTCATTTATTAATTTTCAGGATGTGGGTGTCGCTGGTAAAGGCCAGCATTTATTGTCCATCCGTAATTGCCCTTGAGAAGGTGGTGGTGAGCCACCTCCTTGAACCGCTGCAGTCCGTGTAGTGAAGGCACTCAGATTATATTCTGTACCTGACATTTGTCGTAAACCTCCTTTTTCTGTTTTATTTCAACCTCTATTTCCTTTCTCATCTAGTGAGCTCTAGCTTTGGATACTCCATCTTTCCTCCTTATGGGAATATGCTTGGTTTGTCCCCGAAGAATCTCCGCCTTGAAGGCCTGCCATTGCTCATTTACTGTTTTCGTGGCCAATCTTTGTTTCCAGTCCACCTGTGCTAGATCCCTTCTCAAATTACTGAAATTGGCTGTCTTTCAGTTGGGTATTTTCACCTTTGATTATTTTTTGTCCCTTTCCATAACTACTTTAAACCTAATTATATTATGATCACTGTTACCCAGGCGTTCTCCCACTGCGCTTGCCCTACTTCATTCCCCAGAACTAGATCCAGCATTGTATCCTTCCTCATTGGGCTAGAAGCATACTGATTAAGGAAGTTCTCCTGCACCTAGTGTCAGCATCAAGAACTCCCAGGTCAGGTATAGTATGGATTTAATGTAGAGTTAAGTTCCTCCTACTTTGCCTTGACAATATTACTTTCCCCCACCTCAGAAGAGCCCAGATTT
The DNA here is from genome assembly GCA_030390025.1 of Squalus acanthias. Taxonomy (NCBI): domain Eukaryota; kingdom Metazoa; phylum Chordata; class Chondrichthyes; order Squaliformes; family Squalidae; genus Squalus; species Squalus acanthias. The sequence goes on from CM059431.1 coordinate 68,612,255, forward strand.
TGTGCCATTTTGAATGCACTATTTTCACAATTTTTTTCCATTTCCCACACCAGCCATCCATATGGCCTCTCTAAGTGAGATTCACAACTTAGGGCTAATTCAAAATTCTTGAATTTCCTACCCAATACTATCGTAGAAGCAGCATTGGCATAAGGACTGCGGTGGTACAAGGAGAAGGCCCATCTTCACTTTCTCAGGGCAACTATGGATGGACAATAAATGTGTCTTTTCCAGTATTGACCACATTCTGAGAACAAATTAATAAAAATTGTGAAAATCTATGAATAGTTCTGTGGTATAGCCTATTACCACTTCGAACTGGCTTGAGACTGCCCAAACTCATTTCATGTGAAACCTTTTACAGTCACTGAGATAAACCTTCATCCCTTCCATCTGGACTATATTTCAACCCATGTTCCAGAGGCGAGAGGACAGATTTAAATGCAGTGCATTACAGGCTCAGATATAAAGTATTATAAAGTTATGTGTCTATTTTTGTGATGGCATTGGCCGTCAGTGTGCAAGATGACTATGAGGCTATTTCCAGAACACTGAGGCATGATAATGGCTAGGATACCATTGCTGCAGATTTTTTTTAAGAAGTAAGTTTCCAGTTACTGGGAAGTGCAATGCTCAGTATATACCACAACAAATGCAAATATTCAGAAGAACATGACTCATGCACATATAAATCCCTAATTATTCTGCACAGTGCTGCTACAGCTCACAGAATCCCCTGTGGGCAACAATTCGTTGCCCTCACTATGGGATCTAATTTCCTCCCATAAAGAGTACATACACATTGAGTAATCAAGTTAATGATTGTTAAAATAGTGCACAAAGGAATTTTATGTTAATGAACCAATAGAAATGTAAACCCTTTTGTGTTCTTGGGGGAAGAATAAAACTGGATTGTAGGACTCAATGGGATTAATGGTTAGATTACTTTTTTAATAATATTAGTTAAGCTCCCATGGCATTGCATATGGGTAGTCAAGACTAATTGAATTTGGTCAAGCAGGGTTAGAGAGTGGGAGGAATGGAACCAATGTGGGGGAGGGGGAATGAACGAAGAAGGGGAGTCAAATAGAATGCCGCGTAAAGGAGGGGAGGTGGAAAGGGGAAAAGGAGAGCGGAAGTGAAGAGGAGGGGAGGGGGAAGACAGTGGGAGAGGAGGACACAGGGGAATGAAGTGCGAGACAAAGGGGAAGCTAAGGAGAGGACGGGGAAGCCAGGGAGAGGAAGGGAATCAGGGGGATTGAGGCATGGAACTGCTAGTCATCGGGAGAGAAGAAATACAGCCAGTGGGGGGAAAACAAAGAAGAAAGGCTTGCATTTATATAGCACCTTTACCGACCTCAGAAGGTCCCAAAGCACTTTACAGCTAATGAAGTGCTTTTGAAATGTAGTCACTGTTGTAATGTAGGAAACGTGGCAGCCAATTTGCACACAGCAAGCTCCCACAAACAGCAATGTGATAATGACCAAATAACCTGTTTTTGTTAGTTGATTGAGGGATAAATATTGGCCAGGTCACCACGGGATCTTTTACATCCACCTTTGAAATCAGACGGGGCCTCGGTTTAACCTCTCATCTGAAAGACGGCACTTCCAACAGTGCAGCACTAGATTTTTGTCCTCAAGTCTCTCGAGTGGGACTTGAACCCACAATCTTGTGACTCAGAGGTGAGGGTGCTACCAACTGAGCCACAGCTGACACGGGGAGTGGGGGGGGGCGGCTGCGAGGAGCGGGAGCTGTGGATGGGAAATGCGGCCAATACCCCCTTTCACTGAAGCAGGGGTACTGCAGCCAGTGAGTGGTGGGGAAGGGATTGATTGCTGACAGGTAAGGCAAAATCTTGCTCTTCTGTTGGGGGTGGGGTAATCTTGCCCAGTGTGGAAGATTGAGATTTTGCTCTGTGGTGTGGTGGGGAGATGGGGATGGGGAGTGGGCGGGGGGGGGGGAATAGGGAGCGTTAAATCTTGCTCAGCAGATGTTGAGGGGAATCTTATTCAGTAGCCAGTGGCGGGGGGAGGGGGGGGGGGGGGGGGGGCGGGGGTTGGGGGCGATGCATCTATACAATGATGCATTCCTCCTACTTGCTTGGATAATTTTCGGATTATCAGTTCTATGGTTTTTACCTTCAAGCCTGATGCTTGGGATTCCTGTATATTCACTGAGGGGCTGTTCTGGAACTTTTGGTTCGGCCCTGTTGTAATCAATTGGTTATGTAGTGCTGTGTTACATCACCACCTACAGGTGCAATACCTTTAAAATCTTGAAGCCAATCACTTTTTTTTAATGGGCCAAAAATTCGGCACTTGCCGGGTGAGTACGCACTGTGTACTCACCCGTAAGGCCGCCTGAAGTGCCGGTTTTCTGCATGCACTGCGCATGCGCGGGAAACCGGAACTTCTGGTCTCATGAAGGGAGCGGTTCAGAGGTGAACCGCGTGCACGGTAGAGGCTGCGCGCACGCAGCAAACTTAGTTTTTTTTCAGGTTTCTACGGGAGGGTAAGTATTGAAGAACCTGCGTTTTTAAAAAGGAGGCGCAGGAGCCGTTTTCAACAAGGTAAGTGGTTAATTAATTATAATATAAAAAATTTTCAACAGGTTTATCTTTTTTTAGATACTTTCAAGAAAGGTAAGTTTATTTTTAGCACTGTTAAAAAGTATTTAAATTTTTTCAAAAATTTTAATTTTTGTTTAAAGTAGTTAATTTATTTAACTTATAGTTATTTTAAAAATGTGATGGTTTTTTAAAAAATTTATTTGAAGTTTAGGTGTTGTTTTGGGGCCGATTTCAATTCATAGGTTTGACTTCCTGTCAAACCTGAAGTCAAACCTATAAATGAAAGATGGTCTGCTGCCATTGGCTCTCCATGGCCCACGTGATCCCAAGGGATGCATCGCACTAACTACGGCCCTGGGACACGCAAGCACTGCGCGCCGGCAGTTGGAGCAGGCCCAGGAGCTGAAGTCCCCGTGGGCCAGAAGCAGAACGGCAGACGCGGTAGGTAAGTGCGCGCGCGATCCTTACCCCCGCAGCAAGCCGGAGAGGCGAATTTCTGGGCCATTATATAATAGATGATGGCTTTGTAACATTCACGTCTATTTAGTGTTCACATAAACTGCTTACAATCTATTATTCCCAAAGGTTTAATGTTGACATTTATGCTGCAACTGAAATCCAGTTTAATTCTTTTGAGATACTGAAATGGATAGATTGCTGCATTGAAGTTTAAAGGATTTGGGTTTTTTCTGCCTAGTTCACACTCCAGCTTGTCTATCATTGTTGTATCACTGAAAGTGAATGTGCAGGTGCAGCAAGCCATTAGGAAGGCAAATGGTATGCTGGCCTTCATTACAAGAGGATTTGAGTACAGGAGTAAAGAAGTCTTACTCCAATTATATAGGGCCTTGGTGAGACCACACCTGGAGTACTGTGTACAATTTTGGTCTCCTTACCTAAGGAAGGATATACTTGCCATAGAGGGAGTGCAACGAAGGTTCACGAGATTGATTCCTGGGATGGTGGGACTGTCGTATGAGAAGAGATTGAGTAAACTAGGCCTGTATTCTCTTAAATTCAGAAGAATGAGAGGTGATCTCATTGAAGCATACAAAATGATTACAGGGCTTGATAGGGTGGATGCTGGGAGAATGTTTCCCTTGGCTGGGGAGTCTAGAACCAGGGGCCACAGCCTCAGGATAAAGGGTAGGCCATTCAGGACTGAGATGAGAAGAAATTTCTTCACACAGAGGGTGGTGAATCTTTGGAATTCTCTACCCCAGAGGGCTGTGGAGGCTCAGTCATTGGGTATATTCAAAACAGAAGTCGATAGATTTCTGACTAGTAAGGGCATCAAGGGATATGGCGATAGGGCCGGTGAATGGAGTTGAGGCAGAAGATCAGCCATGATCTCATTGAATGGCGGAGCAGGCTCGAAGGGCCGAATGGCCTACTCCTGCTCCTATTTCTTATGTTCTTTTATAAACTGTGAAATATGTGGGCGTAATGTAAGAGAGGAGAAGCCTCAAAAAGCATTCCACTGATATTTAAGCAGTATAGCTTTAGAGCAGATGTCACCACTCCTGCTACCCCATGCCCCTCAAAGGAAAGGAAATAACAAATCTGTTTGGTTCTCTTCATCTTCCTGGCAGGTCTTGACTCTCTTCAGCCTGGCGGGAAAGTCACAGCACCTATCCCACTCAGGCCTGAGTTAAAATTGTTGTCAGGGTACAATGATGTCATCAGGCCCTTATCTATCTATTTAAAGTAGGGCCCCGCGGGCTTTGGGCATCGGCTGGCTTAGCTGCTCCTCCAGATGTCTGTGTAAAAATGGCGGTCGACAGGACCCGGGCGGCTCAAGGGCAGGTAAGTAAACTGGCCAGTTTTAACTGCCCACTCACCCGCTTTCTGCTGGTTCAGTAAGTTTCAAAACGCCTCCACTAAGTTGGTCAAAGATAAAATACATCATGTTCATACGTATAATTCCCACATGCACACTTTCAAACAAAGCGTTCATCTGATGAGATGAAGAGCAGTTTGTTTAAAATCTGATGAAACATTTTTAGAAGGTTACTTGAGTTTCAGATAAATAACACAAACAGACTTCCTGCTCAGAGTGTAACATGCTGCTGTAATCCAATTCATAGTCAGTCAGTGCAGTTATTTATTTTCTCCATCAGGCAAAGCTCAGCAACCTACTTTGTTTTTTAGCCTTCTTTGGAGTATTCCTTTTAAGTCGCATCTATGAAAAGTAAATGCCTTGAGACTGCCACATAACCAATTAATAAATCCTGTGCTTCTGTGGCACGTGGAGATGAAAAATACCAGAAGTGAAAAAGTCTCTTTATGGACGATGATTGCAACCTTTTTAAAACAGAAAATTAAAATATACTGCTGGACATGGCTCATGTTTGGAGCAATAGTGCCAACAGGAGTGCTGCCGATCTAGTTTGAAGTTGTCATCTGTCCCTTTCACTGTCTAAAACGCATCATAAGAATTATATTGTCTTATTCTTCCACTTCTCGACTTTATGCAGTGCCAATGCTTTACAAACTTACAATATTTCTGCTGTACTACACTATGGTGTGTACAAGGACTGTGTTCCTTTCAATGCAGGTTTCTATGATCTCTTATTTCAGATGATGTGATGTGACACGCATATCCCAGAAGTAGCAGACTATTTCAACAGCTTCCGTTCCAGTACCATAACTATATTCTATGAACAACAATAACTCCCCGCCATGTCTATTTTAATTTCATACCATTTTTATTCTATAAATCTTTTGTGACATTGCAGCCTTTTGGCTAACTAAAATATATACAGTACACTCAAACTTAAGGGTTCAAAGAACTGTTGATGTTCTTGCATCTCATTCTGTGATATGATGCCAATTACTCATTAACTACATTTGGCTTTGTTATTGGAACCTTTACAAGATAAAGATTAACACTGTTACTAATTTTACAGAGAAATTAATTTGTGGATTTATTAAGAGAAAGCAACTCGAGCACTAAAAAATGGTGCTACTGGGTGGCAAGGGCTATCTGCTGACCATCTGGCTCATGACTCCGGTGCGCAACCCACAGACACATGGGCAGCATGCATATAGTAAAAGCCACGCTGCCACATGGAATCTGACAGAGCAGACCATTTATGTCCTTAAACAACGCTTCCGCTGCCTGGACCACTCTGGAGGAAACCTGCAGTACTCACCAGAGCACGTCAAGATTCGTCGTAGTCTGCTGCATGCTCCACAACCTCGCCATCATGAGGGCATAACTCTTGCCACCAGGCATACGGCGACCAGCTGAGGAGGAAGTGGAGGAGGAAGAGGAGGAGGAAGAGGAGGAGGAGGAGGAAGTAGAAGGGAGGAGGCAACCCAGACAGCCCCTTTCTACCCCGGCTGTCATGATCGACTCATCCGACTGCAGTACCAGTGAACGCAACCCCAATTCCCCATTCGCCAATAGTCCCACACTTTACCTTCCCTCTGTTACTGACCATCACAGTGTCCTCTTGGCCACAATGCTACAATAAAAGCCACCACAAAACAAACATTCCAAACCAATTTTATGAATTAAACTATTACAATATTTCATTCAAAAATCAACTAATCACCCTTGTGCATTCCCTTAGTGCCTGTCATCAGTGTGTCTTTGCCTGCCCTAGTGCTCCTACGAAGTGCTACCCCAGTGGCTGCAGCATGGCTGGTGGAAGACTGCTAACTTTCAGTGGGGGGGGGGGACTACAGATGGCCTTGCAGGAGGATCTCCAGCAACTCTGGGCTTAGAAGGCCCTACTGCGGACTGCATCGCCTCGACATGGGCGGTATCTCAGCAGTCTGGGCTGGCTGGATGACAGGCAACGGCAAGGGCACTGGCGGAGTGGCAGTGGTGGGAGGACGAATGCTGTAATCCTGAGAGAGGTCCATGGAGCCACTGCCACTCCTCCGGGGCAGCACCTCAGCATTCTTGTCATCTGTTGGAGGTCAGATTGCTGAACTGCTGTGACACCCTGCAAGCCCCTTTCCACACTGGTAAACGCAGCCACGATGGCAGCAGTCAGAGCTTGTGTGGCAGCAAGCTGACCCTGCATGAGAGCAGTCTGAGGTTGCATGACAGAAATCTGAGCTTTCTTTGGCTTCTGCTTGTGCTGCAATGGAAGCTGAGACATCGGCCATCAGTGCATTCATGGATCTGCCCAGCCCTTCCAGGCTGGAAAGGATGGGCTCCAAGCTCTGAGCAAAGCTCTAAGCAAAGCCCTGTGCAAGGTTGGAGCTGGACTCCTTGCTCCTTGACATTGCATTCAGGCTTTCTGGCAGGCCTGCCAATGCATTTCGTTCTGCATACACATCAGCTTTTTTCTGTCGGTTGACCCATCGAAGTCCTCACCCGAGTCCTGTGGAGCAGAACTCGTGCGCGACGTTGCCCTCCAAGGAGCTGGCACCTGCACTACCCTTTCTCCCTGCTCTGGCTGCAGCCCACTCGTGCCCGGTGACTCACCACATGCAGATCCCCCCACTAAGCTACCCTCTAAAGTCTGCACAGTGCCAGTATCTGAGCTGGAGGCTATGAGTGTCACATCAAGTGACAGTGTTTATTCTTCATTATCACTCTCCTCTTGCACAATTGCCTGGCCAGGTTGGATTTCTTGGGTCTCTGGAATGAGAAGGGCTCAAGGGTAGGGTTATGGTGAGGGGGAGGGGGGAGAAGCAAGAGATGCATGCTTACACCTTCTGTAGCTTGTAAGTCAGAAGAGATTGTGGGATGAGGGGGAAGTGGGATGTGAGAAGGAGGATTAGGTATGAGCATACCGTTATGTTCAATGGTTTCAGTGCCGCCACTGGCCACGGCCTCAGGCACAGCCACTCCAATTATGGCGAACACTGTCTTGTCAAGCGGGTCAGGATATGTAGGCACGCTTGTACCCCTCTGATTAGCTGCCGCTGCCTAAGATTGTGTGCCACCTTGTCCTGCAAGAGAGAGGAAGTGCGTCAGTGAGTGTGGTTCACTGTGTTTGGCTGATGTAACTGTCATGGTTGAATAGCTGGTAGTGTGTGTGCAAGCTGTGAGATGTGGGTGTGAGGCTTGCAGCTATGGCAAGTGCGTGAGGGTGAGATGGAGCATATGAATGTGAGGTATGAGTCGTGACTGATACAGTTTGTTGGTAGATGAACAATGGGGGTATAGTGAATTGAGCAGTTTGTGAGGCAAGTGCTGCAGTTTGTGGGCTATGGCATTTGAAGATGAATTCGCTGACCTTGACCACGCATGTGATATCATTAAACCTCTTCCTGCACTGCTTCCAGGTCCTCGGGGCTACACTGCTTATATTGGCAGCGACGGATATCTACTCCCATTCCCTTCTCAATGTCGGTCTGGAGGGCATCCTAGCCCCCTGTGGATAGAGGACACCTCTCCTCCTGTCCACCTCCTGCACCAGGGCCTTGAGTGCTGCCTCAGAATCTGAGAGCTCTCTCTCTGCCATGTTGTGCCATCTTCACTCTTCCTGTAGGTCACACACTTCTCTACAATGACTTCCAGCACTTGTTCTCGTTAAACTGTACCTCCCCTTTAAGTGGTACAGGCTGGCTTTAAGAAGTTTAGACTATAGCTTTATTGGTGCTAGCCTCACACGAACTTGGGCCCCCTGCTGAGCGTGCAGCACGAAGTGTGTGCGCTGCCTGTTTACTTTGAATGGGTGCAGGTTAATCGTGCATCGCGATCCCTGTGCCCGTTTTTGGGTGCTATCGAATTTATAGCCCAGTGTGTTTAGTGAGTGTCAACCTGAGTTTAAATCTAGCCCAAACTGATGGGCTGGATGTCTTCCCGCTAAGAAATTTAAAATAAATTAGTTTACACAATCTTAACCTGGTTCTCAGTAGGTGCAAATCAGCAACACAAAACTGTCAGTAATTCAGCACTAATTGACAGCAGATTGACAGCCTCACTCGAAGGCTCAGATCCAAGAGGGCACAAATCCAGAGCACAAAATTACACTAATTACCTGGCTTGTTTAGAGTGGTTTTTGAAATGAAATGCAGAAAAAGAGTGAAGTTGTGGTTAAAACACACTGTGGGGGTGAGGATTTTCTCTGTACACTATTTGGAGCAAATTCATAAACATGTTCTATCGACAGGCTTCACTACGAATAATGAACACAAATCTTCTGCCTTTGCTGGGGCAGAGTGTCCTTGCCTAACCAATGCTATACCTGATCTAGCAATGTTTTTTGTTAGCACTGAGCAAAAAGATGTCAGTCAACTTAAGGAAGTGGCATTGGGTGAGTCACCAAGTACAGGTGAGGAAGATCAAGTGCTGGTGGCAGAGGAAAAGCAGGAACCTGCTGATTGCCATCAAGGATCCTCTGATAGTGCAGGTGATGGCTATGCTAGACTGGAAGGCAGCCAGTACCAGCTGCAATCAAGGAAAGCAGGCCTTGGAATCGCCTGCTAGGCCCAACCAAAGCAGTAAGTAACTTACCTGAAAGGGGAGCCGAAAGGAGCAGAATTGGTCCTCCTGACCCAACATTAAAGGAACTGATCATCGCCGCCACTCCTCCCCCATCAGCACCGCACCCCCCCATCGCCACCACTCCTCCCCATCGCCACCGCACCCCCCCCATCGCCACCACTCCTCCCCATCGCCGCTCACCCTCCCCCATCGCCACCGCACCCCCCCATCGCCGCTCACCCCCCCATCGCCACCGCACCCCCCCATTGCCACCGCATCTCCCATCACCACCGCACCCCCCCATCACCACCGCACCCCCCCATCACCACCGCACCCCCCCATCACCGCTCACCCCCCATCGCCACCGCATCCCCCATCACCACCGCACCCCCCCATCACCACCGCACCCCCCCATCACCACCGCACCCCCCCCATCGCCGCTCACCCCCCATCGCCACCGCAACCCCCATCACCACCGCACCCCCCCATCGCCGCTCACCCCCCATCACCACCGCACCCCCCCATCACCACCGCAACCCCCCATCGCCGCTCACCCCCCATCAGCACCGCACCCCCCCATCCGCCACCGCACCCCCCCCATCGCCACCACTCCTCCCCATCGCCACCGCACCCCCCCATCGCCACCGCACCCCCCCATCGCCACCACTCCTCCCCATCGCCGCTCACCCTCCCCCATCGCCACCGCACCCCCCCCATCGCCACCACTCCTCCCCATCGCCGCTCACCCTCCCCCATCGCCACCCGCACCCCCCCATCGCCGCTCACCCCCCATCGCCACCGCACCCCCCCCATCGCCGCTCACCCCCCCCATCTCCACCGCACCCCCCCATCACCACCGCACCCCCCCATCGCCGCTCACCCCCCATCACCACCGCACCCCCCCATCGCCGCTCACCCCCCATCGCCACCGCACCCCCCCATCACCACCGCACCCCCCCATCGCCGCTCACCCCCCATCACCACTGCACCCCCCCATCACCACCGCACCCCCCCCCATCGCCGCTCACCCCCCATCGCCACCGCACCCCCCCATCACCACCGCACCCCCCCATCACCACCGCACCCCCCCATCGCCGCTCACCCCCCATCGCCACCGCACCCCCCCATCACCACCGCACCCCCCCATCGCCGCTCACCCCCCATCACCACTGCACCCCCCCATCACCACCGCACTCCCCCCATCGCCACCGCACCCCCCCATCGCCACCGCACCCCCCCATCGCCGCTCCTCCCCCATCACCACTCCTCCCCCATCGCCACCGCACCCCCCCATCGCCGCTCACCCCCCATCACCACTGCACCCCCCCCATCACCACCGCACCCCCCCCCATCGCGGCTCACACCCCATCGCCGCTCACTCCCCATCACCACCGCACCCCCCCATCGCCACCGCACCCCCCCATCGCCACTGCACCCCCCATCGCCGCTCACCCCCCCATCACCACCGCACCCCCCCATCGCCACTGCACCCCCCCCCATCGCCACCGCACCCCCCATCGCCGCTTACCCCCCCCATCGCCGCTGCACCCCCCCCATCGCCGCTCACCCCCCCATCACCACCGCACCCCCCCATCGCCACCGCACCCCCCATCACCACCGCACCCCCCCCATCGCCACCGCACCCCCCCATCGCCACTCCTCCCCCATGCCACCGCACCCCCCCATCGCCGCCGCACCCCCCCCATCGCCGCTCACCCCCCCCATCGCCACTCCTCCCCCATCACCACCGCACCCCCCCCATCGCCACCGCACCCCTCCAATCGCCGCTCACCCCCCCATCACCACCGCACCCCCCCATCACCACCGCACCCCCCCATCGCCGCTCACCCCCCATCGCCACGCTCACCCCCCCATCACCACCGCACCCCCCCCATCGCCACCGCACCCCCCCATCGCCCCGCACCCCCCCCCAATCGCCGCTCACCCCCCCCATCACCACCGCACCCCCCCATCACCACCACACCCTCCCCATCGCCGCTCACCCCCCCCTCGCCGCTCACCCCTCCCATCGCCGCTCACCCCCCCCATCGTCGCTCACCCCCCCTCGCCGCTCACCCCCCCCATCGTCGCTCACCCCCCCTCGTCGCTCACCCCCCCCTCGCCGCACGACACTTGAAGACTCCAGGACAGGTTAAATTGGATTCTTAGTTAATCCGTTAAATAAAAGATCTCTGTGAGAAGTAGTCTATCTGTGTGGTTTCCTGTTAAGGTCTATGAACGCCACTCTAACACCAAATGTTGGAGGTGTGAAAGTGAAATATTCCTACACCCCCGCTCCCCCTCCCCCCATGGCCGCTGCTCCCCCTCCCCCCCCATCGCCGCCGCTGCCCCACCCCACATCACCGCCACTCCTGCCCCCACTTCATCGCCACTCCCCCTTCCCTCATTGTTGCCAGTGCTCCCCCCACATCGCTGCCACTCCTCCTCCCCCCCGCCCACATCACCGCCGCTCACCCCCTCCACATCGCCACAGCTCCTGGCCCCAATAGCCGATCTCCCGGCCCTGACCCCTCCCTGCCTCTGGCCCCGCGATCCCAAGCTCCGTGATTCCCAGACCCGTAATTTCCAGACCCCTGATCCCCGACTACCAGAACTTTAGCCCCATGATTCCCAGAACCCTAATTCTTGACCACACGATCCCCAACCCGACCCTGATCTTACCCTGATGCGACCCAACCCGTCCCAACCCCCAATCTGGGACCCACTTAGCTAAGAGCTGCTATCAGCGTTCGATCTTGTACTCCTCTTCGCCTCTTCCCACCCCACCTCCATCCGGCTCCATTATACTGAGGCCATGGGCCCAATATGTGGGGAGCCTCAGGCCTCACCGTTCAGGCACAGAGAATGTACCCTGCGCCCCCGCTCCCCCCGTGCACCCAGAAATGGGTGCACCCGAATTACTGGGTCGCTATATTTAGAGTCAGAGACTGCATTTGTTCATTATGATAATGTGAAATTGTGTTTTTTTTTCCTAAATTTAGGACAACTTTGATATGTTGATCTTTTATAATTAAAAAGTTGCTTTCATAAGCAATCATTTTAATTTAGGATTTTACCAGCAAGATTGTCACTAAACAATAAAATAAGTTTTACTACTTAGAAATAGCATAATATGCCAGAATCTGAAATTGTACTTTATTATTATTCACTCAGTGTATTCTACCTCTAAGTTGCATCTTCCCACTTGCTGGTAATGGTCCATAAGTCTACCAGTAGAAGTTAATTAATCATTAGATTTTTTTTAAACTGTCGGGCATCAGTCATAAGGAACAGAAAATTCCAGAAACACTCAGCAGGTCAGGCAGCCACTGTAAGGAAAACTGAGGAAGAATCCATGTCCGAAACATCTCATCTGTTCTCTCCACAGAGTGTTTCCAGCATTTTCTGTTTTTGTTTCAGATTTCCAGAATCAGCAATATTTTGCTTTTTGTTCACATCATTTATAAAGAGTTTATTCTGTCAAGTGCCCAATGTCTATAAGGTGTTGTAATTACAGAGGTATCTATTTGTTTCCAGTCTGTTCTGTTTTGACATAAATTATATTAACTCACACTTGGCCATATTAAATAAAGAAAGAAAATGCTGGAAATGCTCAGCAGGTCAGGCAGCATCTGTGGAGAGAGAAACAGAGTTAACATTTCAGGTCGATGACCTTTCATCAGAACCCATCGACCTGAAACGTTAACTCTGTTTCTCTCTCCACAGATGCTGCCTGACCTGCTGAGTATTTCCAGCATTTTCTCTTTTAATTTCAGATTTACAGCATCCGCAATATTTTGCTCTTGTCCATATTAAGTTGCATCTACCATCTGTCATTGTCTTCCTGAAACCTTCAGACAACTTTCAAATAAAAATATTATTCTGAACAGTATGGATATTGGTGAACATTAGTCCTATATACAAAACATAGAGAAAATTCCCCTTTCAATGAGACCAACAAGGCTAGCAGCCAGGGGAGTAGTGGAAGCCAGGGGCAGCAGGCGCAGTGAGCTCAGGGTGCAGCCGTAGTGAAACAGAGGCCAGAAAAAGTCAACATGGATTTACAAAAGGTAAATCATGCTTGACTAATCTACTGGAATTTTTTGAGGATGCAACTGGTAGAATAGATAAGGGAGAACCAGTGGATGTGGTGTATTTGGACTTTCAGAAGGCTTTCAATAAGGTCCCGCATAAGAGATTAGCGTGCAAAGTTAAAGCACATGGGATTGGGGGTCAGGTACTGATTTGGATAGAGAACTGGTTGGCAGACAGGAAGCAAAGAGTTGGAATAAACTGGTCTTTTTCAGAGTGGCAGGCAGTGACTAGTGGGGTACCGCAGGGATCGGTGCTAGGACCCCAGCTATTCACAATATATATTAATGATCTAGACGAGGGAACTAGATGTAATATCTCCAAGTTTGCAGACGACACAAAGCTGGGTGGGCGTGTGTGCTGTGAGGAGGATGCAGAGAAACTCCAGGATGATTTGTACAGGTTGGGTGATTTGGCAGATGCATGGCAGATGCAGTATAATGTGGATAAATGCGAGGTTATCCACTTTGGTGGCAAAAACAGGAAGGCAGATTATTATCTGAACGACAATAGATTGGGAAAAGGGGAAGTGCAACGAGACCTGGGTGTCCTTGTGCGCCAGTCGCTGAAGGTAAGCATACAGGTGCAGCAGGCGGTTAAGAAGGCAAATGGTATGTTGGCCTTCATAGCGAGAGGATTCGAGTACAGGAGCAAGGATGTCTTGCTGCAGTTGTACAGGGCCTTGGTGAGACCACACCTTGAGTATTGTGTGCAGTTTTGGTCGCCTTATCTGAGGAAGGATGTTCTTGCCATGGAGGGAGTGCAGCGAAGATTCACCAGACTGATACCTGGGATGGCAGGAATGACGTATGAAGAGAGATTGGGTTGATTGGGCTTGTATTCGCTAGAGTTTAGAAGAATGAGAGGGGATCTCATTGAAACTTATAAAATTCTAACAGGACTAGACAGACTAGATGCAGGAAGGATGTTCCCGATGGCGGGGGACTCCAGAACCAGGGTCACTCTAAGGATAAGGGGTAAGCCATTTAGGACTGAGATGAGGAGGAATTTCTTCACCCAGAGAGTGGTGAACCTGTGGAATTCTCTACCACAGAAGGCAGTAGAGGCCAATTCATTAAATATATTCAAGAAGGAGTTAGATATATTTCTTAAGGCTAAAGGGATCAAGGGATATGGGGAGAAAGCAGGGACAAGGTACTGAATTTGGATGATCAGCCATGATCTCATTGAATGGCAGAGCAGGCTCGAGGGGCCGAATGGCCTACTCCTGCTCCT